>OY759237.1:27663537-29038537 GCA_963662185.1 Eilema griseolum | reverse complement strand
ACCTAACCTAACCTAACCTAACCTAACCTAACCTAACCTAACCTAACCTAACCTAACCTAACCTAACCTAACTAACCTAACCTAACCTAACCTAACCTAACCTAACCTAACCTAACCTAACCTAACCTAACCTAACCTAACCTAACCTAACCTAACCTAACCTAACCTAACCTAACCTAACCTAACCTAACCTAACCTAACCTAACCTAACCTAACCTAACCTAACCTAACCTAACCTAACCTAACCTAACCTAACCTAACCTAACCTAACCTAACCTAACCTAACCTAACCTAACCTAACCTAACCTAACCTAACCTAACCTAACCTAACCTAACCTAACCTAACCTAACCTAACCTAACCTAACCTAACCTAACCTAACCTAACCTAACCTAACCTAACCTAACCTAACCTAACCTAACCTAACCTAACCTAACCTAACCGCAGGACAGGACAGGGAGGGCCTATGGGAGGGTATTTACCGTGTGATCGGGAGGGCCACAGTGAGGGAGGAGGATATTCTCCTTACCGTCGATGGTTCCAACTTGGACGCCAAAGGTTCGGCCGAGTTGCTCGCCCGAACCTTCTACCAACAAGACCGGGTGGGAGAGGACAATGGAGGGCATCATGAAATCAGAGAAAAGGCCAAAAGGCTGGACGAGGACAGGGATCATCATGACGATGATCCCCCCTTTACATTGTGCGAACTCTATGATGCCCTCCGAAAGTTCAATCCCAAAAAAGCTCCGGGAGCGGATGGCTTCACTGCCGATATCTGCACCCACGCCATTGGGGCCGACCCCTTACTCTTCCTGAAGCTGCTGAATCGGTGCCTCCACCACGGCTACTTTCCTAAGATATGGAAGGAAGCCGTGGTGGTGGCACTGAGGAAGCCGGGAAAGGACTCGTACGCCGTCCCCAGATCGTACAGACCTATTGGTTTATTGCCCGTCCTGGGGAAGGTGTACGAGAGGATGCTGGTGGCTCGTCTCAACTTCTACTTGCTACCGACGATTAGCCCCCGCCAGTATGGCTTTATGCCACAAAAAAGCACCGAAGACGCCCTCTATGACCTTATGGGTCACATAAGGGCTAAGCTCGATGAGAAGAGAATAGTCCTTATGGTGTCCCTGGACATAGAGGGCGCCTTCGATAGCGCATGGTGGCCGGCCATAAAGGTGCGACTGGCGGAGGAAAAGTGTCCGGCGAACTTGAGACGAGTCATCAGTAGTTACCTTAGCGACAGGGAGGTAAGGGTTAGGTATGCTGGCGAGGAGTGCAGACGCTCCACGGAGAAGGGGTGCGTCCAGGGGTCTATCGGCGGTCCCTTACTGTGGAACCTATTGCTGGATCCCTTATTGCACCAACTTGATGGGGGGACGGTTCACGTGCAAGCGTTCGCGGACGATGTGGTGCTGGTGTTCGATGGGGGCAGCGCCGTGGAGATTGAGAGACAGGCCAATGCCTCTCTCGAGCATGTGCGGGAGTGGGGCATCAGAAATAAGCTGAAATTCGCACCGCACAAAACTTGTGCGATGGTAATTACGCGGAGGCTTAAGTATGATGCCCCACGCCTCAGCATGGGCGGGATAGACATTGGACTGTCCAAAGAAATCAAAATCCTGGGGCTCACCATCGACCACAAGCTCACCTTTAACACACACGTCACAAATGTATGTAGGAAGGCAATCGGGATTTATCACAAGCTGGCGCGTATGGCCCGGATCAGTTGGGGACTGCATCCTGAGGTGATCCGGACCATATACAACGCCGCTGTGGAGCCGACAGTGCTGTATGCCGCCAGTAGCTGGTATCCTGCGGTGGACAGGCTTGGCGTTCGGAAGCAGCTGAATGTGGTGCAGCGCGGATTCGCTCAGAAGCTATGTAAAAGCTACCGCACGGTCTCTCTGCACTCGGGGTTGATCTTGGCTGGGATGCTCCCTCTGGACCTCAGAGTTCGCGAGGTGGCCTCGTTATACGAGGCCAAGAGAGGAGTACCCCAGTCATGGTTGAGGGGTAGGGAGATCGAGCGGATGGCTCCAGCTATTGAGACACCTCACCCCGCGGAGCATATGAACCTGGAGTTCGTAAGTCTGGTAGACGAGGAACACTTGCAACGCGTCAGTTCCCAGACGCAAGTACAAATTTATACGGACGGGAGCAGGTTTGAGGGTCGTGTCGGCGCCGCGTTATCCATTTGGGATAACGGGGCCGAAACTAAGGCCCTCAAACTTGCTCTCGCCCCGTACTGTACCGTCTACCAGGCAGAGCTCCTGGCCATATGCAAAGCGGCCAGTGAGGCTCTCAAGCGAGGCGCGGCCACATTCGGCGTGTTTAGCGACAGCAGAGCCGCACTCATGACGGTCACTAACCGTCACGCCCTCCACCCACTGGCTGTTGAGGCCAGGGAGTCCATCAAGCGGGGATTGACCCAGGGCAAGGAAATATCCTTGTTCTGGGTCAAGGCCCACGCAGGGTTGGAGGGCAACGAGCGAGCGGACCAGCTCGCCAAAGAGGCGGCTCTGCGGTCGAAAATTGCGCCGCATTACAGTCTGTGCCCGGTCTCGTTCGTGAAGCGGGGTCTGCGTCAGACCTCGCTTCACGAATGGAACGAAAGGTACAGGCTGGGCCACACGGCTTCCGTCACCAAGCTTTTCTTCCCTTGCGCTCTGGAGGCATATAGCATTGTCCGCAAGATGACGCCTTCCGGCACCACTACCCAACTCCTGACGGGGCATGGTGGGTTCTCCGAATACTTGGCCCGTTTCAAGTGTAAGGGGGACCCATCATGCGCCTGTGAGCCGGGGGTGGACGAGACGGTCGTCCACCTGCTGGTGGACTGTCCCATACACCAAAGGGCACGGTACGATTTTGAACAGAGTGTAGATTTAAAAGTAAACACCAGAAACCTACCAATTTTAATTTCACAAAAGTACAGGCAGTACTTCCTGGAGTACTGGGCCAAGATTTTCAGGATAGTGCGGAAAAGAAATAGTACATAAAGTGGTCACTTATAGATATTTTATATAAATATCCCAAAGCGGACCACACATAATGCAACACAGACAGGAAGGAACACTAAATGTGGTAAAACTTAAATATTTGTATGTATAAAAACTATCAATCAATTAAATAAATACACCCCCCTCCCACCTATCCCAGAGGTATGAAAGGTATAGCGTGAAAGTACGAGAGGTATACGAGCGGGAAATGGTATGTTACAAGAGGACAGGAATGAAAGCGAGATAATTAAAATTACTATATTTATAAAATTTAAGTAACGTAATATTGACCCTGAGCGGGTTTACAGTCTTAAGACTGGCATATCAGTTAGCCTAGTTAATAAGAAGAAGTGTTAAGAATAGGCTTCCACGAAGTGCCCCGTCACGCAGTGGAAGGTGCTAGTACAAAAAAAAAAAAAAAAAAAAAAAAAAAAACCTAACCTAACCTAACCTAACCTAACCTAACCTAACCTAACCGTCTTACGCCACCTCCCGTGACGATTAGATCATTTTCCACTTTGCTCCGCGTTAAAAAATTCATTTTGGTGGGTTTTTCTCGAGATACAACAACGCGAGTTACATCAAAATCTGCGTCTCGGCGGCCTCTATCCGCTGACATATCGCGTGTTAAGGGGACGATAACCCCTCAGCCGGAATAAAGACAGCAAATTTCCCCGACTGCGGGCAGTGGAGCCCCACCCCTCACACTGGTCAGTTTTTCCCGGAAGGCGCTGGTTCCTCCGGGAAAACGAGAAAAACAAACACCACGTGGGCACGTGGTACCAGATCCGGCAGCCGGAGAACGCTGAATTTTTGCTGAGAGGAGGACATCGCCGGTAGCAACGTTTTGGCGGTAAAAGAAAAATTTTTCATTCACCTGGAAATTATATATAGAAGTTAGAAAACACCAACTTTGCACAGCTATAGCGGCGGAACCGGAGCAGTTAGCGAAAATCCGCTACTGCTATCCTTTGCGCGCTCGCTTGTTCCTAGTGCTTACAACTTTTTAGAATTTTTAGACTATCCACGCGCCTGTGATAATTGAAAAACTGAATTTTCCAGTTTTCCGTGAATATTTTCCGGAAAATTTTCGAAATCTTTTCTGTATATACTTATTTAGATAGAGCTTATTTTTCTCCTAATTTTAAGATTTTTTGTATATTTTTGCGACGAACCAGCTCGGAGATAGCGATTTTTAAACATTTTTTCTAAATTAATTAAAAAGGGGTAGACTTTCCTTATCTTTAGCGTCGGGGTAGGGTTTAGACAAGCTTTTTACACTTGTTTAAGCCCAAACTCGCCCTTTCTAGCGTTAAAAATAAGGAAAATCGTAATTTCCGTCATTTCACACAGGACCCGCACGAAGTTTGCTTCTGAGTTTTCTCCGGACTGGGTCATCCTATCGCAAAAATTTTTTCTTTGCGGGACGTGCTCGGGGGCGAAAATTAATTTTATAGTCATTTTGTGCGTTTCTGAGACTTTTTCTCAGATAACGCTTTTGGAAGTCTGGGTGGACAGAGGACGTCGTGCCAAACCCAGAAATCAAATTTGAGCCTTCTGCGGCCAACCGTTTAGGAGCTACAAGTAGTCAAAGTTTGACCTTGAACAGCCGCGGCCATCTTGAAAATTTTCCAAGGCCCGTAGCTCCGAGACGGGAGGTCGTAGGAGGACCGGGTTTGGACTGGGGACGTCGGCGAAGGGTTATCTACCTCGTGCCACACTTTGTTGGAAAATTCCGGGAATTTTTTTCCGGAAAATTATCAAAATTTTCTTTCTGTGTCTGACACAATAGTGTCATAGAGGACGTCGGGCCAATCAGTCAGAAATTTTTCTGGGCTCGCTGGTGCATCGGGATCCGGAGATATACGAGTTCAAAGTCGGACCAAGCCGCCATCTTGGAAAACTTTGGAGTCGTATATCTCGGGAACTAGTGGTCGTAGCGACCTCTGGTTTCCTCTGGGGGGCTCGGCATCCTCTATTAAATCCGGCTGGTGTGGTGGGGGGTGGACCCCACAAATTTGGGGGGTCACTTTTGGGGGCAACCCCTTTGGACCCCAAGGTCAGATTGGGGTATAGATCTTGCCGGGACCTTTTCGGGGAGTCCTCGCTCGGGTGGATCGGACTGCTGGTTCTCGGGATATCGGGGTTTGAAATCTCGTGCGGATAACGCACGAAAACTTTTGAGCCCTGCTATCTCCGAACCCTTAGACCCAGGACCCCCGAGTTTGGGCTCGTTGTTGAGGGCTCGGTGAGCTCTATCAGCCCGCTCTAGCGGAGAGGCTCTACGTAGAGTTCCGCAAAAAATTGACTGCAGAAGCCGACTCAAACGGTGCGCAACGTTTAAATTTCTGCAGGACCTTCATTTCCTGGGTCGAGACGACCTCCTGTAATTTAAGGGCCAAACAGCCCGACGTAGAGACGGTCGCTATTGCGACTTATTTTAGATTAGTATTAAGATAGTTTAAGGTAGATTAAGACTTGTGTCCTATTGACACTTTAAAGGACGGGTAGCTGTGCTACAGAGACAGGTAGAGAGAACTCTACCTTAATTATTTTAAATTTACCGTAAATACAGACTTGTATTTAGTGAGCACTATTCCCACCAAGGGTTGTTATTAGTTATATAATTGTATTCGGATCGCATCGGGCCTTGCATACACACAGTACACATACAAACACACACACACTGTCAACCACTCCCCAGGTCACATACACAATCGCACACACGGAACACATACACGCCACAGCACACTACACTGCACACACTTTACTTTACATCTTGGGGACGCTGTCTCGGCCAGACGCCCGACGCTGCAGCGAACCGTGCGCTTGAACAAGAGCAAATTACCCGCCTCTGATATACATATACAACTTTATTTACTTTATTTATTTTACTCTATAACAAACTTTTAAACTTGACATTAATTTCTACACTACTTTTATTTTATTTTTACCTGTGAACGCGCACCTCTGGCGAAATGGCGATGGCAAGAACTCCTATTAATATGCCAGGACCCTCCAATGCGAGAAGAGCCCCATCATCCTCTGTCGAGAAGGAGGTGGTGGACACAAGCCCAGTAGGGCTGGTCAGGGACAGCGTAAATAAGCTAGAGACCCCCGTGACGGGCCATCGGGCAAAAGATACCAGGGTGGGACCCCTCGCCCCGAAACTAAAAAGAGGGACGGTAAATTTGACCCCGTCACCAGAACCAGCAAAGAGGGGCCGGTACGAGAGCGCAATGCGCAATTGCAAAATCATAAAAGACCAGCTTACCATATCCGGCAACCTGAAAAGGGAAATCAGGGCCAAAATAGAGGAGATGACTACTGGGCTGCAACGCTATATCCGGGAATACGAGGATGAGCTGAAAGGTCAGCCAAGACGAGGAACTGGGACGCCGGAGAAACCAGCCTCCGCACCCACAACCTCGGCGATATGCAGCAAGGAAATCCTTGAAAAGATTGCGGAGAATGAAAAATTAATAAGAGAGAATGGAAGAGTGATGAATGAACTTAGGGAAAGAATGGAGAAACAGGATGAAAGAGAGAAAGAAAGGGAAAGAAAGGGGATGACAACCTATGCGGGTGTAGTGGCGGGCCGCCCCGGAGCACAGCCTGCGGAGCGGGCGACTCTGCACTCCGTGGTTGTTACATCCAAGGATGAAAACGAGACGAGTGAACAGGTGATGGAAAAATTAAGAAAGGTAGCGAATGAGGACGAAGGATGGGTGACGATTGAAAGAGTGAGAAAGGCAAAAGACAGGAAGGTAATAATAGGTTATAGAACGGAAGAAGAACGGAAGAGGGCACAAGGACGACTCGAGGCTAAACTGAAAAACTTGGCCGTCGAGCAAATCCAAAACAAGGATCCGCTCCTCATCCTGTATAGCGTCCTTAAGATCCACAAGGACGAAGATCTGCTCCGGGTTTTAAGATCCCGGAACCATAATGTGTTCCGTGATTTGACTCCGGAGCAGATACGTATGGCAGTGCTATACAGGAAGACGGCAAGAAACCCCCACACCTGCCATGTGGTACTTAGGGTTTCCCCAGAGGTATGGACTCGAGCCCTAGACAGGGGGAGGCTGCACGTAGACCTGCAACCCATTAGGGTTGCAGATCAATCTCCCATAGTGCAGTGCTCCCGGTGCCTAGGGTATGGACACACTAGGAAGACCTGCACCGGTACGGCATCTAGGTGTAGTCACTGCGGTGGGCTCCATCTGAGAGCCGAATGCCCAGACTACGCTGCCGGTGCAGAGCCCACATGCTGCAACTGCCAGAGGGAGAGGCTAGGCGGCGTGGGCCATAGTGTGTATAGCGACTTGTGCCCTGTGCGACAGAGATGGGATGAGATAGCGAGGACCACCACTCAGTACCGGTGCTAACGTTGTCCCGGGGAACACGACCCCATACAGAGTGCTACAGGCGAACCTCAAGAAGAAGAAGCTGGCAATCGACGACTTCATACTCGAAGCCTCGAGGCGAAAAGCCGCGGTCGCTCTAATCCAAGAGCCCTACGTAGGCAACTCGGCAAGGATGAAGTCATATCAGGGCGTCAGGGTCTTCCAGAACACTGGGCAAGGAGGAGGGACTGTGAAGGCGGCCATTGCCGTCTTCGATCCAACACTGGATGTCGTGCAGTACCCGCAACTCACCACTGATAACATCGCAGTGGTGGGGATCCGGACCAGTGCCTGGACGATCACGCTGGTGTGCTTCTACTTTGAACCAAGGCCAGCACCACTGGGGCCCTACTTAGAGCGCCTTAAAGAGGTGAGGAGAAGCCTAGGTTCCCAGCTTGTTGTTTTTGGGGGAGATGCCAACGCAAAGAGCACCTGGTGGGGTCACATGTTCGAAGACAGCAGAGGCGAGTTACTGAGAGGGGTCCTCGCTGAGATGGACCTCCATGTCCTGAACAGTGGAAATACTCCGACTTTCGACACTGTGAGAAATGGAAAGAGGTACTGCAGCTTCGTCGACATCACGGCATGCACGAGCAACGCGCTCGCCTGGGTCGGCGCTTGGAAGGTTGATACAAGCCTAGCTGCGAGCTCAGACCACAACGGCATAGTGTTCAACCTCAACCTGGCGAAAGCCAGAGGTACAAATATCAAACGCACGACGCGTATCTACAACACCCGCAAGGCCGACTGGGATGCTTTCAAAGCTAACGTGGGTCGGCTGCTCTCGGATATTGCGATAGACGAAACAGAGCACCACACCCAGATGGATACCGTAGTCGAAGCATACACGAGAGCGGTCGAGTCCGCGTGCAGGGAGAGCATCCCAGTTAAAAAACCGGTGGGGTTGATCGCTGCGCCGTGGTGGTCGGAAAAACTCGCTGAATTGCGAAAGGTAATGATCACCTACAAGCGCCGCATCAGGAACGCAGCGCCCGTTCGTAGGGCGTTTGTGATAGCGCAGTACCTGGAAAGAAAGGAGACGTATGAAAGTGAGGTAAAAAAGGCACAGGTCGAGAGCTGGAAGACTTTCTGCGGAAAGCAGGACAGGGAGGGCCTCTGGGAGGGGATTTATCGGGTTATAGGAAGGGCCACAGTAAGGGAGGAGGATACTCTGCTCGCCGCCAATGGCTCATTCCTGGACGCGAAGGGTTCGGCTGAGTTGCTCGCCCAGACCTTCTACCCGGGAGACCGGGAAGGCGAGGATAACGAGGGACATCGAAGAGTACGAGAAAAGGCGAGAAGTTTGGATGGTGATTTGGGTCATCATGATGATGACCCACCTTTTACGGTGGGCGAACTCTTCGATGCCCTTCGGAAATTTAACCCTAAAAAGGCTCCGGGGGCGGATGGCTTCACCGCCGATATCTGCACCCACGCCATAGGGGCCGACCCCTTATTCTTCCTGAAGCTTCTGAATCGGTGCCTTCACCACGGCTACTTTCCTAAAATATGGAAGGAAGCCGTGGTGGTGGCACTGAGGAAGCCGGGGAGGGAGTCGTACACCGTCCCCAAATCGTACAGGCCTATCGGTTTACTGCCCGTTTTGGGGAAGGTGTACGAGAGAATGCTGGTAGCTCGTCTCAACTTTTATTTATTACCGAAAATTAGTCCCCGCCAATATGGCTTTATGCCGCAGAAAGGCACCGAAGACGCCCTTTATGACCTTTTGAGTCACATAAGGGCTAGACTTGATGAAAAGAGGATAGTCCTTATGGTGTCGCTGGACATAGAGGGCGCCTTCGATAGCGCATGGTGGCCTGCCATCAAGGTGAGACTGGCGGAGGAACAGTGTCCGGCGAATTTGAGACGAGTTATCAGCAGTTACCTTAGGGACAGGGAGGTAAGGGTAAGGTATGCGGGCCAGGAGTGTAGACGCTCCACGGAGAAGGGGTGCGTCCAGGGCTCAATTGGCGGACCCTTGCTGTGGAACTTATTGTTGGATCCCTTGCTGCACCAGCTGGAAAATGGGTTGGTTCATGTCCAGGCTTTCGCGGACGATATAGTGCTGGTGTTTGACGGGGACAGCGCCCTGGAGATCGAGGGACAAGCCAATGCCTCTCTCGAGCATGTGCGGGAGTGGGGCATCCGAACGAAGCTGAAATTCGCACCGCACAAAACCTGTGCGATGGTTATCACGCGGAGGCTGAAGTACGATGTCCCGCGCCTCAGCATGGGCGGGATAGACATTGGACTGTCCGAACACATAAAAATCCTGGGGCTAACCATAGACCACAAACTCAGTTTCAACACCCACGTCTCACAAGTATGTAAGAAGGCGATTGGAATTTACCACAAACTAGCGAGGATGGCCCGGATCAGCTGGGGACTTCATCCCGAGGTGATCCGGACCATCTACAACGCGGCTGTGGAGCCGACGGTGCTGTACGCGGCCAGCAGTTGGTGCGCGGCAGTGGATAGACTTGGGATACGGAAGCAGTTGAACGTGGTGCAGCGCGGGTTCGCCCAAAAACTTTGCAAGAGCTACCGGACGGTCTCTCTGCACTCGGGGCTGATCCTGGCTGGAATGCTCCCTCTGGACCTCAGAGTTCGCGAGGTGGCCTCGTTGTACGAGGCCAAGAGAGGGGTGTCCCAGTCATGGTTGGGAGACAGAGAGATCGAACGGATGACTCCAGCAGTTGAGGCGCCTCACCCCGCGGAGCATGTGCGCCTGGAGTTCACCAGTCTGGTAGACGAGGATCAACTTCAGCGCACCAATAACATCGAGGTGCGCATTTTCACGGACGGGAGCAAGATTGAGGGTCGCGTCGGCGCCGCGTTATCCATTTGGAATAACGGGGCCGAAACTAAGACCCTCAAACTTGCTCTCTCGCCGCACTGCACCGTCTATCAGGCCGAGCTCCTGGCCATTAGCAAAGCGACCAGTGAGGTCCTCAGACGCGGCGCGGCCACGTTTGGCGTTCTCAGCGACAGCAGAGCAGCACTCATGACAGTTATAAACCATCGCGCCCTCCACCCGCTGGCGGTTGAAGCCAGACAGAACATCAGGCGGGGCTTGGCCCAGGGCAAGGAAATCTCCTTATTCTGGGTCAAGGCCCACGTAGGGTTGGAGGGCAACGAGCGAGCCGACCTGCTCGCAAAAGAGGCGGCTCTGCGGTCGAAGGTAGCGCCACACTATAGTCTGTGCCCCGTTTCGTTCGTGAAGCGAGGTCTACGCCAGATCTCGCTTGGCGAATGGAACGAACGGTACAAGTCGGGTGAAACTGCTTCCGTGACCAAGCTCTTTTTCCCATGCGCAGTGGCGGCTTACAGCATCGTCCGCAAGATGGGAGTCGCTAGTACAACGACCCAGCTGCTAACAGGGCATGGTGGGTTCTCCGAATACTTGACTCGTTTCAAGTGCAAGGAGAACCCATCATGCGCCTGCGAACCGGGGGTAGATGAGACAGTCGTACACCTTGTCGTGGACTGCCCGATCCACGCAAGGGATCGCTTTAACTTAGAACAGCAGATAAAGATAAAAATTGTAATTGAAAATTTATCAATATTGCTCACCAAGGACTATAGAAAACACTTCTTAGAATATTGTAACAAAATAATTAGAATAGTTAATAAGAGAAATAGTTAATAAGGTTGCCACCAGTGGATATTTATATAGAAATATCCCAGGGTGGTGACGGTTATAAGATAAATCAAAGGCTAAGAAGTAATAAATTTTAGTATTAAGTTCAAAAGCTGGTTAGTATTAAATGATAATGTTTGTTTTTAAATTTAAGTAGAAATAAGATTACATATGTACAATAGTAAGTAAGAAAGCTTGTAAACATAGTTAATAAGAGTTAAGAAAAGAAAAAATAAAGAATAAATATTCATAGATACACACCCACCCCCCTCCACCTGTCCCGAAGTATGAAAGGTATAGCGTGAAAGTACGAGAGGTATATAAGCGAGAACTGGTATGTTACAAGAGGACTGGAATGGAAGCGAGAAACCAAAGGAAAGAGTTTATTAAGCATCAGTATCAAACCCTGAGTGGGTTTTTTAGTAAAAAAAAAAGCAGTCGATAGACTAGAGAACAACACACTGCATTGTTTAGAGTAGGCTCTGGCGACTTACCCTGTATACTGCCTAGAGGTGTTAGTATTAAAAAAAAAAAAAAAAAAAAAAAAAAAAAAAAAAAAAAAAAAAAAAAAAAAAAAAAAAAAAACCTAACCTAACCTAACCTAACCTAACCTAACCTAACCTAACCTAACCTAACCTAACCTAACCTAACCTAACCTAACCTAACCTAACCTAACCTAACCTAACCTAACCTAACCTAACCTAACCTAACCTAACCTAACCTAACCTAACCTAACCTAACCTAACCTAACCTAACCTAACCTAACCTAACCTAACCTAACCTAACCTAACCTAACCGTTCTGATAGAAACTTTATATTGATTTTTTGAACCAAATTTACGGAATAAATACTATAGTGCTATATATTTTTGAATTCGCACCGCTGCCGGCTACACGGCGCGACCGGAAAATTGGAAAATTTCCACGAAAATTCATTCACTTCACCGCTTTTTGTGCAAATTTTGGACAATTTAGCACAGCATATTGCTTGACAATCGTAACTTTTGTACTGGTCCCTGATACGCTAGCTATACCAAGTTGTGTGCGACGACGTTCCGCGTCGTCTGATACTATACACGAGTACATCAGGTGGATCCTGTGCATCGTAGGACCGTATTTCGTCTGCGGAATAGGGATTTTCGTCGGTTTCCATCAGTTTATCGTATTTTATTAAATTTTTTACTACTGACTCATAGTACGAATCGCATACCATCAGGTGCGCGAGGACAATACCTGTCCTCCGACTACCCACACGGGCACATCGTCATCTGTATCGTGCATATCCAGGTCGATTCCTGAATATTTTTATAACATTTTACATAAACATTTACTTCTGTAATTTCACGTAGGTACAGGGGGGTTCTTGCACCTTGGGAGGTTCAAGGGAGACGGCATCTTCACCGCCGCACCATTTAAACACCTATACTCCGAGAGGATCCCGAGGGAGTGACTGACCCGTTCAGTGCCTACCCATTCAGACTTACCTCCTCGTTTTTGGTCATCCATCTTTACAAACCTGTGCATCTAGTGTTTGGAACGTGTCCACTGGGACGTCATCTGTCCGTAGGTACCGTTCCCGATTCTCTGGGTGGTACAGTTCGCCTGAAAATTAACTTTTTATCCAAATTTTTATTGTAAATAAACCGTTTTTCGGCGATATTTCCAAATTTTCACAGGAACGCCTACCTAACCGATTGCACCACCGTGTGGCTGCTGACGAGACCTTTCCGTAGGTACCTCTCGCGACTCGCTGGAGTCAGTACTTTTTTGGCTAATTGCATTTTTAAGAATTTTTGGTTTTTCAGGCAAATTCTATAATCGTAGTTTCAGGATTTTTCAGAGATTTAACTATTTGTCCTTGAGGAGCTCGTCGAGACGAGTCCGCCGGTACCACGTTCTACTCTCTGGGACCTATACTTTTTGAGTAATTAGCGTTTCAAATCGAGTGGGCGTGGCCAGAGTTTACCTTAGGGCACAGTAATTTATAACAATTGTTCTGATAGAAACTTTATATTGATTTTTTGAACCAAATTTACGGAATAAATACTATAGTGCTATATATTTTTGAATTCGCACCGCTGCCGGCTACACGGCGCGACCGGAAAATTGGAAAATTTCCACGAAAATTCATTCACTTCACCGCTTTTTGTGCAAATTTTGGACAATTTAGCACAGCATATTGCTTGACAATCGTAACTTTTGTACTGGTCCCTGATACGCTAGCTATACCAAGTTGTGTGCGACGACGTTCCGCGTCGTCTGATACTATACACGAGTACATCAGGTGGATCCTGTGCATCGTAGGACCGTATTTCGTCTGCGGAATAGGGATTTTCGTCGGTTTCCATCAGTTTATCGTATTTTATTAAATTTTTTACTACTGACTCATAGTACGAATCGCATACCATCAGGTGCGCGAGGACAATACCTGTCCTCCGACTACCCACACGGGCACATCGTCATCTGTATCGTGCATATCCAGGTCGATTCCTGAATATTTTTATAACATTTTACATAAACATTTACTTCTGTAATTTCACGTAGGTACAGGGGGGTTCTTGCACCTTGGGAGGTTCAAGGGAGACGGCATCTTCACCGCCGCACCATTTAAACACCTATACTCCGAGAGGATCCCGAGGGAGTGACTGACCCGTTCAGTGCCTACCCATTCAGACTTACCTCCTCGTTTTTGGTCATCCATCTTTACAAACCTGTGCATCTAGTGTTTGGAACGTGTCCACTGGGACGTCATCTGTCCGTAGGTACCGTTCCCGATTCTCTGGGTGGTACAGTTCGCCTGAAAATTAACTTTTTATCCAAATTTTTATTGTAAATAAACCGTTTTTCGGCGATATTTCCAAATTTTCACAGGAACGCCTACCTAACCGATTGCACCACCGTGTGGCTGCTGACGAGACCTTTCCGTAGGTACCTCTCGCGACTCGCTGGAGTCAGTACTTTTTTGGCTAATTGCATTTTTAAGAATCGCGCGCCCCGCCCGCCCACCCGAATTTACTGCCTTAGGCACGTCGGCTCGGTTGGGAGGAGTCCTACGCGGGGCCGCCTGAAACCGGCTGAAACCGGTTTGGAGTGAGGCCATTGACCATTGTAGTGTGACATACGAACTTGTTCGTATTATATATAGGTATTTATTGACTATAATTTTATGATTTAATTAACGCGTGTATATTTATACCTAATTTGTTGACTAACTATTGATTTGACTTGGAACTTGACTGGACCGTGGTTTTATAATTTTGTCTTTACTTTACGAAGTTCATTTGGTTTTTGACCTTTTTCGTGTTCACTCGGCTTACCGTTTGTCCACTAGTAGTTGTATGACGTGATATTTTGTGTTTGTGTTTTGTCCCTTATATCTTATACAATTTTAACTATAGATTAGTATTCTAATCTCAATTATATTATTGACAAATCTGAGCTGTATTGACATTGTATTATATTATAAATTTTTATCTTAACTCTAATTTTGAATAAACACGCACCAGGAGTCATGAGCACCTTCCGTTCGCCTTTTGAAAAGAAGGGAGCTCCTCCTGCAGAGAGGCAAAGAACCTTCACGGTTGAGGACGGCCCTGAAGTCGAGATAGAGACAAGCATGTACGGAAACGTCCGGAGGAGCATTGAAAGGATCCAGGCCACTGCCGGTCCTCCCTCATCCGACGAACAGTCTCTAAAATGTCCTCTTCGGAAGGCGATGGTGTGCTGCGTCACCATCAGGCAACAAATGGCCCTATCCAGGAACTTGAAATCGGATATTAAACGGGCCATAGGTGACGCAGTCACAGGGATACAGGAGAACATTAGGGCATACGTGGCAGAAAAGATGAGAAATGAAAATAAGAGTAAGGCGGGACAGAGCGCTGGGCCGGCGGGGTTACCGGCCCCCGTCGCCGTCCCGGTCTCCGCCCCGTGTGCACGCGACACGGAGATATTGAGAAAGATAGAGGAAAATGAGAGGCTAATCAGGGAGAATGGAAAAGTGATGTGCGAGCTAAGGGATCGAATGGAGAGACAGGACGAAAGGGAAAGGGAGAGAGAGAAAGAGACGGTAACTTATGCGAGTGCAGCGGCCGCCAACCATCACAGGGAAGCAGCGCTCCCGCCGCAGACGCTCCACTCCGTAAGCGTCTCCTCTACTAACGAGACCGATTCAGCGGAAGAAGTTCTGAAAAATATCAGGGAGGCCATGGACGCCAAGGAGGGCTGGGTAAAAGTGGAGAGAGTGAGAAAGGCAAAGGAAAGAAAAGTAATTATGGGATGCAGAAGTGAGGAGGACAGAAGAAAGGTAAAGGAAAGGCTTGAGGGAGTCGCGGGTCGATTCGTTGTCGAGGAGATAAAGAACAGGGACCCTCTTCTGATTCTGAGGGACGTATTAAAGATTCATGATGATCATGAGATCCTTCGCGCCCTTCGGAATCAGAATGGGGCCCTGTTCGAGGGTCTCGTCGGGGGCGACGACCGCGCGACAATCAAATTCAAAAAGCGATCGCGCCACTCACAGTTCCACCACGTGGTGATCAGCACGTCGCCTGCTGTATGGAGGAGAGCGACGGAGATGAAGCGCCTATATATCGACCTCCAGAGAGTCGCAGTGGCAGATCAGACGCCACTCATCCAATGCACCAGGTGCCTGGCTTTCGGACACACCAAACGTTTTTGTTTGCTGCCCGAAACGCAGGACCTTTGTGCAAAATGTGGCAAACCACATAGCCAGGATGAGCCCGACCTATGCAGCAGGAAAGATCAGGAGCCCCACTGCATTAATTGCACGCGCGAAAATGGGGAGACGAAGCATCACCACGCATTCGACAAGTCGTGCCCTGTCCTCCAAAAGTGGGACGCGATGGCCAGAGCGACCATAGCCTATTCCTAGGGACGCTCTGATCACCGTGAAAACAAACAAATGCTATTGGTTATATTATTAATATATAATGCAAGGCATAATTATTATAGCAAGAAATATAAAACATAAATAATAAATAAAAGAACAAATAAACATACAGACGAAAGATAAAAAATTGTACCCACTTCAAATTCACACATCAGCCAATCGAGAATCTCGACCTCCCCATAAATTGGAGATTGCCTCATCACATACATGTCTTTATAAATATATGTATTTAAGTGTTTGTATATTTTGATAATAATAAATTTATCCTCTATAAAATATAAAATTAATATATATTATGTATCATACTATGATCCCTACTACGTCTACTTCTTTTTCTGACATGCTTAAATCTTTACTTAGTAGCTATATAATTTAAAAAAAACGCACTTGTAACAATTTTCTGATGAAAATTGAACCAAGTCGACAATCTTCCTCTTCGAAACTATTTCTATCTGTTATTACATATTACTATAAATCAATTATTTATCAAATCGCATAACATATTTATTTATATTAACCTAAATATATCTATAAATAATCAAGCCTATAAATATATAGAATGTATTAATATATTGTTAATGTCCTGTGCGCAATTCTTATCGATATTATTGTATGCTATATATGTATCTCTCTATAATATACCTATGTGTTATGTAAAATTGTGCACAAAAGCTTTTAATAGTGAGTGATGACAGCTGGGCAACCGACGGGCTAAGGTCCGTCGGTTGCCGGGCTACCATCCCTCAAACGGCCAAATGCCAACCAACCAACGACTCGATTTAATTTTCCAGCATAAATTTTTAAACCGGGCATTCTGTGGCTTATTACATAATAAGTCACCCAATAAACCGAGGTAAACTCACTGTCAACCCCATATAGTAACAACACTTCTTGGCACTTAGTTTCGTGAATAAAAATTTATAAACTCATTTCTTTTTCCAAAATTATTAGACTGTAAAACCACCGCAAACAAGGACCCCACAAGATTAATCCAGTGGGGGAAACCGTGCGAAATCTAAAAAAAAAAAAAAAAAAAAAAAAAACCTAACCTAACCTAACCTAACC
Organism: Eilema griseolum; assembly: GCA_963662185.1. NCBI lineage: Eukaryota > Metazoa > Arthropoda > Insecta > Lepidoptera > Erebidae > Eilema > Eilema griseolum. Next base: position 29,021,514 of record OY759237.1, on the reverse strand, counting down.
TAACCTAACCTAACCTAACCTAACCTAACCTAACCTAACCTAACCTAACCTAACCTAACCTAACCTAACCTAACCTAACCTAACCTAACCTAACCTAACCTAACCTAACCTAACCTAACCTAACCTAACCTAACCTAACCTAACCTAACCTAACCTAACCTAACCTAACCTAACCTAACCTAACCTAACCTAACCTAACCTAACCTAACCTAACCTAACCTAACCTAACCTAACCTAACCTAACCTAACCTAACCTAACCTAACCTAACCTAACCTAACCTAACCTAACCTAACCTAACCTAACCTAACCTAACCTAACCTAACCTAACCTAACCTAACCTAACCTAACCTAACCTAACCTAACCTAACCTAACCTAACCTAACCTAACCTAACCTAACCTAACCTAACCTAACCTAACCTAACCTAACCTAACCTAACCTAACCTAACCTCGGGATTTGTATATGTAATGTCCATCTGCCAGTTAGATGGACATTATACAAAAAAAAGCAAATAAAAAATATACATCTATTTAGAAATCAAAACATGTGCATACTGTTGTACATGTAAGTAGGTACGCGCGGCGCATTACTCCCCACCTATCTCGATGTACCGGCTAATGAATAAATCAGCGCATAGTAAACCAGCGATTGTTTCACTTGTCCCTTTATTTCGCATACATAAATAAATAACATAAATATTTAGGTATTGGATAACCATTTTTTTACTATTTATTTATTATTTTTATCAATAAGCATCAATGATAGCAGCGCAGATTTAAGTTTTGTGAAGGCCAATAGTCGCTGAAACTATGTAGACCCAATTTGATGACGTCCTCAAGAATTTTAATGTAGTTCATATAAATATAACTGCACAGAGTATTCCGGCCTATTTCCCAGATATGTTGGCTATTCGATTCTAAGAATATCCAGCCTATTCTCGTGTCCTAGTCATTTCTAAAGCCTTGTCTGTCTACAAGTGCTTACTCTCTCCCTGGTTTCCATTTATTTACTTAGGTCATACCTAAGTAAATAAATGGAAACGGGGGTTGCTATCTATTTACGTCATAGCATTCCTTATAGGATTGTGGAATTATCACTACAACCACCACCATCAACGCAGGTGAGCACCTATTTCTAGAAGTAGAATTCTCCCACATCAAACTATTATAAATTCAATAAAAATAAAAAAATAAATATATAATTTTATTTTTATTTATATCTTGTCTCACCCGCTAACTTATTAATTATTCATTTTTACAGGCTGTCAAGGTCCTTTTATCTAACATTATTTGAACTTGATTTGATTTCACTTAACTATAAATTTAACCACAAAGATTACAAACGTTACAATTGCCATAATAACTTTGTGTTGTGTTCCCAGCGGTGAGAAGGGGAGCCAGAGCTCCTGAATGTTTAATAGTGTCTATTTGACGTCGCGATGCCTAAGTAAGAATCTCTATTTGGCGTTGCGACAACAAAATGATTGTGCATATTCAGCGTCGCGGAGCCTATGTAAAAATGTCTATTTGGCGTCGCGGTACCTTTATGAGAATGTCTATTCGACGTCGCGACATCAAAATAATAGTGTTTATTTGGCATTGCAGTGCCTATGTAAGAATGTCTATTTGGCGTCGGGACTCTAAAATAATAGTGTCTATTTAGCATCGCGTTACCCATGTTAGAATGTCTATTTGACGGCCCCGGCCTATATAAGAATGTCTATTCGGCGTCGCGATGCCAAAATAAATAGTGTTTATTTAGGGTTGCAGTGCATATGTAAGCACGTCTATTTAGCGTCGCGGTGCCTATATAAGAATGTTTATTTGGCGTCGCAGTGCTTATCTAAGAACGTCAACGTGGCGTCGCCGTGCCTATGTCAGGATATGTTTGGCGTCGCGGTGCCTATCTAAGAATGTCTATTAGGCATCACGGTGTCTATATAAGAATTTATCTTTGTCATCGCGGTGCCTATCTAAGAATATTTATTTGGTGTCGCGGTGCCTATCTAAGAATGTCTATTCGGCGTCGTGACGCCACTAAATTAGTGTCTATTTAGCGTCTTGACGTGGTATAATACCGTCTATTTGGCATCGCGGTGCGTATGTAAGAATGTCTATTCGGCGTCGCGATGCCTATCTAAGAATGTCTATTTGACACCGCGGTGCCTATGTTAGAATGTGTTTTTGGCGTCGCGGTGTCTATGTAAAAATGTCTTTTGGGCGTCGCGTTGCCTATCTAAGAATGTCTATTTGGAGTCGCGCAGCCTATGTAAGAATGCCTATTTGGCATCGAATGTCTATTTTGTGATAGGCATTGCGTCGCCAAATAGACATTCTATAAATAGAGGCAATGCATATCTAAGAATGACTATATTGCATCGCAGTGCCTACATATAAATGTCCACTTGGCGTCGCAACTTGAATATAATAGTGTCTATTTGGCGTCGCGATGCCAAAATAATAGTGTTTATTTGGCGTTAGAGTGCCTATGAAAGTATGTATATTTGGCGGTGCGACGCCACTATGATAGTGTTTATTTGGCTTCGCAGTGCCTGTGTAAGAATGTCTATTTGGCGTCACGGTGCCTACCTTAGAATGTATTTCAGGCGTCGCGGAGCCTAGGTAAGAATTTCTATTGGGGTCCTCATCCTCATCCTCGTTCTCGTCCTTGTCCTCGTCCTCGTCCTCGTCCTCGTCCTCGTCCTCGTCCTCGTCCTCGTCCTCGTCCTCGTCCTCGTCCTCGTCCTCGTCCTCGTCCTCGTCCTCGTCCTCATCCTCATCCTTTCCATTCCATTCCATTCTTGAACACATTGCAGTGCTACTGCCTGCATCCGACCCCTCTAATCGTCATGTTATTAGTGTTTCATACATATCTTCTGGCACCCAAGAGGAAATATATACGTCACACTTTGAAATGTTACAGCGTATTATTAGCGTTGCTAGTACGGACAAGTTTTTTTGCCGGAGATTTTAACCGACCTGACATTGTCTGGATAGACAGTCTCCATAATAAGCACTTAACTTAACCCCTTAACCATCCACCCCTATAAGTCAATATTCATGTCTCACATAAATGCTTCTCAATTTAATAAAATAGAGAACGACCGCGGACGTAGGTATATTGGATTTATTCATGTTCAATATTGAATGCCAAGTCACCGCTTGTCCCCCTCGTCTCACACCACCCCTCCCTCTCTGCACTATCTTATGTTGAGACCAATTTAACCCCCATGAAGCGTCACTTTCACCCAAAACATAACTTTTTTATTGCAGTGTTGGGGTGTCTATTTGTCGGGTGATTGTCACGAAAGAGAAAGTCAGAAGGAATAGTTAAATGTTTACTGAACTCAATTTTGGTTACAAAGGTTACAAAGGTTACAAAGGTTACAAAGGTTACAAAGGTTACAAAGGTTACAAAGGTTACAAAGGTTACAAAGGTTACAAAGGTTACAAAGGTTACAAAGGTTATTACTTAACGTGAACGTGTTCAACCTACTGCCCGGATCGAATGCTCGCCGGGCGCTCGGACGTATGCCACATATTTTTGGCGTCAGTATTCCTGTCCCCACAGTACTCCCCATCGTTAGTACTGGGGTGCTGAATTCCTTGACACGCTGTTGTCCGACTGTTGCTACTAGTTCGTTAAAACACAATTATGAAAATGAGTATACCGTACATCTCAATTTTCCTTTATAATTCGGCTCGCGCAGAACTGCCGAAGCCTGTTTACGCAATCACTACTTGGTCGTTCTTGGCCTGCTGATTTCCCATGTTTACGAAAATAGCCATATGCTGCTACTGTGTGTTAATGAGAATTATTTCTTTATTTATGCTTACTCTGTTGCTTACTTAACTAATGAACTAGTTAAGTAAGCAACAGAGTAAGCATAAATAACGCATCATAAAGGGATACCGCACGATACCTTTAAACGCGGTGAGTCTCTTCGCCGGATCGCCACCATGGATCCTGGAAGCGAGATCCCTTTCGGCGCTATACCGGTTCCGAAAGGCGGCGCGGGAGCGGGGTCACGATCCCAAGCCCGAAGAAATTCGGGCCGTGAGATCCCCGCTCCACAGGGAAATGGTGGCGGAATGGGAGTTACGACTTGGGCGACCAGGCGCAGGGCGCGCCGTAGTAGCGGCGGTAAGACCCATCATGGGGGAGTGGCTAGAGAGGCCACACGGCAGCCTCTGACGCAGATGATCACCGAGCACGGATGCTTCGGAAAGTATCTGCGCCGGATGGAGAAAGAGCCAACGTCCGAGTGCCATCACTGCGACGCGAGCGAGGACTCAGGTCCGCACACGCTCACCGAGTGCCCGGCGTGGGAGACGCTGAGGCGGGAGCTTGTGGCGGCCCTGGGAGTGAGGGTTCTCACGCTCTCCACCTTGCTCGCGGTGATGGTCCGCTGCGCGGATGCGTGGGCGGCCGGCGCCTCCTTCTGCGAGCAAGTAATGCTCGTGAAGGAGGAGGCGGGGCGGGAGCGGCAGCAGGAGCGACGAAGGATCGCAAGACACCCTGCCCGCGTACGAAAGCAACTCGGGCATCGGAGGTCGATGAATGACCTCCGCCCCCCATGAGCGCCGGCCTGGGGGTGACAGGTGGAGCCGCCTGTCACCCTGGTAGAAGCAGGCCGCGGCGGCGGCGCGCCTGGCGCGCCTCCCCGTTTCCGGGAGCTCGGTAAAAACAACTTCGAGAAAGAACTAGCCAGAAGGATCCGACTGGGTTGGGCAGCATTTCGCAAACTACGTCGAGTTTTCTCTTCACCCCTACCGCAATGCCTCAAAACAAAGGTCTTTGAACAGTGCGTCCTACCTGTTATGACTTACGGTGCCGAAACGTGGACACTTACAGTGGGGCTGGTCCATAGCTTAAAAGTCGCGCAGCGGGCTATGGAGCGAGCTATGCTTGGAGTTTCTCTGAAGGATAAAATTCGGAACGAGGTTATCCGACAGAGAACCAAAGTTACCGACATAGGCCACAGAATAAGCAAGTTAAAGTGGCAGTGGGCTGGCCACGTGTGCCGAAGGACCGATGGCCGTTGGAGCAAACGAGTCCTAGAGTGGAGACCGCGAGAAGGTAAACGAAAGGTAGGACGCCCCCTAGCCAGATGGACTGAAGACCTGAAAAAGGTGGCTGGGACAGACTGGATGCGGAAGGCGGAGGATCGGAGAAAATGGCGCACATTGGGAGAGGCCTATGTCCAGCAGTGGACTGCAGTGGGCTGATTGATTGATTGATTGAAGACTTATGAGCTATGTCTCCAGTCATGCCTTTTGAAATGGTAGTTGTTGTGATGACTGATGACCCGCTCTGCCATAATTAATTACATCCCTTGTGATCCGCAGCGTCTATCACGACAACGCCTGCAACTTCTTCTATTCGTCACTACTGGCATACCTCGCGCTAGTATCCTTCTGTCTACAAATCAAACCTGACCGTCGTCAGCTTGACGCTTCTACCGCTGCGAGTGGTTTTTAATATGGGTTTCTTAATCTTTGTGTCTGTGTCCCTCTGTCGATAGTCTTTTGTCATCGCTACAAAAGGTGCCTTGTGGCTACTACCCAGTTCTGAAATCACATGACGGTTCATTTTACTCTTCTGACATTGGAAACAGCTTTTAGCCCATTCTCTCACATTTCGGTTCATTTCTGGCCAAAAGTATCTAGATGCTACCATACTTAAAGTTGTCCTAATACCAGGGTGACTCATGCTATGTACTGAATTGAAAACCGTTTACCTGAAACTCTTGGGTATGTAAGGTCTGGTCTTGTCCGTTGATACCTCGCAATACACCGTTGCGCAACTGTTGGGCAGTATTACCTTTTCTAGATGTATGCGTGACTTATTATTACCTTTCAGCAACTCTGTAATTTGATCGTCCCTTTCCTGTTGATTGGCTAATTCTTGATAATCGAGTACCGTTGGGCAAACTATTGACTCGACACACGATAAGGCATCTGCCACCGCGTTGTTGCTGCCGCTGACGTGTCGGATATCGTTGGTATACTCACTTATGTACATTAACTGCGGAATACGTCTGGGTGTTTCTTTGTCTGAATTAACCTTTGTTAGCGCATGAATGAGGGGCTTGTGGTTTGTATATACCGTTAGTTGCCTACCTTCGACCATGTCTCTGAAATGCATAATAGACATGTATATAGCTAGCAGTTCTCCGTCATTTATTTGATCCTTTATTCGATCTTCACTGTGAACAGACGTGTATGTAGATATTAATATAATAAATATTATTTAATTAGCTGAATCGTGACCTAGTTTACGACCACTATAGGTAATCGTAAAAACTGTGTCAAATGCGAAGTGGTAAACATCTGTAAGGTGGACGTAGAATGTGCTATAATTGAAACCAGTTATTAACATGGCTGACAGTCCCTTTGATAAGGGTAGCAGGACTCCCCGCACGCCGCCTCCAACGTCTGCCCCCAATCAAAGAACAAATGTGACGAATCAAGGCGCACTCCAGGCGGAATGGGTATCGACGCCGGAAATCCAGAACTGGATGAGCTCTATTGAGCAGTGCCTTAATGAGGTATGCCATATAGCAACAGAAGGAAAACTGAACTCGGACCAGAAGCTGCGAATCAGTAGTTTGTGCAGAAAAGTGGCAAATGGAACCTCCCAAATGGCGGTACAATACCAGTCACTTAAAGTGAAAGCCGTCCAAGCTAGCTCAGCTGGCCAAGCCCTTCAAGACCAACTTGACATTGCAAAGCAACTGCATGACCTAAAAGAGACCATCGTGGAAACAACAAAAAGCAAAACCACCGCAACATTCGCCGATATGCTGAAAAAGGGAAATAACCAATATATACCCAAAACAAGCCTAAGTTCAGTGGCGATCTATCCCAATGACAAGGACAAGACAAGTGACGAGACTAAGTCATTAGTCCAAAAAATTATCTGCCCTGAGCAAATGAAGTTGCAAGTAAGAGGACTACGAAAGACGAAGAACGGCGGCGTCATAATAAGCACTGACACAAAGGGAGACATCGAGAAGATAAAAAAATCAGCCCAACTCACAAAATCAGGCCTTACCGTAGACGACCAGCTCAAAAAGAAACCACGAGTCATTGTTATAGGAGTACCAGCGACCATGCAGGAAAAGGAGGTATTTACTCGTTTGTACCACCAGAACTTGGTGGACAAAATACACGGTTACAGCCTTGAAACATTCCTGGCTTCGATTAGACTAAGCCACAAATCGGGTAAGAGGGACGCAGAGACCTGTAACTATGTGATCGAACTACCTGCAAACATACGTAAGGTCCTGATAACCAACGAAAGGGTTTTTGTGAACTGGTCATCTTGCCCTGTTAGAGATTTTACGCTGGTTACTCGATGTTTCAAGTGCCATCAGTATGGACATGCAGCAAAAACATGCAGGGAGTTGACACACACCTGCGGGCAGTGCGGAGAGCAAGGGCATACAATGAAGGACTGCACAAAGACGACAGAGGGAGCAAAATGCGCGACTTGCTCACGGTTCAAGAAGCCGAGCAACCATACCACGGGAGCGGCTGAATGTCCGGCGAGGGTAATAGCTGAGAAAAGGTACATAAATTCGATTGATTATGAAGGCGCCTAAGAGCGCCCTTAACCAGGATTTATTGACCTTTTTATTTTTGTTTATATAGTTTTTAATTCTTTTTAATGTATTAAATTCACAAAGTAATGACACATAATTTAATTAATGAAATAGATAACTTCACCGTGTCAGAATCCAGTACGTGTGATGCAGAAGAGTGCAAACAATATTTGACGTCGTGCACTAACCCATTAACCATATTAACCCAAAATATACGTAGTGTCTTTAAAAACTTTGATACATTTACTACATTACAACATAGACTAAATACTAACCTAGACGTCATTGTCTTGACGGAATGTAGGCTATCTTTACCATATAACATACCACTAATGCCGGGATATAACATGTACAGAACTAATACAATATAAACAAAACGATGGTGTAGTAATTTACATAAAAAGCGATATTAATGCAACCGTGCACGAACCAAATATGCAGGAGTGTAATAGATTAGTAATAAAAATAGGAACAGACGTGGCAATATTAGCAATATACAGGCCTCCAGGCTTTAGCGATAAGTATAGGTTCATCCACGCATTAAATGACACCTTGCAAAGCCTATCTTCATTTAAAAGTATAATTTTAATTGGAGATATTAATATTAATATATTGAAAGGAAAACAAGACGTTAAAGAGGATGCCCTACATTATCTTAACCTATGCGCATTCCATGGATTGTTCCCCACTCACTCTTTGATCACGCGCCCAGAAAGTGGCTCTTGCCTGGACCACGTCATGCTAAAATCGCACTATTGATCACAAACGCTTGTCATCAATAATCCTATAACCGATCATAATGCTGCCCTACTAACCCTAAGTTGCAAGTTACCTAGATTAGAAAATGCACGCATAGTTAATAAATTAGACACTAATGGACTTGAAGGCGATTTACGCGACATCGACTTTGGCCCCTGGTTGCGCCGATAGTAGAATTTGTATTTTTAATATTCAATAGTAGTAATTCAAATTGATGACGCTGGACACACGCTTCCTGTACCCATCTCCCTCCCGCACTACCTCTAAGTGAAAGATAGCAATAGTTTCCGCACCGCTCAATTGTCAAAATAGACGCATATTCACTTCGCAATTGAACTAGAAACAATGGCCGCCGCGCGCGCGACTCTCAGAAATTAATAATGTTTGTTGGATTTTAACCGCTTTCATGGACCTTTGCCGATCGGATTGTGCCTCTCGTGTGTCCCTCAAGTGATTTAGTGATGTGGGCGGCAACTCCTGAGCCAGGAAGAGAAGATCGGTGCACCGGCTGCGATGAAAGCACGTGGCGTCGTGAAGGTTAGTGCATCCTCTCCTAATTTCTCGGGTTGCATTCATTGCCTAGACCACATCCGCGGCAACCCGATCACCTGTCTTGTTTGTTGTGTAAAGCGTCAATGGAACAGTTAACTTCACCCCCCGCGAAATACAGTCCACTAGCTCACGTGGCGAGAATTGCGCTTCCATTCTTTTTGGTCCTTCGAGCCGGATCCTTAGCCGTAGTTCGTAGTTTGTTATTATTCTATTGGGAATAAACGCACCGCACCTAGATACCTAGTTATTTTAGTAGAAAACCCCGCATCTAGGCATTTAGGTTTAGATTTTGTTGTCCGTTCGCCGCTGGCTCGCATCGTATCTACCTAATACATACATAGGTTAGGTACGTGTAATCGCATTTGTTATTATTCTATTGAGAATAAACGCACCGCACCTAAATACCTAGTTATTTTAGTAGAAAACCCCGCATCTAGGCATTTAGGTTTAGATTTTGTTGTCCGTTTGCCGCTGGCTCGCATCGTATCTACCTAATACATACATAGGTTAGGTACGTGTAATCGCATTTGTTATTATTCTATTGAGAATAAACGCACCGCACCTAAATACCTAGTTATTTTAGTAGAAAACCCCGCATCTAGGCATTTAGGTTTAGATTTTGTTGTCCGTTCGCCGCTGGCTCGCATCGTATCTACCTAATACATACATAGGTTAGGTACGTGTAATCGCATTTGTTATTATTCTATTGAGAATAAACGCACCGCACCTAAATACCTAGTTATTTTAGTAGAAAACCCCGCATCTAGGCATTTAGGTTTAGATCTTAGGTATCCTAGACACCCTAGTGCATAGGCACAGTGTAATACCTAACGCATTTGGCTTTTGTTTTTATTTGTTTCAATTAAGTTGTCCGTTCGCCGCTAGCTCGCATCGTATTTACCTAATACCTACGTGGGCAGATACGTGACCAATACCTCGCTCGCATTTCGTTCAAATTCATACGAAAGTGTTTTAATTTGAATAGATATTACGCAATACTTAATCCCTGAAATAATAGTTGAACCTAGACAGCGACCATCGCGTAGGTACGATCTTGTTGCTATGCGCGTTAGTTCAAGCTTGCACTGGCAGTTATAAGTACCTACCTACCTACGGTTATCGCTCGCGCCGCGTCGCTGTTCTATAGGTACCGCTAAGATTAAGTCATCTCATTTGTTGTTTACCGCACTTTAGTTTGATATTTAGTTGTAAACATGTCCCCAAAGGTTGGTAGGACCGGTAGTGGGGTTCAATTGAAACTTTTATACGCTAAAAGAGAAATGATTTACTCTCGTGTACAATCGATTTGTGATAATGCACTTAAAACCTCTGATTTGGCTATTAGAGATTCGTTCTTGTGTTCTATAGAAAACTTGGATAGTTTGCGCGCGGATTTCGAGTCTTTAGTACATGACATCAACGTTTTAGAGTTAAATTTAAATCCCGATTACTCAGTGAGTTATCAGGCCTTGTCGTCGTTTGACGATTTGTATTGTCGTATCAAACGCGTCGCTAGGAGTTTGGAGAAACCGTCTGACCGACCCAATCCCACTCGCGACCGACCTAAGTTGCCACCAATTCAAATACCCGAATTTGATGGTAACATTCGCAATTGGGGTTTATTTATAGATAGTTTTGAGAATACAATAGATAAGAACGTTTCGTTGACAGATCACGAAAAATTGCATTATCTCGTTGAAAAATTGACTGGTAAAGCTATAACAGTTTGCGCTGGAATTACGTTTAGTGCCGAAAATTATAATTTAATTTTAAATACTTTGAAAGCTAAGTATGGGGATAAAAGATCGGTAGCTAACGCATATTTGGATCAGATGTTTGACTTGAAATCTATTACGGCATGTAACGATCAAAACTTAGAGAAGTTTCTAGATACTTTCGCATCATCTGTTCGCGCCGTAAAGAACCTAAAGATCGATGACCTCTGCGACTTCTTATTTTTGTATATGGGTTTAAAGAAATTAGATTCCGAAACCATTCGTTTATTTGAGTCGGATCATCGCGGCAATAAAATTCCTAAGTTCGAAGACTTAGAAAGTTTTGTTCGCGAGCATATAAAAATATTGCAACGCTCTTCATCGAAACATGAAGGCGCGAGGAAAGTTGTTAGTTCTGAACGCAAGATAGATGCCTCATCGAGGTCACTGAGGTCAACTCATACTTATGTTAATACCGCACCAGCACATGTACAATCACCTGTTTGCTCTTTGTGTAATACTCATCATTCGCAATTGTACAAGTGTCCTGGTTTCCTAAAATTGTCGCCTAATGATCGTTATAAATTTGTTCGCGCTAATAATTTTGTTTTAATTGTCTCGGTACTAAACACCGCGTTGTTTTATGTAATAGTAGAAATAGTTGTCGCAAATGTTCAGCGAGACACCACACTTTGCTCCATTTTGAAAATAGTAACGCCGCATCCAATGTGAGCACGGTTGGTTCGTCGAGCGGTGGCACACCGTCGCATAGGTCGCCCGTGTCGGTGGCGCCTGCGCCACAGCCGCAGCCCGCGCTCGCGCGCGCTCCTGCCCGCGCGGGGACAGCTGCGAATGGCGTCGCCTTGTGTTCGTTGTCCGCTAGTGCTGCGCTCACTACTGTGTGTCTCGCGACTGCTCGCGTTGTTATTGTTGATGCATTGGGTAAGCCGCGCATTGTTCGAGCGCTATTAGATGGCGCTTCGCAAAGTAATTTTATTACTCAAGATTGTTGTCAACGTCTTGGTTTCAATGTTAATAAGCGTTCAACCCGCTCAGTGGTGAAGGGTTTTGGAGGCTTACAGTCAGCTGTTCATGGCACCGTTAAAACAAGGTTTGGATCTCGTTGTAATAGTAATATTTGGTTTGACATGGATTCGCTCGTTATAGATAAAATAACTGAACAGTTGCCTACCGTCCCGGTTGACACGTCTTTATTAACGAAATTTAAAGACTTGCCTTTAGCAGATGAGACTTACGCTGTTCCTGGAGTCGTCGATATATTGATCGGCGCTTCGATTTTCCCGCACCTCCAGTTATCACGTAAGGTTCAAGGGGGACCGACGTACCCCGCTCCGCACGCCCTGGAAACAGTTCTAGGTTTTGTTATAATTGGTTCCTCACCCGCTTCTATAGATAGTATTAGTCACTCGACTGCTTCGTTCTGTTGCACCGTCGAGCCGCCACTGGAGTCTACCATCCGCAAGTTTTGGGAAATTGAAGAGGTCAATGTCCTACCTATCCTAAGCCCTGATGACAAGATGGCTGAGGAGATTTGTTGTCGCACGACTACTCGTGATGAGCAGGGTCGTTATGTTGTCGCGCTCCCTTTCAAGGGAGATATTTTTTCGCACGGTGACTCCCGTGTATCCGCTGAAAAACGCTTTCTTTGTTTAGAACGAAAGATGCAGGCGTCTCCAAAGTTGAAGCGGGCCTGTGATGAGGTTGTTAACGAATATTTAGATAAAGGTTACATCTCACCTGCGCCTGCGGACACTGACGAGACCCAGCCTTCGTACATTATCCCGCACCACGGAGTTATTAGAGAAGATAAGCTTACTACTAAACTCCGCGTAGTTTTGGATGGCAGTGCTAAGACTAGCACTTCCGTGTCGCTTAATGACATTTTGTATTGTGGTCAAAATCTTTAAGGTAATTTATTTAACATAATTGTAAATTTTCGCATTAATATTAGTAGAATTTTAGCTTTTTCGGACTCAACAGTCGCTTTGTGTTGGGCCCACTCTTCGCCCCATCATTGGGACACATTCTTCGCTAATAGAGTGGCAAAATTCAATCCGAATTAGCGCCACAAAATCTCTTTCACGTTGCTGGCACCGACAGCACAGCCGATTGTCTCTCTCGTGGATTGCTTCCTTCGCAAATTTTAGATCACCCGTTATGGTTTAGTGGACCGTCCTGGATTCATGCCGCGTTAGATAAGTGGCCAGTTAGTCAATTCAATCCCACTACGGTTTCCGAACCACCCGAGGAGAAGAAGCACTCGCTTGTTGTGTCGGTCCCGCGTGAAGAGTCCCTTATTTTGTTGTTGGCTAATCGCGTCTCGTCTTGGTCGAGACTGTTGCGTTGTGTTGTTTATGTAGGCCGATTTTTGAGAATTTTATCTACGCGCGGTCATATAGAGTTGACCGGTGATTTAAGTACGCAAAATATTTGCCCGCAATAGATGTTAATGACGATAGAATGCACCTTCTAACTCGTCACGCTCTTTTAGATAAATTAGTCCAATCGTTTTGGAATCGTTGGAGAACCGATTATTTGCACACGCTGCAGTCGCGTCAAAAATGGAATACTCCATCTAACCCAATTACTGTAGGTACGGTGGTGGTCCTTATGACTGGGAATGCGCCTCCTTTGCATTGGCCTCTAGGAGTATTAGAGGAAGTTTTTCCCGATTCCCGTGGGATAACTCGTGTTGTACGGGTTAAAACCGCAACCGGATCGTATCTGCGCCCGGTTGTTCGCCTCTGCCCTCTGCCTAGCCAGCAGTAGGCACGAGTTCAAATCTAGGTTTATATTTTAGTTGTTATTTCCCAAACCTAGATTTAGATTAGACTTTAGATTTGTTCCGCATTTTTTCGTTTTGAAGGTAACCCTTCAAGCCGGGGGGAATGGTTGCGCCGATAGTAGAATTTGTATTTTTAATATTCAATAGTAGTAATTCAAATTGATGACGCTGGACACACGCTTCCTGTACCCATCTCCCTCCCGCACTACCTCTAAGTGAAAGATAGCAATAGTTTCCGCACCGCTCAATTGTCAAAATAGACGCATATTCACTTCGCAATTGAACTAGAAACAATGGCCGCGGCGCTCGCGTCTCTTAGAAATTAATAATGTTTGTTGGATTTTAACCGCTTTCATGGACCTTTGCCGATCGGATTGTGCCTCTCGTGTGTCCCTCAAGTGATTTAGTGATGTGGGCGGCAACTCCTGAGCCAGGAAGAGAAGATCGGTGCACCGGCTGCGATGAAAGCACGTGGCGTCGTGAAGGTTATAGCATCCTCTCCTAATTTCTCGGGTTGCATTCATTGCCTAGACCACATCCGCGGCAACCCGATCACCTGTCTTGTTTGTTGTGTAAAGCGTCAATGGAACAGTTAACTTCACCCCCCGCGAAATACAGTCCACTAGCTCACGTGGCGAGAATTGCGCTTCCAGCCCCGTTTACAATTCTGATGATCCGCATTTTTGTATGCAGTACATGACCGACATAATAAAAAATGCTGTACAGAAAAATACAACTGCAACACGATTGCATAATAAAAACTATAGCTTGAAACCTTGGATAACACCCGGCCTCATCCGCTGCATGAAACACAGGGATAAACTGCACTTAAAATGTAAATGCGACCCCAATAATTTAATAATACAGGTTTCATATAAACGATACAGAAACTTTTGTAATGATCTGTTGAGAAAAGTTAAAATTAGTTACGATAAATTTAAACTCGAAAAAGCTGGTTCGAATAATAAAATTATCTGGCAACATATTAAGAATATGACCTACACCACGAAACAAAATGAGTCGCCTACAAGTTTATTGAGTGCACAATCGTCACAGGTAGCGTCAGCTAACGCGGTCAATAATTTCTTTATAAATGTTGGTAAGCGGCTTGCACAACAAGTGCAGGGACGCACACAGTACTCATCAAACCCTCCCTTCCCGTGCAAGACTACCTTATCATCTTTTGTGATGCTAGACACCGACGAGGAAGAGGTTGAGGGAATAATAATGAATTTAAAAGAAGACTGCGCAGTTGGTTGGGACAACATTTCAAATAAGGTCCTTAAAAAATTCAGGCGTATATTAGTGCCTCCGTTAACCAACATCTTCCAAAAATGCTTATCAATATCTTAAAAAAGCAGTAATTGTCCCAGTATACAAGTCGGGAGGAAAGGAGCAAGTAACAAATTACAGGCCCATTTCTTTACTCCCTGCGATGTCAAAAATACTTGAGAAAACTGTAAATAAGAGGTTGATGAAATATTTGGAAGATAATTCACTTTTGTCAAATACGCAGTTTGGTTTTAGAGCTAACAGGTCGACGGCCGATGCTGTACATAATTTGACTGACTTCATAGCACAAGAACTTGATAAGGGAAATCACACAGTGGGAATCTTCCTGGACCTAGGCAAAGCTTATGACACGGTTTCTATTCCTAAGTTGTTGAACAAGATGGAAAATATAGGGGTAAGGGGCGTACAACTAGCACTCTTCAAAAGCTATTTGAAAGAGCGTACGCAATGTGTAAAGATCGGCAATGTTCTCAGTGACGACCTAGAAAATACCAACTTTGGTATCCCACAAGGAAGTATCCTGGGAAGTACACTGTTCTTAATTTACATAAATGAACTTTGTAATCTAAAACTTGAGCATGGCGCGATCATATCATATGCGGACGACACTGCCCTCCTTTTTTCTGCTGAGTCAGAAAACGAAGCGTATGGGCATGCCCAGCTCGGTTTCAATATTATTAATAAATGGCTTCAATATAACCTACTAACATTAAATGCAGAAAAAACCAAATATGTTGCTTTCTCGATGCGCAAAAGACAGACTACTCCCCGGACAGACCCGTTACTTTATGCTCACCATTGTAAAGACCGTAATGACTCAGGCAATAAGTGTACCTGCCCGGATATAGCTAGAACAGACAAAATAAAATACCTGGGTATTATAATAGACGAAACCCTGTCTTTTGCTCAACATAGCGAAGTACTAATTAAAAGACTACGCAAACTAATATTTGTATTTAAGAAAATTAGGCACATTGCTGATTTAAAACTAATTAAACAGGTATACTATGCCCTTTGTCAATCAATATTAACATACTGCATAACGTCATGGGGAGGAGGGGGTAAATCCTTGTTACTGCCCATCGAGAGAGCACAGAGAGCTATCCTAAAGGTAGCAACTTTCCGTCCTTTCCTGTATCCCACTGACCTCCTATACAAATCTGGTGAAGTACTAACAGTCCGCCAGCTATTCATAGTGAGCACAGTACTAAAACAGCACGCAGCACTCCCATTCAGCACTGATATTGTAAATAAAAGAAGGAAAGATATTGTATGCACCCAGCGAATTGCGATAAAACACGAATATGCAGCCAAATTCTATATGTTTCTGGGACCACTGCTGTATAATAGAATGAATGCTGTAGCAGACATATATCCTCTAAACTTCAACCAGTGTAAGAATGTCCTAAAGAATTTCCTACAAAAATTGACACACGATGAGACAGAGAAGTTGATAACGGTGGTGAAATGAATATTGTTAAGTAGTTTAGTAACTAAGATATATAAGTTTAGATTTAAATACCAATTCACTTTGTAAGTAACTTTTAGACATATGAATTATTTATTTGTTTATTTTAAATGTAAAAATTGCTCTGCAAGCCTGAAAAACAGGATTACCTAGTTCAGGCACAATCTATGTAGCACAGCTTAATAATTATAACGTAAGATTGATTTGACAAATATTCTAGAGTTTATGTATAAAGTATGTAATAAGTATAAAAGATAGCAATAGATTATGAAACTATGTAACATATACTTTTGAATTAATGAAATAAATTATTATTATTATTATTATATGTGCTGTATTTCTGCTGTGTGTCTGATAATTTCTTTGAAAAATATTCTAGTGGTTGCCAATTGCCTTTGATTCTTTGTCGTAAAACGGCACCCACATACGTGTTTGACGCGTCTGTCATTAAAGCTAATGGTACTTCTAGAGCTGGGTGAGCGAGTGTTGCGGCGCGTTGTAAGCTGAGTTTACACTGATCGAAAGCTGACTCTGAATCCTTATCCCATGCTAATTGTGTCTTGTCTTGTTTCTTTGAATTGTGTAAAAATTTATTTAAATGCGCGAGGTGTTCCGCCGCATTTGGTAAATGTGCTCTATAAAAATTCACCATGCCCAAGAAACGCCGGAGATCTTCGACGGTCTCCGGTTTCTTGTAGCCTGTGATCGCCTCTACTTTGTCAGGCAATGGGCTAATGACTTCGCACGTAACTTTGTGACCTAAAACCTCGATTGTACTTTGACTGAATCGACATTTTGCCGTATTTATCGTAATGCCTATTTTGCTGAATTGCTTAAACACTCATCGCACGTGCTCTTTGTTCACTGCCTCGTTTTCTGAGGCAATGATGATGTCATCTATGTAGCAAAACAGCATACTCTGAACAACCTGATCGCCCTGAGTCATTGCGTTGTTCTCTAACCCCTTAGATAGATAGATAGATAATTCTTTATTGTCTTAGGTCCTCTTGCAACTGAGGGCCTACTAACAACTCATCGTTCAAGGAAACATTGTTTGATTCTTTACAAGAAGCATCTAAGACGACGCGTGTTTTAGTAGACTCTTTGTCTACGCGAACAACGGCATGGTGAGGTAAGTAGACGCTTGTATTATTTCTTTCCTTTTCAGGTACCTTTTCTATGTGACCTTGTTCAATGTAATCGTTTATAACTTTGATATATTCTTTTTTCAGGTCTGGCGATCTTCTAAACCTCCTTTCAAGTTGCATAAATCTCTGAGTGACTATTTCTTTAGTATTTCCTTGAGAACACAGTGGGTTGTTTGTTGTGAATGGTAATTTTACTATGTATCTTCCTTGGTTGTTTCTAGTAGTAGTATTCTCATATAACTCTTCACACAGTTGTTCTTCTTTTGTCTTTTTGTGTCCACATCTATCTCCCATATTGATTTCAGCATATCCTCTACGTCAACTGTATGGTGCATGACAAAATGTGTTTCTTGTGGTTGTTCTGTGTGAATTTCTCCGAACAAGACCCAACCCAGGCTCGTCCTTTGAGCGCCAGGTGTTCCTGATGGACCTTTGATGAATTGGTTTTGCAGAATTTCAGTGTATTCTTTCACACCCAGGAGTAGGTCTATTTCATCTGGCTTATAGTAGGATGGATCAGCCAAGTTAAGACCTTGAATGTGAGGCCATTGTTTTGTGTTGATTGTTTTGGTGGGTATCTTTGTAGTCAGCGGTCGTCATACTGTGATTTTACTTGTAGCTGTACCACATGCTTGAGTTTGATTTTTGTAGATCCCACCCCAACGACGTTACCCTTTACAGGTTGTCGTTTGAGCTTCAATAGTTGAGCCGCCTTCTCACTTATAAAAGCTGCTTCGGAACCTTGATAATAGTGTGTTCAAGTTCGCTCATTGCTTCTACTATTGCAGTTGCTAGCATTGCTTGCTTCTGCTTAGCGCTGAGTTGGGATACCATCATTGTGTTGACTTGTATGTCTTGCTCTTCTCCTACATGTGTCACAACTGGTTGCGATGTAACTGATGAATTTCCAGGTTGTGAGGTCTCTTTTTCATGCAGAAGAGAATGGTGGCGTCTCTTGCATATGCGACAGTACAAAGGTACTTTGCATTTAAATACCGAATGGCCTGTTACTAAGCAGTTGTAACATAAGTGATTATTTTTGACAAACTCGCTTCTTTCAGCTGGTTCCATTTTACCGAATTCTTTGCAATGACTCAATGTATGGTTATCCTTGCATAAAGCACAAATCTTCTTTGGGGTCGATGTGGCAACATGAAATGAACGTTCCTTAATTATTTTATTCTCTTTAGTGCTCGTTTGTTGTGTTAATTCTAAAGTGCGGTATTTCGACTCCATAAATTTCTTAAGATCTTTCCAAGAAGGTAAGATGTCTTCTTCTTTATGTGCGTACTCTTCCCAGTTCTTATGGGTCTCTGGGTTCATCTTCTGCACCAGAAGATATATCAGGATAGGATCCCAAGAGTCCGTAGAAACGTTTAAATTGGTAAGGGTATTTTAACATTCGGCCGTTGTGTCTAACAAGCATTTTAATTGAACAGCGGATTGAGTAGACATTTTCTTTGAAATTAATAATAAGGTACACTTTTGTTTGAGTGGTTCGAGAGAAACAAATGATGCGTGTAGTTCGGAAGCTAGTTTATTGGCGACTAGTTTTGACAAACATTGAATGTTCTTTATAACACGCGGAACACAATATTTGCATAGCTAGCTATAACCGTTTATGAATCAACAGACAGTAATGTTATAAAAACATAAGAATTGGTGTAGTTACCGACTAAACTTCAATACTTAGATAGTGTATTAAAACAAAAGAAAGAGAGAAAAGTAAGTAAAATAAAATTAATATACGGCTCTACACAAAAAATTATCAACATAAATGCTGACATACAAATACATATACTAAATAAATATATACATAAAGTAGATAGTTCATACTAATACGAAGGGAAAATAGTGAGTGAGCACATAATTGTGAGCTATTACCTACTGTGCACAACATGATAGGTAGTGGTTGTTGACCATTAATTTAAATACATTTAGGGATTTTGCCCGTCTGATGTTCAGTGGTAAAGCGTTCCATAAGCGCACCGCCTTGACAGCGAAAGACTTTTCAGCAAAGTCAGTAAAATGTATTGGCATACTCAGCCTCAAATTCTCGGACGACCTCAGGCATTTCGTGTGTGTGTCATAGAGGAACTGGAATCGTTCTTTGAGATAAGTGGGAGTGTTGGGATTAAACAACACATTATATAATATTAGAATATGGGCATTCCTGCGAAACCGAATTGGGAGCCACTTGAGTTGTTTACGGAAATCAGACACGTGATCATACTTGCATAGACCAAATGTGAATCCTATGCAAAAATTTTGAAGTCACTCAAGTTTATCTAGTTGCTCCTCTGTTAGATCAGGATAGCTGACATCGGTGTAATCGAGAACAAGAAGAAGAACCGATTGTGCGAGCGCAGTTTTAGTGGCAATTGGGAGAAAATTTCGGAGCCTTCGTAAAGCACCCGCTGACGCGAAAAGTTTTCGACTGGTTTCCTGTAACTAAATATTCCAAGAAAATGATTTATCCATGAAGATACCCAAGTTTTTGACACTGTCACTAACTGCCACTACTACTCCACCCATAGTAACCTGAGGAAGCTGAGTCCAATCTATTTTAAAACTCAACCTTGGACTACCAATAACAATTACCTGTGTTTTGGACGAATTTAGGGTGAGTCCATGGTTTTTGCTCCATTCGCAAATCCACTCCAAGTTGTTGTTGAGTACAGCAAAAGCATCGAACAAGTTATTTGAAGCAGCTTAGGTGTAAATTTGTAGGTCATCAGCATCCTTTATGCTATGCTGGTAGGATGAAAGTAGTTTTTCGGAGATTGTATTTATAAAGATGGCGAAAAGTAACGGAGATAAAACGGTACACCAGCGGTCACATCACACCAGGAAGAGCTTAATTCTTCGATGCGAATACGCTGCTGGTGACCAGACAGGTAACTACGAAATCACTCAATAGCCGTTGGAGTTATGTTAACAGAGCACTGCATTATAATTTTAGGTTTCTCTTTAGGTGGCCGTATCTTGTAAGAGAGGTAAATAAGGTCATGGTAAGAAAATATGTCAGCAGAGCATTGACCATGCTTTGCGAGATGAGTAGGCGATGAGACAAGAATGAGATCAAGTAGACCAGGGGCACAGTTAGGAAAATGATGAGTAGCGTTTAGAGGAAGGATAGATAAGTTATAGGATTGAATAATGCGGCGAAGAGACGTAGCACGCGTAATACATGGCCCTGGTTTTACCAAGTAATTATTAAAATCTCCCATAATTATTGTATGCCTATAAGACGGTAAGTAGGTTTCTAGTAAGTGTTCAAAAGAAAGAAAATAGTTTACTTTTGACGATGAAGAATAGTTGACACCAAGAAGAACTTTAGAATGGTTTAGTTCAAGCTCCAGGAAAAGATGCTCGCCAGCATTGGATGGTGTTGGCTGTGGCGACATACTGATAACTGTATGAGGGATTTGAGAGCGTATATATATAGCCACCCCGCCACCTCCAACAGGCACTCGATCATTCCTAATAACCTGGAAACCTGGTAGTGTGTAAGAAGTTGACGGAAGAGAAGGTTTTAGCCAAGATTCGGAAAAAATTATAAATTTATGAACAAGATTAGCCAGCATATCTGGGAAATGAGCAGGAATACTCTGAGCATTTATATGGACTACATGAAAATGCCTGGGAACATCCGAAAACTGCGACCGAAGAGTATCCTCAAGTGACACAGACGGTATACTCACAAAACTATCGTAGAGACTACTAGCAGAGAAAAAACTATCACCACTATCTAATTCGTTCATCAAGTATGTGTTTGTAGTTGTACTGTATGTATATATCAGTAAACAATAAATATAAATAAATCGTACATATACCACTGACCTACTGACTACCACCCGTACTGACCACCCGCCAGTCCTGTGTTACAAATGAAGAAAAAAGTATTTCACAACAACGGAGAATTAACTATGCGTGCAAAAGAAAATTAATGCTACTGGTAATTAACATGAGCTGGGCACACAATAATAAATATCAAAGTTTAATATAGTATACTATAACATTATTAAAACATTGGGATTACGATGCTCATATTCATTTTGCATTGCAAGTAATGCTTAAGTTACCATAATTTAACTTGGGAACATGGAACGCATTCTGTTATTGTCAATACCGTCAAAGACGCAAAGACGTTAAACGTTGAGGCCAGTTATCAATAGAAGCACGCACTCTGTCCATGGGAAAATTCTTCACTGCCAATCGTATAGATTGTTTTAGGGACTCCAAATTATCATGGCATTTAGAGCAAGCCATACTCTCTAAAACTGACCATAAATCATAATCCAGCGGATTAAGATCGGGACTAGACGACGGCCAGTCTTCAGCTCTGATGAAGTCCGAAACGTTCACTTCCAACCAAGACTGCGTGGACCGAGCTTTATGACCCGGCGCTGAGTCTTGTTGGAAGGACCATACTTGGTTATTGAACATGGTGTTGTTAAGGGGTTTAACTACCTTCTCAAGAATGGTATCTTGATACACTTGTGCCGATTTTTTTATACCTTTTTCAAATGTAATATGTTTCTTATTTTAATAGTAACAGTATTTATAGCCAGACTAAGTACATGTAAGTTACCCAGCAAGAATCTATCTCTTCAATGCAGTACGTTTAGGCGGTGTTGTCCGTGAATCTTTGGAACGTCTGACTTGTTCCGCGAAGGCCGAAGGTCATTCGGGGAAAATGGAATAATCCGAAAGGCGTGATAATAGCGGTCTTCTCGATGTCCGATGTCGATTTTGATGAAGTGATAGGCCCGATAAATGTCTAAACTCCCGATAAATGACATACAATACGTGAAATAATGTAATCTAGGCACCGGGTATCGATACGTTTTCGTTACCGCGTTTAGTCGCCTGTAGTCGCCTCACAGCCATATTTTGCCGTCCATTTTCGGGACGACGGGCTCACTGACTACTGGACGGCTCGCAAATTCCCATATCCTGCATAGTACGGAACTCGTCTCTTACCTGCTTGTATTTGTCCGACGGTAGGGACCTCGCCCGAGCACAGACCGACGGTCCCGTTGTCTCTATGTGATGGTAGACACTGCTCTCTGGTACTTTTCTAAAGTCGACCGGCCTGGTGATTACTGAAAATTGCTCAATTAGTTCCCTATATGGGTTGCCATCCTGAGTGGTGGTTACCGAAGGTTCATTGTGCCTACTGATGGACCCTATCACGTGCAGTGACGTCATTTGGTTTACCAACCTTTTACTATGTAAATCAACTAGTAACCTACGTGTTTTCAGAAAATCAGCACCTAATATCGGTTTACTGAAGTCATATATGACAAAAGGCCATTTAAAACTTCGTCTTAATCCTAAATTAAGCTCTAACGTAACTACGACATACGTGTTAATTTCCGTGCCGTTCGCGACATACAATGTGTACACAAGACAAAAAAGATAGCCTATCCATCTAATAAAATCTATTTATGATCTGGGTCAAGTGGAAGCACCCGTATGTTTTACATACACACATCAACAAAGTCTAGGGAACAAGGACATTTCTAGTTTTTATTTAAAAACCCTTTCTTGTAATAGTGAGTGTTTTATATCAATAGAAGGGTATTTTTATACCGTTTTTAATTTTAATTTTAATAAAAACGTTTTCATACCAAATTTTTTTTTTTTTAAGAAAGAATTGAATATTGCCAATATTGAGTATTACAACCTTCTATTATTAGGCACAAAAATAACGAGGTAGTAAGAAATACAGTAATTAACCGTACTTTAAACGTTTTTAATAATCTGTAGGACCTCCTAAAGCATTAGCAACAGCTCGACAACGGCGTGGCATACTTAGTATGAGATTGTCAATCATCGTCTGTGGAATATGGCTCCATACACTGCGAAGGTGTAAAAAAAGTTGTTCTTCAGTGTTCAGATTTTCCAAAGAATCACTGAAAGCTATTCTCCCAAGCAAATCCCAGGCATGCTCTATGGGATTGAGGTCGGCAGACTGAGCAGGCCTTTCCAACGTCGTCATATTGTGCTCGCTTAACGCATTGACCACTACCCTCGCGGTGTGTGACCGTGCATTATCTTGCATGAACATAAAATCTTGACCGAACTGCTGTCGATGAGGGATTACCATGGGGTGTATAACCTCCTGAATGTATTGGTTTGCATTCAAATTGCCCCGTATCCAAACGAGGTCGGTCCTTCCACCAAGGCGAATTCCAGCCCATACCATGATTGTTCCACCTTGGTAAGGATGAACTTCTTGCGGATTCTGGAGACGACTCCGACGTCCAGGAACTCGCCATATACGCACTCTTCTCGAATCAGGATGAAAACCGAAGCAAGATTCGTCGGAAAACAGAACCCGTACCCATTGATGGTCGGTCCACTGTAAATGTGCGTTAGCCCACAATAAGCGACGACCTCGATTTCCACGTCGAAGAGCTGGAACCCTAAGCGGTCTGCGAGCATAAAGATTGGCTTCGTGTAGTCTTGTTCTGACAGTTTGATCGCTAATAACCACTTGATGCTGAGACTGGAGGCCTGCGACCAACTGACGAGCAGTAATCGTGGGTTGCCGCCTTGCGGAATTTTGCAAGAAACGATCTTGTCGCGGGGTAGTAACCCTATTTCGTCCCCTGTGACGTTCGGCAACATCCCCTGTAGACCTGTAGCATGCCCATAATCTGCAAATTACGCTTGGTTGGGTGTTGACAGCATCCGCTACGTCGCGTTGAGTTCGTCCAGCTTGCAGCATACCAACAGCCCTTAACATCTCTTCGCGACTTAAATGACGACGTGACATGATGACTACAGTCACAAAAATGCACAAACCATACGTAAAAGACGTATTATTGATAATAAACGTTATTTACAATAAAAAAAAATAATTTTTATTTTGCCTCAGAGAAACTGCACAATCAAACACTTTTAAAAGTTTTACCTCCATATTCGAAAATCATTACTTATTTAAATTTATTTTTAAATTTCGAACAACTCTGTAATCTACTTTATTCTATTTTATATTAACGAAATGTGGGTGCTAGCACCTCTGCCTACCCCTTCGGGGATATAGGCGTGAGTTTATGAGATGAGATGCTGCCAGTTATTTGCAAAACAAGATTTACACAAAAAAAAAAAATTGAGGTCATCTTGTTCCCTAGACTTTGTTGAGGTGTTTATGTGTGTTCACACAACAATAACTCATTGCTTTGAAGTCACATGTGTGCGTCATCGTTAAAGGCGTATTAGTGTAATACGTTTATGTGTGCCAGTGTGCATGATCGTGAATATTCGTGAATCGTGAACGTTTGAATATGTGTGAGTGATTTGCCTGCCATCGAATGAGAAAGTAAATTTCACCATTTCAGCACAGGCTCACGTAGTTGAGTGGTATTACAGGCGTAAAGACATTTCGAAGGTAGCGAGTTCGAACCGCTACTATATTGAAGTAGTCGTTTACGTTAATAAATAGTTTTGTTTTTGTTCTTTATTTTGTTTGTGATATTAAAGAACATTTAAGTTGTTAATTAACCGTGTGGAAAGCACAATGCATCCAATTGTTGACAGTTAAAAATAAAATTATCATGTTATTTTAATCATGATAATGAGGGTAGCATAAATTTCAATACGAGAAACATTAATGCAATGTGTGTGCAACAATACTCGCTCAGTAATAATAAAAATACTACTGATTTAAGTTGCTAAAAAAAATAACTAAAATATCAAGATACTTTTGTGATGTTACCTCAACATTCCCTTAATAGGTAAGTAATTAACATGAAGATATACAAATATTTAAAAGTTCAAAAAGTAAAATTTGACTGGGATTCGAACTCAAAACTTTGCAGGATTTTAACACTTAAAAAGCGAATCTGTAAACCCTGAGGTCACGAAGACTTACAAGAATTTAACAAAAACTACGTTCATATACCAGTAATAAGAATTTTATGAGTTATTGTTATTACTAAAGAAAGTGTAACTGATGATAAATAAATACGAATGGTTTTGAATCAATTGTAATTTGCAAGTGTATAAGTGTGTGTGAGTGAGGAAACGAGTTTTGTTACACACACATTTATGTAGAACATACTGGTGACTTTTTCTGCTTGCCAAAATCAATATAACGATCTGTATAATACTTATATCACTAGACAGGCTATCGTTTTTGTCTTGTGTACACACCCTTGTCATGTTTATCACTGCCGTTCTTAACGTTAAATTTAGATACAGGAACTACGGAAATGTTCGCACCAGTGTCTACTAGGAATGTCATACCTCTCGTATAACGCACAAACGATGGTTATCACATACCTCGGCACACTCTCTCATCGCACTTGAGTGCACCGCCTTCAGTTTCCCTGTTTCTTCCAGTTGCACATCACTTCGCATTGTCTCGCTGCTTCTCGGAATCGGTAATGATATCTGCATACCCAGTCGGCATTCTGCGGTATCCATCGTGGACCTCGGAATCTGGATCTAGATGGGCTCCTACCCAGTCGCCATCCCTGACCGTAGCTGGGCCTCTGCTGCTTTCTACCTCTTAGTTCGCATACTTCCCCACGAACCGCTTTTACCTCTAACGAAAGGTTTCGTAGTTCGGTCAGTAGTTCGCTGTCGGTGCCTTTTGTCGGCGCAGCCGTACCTCAGTTATCTCTCCGCTCTGTAGATTATCCATTATTCTGTCTGCCATGCCGGACAGGTTAATTGCTAACTAGCTTGGTATCCGGGCTGCAACTAGCTAGGATGGCTCGAACCCACCCGGGGAGTCGGGTCAGCCACAGGTTCTTTACTGTGTCCCCTGTTGTTCCTGTGTTCCGGGCATCCTGGCGAGTATTATAGTATAATAAAACTACATATTCCGCTTTGTAAGCCCAAATCTACCCGTTTTCCAGTATGGTTTAGTTCAGCTCTTATACGGACTTTTCAAAATAAGGGACGGCCCTGGACTAGGTGGAATAAATATAATAATTTATCTCATTATGAGAGATTTTCATTTTACCGTAAGCAATTCAAAGCCGAATTAAATAAGTACTTTAAAAAGTATATTGAGTCAGTTGAGGATAGTATCCCTCTCAGTATTACACGATTTTGGACTTATGTATCTCATAAGAAGGGAAAGTCCGGCCAACATGTATCTCGAGACTCGAGAGCCGAAACTCCAATCACCCAGCCGAAATATGTAATATGTTTTCCACTTTCACAATACCCATTTTCACAATAAAATGATTTGATTTGAACTTTTTTAAATCTGCATACGAAACTTCTTTTCTGAACCCTGATCACTGGGAGCCCCCTAGTGCATGCACTGACAACGCAATATGTTACTCCGACATACAGCTGCCACCGGACTCAATAAGTTGTGCTTTAATAAAGTTGGATGTGAACAAGGGTCTGGGGCCCGACGGCTTACCTCCCTTATTTATTAAAAAGTCTCCAAAATATTGCACTTCCCTTAAAGGGCAATGTCCAAAACTGGCCTCTCATGGACACGACGTACGCAAATGTAGCTATTGATCAATAATCATGTTTAATTTTTACCGAACTAATAATGATTTCTTGGAGTATCAACAAATATCTTTAAATAATTAGTATTTAATCAATTAGTTCATTAAAATGTACATTCTCCTAACATCTTTCTCTTTTGCTTAATAATAAAATGTTGCCAGTTATAATAAAGATCGAAATAGATTTTTATTTAAGACTTATGAATATATCGATAAAGAGTAATGTATGGGACACCGGAGTTTGATAAGGAATTGATAGAAAATTGATAGATTGACTACTTGATACTTTTAAAAAAGATACATAAACTAAATGATATTGAGTACGCGTTGACTGTGACACTTGCGGTTAAGCCCGCGAGGAAATCGGTTCTACTCAACGATCAAACGTAAGATTATAAGAACGATGACGAAAACGTAAAAATATATGTAAGTAATTATGTATTATATTCGGTTAATTATGAGCTCATTTATTTATTTATTAAACTTCATGCACAAGTAGGTACAGAATATGATATATAAAATAAATAAATATAATACTTACCACTTTACAATTTACATAATTGTAAAGTGGTATTATATTTATTTATTTTTAGTGTATAGATACGAGAAAGTAGTAAAGAATAATAATATATTAATAAGTTTTAAAAAAAGATTCACAACTCAAAACAAAATGGTGTCGTCTCGTCTTTGATCAAACATTGTTTTTATAATAATGAAACGAAAACTTTTTAACTCGATTCAAAAACGAATTTATGTTTAATCGATTGAGCTTGTGT
The DNA here is from genome assembly GCA_963662185.1 of Eilema griseolum. Taxonomy (NCBI): domain Eukaryota; kingdom Metazoa; phylum Arthropoda; class Insecta; order Lepidoptera; family Erebidae; genus Eilema; species Eilema griseolum. The sequence goes on along the minus strand of OY759237.1, from coordinate 28,993,902 downwards.
TTTTATATGGCAACTGGAAAGAAATCTTATAAAATGTCATTCGCTTGTCATTTTGACTCGTGAATACCTACATTTTTCAATTTCTTGCGAAAGCCGATTCTGTTTTTAGAGTTAATATTATTGGCGTGTGGTACATACCAACTTAAATAGGTCCCTAGGGTAAACCCACCTGCCCAATTCCCAGGATGTTTTAATAACTTATGACTGAATAATAAAGAAATGATGAATACAACTAATCTTTTAACAAAAGTTGACGAAATACTATGGTCAATAAATAATATAAATGATGAATTCTGATACAACCATATGATGTTATTTTATTTCTTACTAGTATGAACTACCAAACCTGTATCATATTTGGCCAATTATTATCTGTCCATACCAGGCCAAGTGCTCATACAAGTTGGACAATGTCCTTTATTATTTAATAAATGTCTTAATGAAGGCATTTTTCCAAACTTCTTATGCGCCAAAGCATTTATCAATTGACATAATATACTTTTTGACGTTTATGACTTCCATTCCATATACCTTCATTTTATTTATTTTTTTAGACATGTCTTTTTTACATTTTACTTACTGACATTTATTGTTTATTTGTTTATAACTACTTTTTTTTTAGCTTTTCACTTTTAATTGAATTATTTTCTTACTTGACATTTTTTTTTATAGCTGGCACAGGCCAGTGCGGAATTAGCTAAATGTAACGACGGGTTGTGGCCACACTTATTTGTGATAAGCTGATATAAGGATGACAATTAGCACGGGGACGGTGTAAATAATGTACGGCGACCGCACGGTATGAATGCGTTTATTGCACTGATTATGAACATACATAGTTCATATCATCGTTTTAGTATATTTTGCATGCGTACGGTGAACCGTACAAATAATACGGTAGCTACATAATAATCAGAGAGAATAATAACCAATGTTGATCTTGTAACCAGTTAACAATAAAACAGTTTAAGTCAAGTTGTGTTTTCCTCTCGTCGCCGCACTCGCCAAACTACAACTAACTACTACGACTATGTACAAGTGTATAGACTATACAGTGGTATAGCTCAGTCGAATACAAATTCACACTGGCCTGTGTAAGTTTAGGTAAGAGATCAAACTAGTCTTTGAACTGGAGGTTATGTTTGGTAATAAGCTTATGTTTTAGCTACTACCAGACAGTGCTGTAAGGCAGACTACAATCAATGAGGTTATAAATGAAACAAGAGTCGTGTATGTAACATTTTATTAGCTTCACTTTACTGTATAAAATAGTGCTTCTTCATAATTTCTGAGGTAAACGTATTATAAATAATTAACTAATAGTTATTCAACAACTATCTATACACCGTCTAAAATGGTGTATAGATATATATATATATATATATATATATATATATATATAATATAAATATTCTTTTAAATAAGACTACAGAAATTATTTAACAACAAAGTGTCGAGCGACCATCCGCCCGCGGTTCTCCACCATGTCCAACACGAGTACACTAGACTGTGGCACTCGAGCGGCGGCGCGGCCTACGGCAGGCTCAGCAGGTAGAAGGCGACGAACGACAGCGCGTACAGCACGCCGCTCAGCGCCAGCATGGCGCGCAGCGTGGCGCGGCGCAGCCCCGCGCCCGAGCCCCGCGAGCCCAGCGAGCCCCGCGAGCCCCGCGCGCACCGCGCCCCGTTGTTGTAGCGCTCCGTGTTCAGTACTTTACGCGTTAGCTTCTTGGCCGCAGTTTTGTCGCTGGCCGTCGTCGGCGCCAGGTTCGCGGCGCTCACCCGCGTCGGCGTCTTGGCGAGCGCCTCGTACGTGGCGCTCGCCCCGGCGCCGTCCGCGCTCGGCGGCGGCGGCTCGTCCGGCAGCGCGAACTGCGGCCGCGCCTCCCGCGCCTCCCGCGCCGGTGACTCGGGCCGCGGCGGCGGCGAGCGCCGCGGGCTCAGATGCGCCGGCGTCGGCCGAGGCGCCACGCCGCCCGCGCCCTGCCGGTAGCCCAGCGAGCGCCGCCACGCCGGCGCCTCCCACGCCGGCGCGTCCTCGAAGCGCGCGCCCGGCTCCAGGCGCAGCAGCGCCGGCGCCGGCGCGCGGCCGGGGCGCTGCTCCCGGCGGCGCGACGGCGCGGTCGCCCCCGGCGCGGCCAGCAGCACGCCGGCGCCGCGCGGCGGGAGCGGCGGCGGCGCGCGCAGCGGCATGATGTGCGGGCCCGACGCGGCGCCCGGCGGCCGCCGCTCCACGGTGCCCGCGCTCAGCTCCGCGGCGATGAGGCGGCGCGCGGGCGCGTGACGCGCGTGCAGCGGCAGGCCGTAGCGGAAGTAGCGGTCGCTGTACACGGCGGTGGCGAGGCGCGGCGCGCGCAGCAGGTTGTACAGGTGCGCCAGGCGCGGCGGGCGCGGCGCGCGCCGCAGCAGGCGCCGCAGGCGGCGCAGCGCGCGGCGCGGCGCGGGCGGCGCGGGCTCGTACGGCTCGGCGTAGAGGCGGCGCGGCTCGGCGGCGGCGCGCGCGGTGCGCGGGCGGCGCGGGCGCGCGCGTCAGTCGGCCAGCGGGCGCGCGCGCCGCGCCGCGTCCAGCTCGTGCAGCACCTCCAGCACGACGCCGGAGCTCCAGGCCTGCGAGCGGCACGAGTGCGCGCACGCGGCGCCGCCCGCGTTGCTGAGCTCGGGCAGGCCGCGCCAGGGCGACGTGCGCAGCTCGCGCAGCAGCGGGCCCAGCGCGGCCAGCACGGCGGCCACGGTGCGCGCGTGCCGGCCGTTGTCGTGCGCGAAGGCCAGGCGCGCGCGCAGGTAGAAGCCGAGCGGCCACAGCCACTCGGGCCCCTGGTGGTAGTTGAAGCCGTGCGCGACGGCGGGGTCGTCGCCGTCGTTCGCGTTGTCGTAGTCGGGGCGGTAGGCCCAGTCGGCCGGGTCGAGCGTCTTGACGCCGAGCGGGCCGAGCAGCAGCCGCTCGACGTTGTCGAGCGCGAGCCAGGCGTGGCGCGGGTCGAACAGCTCGGGCGCGACGGCCATGGCCACGGGGAAGTTGCAGCGCAGCTGGTAGTCGGCCCAGGCGTGCGAGGCGCCGTGGCTGTCCTTGTAGATGGCGCGGCGGTGCACCAGGTCGGGCCGCGCGTCGGCGGCGGAGGGCGCGGCGGGCACCCAGAAGTGGCGCTCGAAGTTGGCCCGGATGCGCTCGGCCCACTGCGCCCAGGCCCAGGAGGTGAGCGCGCCGTCGCGGTGGCGCCGCAGCACGCCGGGGTAGGGGTAGCGGCCGGCGCGGTGCTGGCCGGCCAGCCAGCTGACCACGGAGTACGCCAGCCCCACCAGCTCCACGGCGCTGCCGTCGCGCGGCGTGGCGGGCCGGCCGCGGTTGCCGGCGCGCTCGGACGAGCCCATCTTGTCCATCCACGTGCCGCAGTTGGCGTCGTTGCCGCCGAAGGGGAAGCCGGTCTCGGGGTCGATGCCGATCTGCACGTTGAAGCCCTTATCCGACATGTGCGCGTCGATGGCGCGCCCGGCGTTCCGCTCGCGGAATACGAGCCCCTGTGTGAAGCGATCGTATCGATTGAATATCCTTTTAAAGTTAAGAACCCTCTCGGAGCTTCGGCTCCCCGGCGGAGAGACCTCACCTGGAAGTGCACGTCCAGCGCCTCCTGCACGACGTCGTGCAGCGGCTGGTCGACGGCGCCGGGCGGCGCGGGCTCGGCGTCGTCCTTGGGGAACAGGCGCGACACCGGCTCGGCCAGCAGCGCCGCCCCGCCCGGCGCCTCCGAGCAGTACTGCTTCACGCTCTGCAGCCACCACCACACGGCGTCGCGGCAGTTGTAGCGCGCCGCGCGGCCGCCGTCCAGCAGGTTGGGGACGAGCCCGTGGCGCAGGCACGCGCCGTACGCCAGGATGTGCGCGCGCGCGTCGGCCCAGCGGCCCGTCAGCATGGCCAGCCCGCGCAGCGCGATGAACGTGTCGCGCCCCCAGCAGCGCATGTAGCCCGCCGCGAAGTGCGGCAGCCCCGCCGACAGCGCCGCGCCCGACGGCCGCGGCGGCGCCAGCGCCGGCGACGGCGGCGGCAGCGGCGCGCCCGCCGCGTCGCCCGCGCCCAGCAGCTGCACGCTGGTGAGCGCCAGCGCGCGCCGCAGCGCGTCGCGCGCGCCGCCCAGCCGCGCGAGCGCCGCCGCCGCCACGGCGCCGTGCAGCGCGCCCGCCAGCGCCGCGAAGTACGCGGGCACCAGGAAGCGCGGCAGCGCGCCCAGCGGCCGCAGCAGCTCGCGGTAGCGCGCCGCCACGCCCGCCAGGCGCGGCTCGCGCTCCAGGCGGCGCCACGTGTGCTCGGCCAGCCAGTCGCCGGCGCGCAGGTTGGCGCACAGCGCGTGGCCCAGGTCGTCGCCCGGCGTCACCTCGCCCAGCAGCGACGCCACGCCCTGCGCACACGACCCGCCTGAGGGACTGTCCCGACCGCGCCCGAGCGCGCCCGAGCGCGCCCGACCGCGCCCAACCGCGCCCGACCGCTGACCACTTACTTACATTTCTAGTTTACCGATCCACGCGAGTCATACTCCATGCAAACAATTAGACCGTGCGGTTTTCTTTCCTTGCCTCGTAGCTATCGACGCGAATTTTTAGTCCCGTTCCCGCAACTCATGCGAACCTATTCCCCGAGAAAAGGGCGACCGACGCGGTACCCCCGACCGATGCCTTTTAGTCAGACTCATCTCGCCAGGGCGGTTTCGAATAAACATTGTACTGTGTAGGTATATCTGTATTGATTATATTATGTAAGTTGTGTACTATTTAAGTAAACACCATAGTTTAACATCAGGCATTAAAGAGTCAACTTCCATACGAGTGTTTCCTTTGATTGCACCGACGTCCCGACCTCACATGGCGACCCTGCCATTTGAGCCGGTGCACCGGCATGCGGTTATATTATTACGAGTGTGAGAATTGTAAGAAACGGAAAGCGATAACATGTGTCGCTCAAATATTGAAAAGGACGACGTTTTTATAACCCAGAATACTTCTGGTGGTAGCAATGCAGCCCGGGCTACCCAGGATTATCACCTCTCCAACATCAGCATAGTCCTGGTGGTAATCTGCACGATCTTGGGCCTGGCGGGACTATACGCCCTGTATACGCTGTACCGAAGGTGTCATCACCACCGGATTAGGAACGAATTCCTATCACAGGGCTTGAGAAATTCGATCCGACGTAATCGAAATTCGCGGCCAGAAAGTCATGCCTGTTTGAAGTGTGCGCGGCGAGGGTCGGCTCAGGGTCAAGAGCCTTAAAGGAAAGGTCTAAAAAATTTAACAATATAAGTGCGGAAATATTAAGTGCGGAAATGTATAGTGCGGAAAGTTTAAAAATATAAACTGTAAGTAATATCTTTTAAATGAACTCTTTTTCAGGTTCCATTTTATATTTTAGTACGTAAGTTATGTTTCTTATTCTTTTTTTTAATAACTTTTGTCTCAATTCACAGCCTTAGTAGTCTTATATGTATGCCAATAGTATGATGATTTCGTTATGTATGCCCCATGCACAAATTCCAGTAGATACTAAATTTGTTTATACGACAAGGTTATGATTTAAGTTCTATATTTAGTGAGTAATGGGTAGTGAACTAAAAGAAATATATAACAAGCTTAAGGGTATTAAAGACTATCTGTTTAAATTAAGTTATCCTAAGAGAAGTAAAACTATTTTATCAAACAAATTACATGAAGCGAATCAATTACGCCCTCAATTCGAGGAATATATGACAACTTTGTCCATACAAATTGATAAAAAAGAAATCAAATCTTCAGTTTTAGAAGAGATAAACTCATGTTGTGACTTAATCAATAGCTTATTTGAGCAAATAGAATTTTTTTGCAGTAAAGATTATATTACACAAAAATCTGAGTCTAAATCTATTTGTGTTCAAAGTGAAACCACCATAATGGCAACCAATTTTGATTTCAAGACTTATACTATGCTTCCGGTAATGACTGGTAATGAGGAGGTTACAAAGAACCTCATTGATGCTATTGAGCTTTATAGTTCCTCGTTGAACGATCAGGGTAATAGCATGTTAATTAAATTCGTGCTGAAAACGCGATTAAACCAGAACGCAAAATTACGATTATGTGACTCATATAGTTCATGTGGTGCGCTTGTTCAGGATATGCGAAGTCATCTGCTTACCAAAAAGTCAAGTACAGCTTTACAGTCCGAATTAATTAAAATTCGACAAAATGGTACTACTTTAGACGATTTTGGAAATAAAATTGAAAATTTGTTTGTTGACCTGACGATTTCGCAAGCTGACGGTGACCAAACTGCCTACAAGGTTTTGTGGCCTATTAATGAAAAAACCGCAATTATAAGTTTCACTGACGGTCTACGTAATCGCCAACTAAGTACTATTTTATCTGCACGTAACTATGAGACTCTCAAGGACACCATTCGAGCCGCTAAAGATGAGGAGCCATTCTGTAGTCGTCAGAATACGGAAGCCTCTGTGTACATAAGCCACCGAGGATACTCAGGTAGGTCGAGAATTTACAGGTCCCACCGAGCTCGTGGTAGAGGAGGCCACGCCCGCAACCAAGACTCTCAGGTTCGATTTCCGGTATCGGAACCACGAGGTCGTGGTCGTTTTCCAACGCAAAATTATCGTGGTTCTAGACCTGTAGGACCTTACCGTGGTAGACAGAACTATCATATTAGGCGCAACGGCAATGTACAACTTATACAAAATGACGTAACCAACCAACAAAGTAACCAAAATTCGGGAGTGTTGACAAATAATGAAAATAATGTAGTTTTTTTTCGAGAATAACTTTATATTAGCGTGCGAATGCAACAACTCAGTGGAATTCTCAGTAAAAGGTGTCGAACATTCCTTGTTAGTTGATACGGGCGCGTCACTTTCAGTTTTGAAGTACGAGACAATCTCACGCTTGAAGATTCCAGTAAATGTAGGTGACGTTAAAATAACTGGAATTGGCGGTAAAATAAATAGCATTGGCTATACTTATGTAACATTACGTAGTAATGACGTGGAATTTAATCACAAATTTCACATTGTAGAATCGTTGCCATGCACCCAACATGGAATTATTGGGATAGATTTTTTACACAAATACAACGCAATTTTGAATTTTGAGAAAAATACAGTAAGTTTAAATAATTATGATGTCAATTTAACTCTGTCAATGACTAATGGTTCTTTAGGCATAGGAAATTACTTGAGTATTCCTCCGAGATGCGAAAAAATATTTACGATAAAAAGCAGTGCAATAGACGAGTGTGTTGTTATTCCAGGAGAATTATGTCAAGGTGTTTACATAGCGGGAAGTATTTGTAAACCCAAAAACGGTGTTATAAATATACATTAATTTTGAATACGCGTGAAACAAAAGTTTTCTTAGCTATTTTAGACCGGAGTTACATAGCTTATCGGACTATAATATTTGTAGTTTCGAAAATAGCGATAGTCACAACGCAACCAGAGTACGTACAATGTTTTCTCATCTCAAATTAAGTCATCTTAATTTAGAGGAACGTACTTCAATAGAAAACATATGTGCCAAATTTTCTGATGTTTTCCATTTACCAAATGATAAATTAACCACAACTAACATTTATGACCAAACCATTCAATTAAAGCCACATTCTAGCCCAATTTACATTAAACAATATCGATTACCATTTTCTCAGAGGAAGGAAGTAGAAAAGAATGTTCAAAATATGCTTTCAGAAAATATAATAGAACCTACAAATAGTGAGTGGTCCAGTCCAATATTACTGGTGCCGAAAAAATCTGATGATGATACCAAGAAATGGCGATTGGTTATCGATTTTCGAAAATTAAATAATCAAATTATGCACGATAAATTCCCACTTCCTAATATCACAGACATCTTAGATTCTCTTTCGGGTGCAATGTATTTTACTCAACTAGACTTATCACAAGCATATTATCAAGCATCTTTAAGCCCAGAGTGTAGAAAGTATACAGCCTTCACTACACCCTCGGGTCAGTACCAAATGACTCGGCTTCCTATGGGACTAAAAATAAGCCCGAGTGCATTTTCTCGACTGATGACAGTCGCAATGTCTGGCCTTGCACAAGATAAATTGTTTATTTATTTGGATAATTTAATTTGCGTAGGTCGAAATTTAGATATACACAATAAAAACCTAATCGATGTACTAACTAGACTTAGAAAAGTGAATTTGAAATTGAATCCCAACAAATGTGATTTTTTAAGGAAAGAAATTCAATTATTAGGTCATGTAGTAACAAGCGAAGGGATAAAACCCGATCCCCAGAAAATAGAATCCGTTCAAAATTATCCATTGCCAAAAAATGCCGACCAAGTTAAAAGATTTGTAGCATTTGTGAATTTTTACAGGAAGTTTATACCAAACTTTGCTGAAAAATCACTACAACTTAATAAACTTTGCCGAAAAAATGTACCTTTTAATTGGACCAAAGAATGCCAAGAATCATTTTCCATTTTAAAAGAGGCACTCATTTCACCCCCGATATTGCAATACCCTAATTTTGAATTAAATAATACGTTTATTTTACAAACGGATGCTTCCGGTTTTGCAATTGGATCTGTATTATCTAATAGCGATAACATGCCCGTAGTCTACACTAGCCGTACTCTAAATAAAGCCGAAATTAGATACCCCACAATTGAGAAGGAGTTACTCGCTATTATATGGGCAGTGAAATATTTTAGGCCACACCTGTACGGACGGAGATTCATTATTCGAACAGACCATAAACCATTAGTTAACTATTTTTATATTACTGGTGGTAGAGATTTGACGACACAAATTTGTCACAAATTTCGACCGGGTTGGTACCACCGTGCAATATTGCGAAAAACCCTTCATAGTAATTCAATTTCGGTTGGATTGCGTTCAGGGATCAGCAAATGCATAGCCGGGTAGGGGTGATGGTGGTCGCAGCACTAGTGGGACCAGTGGGTCTTGGCGTAGTCTAGTGAGGATGGAGCGGCGCGCCGGTCAGGGAGACCCGTAGAAACGGTGGTGCCGCTGGCCGCCCGCGGTATAGTACAGAGGCCCAACGGGGACTAACCACCCTGGAAGGCTGCCTCACCAGACCGCGCATAATCCCGGTATGGCTCGTCGTGCCGGTTGGTGACCGGAAGTGGGGGCCAGGCGACCATATTCGGGGGGGTACGGGGGCCCTTCCGTACGGCGTGTCGGCTCACGCCATGCCTCATAATCATAGACAAAACCAATATCCCGCACTTTGTCACGCGGTGCTGCGACGACAATCACCTCTTTTTTTCACGCCCTTTTCTCCTTTTCATCATGGCAGCGCATTTAAGAGTATTGGGCAACACAGCGGCTCTGCAAACTCCCACAAGCTCGCTATTTGAGGTGGAGTCCACTAAAATCTGTGGACTCCATGCGAACCTCAACGCCGTCCACCAACACCTTGAGACGGCGAAACCAGATATGCTCTTTCTCACGGAGACACAAATAGGCCGCCCTGATGACACGACCTACTTGCTTTACCCCGGCTATGTTATCGAGGAAAATTTCCGTGCAAAAGCCGGGGTGTGCGTGTTTGTTAGGGCGGATGTTTGTTGTCGCCGTTTGCGCTGCCTTGAGGACCCATCCTTTTCAACCCTATGGGTACACGTAGACCATGGCTCTACGAGTCAGATCTATGTGTGCCTCTACCGTTCCCATACAGGCGATGCTGAGACAACTCGACTCTTTGAATATCTGAGTCAGGCGGCAGATGATGCGCAGGAACGGTTTCCGAACGCCGAAGTGGTATTTTTGGGGGACTTTAACGCCCACCACGAATCCTGGTTGGGCTCCGCCAAAACAGACCATGCGGGAAGAGCCGCCCATGCATTTGCTCTGGCGCATGGCCTGACCCAATTGGTACACGAGGTCACTAGAATACCAAGAAGGTCGGGCCTAGCACCCTCTCTGCTAGACCTTCTGCTGACGAGTCACCCAGACCTGTACAGTGTTTCGGTACAAGCCGCTTTAGGCAATTCCGACCACTGTCTGGTCTGCTCCAAGGTGCCAATTATAGCGCCTTCACGACCCGTGCAGGGGAAGCGGCGTCTCTGGCACTACTCGTCAGCAGATTGGGATGGGCTGCGCAACTATTTTGCGTCCATCCCGTGGGTTGAACGCTGCTTTGAAGGTAAGAAACCCTTAGATTGTGCTACTGCTGTTGCCGGTGAGATCGGTCTGGGTATGGAATACTATATCCCGTACACTGATGTCACCGGTGCCCGAGGAGTGCGCCCTTGGTTCGGGCGCGAGTGTGCGAGGGCTGTTGATCAAAAGCAGTCCGCGTATCGCGCTTGGGTAAGGGCGCGTGCCACGCACGATCCCAATGTGAGCCACTTCAAGGCGGCGTACAACAGAGCGACCAAGGTCTGCAAGAGGGCTTACGTCAGAGCGGATGCCCTGCGCATTGCGCGGCTTGGTCAAGAGCTAGTGGCACATCCCACGGGCAGCCGTGGATACTGGCGACTGGCCAAAGCCGTGCAGGCCAACTTCTGTCAGCCTTCGCTGCCACCGCTGCGCTACCCTGATGGATCCCTGGCCCATGGACCGCAAGAGAAAGCCAATATGCTAGTAAATCTCTTTGCGGCCAATTCCCGAGTCGATGATTGCGGTATACAGCCGCCGACACTACCCAATGGTGACCACGTAATGCATGAAATACGTATCAGGCAATGCGATGTTCGTGCGGTGCTTCAATCACTCGATGTCCGGAAAGCCAGTGGCCCGGATGGTATTCCAGCGGTGGTCTTACAAAAATGTGCAGCGGAGTTGTCTCCGATGCTTACGCGGCTGTACCGACTGTCCTACAGCTCGGGTACAGTGCCTTCGGCTTGGAAAGAGGCGAATGTACAGCCGATCCCCAAGAAGGGGGATCGCTCAGAGCCAGCCAACTATCGACCCATAGCCGTCACCTCAGTGCTGTGCAAGGTCTTCGAGCACATCATTAACGAACAGCTCATGCGTCACCTAGAGGATCACTCCTTAATTAATGACCGGCAATATGGCTTCAGGCCGAAACGGTCAACGGGTGATCTTCTAGCATACGTTACCCATCTTTGGGGTGAGGCTATGGACAAGCACGGCGAGTCACTGGCAATTAGTCTTGATATCGCCAAAGCTTTCGATAGAGTCTGGCACAAATCGCTTCTCTCCAAGCTACCAGCCTTTGGTCTGCCTCCTAGACTGTGCAACTGGATTGCTAGTTTCCTGCGGGAGCGCCGTATCCGCGTCCTCTGTGATGGACGGGCTTCGGAGTTCTTGCAAATAAATGCTGGCGTACCGCAGGGGTCTGTATTATCTCCCACTCTCTTTCTTCTGCATATCAACATGCTGTCCACCGGCAGCATACATTGCTATGCAGACGATAGCACCTTACACGGGAGTTATCACGGACAACCTGCGGCCAAACAGTCTGATATCGTGGAAAAAAGACAGCTTCTTGTCACTGAACTGGACCGGATCTTGAATCACATTTCTCAATGGGGCTCCAAGAACATGGTCGAGTTCAATGCCAAGAAGACGCAGGCTTGTGCGTTCACAGCAAAGGTATCTTCTTTCCTTCCCCTTCCCACTCTTCAGAGCACGCCACTTCCACTGCAGGACAATCTCTATATCCTAGGCATGGATATTCGCTGCAAACTGAATAACAGAAATTACATCGAGAGCATCATCAAAACAGCCTCGCGGAAACTCGGACTCCTAAACAAAGTGAGACGTTTTTTTACGCCGGAGCAGCGGTGTCTTCTCTATAAGACACAAATTCGCTCCTGCGTGGAATACTGCTCGCATCTCTGGGATGGCTCCGCGAAATACCTACTAGATGCTCTCGACAGGTTGCAGCGACGCGCGGTCCGAATTATTGGGAACCCTGAGGTCACGAACACCCTCGAGCCTTTGCAGATGCGTAGAGATATTGCTTCCTTGGCTGTATTTTACCGTCTCTACCACGGTGAGTGTTCTGACGAGCTCTTCCAACTAATCCCACCATCTCCTTTCCTACATAGGACAACACGTGCAGGCCTTAGATGTCACCCTCACACTGTGCAGAATATACGAGCAAGAACCAAGCGGTTCGGAGACTCTTTTCTTTGCCGCACCACCAAGACCTGGAATTCATTACCAGCACACGTGTTTCCTTCTTCCTACAGTCCCGGGGCCTTTAAGCGGGGCGTGAAAAAGCATCTGATGAGGCCGCCAAGCTGAGTGCCACCATTGTAGCACTTAGTGTCTGTAATGGTGACCCTCTTTCCTGAGACTTTGCCTTTAGCTTACCATCAGGCGAGGTGAGGTCAAGTTGGCGTGTCCTATATAAAAAAAAAAAAAAAAAATTTAATATGACAAATCCTTCGAGCCGTTTGACAAAATTCCGATTACTATTAGAAGAGTATGATTATATAGTCGAGTATGTACGGGGAACGGACAACGTAGCTGCAGATGCTTTGTCACGTATGCAAATTTCGAGTGACGAGTTGAAAGAAATGAATGAGCATATTGTATCTGTGTTAACGAGAGCTCAGAAAAGAAATTTGTTAGAGAGAAATGTTCAAGGTCAAGGCGATAAGATTACTACAAACGATTGGATTGATCACCCAAGAGTAGTAGGAATCCTTAAAAAACCAAAAGATTATCCCCAATTATTGTTTACAACTAGAAATAAATGGAATGAAGCTACACGAAACTTTTCAGAAATTTCAAATTTATTTGCTTATGATTCAAATAAATTAGTTTTGTATGTTAACCCTTCAGTCCGCTCATACTGTGCACGAGATACCTTTGTGAGGAAGTTGGGCAACGTATGTAAACATTTAAATCTCGATCGAGTATATATTATTAAAAATGAATATATAAAGAAATAACCAAAGAGTTAACTCATATAATAAATGAAATGACGAATTGGTCCGGACCACGGTTATGTGTCTTAAACGATATTCAGCAAATATATGATGACGATACAAAACGTGTAATTATAAATGACTATCATATTTTGCCTACGAGCGGCCACGCCGGTATCCGCCGTATGATAAACAACATTAAAAAACGTTTCTATTGGCCAGGACTTGAAAAAGACGTGTCCAAATTCGTAAATCGTTGCGATAGATGTTTACGTCAAAAACACTTTAGACATATTAAGGAACCCATGGTTGTAACCGATACGGGTTATTCTGCTTTCGATAGAGTTTATTTAGATTTAGTTGGGCCCTTAAGTAAGGATAGTGATAATTATGCATATATTCTCACACTACAGTGTGACCTTAGCAAATATGTAGAAGCTTATCCACTTAGAAATAAAGACACTATATCGGTAGCAACATGTTTTATAAATAACTTTGTACTACGTTACGGTATTCCTCAAAACATTATATCCGACCGCGGCACGGAGTTTGTTTCGAACGTAATGAAAGAAGTATGTAATATTCTTAAGATTAACCAAATTACGTCAACAGCTTACCATCATCAGACGATTGGAAGTTTAGAAAATACTCACAAAAATTTGTTATCATTTCTTCGAATCCAAACAGATAATGAACCCCACAATTGGAGTGTCTGGTTGCCATACTGGTGTTTTGCTTTTAATACAACTGTTCATACCGAAACTCAATATACACCATTCGAACTTGTTTTTGGTAAACTTTGTAACCTGCCAAATAATCTAAATTCCGAAATAGAACCTTTGTATAACCCTTATGATTACCCTAAACAACTAAAGTATAGACTTCAAAAGTCACAACAAGAAGCTAGAAAACATTTAATTGACTCTAAAGAATTAAGAAAGTTGAAATATGATTCTTACATTAACCCTATTAGTCACAAGACAGGTGATAAGATATTACTAAGAAACGAATCTTGTGTAAACAAATTTGATCCATTGTACTTAGGTCCTTTTATTGTATTAGAGGACTGTACACCTAATCTAAAAATAGATTACAAAGGTAAAGAAACACTAGTACATAAAAATAGAACAAGTCCGTATAATTAATATTTTTGCTGTCCTTGTATTTTCATTGTTTTTATCTTATTGTGTCCTTGCATTTTTATTTCTTGTGTATTGTTAGTGTCTTTGTAATTTTTTTTTACTAAGCTTTGTATGTTATATCAAACTGTTATATCATAATAACTTATTTTTTTTCTCTTTATTGTTTAAGAAATAAATAAAAACGAATGTACTGTTTGAAATACTATTGTTAAAAAAAGAACAAATATTTGTATTTTTTTTTTCTTTTGCCCGTGGGCGTGTACTGTGTAGGTATATCTGTATTGATTATATTATGTAAGTTGTGTACTATTTAAGTAAACACCATAGTTTAACATCAGGCATTAAAGAGTCAACTTCCATACGAGTGTTTCCTTTGATTGCACCGACGTCCCGACCTCACAACATCCTCAACAAACATCGAAACATCCTCATTATTATTAATTAATAGTAATTAATACGTAATGGAAGTGGAGTCCCTGATCCTATCTTTGTGGAACAATAAAGCACCGGGCATTGATGGAATGACTAATGACTTGTTAAAAGAAATAAGAAACGTGGTCATTCCTCCACTGACTGACATCTTCAATTTAAGCCTTGAATCTGGCGTGTTCCCCGAAGCCTGGAAAACTGCGTCTGTCACTCCTATTTATAAACACGGTCCTAGAGACTGCCCGGACAGCTACCGTCCCATTTCTTTACTGTCTATATTCTCTAAACTACTGGAAAAGATAGTTAACAACAGATTAGTCAAATATTTAGAAAGTCATAACCTGATATCACATAGGCAGTATGGTTTTAGAAGAGGGAAATCGACTGAAGAAGCTGTAACACTTTTAACATCAACTGTGTCATCCCACCTTGACTTGAAACAGTTCAGCATAGGCGCTTTTCTGGACTTAGCGAAAGCTTTTGACACCGTTTCAATATCAATCTTGCTGAAAAAACTGGAATTTCAATTTGGAATACGTGGCATAGCTTTGAATTGGTTTAAAAGTTACTTGACTGATAGAAGTCAGTGTGTCCGAGTGGGCAACGACAAAAGCGAACTACAGTTGGTTAATTTTGGTGTACCGCAGGGAAGTGTGCTCGGCCCAACGCTCTTCATAATGTACATGAATGACATTCACGCATGTGTTAAAGCAGACATAATATGCTACGCCGATGATACAGTCGTTGTCTTTCATGGATCGACTTGGGAAAAAGTGTTTCGTGAAGCTGAAACAGGTATGACTGAAATACAACAATGGCTAAGACATAATCTGCTGACACTAAATGCCAACAAAACTAAGTACATCTGCTTTCACAAAACCGCTGCATCAGTCCCACCCAAGTCCCTTAATATTAGGCTACACAACTGCAAGACACTGAACAGTTGCAACTGTGGAATAGCTCAAAGGGTAGACAAGATTAAGTATCTAGGCGTAATAATAAATGAAAATCTTAACTTCAAAGAACAAATCAACGTGTTGTCTGGTCGCGTACGTAAAACGGCGAATATAATGAAGTTGCTACGGACATCAGCATCTACAGACACTTTAAAGATAGTCTATCTTGCCTTGTCGCAGTCATTGATTACGTACTGCATACGTGTTTGGGGTGGTTCTGGCAAATCGACCTTGATACAGTTAGAAAGAGCTCAGCGATCGGTACTCAAAACTATGTACAAAAAACCATTTAGATATCCTACTGCGCTGCTGTACAACGAAAGTAAGGTTCTCAACGTACGACAGTTGTTTATTTTGAAATCATTCCTCATAGTACACCGGGTTGTCATCAATTCTGCAGATTATGACAGTTTACTCAGACGTAGAGTATTCAGACTTACCTTGCCGAAAACCAATACAACGTTTGCTAGACGCTTTGCCCCGTATATCGACCACCACATCTACAATCAAGTTGCAAGACACTGCAACATTGAAAGGTGCTCGGTGAGACAAGCAAAAAAAGAGGTAACAAAACGGCTTACCACAGTGTCATATGAAGCCACTGAAATACTTTTGCCAAATTGACTTGTTATGACTTACATTAAAACGTATTCTTTAATATTATATTTACGTATATATATTTATTTATTTATTTATTTACACGAACACAAACACGCGCACGCATATACACACACCCACGCACATATCCACGCACACTCATACACAAGTACACATAGAGACACACGCTCACAAACACACACGCATGTATGTAAAATGTTCCAGAGAATTCAGATGTTAAGATAATTTTATAAGAGTAATAATGTCGACCAAGCAATGTGTAACATGTGAAATCGTAAGAGGTACCCACAGGACAGGCTTGCCTAGTGTGGGGCCAACGGACACTTTGCTAAAAACTGTAACTCTTATTGATAATAAAATATTTTTCATTTTCATTTTCACATTAACAACAATGTGATAGATAAACATCTAAGTGTAACCATATACAGGAGTCCCAAAATGGGTGCGAGGGGCGCGGGGCGCGGGGCGCGGGGCGCGGGGCGCGGGGCGCGGGGCGCGGGGCGCGGGGCGCGGCGCTCACCTGCAGGCCGGCGTACACGAGCGGGCCGTGGCCGGGCACGTCGTACACGCCGCCGCCGCCCGCGGCGCGCTCCTCGGCGTCGCAGCGGTACAGCAGCGCCGTGAAGTCCACCAGCTCCAGCTCGGCCAGCGCCGGCGCCAGCTGGCCCGCGGCCTCGCCCGCGGCCAGCGAGCGCGCCAGCGCGGCCAGCGCGGCGGCCTGCGCGGCGTGCGGGCGCACGCGCAGCGCCACCACGGTGCCGGGCAGCAGCGGGCGGAAGGCCAGCTCGGTGGCCGGCCCGTCGGCGCGCGCGCCCGCGAACACGCGCGACTGCGCCAGCGGCACGCGCGCGCGCACGCCGCACTCGTACTCCGCCAGCCCGTTGATGTAGCGCGCGTGCCGCGCCAGCGGCGCCGGCGCGCGCAGCGCCCCGCCCGCGCCCGAGCTGCCAAGTACCAAGTGTGACCACACATGCCGATGTCCCAAGATTCAAGGATAGGAGGGCGGAGGGTGGAGGGAAAAAACATGAACAAAAAATCCACCAGACTCGGATTTCTGAGTAATTATGAAGCGGTTGAACTTCGATATTTTGACCCACTACCCGTTACAACTACTTATCATAGAAAATCATGTGGTAACGGCTCGCCGCGGGTACGAAAGTGTTAGGAATGATCACCCATCACGTAATCAGGCTAGCGGCAGTAGGCAGTAGGCAGTAGGCAGTAGGCGAACCTGTGGTCGGCGTGGCGCAGCTCGGCCTCCAGCAGGATCTCGTCGAGCGCGCCCTCGAAGCGCAGCGGGCGCGGCGTGCGCGCGCCGCCGCCGGCCGCGTCGGCGCGCGGCGCGCTGAACGCCGTGAACGCCACGAGGATCACCGACTGCGCGCCGTTTGTTTGTTACAGTTTTTAGGTATACGAACGATCCCTAGTAGCATTTTTCTTCCCGAACTCTTTGGGTCTTTGGCAGTCTATATTTGGTTTTGCGAGGGATTCATTTAGTTGCGTTCGGATGCGTTGCTTAGTCGTGACCACCGGTGCTGCAACTCATCCCGGTTCGGGACTCACGGGAAAAAAAACACTGCCACCGATCGCAAGTCAGATTGACTCACCGACTGACGACCTAGCGAAATACGTTGCTTGAAGAGAAAAACACCGTTTTTGTCAAAGATTCTCGCCATTTTGGTTAGAACCAGATGAGTTTTTGGTAAGTTTTGATGTTGGTTGAGTCATTTTAGTTCCATTACACGACGATTTTTAACCCGTTCGCCAAAGTAGCGAAATACGTGCAAACATCGAAGAACGTCTTATCTCTACAAACAAGACAGCAGGACAAGGTTAAGTTGGCATCAAGAAAGCTCGGAGTGCTCAACAGGGCGAAGCAGTATTTCACTGCGGGGCAGCAACTCCTTCTTTATAAAGCACAGGTCCGGCCTCACATGGAGTACTGCTGTCACCTTTTTGCTGGAGCACCTGCATACCAGCTTGACCCCTTCGACTCGTTGCAAAGACGGGGATTGAGGCCGGTTGACAATCACATACTCACAGGTAGAGTGGAACCTCTTAGCCTTAGGAGGGATTTTGCCTCATTTTGTGTGTTCTACCGCCTATACAATGGTTTGTGCTCAGATGAATTGTTTGACATGATGCCCGTAGCTACATTCTATCATCGCACCTCTCGCCATAGGCAGGGAATTCATCCCCACACATTGTGACCTGAGGCGGTGCGCACAGTGCGCTATGAAAGAAACTTCATCCCACGCACACTCAAGCTGTGGAATGACCTCACTGCTGCGGTTTTCCCAAGCGCCTACAATATGGGGTTCTTCAAGAGGGGCATCAGAAGGTTTCTTCATGGTCGGCAGTGCGAGTGTGACACCCCTGGTGTTGCATACGTCCATAGTCCACGGTAACCGCTTCCCATCAGGTGGGCCGTGTGCTTGTCTAAGTGGTATAAAAAAAAAAAAAACAAACACCGGGTGTTTATGAATTGGATTGCCGCTGCGGTAGTTCCTACATAGGCCAGACCAAGCGAACCATTGCAGAGCGAGTCAGAGAACATTTCGCAGCTGTGAAAAACCGTCAGTTCAACAAATCGGCAGTGGCAGTACATCTTGAGTCGGGTACCAATCGCTGGATTGAGCTGTTGACCAAGCACTGATCGCCACAACATTTTTTTTTAAATAAACTTCATGCACAAATGTACACAGGCGGATTGAATGCCAATGGCATTCTCTACCAGTCCACCCAATAGGTGGTGCAGAAATAACAAGGTAGGTGCATTATGAAAGGTAATTAGGTAAAATATATATCAATACATACATATTACATAAATATATAAATAGAATATACATACACATAATAATATCTAACCATACATTGATAAATATAATTACAATGAGGTTTCTTCCAATTTATCCAGCATGAGCTTCCGAACTCCCAATTTAAATCTGTGACGGCTTGTGGCCCCCTGATCCCGAGAGGTAACTCGTTCCAAAGAAATATAGATTGCACAGGAAAGAAAGAGTGGATGAAATCGGATCGATGTGTAGGGCGCAAGACGAGGCTGTTTGTTGAACGCAAGTTTCTGTCATGATTGGAGCCAAGATATTGGAAATAGGGGGATAGGTAAGAGGGAGAATTAGGAGAAGTTGATATAGTACAGAGAGTGGTAAGAGCACGTTGGTTCCGACGCTGAGGAATCGGCAACCAATGTAGTCGCGACCGACAAGCAGATACATGGTCATACTTGCGGAGGTTGAAGACGAATCTGATACAGTTGTTTAGAAGACGGTCAAATCTGTTAAGGTACTCTGCATGCAGGTCAAAGTAGCAAACATCGCCATAATCAATTACAGGGAATAGCAATGCCTGCACAAGCATTGCTTTTGTATAGGTAGGTAGAAGGTTCCGTAGACGATAAAATGCACGAAGCGAACCAGTAATTCTCTGACACACGTGGGATACTTGGTGTCTCCAGCTCAGGGTAGAATCAATAGTCAAACCAAACCCAACCTATTCACGGATTGTGCTTAATGGCTTTCCATTGAAGTCAAAAAACACAGTGCCGTTAAAAACTGACATAGTGAGTGTGGTGTGTCGACAGCCTAACCGTTCATAATAAAAGTAATAGTGGGTAAGCGCTCAAAAAACTATTCCTCGCATACCTCTCGACGCTCGCCAGCCAGTCAAGCCGTGACCGCGGGTGCTGCAACGCATCCGAAACGAAGGCAGAAATAATAAGTTCCATGATTTAATCGCGTAAAGTCCCGAACCCCTGTATAGCTACTAAATTTCCTATATTTAGACTGCCAATGACCTCCCCCAACGAATTCCGAAAGAAAATAGCTACTAGGATTTTTGTCTAGGTTTGTCATCAAAGAGCACCGAAGTATTTCGTTAATCGAGTGAGCGCGGGTCGCGGGTGCAGCAGAGCGACCGACCTGGCGCGAGCGCGGCTCGTGGCGCGTGACGGCCACCACGTCGGCGTCCATCTGGTCCACGTACACCTCGTCGTAGCCGGCCGCCGCCAGCTCCAGGTGCAGCTCGTTGAGCGCGCGCTTGGCCGCCATGATGCCGCTGGCCGCGCCCACCCGCACCTCGTCCGCGCCCGCCGGCCCCGCGCCCGCGCCCGCCGGCCCCTCGCCCCACGCCGCGTACAGGCGCGACTCGTCCACCACGTGCACGTGGTGCGGAACCAGCTCGTCCAGCCTGCGGGCAGCGCGCGAGTTAGATAGAGTTAGGAGTGGATTGTATACATAGACAAGGATAAACCTCCAACGTAGTTCCCTCCGTTCCTCCAAATAGTATGTAAAGGGTGGGCTCGCACGCCTCTCACTAACACATACATTTAATTTATTATTTAATTATATTATGTTTATTTAAGTATTTTAAGTACAATGTCCTACCATACCTACTCACAATAGTCACAATACAACATACGCGCCTCGCGGTCCCCCGCCCCGCTCTCCTCGTTGTCGCCAGCTGAGAGTCTCGACGCACACAAGCGCTCCACGGTCTTCGCGAGAGAGCACGAGAATGCGGTCGTAACGATATTTGTGATCTTACTCTGATATATACCTATTGTTTAACTTTTGTGAGGGTTCAAAGTACAACCGATTCGTGGTCTGTACGTATCTACCTGTATGTAAATCGTGTGTGATCTCAGTATAGATTTACACTCGGATTATCGACTCGTGAGATGATTTCAAGTTCCCGAGCTCCCCGTTAAACAACAAAGTATTAGGAATAGAGGTACCCGCGCGTGCTGCCGGTGGCGCAGCAGGCCATGGCCACGAGCGCGGCGCTGGGCAGCACGTCGAACACGCAGCGGCGCTCCAGCGGCGACGGGTTGTCGTGCGTCAGGTCCAGCAGCATGGCGTGCGCCACGCGCGGCGCGGCGGCGCGCGGCTCCGCGCCCGCGCCCGCGCCCGCCAGCGGCAGGAAGGCGCCCACGGCGCGCCCGCCGTAGCGGTGCACCAGGCGGCCCTGCTCGTGCGCGTCCCACGCGCTCTGCGCCTCTGCGGCGTCAGCTAGGCGTCAGACTATAGCACCGCGAGTGGAGTCCAGCCTCCGCGAGGACGCGGTAGCCGAGTGGCAGGTTAGTCAGGTCTAATCGCGTTACTAAGTTACACAGTTTCATGAAATGAAAATGTATTATAGAATGACCTAACAACTGAAGGTACCTTGTAACGATGCCAATCGTTGTAGGACTTTTAGGTATTGATTTTTTTATTATTTATGGTATATTTAGTGGAAAGATCATTTGTATCGATTAAAATTCTCTGGTTGTGTGCGTCTGCCAACATAAGAGATTAAGACTATGGCCGATCATTTGCCATTGTTTTAATAAAGGTACTAATTTACATTAACACGAAGATCCATTCAGTGTGCCGTAGTAGATATGTTTGGGGCGGAAAAGACGAACTACGCATTCCTTCCTGCTGAGGAATGTCTTTATTAAGACCTTGCTGACTCTGCGAATACATTGAGAGCCTCTTGTCGTCGCCTCCACTCATATTGCAGACCTCGCACGGTGCGAGTCGCACCCCACAAATCTCACCCCCATGGCTGAGAATTGGTGTCTTTATACGCAGTGTGCTAATTTTCCTTTTTAATTTAAGGTGGCTTAATAGTGGCACGAAGGTGGCATATTTTTACTTCAACCCTATAGTCAGGTGATGCTGCTACTGCTAAGTTCTTTCACGCACAATCTTGCTTTTAACGTGAGCAAGGTGTGCCGAATTTTGATTGTCCATACAATGTGTTTACTTATATGGAATGCCGACGCCAAGTCGGCCGTCGCGTGTGACGGGTCAGGCCTAAGATGGATGCTGTATTTTACGTAAATTTATTAATATAAGCTTTTATAACTTCACTTATTTTATTAATTTATAACTTAAATCTCAATTTATCAACCACAAATAAAGCTATAACATTTCAATGGCGCTCAACGTGTATTATATTATTTCTGCATCGCGCTAGCAAGATCGCGCCGCAGTATATTTAAGTTTGAAGTGAAATTCAGTTCATTATAAATCTTTACCTACCCTAACGCTTACATGTTTCTTTTTTGATTCCTTACTCCTTCCCTACTACCCAGGACCACCCTATTTTTTGTACCACCGGAGCCGGAGGAGGAGGTTATGTCGGACTCGAACCGACTAAAACGCACGCCGCCTGTGGGTCGTTTTGGTTGCCGAAGGTGAGGTTGACAGGCATATCCCTCGCACCCCGGCCGACCCAGGGCCATCTCTCACGATCTGGCCCTCTTCTCGGGTGTGGGGACTACAGAGTCCCCAACTCGTCCCCGGAAACGGGGAGGCGCGCCAAGCGCGCCACCGCCGCGGCCTGCTTCTGCCAGGGTGACAGGCTTCACCTGTCACCCCCAGGCCGGCGCTCATGGGGGGCGGAGGTCGTTCATCGACCTCCGACGCCCGAGTTGCCTTCGTACGCGGGCAGCTTGTCTTGCGATCCTTCGTCGCTCCCGCTGCCGCTCCCGCCCCGCCTCCTCCTTCACGAGCATTACTTGCTCGCAGAAGGAGGCGCCGGCCGCCCACGCATCCGCACAGCGAACCATCGCCGCGAGCAAGGTGGAGAGCATGAGAACCCTCACTCCCAGGGCCGCCACAAGCTCCCGCCTCGGCGTCTCCCACGCCGGACACTCGGTGAGCGTGTGCGGACCTGAGTCCTCGCTCGTGTCGCAGTGATGGCACTCGGACGTTGGCTCTTTCTGCATCCGACGCAGATACTTTCCGAAGCATCCGTGCTCGGTGATCATCTGCGTCAGACGGTACGAAAGGCTGCCGTGTGGCCTCTCTAGCCACTCTTTCGTCTTTCCGCCGTTACTACGGCGTGCCCTGCGCCTGGTTGCCCAAGTCGTATCTCCCATTCCGCCACCATTTCCCTGTGGAGCCGGGATCTCACGGCCCAAATTTCTTCGGGCTCGGGATCGTGACCCCTCTCCCGCGCCGCTCTTCGGAACCGGTATAGCGCCGAAAGGCATCTCGCTTCCAGGATCCATGGTGGCGATCCGGCGAGGAGACTCGCCGCGTTGAATGATATCGTGCGGTACCCCCTTATGATGCGGCACGCCAACTTCCGCTGCGGACGCTGCAGCAGGAGCATGTGCCGATCACTCAGGGTGTCCGCCCACACGGGACACCCGTACAGGGCCATGGACCGCACGACACCCGCGTAGAGTCTCCTGCAGGAGTCCTCCAGGCCCCTCAGGTTGGGCAGTAGCCGTGCCAGAGCGTTGGCTGTGCCCGCCAATTTGGGACCCAGACTTCGGAAGTGCTTCCCGAAGTCCCACCGGCCGTCGAGCACGAGCCCCAGATATTTCAAATGAGGCTTGATGCCGATGAGAGTGCCTCCCACTGTGAGACTGGAACCAGGTGGTGGCGTGCGCCGAGGTCCATGAAAGAACATGGCCTCGGATTTATGCAAAGCCACCTCAAGGCCCAGCCGCCGGATCCGTTCCACGACTTGAGCAACCGCTGTACAGTCTTGTACTGTGCATATTTGGCTGACGCAGCAACCTGCCTGTGTCATCATTACATTTTCATGTATAAAACGATTCAGTAGTGCAATTACTGCCACGCGGTAAACACATTCGAGAAAGGAGTTGTGTTCCCAGCGGTGAGTAGGGTAGCCAGGGCTCACTGGAGAATTTGTGCCGTAAGTGGGAAGACTAAAGGCTTATCCTGATTTGTCTTCTACAGACGGCACAGAAACTCTGTACTTAAAGGGTTGGCAGCGCGACTGTGACTTCTCTGGTGTTACAGACGTCCATAGGCCACGGTAACTACTTTCCATCAGGTGGGCCGTGTGCTTGTCTGCCAACTAAGTGGTATAAAAAAAAAAAAAAAAAAAAAAGGAAACGCCAACTCACCATTACTTTTATAACCTTTACAGTAATACGGAATTAAAGTGATTTAAGTGAATCAAGGTATCTTTTCTCTAAGCACTCCTCAACTACAAGCTTAACGAGCAGACAAGTGTAGACACTCTACAACCGCGGTCGTGGCCCTCAGGATCGCTTCGCGGTATGTAGCCCCGCTCGCCGTCACTAGCGTGTCGTCCGCATAGCACGTGACGGCGGCGCCGTCCGCAAGCTCACCGCGAAGCACCCAGTCGTATCCAATGTTCCACAGTAGCGGCCCGAGAACCGATCCCTGTGGAACACCGCACGACATCTCACGCCGACCGACGCCGGTCGCACTTGGGTAGATGACGGCTCTCTCCGTCAGGTACGCCCCGACTATGCGGCGGAGGTAGAGAGGCACACCGTGGTACACGAGTGCCGCCCTGATGCAACTCCAGGGCAAGGTGTTGAACGCGTTGGAGATGTCCAAGGACACCGCCAACGTCACCTCACCCCGGGCAACTGCCTCCTCCGCCAAAGTCCTCACGCGCATGATGGCATCCACGGTGGACCGCCACCGGCGGAAGCCATATTGGGCATCCGCCAGGTCCGGCCCCCTACCAGAGAGGTGCTCGACGAGGCGCTTCGCAATAACTCTTTCAAAGAGCTTGCCCACCTCGTCGAGCAACACAATGGGCCGGTAGCCGGACGGTTCGTCCGCCGGGCGACCCTCCTTTCGGATGAGGACCAGTTTCCCCGTCTTCCACATCTTCGGAAACTGGCCCCGCTCCAAGCATGCGCTGAGGAACCCTCTCAGTCGGGGTTCGAGACCGTCTTCTCCCAGAGCTAGGACCCACGCGCGGCCTGGAATGCCGTCGGGTCCCGGGGCGGTGCTCTTCTTGGCTCTAAGCCTTCGCACCGCCAGCTCCAGTTCTACCCAAGTGACCTCGGGGACTTCGTCGTCAACTACCACACTGGGCGCCACAGGCGACTGAGGTGGCGGAGTCATCTGCGGCGGAACGTGTTCCGCTCGCGCCGGGAACAGGGACTCGACCACTCCACCGAGCAGAGCTGGCTGGAGAACCCGTGTCAACGGCGGGGCCCGGGGGCGCAGCTTTCCTCTTACCATAAGGTAAGGCCGCCCCCATGGGTCCCGCTCCAGCGTCTCCATGAGCTCCTTATAAGCCGCGGCTTTCGCCCGCTTAATCTCCGCTCGGAAATTCATTGCATCTTTATAATGTCAAGTTTTAATGGTATCAAAACCAGCCAGTTACATTCGGTACAACCCAAAGAGATTTGACAACTAATAATACTTACAAAATACGAAAATACTTTTGCCCCAAGGGGTCGTACAATTTTTATTATTTAGCCCCCCTCCCCCTTGTCAGCAAAAGTAAGCAAATCTTTTAACCCCCCCCCCCCCCCTACATGCTTACGTAAACATGTACCTATATGCATTTTTCTTTTCACGTTTGTTTTTTTTGGTAATGCATATATTATGCATTATTATATAGCACATATTATGTATGAAAAAGTCAAAGTCTTTCATGCTTACGTAATCATTCTCTAGACCCCCCACCCCATGTCATCAAAAATAAGTAATGCATAGACCCCTCTGCCCCGTTTAGTGCTTACGTAATACTTGAACGACCCCCTACCTATTACACAGGGTGGAAGATTATGACCTTACTTGGAAGGGAAGTACTTTAAACACTGGAGATAGAGAATTTCACTCTAAGAAAACATTCCGTTATATATAAAAAGAAACAAAACTACAAAGCATACCTACAAAGATTTTCGAAAACTCTCTTGCCAAACTTTCTTACACAGGACAACACGTGCAGGGGTACCCCCGGGTAACTGTGGGGATTTTAAGCACCGGAGCCGGTAGAAGAGGTTATGTCGGACTCGAACCGACCAAAACGCACGCCGCCTGTGGGTCGTTTTTGGTTGCCGAAGGTAAGGTTGACAGGCATATCCCTCGTATCCCAGCCGACCCAGGGCCATCTCTTACGATCTGACCCTCTTCTCGGGTGTGGGGACTACAGAGTCCCCAACTCGTCCCCGGAAACGGGGAGGCGCGCAAGGCGCGCCGCACGGATGTGCAGGGCTTAGATGTCACCCGCACACGATGCAGAGTATCCGATCAAGAACCAAGCGGTTCGGTGACTCTTTCACTTGTTGCGACAAAGGAAAGAGTCACCGAACTGATTGGTTAAGGCCTGGAATTCATTACCAACTCACGTCTTTCCTTCTTCCTACAGTCCCGGGTCCTTTACGCCATATCACCATTGTAACATGGTATATGTAAGTAATGGTGACCCTCTATTCTGAGACTTTGCCTTCGAGGCGAATTCTAATTGAGGTGTCCCATATAAAAATAATTATTAAGTATGTACAGCTTTACCTCGTATGAGCGAGGTGATGCCGAGACGATTGACGAAGATGTTATCGACGTGGTCGGAGTTGGTGAACAGCTCGGCCACCACGTACAGCTCCGGCTTCACGTTGCGCGCGCAGTCCAGCATGTACTCCGCCACCTGTGCACGTCACACGTCTCTCGTCACAAGTGAGCACACGTCACGCGGCGTGGGCTCACGCCGCGTGACGTGACGTCATGGCGGCGGCGGCGGCGGCGGCGGGCGGTACGCACGTGCAGCGGCGTGGAGTGGCAGTTGTCGAGGCGCACGCCGTCGAACAGCTCGGCCGTCAGCTCCACGTACTCGCGCATGTGCGCCCACAGGAACGGGCTGTCCTCCGGCTTGTCGCCGTACCTGCGGGCCGGGCCGGGTGTGAGATGTGTGTACATACCTACTACACTCATTATTACCTTATAGCATTCTTCAACAATGAAAGTAAGGAAACATTATAAACGAACAGCAAGTACTACTACTTACCTACTATTCTATGTATGACATCACTGATTAAAACTCCACATCGCAAGCGACAGAGGCAGCATTGCGAAAGAACTAGCCCTATTCTCTGATAGACTTTAAAATAAAAGTGAGCATAAGCCGTCGGACGCCAGCCGGCGCGCGACAGGCGGCGTCGGGCGGCGACGGGCGGCGACGTGAGCACCGACCTGAGCTTGACGCTGTCGCCCCAGGCGATGAGCTCGCGGCGCAGGTACACGCGGCCCTGCGCGGCGCGCGCGGCGAAGTCCTGCAGCGGGTCGGCGTTCATGACCCAGCCGTTGTGCGCCATGACCAGCTGCGCCGCCGGCCCGTACACCGCCGCCTCGTCCGCCTCCGCGCCCTCCGCGCCCTCCGCGCCCTCCGGCCACGTGAAGTAGCGCGGCACCAGCGGGCGCGCCGCGCTGACGTCGGCCCAGCGCGGCCCGTCGGCGGCCAGGCGCTCGTAGCGCACGCCCGCCACCACGTTGTCCACGGCGGCGGCCAGGTGCGCGCGCAGCTCGTCGGCCGCGGCCTCGTTGAGGCGCTCCAGCGCGCGCTTCAGCTCGTCGCAGCAGCGCCGCAGCCGCGACTCCTCGTCGTAGCACTCCGGCCTACATACACCACGTATTCGTATGGGTAATGGACTGCTGAGACTAGGTCTCGGGTTCGATCCCAGGTTTTATCATGGCACACACCAATGACTTTTCGGTGCTTTTCGAATTTATGTGTGTTTATAAGGTTTATAAGTAATTATAAGCGCCTGAATAATGGCAATAGGTTCGCCACCTATTACATTGGGACCTAAACATAAACTGTCGAAAATGTGGGTGCTAGCACCTCTGCCTACCCCTTTGGGGATACAGGCGTGAGTTTATGTTATGTTATTTTATGTTAAATTACACGAGAAAATAAAAAAGCGATCCCGACCCCGTCGATCCGAGACGCCGACGGGGCGGGTCAGACGGATGTAGAGTGATCCCCGTTTAGACTAAGGGAGCCGGTCGTCGTCGGCTCGTTCGTTCGTGCCAGATACCTGCCTGTAAACGTTGTAAAGTTGCAGCGCCAGATCCATGTCGACGGTGGCTCGGAGACGTCGGTACTGAGGGTCCGTCACCAGTTTTAGCTCCCTCTCCTCCTCCACGCCCTTGGCGGCGGGCGCAGGCACCCTGCGAGTGAACGGTTGTGGTAAAAAATGATCTGCTGAAATATCAGCGTTTGAAGTAGTTTCGCGCATGGGCAGACGGCGACTCACTTGTTGCGCGCCAGGCAGTAGAAGTCCTGCACGAGCGCGGCGGCGTCGCACACGAACAGCTCGTGCAGGCGCGCCGCGGGCAGCAGGCGCGCCGCCAGCAGGTGGCGCAGCGCGTCCAGGTGCTCGGCGGCCGCCACGCGGCGCGGCACGCCGGCCGCCTCGTGCTCGCCGCGCGCCACGCCCGCCGACACGCGCGCCAGCAGCGCGTCCAGCAGCGCCGCCGGCCGCAGGTGCGGGCAGTTGGCGCAGTTGTACGTGGCCTCGGGCTGCGCCGCCAGCCACGCCGACTCGTTGGCCGTGTGGTTCAGCACGATGTCGCAGATCGACAGCATCTGCGCCGCGCACACCGTCACACCGTCACACCGTCAACTCGTAAAGCGTACGCGATCGTCCGATTAGTGTGATTCGTTGTCCTGCGGCCAACGAATCACAGTTTTTGCGGTTGGGACTTCATTCGACGGAATAAACGTACCTTCCACTCCGTTCGTATCTTCGACACGAGATTGCCGACGTCCGCGAGCGTGGCGTCCGCGCCGAAGGCGGGGTTGAGGCGCAGCTGGTCGGCGATGCTGTACCCGGAGCCGGAGGCGCCCAGCGCCTGCACGGGCGTGAAGTGCAGCATGTTGTAGCCCGCCTCGCGCGCCACGCGCAGCGCCGCCTCCCAGCGCGCCAGCGGGCCCAGGCACTTGGCCAGCACCGTCTGGCACATGAGCGCGTCCAGCGGCACGGGCAGCGACGGCGCCACGTGGAACCAGCCCGAGCCCTGCGGCCCGATCGGCGATTCCCTGCGGCGACAGCGATGCCGATAATGACCGACGAGCTTCCCGACGATGCGCCGATGCGACGCGCTATCTCGAGTGCTACTCACGCGTTGTCGTACACGAAGTAGTAGTGGAAGGAGCCGGCGCGCGCCAGGCGCAGGCCGCAGCGCACGTCGGGGTCGGCCAGCAGCAGGCCGGCGCCCAGCGGCTCGTCGCCGCGCCGCCACTCCAGCCCGTAGTACTGGTTGCGGATGAACTCGCCCGCACACGCGTCACCCGCGCTCTCCTCCGCTGCGGACGGGCCGACGAGACCAAGTGGGTACTGTGCACATCACTATTGCCCACCTACGTACCTACTAGATGTACCTATACTTCATTCCGTTTGGTACTTACTTAATTAAACGAAAACAAGCTTGATGTCTTTATAAGGTTTTATTTAAAAATCAGTTGATTCATTTTTCGAGCCCGTACGTCGTTATTAGTGTAATATGTATGTACTTACCTAATGCTAATAAGTACCTAAGTAGGTATATCAATGTTTTTCTTTCTTTATTCTTCTATTCATATTTCTCTGTATAGAAACTCATTGTAAAATCTAAAACTCAGTGGCCTAGTTTATTTGTTTAATGTGTTTTTATATAAAGTGGCTACAATATAGTTTACCTTTAGTTCAGTACCTAGCCGAATGAAGTATACTAGGTACCTACCTGCGGCACGAAATGTACTTACGGTTATCAGACGTCACATAATTAGTATAGAGAAATACTTTTCGACCGAGTAATGAAGGACCCGGGCAGAATTGTAAATAGCAGCCCTTTTCGAATCTGAAATTTAAATGTTAAATTTTTATATTTGAGTAAGTAGGTAGGTAGTATGTACAAAGCATTTACATATTATTCTGTCCTTTATTTGATTTTTCGTACGAAATGCAATTGTATACCTACTATTCAGGGTCTGAAGACCATGGGAAATTCTGAACTAAACAAGATAAACTAGTTGTGATTGGGTTCGTTTGATTGGTACCTATCGGTAAGCACTCGAGTGCTATATGAAAAAGCTGAAAATAGAATTATTTATAAAAATAACTTATAAATAGCTCTTATTTACAAAAAAGGCACATTTCTACGGCCTACCGTCACCTTCTTAAAACTTTTCAACACAGTTACGCTACATAAATGAGAAAAACTTTACTCCGAAAGTCACAATCACGAATTTAATCATTCCGAATGATACGAAATTCTAACCTAAGCTATTCAAGTCGGATTGAGCTGTTTTTAGGCTTAAATTACAGTATAGGGGCACGGCAGACAATACCTGGATTTCTGTTTCTGTGCGGTTATAACAAAATAAAACACTAACTACATCGAGAGTATCATCAAAACAGCCTCGCGTAAACTCGGAGTCCCGAACAGAGTGAAACGTATTTTCACGCCGGGGCAGCGGTGTCTTCTGTACAAGACCAATTCGCTCCTGCGTAGAATACTGCGCGCAACTCTGGGAAGACTCAGCAAAATACTCACTAGATGCGCTCGACAGGTTGCATATAATGGGAATCCTAAGGTCACAAACACCCTAGACTGTCCTAAAGCCTTTGCAGATGCGTAGAGATGCTGCGTCCTTGGCAGTATTTTACCATGTCTGTACCATGGTGAATGTTCTGATGAGCTCTTCCAATTAGTCCCACCCTCCCCTTTCCTACACAGGACAACTAGTGCAGGGCTTAGATGTCACCCGTACACGGTGCAGCATATCCGATCAAGAACCAAGTGGTTCGGAGACTCTTTCCTTTGTAGCACCATTAAGGCCTGGAATTCATTACCAGCACACGTGTTTCCTTCTTCCTACAGTCCCGGGTCCTTTAAGCGGGGCGTGAAAAAGCACCGTGTGTGGATGACAGAGATAGATGACAAAGGGGAGGGTGGGACTAATTGGAAGAGCTCATCAGAACACTCACCATGGTACATACGGTAAAATACAGCCATGTCCGCAACATCTCTACGCATCTGTAAAGGTTCTAGGGTGTTAGTGACCTCGGGATTCCCAATGATGCGGACCGCACGTCGCTGCAACCTGTCGAGAGCATCTAGTAAGTACTTTGCTGAACCATCCCAGAGATGCGAGCAGTATTCCACACAGGAGCGAATTTGTGTCTTGTATAGAAGACACCGCTGCTCCGGCGTGAAAAATCGTCTCACTCTGTTCAGGCAGGACCCGAGTTTTCGTGAGGCTGTTTTGATGATACTTTCGATGTAATTTTTGTTATTCAGGTTGCAGCGAACATCCATACCTAGGATATTGAGATTGTCCTGCAGTGGCAGTGGCGTGCTCTGAAGAGTGGGGAGGGGAAGGAAAGAAAATACTTTTGCTGTAAACGCACATGCCTGCGTCTTCTTAGCATTGAACTCAACCAGGTTTTCAGAGCCCCATTGAGAAATGTGATTCAGGATCCCGTCAAGCTCAGTGACAAGAAGCTGCCCTTTCTCTGCGATATCTGACTGCTTGGCCGCAGGATGTCCATGATAACTCCCATGTTATCGACTGCATAACAATGAACATTGCCGGTGGACAGCATGTCGTTGATATGCTGAAGAAAGAGAGTGGGTGATAAGACAAGACGGACCCCTGGGGCACGGCAGCATTTACATGCAGAAACTCCGTCACAAAGGACGCGAATACGGCGCCCCTGCAGGAAGCTAGCAACCCAGTTGCACAGTCTAGAAGGCAGACCAAAGGCGGGTAGCTTGGAAAGAAGCGATTTGTGCCAGACTCTATCGATCATCACTAGTACATTAATTTATAAATTAATAATTAAAAAGCCCCCGTAACTAAAACAACCTCCAAAAAGTTGAAACCAAAACAAATAAATTTTATTTCTCACCAACAACCAAATTACAAAATATGGCGTTTGCACAAATTAAGGTAAGTAAACAGAATCTGGTTGTGGATCGCTGGTGCCTGCTGTAGGTTTACCTGTTAACTTAGTGAACTTTGATGTACCTACCCACTGATTCAAGCGTTGCCATGTTTCCGTCATATTACACAACGCTTGAATCAAAACATCACTATTCTCCATTCGGTTCGGTACATACTTACCTAAACGTAAACAATGTTAATTTGTATTTTAAATGTTTTATTTTAAAACTCAGGTTATTAATATTTTTCTTTTAAGTAACTCGTTTGAAAGACTAAAAACCGAAATTGAACCACTACTGTTAGTCTGTAAATTAGCCTAGTTTATTAGTCTAATATGAGGTTTTATAAAAAAGTCACAACAAGATTATTTATTTTTAGTATATCATGATTAATTAAATCTATGCTAATATTTACACTAATAAAAAAATATAATTAAATAAAGCAAAAGGTAAAATACGTCGTGGAATTCCTCCGCATCGGATGCCTCTTGTGGTAGCGTAAAGTACAGAACCGGTGGGGTATAGGTAGGTATATCAAAGTTAAAGGGCTAACACATAATACATTATTAACTTTTTGGAGATCGTTTTTTGTGACGGGGGTTACTTAAATTTTCAATTTAATTTTTTGACAATGAATGTTCGGACATCTGAAATTCGGAATAACGTATTTCGGATCAATAACTCCGGATTTTTAATTATTCGAAATAATAAAATTCAGAAGATTGATCATTCGTATTTATGACTTTCGGAAAAATAAATACCGTGTTTTGGAATAATCGGCGTTTTGTTTTTAGGAATTATAAAAATCGGAATGAAATATTTCGGAATTTTTGGGTATTCCCTTTCAAGACTGGTCCAGAATCTATGAAAGAAGTAGGTAGCTCGTTGTTGAGCCAACGGTCGAGTGTGCGCGTGCAGCGTGTAGGTACCTGTACAGCGTGGAGTCGTTGTGCTCGCCGTGCTCGAGCGTGAGCACGAAGGCGGGCGCGGGCGGCGCGGGCGGCGCCGGGCTGCGCTCGATGGCCATCTGCCTCTGCGCACAACACACCGCACGTTAGTGATGCTCTGGCCTGCAGCCCCTGCACCCTCGTCTTGAGCGCAGGGCCCAGAGTACCTTCGTTGTAACAAAACTTTACATCGAGCTTAAAATAACGCAAGCGACGTCGTTTTCCACTGAATATTAGCTAAACCTCGAAGTCGCTTCCGTAGCTCGCGCGAGATTCCGTCTAAACAAGGGGGGTGATTTTAGGGGAGGAATGACCTTTTCGATGGCGGCCTTCTCCTGCACTTTTCTGCTGTAATCGCTCCTTTCGCGAGTCACCATTATAGGCATTTCAAGTAGTCACCGATTACGAGTACCCATGAAATAGCACATTCGGTTTGAGCGCAAGCGCCAGCGCGGCGGCCCTTATATAAACATCGGGCCC
This sequence comes from Eilema griseolum, assembly GCA_963662185.1. Lineage (NCBI taxonomy): Eukaryota > Metazoa > Arthropoda > Insecta > Lepidoptera > Erebidae > Eilema > Eilema griseolum. The sequence goes on along the minus strand of OY759237.1, from coordinate 28,960,783 downwards.
GAGGAGCGGAACGCGCGAGCCCTGGCGCCGCCGCCGCCGTCGCGGCTCGCGGCGTCCGACCCGAAGCATAGCCGCAAGCCGCAAGCTTTGTACGCTGTGTTGGGTTTCAGTCTTTGTATTCCCTGCATTGTCTTTGTAAACAATGCTCACGCGTACGCGCTGCTGCTGGATGACGAAGTTAGAAAGACTCGTTAGCTCTTTCATGATTGGGCTTCCATCTGTGTTTAGGAGTAGATAATTTCGTTATCCCCAAGGTACCTATTATCATTTCTTCGGTATAATGGGTCTTATCATCCTAACGGTTTCGGGGCGGAGCAGTCGCGGACAATACACGTAGTGACAAAATGGATTCCGACGAGGAAACACTGTTGCTGGCTTTGTTAATGCGAAGACGCCGGAGACGGAAACGAAAGCATCGACGAATTTGAGACGATCCATTATCAATTAGTCGATTTTTCTTATCTAGGACACCCCAAATTGACTTCATCTCACCTAATGGTAAACTAAAGGCAAAGTCTCAGGAAAGAGGGTCACCATTACAGACACTAAGTAATGTTACAATGGTGGCAGTGTGGCACTCAGCTTGGCGGAAGCATCAGATGCTTTTTCACGCCCCGCTTAAGGCTGCGTTTCCACCAGAGATGTGCGAGGATGCATAGCGAGGGATGTGTTTGTAAAGAACCAATAGAATCGCTTCATTTACCTTGCCTCGGTCAGCACAGCTCTGGTGGAAACGGCTCAGCGGAGCTAAATTTTTGCGCATACAAAACAAGCGCGGGATGTGTGCGAGGGATGTGTACGAGGGAAGTGTGCGAGGTATGTGTTGCGAGGAATGTGTGTTGAGAAAGATGTGTTGCGAGGTTTGCGCATACTGTACCAGCCAGTCCATAGACGGAGTTTGTTGGAAGTAGAAGTGCGCAAAATAGATAATAATATGGATAATTGGAAAAAGAAAATACTTTTATATTTAACAATTTGTGATGAAGAAATGGAAGCAGAAGATACGGAGTTTATTAGTTCTATAATTTTGAGCAATAGAAGAACACACAGGTTTTGGATACGTAACCATATTAAATATCATCGATTACATGGAGAATTCTTTACCTTTTTTTATACGGCTGATGATGAAATATTCGAAAATTCTTATCGAGTATCTAGAAGTAACTTTTATGAGTTACACAATTTGATTGAGAACATTATCAAGAAAGAAGACACTCACTACAGAGAATGCATCAGCACCAAGGAAAAATTGGCGGTATGTTTAAAGTAAGTAAAATAGTTTGAATCAATTTTGTCTTTATTAAACATATTAATTGAAAATTACAACATAATCTGCAAAATAAGTAGACAACAAGTTCCTCTTTTTCATGGCAAATTAGGCTCTGTTCCTACTTTGTTTGAAGTATTTGGCGTTTGTAGGTCTGAATGTTGTGTTCCCGGAGATGCTGGTTGTTCAGCTACCAGTTGGCAAGACGAATCCATCTGGTCCGCTGTTTTATTTGTATTCCTAGTCCCCGGAGATGCTGGTTGTACAGCTTCCAGTTGGAAAGACGAATCAATCTGGCCCACTGTTTTATTTGTATTCCTACCAGAGCTTGAAGAATAACCAAGTTGTTCAGGATCCAGCTGAGGCGGCAAATCCATCTGGCCTGCTATATTACTTGCGTTGGTACCAGAGCTTGAAGAATAACCAAGTTGTTCAGGATCCAGCTGAGGCGGCAAATCCATCTGGCCTGCTATATTACTTGCGTTGGTACCAGAGCTTGAAGAATAACCAATATTTTGATTATACCACGACAGCACGTAAGATTCTTCGGCTTCGCTAATCATATTAAAAAGTTTCCTTTTTAAAGGAACTTGCATGTAATCTGGTAATTTTTTAAATGTTTTCGCCATTGAAAGAAAAAAATGATTAGTATCATCGCAGTCCGTTGGTTTTAAAAGTTCTCTTAATTCTTGCCTTTCTTTTCGAAAATCTTCTTGATTTTTCATATGTTTTTGTATTAAAATTGATAATTCATCGCCTTTTTTCTTCTTTGATGATGACGGGGTGACCGAATCTGTTGAAATGCCTGAAGTTGAGGCTATTTCGTAAAGATTGTTGGGATTGTCAGCTTGATTTGGTGTATGTTCAGTGCTCTGCGAAGAGTCATCTTGGTTTAATGAATATTGAGTGCTTTGCGAAGAGTCATCTTTATTATTTGGTGACGAAATATCCTCTTTATAACTTGACTCTCTATCTCTGTTGGCCATGTACGGTAAAAGAAATTCCATCAATTTTTCGTATTTCCATTCACGTGTTTTGGTTGTAGCCTGTCCGCTTTTTTTAGATTTCTGCCTCTTTAGCGCGTCCCGATGGCTATCCCGTAGTTGTTTCCAACGATACTTTGCGCTTTTCACTGAAATAATAGAAAATTATGATTAGGAATATAAAATTTTTATACCAAGCATATTGTCTTACAAATCGCAAAAAAATCAGTAACAGGTAAAGAGTACTTTTTTATTTGTTAATTATTTTTTTTACTATTATTATAAACATTCCTTTTTTTGCAGGTATTTATCCACGGGCTCGTCGTTCACACGATTGGCAGAAAATTTTAGGATTGGAGTAGCAAGTGTGTCGAGAATTGTGGCAGAAGTTTGTAATGCTCTTTGGCTTGTTTTACAACCTCTTGTTATTCCAAAACCTACCAAAGACGACTGGAAGCGAATAGCAAAGGATTTTCAAGAGCTATGGCAGTTTAAAAATTGTTTGGGGGCTCTAGACGGTAAACATGTTTATATAATGTGTCCTGCAAACACTGGGTCCTCTTTTTTTAATTACAAACAAAGATTTTCTATAGTGCTTATGTGCTTAGCTGACGCTAGGAGAAAGATTATAATGGTTGATGTGGGATCCATGGGAAGATTTAGTGATGCTGAAATATTTGATGATAGTGTTTTTGGAAAATATTTGAAAGAAAAAAGATTGAATCTTCCAGAACCTGAACCATTATATGAAGGAGGTGAACCAGTACCATTTGTATTCATTGGAGATGAGGCTTTTCCTTTGATGGAAAATTTCATGCGCCCATATCCGCGGGACCAGTTAGACCAACAGAAACGTATATTTAACTATAGACTTTCGAGGGCACGTCGCATTGTGGAAGCTACATTCGGTGTATTGGCACGAAAGTGGTACGTGTATCGTAAAGACTTTGAATGCAGAGTGGAAACGGTTGACAAAATCGTAAAAGCCACATGTGTAATGCATAATTTTTTAATTGAAAGACAAACTAATTATTTGGATTCCATTGATAACACAAATACAAGTACTCTTGTATCCGTTCCTAGCATTTCCGTCGTCGAGTCAAGTGATGGTTATGAAGTACGAGAGAAATACTGCTCTTATTTCAATAATCAAGGAAAAGTGTCATGGCAAGATACTCGTATTTCGTCACGAATTCATCGCACACAATAAATACCCAAATATTGTAACTTGTATTTTAATATACCTGATTTTAATACATGATTATTACTTACCATCTTTATATTTTATTTCTTTGACTATTTCCTCCCACGCTGCGTCCTTAGTTTCATTACATTTGTAAAATGACAAAGAAGTGTTCCACAAACACGGAAACTTTTTAACGGCATCAATTAATTTTTCGTCCATTATGCCACGCAACCGTACGACATGCGTACGACTACAAGCGCTTACGACAGCAAAGTGAGACGTGAGCCGCAGCGGCAGGCAGGCGTTCGCGTTACTCCGCTCCCACTACACCGCACCCCCGTCGACACATTTCACAGCTTCGCAACGCATCCTCGCGCCACACATAAATGCGCATTTTCACAGCTCCGCTACACATCCTCGTAGGCACATTATCATCGCACAGCTTTGGTGGAAACACCCACACATTTTCACAGCACAGCTAGACATCCTCGCACGACACATTTCCATCGCACATCTCTGGTGGAAACGCAGCCTAAAGGACCCGGAATTGTACGAAGAAGGAAACACGTGTGCTAGTAATGAATTCCAGATCTTGGTGGTGAGGCAAAGAAGAGAGACCCCGGACCGCTTGGTTCTTTCTCGTATATTCTGCACATTGTGAGGGTGACATCTAAGCCTTGCACGTGTTGTCCTATGTAGGAAAGGAGAGGGTGGGATTAGTTGGAAGAGCTCATCAAAACACTCACCATAGTAGAGACGGAAAAAAACAGCCAATGAAGCAACATCTCTACGCATCTGCAAAGGCTCGAGTTTGTTAGTGACCTCAGGATTCTCAATAATTCGGACCGCACGTCGCTGCAACCTGTCGAAAGCATCTAGTAGGTATTTCGCGAAGCCATCCCAGAGATGCGAGCAGTAATTTGTGTCTTATAGAGAACACACCGCTGCTCCGGCGTGAAAAAACTTCTCACTTTGTTCAGGAGCCCGAGTTTCCGCGATACTGTTTTGTTGATGCTCTCGATGTAGTTTTTGTTATTCAGATTGCAGCGAACATCCATGCTTAGGATATTGAGATTGTCCTGCAATGGCAATGGCGTCCTCGGCGAAGAGTGGGAAGGGGAAGGAAAGAAGATACCTTTGCTGTGAACGCACAAGCCTACGTCTTCTTGGCATTGAACTCGACTAGGTTCTCAGAGCCCCATTGAGAAATGTGATTCAGGATCCGGTCCAGTTCAGTGACAAGAAGCTGTCTTTTATTTTTTCGCGATATGAGACTGATTGGTCGCAGGATGTCCATGATAACTCCCAATAATAATGGAAGAGAGCGATTACTTTGTGTTATTTTGCAAACGAATAAACGAATCCATTTTGTTACTGAGTGTATTGTCAGTATATCTATCGTAAACACACTACAATTCCACGACGTCACCGCTGCGCAACAGCAGCGTCTCCGCTCCGCGACCACTCCGCCCCGAAACTGTTAATATATTAAGACCCTAATGGCAGCCAATATGAGTGTAGTCCTGTGTCCATAAAACGTTCCATCAAGTAGCCCACCTTAGTCCACTGCTAGACATAGGCCTCTCCCAATGTGCGGCGTTTCGTCGGATCCAGTCTGTCTCCAGTCACGCTTTTCAGGTCGTCAGTCCATCTGGCTAGGGGATTCTACCTTCTGTTTGCCTTCTCGCGGTGCACTCTAGGGCGCTTTTGCTCTAACGGCAATCGATCTTTTGACAGACCTAGCCAGCCCACTGCCACCTCAACTTGCTTAGAGAAACTCCGAGCATAGCTCGCTCCATAGCCCGCTGCGCGACTTTTAGGATATGAACTAGTCCCACCGTCAGTGTTCACTTTTAGGCACCGTCAGTCATAACAGGTAGGACACACTGGTCAAAGAGAGTTGTTTTCAGGCATTGCGGTAGGGGTGAAGAGAAAACCCGACGTAGTTTGCGGAATGCTGCCCAACCCAGTAGGATCCTTCTGGTTAATTCTTTCTCGAAGTTGTTTTTATCGAGCAGGAATCCCAGGTATACATATTTTTGAACTACTTCGAGCGTTTCGGTGCAACATGTTAGTCGAACATAATTTTAGTTAATCTAAATTTACGTCGAGACCGATGTGTCGAGAAGCTACATTTAGGCTATGCAGCATTTTGCCTAGTTGTTCCAGTGACTCCGCAACTACACTCGAGAGCAATGAATCCGGGTCACTTAAAGAATGTTAAAAATCTCGGAAACTAAAAATGATAGGTTAATGCAATAAATTGTATTTAATAGACAATGTAATACTCCTTAAATGAAAGTAAAAAAAATATGAGTCACCATACATTTTATTAACACAAAATTACATAAAGAAAAAAACTGCTGATCTCTCCTTAAAACAAAAATAGGAAACATGAAATTTTTGAACTTTATTACGATTTTCTTGAATTTTAATACTTCGTATTGCCTCCTCGTGCTTCCATTACTGCGTTTACGCGGTTTGGCATGCTGTACACCAAGTTCCTTATACGATTTTGGGGAATATTCTCCCATTCCTCTGTGAGAGCAATTTTGAGCTCACGAAGCGTGATTGGGGGAGGGTTTCGTTGTTTTACGCATCTGCCTAGCTCGTCCCAAGCATGCTCGATCGGGTTGATATCCGGGCTGCGCGCTGGCCACTCCATACGAGTAATGTTCATCTCTTGAAGGTAGTCATTCACAATCCTACCTGTATGAGGTCTGGCATTGTCATGCATAAATATAGCATCCTCACCTAAATTGACCATAAATGGACCAACGTGATCATTGAGGATTTCTTCCACATATCTTACGCTAGTTAAAGAGCCGTTTTCTATGATCACCAGCTCTGTGCGACTTTCAGAAGAAATTCCGGCCCACACAAGTACAGACCCACCACCGTAGGCTACTTTTTCTTCGATGCATGCTTGCTTGAATCTTTCCCCTGGTCTTCGATACACTCTGTGTCTTCCATCGTGCTTGTAGAGCATAAATTTTGATTCGTCGGAGAACATAACTTTTGACCAATCTTCAATACTCCAATTTACGTGGCTCTGGGCATAACTTAGTCTCGAAATACGATGCCCACGCTCCAGTTTAGGGCCGTTTGCAGGTCTAAGGGGTTTTAAGTTAGATTCAGCAAGCCGACGTCTTACTGTCCATGCACTTGGGTTACTTCCTCCGAGGCGTCGAAACTGATTGGTGAGTTCAGTTCCTGTGAGAAAGCGATTTCGAAGCATGGTGTTCACCAAGTATCGGTCTTCTCGTGCTGTGGTACACCTGGTTCTGCCCGTTCCTGGTCTGCGTAGGTTAGAACCAGTTTCTTCGTAACGTCGGAGAACTCTTTGTACTGTTGACAGCGACACACCGACAGTCCTGGCTGTATCGCGCTGACTCCGGCCGGTTTCCAGCATTGTAAGTATTCTGGTGCATTCTTCAGGCGTAAGCGACATAATTTCAGCTTGATTAATGAATATAGAGCACTATCAACATGGTTTATGTACCCACATAAATGACAGATTACAAACAAAAGCAACACCAAATGCTGTAATTTCGTAGTTCCATCTTCGAAAGTGGCCCTTTTTCAAATTTGATTTTTTTATGATATAACTTTACAATAACTAAGAAGTTTTAATACCTTCATTTAAGGAGTATTACATTGTCTATTAAATACAATTTATTGCATTAACCTAGCATTTTTAGTTTCCGAGATTTTTAGGATTCTTTAAGTGACCCGGATTCATTGCTCTCGAGTGTATTACGATATCATCGGCGAACCGAGAACGTGAGATGCACTCACCGCTAATATTGATATTACGGCCAGTTCGATCCAGAGTCTTGAAGACATCCTCCAATGCGTTGATGAATAGTTTGAGGGATATAAAATCTCCCTGTCTCACTCAACGCTGGAGGCTAATAGGTTTCGTCTTCTGGTCTTGGAGTTGGACGGACATTGCGGCAGTGCCATACAAGCATCTCAGCACCTCGATGTATCTCCAATCGATACGACCCTGCTGTAGGGCATCCAAAACTGCACGGGTTTCGATGGAGTTGACGGCTTTTTTGTAGTTCACAAACTTCATACACAGCGGCTGATTGTATTCTTGAGTCTTTTCTACAACCTGGCGAACAGCATGGATTTGTCCACAATGCTACAGCCTTTTCGAAACCCGGCTTGCTCCGGTGGTTGGAACTCGACGAGCTAACCTGCGAGGCGATTTGTAACGGCACTCGAATATATATTGTAGATACAGCTCTCCTCATTGTTCACGATCTCTCATTGAATGAGTCTTATCGGATAGTACGATATTCTCACTCTTTACATTGAGAATTTGGAATGTCATGCAACCGTTTTTCCTTTCTAGATTTTCACTTCATCGTTTATTTCGTCCATCATGTACGTCAGGTAGACATCACATAAAAATCACAGTAGCGCCGCTCCAGCACAGTGCGGTTAGGTTACCACCGCGGCTCCGCTAAAGCGGCGCGCCTCTCCGCTGCAGCTTCGTTATAGTGAGGTTTCATCTTTAATTTGAAAAAGAAGCCAACCTTCTATTTACGAAAAGCGACAATCATACTCTTCGCTATCTCCCTAGTGAGATTACGAGCACTCGCAACTCACGACCTTTAGTTGGGTACCTAATAAGTAGGTACGTCTCAACGTTCAATGAAAAATTTTACTCCGATGAATAACCTGTTTTTTTGCTTTTAATCCGCAACTACTTCGAATGTACTTATAGTGACTTTACTGTGTAGGTAGGCACTGTTAACAGTATAGTCACATACCTCTTTATGGCGACCTGTCAATCTTGATAAACAGCAAAACATGATGAGTAGATACAAGTTCACATCCCTATTACTACAACGACAGCCTAGTATTTAATGACCAGCAAGAAGAAAATCTAGCAAAACGTTCTAATCTGGTTTTCTATTAGAACAGTAACGCTCCATACGAAATTCAATTAAATAAAGAGTCATAAAATCGTAGTAGTGTGACAATCACCACACGCCCTGACATACCTAGCATAGCTAGACACACCAAGATCGTTGCACACTGGAAACAATGACCTTTTAAACTCCCTACCATATCTATGATTACGATAATGCCGTCTGTTACCCTTGGCACTACAGGCCGTGCAGATAACGTCAGAAATGAGTAAAATGGGAAATAACTAATAACAAGACCCATCCTGTTAAACCATATTTCCTTTAATGTCACAGGTCTCAGCCTGTTGTATATGAAAGGAAATAGGGTCAAAACAACAGGAAAATAATTTAAACTCGATATGAAGTACGATGTTGTAATGTGGTGCATTTTAAGGGTCAAAAATGATTTGCAGCGAAACAAACCTCCTATCGAAAAATGCTATAAACAAAAGTGGTAGGTAATAACAAGGTCTACAACTTTTGTATGAACCGTTTTTTGCATTACCAGACAGTTTTCGAGCTGGTGCTTTAAAGTGGTTCCTTGGTGTTTTTGTTCCGATCTGCCACAAAAACTCTTTTTTCCCACAGAATTTTACCTCTTCATATTTGAGTAGCGCTAACATTGGCTGTCATATAAACGGAATATGCGTCAATAATATCAGCTACGCAGATCATATGGTGCTGCTGAGCCCATCGATCAGTGACTAGTCTGTGAGGGTTATGCCGAGGCTCATGGACTCAAGTTTTCAAGGTGGACACCAAATGTTACGAGAACGTGCCACCAGTCTCACTGTGCACTCTCCACTAACAAGAGTCACTCAAGTCAAATACTTGGGTTACTGGGTCACCGAGACCCTAAACAACATTCTCAACATCGAGAGAGACAGAGACGCTGGCAGGCCGATGTAATATGCTCGCCCGCAGATTTGCAAGGTGTTCGAAACAATCGAAAGTGAGACTATTTCGAGCATACTGTCAGTCTTTCTACACCTGTAGCCTGTGGGTTGGCTATACGCAGAGGGTGAGGGTGGATAGCTTTAATGTCATCATCCGAAAGAGGTGCGCTTCCGTCCTTCGTAGGATGCGGAAGAGCTCCCACACCATCCTTAGGGACACTGGGTACGAACGCATCTACTGTAACGTGGGCAGTGTCTTAGTGTTGTGACCATACCAACCTACTGTAACTCTTTTGTTTTTATGTGTGTTTACTAACAATAGGATAAGAATTTTGTTACTAACACTGGATCATCATTGCTCTGAAACAAAGATTATTTATTTAATTATATATTTATTATATTATTATTTGAAACAATCAAACCCAATCAAATTACTTTAATCAATATATTTATAATTACGTCTTATTTTGATGTTCAAATAAAAAATAGACCTCATTTACAAACGAAAATGCCCAAGTCAAAAAAAATTCAACGCGTTTATATTGGTCGAATGGTCTATTTTATATAAGTACATATATAGTAAAGAAAAATCGATTTCTGTGGGGAAATTTTCCAGGAAATGCGATAAACTGAAAATATTAGTTTTCAAAAGTTATGTTAAAATATTATGGCAATTATTCATTATAAAATCTTTTTTGAAAGGGCGGTTTAGTTTCGATGCAAATCGTGGCGAACCATTTTTCACTCTTAATTACACCGCCGTACTTCAAGCGAGTTTAATTTATTTTTCATTTAATTTTTTTTCCTTCCATTTACAACAGTCTCATGCTGTTATTAATTAATTCCCTAGTATATCTATCTGTACCTACCGGTCTACTACCAGTGCCTGCCATCGTCACTGCATATTTACTGTTTTCTTGCAGTTTTTATTTACAATTATATAACTACATGTATTATATAACATTAAGTATATAACAGCAGCTGATAAAACTTTTAAGACACAAAAGAGCAATAAGTGGAGATGGGCCCAGTGACAGTTGCACTTCTACCGATGCCTTGTCTGTAGATATTAGAAATGAGTATCTTTGTAAAAAACACTGACATCTGAAAATTTAAATTCTAGATCCTGACATAAACTTAAATTTCAACTCCCCTCTATAAAATTACAATTATTTAAGAGTAAAAGCATGTTTTATGGCAATTTTAATAGGCATATAAGAAAATTAAGAATATTCAAAAAACAATTAGGTATTAGAATTCTTAATGAGTAAGATATATTACAGTGTAAGAGAAAAATACCTAAAATAATTAATTGCAACGAATTCGTGACATGGTGGATATATTCATTGATATTGTCATAGATAAGAGAACGATAGTGTTGATTCGCATGGATTGAATATGCTACTATTTTTGAGACAATCTCTGTAACCATATTCGAAGCAAATAAACGATAGAATTGAATATACCTACCTAAGTATTGAATATTTTAAAGTGGTCGTGTCTGTATCTTGGACTGAACTGGTCTCAACTATATGGCTATACCTATAAATCATAGGTAGGTAGGTACATACGTAGGTAAGTATATAATATTATATGTATACATATCTAATTTAATAAATTAAACAACAAAGAAAAGACAGTTTACGTTTTATTCAGGAATTAATTGGTCATTGAAGCTATTATTAGAACTCACAAAAAATTATAATTTAAGCTTAACAATAATACCTACTTATCAAATAAATTGTACCAAGCAAAGTATTTTATACGAGCGACAACGTAAATAAAGTATTGAGTATTGAAAACAACCATGAACAATAATTAAAAAAATTAGAATAAGAATCATGATATAGATAAACTATATCGGAAGTTTATTCGAATATTACATCATTACATGATTGAATTAATATTATTTTCAACACACTTGCTCAGGCTCTACTTTCACCGCAAGCAGACATATAACTGTGACTTTTTCCTTGCCATAATTTCACGAGTGAGTTACCTCTCGCTTTTTTTTGTTTTATTTTTTCTATTTTATTGTCTGAGTTGCTTTCTTAAAAAAGTTTCGATACAAAAAATATACAAATAAATTACTAGCTCATTTCATGCAACTTAGTATTTAAACATGTTTGTTTATTAAACCAATTTAATATAAAAAACTTTCACTCAAATATAATTTATGTTTTCTCTGTAAAATATAAAATTACCTATTTTCTACGATCCGAAAAAAGAAACTTCATTCTTTAAGTATATGGTCTATGCTTTAAGGGCGCGCATAGTAAAACTAATTATTTTTTCCCGCTATTGCGAAAATAATTCTCTACTCGGAGTTTTGGCGCCAACATGAAGAATGGCGCATCGCGGTATTTTTTTATTTTCCAAAATTGGTGTGAATTCGATATTTTATGTATAAAAATGGTGGATTTTTGATATAATATCTTTGACAACGAACACAAGTGTGGAAAGTGGCAAATTACAGTGAATTGTGGTTTTTCGTGTTGGTTTCAAACCTCCCTAGGGAGCTTCTAGTAAAGTCCCCACAAGTCTGAATCAACATTTCTCCTCTACTACTCCTATTGATTACCAAACCAAATGTCAAACCTTAAATTACGTCGCTGGCCTTATTAGCCCTGATATAGACACTTTCAAGTTTTCTCCAGTTGCAGCCGATGATATCAAAAAGATAACGCTATCGATTAGATCTAATGCAGTTGGCTATGATAAAATTAGTCGTCGTATGATAGTAACAATAATCGACCACCTACTTCCTGCTATCTCTCATATAATTAACTTTTGTCTCCACTTTAGAATGTTCCCCTCCCTTTGGCGTAAAGCCTACGTGATCCCTTTACCTAAAGTATCCAATGCTACTCTTCCCAATCACTTCCGCCCCATTTCTATTCTCCCTTTTATGTCTAAGGTGCTCGAGGCCTGTGTACAAAAACAACTATCTTCGTTTATTTATCAGAACAGCCTGTTAAGCCCGCTACAGTCGGGTTTCAGACCTGGTCATAGCACTACTACTGCTCTTCTAAAAGTAACGGGAGATATTAGGACTGGCATGGATGCTACTAAGGTAACAGTGCTTGTCTTGGTGGACTTTTCCAATGCCTTTAATACAGTAAATCACGATATTTTGTTAGCTATACTTTCCCATCTTAAGATCTCATCGGATGCACTGGAATTTTTCTCAAATTATCTTCAGGGGCGCCAGCAGTGTGTACGCATTGATGAATCTACATCGAGCTGGTGCAATCTCGACACTGGTGTCCCTCAAGGCGGTATTCTCTCTCCCTTATTATTCTCTATTTTTATTAATGTTGCTACTCATAATCTTCGATGTGCGTATCATCTGTATGCAGACGACTTGCAGTTATATGCTCAAGCACCTGCTGATGACGTTTCACGAGCCATTCGCGACGTGAATGGGGATCTGGAAGCTTTGGGAAACTGGTCCACTAAATTTGGTTTAACCGTAAACCCATCTAAATGCCAGGCCATTATAGTCGGCAGCGGCAGGTTGATGAATGGAGTCAATATTACAAAATTGCCACCAATTACCTACAACGGAACAACAATTCCTTTCAGTTCTTCAGTTAAGGACCTAGGACTCTACCTTGATTCCAACATGGACTGGCGTGTGCAGGTAACGAACATGAGCCAGAAAATTACGGGTAGGCTCAGATTTTTATACCGCCTGAAGAACTTTCTACCAACAAGGACCAAAGTTATGTTGGCCCAAAGTTTAATTTTTCCTCTGATAGACTATGGTGATGTGTGCTATTTTGACCTGAATGCAGACCTTCTCGATAAATTAGACCGTCTTCTTAATAACTGCATTCGATTCATCTTCAACCTTCGTAAATACGACCACGTGTCTACATTCCGTTCGCAGCTTAATTGGTTAACCATCCGTCCTCGCCGTAAGTTGCGTGCACTTACTACTCTTTACAATATCCTCAACTCTCCCACTATCCCCACTTACTTAACTTCATACTTTCAGCTTTTATGTTCCAACAATGATAGAAATCTTCGATCTACTGACAACCGGATCCTCGCATTTCCTTCTCATAGAACAAACTTTTTAGGCTCCTCTTTCTTCGTGGAGACTGTTCGCCTATGGAACGCACTTCCTCTAGAGATCAGGAAGAGCACGAGCCGCAATGTGTTTAAGTCTAGGGTACGACAATTGATCACTACGGAATTGGCAGAATCATCGTCTCAACGATAATGATATTTCTACTCATGTTGATATGGATATCTATATTTATGTATTATATTTATGTTATAATGTGTATATCTTTTATGTATATGTATAACTATTCTGATTTATTTTAAGTATGATAAGTAGGTATAAGTACTGTTTATGTTTAAGAACCTATATATAATTACTCTATAGTCCTTTTAGAACCAAACGCATCTCTTGTCAATATGCGCCTACCTCGTACTAGCTCTGCATCACCCTATGGTAGACTGGCAGAGAATGCCTACGGCATTAAGTCCGCCAATGTACATCGTGCATAAAGTATAAATAAATAAATAAATAAATAACTTTACTGAGGACCGTAATTTGAAAAACTTGACTTTGGCGTCTCGCCATTAATAATTCTAAAGATATTTATATATATGCTTATATTACTACTACTATATTATAGGTATTACTTGACATTGGCATATATCAATTACATACTTGCCAAAAAGGAAAAAAAAATTCTCTAATCGTTTTCACTGTTGAACTTTAAGCTCTGTATTTGCTTTATTTTGGCTGACAAAAAAGTGTCTACCGAGCAAGTAGGATCTTGATTAAACTGTAAAGGTAGATGGGCAGTTTCAAATTATAGTTAATAATTCATTGAATTGTGTACAAGTACTAGTTATGAAGAAAATTATTATACTATTCACCGCTCGAGGATGTGAAGCCCTTAATGTTATGGAAAGTTTACTAGGAACTTGAAAATTACAAGGCTAAATATCTAGGTCGATGAACGACCTCCGTCCCCCATGAGCGCAGGCCTGGGGATGACTGGTGGAGCCGCCTGTCATCCTGGCAGAAGCATGCCGCGACGGCGGCGCGCCTCCCCGTTTCTCTGTAGTCCCCACACACCCGAGGAGAGGGCCAGATCGTGAGAGATGGCCCTGAATCGGCCGAGGTGTGAGGGATATGCCTGCCAACCTCACCTTCGGCAACCAAAACGACCCACAGGCGGCGTGCGTTTTAGTCGGTTCGAGTCCAACATAACCTCTTCCACCGGCTCCGGTGAGGAGGTATCCGTGAGGATTTTGCGCTCGTAAAAAAAAAAGGGTAAATATCTATTTTAGTATTATTTTCTTCACAAGTGTGTTGAAAAACGTTGTTTGATACACGTGTGTATTGATGATTACCGTCTTCGGCTCTCTTAAAACCAACCTTCAATAGCGCCTTAGCAGTAATCACCAACTTTACACACTCGTGCCATAATATACTAGTATCTACATATGGTACAAGTATGTACAGGTGTACCATTCTGGCGCCAACATGAAGAATGGCGTACCATTCTGGTACACCTGTACATCATCATGGCAAATTTGAATATTATTTTTAATGGTGGCAGAAATTTGATGGCACAAATTTATCTCAAATTTCGACCGGGTAGGTACCACCGTGCAATTGCAAAAAACCCTCCGTAGTAATTCGATCTCGGTTGGATTGCATTAAGGGGTCAGCAAGTGCATAGCCGGGCAGAGGTGGTGGTTGTCGTGCACTAGTGGGACCAGTAGGTCCAGGCGTAGTCTAGTGGGGATGGCGCGGGGCGACGCGCCGAACAGGGAGAACTGTAGAAAGGGTGGTGCAGCTGGCCGCCCGCAGTATAGAATAGGGGCTAAAACAGACCATACGGGAAGAGCCACCGTGCTCTAGCGCATGGCCTATCCCAAATGGTACACAAGGTCACTAGGGTACAAAGAATGTCGGGCCTAGCACCCTCTCTGCTAGAACTTCTGCTGACGAGTCACCCAGACCAGTACAGTGTGTCGGTGCGAACTTTAGGCAACCCCGACCACTGCCTGGTCTGTTCCACGGTGCCTATTATAGCATCCCCACGACCCGTGCAGGGGAAGCGGGCACTACTCGTCAGCGAACTGGGATGCTATAGACTGCGTGACTATTTTGCGTCCATCCCGTGGGTTGAGCGCTGCTTTGAAAGTAAGAATCCATCAGATAGTGATACTGCTGTCACCGGTGAGATCCTTCTGGGTACGGAATACTATATCCCATACACTGTCCGCCCTAGGTTCGAGCACGAGTGCGCGGAAGCTGTTGAACAAAAACAGTCTGCGTAAACTGGGCCACTTCAAGGCGGCGTACAACAGGGCCACAATTGGTCTAATTGACGTATTCTATATAAAATACCGTCGTGTCCTACCTCCTATATAAAAATGGGTCCCCAGCATTGCACTTTACAATATTTATATATATATATATATATATAAATATATATATATTATACGACGGTACGACAATATATACGACGGTATTTCCGTCCAATTGAGCAGTCCGACTGAGGTAGTACCTCCGTCCTACAGAATAATAATATCGTATTCGTAGGGTAGCCAGAGCTCACTGGAGAGCTTTTGTGCTGTCAGTGGGAAGACCAAAAGCTTGTCCTTGTCTTCTACACTGACGGCAGCTCTCTGCGCTTACAGAGTCGCGGTCGGTAGCACGAGTGTGATTCCCCTGGTGTTGTACACGTCCATAGGCCACCGTTACCACTTTCAACCAAGTGGGCCGTGCGCTTAACTTTCTTAAACCAATACTTTATTATTTTAATTTGTTTTTCATACATTCAATTTCATACATTTGTACATTCAATTTCTCAAGCCTCCCCAATACGCTCTACCTATACAAAATCATTAAGTATACCTACTAACAAGATGCGTTAGCATACCTAAATCACAATAAACCCTGTTTTACCATGTAGTGCAAATGTAATAAATAATTTGTAACGAGTTACAAATATATACATATCTTTGTTGTAGTACCTACATTAAAATTAGCTGAGTTAAGGAGTCTACCACCTAAGTTGTCTGAAAAAAATTGATATTTTAACCATAGCTCCCCAATCATTATAATAATATGTAATCTCATTCATCAATCACATCTCATTCTACAAAAGTAAGTCACATCACAGACAAAAATCTGTGTTAAACAGATATTTCCATGTTATCAGCTTAGCTAAGTTAGTGATTCTTTTAAGAAGGAAGGCATGATTTTATAATAAATTGCCTGAATCGGTCAATGGTATACCTGACAATAAATTTAAAACCTTTGTAATGCAACACTATGTAAAAGAGCATACAACATAATATAGTATAGCGCAGACAATTACCTGAAAGATAAAAATATCTGGCTTGAGCATGGCACAGGTCCTACATAAAATGCTATAATTACAGTATAGTATTTTACTAAGTATGTGACTTCCCTTGTTACCAGAATTTCTCTTTTGCTTAATTATTATCATTACAAAGTTTATTTTACACTTATTGTTTATCCTAACACGACACAAAATATAGATTCGTCCACTTTTAACATTAAGGAACTAACTATTTTAAATTGACGTCTTAAAAATGAGTACCGCAGTGGAGTTTGTTGCACCATGTCTTCTCCACCAGTGCCGTGGAAGCCGTAGTAAGCTTAGCTTAAGTAGAATTATTGTTGACTTCAATAAGAAACAATGATAATGTTCAAGATTGAAAATAATGATTTTGACTTTAACTTTTAGGTATACTGTTGTGTATTTGACAGTTTTGATTGTTAATTCCTAAATGTGGGTATTGAAATAAAAGTTTAGTTTTTGTGACAAACTCGAAATGGCGTGTATCTTTTAGTGGCGACGAGGAAAATAAATCGTGATTTATACTAAAATGGCATTCAATATAACGAATATTGTGTTGCCGGGGCCGTATAATGCAAAAACTGATGTGTGGTGTGACTATAAAGAACAGTTACTTTGTGCGTTGTCCGCCGCGGGACTGTCGTTGAGCACGCCGGGTGAAGAAGACAAATGTCGATCATTATTCTTGTCTCAATGCGGAAAAGACACTTATGCACTAATTGCCGCGTTGTTAGTGCCTGTACGTCCGTGTGATGCTAAGTTTTCGAACATTTTGGGACTTTTGGACAAGTTTTATGAGCCCGAAGTAAACGAAATTTTACAAACGGGAAAGTTCTACAAACGGTCACAGTTACAAAAAGAAAGCATGCAAGACTTTGTAGCGGCTATAAGTTCACTGGCGGCTAAGTGTAACTTTTCGGATTTGGAGCGGCAAGTGCGGGACAGGCTCGTACTAGGAGTACGCGACGATCGTCTGCGCCGGGAGCTGTTGAAGACTAAAGGGTTGACATGCAAGGCCGCAACACAGATGTGTCTCAATTATCAGGCTACCTTCGAGGATATGTATCCGGACCAGTATTTAAAACCCTCCTCTAGTCTAGCAGCGGTAGAACCAATGGAAATTGGCAAAATCAAGTCCAATGAGTGTAAACATTGTGGCAGATTTCACAAATCTGGGGAAAAGTGTCCTTTTGTGAAGACAAAGTGCTATAAATGTCATAAATATGGACACATAGCTAGAGTCTGCGAGCAAAGATCAAAAGTACATCAGGTACAGGAGAGAAAGACGAAGTCTTTAGAAGATATGTCATCAAGTTCCGAAGATATGATGGGGGTCTATGTATGTGCGGACAGTTACCAACCTCCGGTTAAAACAAAAGTTTTCATCGATGGAGCTCAATTGATGATGGAGGTGGACTCAGGAGCATCTCGTAGCATTATATCAGAGAAGACGTTTAATAAATTATGGTCTACTCCACCTGTGGTACATAAGAGTGACATGAAGTTAGTGACATGGACTCGAGATGCCTTGAAAGTTAAGGGAGTGGCTAATGTTCATGTTGTAATGGGACAGAAGGACGCCCAATGTGAACTGGTTGTCGTATTTGGTGATGGACCAAGCCTCTTGGGTCGCAACTGGTTTCATTCTCTGGGCTTGCAAGTGACAGGATTGTACTGGGCCGAAGAAGATTTAGTGCCTTGGAGAAAAGATTTTCCTGAGTTGTTTGGAGAAGGTTTAGGCACCTATAAAGGTACTGAAGTTTCACTCCACCTGTGTTCGAACGCAAGACCTCGTTTCCTTAAGGCTCGCCCAGTACCATTTCCACTGAAACACCAAGTAGAAGAGGAACTTCAGCGTATGATAGATACAGGAGTATTTTCTCCTGTGAGATACTCCGACTGGGCTACTCCAGTGAGAATAGTCAAAAAGGATGATGGATCCTTACGTATATGCGGAGATTATAGATCTACAGTAAATGCATCTATAAAAGTAGACAAGTATCCTGTAACGACGCGCTCTGCGAACGTCGTCACACCGGTTTTAATTCTATTTTTGAACGAAGGGTTTCGGAGCGCGGAGTGAATGACATTTTGACGTATCGCTGTCAAAAGCACCTTTCTTCCTATATTGAGACTGGATGGTCGATATTCATGGCTTCGTAACTTAATTTCAATAAATCTCATAAAAATGAGAGTATTTTGGCCTAAAGGATAATAGTTTGTGTCCTCACAACTATCCTCTTGTGGAATTATAGTTTATTTCTGGTGAGTTGTCATTTTTTAATAAGATTCCCTTTGATGGAAATTCGCCACGCTCCTAATTTGAAAAATAATTGTTAAAATTCTATTGTTTCAGCTCTTAATCTGAAAATATTATGATTTCTTTTGCTATTGGCATTGTTCCAGCAAATTAAGGCGGTAAGTCGCGCAAATTTATAGAAAATTAGGACCTCGTGTTCATATATAGGAGTTTGTTCTAATGACATGCAATTTTATTACAGGTTTCCAAATTGGAACCGCCTTTGGCTTTGCCTTTTCTCTTTTCTTTGGACCTTTTTCGGCGTTCCTTTGTTTTCGGTCATCTGCATTTCCTTATGGAGGGTTTGGGCTTTTCGCCTCAAACATGGATGTACCGCATGGGCTTAAACTGAAAACTTCGCCTGCTACGAGCTTTCCCGCTGCTGTGTTTACATATACTCGCCGAGGGATGCCGTGAGCTTACTTTAATTATATTTTAAATCTAAACTTCAAAATAACCTAAAAGTGCATTGGTGACATAGAATCATATTGACATAAGATCATTTTGACCTAGCTTATAAAACTCTAATTTTAAATTTAAGGTTAGATATACATTAGGAATGTATCCTTGCAACTATTTCTAAATGCACACTGGAGTGGACAATAAAACCTTAAACCTCACAGTTTGGTTTCATTTAGCTCACCTCCGGAAGATTAAAAGTTTCCAATCTCCGCTGATTATCTTAGGCATGTGTATCTCCAAGGCGCCCGAACTTTTATGGTAATGTACTTACAAACCAATTTTATTTATATTTCTTTTAAATAGGAGATTACACACTTACTTCTTTCATTGTCATATGACACATATTTTTTTATTATTACATCTGACGCTTGCGAACCAATTTTTTTACTTTGTAATAACACCTATTTTTTAATTATTACAATTGGCACTCGCGAACAGGGACATGACAGTGTGCATATATCTTTATTCCTTGTCACCTTTGCATTATTTTTTACTTTAACATGTTAGGAACAGTGTTTTCTTCATGTATTTTACTGTTACATAACTGTGTATTTCAGTGAATCTTTGTTATTGTTTACTTTGCAAAACTAATCATACTACAAGTTAGTACTATTGTTTGTATCTCTCAATTACAGGTGAATGTTTCAATTTGTATAACATGGTTATTGTTATAACTGTTTTATCTTATATAGCTTTTGTTTATTACAGGTAAGATTTTCCACTTAGTAATATTATATAATTACTAGTTCTTAACCTTTATTCACATGTGTGAAAACATAGTAATATTTGAATATTTGCTGTTTGCCTTGGGTAGACATGGATAATTTATTTTGTGAATCACTAATGCATTTTTATCTTTATAGGCATTTGACCTAAATAATTTTTGCAACAATAACATTCCATTCTATGAGTTTGTTTGACTTTTGAGTTTAGCGTTTTGCTATCAATACAATTAACTTCATTCATAATTTAATTAACTTTAATTAGAAACTTTAATTGATACTTTAATTAGAAACTTATAGTGTATTTAATACAACTTTTTATTAGATTTTCACATCCTTTTATAAATCAAACATGGATAGGGAAATACAGGTCCCGCCTTTGTTTGAGAATATTGTTGGTGGTGTTCCAGTTGGTACTTTTACTCATGTCATGGCTGATTTGTCTGAAGTTGGTGATCATAGTCGGAGAGCCGCATCTTCATTTAATATGATAAATTTTATTCAGGTTTGTTAGATAGTGGAGCTTGTAGTTGTGTACTCGGTTCTAATATTCATCAAACATTTTTGCAATTAGGTTATAAATTTAAACCTTATAAAGGTAACGCTGTTACTGCTGATGGTTCTGCACACAATGTTATTGGAACTATGGTTTTACCTACCACTTGTGATGGCTTGGCTAATAATGTAGATTTTTTGATAATGCCTTCTTTTAAACCTTCAATTATTTTGGGATTTGACTTTTGGTTGAAATTTAATCTTGCTAAAGACTTATGGAATAATATTACTTTTGAATATGAATCCACTACTTGTGTAAATGCAGTTACTTCTGTTTCTGAACTTTCTCCTTCTGAGAAACACGAGTTAAATAAAATTATTTCACTTTTTGAAAATATTTCTTAAGTTTGGAACACCTAAAATTTTTGTTTGTGATAATGGAAGCCAATTTACAGCTAAGCAATTTGTAGATTTTCTAAAAAGTTATAATATTAGTAAAATATTTTATAATACTTTATATACACCTCAAAATAATCCTGTAGAGAGATATAACAAAACAGTCGAAACATGTATTTCTTGTTTTGTTAAAGATGATCATAGAACTTGGTCAAAATATTTGCCTCATGTTCAATTAGCTTTGAATAGTAGTGTGAATCTAGCTACAGATTTCACTCCTAATTTTCTCATGTTCGGTAGAGAACTTATTTTTGATGTTTCATTGCACCGTTTTAGTAATTCTTTTGATAACCTCAATCAACTTGATGTTGTTGATAGGTCTTCATTTGCTTTTTCACTTAAATCACTTAGTGATATTTTTATAAAAGTTCAAGCTTCATTGCTTAAAGCTTATAAGCGTAATGCGCGTTATTATAATATAGGAAGGAAGGTCATTTCTTTTGAGGTGGGAGATATAGTGTGGAGGAGAAGTTTTGTGCAGTCTAATGCTCCTGCATTCTTTTCGGCTAAGTTAGCACCTAAGTTTGTTAAGTGTGAAATAATAGATAAAATTTCCTCTAATGTTTATGTTTTAAAAGACCTTAACAAAAACTATACTGGTCGTTATCATATTAAAGACATAATTAAATATTAAAATTATTCTTGTTTTGACAATGTCTATCTTTGTCTTTGGTACTTTGTTTGAAGTATAATCCCATTGTAAGGTGATGTTTGTGAGGCTAAGGGATTTTGAAAGGAGATGTATGTTAGGAACTTCACAACAATTTATTAATTTCAATTTTAGTTTCCTTCAAAAATAACTTAGGTCATTTTAGGACTTGTTATTGTGTAACTCTACTCCATATTAACAAATTGTTCCACATCAAAAGATCTTATATTTTTATTTATCTTTGTTGTATAGGATTATTTTCCTGTATATATTTTTATACACTTGTATATTTAATATTGTATATTTTGTACAAATTTAGGAATTTAGTTTCTACTCTAATATAGGAGTGAAATTTAATATTCATTTTCTACATTAAATTCACTTGACTTATTTCCACTCACTTAGGGAATGGAAAATTAAGTTTCTTGAACTTTATTTTTGTACAGTTCTGGGTTATTTTCTTAGTATTAAGATTCTCGGATTGGACGCATTTTATGCATTTTTTACACACCTTGTTATACCATTTTTTGGGAAACTTGTGTCTTACTGGACTTTACAATTTTTTGTGCTATTGTGTTTCATACACATAGTCACACCTTACGCTTTGCGCACGGGAAGCTGGTGGTGTTGAGCCGGTCGTAATTGTCGTTTTTCTCTTTTTGTACGATTGTGTTTTTATACACATTGTTACATTTTTTATGCTTTGCGCACGGGATGTCGGTGGTGTTGTGCCGGTCGCAAATGTCATACTTTTCTTATGCGGTTGTGCTCAGAAAGTCAGTGGTGTTGTACTGGTCACAATTGTCATATTTTCTTTATATTTTGCTTGTGCTCGGAAAGTTGGTGGTGTTATGCCGATCACAATGCTTATAAATATATTATTACGACACTTTTGTTGTGATTTTGTTTTGACGTTTTGGATGTTGGAATAGGAATTTGAAGTCGGCGGCTTTTCAACCTAACCGACAGTGGGAAAACTTCATTGTTTTTACCGATTTTCTTTCGGATTCGGCAGCGTTGGTGCTTGGCCGATGTCTTGTTAGTTTCATATTTTTGTTTCAGGAATAGCTGGTATAGAGTCGGTGGCGTAGGAGCTCAACCGCACTTTTGTATTGATGCTAGAAGGCTGGTTAAGATCAAGGATTAGATTCGACGGCGTTGGTTGCCTAGTCGATGTCTGGAATGGAATTGGGTAGGGATTGTTTAATTTGTTTTATTGAAGGATTTATTTTCACTTTTGTGTTGAAATAAGTTTTTACTCTTTTCTGAGTTTGGTTCTTTACTTTTCGAGTGTTTTCACATTCTTTGATTTTTAGGAATGC
This sequence comes from Eilema griseolum, assembly GCA_963662185.1. Classification (NCBI taxonomy): domain Eukaryota; kingdom Metazoa; phylum Arthropoda; class Insecta; order Lepidoptera; family Erebidae; genus Eilema; species Eilema griseolum. Next base: position 28,937,754 of record OY759237.1, on the reverse strand, counting down.
TTTCCCATTCTTTAATTTATAATTATTTCTGCAATACCCAATGCAAGATGCTTTCGCATTGCCTTTTTTGTTTGTTGAAGGATGTTGCAAGACATTTTGTCTTTTGAGGTTTTTTGGAATTTTGTTCTGGACTCTCATAATTTTCATTAGAAAAGGAAGTTTCTTTCTTTCTTTTTTCTTTTTGGGGAGGGATGTAATGTAACGACGCGCTCTGCGAACGTCGTCACACCGGTTTTAATTCTATTTTTGAACGAAGGGTTTCGGAGCGCGGAGTGAATGACATTTTGACGTATCGCTGTCAAAAGCACCTTTCTTCCTATATTGAGACTGGATGGTCGATATTCATGGCTTCGTAACTTAATTTCAATAAATCTCATAAAAATGAGAGTATTTTGGCCTAAAGGATAATAGTTTGTGTCCTCACAACTATCCTCTTGTGGAATTATAGTTTATTTCTGGTGAGTTGTCATTTTTTAATAAGATTCCCTTTGATGGAAATTCGCCACGCTCCTAATTTGAAAAATAATTGTTAAAATTCTATTGTTTCAGCTCTTAATCTGAAAATATTATGATTTCTTTTGCTATTGGCATTGTTCCAGCAAATTAAGGCGGTAAGTCGCGCAAATTTATAGAAAATTAGGACCTCGTGTTCATATATAGGAGTTTGTTCTAATGACATGCAATTTTATTACAGGTTTCCAAATTGGAACCGCCTTTGGCTTTGCCTTTTCTCTTTTCTTTGGACCTTTTTCGGCGTTCCTTTGTTTTCGGTCATCTGCATTTCCTTATGGAGGGTTTGGGCTTTTCGCCTCAAACATGGATGTACCGCATGGGCTTAAACTGAAAACTTCGCCTGCTACGAGCTTTCCCGCTGCTGTGTTTACATATACTCGCCGAGGGATGCCGTGAGCTTACTTTAATTATATTTTAAATCTAAACTTCAAAATAACCTAAAAGTGCATTGGTGACATAGAATCATATTGACATAAGATCATTTTGACCTAGCTTATAAAACTCTAATTTTAAATTTAAGGTTAGATATACATTAGGAATGTATCCTTGCAACTATTTCTAAATGCACACTGGAGTGGACAATAAAACCTTAAACCTCACAGTTTGGTTTCATTTAGCTCACCTCCGGAAGATTAAAAGTTTCCAATCTCCGCTGATTATCTTAGGCATGTGTATCTCCAAGGCGCCCGAACTTTTATGGTAATGCACTTACAAACCAATTTTATTTATATTTCTTTTAAATAGGAGATTACACACTTACTTCTTTCATTGTCATATGACACATATTTTTTTATTATTACATCTGACGCTTGCGAACCAATTTTTTTACTTTGTAATAACACCTATTTTTTAATTATTACAATCCGCTTCCTACCTCAGTAGAAGCCTTCGAGAAGCTCAGTGGGGGTAAGGTCTTCAGTAAATTAGACTTAAAGCATGCCTATACCCAAATGAAAGTGGATGATGAAACAGCAAAGTTATTGACATTGAATACTCATATGGGCCTTATGAAGGTGAATCGTTTGGCTTTTGGTGTTAGTGCGGCACCATGTATTTTTCAACGTGTGATGTCAGCAACGCTGGCTGGCATAGATGGTGTGGCTTGTTTATTAGATGATGTGGCCGTGGCTGGAGTGAATCTTAAGCAGCATAATGAGAGACTGCGCAAAGTTATGGGAAAACTAAATGACTTAGGCTTTAGATTGAACAGTAACAAATGTGTTTTTGCTGCAGACAGCATCTCATTTTTAGGTCACATTATTGATGGTGAAGGCCTTCATCCAGCACCTGCCAAAATAAAAGAGATACAAGAAAAACAGGCACCGACAAATAAAGAAACTTTAAGAGCTTTTCTAGGATTGTATAACTTTTATCAGAAGTTTTTGCCTGATAGGGCAACTATCCTAGAGCCTTTGTATAAGCTGTTAGAATCTAGAACAGTTTGGAGATGGGGTGAAAGCGAGCAGAGAGCTTTTGAGAAAGCCAAGTCTTTGTTGTCATCGGACTTGACACTGGTGGGATATGACTTAAACAAAGATTTACTGCTGATTTGTGACTCATCAGAATATGGAGTTGGAGCAATAATAGCTCATGTAATGGATGATGGTTCAGAGAGACCTATCATGATGGCGTCACGTACCCTGCAGACACATGAGAGGAAGTATGGGCAAATTGACAAAGAAGCCCTTGCAATCATGTTTGGGTTGTTGAAATTCCATGAATTTTTGTTAGGACGCAAGTTTTGCATAATAACAGATCATAAGCCTTTGGTGGGCTTATTTAATCCAGCAAAACCAATTCCAGATCAGATTTCGCCTAGAATGCTGCGTTGGTCAATAAAATTGTCATGTTATGAATATACCATCAAATACAGACCTGGAAAATCTATTGGAAATGCTGATGCGTTGAGTAGATGGACCGCACCAACAATTGGATCATTAGCTGAAAAGAAGCTTAAAGAAGTACTGCTATTGGAAGAGCAACCAAGGGGCTGGGAGGTCAGTCCGGAAAAGATAGCTAGAGAAACCAAAAATGATGCTTTACTACAAAGAGTTCTATTCAAAGTACTGCATGGCTGGCCAAATAAAAATACGGATCCAGAGTTGCAGCCGTTTTGGACCAGAAGGGAGGCTCTTTCACACACTAAAGATTGTTTATTGTGGAGTAACAGAGTCATTGTACCTGCGAAGTTACAAGAACAGGTACTGAAAATATTACATACCCCTCATGCGGGTATAGTCCAAACTAAGGCATATGCAAGGGGCTATGTGTGGTGGCCTCAGATGGATAGTGAAATTGAACAGATGGTGGCCAGCTGTCAGCATTGTCAGTTGGTAAGAAACAGTCCACCAAAGGATCCACAGACATGGATTATGTCTGAGAAACCATGGCAGAGGGTTCATATAGATTTTGCAGGGCCATTCTTAGGTAAGACTTTCTTTGTGATGATAGATAGTCACAGTAAATGGATGGAGGCAGAGATTGTGAATAGTATGAGTAGTGGAGCTGTCATAACATTGATGAGAAGAATATTTGCATCTCAGGGCTTGCCAGATGTGGTAGTATCTGACAATGGTAGAGCCTTTACTTCTGATGAATTCAGTAAGTTTTTACAGAAGAATAGAATTAGACACCTCCTTTCTCCTCCATATCACCCAGCTTCAAATGGACAGATAGAGAGAGCGATACAGACTTTTAAGAATAAAATCAAGAAGATGACTCATTTAAATCTGCCATGGAGTGAAATGATAAGTAAAACTCTTTTCCACATGCGAACAGTACCTAATAGTGTAACAAATAAAACGCCCGCTGAGATCCTTAATGGCCGTAAGTATAGAACAGCCATTTCTTCTCTCCATCCTGACACTATGCCGAGTAAGGGCGAGGTGCAGCAGGAGACCGCGGCACAGCGTACGCCCAGCAGAGCTTTCGCGGTGGGCCAACCTGTGCTGATTCATATGTATGGAGCCCAGAGTAAGTGGCAGAGGGCTATTGTAGAGATGGTGGAGGGACCGAGCTCATATAAGGTGAGAACGGAAGATGGAGAGTTACACCGGAGACATGCAGATCAGTTGTTAGCTAGAACTGTGAGAACAGAAGCTACATTAGTTGGTAATGAAAATCCAGATTTGTCAGTGGCGGACTCGCAAACAACAAGTGAACCGCCTATTGAAATACCACCACCAGAAAGGTGGCCAGATATGATTGGTGTACCTAATGTATTATATTAATTTTGTGTAATTAATTTCTATGACCATTTTAAAGAGGAAAGATATGTTGTGTATTTGACAGTTTTGATTGTTAATTCCTAAATGTGGGTATTGAAATAAAAGTTTAGTTTTTGTGACAAACTCGAAATGGCGTGTATCTTTTATATACAATTAGGACAAAATGGTTGCTTGAAAACATTAGGAACTAGTTAGTAGTAACTCATAATATAAGAATATAATAATCTATTATAAAGCCACCAGATTAAATAAGTCAATTGTCTTTAAAAATTATGGAGCAAAATTTAAGCAAAATAAGTGGATGCAGCAGACATTGATATATTTGATATTGAACTATTTCAGCAGTTCATGCTATTAATCGATGGCACTTGGTAGAACTGGCTACGCATGTTGAGTAGACTCCAGAAAAAAAATTAAATATTTAAGAATGCTATAATGTGCTAATTGATTGAATAATTAACTATACAAACACAGAGGATGCCATGACAGTTACAAATCAAAATTTTGTAGGCCCATTGGTCTATTCAGATTCTAACGGCAGACCGACCTCAGTTTTTAAGTTCGGTGGGTTTTGATTATAAATACAGTTTTTGACTACAATTTGTTTGAGTTCTAATTAAAATTGGCACTTTTACAATTGATTAGAAGTATACTTTTATAATTTTATTTTTACTGAATGGTATATTTTTATAAAAATAAACCATTCAGCAAAATAACTTTATTTACAAAAACATCACATCATAAAATCTATTTCATTTATTCACTTTAGACACATAGGAATATCAAAATTTTATATGTCAAGAAATAGGGAATATTATAAAAATATTAAATAAAATATATAAACCATTTAAAAACATTGAAATAGATCTGACGTGTTTTGATACTGGACAATATAAGTAATTTTTCTTTTGTGGAACATATAATTATCCACTCCTCTTGCGACACAGAGAATTTTGGTAGGAAGTACTTAATGAAATTACATCTTACGAATTTATAAACATTAGTTGCTAACTATCTGTACATGAGTGCGTACTTTCTGTTTTCAACACATTGTTGAGTGTTGTATATGAAATAATTAGAAACTTAAGAAATATTACACTTGTTATGTATTAGACAAAACAGCTGTTCAACTAAAATCTAAATGTTCTCACCTAAATTCTTGTTAGTCACACTGGAAGTTATTACTAAAACAAACGACTTGTATTTAGAAAATACACCGACACACATAGACAACAGTTGGCTAAGAATAATTTATGAAACTGTTATATAAATACATAATTGATCCATTTTAAACGTTATCTGATGTTTTGGTTGAACTTTTGATTTGATTTGACAGATTTCACCTCAAATTGACCTTCAGCTGCCAGAGTGTGACCATAATAATATGATGCTGATGAGCCGGATCCTGCACTGCACTTTTAAAAGGAGAATTATAAAACGAGCGAATAAAAAAATATTTGCGACTGATGATTACTTACATGCTATTTTAAAACTTGATTACCATTCAAGTTTTAAAATAGCATGTGAATTTGAGTAAGCGAAAAATTAAATAATCTAACGACGAATATTGATTAATAAAAAAATCCAGCAGAGCTTACAATAATTGGGTTGTGATTAATCAATTTCAGATATTAATATTCAATCCATGCAACTACATTACTGTGAGTCAAAGAGAATACAATACTACGTAAGAGCTGTGAGTGACTAGAAATACAGAGAGGACTACAAGAGGACTACTTCAATATTAAGATAGATTTGTTTTGTTTTTCAAATGAGGTTTTACATAACGAAATACTAAAAAGTTTACTTTAAGCAAAGTCTCGTAAGCTGATTAAAAATGATTATTGGTTACTGATATTCTATTTTTTTTTTATTTTGATACGATTTTTTAATGAAAACGACAGATTGTTTAAATCGAAATTCGAATGATGGCAGTTTCATTAAATGTAGTTCTATAGAAATGCGTAGACAAGTGGCATGTTTTGACAGATCCTATCGCTCGTTTTCGTATGTATCTCTCAATGGCAACCGCAGCGAATGCCAAACCCCTATCGCTAGCGAATAAAATATCGATTTGTGTATGCAGAAATGAGTGCCGAACGGCATTTAATACAGTTTACTACGTGTTTCTGCATTACCTTTTTGAGTAATTCGCCTTTAATTATTAATATACTTATACACGCGTTGCGCTTACTGTGGGCAGCTCACAATGAATATGTTTGGCAGAGACGGCAAAGGAAAGCATATTAACTGAGCAAATCCGACTTAACAAATCAACGTTTAAAAATCTTTGCGTGGAATTAAGAGCTTCCACTCCATTGAGAGGGTCTCGGAAGACACCTTTGGAAAAAAAGGTAAGACGGTGCGGAATTGAACAATATCACCGGTTAAGATTAATTGTTATGCTTTGAATTTTTTTTTAATATAGGACACGTCAATTGGACTTCGCCTTGCCTAATGGTAAGCTGAAGGCAAAGTCCCAGAAAAGAGGGTCACCATTACTTACACATACCGTGTGACAATGGTGACACTCAGCTTGACGGTCCCATCATATGCCTTTTCACGCCCCTCTTAAAGGACCCGGGACTGTAGGTTATATATACTTATTCATCTTATTTCAGGTGATTTGTGCCCTTAGTTTTTTGCCACTGGCTCATACCAAAGGATCGTAGGTATTTCTCAACACCTGACACATCAAACAACGAGTCGGTGCATCAAACAATTGGTTGAAGCCCCCAACCACAACTCCATAATGGGGAAGTACAAGTAAGTACTTTGGGTTATTGAGGCACGTTGGAGATGCCTGTTGAAATACAGGGTAAGTAGGTACTACATTATCATCACTAACAGGCTAGCAGGATAACGCTTGAATGCGGTGTATTACACAACATTACTATTAAGGGTACATTACCAGCCCCAAGCGATATCCAAGCCATGGCTGTGAATGATTATACAACCTGCGCCCTCCGAAGGAAGCGAAAATGCGCTAATTCAGGGAAAAGCGATGCTACATATTTCACTTGTACAACAATGTCGTAAAGGAGTTGTCCAGAAATGGATTTTTATTCTCGAAAAAATTCAGTAGCGATGAAACAAATATTTTTGGATAGTGTTACATTTAACTAATATTATAATTAATAAAATGGAATTTTACGTTACTGCATTTTTGAGAAAATATCGTTTTTAGTTTGGTGTATTTTTTAGGCTGAATACTAACAAATCTTTAGCTGCCTGTGCCTGACAAAAAAAAGTATGACTACATACTACATGTCACTCGTGATGACAGATAGACGTCAGTTCTGTTTACCTATGCTTTAGTGGACTGTTTTGTTTGATTTTTACAGGGCCATCCTGGAAAGTAGAATAAACAATTTTTTCAAAAAAATTATATGACAACAATATATTTTTCATGTCAGTTTGTATTTCATAATTTTCGAAAACGTCTTGATACTCAGACTTTTATATTATGTTAGGTACTGAATTTTCCGATAAATTTCAAAAGATAAAATAAATATAGGTACCAGTAAATAAATATAGGCATATTATAAATTAATTATTCTTAATACTGACTAATTATGTATTGGACAACTTTTACAATAAAATATGAAATGTGTTGGATATGACGATTTTATTATGTTAATAATAACTAAACAATTAATGTATTTCACTCAATTTTATTACATCTTCAATTTATTATTGCGATCTTAGTCTTAGTCACAGAGAGACTACCTATGTCAAAATATAATAATTGAGACTGATTATATTTTGACATATTAAGAATTAATTGAGAAGGAGGTAACAGCTGCCAACACTTCCTTGGCCTTCTGAGTACAGGCAATCTGAGTTGGCGTCAGGCGTCTCAGGAAAAGAAAGGCCATCCGCAGGCGCCGGATGCTTACTCCGCAGACTTGCGGGTCTGCAGAGTAAGCATCCGGCGGCTGCGCGTTTCCGGAGAGCAAGGTGCCACTACATCGTTACTAAAAAGTAATCTAGATGCACCACGAATATCACCATCCCTTAATTTAGATTCCACTAAATTGTAGATATTATTTTTGCGAAGTACAAAATATAATTACGATTTTTAGTCTGCATTTTACACACAGATTTTACGACAATGCCGTTCACACCGCGGGCGTCGCACAAGATTATCTTACATCTTCGTTATGGAATGGCCAGCAAGAAACCCAGACATGAATCCGCATGAATATCTATAGGAAATAGCGTTAAAGAGACGAATTCGTGCAAGAGAAGGATCTCTTGCACGAATTTGTCCCTAAGTGTTTGCTAAGTGTTTGGGGTAGGAACCGCAGGAACACTTAGCAAGCTGCAAAATGCAATCCAAGAGGAATGGAGTGGAATACCACAACATGTGATCGTGACTTTCATTCGATCAATGAAAAACCGTATGGAAGCAGTAGGTAGGTACCTAATAAGAGCTCGGGGATGGAGTACAAGTTTTTAAATAAAGGTTTTTTTATTAAAGTGTCGTTTTATCCACTTTCTTCACTCTCCATACAGGGTAAAAATAGATCGTTAAACAAAATACGAAACCTATGAAAATTATGCCCGCTATCATAGCCGCATGGTTCCCCGTAGAGTAGAATTTGGACCACTCCATCTCTTCCCATGCGGTGTCGCACAAGGCGAATAAGGGATAGGGCTGTTTAACACTACAGATATATACAGCCTAGACTCGGCCTCAGATGCATGGCTTCAGTCAACAATAGTGCCCGGAAGACGGCAATAAGCTCACCCCCTATTACGTGGGGACGAATTCAATGATTGGTGAAATGTGGGTGTTTATTCACCTCTCCCTAACCCTCCGGGGACATAGGCGTGATTGAATGAATATATATATTATGTATTTATGAAAATTTAATTTGAATTTAGAACATTAACATTAATATTTGAAAACTTCATGTTATTCACTATTAAACGACATTTGACATAATTATATTCCTAAATATACACATTTTTCTGATAATCCTTAGAAAACGTTAAACTTGGAAGGTGTTTGGATTTTTCTGATGATAAATGTATAATGCTGGCTCTTCTGAAGAGCCAAGTTATGATCTTTGAGAAGGGGTATGGGTGGTCTAATTATGTACCAGATAACTTTTCAGATGGTTGCGCACTAAAACTGGTGAATAAAATTAAATATTTGGGACACGTGTTAACCGCCGACCTCAAGGATGGTGATTATGTTGAAAGGGAACGCAGAGCCTCTCGGTAAGCACGCAGGTTCTCACGTTGCTCACAAAAGGTAAAGGTTACTCTCTTCAAAGCTTATTGCACAAACTTTTACACGTGCAGCCTGTGGGCTGATTGTCCCCGTACGTCGTACAGCGCGCTGCGGGTCCAGAACAACAACGCCTTCAGGGATGGGGTTGCCCAGGTACTGCAGTGCGTCGGGGATGTTTGCAGAAGCGCGGGTAGCCCGATTTTATGCGACTATGCGGAAGCGGTGCGTGTGCTGTCTATGATAGCGAGTAGGATAGATTGATATCTGCAATAGTTGTGAGGGTTGAATAATAAATATGCAAAATGTATTTGTTATTCAGTTCTCACATAATGACATAAAGATTGATGATATATTGAATATTATTATAACGTAAATACCTATAGTAAACCGCGGTACAAAATTGCCTCAGCGAGCCTCTCGCGGTTGTATACCAGCTCGATTTTTCGAATTAAAAGAACTATTAAGTATAATTATGTACCTATACGGTAGCGCGCCAACTCTCCCGCACAGCATGCGATCCTTGACCATCCCCGAATGAGTTCGCGTCTTACCGTGCCGCGCTCGCACAGAGTAAGTAATATATGAAGCAGTGGCCGCGGCGCGGCTGTCGTAACGTGTATGTTGCCAGTATCGTCTTTTTATTTTACGAAATCTATTAAGATATGAATGTAATGTAATAGCAGCTGCACCGCAAAACTTAAAAAAATATATTCGCGCTTTCCATCGTTAGACCGTCAGAATGTGATCATGTGAAACACCTAGAAATTGATTGTTTTTAAAAATATGAATTAATACATATAATCACGTCTTTATCCCCGAAGGGTTAGGCAGAGGTGAATTACAACACCCACATTTCACCAATCATTGTTTGCGGCCCCACGTAATAGGGGTGAGCCTATTATCGTCTTCCGGGCACTATTGTTAACTTGAGCCTCTTGTCTGTGCCTGAGTCTGCTGAGCTTTTATCTCTGATGTTAAAAAGCCCTATCGCTTAGTCGCCGTGTACGACACCGCATGGGAAGAGATGGGGTGGCCCAAATTCTACTCTGCCGGGAACCACGCGGTTCCTAGAGTAGGTCCTAGCTCTCGGGGAAGATGCTCTCGAGCCCCGAATGAGAGAGCTTTTCAGACCGGTTTTCGCTATTGTGGAAGACGGGAAAACTGATCGGCACTCGAAAGGAGGGGGCACCTGGCGGTTACACCGTCTGCCTATCGACATAGTGTTGCTTGACGGAGTTAAAGAAAAAACTTTTTGAAAGAGTTATAGTGAAGTACACCCATCAAGCACCTCCCCTGAGTGTGGCCGAATCTGGTGGATGGCCAATATGGCTTCAGTCAGTGGCGCTCCAGATGTCATCATGCATGAGCGTGAGGGTTCTGGTGAAGGATGCGGTTGCCCGGAGCGACATAATGTTATAACGGTGTCCTTGGACATCGCCAACGCGTTCAACAGTACTTACCTTAAACTTGCCCTGGAGTTGCATTAGGTAGTCTTTCATGTATTATGCAGTGCCTACCTTCGACAAATAGTCTGGGTGTATCTAAGTGAAAGAGTCATCATCTACCAACAATGACCAGCTTCGGGTCACTTTTGTGGAGCTTTAAATTCGACAGGGTGCTTCGCAATTAGCTCAGACAGTTCTGTGTTTGATATGCTCGTGATGGTGTGCGGTGCTACCACCACGAAAAGTGAGCAGGTTGACAATTTTCAGTTTTTGCCCTGGCTAAAAACCTTTTGAAAATCTGGGGCTTTCAGTAGTGGCCCAGTGGAGAGGATAATATATGATCTTGAACATTAAGGTTTAAACAAATATCTCAACAATGCAACACATAATATATTTTAATAGGTAAATTAAGAAATGTATGTACCTAATCACTTATCAAAAGTTAAAAAGATTTTGCTCTATAGCTTTCTCTGACTCCCAGGCTTCTTCTGACTCAGGATCATGTTTAATTCTCTTTATTCTTTTTGGAGCTGGGCCCTCATCATCTGCATGCTTCCGTTTCTTTCTCTTTTTTTCCATCACTTGTAATGTTGGATCTGGCTCCAACTTCATTACTACTTCACTTTTGTGATCAGTTTCTTCATATTCCAAAATATTTTTATTTTTTTTGTGTTTTTTCTTCTTTTGCTTATCAATAGGTATTGCTTTCTCTTCCCTATTGTGTGAATTTAATCTTAATGCAATAGCTACAGGTACTTTCAAAGCTTTTTTATAATTGGATCCAAAAAGTGGGTGGCGACATTTTGTTTCTGGCAATGGAATAAAATTTGTCTGATTGTTCACCATGATATTATCATCACGAAAATGAGCCTTAGGGATCCTTTTGCGAAACTTCATTATGCCACTTAGTGGTACATTGTTAATTTTATATTCTCTGTGTTCCATGGTCAATATGGCAGCTGTGTTGCATTCTTGATCCTCCAAAGTGCCATCATATGTTTGACCGCCCACTTTGATTTTGCTTTTCCCATGCATGTTTAAATCAGTTCCATGAAAAGCCTGGATATCTATTTCCTTTGGACATTGGACAATCCATATTTCATCGTCACAAGTAAGATTGGACCTTTGATGTAAGTCTTGTGGGATTACTTTCATATGGGTACTAGCTTTGATAAACTTTTGCAGTTTTGATGACGTTTTATCTTCCTTATTTTGATAAGCATGACTTAATTCAGTTTCAGAGTCATCTTCAAACCTAATTCGGTCCGATAAACGTGGTTTTCTACTTTCAGCAGCATGTATCCCAAACTGATTGATGAGGGTGCTTTTATAAAGACTGTCAGTTTCCTTTTTCTCTTTTTCTAAATTCTTTTCACAGTCAAATGATAATGAATGAATATTGCGATCATCACATTGTATTGCAGATATCTCATTGCAATAAGTTTCGTTGTCAGATGTACTTTCTGTTAATGATGCTTCTATTGTTCCATTTGTATGTTTGCTTGTATTGGAGTTCATATTTTTACTGTCACTAATCAAACTGTCATGATCTAATTTATATTCAATTTCCATTGCTTCTTCATCTTCATGCTTTCTTTTAGACTTTTTTTTTTTTGTTTTGACTTTGCTTTCTGCATCATGCTCAATATTTTGACTAGCAACATGAGACTCGGGACTTATTTCTTTAACTTTCCTTTTCATTACATTACTTTCTGAATCACTCTCATTTACGCTCTCAGATTTCTTTATCTTCTTTTTTCTTTTATTCACTGAACTAATGTTTTCCTGCTTCACTCGGAAATCAAGATAGCTTTCATCATAAGCACTAGAGTCTTGTAGTTCGTTCTGGTAACCATTGATTTCTTTTTTCTTGATTTTCTTTACTTTTCTAGGGACATCACAATCACTTTCCGGCTCAAGTTTCACCATCTTTTTCTTCACTTCACTATACATACTCTTTTCCATGTTAAACTTTTTATCATGTTCTACCTTAATCCCATTACAACTGCTTCTTTTTTCTAAACTCTTATCTTCAGCTGTTCTGAAAACGAAAAATAAATAAGTTAAAAGTCGTTAACTTGTTGCTGCCCTTGCTGACGACCCTGTAAGAACAGAGATTTTCTGTGCCGTCAGTGCAGATCACTAAACAGGACAAGCACTTGGTCTTCCCACTGTCAGCACAAAAACTCTCCAGTGATATTGGAAATAATAGAAAACCGAAGAGGAAAGATGATTAATCACCTGATAAGACATGCTTTATTTTTTTAAATATCATAGAAGGAAAAAGAAGAAGAGGTAGATCTAGAGGAACGTTTATGGTACAGATAAAAGAAAAGATACAAGTCCTGTCTTATCAGGAGGTCAAAGGATTGGCGGAGGAGAGAGAATATTGACGATCACTCCACCGATAAGAGTAGAGCTCTTAAGTTTAGAGAGAGACATAGATTTTTATTTTTATTTACATATATAACTTTTTAGCCGATTACAGCGAAGCCAAAGGAGGGTTATGATTTTGACAGGCTTTGTTTGTATGTAGGTTCATCTTATTCCTCATAGCTCCTGAAGTACTTATTAGAACTGGACAAATGTATCTTTAGAAGCGTCTTGGTCGTCCGCTGGTTATAGTCTTTATGACGTATCACTGAATCTAATGTAGCGCCCTCTAGCGGTTATAAAGTACTGTGCTAAAAAATAAACTTGAGATGAATATGCCGTGTTTGGTATCATCTGAAAGGGCTTCATTAGCACATTACAAATACGTATAAATTATAGATTATTTGCTTCATAATAATATACATAAAAAAATAAGTTTAAAACTAAAACCCAACTACTGAAAATCAAGCTTTAAAAAGTATTAAACAAGAAAATATCAAGGATAGGACTACGGCTATCCTTGATATTTTCTTGTTTAATACTTTTTAAAGCATGATTTTTCAGCAGTCGGGTTTTAGTTTTAAACTTATTTTTCACTTGACTATGGCGAAGAAAAAGGAGGGTTATGTTTTTGACAGACTATGTATGTATGTAGGTTCATCTGTTCCCTCATAGCTCCTCAACCACTAATTAGAACCGGACTAATGAGGACAAATCGTTAGAAGCATCTTAGTCGTCAGCTGGTTATAGGCTATATAACGTCACTGAATCTAATATGGCGCCTTCTAGCGGTCATAACGTACTGTGATAAAAATAAATTTGAGATAAATATGACTTATTTGATATCAACTGGCTATAATAACCTCGTTTCCCGGTGGTGAGTAGGGTAGCCAGAGCTCACTGGAGAATTTTTGTGCTATCAGTGGGAAGACCAAGGGCTTGTCCTGGTTTTGTGTTCTGCACTGAAGGCACTTAAAATCTCTGTTCTTACAGGGTCGGCAGCACAGATGTAACTCCACTGGTGTTACACACGTTCATAGGCCACGGTAACCAGTTTTTTACTGAATAATATCTTGGATAGCCGTGGTCGTATGCCACTTAGTCTAACAAAACAATACATTGTAGATAAAAGTGGCATAAGACCACAGCTATCCAAGATATTTTCTTGTTCATTAACTTTCCAGTAGATGGGTTTTAGTTTTATTGCAGATGATGAGACGTGGGACCGAATTTAATAATTGGTGAAATAAGGGTGATAATTCACCCTAATTTCACCAATTATTAATTTCTGTCTAACCCACCGGTGATAAAGGCGTGATTATATGTATGTATGTGTGTATGATGATATAGCGGTAGCGATTACAGATTAAAAAAAATATATTTATTTGACTCCAATGGTTATTTACAATGTTTTTACAAACAATACTGTCCTAATATATTTTTACAATTTATTTCGATACTGGTTCTCAAACAAGGCAAAAACCTGTATCTTGAGAAAAAGTGCTCTTTTAACTATTTGTGACATTTTAGGATACAGTAACTCTAATTACAGGAGCTCTTCTTTAAGGTACGTTTATAAACATACAATATACTATAAGTCATTACATTTCATCCATCTTGTTGCGTAATGTATGCATGTTTGTCAGTGTGTGTGTATTAACACTATTAACATACAAACATTTTATTATATGTTTTACAGAAACTAATGTTACGACATACGTCGATATTTGAAAACTAGTAATCGAATCTTCAAGAAATAAAAACGCATTGTTAGTAACAAGGTACGTAGAGTACCTAAAGGTACGTAAATACATACATATTATACATAGAAACACCCAGACCAGTGCAAATACCCATATTCATGTATACAAATATTTGCACTGAGCGGGGATCGAACCCGCGCCTCCTGCGTAGCAGTCGTGTTCACTACCGCCACGCCACCGAGGCTGTCATTCTAGATATCATTCTAGACACAGGAACACACTTAGATAGCCAAGAAATCTGCAACTTGTATACTTAGTCTGGCCATAAATACTGTTACAATTAAAATAAGAAAGATATTACATTTGAATTTGGAATCTGTCATTTTTATACGATTGTTTATTGTGTTTTTTACTTTTGGCGCCAATACATTGTACAATATTTTGCTATATTAAAATGGAGTGGGGTGATAAAGAAAACCGAATCGCTGTGATTGCATTACACAAAGTTGGTATGGAGCCGAATGTAATTTTTAAAACTCTCCATACGCTTGGTATTAGTCAAATGGTTGTGTACCGGGCTATTAATAGGTACAATGAGACCTCCTCTGTTTGTGATAGAAAAAGATCTGGCCGTCCACGTAGTGTTCGTACGAAAAAGGTGGTCAAAGCAGTAAAGGAAAGAATTCCAAGAAATCCTGTCCGAAAGCAAAAGATTTTATCTCGGGAGATGAAGATAGCACCCAGAACCATGTCGCGCATTTTAAAAGATGACTTAGGACTTGCAGCCTATAAGGGACGCACTGGTCATTTTTAACTGATAATTTAAAAAAGAATAGGGTGGTAAAATCGAAGCAACTACTGAAGCGGTACGCAAAGGGAGGTCACAGAAAATTTTGTTTACGGATGAGAAAATCTTTACAATTGAGCAACATTTTAACAAACAAAATGACCGTATTTATGCTCAAAGCTCTAAGGAAGCTTCCCAATTAGTCGATAGAATGCAACGTGGGCATTATCCGACTTCAGTGGTTTGGTGGGGTGTTAGCTATGAAGAAGTGACTGAGCCATATTTTTGTGAAAAAGGTATCAAAACATCGGCACAAGTGTATCAAGATACTATTCTTGAGAAGGTAGTTAAACCCCTTAACAACACCATGTTCAATAACCAAGTATGGTCCTTCCAACAAGACTCAGCGCCGGGTCATAAAGCTCGGTCTACGCAGTCTTGGTTGGAAGTGAACGTTTCGGACTTCATCAGAGCTGAAGACTGGCCGTCGTCTAGTCCCGATCTTAATCCGCTGGATTATGATTTATGGTCAGTTTTAGAGAGTATGGCTTGCTCTAAATGCCATGATAATTTGGAGTCCCTAAAACAATCTATACGATTGGCAGTGAAGAATTTTCCCATGGAAAGAGTGCGTGCTTCTATTGATAACTGGCCTCAACGTTTAAAGGACTGTGTTGCAGCCAATGGAGACCACTTCGAATAAGCTTTTTATATTTTAAATTGTTTTATATTTATGTATTATACTAACACACTGTAAGAGTAATAAATATTATTTGCAATAAAAAAAAATGTTTTTTCTTCGTAACAATATTTATGGCTAGACTAGGTAGAATAGGTCAGAGCACTGAGACAAAAGACCGCCTTGTGGTTATCACAATTTCATCTATGTGGAAAAAACACTTAATATTGAAAAAGTTTTTTTTTTTTGTTATTCCTTTTTTTTTTTATTAGGCACATCAACAGATTATGTATATTACATTTCAAACTTAAATAACAGGTTTTGTGGACTTATACATAGGTTACACTAAAAGTTTCCGGAACTGGCCACTTACACAAACAATATTTAAAAATTTATTACAACATTTGAAAATAGAACTCTTTGGCTGTAGAATACAGTTTGTTTCATCTGACTGTCTTTTGTTTTTACCTTGTGGCGCCATTTAAAAAATTGTGTGTCTGCACTGCATCAACATGGATTTAACTCGGGAAAATTTTCGTAGTATGATTTTCTACGATTTTAAGTGTAATTTGACGGCTCAACAGAGCATCGCTCGGCTTGAAACAGCTTTTGGCGATGAAGCTCCATGCAAGACGACTGTTTATAGCTGGTTTGCAGAATTCAAGCGTGGTCGTATCAATCTCAGTGACGAATCTCGCGATGGTCGGCCGTCCACCGCTGTGACCAACAAAAACATCGATGCTGTGCGCCGTATGATTGAAATAGACAGGCATGTGACCTACCATGAAATTCGCGCATCCTTAGAAATAGGCATGAGTCAAATACAATCAATTCTACACAAACATTTGGGTGTGAGAAAGCTGTGCTCGCGGTGGATCCCACATAACTTGACCGAGGATCAAAAAACGGACCGCGTCACTTGGTGCAGTGCCATGCTTACCAGATTCAACGAAGGTGCGTCAAATTTGGTGTGGGACATAGTAACAGGTGACGAAACATGGATTTATTGCTACGATCCCAAAACAAAGCAGCAATCGAGCGTATGGGTCTTTCAAGATGAGCCGAAACCAACCAAAGTGGCGCGCGTGAAAAGTGCATCTAAGCGGATGATTGCTTCTTTTTTTAATAAAACTGGACACGTGGCTACTGTTGCTTTAGAAAATCGTCATACTGTGAATAGTGACTGGTACACGACCATTTGTTTGCCGGAAGTTATTGACGAACTCCGTAAAAATAACCGTAAACGCCGTATCATCCTGCACCGCGACAATGCTAGTTCTCACACGGCCAGACAGACAAACGACTTTTTGAAGGCGAAAAATGTAGAACTCATGAGTCATCCTGCATACAGTCCCGACCTGGCACCTTGTGACTTTTATCTGTTCCCAAAAATTAAGAACCAATTACGCGGCCAACGATTTTCATCACCAGAAGAGGCTGTCGAGGAGTATGAAAAACACGTTTCAGAGGTCACCACAGAGGAGTGGCACAAAAGTTTTCAAAACTGGTTTGATCGAATGAAAAAGTGTATAGACGCCAAGGGAGATTATTTTGAAAAACAATAGAATTAATTTTGTACCTTTAATAGTATTTTTTCATATTCATTCCGGAAACTTATAGTGCGCCCCACGTATCTAGTACATAACCCAATTACAGATATGCACAGCGTTCGTAAGCCTAAGTACATAGCACTATATAAGAAAAATTAACATACTACATAGTAATGAATTTAAAATTAAGCTAATCTTACATTATCACCCGTATCTTTATTAGATTTGAAATTTCTCATTATTCTCCATTTATACCCGGCAGCGCTGTTTCCAAAAACGTCAATATCATACAGTTTCCAGAACTGGTTGTAGGTTCTTAGCATCCTAGATATAGGTTCGTTGCGACCAGTGATCGTTCTGAGAAAGGGAATGTGGAAGATCTCGGTGTGAGGGAGTCGTAAGTTAGCTTTACGCGGAACATTGAGACTAACTGACGGTAGCAAGTCCTCACACACCATTGCGCCATTGATAATTTTGTGTAAACATGTTAGATCCAACATGCGTCTACGATGGTTAAGAGGACACATCCCAAAGAACTTCAGTCGAGCATTATAGGACTGGCGGTGGCTAATTCCGTGTGATCGGTATGCCACACGCCTCGTGAAAGATCTCTGAATCGATTCTATTCGATTGGAGTGAATAGTGTAACAGGGATTCCATATTTGACTTCCGAACTCAAGTACACTACGAACAAGAGAGAAGAATAAAATAATTTTAGATTTGTGGGATTTGAAACTAGCGGTAGAGCGATTAATAAAGTTCGTCATTTTGACAGCTCTATTGACGATGGAGTCATAATGTGGAATAAATGTGAGTTGTTGGTCCAAAATAATGCCTAAGTCGCGAATCTGATGAACCCGAGTGATTGGTTCACCATTGATTGTATAAGAGGCGATGTGAGGTTTTCTCTTTTTGGTGAAGGTGATATATTGACATTTCATTACATTGAGAGTCATTTTATTGTCCTTGCACCAATTTACGACTCCATTTATGTCATCCTGCAGTAGCTGCACCTCAGACTGAGACTTAATTTCTTTAAAAATTTTCATGTCATCTGCGTAAATGGAGCACGTGGAGTTTTTTATACATTTTGCTACATCATTTACGAAGAGTGCAAACAATATTGGGCCCAAATGTGACCACTGGGGTACGCCTGAGGTTGATACACAGTGGTCCGACTCAAAGCCACTAATTACTACTGTTTGTGGACGATCCCGTAAGTAAGAGTCAAACCAGTTGTGTAACTTTCCACAAATACCGTACTGCGCTGCTAATTTAGCAAGTAAAATTTCGTGACTGACTTTATCGTAAGCAGCGCTGAAATCGGTATAGATAGAATCGATCTGTTTGCCACTGTCGATTGATTTTAGTAAGGTGGAGGTATAAGAGATCAGGTTGGTAACAACTGAATGTTTCTCTCTGAATCCGTGTTGTTTATCCGTTAGTAAATGGCTGGTGTGGTTATACAGTATAGGACAACGAACGGCCTCGAATAATTTTGAAAACGCCGACAGAATCGAGATTGGTCGGTAATTTCTAACATCAGTATTATCGCCTTTTTTTAAAATCGGGACTATGCGAGCTTTCTTCCATTCACTCGGAAACACCAAACTCTAACGACTTTGTGAAAATTATGTTCAATGGATATGTGAGAGCCGTTGCGCAGCGTTTAATGAATAGAGGAGGAATGTCGTCTGGACCAGCTCCCTTGTTATGATCGAGTTTACGAATATATTTTAGTATTAAGCATTCAGTAAGGAAGATACGTGATAGGGGTTGAATGATAGCCGATACCGTATTTGTGGCTCCAAAAGATGTTGGCTGAACTTAAGAAGGTGCATCACTGTAAGTAGATTTGAAATGGCCGGCAAACATATTTGCTATGCCGGTTCCTGTGCCGGTCGTTTCTGAACCGTTAATCATTAAGGAAGGTAGTTGAGAGCCGTGTGATCGTTTATCTTTAATAAACTTCCAGAATATTTTTGGGCTACGATGTAAACTGGTCTCAATACTGTTTATGTAAGACTTGTACGATGACTCAAGTAAGTTCCCTGCGCGTGTGCGTATAAGTTCGTACTCCAGCTGATCACGGGGGTTGCCATACTTTTGATGAAGCAGTCTTAATTTATGCTTCTCTTTTAAAATTCTTTTAAAATTTTAATTACATTAAACAAAATATGCTATTATAATATACAATTACTTACAAATTTATATTGAATTAATTAATTAATTAATTTATATTGAAAAATAGGTCTAAACTACCCCCAGGTGTAAATATCAAAGAAGACTATCCCAGAGATGTCCTGGAAAAGAGGAAGCAGCTACAGGGAAAGGTTGAAGAGGAAAGGAAGAAAGGAAATTTCGCCTACATAAAGTACGACAGATTGATAGTGAAAATGCCAACAGATGTAACTCGAGACAAAAGGAGAAGGGAGGAGTCAGGGTCACCCAACCTATCTACGCAGAAGAGAGCCAACACAAAAAACAACCCACCGTCATCATCTGCCAAACATACGGTCAAAGAAAACATAAGACCTATACTGAAATTTGTTGAGCGCGGCAGGCCAGCTTCTATGTCTGAAACACCAAAAAACTAAATAACATAGCCAGCCGGGATCGAATAAACAATACAAACAATCCAACGAAAACTATACCAACTTACATAGAATGCACCCCAAGCCGGCTGGTCACCGTGGGGGAAGATTGTGTTGTGATGCGCGGTCGGCGACGGTCGCGTCTCACTAATGCATAGCTTCGTAATTAATTAATAAAAATAATTAATTCGCGAAACGCGTCGCTCGAGCGCCGCAGCCCTACATCGCCACGATGGCTACGGCTACCAACAAGGCGATCATAGTGAACGAGTTACTGGCGTTCATCCAGAATGCAGTCGACACTATGGACGAGATCAGCATCCTGCAGATCTGCAAGTCCAATTTCAAGACAGAGGAGGTCTGCAGCGGGAAGTCGCTGCTATACCAATCGGTTGGCAAAACTGCCCAGATGCCATCTCGCAGAAGGGATGGAGGGGAACGAAGTGTGCAGGACATCATCACCCTGCTGAAGGAAACTGACCCGGATGACGTGCCAGATTTCGTCGCGAAGGAGCTGCACAAGCTTCCGCCGGTGGGATTCAACCACGTAGATGTCACAAGACTTCTCAAGGACATCACGTTCGTGAAGTCCAGCCTTGCTGATGTGTTGGCAAAATTAGAGGCTTCTGATAAAACTATCAGTGGACTGCAAGCGGAATTATTGCTACTCCGTAACAGTAATACAGCTAGTACGTCACATAATGTAGCCTCTGATAATGTCAACGTACGACGAGGCGCGCAGAATGCGTCATTTTGCAGTTTTGAGTCAGCAAAATTTGATTCGCCTGAGTCGCCGATGGCCGAGGAGCGTACCGCGAACACGATCACGCGCCCCGCCGCCCCCGCTGCCCCTTCATCGTCCGTGAAGAGGCCGAATATCACGTTGCAAGTTCCTCAGCCACGTGACCACGCAGCTGTTGCGGCCAGCACCCCTACAGCCGTACCCACAAAGAAACGGCAGTGTAGTATCATTCAATGCAACACTGCATCCGTCAAGGCGCCGGGGAAGGAGCCTTGTAATGTAAAGGACTTCAAAGTTGTTGAGAAGAAGAAGAAGAAGTCCTCCCGCAAGAACCAGTGTGGTACTGCAGCGAGGAGCATTGAGCAGCAGTTCCGCGCAGAGGTCCCTTCGACGATGGTCTACGTATCTCGTGTACATCACAGCGTGAAGATCATAGACGTCGCGAACTATCTCCAAAAGAAAACCGGGATGGGCTTAAGGGTGGAGAAGCTGGACTCTCGTCACAACGTGAGCTTCAACTCTTTTGTGTTGCGAGTTCCAAACAGCCACACCGCTACCATCCTGCGTCCTGACTTTTGGCCGACGGGGGTGAAGTTTCGGCGCTTCCGAGGACGCCTGCCGACACGCGACACCCCGCCCGGTGACACGTCGACGTCATTACGTGTGTTTTAGGTTAAGATATATTATATGTATTTTTAGTTTTAAGGTATATATTTATGGGCCGTAGAATAAGTTTTTAACATCTTGTAACTTTTCTATTATTGCCTGAAATAAATGATTTATTATTATTATTATTATTACCCTCCAATCAACATACCCCAACAACAATACCACACACCCCAGAGAGTAACAAACTACCAGAGCAATGATTTAACACCCATAGACCACTCCGAAATCACAAGCTCGCATAAAAACCAAGCAAGCAAGAATTGCAACAACTTGCAGGACAACGTTATCTACATTGCGACGTACAATACACTGACGTTAAGAACTAATGACAGTCTGCTTGAACTTGTAGAGGCACTCGAAAATATAAACTGGACAATCGTTGGCTTGAGTGAAGTACGGCGCCACGCCAGGGCGAAAAAATTGAAGACCATGGTAAATTTATATTCTACTACAAAGGTGAAACGCCTGGCAGCTACGGCGTTGGCTTCCTCGTAAAAAAAGAAAAAAGATACGACATACAGGAATTCATTGGTATCTCGGAACGCATTGCAGTACTGAATCTGGTAATACCACCTAAAAACGAAACATGGTCCATAGTTCAAGTTTATTCACCAACTGAAAAATCAAGTGAAATGGAAATAAACTCGTTTTACCAAAGTCTAAACGCGACAATAAAAAGCCACTGTCACAAAAACATCATAGTAATGGGAGACTACAATGCACGACTCGGAAAAGAAGACCAGGAGAAAACATTATACTAGGACCATACTACAGTGGGATAAAAAGCACACGGAATGGAAGAAAACTATTAGGTTAGGTAGAAAACCTTAAATATTAAATACGGATTTTAATAATCGTCCCAAAAACAGATGGACCTGGACATCACCTAACGCATTAGTTAAGAACGAGAGCGACTATATCCTTACAAACAAACGGAGTCTTTTTAACGACTGTAGGGTCATTAATACTATTAACTTCAATAGCAATCACAGGATGGTTAGAGCGAAACTAAACTTAGGTAAAAAAAGGCAAAGACACTTCAAGGCAAACACCCACCCAGATGAAGCCCCATCACACATAACTACCGATTTCGCCAACTTATTACAAAATTTTAATGAATCCACAAAAGGAAGAGATACACAGGAGAAATTCAACTACTTTTATCAACTGATTGACAACCATTACGTACCCACAAAGTCAGAAAGGAAAGACCAGCTATCAGATACATCCAAAAACCTATTACACCAAAGAGCCACATTATTAGCTACAACTAACAAAACAAAGGAGGATAGGCAGGCAATAGCGAAGTTGAGTAAAGAGATTAAAGCCAATATGAGGAAAGACAGAAAATATCTAAGACTTAAAACCTTCGAAGAACACATTGTAAGAAAAGGAGGGATTAAGAAGGCCATAAAAGAATTAACATATGTGAGAGAATGGATTCCTAAAATATTGAATAAAACAGGGAAAAGTACAAACAAAAGACCTGAAATCATTACTATTGCCACAGAATTCTATTGTCAACTCTACTCGAATCAGATAATAATGGAACCAACTGACCTAACAGGCGACTCCGACGTGGTTGATATATTACCCAGAGAAATCGAGGTCGCTATTGAAAGCCAGAAGAAAGACAAAGCTCCAGGACCTGACAAGATTAGTAATGAGTTCTTAATACAATATAAGCACTATTTTGTTCCAGTACTTACCCCAATGTGTTTAATGATATTCTAAAGAATGAAGTGGTTCCAACGCAGTGGACGAAATCAACCATAATATTGATACATAAAAAGAGGGATATTAATGATATCAACAACTACCGACCCATCAGCCTTCTATCGAATGTGTATAAGGTGTTTGCCAAAGTGCTACTGAACCGTCTAACAACACAACTAGACGAAAACCAACCGAGAGAACAAGCGGGATTCAGACACGGCTACTCAACCCTTGACCACATACATACTGTAAAACAGATCGTCGAAAAAAGCAAAGAGTATAACACTCCTTTTTACTTTGGATTTGTAGACTATTGCAAGGCATTTGACTCACTGGAGCACGGAAAGATCTGGAGTGCATTGAAGAACCAAGGAGTGGATAACAAGTACATAAGAATCATAAAAAAACCTTTATGAAAGCTCTACAGCAAAAGTGAAATTGGAAAGAGAAGGGCAAGAAATAAAAATAAAAAATAGGTAAAAAAACTTTTTAAGTTAAACGGTTTTATGTTAAACATACATTGCAATGTTTAAGATAAATGTACTAAAAACCAAAAAATAATAAAATAGATACAGTCGTGGGAATTATAAACATATGCATAGACTAGACTAAAATAAAACCGTGGGGCACGTCAATTGTCTACAAATTATCGACTTAATGTGCGATAGAAGAATCGTTTAATTCGTCGTTAGGCAGTTGGCCCGCAGACGGTGAGGAAATTACTTACTAATAGTTATACACTCCATGTAAATAAAAGAGAGACAATTGACGTGCCCCATGGTTTTATTTTAGTCTAGTCTATGCATATGTTTATAATTCCCACGACTGTATCTATTTCATTATTTTTTGGTTTTTAGTACATTTATCTTAAACATTGCAATGTATGTTTAACATAAAACCGTTTAACTTAAAAAGTTTTTTACCTATTTTTATTTTCTAGTTTTTAGTTTTTATTTAATCATTCTGTTTAATTCATTTAGTGCTTCATTATTGCAAGGTTTCTTGCCCGTTAGTTTATTGCAGTCCGCTTCCAAGCGGCGGCCAACTTAGATTTCAATTTTGCATAGTAAATTGTATTCTACTTGTTGAGACCTTTCATTTGATACCCATGTTGATGGGATTGATAAAACCTAAGTTATCCGCCATTTTGTAGAGGCCGCCATCTTGGATTTTAATTTTATATAGTAGGTACATTGTATTCTACTGGTTGAGCACTTTCATTTGATACCCATATTGATGGGATTGATAAAACCTACGTTATCCGCCATTTTGTAGCGGCCGCCATCTTGGATTTCAATTTTTTATAGTATATTGTATTCTGCTTGTTGAGTCCTTTCATTTGATACCCATATTGATGGGATTAATAAAACATAAATTATCCGCCATTTTGTAGCGGCGGCCAACTTGAATTTATAATGATAATGAATAAACATAATTGTATTGTCACCAAAATCCAAAGTGTATACAAAATTTCAGATTAATCGGTTGACAGGAAGAGGGTGAAATTTGAATTACTAAATTTGACCCAAGAATAATAAATAAAACAAACGGGGTGAGCTAAATAAAACCGTTTAAAAAGAGGAGTACGACAGGGAGATCCACTATCGCCCAAGCTGTTCTCGGCGGTGCTCGAAGAGGTCTTCCGGAAACTGAATTGGGGTAATCATGGCCTCAACATAAATGGAAGAAAACTTACACATCTCAGATTTGCAGATGACCTAATCATATTTGTTAACACCAGAGAGGAACTCCAAGGCATGCTCACAAATTTAGACACAGAAAGTCAAAAGGTGGGGTTAGGCATGAACTTTCAAAAAACAAAAGCCAAGACCAACAGTATAAAAGAGTCTTTAACAATTAATAATCATCAGATATTGTTTGTGGAGGAATACAATTACTTAGGTCAGACCATTTCATTCAATGATCTCACAACCAAAGAACTCGACACTAGAATTGGAAACGCTTGGAAGAGATTCTGGTCATTGAAGGAGATTATGAAGAACAGAGATATTAGCATACAGATGAAGTCCAAACTGTTTAACACTTGTGTGATGCCCATACTAACCTATGGTTGCCAAACCTGGGCGACCACAAAAGCACAATGCTCTAAGCTGAAATCATGTCAGAAGGCAATGGAGAGAAGCATGTTAAGTTTGAGACTATCAGACAGAGTAAAGCACACACAAATAAGAGCAAAAACTAAACTAGAATGTGTATCATTTAATGTGTAACTAAAAAATTGAAGTGGAGATGGACAGGTCACACAATTCGAGGAATAGATAAATGGAGCAAAGATATTATGTACTGGTACCCAAGGGATGGAAAAAGGAATAGAGGCCACCAGTTCAAGAGGTGGGAGGATGAGGTGAAAGCCACGGCAGGCCCCACTTGGACGAGGCTGGCAAGAGATAGAGAGGGGTGGAAGGCGTTGGAGGAGGCCTTTGCCAACAGGCAAACAGATATCAACAACTAAATTATATATTTAGACTTAGTTTGAAACAGTACATGTAGACACATCTGAGAATAAAGGCTTATTATTATATATCACAGATTTTATAATATAATTCTTATTTTGTATCTAACTTTTTTCAAGAATAAAGCAACTAAACCAATAAAAAGAAAGCTAACTCACTTGCATATAGCAAGAAAAAAGTCACAATTTGAATGTAGGTGCTATTATGTGCCTAATTGCGGTGAAATTAAGTATAATTTAAATTAGAGCCACAAGTGTGATGGTAAATAATATTATAGCAAACTTATCTAATTGATTAACAATTAGATTGGATGGACTAAGTATGTTTAACCACATGGATTCCATAACACAAGCTAGTTTAAACTATGCAGTCTAGATCGCGATGTGTAGAATATTTATTTATTTAATAGTTGATTGAAATGGAACTTTTCCATACCTATGTAATACGCCGAAGAGGGCTGTACAGGGTAGATATGAAGGTTCTTGTGCCTATATAGTTTCTATTGTGAGATATTTAGGAATATGCTAGACCCAAAGATTTTACTGAACCAGCGTTACATCTAGTGTCATAACACAAAACGAATACAAGTATGCATTGTTTATGTGCAATAATTGATGAAACTCACTTGGTTTATTTTACTGTACAAACTTACTTCTATCTTGTTTTACTGTATAATAACACTATGCTAAAATGTTCAAAGTGTACTTGAGTATAATGCTGAACAATAAGGTGGATAACCCATCGGTGTGCGAATACATCCTTTTTGATGTGCTGGATGGCGACGGCATCAATTTTTTGCTTGCCCCCCGGCCTGCGCTTTCTAACATGGAAGAGTCCCACTTTTAGAGGTGTTTAGCACTTAAATATAATTTTGGAAACGAATCCAGATGTAGACATATTTAGTAGAGGTGCAGGCTAGATAATGCTGACAGAGTTCGTGTTTAAAGCTATTGTCTGTATTGTAGTATCTGATATCAGCAGGATTTTTAAATCCTCGCACATAAATATATTTGCAATTTTGCATTAGCCGTGCACGAGACCACTGATCAAACTGAATTTCTAAGTGTCAGGTAAGGTGCCGTGTTTAAGAATATGAATTCAGAATTTCAGAGTCATTCCAATTGTGTGAGGCCAGATTTTATGAGCTTTTGTATGAAATCTACAATTTTAATGTAGGAACGTTGGCAGAAAAGGCAAGTAAAGACACATTATTAAAAATAACACATGTAAATTGTTACTGAGTGAATTTCAAACTTACGTCGAATGGCTATTTATGCTGTCACTTGAAGTATCGGTCCAAGTAAAACTATTATCGGAGGACGATTCCATTAATCCATATGTAGAACTAAAGCTTTCAAAACACTATTTATATTACTTATTTCTTTTAACAAAACATTTTTTTTTTTTTTTTTTTTTTTTTCCTTCTGGCGATTCCGATGTTTCCGCCAATGACTTAGCTCGGGATTTAATTCATAGTTTCGACTTGTCGGAATGTGACTTGTTGTAGTCTCGGATCAAAGGTTTTATGAATGTACAAGAGATGATGTATTTAACATCCAATATAGGCCGAAAGTCATGTAGCACGCTGGAGTACCTGAGTCAAAGCAAAACACACTGGTTGGAGGTTATAGCAGACAAACACAGTTCTACAGGTTAATATTATTTGAGTTAATGTAGCTAGAGATCAAATATATGAGAGGAGAATTAGTATAGGTCAGAAGAGAGTTAAAATTCATGGGTCGAGGGATACGGTTAATGGGGAGGATATCATATAAAGAACCATTCCTTCTTGTGCACTCAAAGAAAATATGATCCGCTGTGTGTTCATCTAAGCCACACTCACAGAGAGAGCTGTCCCTGATCCTGATTTTAGCTAGAAATACATTGGTGCAGGCATGACCTAAACGCAGACGACAAATTACCGAAGTAGCTCTCTTACTAGCTTCACGGAATTGGTAAAACCAAGGTCTAGCTGGAATATCAGGCTGGATGGAGGCATAGTGTCTACCCTTCACCTTACTGGACTTCTCCCAAAGAGTAGTCCATTTTGAGATCAAACAGGGTTTGGCAAGTAAGAGGATATCGTGAGCATAGACTCTATATTGGTCGAGAGCACCATTGGATATTGCTTCCTTGGCAAGGGAATCCACAAAAGTGTTACCTGCTATGCCCGTATGGCTTGGGATCCATACCAGTGAAATCAACAGACCCTTAGTCTGACATCTGAACAATGATTGCTTAATCAACAGTATTAAGGGGAACTTTGTTTTACTGGTGAATTGATTAGCTAGGATGGCCATTAAGCAGCTCCTGGAATCAGTAAAAACCACCGCCTTGCTTACATTATGAGATTCAACATATAGTAATGCTTCAAGTATAGCTATCGATTCGCCAGTAAAAATGGAATTGATATTTGGAGATTTATATGACAGTATAATTTTATATTTTGGGATCCAAACTGCAGACCCCACGCAAGAAGAGTCAGAAGTTTTAGATGCGTCAGTGTAAATGGCTAGCCAATCCTTCCAATGTTGACTGATCAAATAATCCAGCTCCCTACCAGCGTCCACGGAATCCTTACTGATACCTGAATATAAGACCACATTAGGGGTGTAGATAATTGCATCAAATGTGGTTTCAAACAATGGGTTAGTTTTACACTGAAAACAAGGGAAAGGGAGACGAACATAATTCACAAAACTATTAAATAAACAGGGGTGGCTTTTATGTGTCCAATATCCACCTGAAGAAATGTATTCTGATAGTCTATGTAACTTGGGTATTAGGGGATGTAAGGATAGTTGGGACGATTTATATAGGTATCTGTCTGCGAGGTACTGTCTTCTTAAAAATAGAGGGGGGTCTACACACTCCAATTGTAGTGCATTTATCGGAGATGATCTCATGGCACCTACAATGAGGCGCATGCTTTTGGCCTGGATCTTATCCAACAAGCTTAATGCTGCCTTATTGCATGGTTCCAAGAGGAAGCTTCCATAGTCAAGGTGGCTACGGATAAGGGCGTTGTACATCAGCTTTTGACAATAGGGGTGGGCTCCCCACCAGGCGCCAGACACTGCTCTTAAAATATTAATATTTTTTTCACATTTATGGGAAATGTAGTTAATGTGTTCCACCCCAGATAACTTTGAGTCCAGAACAAATCCTAAGAACTTAACTGTGTTATTTACAGGGAAATTTTGATGATCAAGAGAGATTAAACAATCGGGGATGGATCTACGACGGCTGAAAATTACCACAGAGCTTTTGGGAACCGAGAGTGATAGACCATGGTCAGTAAGCCAAATAGAGAGATAGGAAATTGCTGAGTTCAATCTGGACACAGCATCTGCCATATGATCCACTGCTACATAAAGAGCCAAATCATCTGCATATTGTAAGATGTTGCAGAAAGATGTGACTGAGAGATCCAAATCAGCTGTGTAGATACTGTAGAGGAGAGGACTTAAGACAGAGCCCTGTGGAAGGCCTCTCCAAGTAATTCTGGAAGAGAGGGTTGAATTTTGAACTCTAAGACTAATGGTTCTTGCAGACAGGGAATTGGAAATGAAATTTACGATCTTCTCTGGAACACTCAGATTGAGCAGTTTTTGCCTGAGCACAGGAAGAAGTACATTATCATATGCAGCTGCAATGTCCAAGAAAACGCCCACGCAATACTGATTTTTAGATAAAGCTATTCTAACGTCAGTAGTTAAAATGCTGAGGCTATCCATAGTCCCCAGGCCCTTGCGGAAGCCGAACTGAGTTTTCGACAGTAAGCCCTGGCTTTCCACCAGCCACTCTAAACGATTTTTTATTAAGTGCTCTAATATTTTAGACATAGTACACGAGAGCGCAATGGGGCGGTAGCTAGAGGGATCATCGCTGCGCTTACCTGGTTTCAAGATCGGTATTATGATTTGAGATTTCCACTCTTCCGGGGGGAAACCAGAGCAAAAAATGTGGTTGAGTAAATTTAAAAAGAAGGTTTTGGTAGTGGTGCTGCTTTTGAAAATGAATGAGTAAGGGATGCCATCTACCCCAGGAGAAGAATCCTTAAGGGACCCCAAGACGATCGAAAGCTCGTCGTACGTAAAACAAGCATCTAAAGGGTGTGAAGCCTGAGGACTGGAGGGAAAGAATTTTGAAGACTCATCAGCTGTGGGAGCTGTTGGGGGAGCCAATCTTTGCTCGAATTTCTGTAACCATCGGGAGGGGTCATTCGACGTAATATTGCTGTAGGTTGTAGAGTACCTGAACCTTCTAATATCTCTCCATACAAAAGATGCGGGGGTACGAGGGGCTAATCTTTCGCAGAATCTGCGCCAACCATCCTTTTTCTTTTGTGACAGGAGCCTAACTGTTTGTGCCGCTACTTTTTGGTAGTTTAAATAGTTATTAGTTGACATATTATGCTTATATGCTCTTTCAGCCTCCTTTCTCATTCGGCAGGCAGACGAGCAGGCCTCATCCCACCAAGGAGGAGAGGGGATGTTGTTCCTGGGGGCCCTTTTAACAGGTATTGCCTTGTCAGCAGAGTTCAGAAGAGCTTGTTTAAACAGGGTGTAAACAGTCTCAATGTTATCTGAGTTAGGCGCAGGCAGGAGAGATACCTCTTGTTCAAGATAACTGGAGTATAATTCCCAATTGGCCTTTGAAAGGTTATATTTGAGAAGGGGGTTAAATGGTGATGATTCCCTGTGGCTGGCTAGTGATGTGACAATTATGGGGTAGTGATCACTCTGTTGTGAGTCACTTGATATCTGCCAAGTCAGGCAAGAGGCAAGGGACGCTGAGCAAACAGTCAAATCTACAGCACTAGGGCCCCTTTGGGTTAGAGAGGGCCTACGGGTGGCAGAGCCATCATTTAAGATGCAGAGATTCAACGAATCTAGCATCTCCATAAATGGGGCTGCTAAAGCATCACAATCTTGTGAACCCCAAGAAGTATGATGAATGTTGAAGTCACCTAGAATAACAAGCGGATAAGCTATAGAAGTTAAAATGTCATTCATCTCAGCTAAGGTAGAAACATCTGGATAGGGGATGTAAACAGAGAGAAAAGCAATGTTTGCCACTGTAATGGCAACAATATTGATACCATCACTATGGGGAGGTAAAGTCAAAGAATTAAAAATAATTGTTCTAGAGACTAGAAGGGCAGCTCCAGCATACCTATCACCTCTGTCATCCCGGAGACAGACATACCCAGGCACCCTGAAATGGGAACCGGGCTTAAGCCAAGTCTCCTGGATGGCAAGGATGAGAGGTTTGTGCTTATTAATTAAATAAATTAAATGACTTTTCTTACTTCTAATGCTCCTACAATTCCATTGGAGCAGAGGAGGGAATGTTACTGGTGAAAGTTAACAGCTGAGTAAGTTTTGATCTATATTTATCAGGCAGCTCAGTATCATCAAAGCGGGTCAACATGTTAATAAGTGTGGAGAGTAATAGATCAAGGAGGTTATCATTCGCAGGAACGTTAGCTTCTGCATCAGAGATAGCAGCACCATTAGGAAGAGAAGATGGGGGACAGCGAGTGATAACATTGTGGGCCTGCCTGTCATAGCCAGGGCCAGAAGCGGGTTTGTTCTGCCTTTGGGGCATGATAATTGTTTTTCGGTGAGATACTTGAGGCCCTTGAGACCTCCGGACAGAAGACGGGAAAGACTGCTGACCACCAAGTTGAGGACTCAATGGTTGAGACATTCTGGTAGTGTCGGCAAAGGATTTTTTCACTTGGGGGAATCTGGCAGATGCCTCCATATATGAGATATTCTCCTGAGACATAGTAATCTTTATCATCTTCTGCCTAGAGTGTTCTGGACAAGAGGGATCTTTTGCTGAGTGAGGCCCTAAGCAAAACATGCAGGTGGGGGATCCTGAGGCACATGATGTACCCTCATGAGCTTGGGAGCAAATAAAACACCGTGGAGCAGACCTGCATTGTGTAGTGGTGTGGCCATAGCGACAGCATTTCCAGCACTGAATCAGAGGGAGAACGTAGTTCTCAACGGGGAGAGAGTTATAAAAACAATAGACGTGTGGGGGCAATTTTTGTCCTGAGAAAGTGACTACAATAGTCTGAGTGGGAATGTATGTGGCTGTGTTGTTCTCATTCAGTACTCTTCTGTTAAGCCTTCTTGCTTTCATGATTGAACCATATCCTGATGGGACCTCAATGGATAGGACCACTTCTTCTAGAGTCCAATCTACTGGAACCTGCCTTACTATGCCCATTCGAGAGCTTGCAAAAGAGGGAATAGAACACAAGTATTTGGCCCTTGCTAAGGATGGATGAGAAAGAAAGTTGTTGGCATCACTAGCGTTCTTAAATTCAACGGACACTCTGTTGCGACCCACTCGCTTAACACTACCATCAACTATGTTGTTAATTTTATTGGCGAATAAGAAATGGCCGAACTTTATGGATCGGAACACTGTTCCAGCAGCGGCATCCTCGGTATCTCTTGTCACGTGAACCAAAAAAGGACCTGAATCTGAGTCTAAGTACTTTGCTACCTTATCCTGAAAATCCGGATGGATGTAAGTACTTTGTATAGACGGCGTAGCTTGGGAGGGGATCGTAATAGTTTTTTTGGCAGGGACAGCGTCTTCCTGTGAGGTATGGTTCATACGTTTCTTGGCTATGATGGATGTAGGTGTATCATCTAGCACAACGCGAGAACTACTGGGGAGAGGCGTGCCCGGCCGGTGGCCGGGGACGTTTCCCCCACCGGGGTCTGGTGGATGGTTATCCATAGGACAATCTAAGTGTTAAACACCGTTACTTACCCTGAATATGAATACTAAGCACACTTAGACAACACAGAAGCACTTAAATACTCCAGCAACACAATATTGTCAACAAAAAGATTTTTGGCAAGGACGAACACTTGTAGCAAGCACGCGTTCCAGATCCCCTTAACAAAACATCATAACCAAAAGTATAACCTATTCGTTGCCATTGACAATATTGACATTTGACATTGCCATTGACAATTTTTTTCGCAACATTTTCACAAACAACACGCAAAAGAAAATATCTATGGTTTTAATTTTTTATAACGATAGGCACTTTAGCAAAATTATACTTATTTTTATTTCTGTCAGTTTAAACACAGTCACGGCCAAAGAGGTTTGAAAGCGATCACGGCCGTGAATGACTAATAACCTACCCTCTAATGCAGTGACTGATGGTGATTGACGATTTTTGGATATATTGATTTTAGCTTCATTCAATTTACGTAGTATATTACTTATTCTGTCCATTCAACTTCATTTTCAGACAAATTCAGACTTTTGAGTGAACGTGTGTAGCATTTCATCAATCATGCGTCGGTCAGCGCGCAGACAGCGGTGAATCCCTCTTATATACTCTTTGGCGGTGAAGTTGGACTTGGAAAAAGTCAACGGTATCGGTGCCACTCGCGCCAGTAAGACAGACTGGGACAAGGGGTGGTGCCCTCGAACCAGGGGGAAAATTAACCTGGGGTGAATCGGGTAGGGTGAGTCTGAGTGAACAAAGGAGGTCACGAGAGAGACGAGCCAGCTCATTATTACATACACCACTCAAATTCGCCTGGGCGAATCGAACAAGGCGAGTCTGAGTGAACAAAGGAGGTCACGAGAGAGATAAGTCAGCTCATTATTACATAAACCACTGCAACTCACCTGGGACGAATCAGACAGGGCAAGTTTGAGTGAACAAAGGAGGTCACGAGAGAGATGAGCTAGCTCATGTATCACATGGGTGATACACTTATTACATAAACCACAGTTAGATATTCGCCTGGGGCAATATTTGATATCATGGGATAGACTAAGTCGGTTCAGTAGAGTAGTAATAGGTATATACTTGTTAAATTAGTCAAAGTGAGGGATACCAACCGATAGGGGAAACCGGGTTGTTAGTGCGTGAGTGTATTTGAAATAAGTAGGTAGTATGAACCTAATAAACTAATTCAATTCAGTATAGTAGTAACTTAAAGAGGCAAATATACTAATAAATCATATAGCTAATTATAGACAGGATACTTAACCATGTTCAACGCCTAAGTTTATAGTAGAGTTCTCTCTCTGGGTGTTTGTGGTATGGATCAACCCATGTCACTTACCCCCAGAGAGGATAGGCTCTCCACGGAGACACTGCCTATAGCAGCGTCTCCTTGTCTCGCTTATCATTTCAGATTCAACAAATCATGCATGCAAGGTGAATAAGAGGACTGTGAGTTGCCCATAGCAGCCTCTGGTGTTGAGGATAATGCAAGTTATGAAAATCAAAACCAACTACATGGTAAGTCTCCTATTAATCCATTTTCTGGGCATTCTTAAGAGATTAAAGCAAACAATCTAGAACGTCCCCACAATTAGGTATATTACTTTGCGTGAACACGTGTATTCTCTGTGAAGTTTTTGTTGTGACTGATGAAAATTCTGATTGAACGTGTAATGTCGACAGTATAACGTAATTCATGATAGATGGCATGAATGATGCTTGCATGAGCGTCTAATGGTCGCCTTAGATTATGATCTAAGGGATTATTCGAAGGGAAAATTATTCTTTCTCTAAGCTACCAAACAACACCTTAGGATTATTTTGTTGCATGTTTTTGGCAAAAAAGGTTGTGATAAAATGTGGCTTCTGTATCTCTACCACAACCTGCCAATGTTAGGGTCTCTACTATAAATAATAATCAATGGTCAGGGTGGGGTGTTGTGAAAAGGTGTCGTCGTAGGCCGTCGTCAATGACATGAAATAGTAACATTTTGAACAGTTTATATTCGTTTTTATTTGTTAATCCGTTTTCGGAAACAGTAACTGTGACGCATACAATCGAAGTATTGAAATGAAGTGAGACCAAATAAAATGATAATGATTAGATATTTCGGTGTGTAGTATATTAACAAAGTATGAGTTTTTTTTTTTTTCAAATCAAATCAAATCAAATGTATTTATTTGCGAAAATGGGTTTTACAATAGATGTTCACAAAAAAATAATAATTTCATCAGCCATATTCCGCCCCAAGGCATGCAAATATTGGAATAATCAATCTTATCGACTATTTACTTTAAAAATTGACTTCAAATTTCATATTAATATAATGTCAAAATAGGTAGGAATCCCAGGAATCACACAGACACACATTTGTCATCTAGATACTCTTGTACATTATAATATGCCTTTTGTATCAAAACATTTTTCAACTTGTGTTTAAATTCATGCACATTAGTTGCGGCGCATAAATCAGTCGGCAGTTTGTTGAAAACCCTTGATGTCATACATAATATACTTTTGCTTACCAAAGCAGTTTTTTTTGGAATGGTTTTTATTTTATGTTGATGCCTAGGGCCACAACTGGCAATAGTAAATATTTATATAGTATTACGTCTAGTCTAACGACTCATACTTCATAGGCGTCGATTAGACGCTCATGCAAGCGTCGTTCATCAATCATGAATTACGTTTGTATGACGGTTATACTGCGAATTACACGTTCTTTTCACAGCTTAAGCGTAGATGCGATAAGTTATAACTCCTGAAAAAAAACTAGAAGCATCTTTACAATATCTCGCTACCGGTAGGAATATTGAAGACATTAAGTTAACAGTAATTATGTCATCATCGGCGTCGCCGCCGCCTCGTCTACTTTTTCATTTCCGACTTCACCGCTGTCAGCGCGCTGGCAGACGCGTGATTGATGAAATGGCATTTCATCAATCACGCGTCTGCCAGCGCGCTCGTTCACACGTTCACTCAAAAGTCATGATTGATGGTTGAGTGAAGCAAAAATCGAAACACCTATCCAGATAGTCGTCAATCAACTTCATGCAACCATCCGTCACCGCATAAGACAGCAGAGCTTCTTAAAGCAGGCGTTACGCTTCAGGAGGCTCTTTAATTCCGTCCATCACGAAGTCATAACAACTTTGTTGAAGAATCCAGCCCATCACGCTTCTGAGTGTCATATACAAGCTGTTTTCGAAGGTTATTACGAACCGTCTCACCAACAGGCTCGATGACCCAACCTCCCGAATTAGCCGGATTCCGAAAAGGCTACATTACCATAAACCATATCTAGACACTGCGGCAGGTTATACAGAGACTAAAGAGTATAATCGGCCCCTCTGCTTAGGATTCGTGGACTATGAGAAAGCCTTCGACTCGATCAAAATATGGGCCGTGCTACAGTCTCGCCAGCCGTGCCGGATAGATCACCGGTATATCGAAGTGTTGAAGTTTTTATACATAGGTTACACTAAAAGTTTCCGGAACTGGCCACTTACATAAACAATATTTAAAAATTTATTACAACATTTGAAAATAGAACTCTTTGGCTGTAGAATACAGTTTGTTTCATCTGACTGTCTTTTGTTTTTACCTTGTGGCGCCATTTAAAAAATTGTGTGTCTGCATCAACATGGATTTAGCTCGGGAAAATTTTCGTAGTATGATTTTCTACGATTTTAAGTGTAATTTGACGGCTCAACAGAGCATCGCTCGGCTTGAAACAGATTTTGGCGATAAAGCTCCATGCAAGACGACTGTTTATAGCTGGTTTCCAGAATTCAAGCGTGGTCGTATCAATCTCAGTGTCGAATCTCGCGATGGTCGGCCGTCCACCGCTGTGACCAACAAAAACATCGATGCTGTGCGCCGTATGATTGAAACAGACAGGCATGTGACCTACCATGAAATTCGCGCATCCTTAGAAATAGGCATGAGTCAAATACAATCAATCCTACACAAACATTTGGGTGTGAGAAAGCTGTGCTCGCGGTGGATCCCACATAACTTGACCGAGGATCAAAAAACGGACCGCGTCACTTGGTGCAGTGCCATGCTTACCAGATTCAACGAAGGTGCGTCAAATTTGGTGTGGGACATAGTAACAGGTTACGAAACATGGATTTATTGCTACGATCCCAAAACAAAGCAGCAATCGAGCGTATGGGTCTTTCACGATGAGCCGAAACCAACCAAAGTGGCGCGCGTGAAAAGTGCATCTAAGCGGATGATTGCTTCTTTTTTTAATAAAACTGGACACGTGGCTACTGTTGCTTTAGAAAATCGTCGTACTGTGAATAGTGACTGGTACACGACCATTTGTTTGCCGGAAGTTATTGACGAACTCCGTAAAAATAACCGTAAACGCCGTATCATCCTGCACCACGACAATGCTAGTTCTCACACGGCCAGACAGACAAACGACTTTTTGAAGGCGAAAAATGTAGAACTCATGAGTCATCCTGCATACAGTCCCGACCTGGCACCTTGTGACTTTTATCTGTTCCCAAAAATTAAGAACCAATTACGCGGCCAACGATTTTCATCACCAGAAGAGGCTGTCGAGGAGTATGAAAAACACGTTTCAGAGGTCACCACAGAGGAGTGGCACAAAAGTTTTCAAAACTGGTTTGATCGAATGAAAAAGTGCACAGACGCCAAGGGAGATTATTTTGAAAAACAATAAATTAATTTTGTACCTTTAATAGTATTTTTTCATATTCATTCCGGAAACTTATAGTGCGCCCCACGTACCAGAACGCCACTATGTCAAGTACAGGAACAGAGCAAGCCAATCCCACTGAAAAGGTGCGTTAGACCGGGTAACGTTATTTCTCCGAAACTGTTTACCGCTGCCTTGGAAGACGTCTTCAAGCTACTGAACTGGAAAGGACGTGGCATCAACATAAACGGTGGTATATCACTCACCTTCGGTTTGCCGATGATATTGTCATTACGGCAGAATCGCTGGAAGATTTAAATACCATGCTCGAAGATCTTAACTAAAATAAACTTAATTGAATTTGTATCTGATGTTACAATAGCTCTTGACATTATAAAGGAAGTTGACACCGTGTATACTGATTTCTCAAGCGCATTTGATAAAGAAGGATCACCTATTTCTGTTATCTAAGCTACATTTTAATGACATACATGGCTTTTTGCTTAAATGATTTTCTTCGTACTTATCTCAAAGATCACATATTATTGCATTATGTGGCCACGAATCATTCCCATTTTATGCTGATTTCGGTGTTCCTCAGGGATCTCATCTTTGACCACTTCTTTTCACCGTGTTCATCAATGACATAACGAACCAAAGCCATTGTAAAACCTTGTTGTTTGCAGATGATCTAAAAATCTATAAAACTGTATCCTCGCAGGAAGACGTGCTCCTTATGCAGATGGAATTGTTGACTGATGTAAAACAAATAACATGTCACTTAATGTGCAAAAAGGTTTCCATATTAAATATACAAGGGAAATAACAACCATTTACATCATCGTTTAACATAAACAACATCATCTTAGATCAAGTAAATGAAGTCCGTGATTTGGGAGTCATCATAGACAGTAAAGTTAGCTTCGTGAAGCACGTGCATAGCTTTTTACAAAATCAGCACAAATGCTCGGATTTGTAAGGCGCTGCACTAAGGAGTTTCAGTTACCGCGGTTAACCTACATTAATGGTGGGCTGGACTGCAGTGAATTGGTTTCGCGTATCAGTCTTCAGGTACCCCGAAAAATGCCAAGATATTCAATTTCCAATGTGTACCACTTACCAACCTTCAAATCGAACATCGGGTTCAGTACGCCTCTGCACCGGATGTGCAAAGAATTTAATACAATATCTAAGTCCACACCTAACATCGACATATACCATGATTCTAAGAATAGATTTAAAATAAAAATATTTAGTGCCCTACGAGCCTCCAATAATAACAATATAGTCACTACCTAATTAAAGTAGATAGTATACCTACTCAGTATAATAAATAAATTATGGTAGGTATGTAATTCATTTTACTGATCTCTGCTAAACTTAGTTTGTACGAAATGTCATTTGTCTAGTCAATTCTCTGCACTAATAAAGCTTTTTTTTTTTTGCTTCAATAATATAATATTACGCATGCTGGTTTATTATCCTTGGTGTATTATCCACATTACTCGCTAAACATATCTTGTAAAACAATTTGTAATACATTTTCTGTGAAAAAACCTATTAAATAAATAAATAAATAAAGACCTCAATAGAGTATCCCAACAGGTAGGCCTTAAGATGAATATGGACAAGACAAAGGTTATGTGCGCATGTTGCGCTTCTACCGGTACACGAGGAGGGCCGTACCGATACATTTAACTTGGTACTAACGATTCAGGGCTGTCTATTTTGCACTTTCTTTTATTTTATGATATTTTTATTGACTCGTTTTGTTTGTTAAAATTGTTTCAAGTACATTATCCATGTAGCGATCAAAGATGGCGTGCTCATAATTTTCAAACAAATTAATATGTGTATCGTATTCGGGGTGGTTGATTACGAATATATTAACTAATTAGCGATTAAAGATAGAGGCATTTACCCATGGTCCCTGTGGGGACTTTCTAAATTGTCTGCTTTAATCTCTCAAGAATGGCCAGAAAGCGGATTGATCGGAGACTTACGATGTGGTTGGCTTGATTTTCATAACTTGCATTATCAACATCAGAGGCTGCAACTCGCAGTCATCTTATTCACCTTGCATGCATGGTTTGTTGAAATGAGGAGATGCTGCTGTAGGCAGCGTCTCCTTAAAAAAAAACGAGACATTTTCCTGAAACTAAGTACTTGTGCATATAAACCAGTCTACATGGAACTAATGACATGTGTTTATTGTACTCTTTGTATAAAATTCTCACAACAAATGAAAGAAAAAAAAAACGTGTGTGTATGCAGTATAACACTCGCAGATTTGTAATACCGAAAAAAACTGATGTGTTTGTTCTCTGCACTACAAACAGTATTTTTACAATATTCATATGTAATAATTGAGGACCTTGAAAGTTTACCTTTATGAACATCAAACTCAATACACCATATTTAAACTTTATTTGATTACTACAAAATACTGAATAATTACTTAAAATTGAAAATGCATTTGATCATACAATTTGGCCAGTATTAAAAATAATCAATTTACTTTGAGATTTATCCTCAAATAATACCATTTAATGAGTATCAAGAAGTTTTCGAAGACTATACAATACTAACAGACAAAAATAGTTGCCACATAAAAGTTTTGAAAAAATGATCTTCTGTTCATCTTTCGTTGGCCCATGTCCGAGTCTATATCGACGGGTAAAAGGAAATAGGGCATAAGCGACATTTTGGTCAAAAATGAGTTATTTATGCCATTGGACTTAAAATTTTCTGCTCTTTCGAATGCGCTTACTCCCATGGCTCTACGATGACTTTTTTGGCGTTTATGCCCAAGCAAAACAAATACAATTTATAGTGTTATTTTTGCTAACCGACGAAAATTCTGGTCATTTTTGCTATAAAGGTGATTGTACCCCTACAAAAATGATTTATTTTGGGTTTGTTGTCGGTAATACCTTTTTACTTCACAAGGGTGCCAAGCTTTTGGTTGTTTATGCCTTTTAAGCATTTCAATTGAAAAGTACAAATGTTGCTTAAAGCTTACTTCCATTTCGTAATTTAACAGAGCTATGGCGCTTGTGCCCTATATACAAAATGCATACTTATATTACTCTGGCGGTTATCCCCTATTTCCATTCAGTTCTTAATGACAGCCAAGTGGGTTATGCTCTATTACCTAAATTGATTTTAATATGACACTGGTGGTTATACCTTACTTCCGTTTACTAATATAAATACGATTGTCGCTAATTCCATATTTCTTAAATTAAATTAGATATTACGGTGTCGATTATAACATATTTCCACGTTCTACAATCATACATATACGTCGCTTATACCGCAATACCAAATAAGGATTTAATAACGATTCGGGGCTTATGCCATTGGATACCACAAAGCCTGAGTCTGCTTTATTGATCAACTTAATACCGGAAACTGCGACGGACATCCCCACCAGTTCTGCTCAAGATGCTATATCGGAACATTTTAACTGTTGTGCACAGGATGCTGCAATAGAAATCTGCTCTGCGTCTAATCCTGTAAGCACTCCCGTCACCCATTCTGCCCCAGAAGATGATTCAAATGTCCGTCCTAGTTCTGCAAAGGAAAATGAGATGAACCCTACATCTGCCACCGATGACTGCTCTGCGTCTGATCCTGTAAATACTCCCGTCACCCCTTCTGCCCCAGAAGATGAGGAAAATGAGATGGACCCTACATCTGCCATCATTGACAATTTTACGCCAACAGTCACAGAAGTCAGTCTGCCTCCTCCATCGGAATTGTCTCAAAGTAATAATAATTCACCTTTAGTAAAATCGGCAAAAAGAAAGAAAAATAGTCGAAAATCGAAGCAACCTGCTGACGTTCGTCCAAGCATATCAACCGATGATACCACAAATGCACAAGCCTATACATTGAGAACAGCCCATAGCGTAAAGAAGTCGGCTTATTTAGATTACATGTCCGATGATGAGGTTGCTTTGTTAAATGCCTTCGGCGATGTTGGAAGCTCTGATGAGTGGGAACCGGAAGTAAGTGGCAAGAAAAAGAAGAAATTATTAGTTGACCCCGAAGAAGAGACAGTAGGTGATAGGAAAAAAAAGAAAAAAAAGGTGAATAAGAGAAGAGACATTTCTCAAAAGCGCCTAAGTGGACAGAGTTACATAAAAACAAATGGAAAAGTTTCTGAAGCAAAAAAGGTTCAACCAAACCCTTGCACTGGTAAAAAATGTGGGCATAATTGCGGTGATATTACGGAAGAAAGGAGACTCAGCATTTTCAAACATTTTTGGAGCCTAACAGAGCAGAGAAGAAAGGATTGGATCGTAAGTCTGACTCAAAAAACTAGTGTTAAGAGAAAAAGAAGCAAGGACTCAGAAAAACGCAACACAACGTACATATACAATATAACAGATAGTGAAACTCATAGACCAGTCTGTCTGCAATTCTTGTGCCAAACACTTGACGTCACACACAAATATATTTATTACACGGTTTCAACTTCTGATCAATTCGGTAGTGCCAAGGAATCGAAAAGAGGTAAAAGTGTACCAGTACCAGTACCAGTACCAGTAATGATGATTTAGTAGCTGTCGAAAATTACATTAAATCATTACCCCGGTGCCGTCACATTACTGTAGGAAGGACAGTACCCGAGTGTACCTTCCAGCTGAGTACAAAAATTTGACCAATTTGTATAGACAGTATAAAGAACACCGTAGTTTCCAAGGACTAAATTTTGTTCCAGAATGTGATTTTCGGAAAATTTTCAAAGAAAATTTTAATATAGCATTCCACATTCCCAAAAAAGATAAATGCCTCAAATGCTCTCGTCTTGAAAGTCTATCTGACCCTACATCCGAAGAGAGACTAGCTCACGAAGAACACCTTGCTGAAAAAGAGCATACATACAACCACTACAAGATTCACAAAAGTATTCATAAAACAGATCCAGCGTCAATTTGTACAAGTTTTGACCTACAGAAAGTTCTGAACACACCATACGGTGACAGTATGTTGTTATTTTATTCAAGAAAGCTTAGCGTTTATAACGCAGTGATATACGAAAACGGCACACGAAATGTCTTCTACTACTATTGGGACGAGAGCCAAGGTAATCGTGGTGCTAACGAAATGGCTACCATTTTGAGGAAATACATAACTGACCTTGATGAACGTGGGAACATAAAACGACTTCTTCTTTATTGTGACTGCTGTCCTGGTCAGAATCATAACAAAATTATTCTGACAATGCTCCACGAAACTGTTCAACGTTGCAAAAACATTGAATCAGTTTAAATATTTTTTTTACTCACGGGGCACACATATATGAGAGTCAATTCTGCAAACGCAACAATTGGAAACCAAGTTAAAATACTACTATCTGGGCTCCATCGCAATGGTATACAGTTTTTCAGACGGCAAGATAAAATCCCAAGCCTTTTAATGTTGAAAAATTGAATCACACAGACTTCAAGAGATGGGACCTTCTCGCTGATAAATACTTCGTGGGTAATCTTGTCGGCAAGATTAGTAAAATACGAGTCGCTACTTTTAAAAAGAACTGCACATCAGCAACGGTCAAATACTCGATGGAACCGGAGGCACCTGTGTTTCGTATAGAAATCGCATCAAAAACGAAGTTGCTTGATTTGCCGGACTGCTATCCCAAGGTCCTGCCAATTTCAGAGCTTAAACATAAAGATTTGATGAAGCTTTGTACGGACAAAGTAATACCTCAACAGTTTCAGGCAGAGTACTTAAATCTAACATTCAGTAAAAAGACAAAAGACTGTTTGGCCGAATCTGATATCGAAGATGAGGGAGATCAATAGTATTGAAGTGATGATGTTGTTTTAACCCACGACGCAAAACGACAGGGTGTCTGTCTGTCGTCTGTCTGTTGTCTGTCTGTCTCTGTCTGTCTGTCTGTGTATGTGTCTTTCTGTGGCATCGTTGCTCCCGAAAGGATCAACCGATTTCAATTCAGAATTTTTTTGATTAAAAGGTGAATTATTGGAGAGTGTTATTATGGATTACCTACAGATTTTTTCACAACTACCTTA
This sequence comes from Eilema griseolum, assembly GCA_963662185.1. Classification (NCBI taxonomy): domain Eukaryota; kingdom Metazoa; phylum Arthropoda; class Insecta; order Lepidoptera; family Erebidae; genus Eilema; species Eilema griseolum. The sequence continues at coordinate 28,894,536 of OY759237.1, read as the reverse complement.
ATATGTGTATCAAATAAAAGGGCTTGAGTAGCAGAACACAATACACTATACAAAAATTAAATCCAAGATGGCAACCGCTGCAAAATGACTGATAACCTAAGTCGGGGGTTTTCTAAATGTTTAATTTTGAGGGGCTTTCTCAGAATATAAAGATAATACTTTCAAATTAAGAAGACTGATTAAGAAAAGTTGTGATTTTTAATGTTGATCTCGATATCTATAGTATTAAAAAAACTCCTTTTTTATTTCAAAAAACATCACACTATATGCTCGTTAGCAAATATGAAATGACGAGCTATATCTTTTAAATCTACCATTTAGTGTAAAATTATAGCAGGGTATACTGTAATAGGCTTCTTAGTAAAATAGATCCTTAGTATGTTTCTGTGAAAATTTACTCCCAAGTAATTTCACCCTACTTCAGAAGTTAGAGACCCAATTACGGTGTCGTGTAATATCTGTTTTAGATATTTTCGTGATGAAGAATTGTGTTGGTTGCGCTTCTTCATTATTTTTAGGGTGGCTTTTCATTCATATTTCTTTGCTTCGTAGCGACATTGTGTGTTGCTAATGTCTTATATCCTGGTATTGTTTTGAATGCCGAGTGTTTCTTGTGCCCTATTACCTTTTATACAACCACTATGAAAAGTACCCTATCCTTCTTTTCCTATAATATTGATTGAACGGTCTAGTCGCTTATACCCTTTTACCTTGCGAAATAATAAATTGGAATGTCGCATATGCTTCTTATCCTTTAATATTTGATTTTGTCATTTGTATCTTATGCCATATTTCCTCATTCAAAAATGATAAGCTGTGGTTATAAGCGACAAGAACTACTTTAAATAACGTCAAATCACTAAAACTAAGAATACCAGTAACTGCTCCATTTCTATCTGATTTTATAACTGTTTCGCTTTTCACAATATCTTAATAAATGACAAAAATACGTCAGTTTTTCTAAAATTTTAAACTTTAAACGGCTCTCCTGAACATTTCATCTTTTGTCGCTTATCCCCTATTTCCTTTTAACCGTCGATATATAGTTTCCTTAAAATACCAATTTCTTTTTTATTTACGTTATGATGTCCACAAATTATTTTATTACATATTTTTTTGTCTATGGTCTATGGTATATCTCAATGATCTATGGAGGGCTCTGACAGACTGAGTTACAGTTACTCTTTTATCATCTTTGGTTTCTGGTTTTTGACATTTTAGAGAGGTTGACCGGTTGACGTTGACGTTGACATTTCTTTCATATAAAAATTTGTTTCCAACATGGTGAGTTCGTGGTTATTATTCAGTAAAATCTGTTTTAATCTAACATTTCCTAATATTTTTGTATACAAAGTTGTGTTTTTAGTAGAGAATATACACGGAACATATAATTTCTTTCAATATTTTTTAGTTGCACGACCTATTTTGTTTGTATATTATTGCCGATTTTCGTTGGAAGTGCACATAAACTCTAGTAGTTTAATAATTCTTTACTAACTATTCGCGTTGTAGTTATACCTGACTCGATAAATTGAATTTGTTGGTAAAGAGAGCCACTAATGTTGTTTATTGTCTTGTAGTATATAGGTTATATCTTAACTGATGGTGAATAATTTTGTGATGATCAGGCGCGCGGGCCAAAGAAGCATTTGAAGCGTTTAAATGCCCCTAAAGCATGGATGTTGGACAAGCTGGGAGGCGTGTACGCGCCACGGCCTTCCACGGGCCCCCACAAACTGCGCGAGTGCCTGCCGCTCGTGATCTTCCTGCGCAACAGACTTAAGTACGCGCTCACGGGTAACGAGGTGCTCAAGATTGTGAAGCAGCGCCTTATCAAAGTAGACGGCAAAGTGAGAACTGACCCCACATATCCCGCTGGATTCATGGGTGAGTGATGATCCTTTCTTTTTCTCTCTAATCCACGGAAAAGTATTTGTAAGTCTTAATCAATAACAGATCCCCTACATTAAAGTACATTGGTTTTGTGGCAGAGGTAAAGTTTCTTTGTTACAGACATTGTTATTGAACACTCTGTTCTATGTTAAACATCCCACTACACAGGGATGCTCAGAAAGCAAATAAATTATACGCTTTAGTTGCAGAATGCTATGATGGTCGTTTTGACATCACTGGTCTTGCTTGTTTTCTCTTTTGGTGTGCTTAATATTGGATATCAAACTGTTAGACCAATAACTAAAGATAAATATGGCGAGACTGGCTCAGAAGAAAATAAACTTCACACACCAAAAAGATCAAAAACAAACTAAACCAGTTGTGTCTAAACGGCCATCAAAGCATGCCACAACTATAGTAATGTTTACTGCTACTAAGCTTTAAACTAACGTTGTTTACAGATGTTGTGTCCATTGAGAAGACAAATGAACTATTCCGCCTCATCTATGATGTTAAAGGACGTTTCACTGTACACCGTATCACCCCCGAAGAAGCCAAGGTTTGTAAATTACTATACATATGAATGGTAAAAAAATACTAGTACTTAAAGTAGCAGATCACAACTGGTAATGATCATTTATGCATCAGATCTGTACCTGTAAGGTATTTTTAACAAACTTTCTTGGAATAAGAGTGACCTTAAGCAGCAGAACTTGCTAACTAACCAATGTTTTATCAGGACATCTTAGAGCCTAGTCTATAATTTGCTATTAAAGCCAACTGGCTTAATATATATAATTGAGAAATAAGTATACAAATGGTGATCACATGTTTCATGACAGTTGGGTCATTTTCTGATGGCTATTGCTTGTGGGCCATAATGTTTAATGTAAATCATTATTTATATATATTATATATGATTGGCTGTAATTGACATTTGAGTGATGTCTAGCTAAGTCTGTGGCTCTGCCCACATAGATGTTACTTATTGCTACTTTTGGTCATATCTGGTTACACTATCAACCAATTGTAATCAAACATGATAGATTTTGTGTTACCAAGAAGTTGCAAGTGAAAAATATCAAAATTCAATCATCAAAACAAATATATACAGGATGAATTTTTGAAAAGGGCTTTGATTGCCAGATCCGGAACTATAAGGAATAGCGAAAAATGCTCAAAGGAGTCACGAGCCCGATTTTAATGAAACATAACCTCATAATTATTATCATCTAACCTGCTGAATTTGAAAAAATACACACCTCTATTATTATTACACCATACAATAGTGTCGCTGTTAATGAATAATCATTTATTTCAGACCATAGTTATAGTCCACATTGTTAGTATACATACATATAATCACGCCTTTATCCCTGGTGGGTTAGGCAGAGGTGAATTAACACCAATAATTGTATTCGGTCCCACGTAATTGGGGGTGAGCCTATTGCCTTATCCTGGGCACTATTTGCACTGAGTTTGGGCTGTATTATATATCTGTTCGATGTTAAACAGCCCTTAGTCGCCACATGTACGATACCACATGGGAAGAGATGGGGCCCTAATTCGGAAATCACGCGGCAAATAATAGTACATAGTATTATACAAAACGCATACTTTGGTTGCCTGATGTTTCGACCAGGTTATAGCGGGTGTGGTCACATGCTGACTGGTTCAGCGGTGCCCACTCGCCGTCTTCGAACTCGTGATGTAGAAGGTTCTTCCTCTACCTGCATTTTCGATATTTATTAGATTTTGTTTTCACCATGTACTGTCACATACCACACTCACAGAGTCCCTATTCTGTAAGCAAACTGTCCGGTGCCTATCCAACTGTGCAGAAAAGCGAGGTTGCATGTTTCTCATCACTGGATTCCATGTTGCCGATAATTTATACCCATCTTCCCGATAGAAATTTTTATGCTTCTTAATTACAATCTACTGCCCATAATCACTATTTCTGGTACCTATCTAGGCATAAATACCTATATACCTAGGTATTCCTGTTATTGATGTAAATATGTCTCTTAGTTCCCTAATGATATGAATAATTACAATATAAACCTAATAACATAGTATAAATGGGCCTATAGAAACGAAATGAAATGAAATGTATATGAAATGAAACTTCATTCCACACACACTCAAGCTGTGGAAAGGCTCCCTGCTGCGGTTTTCTCAAGCACCTACAATATGGGGTTTTTCAAGAGGGGCATCAGGTTTCTTCATGGTCGGCAGCGCCAGTGTAACACCCCTGGTGTTACATACGCCCATAGGCCACGGTAACCACTTCCCATCAGGTGGGCCGTGTGCTTGTCTGCCACCCAAAAATAAATCAGGTAGCGCGAGTGTAAGCCCTTCGTGTTGCACACGTCCATAGGCTTCCTTCTAGTTTGCCGTTTGTCATTACTTCCCAGAATAAGATCCTTAATAGCAACACTATCGTATGGTGTAATAATATAGTTGTTTTTTTTTTGAAAATCAAATAGTGTTGGTTTTTCAAAAGTCTAATGATTAGGTAATAAATAATAAAAAGTAAAATATCATAAAAATGGGGCTCGTGAGTGCTTTGAGCATTTTTAACTGGATTTGGGCATCCAATCCGTTGTGAAAGCTACAGTGGCATGTCCCCGTGTGTCCGTGTGTCCGCGCAGTACAAGCTGTGCAAGGTGCGGCGCGTGGGCACGGGCCCCAAGGCGGTGCCGTTCCTGGTGACGCACGACGGGCGCACGCTGCGCTACCCCGACCCGCTCATCAAGGTCAACGACTCCGTGCAGCTCGACATCGCCACCTCCAAGATCATGGACTTCATCAAGTTCGAGTCAGGTGAGGGCCAGCTCGTGTTGCCACCGGGACTCCTCTCGGCGGCTCGTTACCTCGTTTTGGTACACTGTCCAATTCTAAAGGTTCAGAGTGCCGATACCGTGTAATCATACAAAGTTACGAGAACTCATTTTGTTACACGTTTTATACAGGGTGTATTTTTGCAAAGGGCCAGTAAGTGTATGTATCTTAAACGTAGTTACAGCAGAATGTTGTTAGTAGACCTCTAACTTTTTGAGATATTTTGAACTGCACTCACAGATTTTGGAAAAATGATGATTTTAGTTTTATTTTTGACCATTGTAAACATTTTTAATTGCCTTGCTAAAATGTATGGGAAACGTGTTTAGCGATTTCTGTCTTTCCTGGTACTCAAAGCTAAAATGGTTCCTTAGTCCTTTGTTACCAACAAGAAATAAGATGGAATGGCATAAAAATTTTTTTGACTTTCAGCATTTTTCTTGCTGACTACGATTTTGCCAAAATCTGGGAGTGCAGTTTAAGATATCTCAAAAGGTTAAGGAAGGTCTCCTAAGAACATTTTGCTGTCACTACAATGGGTACCTGCCCGTATTGCCCCGTTTTCCAAAACATGCTCTGTGTAGGTTTATAAGGAAATATAAAAAAAAAGTTAACAGTACATATAATTTAATTATAGAAAATTCATGTATTTACAACATATGAGGAAAGAAGACAACTAAAGTAACTGTTTGGTCAGCATGCAATATCATTTGATTTATGTTACAAATTATTTAATTGGCACTTAATATCAGTCATTATAGCATCACTTGGGACTGTGTCTACGTATTGTTGTTTTTATTGCTGATTACACTTGTACTCCTCAAAGTACTGTTTTGTACTTACACTACCTTTTCGTTAACATTTATTTACAAATTTCGTCTCCAGGCATTAGAGCTTCTAGTATTTAATTTTAAAAAACGTTTTTTCATTTTCTTTTCAAATTAATTTACTCACATGGTACTAAAATCGTGATAAGTATAATTTTGTTGGACTGTGGCATCGTTCACTAACTATTTGATTAATTTCAATTTTGAAATTGTTCTTTTATTACAACTAGGAAATATGAGTTACTGTGCACTGAACTAACTGTCCGCGTCGTTGTAGGCAACCTGTGCATGATCACGGGCGGGAGGAACTTGGGGCGCGTCGGCACCATCGTGTCGCGCGAGAGGCACCCCGGCTCCTTCGACATCGTGCACATCAAGGACTCCACGGGCCACACCTTCGCCACCAGGTACTGCGCCGCGCCCCGTCGCTCTAATCTTATCTCACCTTACTGAATTACTCGATGTTTTTTGAATACTCCAACTGTAGCTTTTGGTTTTTGTAACATATCCCCGTGCAAATTCTGATGGACGGGACCGAATAAATGTTTCGGGATCACCACACGGCGCCGCCGGCACCGAGCCGAGCGGCGCTCGTACGGGGCCATCTAACCTCGCGGCTCGCGGTTGCAGGTTGAACAACGTGTTCATCATCGGCAAGGGCACCAAGGCGTACATCTCGCTGCCGCGCGGCAAGGGCGTGCGCCTCACCATCGCCGAGGAGCGCGACAAGCGCATCGCGGCCAAGGTCGCCGGCCAGTAGGCGCTATTAAATAAGTTACTACCTAAACTGTGTTTCATTTGTCGCCCGGGGGAGGGCCGGGGGGAGGTGCGTGCGCGCGTGGCGCTCCAGGTCGCGGCGGCGCGCCAGCACGCGGCCGCACACGCCGCACGGGTAGGGCGCGGGGGAGGGGGAGGGGGAGGGCGCGTGGCGCGCGTGCAGGCGCACGTGCTTGTTGAGGTTGCTGGGGTCGCCGAAGGCGCGCGCGCAGTGGCGGCAGCGCAGCGGGCGGTAGCCCGTGTGCGTGCGCAGGTGGATCTTGAGCCCGTAGCGCCGCGAGTACAGCTTGCCGCAGAACACGCAGGCGTGGCCCGCGCCCGCGCCCACGCGCCCCCACGCCGCCGCCAGCGCCTCGAGCTCGGCCGCGCCCGCGTCCGGCGTCGGCGTCGGCGGCGGCGGCGGCGGCGGGCGCGGCGGCGCGAGCGCCAGCAGGCGCGCCGCCGCCTCCCGCCAGAAGCGGCGCGGCTCGGGCGGCGCGCAGCGCAGGAACACGTGCAGGCGCAGCGGGGTGGCGTCGGCGAAGGCGGCGGCGCACGCGCGGCACGCGTAGGCGCCGCCGCGCGCGTCCCGCGGCGCCAGCGGCGCCACGCCCAGCGCGCGCAGCGCCGCGTCGCTCGGCCACAGCAGCAGCTCGTCGTGCGGCGCCAGCGGGCGCAGCGCGCGCAGGCGCAGCGCGCCGGGCGCCAGGCGCAGCTCGGCGCCGGCGGCGGCGCGGCGCGGCGCCAGGCGCGCGCCCACGGCCAGGCGCGCCGCCGAGCCGCCGCGCGCCGCCGCCAGCGCGCCCGCGCCGTCCGGCTCGGCGTACACCTGCGGCCACGCGCTTTCATAACTCATCCGACGCGTACTTTGAAACCTCGTCCCGCTCTTCTTCACCCGTAACCTCAAATAATGGCTAGAAATCGTTTAGTTGCAAAGTATCCAAATTGCAAAATGTCAAGTGGTTGCAAAATGTCAAAGTTGCAAAAAGTCTAAGTCGCAAAATGTCCAAGTTGCAAAACGTCCAAGTCGCAAAATGTCCATGTCTCGAAATGTCCAAGTCTCAAAATGTCAAAAGCATTTAAATAAATACTATAATATAACCACTAAACTCAATATTTTCTTCAAATATTGGCCTTGTTTTATTTTTTCCATAAAAGACTTCATATTATTATCATGATAGTAAATGAAAACTGTTTTTCTGTTATTTCTATTTTAATTTATTTGTTTAGAAACTCAACAGCTTATTTACATATTGCATGGTATATGGCAGATGACATTTAATTCTTAAGCTAATTACAGAATTTCATGACATGTAATCAGAAGTGGCAGAGCAGTAAGACTAAGATTACAAAAATATAAAATATATAAAACCAACCTTACAAAATACATTAAAAATAACCCAAAAAATAGCAAGAATGATACAGGATAAATAAAAACAAAGCCCCAAAAACCTAAAGTAACATTGTCTTACAAACTTATTCACTTATTAAATTCATTGGTTGATCACTGGCGAGCAACTCCACGACTTGGCTACGGTAAGATGCCTTCGACAGATGAAACAAGTCTATATTTTCAAATTTCTCCGTGTAAATACGAGGCAGTCGTGACATTACATTATTTTTACCATAATTGGTACGATGAAAGGGAATACTGAACAAGTGAGTATGTCTAGTACCGGACTTATGTGTGCAGAATTCTTATTAATCAACTAATGTGTACCGTGTGAAATCATTTATATAAACGTAAAAATATAATTTTCTTAAAAAAATGGCCTATATTTATCTCGTTCTTGTGCTATTTAGTAGTGTGTTATATTGTCTGTCAAAAACAATATCTTTCAGTCTTCTTTTATTCTTTATATTTTGAAACAGAATCTCATTATACATTTCCAATGTTCTGGTCTTTCTTCAGTTTATTAATAAAATCATAAAGGATGGGGCGTTTAAGTATGCGACGATTTAGACGATTATGCCAACCCTCTAGGGCATTCGTCGTCCTATGACGTTGCCCGGCGCAGCTCAACACATTTGGTGACTGCTGTGGGTACCATTCCTTTTCAAAATGTACGTTATAAATTTTCGCATTTTCAGAGTATCAGGTGCTATTTGCAGAATCTATTGCCAAGCACATACATAAAAAAAGCAGTTAAAATTAATTTCGGAGTGACAATCGCAGATCACATGCGAAAAGCCGACGTATGAAAGAGAGTTGATCTGCGATAGAGTAGGCCATGGTAACCACTTTCCATCAGGTGCACCGCGTGCTTGTTAAAAAAAGCGGTTAAAATTAATTTCGGAGTGACACTCGCAGATCACATGCGAAAAGCCGACGTATGAAAGAGAGTTGATCTGCGATAGAGTAGGCCACGGTAACCACTTTCCATCAGGTGGGCCGTGTGCTTGTTAAAAAAAAGCAGTCAAAATTAATTTCGGAGTGACACTCGTAAATCACATGCGAAAAGCCGACGTACGAATGAGAGTTGATCTGCGACAGAGTAGGCCACGGTAACCACTTTCCATCAGGTGGGCCGTGTGCTTGTCTGCCATCTAAGTGGTATATAAAAAAAGAAAAAGTGTTGGTGTCAAGGTAAGGATGGACATGTTCTGATGGTTCGGAGATGTAGAAAGAATGTCAGATAATAGAATGACTAAATAGATACACAAAACGAACGAACGAAAAGTGATTATGAGAAAGAACAAATTTATAACGTATTTTGAAAAGGAATGGTACCCACAGCAGTCACCAAATGTGTTGAGCTGCGCCGGGCAACGTCATAGGACGACGAATGCTCTATAGGGTTGGCATATTCGTCTAAATCATCGCATACTTAAAACGCCCCAACCTTTATGATTTTATTAATAAACTGAAGAAAGAAGCCAGAACATTGAAAATGTATAATGAGAGATTCTATGTTTCATAATATAAAGAATAAAAGAAGACTAAAAGATATTGTTTTTGACAGACAATATAACACACTAGGTACTAAATAAATTGCACAAGAACGAAATAAATATAGGCCATTTTGTTAAGAAAATTATATTTTTACGTTTATATAAATGATTTCACACGGTACACATAAGTTGCTTAATAATTAAAATAGAAATAACAGAAAAACAGTTTTCATTTACTATCATGATAATAAGTAGTCTTTTATGGAAAAAATAAAACAAGGCCAATATTTGAAGAAAATATTGAGTTTTGTGGTATATTATAGTTTTTATTTAGATGCTTTTGACATGTTGAGACTTGGACATTTCGAGACTTGGTCATTTTGAGACATGGACATTTTGCGACTTGGACATTTTGTGACTTGGACATTTTGCAACTTGGACATTTTGCAACCACTTGACATTTTGCAATTTGGACATTTTGCAACTAAACGCTAGAAATCTGCCGCATTTATGGGCCCCGCTCAGCTTCTTTGATCAGTAGCGTGACGACATGTAGCTCAAAACCTTCCATTAAACTATTTTTTAAACCACCTTGATGGCAGACGACCGTTACCGTGTTCTATGAACGATGCGACGCCAGAAATGTTACAATCGCGCTGCCGACCCTGAACAAACTTTCTGGTGCTCCTCCTAAGAAACCCTTTATTGTGGACGCTCGGGAAAACCGCAGCAGTGAATTCGTTCCATAGTTTGAGCGTGTGTGGCATGAAGTTTCTTTCATACCGCACGACAATTCTCCCGAGCACAAACCGTTGACAGGTGGTAGAACACGGCAAGGCCTCCTAAGGCCGAGAGGTTCTACATCGCCTTCAAGTATGAGCTTGTCGAGCAACCTCAACGCCCGCCTCTGCACCGAGCCGAAGGACTCGAGGCGTGCAGGCGCCCGGCAGTGAGGCGCGGCCCGTGCCTTGTGAACGAGTGGCAGCCCCGCAGTGTAGTGCTGCTTCGCCCGGTCGAGCACCCCAGTTTCTTTGATGCCAACTTAACCTCGTCATTCAAATGACTGCGGTACCTACTGGTCGTCGCTGGTGATCGGTGTGCCCAGGAATTGCGGTTCCACTACAAAGGGGGCTTAGCTTAGTAGTGAATAACACATACTTGTGTCTTAGTGACGTTGCATTGTACTATAGTTGCGGCACACGATGGCCGTTTTGACAAAACTGGTTTAGCTCGTTTTCTCTTTTTTGGTTTGTGCAAATTATTTGCTCGCCATATTTTTCTTTAGTTTTTCGTCTAACAGTTCATTGTCCAATATTAAACACAGCAAAAAAGAACTATAGGTTTAGTCGTTCCCAATCGGATACTCCAGAGAGAGTATTCTCGATTTCGGATTCAAGTTGTTGCGACTCCCCTCCACCTCGTACTGAGGGATATTTATATATGAGGGATATGGCCAGTATAACACTTGTCCACGGTACTGTCGTCCGGAGCCATCAGACAGCATGTCATTAATATGTAGCAGAAACACGGAGCCTTGTGGGACACCAGCGATTATGCCCATGCACTCTGAGCAGCTGCCGTCGGCGACGGCTTGGATGCTTCTGTTGGAAGTTGGCGATCCATTCGCAAAGTCGCTCGAGGAGTTCATAGTAGAGCGACGATGGCGAAAGTCGTTCTGTCGATCGCTCAGTAGATAGTTTCTCTCAAGGTATTTTAGGAGCTGTTTATTAATAACACGCTCCATCACCTTCCAGAGAAGGCCGGTTATGGCGATAGGGTAAGGCACTTTGCAACAGCGCAGCGGGGCGGGCCTTAAAAACTTCTATCGGTTTCGCGCCATTTCACATATTTTTTCGTGTTCATTATAGAATTACAATATGGAATCGGTTGTTAAAGAAAATAGGATCGCAGTGAGCGCTTTGCACAAAGTGGGTATGGAGCCGTCGTCTATCATATTCCAGACACTTCAAAAACTTGGTATTAGCCGTATGTTCATATATGGTACTATCAATAGATACCTACAACGTGCTGCGGCCACGTGCTGTTAGAACTACAAAGGCTATTAATGCTGTTAAAGCCAGAATCCGTCGAATCCCCATAAGGAAGCAAAAATCTTATCGCGAGAAATGAAGTTCGGTACTTATCGTCGATATACAGAACGTGGACTCAGGACAGGACATATAAATCAATCTTTACGATTAAAGAGAGTGGACCGATCAAACGCCTTCTGTCGCGACACGCAGGTGTAAGGCACAGAAATACCTATCATTCACGATTGAAGAACACCACAGTATGCAAAATGATAAAGTACGTTCACAGTTTTAAGGAAGCTGCTCAAGTCGGAAAGGTATAACGCGGCAACGCACGTGGTCCCCATCCCGCGTCAGTGATGGTTAGGTGGGGCGAACTACCCAAGCCTGGCTGGAAACCAACGGGCTGATTTTCCGAATACCTATAGCGCCCCCCGACAACCTGTAACTGCTTTGATTCCGTTTCCTAGCCACTATACGCCTCCATAGGTACCTACTGACGCGCTAGCAACTTTAACCCTAAAAGTATGTTATCATGGTTCCATTAGACAGTACCGTTGATGGAATTGTGGCAATTTTTATACAAGTTCCACGCGGCAACACGCATAAAAAGGTTAGCATGCAAAATTGAATAGCAAGAAAAAGAAATTATTGCCCTGCAACTTTCGAACATAAAATTAAAAAAAGTACGGATAAACATTGATAAGAAATCGAAATTATGAGGACATTTTTAATTTGACAATGTAAGACGCGTACAGATTGAATTTATCAAGTTTAATGACGAGATTGGGGAAATTATAGTGGAAAAATTGGTTGCTTAGTAGTCTAAACTAGCAATATTTCTAATGCAGTAGGTAGGTACATGACATCTCCAATCTTGTGTAGGTACTCGGTGTACTCTATAGCAATCACAAAATAAAAGGCCCGCTGTGACAGTTGTTGTAGTCTAGGATTGGAGTGACTCAAATCGATTGTGACAATAATCGGTTTATGGAACGAAGGTAAAATTTCATTTCATTTCATTTATTCATAATTTGCGAAATATGGGTATATACGAAATGGTTTTAACATTTCTTATACATGTTGATATTAGGGTTAAGACATAAACCTAATATACCTACATACCTTTTTTTTTTAAACCACTTAGTTGGCAGACAAGCACACGGCCCACCTGATGGGAAGCGGTTACCGTGACCTATGGACGTATGCAACACCAGGGGTGTCACACTCGCGCTGCCGACCATGAAGAAACCTTCTGATGCCCCTCTTGAAGAACCCCATATCGTAGGCGCTTGGGAAAACAGTAGCAGGGAGGTCATTCCACAGCTTGAATATGCGTGGGATGAAGTTTCTTTCATACCGCACAGTGCGCACCGTCTCAGGTCGCAATGTGTGAGGATGAATTCCCTGCCTATGGCGAGAGGTGCGATGATAGAATGTAGCTACGGGCATCATGTCAAACAATTCATCAGAGCACAAACCATTGTATAGGCGGTAGAACACACACAGTGAGGCAAAATCCCTCCTAAGGCTAAGAGGTTCCACACTGTGAGTATGGGATTGTCAACCAGCCTCAATGCCCGGCTTTGCACTGAGTCGAAGGGGTCAAGCTGGTATGCAGGTGCTCCAGCAAAAAGATGACAGCAGTACTCCATGTGAGGCCGGACCTGTGCTTTATAAAGAAGGAGTTGCTGCCCCGCAGTGAAGTACTGCTTCGCCCTGTTGAGCACTCCGAGTTTTCTTGATGCCAACTTAACCTTGTCCTGCAAATGACTTCGGTATTGGATGTCGCTGGAGATATCGACACCAAGGATCCCGATACTCGAGGAGATGGTAAGCGGTGTGCCCAGGAATTGCGGCGCCACAATGAATGGGATTTTCTTAGCTTAGTCTTAGTGGGGTTGAATTGGACTAGGTTTAGTCGTCCCCAATCGGATACTCCAGAGAGAGTAGTCTTGATTTTAGACACAAGTTGTTCGCGACTCTTCACCTCGGACTGAGGGATATTTGCACGGCCCGTGTAACACGTGTCTCCGGTACTGTCGTCCGCATAACAATGAATGGAGCCATCAGACAGCATGTCATTGATATGCAGCAGCCTACTTATACTAACGTAAAACTAACGTACACTAATGCCGTACCTGATAATGGAGGTGATTTTTTTGTTTTTATACCACTTACGTGGCAGATAAGTACACGACCCACCTAATGGAAAGTGATTACCGTGATACGTGTTGCCGACTCGGTAAGAATCTTTTAATACTCTTAAAGAACCCCAAATTGTAGTTGCTTGGAAAAATCACAACAAGGAGTTCATTCCACAGCTTGAGTGTGGGTGGGATGAAGTTGGTTCCTCATACCGCACAGTTCGCACCGATTCAGGTCACAGTGTTGAGGATGAAATCTCTGCCAGTGGCGTGTGATGATAAAATGTAGCTGTGGGCATTATATCGAACACTTAACACATTGTACAGGCGGTAGAACATGCACATGGAGTCAGTTTCTTCTGAGGCTTGACCACGATCCTCAACGTACGCCTTTGCACGGGGTCGAAGAGATTAAGCTGGTAATCCGGTGCCCCGGCAAAAAGGTGACTGCTGTACATGCGGGGTCGAACTTGCGCTTTATAAAGAAGTCTGCCCCGCAGTGAAGTACTGCTTTGCCCTGTTGAGCACTCCTAGTTTTTTGTTGCCAGCTTGAACTTGGCTGCAAAGTGATTGCGGTAAGTCGCTGGAGTTTTAGACATCGAGGATCCCGACACTCGAGGTGATGGTGAGTGGCTAGTCTTCCGCAATCGGATGTTCTACTGAGAGTAGTCTCCATTTCAGATACTAAATATTCGCGACTTCCCTCCTCCACGCACCATGTAACATGCTATTTTTGGACCTTTTTGACATTTTTAAGACTATATTAGGTATTTTGATAGGTATATGTTGCTAAAGTAGGTACCTAGTTAGCAAAGTTTCTAGAAAACAGCTTTATTTTTAACCGACTTCCAAAAAGGAGGAGGTTCTCAATTCGATATCTCTTTATTTTTTTTTGTTTGTACACCGATTACTCTGAGATTTATAACTCGATTTACGTGATTATTTGGTTTAGGGCGTGTTAGGATTACCTAGTTTACGTCAGGCTAAATGTCATCATTCATCATCATCATTATCTCAATGGAGGCGTATTATTCCTGATTGTTACTGTCCGACAATTAATTGAGCTAAATATAAATAGTACCTACCAAATAAATCTCGATAGAATCCGTTGAAAACATTCGTGTGAACTTCAAACAGTATTATCTAGTCTTGACCTACGGAGGCAGACAAGATAACTCCTTTGATGTATAGCATGAATGTCTCGGTTGAGTAAATGACAGTATTATGTCAATGCTTTGGTCAGTACTAAGATTGAAGCTGTGTTGGATTATACCCTAGACCACTAATAAAAGGGGTAAAAAAGGTGATATCAAAAGTAATTTTTGGAAAGGAGATAAAGGAAAATAAAAATATAGAATGACAGTAAAAAGCAACGAAATGCCTGACCTGCGTCAGCCGGCACGAGAGGGTCGCGTGTGGCCTCTCTAACCAGTCCTCCATGATAGACGATGGGTTTTGCCGACGCACTCCACACTGCCGTAAGCACATTCTGTAGCTTACTACGGATGTATCGTGCGTAGTGAGCTACGTGCGTAGTAAGTGGTGCTACGATTCGTAGCGCGTAGCAGGTGACGGTTGTAAGTCTCTCCGTATTTCATGCGAGTGTTTTAAATTAACCTGACTACTCCCCAAAAAGTAAACGGGATGGCGGTACCTCTTAATTTTTCTTTTGGTTTATGATTGGCAATAGGGCACAGCCCGCTGTCAAACTTGTTTTTCGAATTGCATTTAAAATTCGCCCAACACTGGCGAGGGGTCACTTACTGATTAATCACGAAATCTCAGAAACGAACACCTGCAAACTTGAAATTTGGTGGGTAGGTTCTTTATACGGCGCGGACATCCGATGAGAACGAACTTTACGAAACTCCACCCTTAAGGGGGTAAAACGTAGGGCACGCCGTAGTAGCGGCGGTAAGACCCATCATGGGGGAGTGGCTAGAGAGGCCACACGGCAGCCTCTCGTACCGTCTGACGCAGATGATCACCGAGCACGGATGCTTCGGTAAGTATCTGCGTCGGATGCAGAAAGAGCCAACGTCCGAGTGCCATCACTGCGACGCGAGCGAGGACTCAGGTCCGCACACGCTCACCGAGTGTCCGGCGTGGGAGACGCCGAGGCGGGAGCTTGTGGCGGCCCTGGGAGTGAGGGTTCTCACGCTCTCCACCTTGCTCGCGGCGATGGTTCGCTGCGCGGATGCGTGGGCGGCCGGCGCCTCCTTCTGCGAGCAAGTATTGCTCATGAAGGATGAGGCGGGGCGGGAGCGGCAGCGGGAGCGACGAAGGATCGCAAGACAAGCTGCCCGCGTACTAAGGCAACTCGGGCGTCGGAGGTCGATGAACGACCTCCGCCCCCCATGAGCGCCGGCCTGGGGGTGACAGGTGGAGCCGCATGTCACCCTGGCAGAAGCAGGCCGCGGCGGTGGCGCGCGTGGCGCACCTCCCCGTTTCCGGGGACGCATTGGGGACTCTGTAGTCCCCATACCCGAGAAGAGGGCCAGATCGTGAGATATCGCCCTGGGTCGGCCGGGGTGCGAGGGATATGCCTGTCAACCTCACCTTCGGCAACCAAAGCGACCCACAGGCGGCGTGCGTTTTAGTCGGTTCGAGTCCGACATAACCTCCTCCACCGGCTCCGGTGGGGAGGTATCCGTGGGGATTTTGCGCACGTAAAAAAAAAAAAAGGGGGTAAAACGTGTCTACGCGTGCGAAGTCGCCGGCAACCACTAGTTTATGTATTAAGTAATACTTATTCTTATACCTCATATCTTCCGAACCGCCGCTGCCCGGATTTTAATGCATGATGTTTGAAATCAAAGGGATTTCATTTCCTGAGTGTTATAGAGTACTTAAATAATATTATGTGAACAAAACTTTACGGTGGATTTTTAGTATTAAATTGTATATTATCAAAGAATAGATCGCGATCTACTCGCAACGAGTGAGTATACGTAGTAATCGGTGAAGGGCTCTGACTGACTGATTCCGGAACGTAAGTCTAAACCGCTGACACTTGAAATTTTGGCAGGCCTTTCAAAAAAGGTTTTTGGAAATTTTACTACTATCTAGAGGGGTTAAAAATAGGAATTAAAAACAGGTTACTGGAAGTAGCGTAGGCTCCGAGCAGGCCGTCGCGGCCGGAGGCGCTCGCTGTACTCACATAGTCGCGCGGGGCCTCCTGCAGCGCCGCCAGCAGCTCGTCGGCGCCGAAGGGGGCCGACGTCGCGCCGCGCGCCACGCCGCGCCGGCACAGCACGCGCGACATGTGCCCAGGCGGCAGGCACTGGCGCACAGGTGGGCAGCAGGCACAGGCGCACAGGTGGGCAGCAGACACAGGTAGTCAGGAAGTTGAAACGCTGTCTCCCTGCGAGCGTAAACGCAGCGTGATGGCACGACTGTCGTCGGCGCGAGCGCTACCACCGATATATAGCTCCATCGCCACCCCAATTCGGAGGGCGGAGGGCAGTCCTTCTCGCCCTCCGCGCAAATTTCCGTAACGCCCTCCGCGATCGTTCAGTGATTAAACTATTGTTATTGTAAGTACTTACTCATTGTTGGTCGACGGCGACGATATTGCTTTACACGTTCATGCTTTACATTGCTGTTCCATGCGACGCGCCACCCGGCGGCCCAGCGAGGGCACCTGTGCCGCGGGGGCAATACACGTTTTATATGTATTTAATATTCCTTGCTTTAATTGAAGTATTACTACCTACTATAATAAAAAAACTGAATAAAAAATCAAGCACTTAGATGTGCGGTGGTCTAGAATTCTATGATATATTATATAATTAATACTATTGAAGAAAATGAAATATATTCTAATAATGGAACATTACAGCTGAACAGTCGGGATTCCTTTTTTAAAGAAAGGGTAAAAGCACCTACCTAATACATATTTGAGCAATTCGATTTCTATACTTAGCTTAGGTATACAGATACTTTAGTTCCTAACGCCATGCAATACTCGTACAGATTTTCGACTAGGAAACCTAAAAGAGGAAAGTTCGACCTGAGGTACAAAAAAAACTAGTGTGGATATGTTGGTAGTAATGAACGCGATGACGCAGACCGCGGCCGGTTCCCCGTCTCCGCGTCACTTCTTGTGTTGCAACTGTCGCGAGCGTACTGCTTGCACTCGCCAGTGTTTACCTACCGCTGCCGCGCAGTAGGGTGGATGCAGATACCTGCATAGTCAAGTTCACAATGTCCTCCCTACCTCAAGTAAGGTCCATAATCCTTTCACAAACTAAGTCTAAGTTAATTTACTACTATTAACGCCCGCCCTATACGATTTAACTTTAACACTACACTAGATGTCGTGTTGTGTTTAAATTGTTCATAGACTGCGTGCAGAGTGGTCTCCCACGTGACCGGGAAATACCTATGTCATCAACTTCTGACTGACAACGGAATAGTACTTTTCTTTTGGATTTCTTTTGGAGAAGGACGCTATGTAGCAGCATAAATTTAGTTTTGCGTGGTATTCGGTTCGTTGCATTCTCCGCCATCTTTAATTTTAGGGCACATTTTTCTTTACTGAATACATATATGCTTTAGGTTAGGCAGAGATGAATTAACAACTACATTTCACCAATAATTGTATTCAATCCCACGTAATAGGGGGTGAGCCTATCAGTTTCCGGGCACTATTGTTGACTCGAGGCATGCAGCTGAGGCTGAGTCTGGGCTGTATATATCTGTCTGAAGTTAAACAGCCCCATCTCTTAGTCGCCCTGTACGACACCACATGAGAAGAGATGAGGTGGCCCAAATTCTACTCTGCCGGAAACCACGCGGCCAAGCGGGTAGTAAGGTTTTGTTCAAGGTTTGACAAATTAAATTTAAACTGTCCCCCCTTAAAGAATTCCGAATGAAAATTGCTTCTAGGATTTTTTACTTTTTCAAATCCTATCTCTCTTGTGTTGTAATAATATTAAATATTATACTACAATAGTTTAGACAGCGCTAGAATGTTGTAAAATATCTACTTATACAAAACGGAAAATTTTGCCCTTACCTGGAGGGAAAGTACCTACCCTAAATACTGGAGATATCTAATTTCACTCAAAAGAAATATTGTCTTATTTTTAAAAAGAAATAAAACTGCATTCAACGATTTTAGAAAACGCGCTTGTCAAAATCGGTAATCGAATCGACTAAAATTCGAAAAATTACGGTATTTTTGTGTCATCAATCAAAAGGTTCAAATCTCTTACCAACAGTAAGAGATTCCCCTTCGGACTCGTGGCCCCACTCCTCATCTCCACCAGTGGGGCCACGAGGACTTTTAAGTACTGATGTCTCCACTGTAGTGGGCCAGTGGAGCTATACGGATTTACTAATACTTATGTCCCCACTCATGTTTTAAAAGCACTGGCTGCTTATAAATATGTCTATTTGCTGTCAATATTTGTAGACATCATTGTCATTGAGACCTGAATCTCGTGGAGGGTGGACACACGGCAACAAATTTACTGGCGTGGCTAACGTGGCTCTGGTGAAATTTCTTGTGAAATTTAAAATTTACTTGCTTTGGTGAAATATAAAACAGTACAAGAAGTGGAAATTCCTGTCAAATTCAGGTCTAATATTTTGGGAGATTATATAACTGATGAAGCGCGAATTATTGTAATTTGTTCAGAATTTGCTAGAGAGTTATTAGGAAATATAGACGAATATTATGCAGATGGGACATTCCAAAGTACACCGCCTCCGTTTTCACAATTATTTACCATACATGGTAACTTAGGGAGTAACACAAATGACACCAGAATATTGCCACTTATATATTGCCTGATGAGTGACAGAACCAAAAAATCCTACTCATTGGTGTACGAAATAATAATATCGAATTGTAGCAATTGGCACCCAAAAATAATGCATTGTGATTTTGAATTAGCTATCACAAATCCTTTAAAAAAAGTATTCCCAGAAGTTGAAATTAAAAGATGCTATTATCATTTGGTGAATGCAATGTGGAGGAAGGCAAAATCCCTTCAGCTAAAACAGAAGAGTAACCGTCGCATAGTAGGTTTATGCACAGCTTTGCCACTACTGCCAGAAGAATATGTACAGGAAGGCTGGGAATACATAACGTCACGATGTGAGGGTAAGGAAAAGGTCAAGCAGTTTATTGCTTATATGGAAAAGTACCTACTGGATGAGAAAAGATTTTATAAGTGAGTGGTGTGTGTATAATCAGCTGCCCAGAACTAATAATTTTGCCGAAGGTTGGCACTCTAGGCTGAATCGTGTTATTAATAAAAATTATAAGACAGTTGCAAAACTTCTAGACGCGTTGAACGAAGATATTTCCATTAATAAAATGACGGTAGCTAATTTCACGACAGGCCAAGCACAGAATAAGCGCCGTAAAATGCAGAAAGAAAATGATATGGACATTTTGTGTGCACAATTACAACTGATCCATAAAGAAATAGCTGTAGGACATTTTTTAGAGATGCTTAGATAAATGTACTACGTCATACTAATAGGTCGGGAAAAACGTTGTATTCCCATTAAATTGAACTCTTTGTTTAGTATAAGTAATAAAACCCTATAAATATTTTTTATGCTGTCCAAAATTATTTCCATATGTTTTTCATAATCTATAAGATATGACAATTTAGAAAAACGGGTGCAAGCATTTAGCTTGTTTTTGATATTAGGAAAAAGGTTTTATATATGAAAGATAGTGGGGACAATTTAACTATTAAAAACATACGAAATCCGTATAGCTCCACTGACCCACTACAGTGGAGACATCAGTACTTAAAAGTCCTCGTGGCCCCACCGGTGGAGATGGGGAGTGGGGCCACCAGTGCTTCCACGTAGTCAAACTATTTTGTCAAACTGGTTTGACCACGAGGAATTATGATTCCTCGTGGTCAAACTAATCGAATTATTCATCCTGTGTTAATGTTTAATTGGTGTGTACAGTCGTAGTCAAACTATTTTATCCAATTGATTTGACTACGAGGAATTATGTTTCCTCGTGGTCAAACTTCATTCACATTGCGGCCTCTTTTCAAAACGTGCATGCAGTTTATGTATTCATTATACAGTCATAGATAATAATATAAGTAATAAGTTGATGTCTAATGTCAGGTACAGCGACGCGACGTTTGTGAAATTGTTTTCCTTATCATATTAGTACCTAACTATTATTAGTAGTATTATTAGTAATATTATTATTATTAGTAGTAGTTAAGATGAATTTAAAATATGTGAAACGTAAAGGTGGAACAGTTCTTCTACTGGAAGGCCGGCAATACTATAAATGGCGTACATATAAAAATGAGAACGTTTTCTGGGCTTGCAGCCAGCGAAGAAAGGAAAAGTGTCGGGGATCGGTTACTCTGAAGGTACCATACCAAATTATTACCTCCAGTATTATATATGGAGAATCTTCTCTTCTCTCTTCAGCTCCAATTATTCTATATTCCGCTTCATTAATTCAATATATTCTATTTTGTTACTTAGGATGAAGTCATAGTTAAATGCAATAGCCACACATGCATAACAGTTGCACGTTTGCTCACAACATTATTACAAAAAGAAATAAGTTTCTGTGAAGAACCATCTCCTCGTCGGAGTGAACATGTGTATAGAGATGATTTCATAACAAAATGCCAAATGGAGTTGATCCATAATGAAATAGATGTTGGTTATTTTTTAAATAAAGTGCGATAGGGATTATTTTTGAATGAACGTCTACAAATAAATGAACATCTACATAACAAATGAACATCTACATAACAAATGAACGTCTACAAAACAAATGAACGTCTACAAAACAAATGAAAGTCTACAAAACAAGTGAACGTCGAAAAACAAAAGACAATCGTAAAGTGATCTGACAACGATTGCGATTGTAAAAAATGGGTGCATGCAATTTTCGACCTTATCGACATTGCTCAGTTTCCTATTTTTTTTACATATTCATGATCAGTGTCATCTATATTACCCAATAAAAGTGTTTCTAAAGTTTTGTCGATAAGGTCGAAAATTGCATGCACCCATTTTTTAAAATCACAATCGTTGTCAAATCACTTTACGATTGTCTTTTGTTTTTCGACGTTCATTTGTTGGGTTATGGGGCTAATCGTCCGAGCCAAGACTGATCCTCGGACGAGTTGCCTCATTCGTAAAACGTACGTATGTATTCGGCTACACTACAGGATTTAAGTTAAATCTAATGGTATTATTGGTAACACTTACTTGCATAAATGTACACATTTTTAACTTAAGATTGATACAGGGTGGGTCGATGAACTAGTTTGACCACGAGGAAACGTAATTCCTCGTGGTCAAACCAGTTTGACAAAATAGTTTGACTACGTGGAAGCACTGGGGGCCACGAGTCCGAAGCCAGAGATTCTTCTTTTGGTAAAATAAATGAAAGGAAGTCCTATAAACTTATAAATTCAAAGCTCAAGCAGCCATGAAGCCTTATTAGAAAGTTTTTTTTACATTTTTTATACCATTTGGCAGATAAGCACACGGCCCACCTAATGGGAAGCGGTTTCCGTGGCCTATGGACGTGAACCTTCTGATGCCCCTCTTGAAGAACCCCATATTGTAGGTGCTTGGAAAAATCGCAGCAGGGAGGTCATTCCACAGCTTGAGTGTGCGTGGCATGAAGTTTCTTTCATAACGCACAATGTGCACAGTCTCCAATGTGTGTGAGGATGAATTCCCTGCCTATGGCGAGAGGTGGGATGATAGAATGTAGCTGCGGGCATCATGTCACTCCTTGACGCCATTTCTTTATCAAAATGAGTACCTACCTAGTAAATGACTGAACTTGGTTTCCAGTTTAGAATGTAATTTTTTTGAGTTACTGCATGAGGACAACACTACAACGTTGACGGTTAGAGATTTCGGAAAGCTTTGACACACATATATGAATGCGCTTTATTTCTTTTTACCCGACTACGGCGAAGAACTGTATTAAAAAATAAATTTGAGATAAACATGTCGTGTTTGATATCAACTGAAAGGGCTTAATTAGCACATTTCAAATATATATAAATTATATCTATTGTTTGCCCCGAAATAATATAAATAAAAAATAAGTTTAAAACTAAAACCTGACCGCTGAAAAAATCACGCTTTAAAAAGTATTAAACAACAACAATCTAGGATAGCCGTGGTCGTATGCACTTTGTATAACAACACAATACATTTTGTAGGGAAAAGTGGCATACGACCACGGCTATCCTAGATTTGTCTTGTTTAATGCTTTTTAAAGCGTGATTTTTTCGGTGATCGGGTTGTTTTTTTAAAAATAAGGGAATGTTTACTTTAAGTGTAATCACTATATCCAGTTTTACCATGCAGTATATTTATACATAGTAAGTAGGTATATACAGTTACACTAGGTTTACAAGTGTCCGGTTAATGGCAATAGGCTGGCCATCTATTACATTGGGACATAACATATATAACATGCGAAATGGGGCTAAATTTGGTTGCTAGCACCTCTGCCTACCCCTTCGGGGATATAGGCGTGAGTTTATGTTATATTACTATATCCTTAGAGTAAATACTTTTCCTTCAGGTAAGATCGAAATCTTCCACCGTCTGCTTAGGTAGGTATACTTTTTTAGATATGCCCAATAGTCCGCAGAGGGATAGGTAGGTAATGTCGGCAAAGTGGATAAGTACATACCTATACACCTTTTCATATGAAGTTGTGTAAAAGTATACTTCTCTTTTTCGACTGTACATAGAAATATTTACATGATTTGCGCAAAGCACACACTCAATGGTCTGTGCTTAAATAAAACGATCCTGTATATGTAACTAGGTATTTTTATTCTAAAACTTCGAAGTAAGTAACTAAATATCTCGAATAAAAGTTTTTACAGATATTATAAAACAAAAATAGCCTAAAAATAAGTAACAATGTATGAAACGAACACCCTCACCACGCCAGAGGCCCCTGGGCCGCGCGCCGGTTCTCGGGCCGGGCCGGGACCCGCGGGTCGAACGCCCTTTTCAGGTTCAGCCTGCTGGACCCCCAGGTGCCGCGCGCTGCCCTGCACCCGGAGCGCCGCGCGCCGCCCGGCGTCGTGGCACACGCTACCCACTATCTCTATTATACCCATTGGTTACGACTGTTTGCCATTAGGTACATTACTTATCTAATGAATTTAGCTCATGTAGGTATGTACGTGTACTCATGTCTAATTTTGCACAATACACCGGCAATTAGCGTTAGATATCTTTGAGTTACCAGAAATATAATATAATAGCTACAGACGCTACAGTGTTTAGGCAACAAAAGATATCATACCTACCTACCTACCTATATTTTTGGAAGAAAAAGATTTTCCACTGTGTCTCTGCTAACAACTAACATATATACAAAAAGGTCTTCAATAAACAACGACACGAGACATTATCCAAAATTTAAGGTTCTTTATCGATAAGTAGGAGGCTCAGCGGATGATGGCGATGTATGTACACGTACATAGAAATGCTTCCAACGCTATAACAGGCGCCTGGCTCGCGGGAGCACCCCGTGAAGCGCAGGCACGGCTCGTCAAGCGTAAGGACGTGAATTTAGTGTAATTCATTGTTATCAGTGTCATCAGTAAACGTCAGTCAGCATCGGCGCCCGCGACGAACCCGCGCCGCGCCGCTCACTGCCGCCACTCCTCGTTAAGCCTCAACTGGAAACATCAAAGTTCTACTTTAGTACAATCGGAGCTTAGAACGTCACTGTGCCCACAACACATGCAAGTTAGTCTCCTAGCCGTAGCGCGTCGTCTGGCAGGTCGTCGGTCCTCATGTTATTATTCTATGTAGGTAGGTACCTACCTGGTTAGTTTCTTTGTGGAGCTCTTTTTAATGGAATAACTTGCTTAGGAGCAATCATTCAACATGAAAATCCAATAGCATAATAACTGTGTACCTATGTCAGTAAAGTATGCTATTTTTATAAATTCACTTGTCAACAGAATACACTAATGCGCTGTTTGATGAGTTCACCAATCGCAAGTGCGCAATGTTCATTTAATGGATGCTGACAGCACCGTGCACTTGCCGGCTGTTTGCTCAAACGATATAGGGATTAGCGTACCTACTCGTACGAATATAAATGTTCGTTCCCGGGCCAGGCCTGCACTCGAGTGACTCAAAAGGGAACGGCATCGGGCGTCTGCTACCACACGCCGATGGATCATTATTGATAGTTTGGGATTGATATGTTATTTTAAAGCAGTAGATAGGTATATTATTTATTACATATTTGTTTCCTTATAAAATTACTTTTTTTATTACTGTGGTCAGGGAATATAGTTGTATTGAGAGGAAAGATACATACCTAGCTAGCTACCACCTCGGCTGATGTTACGCGATTTTTAATGCCGATAACAGCTGTAATAGTTTTATAGTAAACTAATATAATAGTAATGCAAGATAATCTGTTTAGTTCGACTTCTTGCAATTATTTTCACTGCGCACACATTTCTACACCGGTATACAAATACACAGGTATGATTAGTCCGTGTTAGTGTTAATTACTGGGATGTACCTGCGTGACACACCAACACGCGATAATGTTCTAACAAACTAATAACTCTGTTTATATTGGAACCGAACCCCACAATCTCAAAACCGTTGCGTCGCGCTATACTTACCGCGACCTACATACCACTCAGATTGAAATCTAAATTGTAACGTTTAATCTCTTTACATTATTATTGTATTGTACAGGGGCGATGTAAAAAGTGCCTAAAATGTTGAATCAGGGGCACACAGCTGCATAAACACCAAGTCGCGCTGCACGCCTTTGTGCGCGCTAAGCGCTGGCCACACGGCTCAGTGTCGCGCGCGCCGGACTGTCGCGGGCTGAGCAATTAGCGACGGTGTCGGTCTCTGCTCGTAATTGTTATCTAAGGGCCACCGCCAGCAGCACCACACACTGCAATAATATTGACACTCGCCAACATGGCAGGGACAGTCCGCTAGTGCAAGGTAACTGGATACTTTAAGCGATTCGCCGTTCGACAATATCGATTGATTTAACTTTAGTAGTAAACGCACTCTGACTAGACGTGTTTTTTTATATACCAATTAGTTGGCAGATAAGCACACGGCCCACCTGATGGGAAGTGGTTACCGTGGCCGTGCGCACCGTGTCAGGTCGCAATGTGTGAGGATGAATTCCTTGCCTATGGCGAGAGGTGCGATGATAGAATGTAGCTACGGGCATCATGTCAAACAATTCATCTGAGCACAAACCATTGTATAGGCGGTAGAACACAAACAGTGATGCAAAATCCCTCCTAAGGCTAAGAGGTTCCACTCTACCTGTGAGTATGGGATTGTCAACCAACCTCAATGCCCGTTTTTCCAACGAGTCGAAGGGGAAGGGAAGTTTTATGTTTTGATGTTTGTATTTCGAAATATACCTAGGTAGGTAAGTACTTATTTCAACTAGGTATTTTAATTCAGTAAATTTAGTAATAACCCCACAATTGGGTGTTTTATTTATACTAAATTCCTAATACTAGCTCCTTCCTCTGGAGGTACTTTTCGAGGTGTTGTTTCTTCCGGTCATGTACCAAGCACCTACCTACGCGGGACGATCTCTAGCCTAGTTCATCTGCACCTACTGTGTGTTTAGAGTAGACATAGATCCTTGCACAAATAAACACCTGCCAAGTCGACGTGTGTTCTTTACTGCATTGTTTTTTGAGTGTTCATTAAAGCCTAAGCTTTGGGAAAGCCGGTTGATCACCAAAAACCGTCGCCACCTCTCTCACAGAATACCTAAGTACAGACCTAATAATATTTCACACCCTTGTAGGTGTAGTTTAATCATTATTTCATGAGTTTTCGGACGACCAATATTGTAAAGTAACTAATGTTGTGTATAATCAGCCGCCAAGTCCCCCGTCGCGCAGTGCCGCAGAGAGCGTTGGACCTTATCGCGGATGATTCAATTAAAATCTAAGCGCGATTAGCGACCCATTTGGTATCGCGCACTCGATCAGCACACGTGCGCCTCGCACACCACACAACACACAGCACCACACAACTAAGTGTACCTATTCTAGAAAATTACGGACGTACTTTACTCACGCGCAATGATCGTATTCAATAACGAATAATAAGAACATAAGCTGATCAGGGTTTATGTCCGAATATTATTTGACTAGGAAAGGCATTATTTTCTTTTACCAGGAATCGATTGTACCTAACAGTATATTATGGTACGAATGTGTAACGTTGGTGAATACCGCCAAGGCGCCATTGATAGCTACATCGGGCGGTGAACTGCACAAACATGTTCTTCATAACTAGTCCTTCTACACTATTTAATTAATTATATTAACTATAATTTGAACAATGAAAACGAGTTGAGAATTATTTTCGCAATAGCGAGAAAAGTTAAATAGATTTACTATGCGCGCTCATCTAGCATAAACCACAGACTAAAAGAATGAGGTTTATTTATTTAGTTATTTAGTTTTTTCGGATAGTAGAAAATGGGGAATTCAAATTTTTAACAGAGAAAACATAAGTTGTACTTCAGTGAAGCAATTCAACCAATAAAATATAAAGCTATAGGTAACTCACTCGTGAAATTATAGCAAGGGAAAGTCACAGTTTGATTGCAGTGAAATTTGAGTCACTTTATGAGCAAGTGTACTGAAAAAATTCCCTAAAGGGACAAGGTGTTACTGAAAGATACAACCCTGTCTTCTGTTCTAATCTCTCGGAGACAGTTGAGTCTTCCTCTGTATTGCCATTACCTACCGATAGGTAGATAGATACTTTTCATGCTTACAAGTTACGTGCTGTGTTTCTAAGAAGGACTGAATTAACGAAGAAGTCAATTAAGGTAATAAATGTTAGATAGGTACAAGTGGCAGGACAGTGGTCCAGCGAGGGCTGCCTGCGGCGGCGCGGCGGCACGTGGCGCGCGCCATATGTCGCCGCTCTCCGCTAAATTGATGAGACACGCGTGCGTCGGCTGGCGCCAGGACTTACCAACTATTATTCCACTGTTATGAACCAATTATGCTTTTGTAAAATAGGTAGATAAATATGGTCGCCATTGGCCGCGACATGGCAACTAGCCTTGCCTGGGTCGACCGGGGTGCGAGGGATATGCCAGTCAACCTCACCTTCGGCAACCAAAGCGATCTAGGTAGGTACAGGCGGCGTGCGTTTTAGTCGGTTCGAGTCCGATATAACCTCTTCCACCGGCTCCGGAGGGGGGGGGGGGGGCATCCGTGGGGATTTCTCTAACGTACAAAAAAAAATAGGCTAGCCCCGAGGGAATTAAGGTTGTTTTTCTCGAGAGACATCAGTCCAGTTAATACGGCACAGAGTGTGGCTTAGTGAGCATTTGGGATTAATGTCAAGTGTGACAGTTGAAGCTGTCGACAGTCGAGAGGCGTCGGGGCGCGCCGCGACGCGAGCGGCGGCGCACGTGCGCCCAGCGCTGTTTGTAACCAAACATAATAACTAATACTCTTAACTAACTCATACAAACGCGCCCCGCATCAAAACGTTATTATAATATCATCACAGCGAATCAATCTTAATTGTTCGCGACCGCGGATCCAAACGCATTATTTACATCCCCTTCTGAATCGCAAACGGCGCGCGGCGGGGTGGACCGCTCGGCTGTCACCGCACTGTAGTCTCTATGCGCTCGGAAATAAAGTTCCAAATCGTTCTGATATACAGGTGTAATGCAATGGAAGCTTAGTATGGTGGTGTGCGGGGCCGCGGGTGCACTAATAGCGGGGACATCGCGATGTAATGACAGCGCGCACCGCGACTAACGCGGCGCGACGGCGGGCGGCCGCACGTGCGGCGTGCGCGGGGTGGCGCGAGTCGCAGCAAGTGTGCGCCGGCGCCGCGCAGGTGGCGCGCCGGGGAGCTCAGCCACGACAGTCGAACCCGCCTAGCGCCTAGCGCCTAGCGCCACGAAGGTGTAGCACACGCAGCCCCGTAGTGTCGCCTGCTGCGGCTGTCTACCGTCGACTACGGGTTCTTAGCTTAAGTAAGCGGTGTTCGTTTCAGACCGCACTGTGCACTCTGCGCGGTGCAGGTGACTCAGGTTCAAAGCTATATGTATATAAAGCGGTACACCTAAGCAGATTTTTAGACACTTACCAGCCATGCCGCTGATACCCTCAAATAAGTATGTTTTTTTCAACCTACGTCAAAGGGCAGATAGGGCTGCATACGTACTTTACTACATAACCGGCTGTATGTAACATACAGGGAATTAGAAAGACTTGAAAGTATGTTGTTCCTAAAGTATGTTGTTCCGCAGAAGTCGTCCAATAGGTAATAACAGTAATAAGGAAACAGCGCTATTTACAGATTCACATCTGGACGGGACACATCTTGGACCTACGTCGGGAGATAAACGAGGCCTGGCGCGTCGCGGGCGCGTATTGTAATATATACTTTTGAAATTCAAACTCGTTCACCGCCGTAGCAATGTTATCCTCCAAAGACACCCAAGAGAAATGTACCTACTGCACGTATGGGTAAATTTTGAGCACATTTGAGGTCCAAGATATAATGTCCAAGTTATACATCGTACGGCTCGGCTCGGCCCCGGGGACAGGTGCCGCTACTCACTCTCATCCTCCTCCTCGCCCTCGTAGGACGCAAGCGTGACGGAATCCTCGGAGGGCGCGCGCTCGGCCTCCCTCTCGCCGGCACTGCGGTACAGCTCGGCGCGCGCCTCCACCACGTCGCGCACGATATCTGCAGCACAAACACGATCTGATAGCACCGCACACCTCACACCTCACACGTGAGCCACGACGCTTATCTAGGTACATATAGTAACGAACACTCTGCGACAAGTGCACACTGTGTAAGAGAGTCGAGACTCCAGCTAGGCGAGGGGCCTGTGGCTGCTGGCTTGTATTTTACACTGTAAACAATAATAGGTACCTATAGGTTGTGCCATAGGGATTGAGAATAAAGTTTGTAGACCGAGTTCACCTTGCGGTTTGGACCGGCTACCTAGGGGTTGTAAACATTTTTCACACTGAAGCGAAACTGACTGTAGCTCCACGTAGCGCCCGCGTGAACCTTTCGTTTAGTTACACAAAAATCATTAGGTACCTATGTTACGATATGTTAGAAAATACTTAATGCTCAAAATGAGTGAGATGAAAAGTGTTTAATTTCAAGTGGAGGAAAAATTTAGGTCTTGCACCGCCACTGAATATATGCTATGCCTAGTTTGGTCGATACTTCTCGTTCTCAAAAAGATTTCCATTTAATTTTTTATTAATAATATATATTGATAATAATAATAAAATAAATTTAATAAAATATAAATATATATATATACTCTTGCACGAATTATTGAATATAATGGTAAAAATGTATTAATTTGAAATAAAATGATAATTAGCTAATTGTAATTAAATACATAAAGCAATTTAGTCTCGAGCAGCAAAGCAAGAAATAAAACAATTTAATCTCGATTTCAGTTATTGAAAAAAAGATACAAATACTTACATAAGTTAGTCATATTTTTACGCTTATGTACAATTTAAAAAATAATATTATTTTTAATTGTTTTCGGACTCAAAATTTAAATTTTTAGGGTTAAAATTAAAATTTTGACTTTAAATGTAAAATTGGTTTTTGTTGTCAAAACTTTACTGCAAACTTTATTCTCAATTCATCTGGCACGGACCGATGCAAGTTTAGAAAAGAAACTGAAATTCAGTAGGCACTTAAATACATTTATCTGAAATCAGCACGCTCAGAATCCATTCGATTAGAGGTGAGCTTTCTTTCCATTCTAATTGTAAATTTTCACTCACCTGTGATGACATCGCGGCTGGTGATGATGGACTCTATCTCGCTCGACACCTCGTCCACGAGCCACGGCATGAACTCCTCGTCGATGCCTGCGACACAAGCGAGTGAGTGTGAGTCGCGAGTGCCAGTGCACTGGGTGTGGGTGTGGGTGTGTGTGGGTGTGGGTGCGTCGGCGCGGTACCTCGCTCGATGCGCTCGATGAGGTAGCCCTGCTCGCGCAGCCCCGCCAGCACGGCCGGCAGCAGCTCGGCCACGTAGCCCTGCACCAGCACGGCGGCCGCGGCCCGCTCGCGCGCCTCCGTGGCCGCCACCTGCGCCACGCGCGCCTCCGCCACGCGCCGCTCCTGCGATACACGTGGGTACAGGTACACTTATATGCTATAAGCTCGTTTGTTTTAAACTACAAAGGGGGAAAGGTCACAGCGGCTTAAGCCTGCGGCGATGAGTCGGCGAGTGAGGGGTCACCTTCTCCTGGTGCAGGCGCGCGTCCTGCGCGGCCAGGCGCTGGCGCTCGGCCAGCTCGGCGTCCCGCAGCTCGCAGTAGCGGCGCTGCTGCTCGCGCAGCGCGGAGAGCTCCTCCTCCTGCGCCACCTCGGCCAGCGCCTGCTCCGTCGTCTTGCCCACCAGCACCTCCAGGATCGGTTGCACCTCCAGGTCGAAGTCGAATAGCTGCAAATACATTGATAATGGTCTTTACATTTCAGAGGACACTGATAACATATTTTTGACAGTGAATCCACTTTTCAGCGAACTTTGATTGGTGGCAGCAGCTGAATATTTTATAATGGGCTGACGTGGATTTGTGTTAGTTTATCTGTTAAACTACATACTTTATTGATTTTGTTGCAGTTAGCGCCGGGATAGATCTATCGGTTCGAATCGACTAAGCCACTAAGACATTCAATTAAGAAAGAAAAAATAGAATCTGTTCAGGCAGGATTGGTACCCGAGATCTTTCCCTTCTGTGCCATCGAACCTCGCCTGAAGCCAAATTTTCCTAAAAATATTCGTCTTGCGGCGACTGTGGGAGCCATCTACTGATATACACCGTGCGTTTTAGTCGGTTCGAGTTCGACGTAACCTCTCCCACCGACTCCGGCTGGATTGTATTTGTGGGGATTTTTCACACGTAAGAAGAAAAAAGACCAATTTTCGACTTTTAGGTCTCCATCTACTCGTAAAGAATACCAGAGATGTTCGTAGGGCAACCGAGATTGACAGCGTAACGCACAAGTCGTCGCTACATAGAGTATAGTTTATAATGATGCTCCAGTAGGTATCTATCACTTTCGGTGGGTCTGTACAAGAGTAACTCCTATTAATAGTAGTCACATACTTAGTAGTTAATTGACTGTAGGTACAAGTGTACTCACGTCACCAGGATATATCTGCGTGAAGGCGTCTACGCCGGTCTTGGCCGGCACGTACAGCGGCGTGGCGGGCCGGTCCACGAATAGATCCGTTTGGACGCCCACCTCCATTTCCGTGCCCTTGTCGAACAGCTGTGCCAAACAAGAGCGAAGATTAGGGCTAAGGCTTATCTGCGTAGTTAAGTCAGCTTTATTTCACTTGTACATGGTTAGCTACACGATAACTAATGAAAATAAACGATTTAGCTAAACTAAGCTAAAAACTATAGTAATATTGACTGCCACAATTGAAGTCAGTTAGAATTATTATATCGTTCCAGTGCCACGCTTGCCTCTACGAGGTTCAGCCGCTGAATACTTACCGCCTCCTCATTTGACCTCAACGCTAAGCGAAGTCAAGTATACGACCACGCTGCTCCGGACGGCAAGGCTGCACATTCCTTATCTTCCGTTGGCATGACGCGAGCGCCACCTTCGGTGCTGCACGCGTCCATGCTCATAGCTGCGCGCCATCGGCGGGGTCGCTACTGCGCTACGTTAGAGCTATGTGGATAAGACTGGCGCGGTACCTCCTCCAGGTAGTACTCGGTCTGTATGGGGTGGTGGCGGCGGCCGGGCGCGGGCGGCGGCGTGCCGGGGCGCAGGCGCGCGTTGGCCGCCCGCCGCGCCAGCGCGCGCCGCCGCGTGCGCGCCAGCTTCGCCGCCGCGCTCTCCACGCCGTCGCCCTGCGGACACGCGACCGGGCACACCGTGACTACTCGTACTAGGGGCATTAAGGACCTGCTCTGTGCGACGGTCTCCTCGCTACAGCGTCGGACTTGAGGTCGTGCGGTCGGCCTACGAAGAGAACCTAAGCCAAATTTAGCTTAGCTGGGGAGGTTCACGAGAACACTTCTCGTGATTTCGATAACTGGGGCTCTTAAAACCGAACAACGACAAAATCGAAGTACTATCTACAGATCGCACACAGTGACAGGACAGGACCTTGCATGAAACGGTAAGTTACGCATTATGCAGAACCGATCATTACTGCAGCACAAATTACTTTCGAACAGTTCAGCGAGTTAACTACAAAGCGAAGGCTCTCATTTTAATTTAATTCCTTCTGATATATTATTTAGAATGCCTCGAGTGACCGACGTGATTCACACACATTTGTGTGTGTGTGTGTGTGTTTGTTGTGCTGTAGCATCGAAACCCGAAGGAAGTTCTTATTATTTTGTAGTCATTTGTATTAAATTCTCTTGGTTATTTGTAGAGTATATTGCAGTCTGTGCCGCTACATAACATTATTTCAGGAGATATACAAAAATTGACAAAAATCAAGTCGAATTCAATGTGTGTATAAGAAGCGGGTCTCCTGCTTTGAAGGTTTCTTTTTAACCCCCGACGCAAAAGCGACGGGGTGTTATAAGTTTGACGTGTCTCTCTCTCTGTGTCTGTGTGTGTCTGTCTGTGGCATCGTAGCTCCTGAATGAACCGATTTGGATTAGTTTATTTATATATTAGTTTTTTTCGTTTGAAAGGTATATTAGTCGGGAATATTCGTATCCATGTTTGAAAAAAATCGGTCCAAGATGGCCGCCGCTGCAAAATGTCGAATTACATTTAATTACATTTCACAACTTCCTCAATATGGGTATAAAATCAAAGAACTTGACGAGTAAATTAATTTAACAGTGTAAAATAAAAATTGAATTAAAAATTTAAAAAAACCCCCGTCACAAAAAACAACCCCTAAAAAGTTAAAAATAAGTTGAGTTAGTTAGCCCTATAACTTTGATATACATATATTTTGAATCAAGCGATGCCATTGTCAGGGGGACCTTGGATCGTTCCGATAATATGACGTACCTAGTGCTGTACCATTTAGGGTCCCCCGACATGACAAGGCTTGAATCAAAATATGTATTACCATATCAAAGTTATAGTTATATATATATATAACTAACACAACTTATTTTTTACTTTTTGGGGGTTGTATTTTACGACGGGGGTTTTTTAAATTTTTAATTAATTTTTATAATATGGGCTAATACTGGTGACTTGGTGGAGTGGTACACACATTATAACCACTAGACCAACCAGCCTGCAAGTCTTTCCGGTTCACTCTATCAATTAAACACTTTGACCTATGGGTCGTACACTAGATAACGATACCATCGCCACCCGAGCGCCATTACGCCATCGCGGCAGTGTCGACCCTTCCTCCTCCTGACGCGGCTTGAATGAATGGCTCAGAGCCGTGTTTTTATTAATATCAAGTTGGTATAATAAGTTTGTAAGCTGTAATCGTTTGTACCTGTATTAGCACAAAAACGAGTCGTTAGTAGAAAAAAGCTACATGCAAACATGTAGTAATTAATGTTATCAAACTTCTAAAATAACAGAGTTTTGTTAAGAATTGTAACGAAATGTCGGCATGTCGTGCCGCCGACCCGATGGCATTAAATACATTGAATTCCTTCAGAAGCTAATTAGGAAAGGCAAATGACCGCAGCGAGTGAAGCCCTGGGCGAGGGCGTACGCCCGTGAGAGATTGTACCTAATATAAGCAGTAACATTACGGGTACTCAATTTATACTGAAGTTTTCCGCGTATCCCTGTACTTTCATTGTGAAATTATACCCAACAAGGGTTAGCTATTAACACCCAGTACACAAAATTAGGCCGCGCAGTACAGAATTTACAACGACGGTGTACATAAGGGCTCAGAATATTGAGAAGGCCCAGTGCGGTTTGTAAGTCCGACTCATTTATTTATTTCATAATCATCTTTCTGTCCCTGTGCCATATTTAGCTATTTGGGGTGCTTAAATGGACAGAGATTTTGTTTTATATTGTCCGTTTATCCGCAATCAGTAGACTGGTATTATAATCGTATGTGTGGATAGTTATTGGCGAGCATGGCCTCCACCGAGACCACAACTCTCGCAAGGGAAGTCACAACAGTAACCTCATAATAATGTTTAATTGGAGTGTTTCTTGTCTAGCTTTTTGTCAGTGGGAAGCCCAAAGGCTTGTCCTGATTTTGTGTTCTGCACTAAAGGCACTTAAAATCTCTGTTCTTACTGTGTGTACTGTGACTCCACCAGGACAGAGTCTTAATAAAATATATCGCTTAGAAGTGTTGTCTAGGTTTTGTATCAGATGTACTTCGAGTAGTGTGATAGTGTCAGGCAGGTAGCGCCTCGGTGACGTCAGCAGTCAGCGGGGCAGCAAGGCAGCAAGGCAGCAAGGCGAGCAATACTCACGGCGGCGTGCGGGTGCGCGGCGAACGTGCTGCCGCGCACGACGCGCTTGTCGTGCATCACGTTGGAGTACTGGCCCGTGCCCAGGCTGCCGCTGGAACACAACGCACGTTACGTCACTACCAGCCACGCGCCAGCACCCGCAGTGCGACCTAGTCAATATGAAGTAGATCTCAGAGGTTATTAATAAGTATTATAATAATACGGGATTCTCCACTTTACATTGTACTTGTAAAGCAACTGATAGTTACTAATGCCGTGTGTATGTTACCTCCTTTAATCTTAATAATGTAACGAATTGTGACATTAATATCCTATCTTCACACTCAAGTACTTTATGTTAGGTCAGCAGGAGAGCAGATGGCAGTAGCTTCACGGAAAATATTAAAGTTCAACCGCAACACATTGTCACTCATACACATCCACAGGGCGGTTTTCTAATCTAAACTAGAAAACCAACCTCGACTGAGTTGGGAAAAGGCTCAGAGAATAATGAGAATTGGAATACTTGAGAAGGGTTGTTCCGCCTTCATACCACGTGAACTCATACCATTTTTAAATCATACCCATTTCTAGTCTTAAATCATACCGATGCAATGTAATAAATATAAATGAGTTCGAGTGAGTATGTGTTTGATAAAAAAGTACGGATAGCACGATCATGGAGAATTTGCAAAAGAAAAATTATAAATTGCTTAGTATGTAACTTTGTTTTCTTTTTTATATACCACTTTGGCAGACAAGCACACGGCCCACCTGATGGTAAGTGGTTACCGTGGCCTACGGACGTATGCAACACCAGGGGTGTTACACTCGCGCTGCCGACAATTGTGAGTGAAAAGTGTCTTGTGATATCAGTAACTTTTAGAGTTAGATATGTAGACGATGCATTTACATATCAAAGCTCGGTGTCTGTTTACCGTCAGGTGGGTCTAGTGCTTGTTTAAAATCTTACTAGTATAAACTTTAGAAAACAATAGCAGTCGATGTAGTAGTAACTTGGCTATAATGTGTATTATTTATGGTACCTATTTAGTAATGAAAACTAATATAAATCGAGATAAGATAACCGGACAGAGGGGGGCGGAAGCAGGGCGCGTGCTGTTGACCTCTCAAGTGGGCCAATGCGCCCGCTCCACGCGCCCAGCCGCTCGACGAGCCTTTTGTTGTATGCTACTTACGTGGCAGATAAGCACACAACCCACCTGATGGGAAGTGGCCCATAGACGTATGCAACACCAGACGAGGTACACTCGTGCTGCTGACCCTGAAAAACCTTCTTAGACCCTTTTTGTAGGCGCTTGGGAAAACCCCAGCAGTGAGTTCATTCCACAGCTTGAGCGTGTGTGGGATGAAGTTCCTTTCATAGCGCACAGTGCCAGGGTAGCTTCTGCTGGTACCGGCGCATTGAGAGAATGTTGGAACAGGAGCCAGTGGTCGGTGTCTTGGAGCGTTCGATAGCTGTGCCTGCGACTTTATTCGCGCGGTCTTAGAATTGGGTTTTATTTTTTTTACGCGTATTTCGTAATACTTTTTCTAAAATAAAAGTAAGTTACGTTAGTGACAGCTACCTACAGTAAAAATATCCATCAAAATTGGTCGGCCACTTCGGAGATTACTCTGTATAGAAACAAAGACAAATAGACATAGAAACTTTAGAAAAATTGCTGTTGTCGTGTAACCAAACCAATATACATTCAATATAAAATCTGGTATCGTTACAAACAGACACTCCAATTTATTTATTTGTATGGATTGGCCTACGAAGTGTGAGTGCACTGCTGTGTCTCAGCGGTAAGGTCGAGGGCGTAGCCCCGCTGATATAGCTCAGTTGATCGAACATAAAAACATGTCCGTAGATGTGAAGTACCGTGTATGCTAGGTACGTACGGCTCGTCCTGCCTCTCCAGCGCCTGCGCCATGCCCACGACGCCGGCGATGAGCGCGCGCACGCCGCCGAGCGCTTCGGCCGCGCGCCGACGCCGCGCCACGAGCGCCTCGTCGCCGTTGGGCAGGCCGGCTTCCTGCTTCTTGTCCAACACCGAGCGCTTGACGCGCGGCGCTACCACTTTCGGTTTGCTCGAGTACGAGTACATAACCTCCCTCTCCTTAGTCGGGTAGAGCGTCTCCAGGCCAAGGATACGCGCCACGTCCGGCGGCGGCAGCAGGAACTGTCCGCTCTTGACTGTGGTCACGAAGCGCGGCTTGTCCCCATCATTGGAGGAAGGCGCGTTTCGAGACCGGCTCTTCCGTTCTGGTGATTTATCCATGTTAGGAGAAAGCTTTTTGTCACTTTCCGAGTCGATATTATTGATGCGCGGATGCGACTGACTCAGCGGTTTGGCCGGCGGTGGATGATGACCGGAGCTCACATTGGGGTTGGAGGCGACGAGCGGCCCGTTCCGTGGCCGGTAGCGGGTCGGGCGCCGAAGGTTCGCCTGAAGTATTTCCTTCTCCTTGAGTCTCCGCAGCTTGAAATCGAGGGCCCGTGAGAACTTCGGGTCGAGTATACTGTTGGGGGTGAGGGGCGCCGGCATGTCGTCGAGCTGCAGCGGCTTCACCACGTTCACGTTGCTGGGCAGCGTCGGCGCGAGCTCCCCGTCCACGGCGCTCCGGCGGGCGGCCTCATGGTCGATGACCGTGAAGGCGCTGGTCTCCTCGGCGGGAGGCACGGGCGGCATGGCGGCGGTCACATGCCGGGACGGGTGGGTGGCGGGCGCGGCCGGCCTGCTCGGCGGCTAACGATTACTGAGGGCGCGCGGCGGCCGCTGGTCAGTCGGCGTCGGCCGCGGCGGGTCACGAGACGTAAGCGCCACTCACCGGCGCGTATTTGGGCCGTTTCGTTCGCACCAGTTCACTTATGCGGCATACACAATCGCGCAAGCGCCCACGTGGACCCCACGACGAGGGTAAACATAGGTCTGTATAGGAACGAATGCTTCGCACCGGCCGCTCGCATCGACTCGCCGTGTTTGATTTCAATGACATGACACGACGCGAGGGGTTTTCAGTAGGTCACACCGCCTTCGTGCGGTGACTCAACGACAGCTCAATCAATTGTCCGGCTGTGCGCTGAGTACACGTCGGTCGTGGAAATGATTACATTGATAACAGTTGACACTGTTTTGTTATTAATGCACCTAATCATTTTCCAACGTTGATACAAGTCGCATGTCCCTTTGTCGCGGTGTCTCCGCGCGCTTACGCTGCGCCGGCCGGTGAGGGCACCGACTCATCTCGTCAGCCACGCGCGAGATGAATGCGCGTGCAGCATCCCGCATCCTACGGCCTTATTGGCCTGTTTATTCTTCTCTGTGGCATAGCGGTAGAGCGTTCTATTGCTACGCGGGTTAGATTTCCACTCAGTGCAAATATTTATAAGTATGAATATATTATATTGGTCTAAGTGTTTCTATGTATAATAAATATGTATTTGTAACAAAAAGTACCAAAGTATGGTTACTACCATTCTAGATCCCATAACACTAGTTAGTTAAGCTATGCCTACTTTGGGTCTAAACAGTGCTGTGTACAATGTCGTGGAATGTAATAAGTCCTTACATATGAAATTGGCGTTTTGTACGGGAGGAATATAAAGTTTTTTTTTTTTGTAAAGTATATTTAATTTATCAAAGTATGCACCGTTGTTGTCTATGCACTTTTGCCATTCCATAGGTTTGATCCCTTTACTAAATAAACCAAGGGGGCGACAATCAATAAACTCTTTGAAGGCGGTTTGTACTGCCGCATCGGAGTTGAATTGTTTCCTTGTAAGAAGTAGTCTAAATTCCGGAAAAAATGCAAATCTGTTGCAAAAAATGCAAGCTCATCTAACTGAGTAGTTGTTGGTTGTGCAGGGTGTGGTCTTGCGTTGTCGTGAAGCAGCAGTGGCCTAGAGCGATTGGCCAATCTCGGTTGTTTAGCAGCTAATTCTTTCTTTCTTCACGGTTTGCAGTTGCTGACAAAAGATATCTGCCACAAACGTTTGGCCACATTTTAGAAAGCTGTAGTAAACGACACCGGCGCTAGTCCACCAAACACAAGGAACTTTTTCCGAGTCAATTTTCGTTTAGAGTAGGATTTGGCTGCAGAGTTCAGCCATTGTGACGAGCGCTTCCGGTTATCGTACAGTATCCATTTTTCATCACAAGTAATAATTCGATTTTAAATCCCTTCATTATTGTGTCGCTTGAGCAAAGTAACACAACAGTCAACGCGTGTTTACAAGTTCGATTCACTCAATTCATGACGTTCAAG
The DNA here is from genome assembly GCA_963662185.1 of Eilema griseolum. Lineage (NCBI taxonomy): Eukaryota > Metazoa > Arthropoda > Insecta > Lepidoptera > Erebidae > Eilema > Eilema griseolum. The sequence continues at coordinate 28,855,439 of OY759237.1, read as the reverse complement.
AATATTAATTTTCCCGATCTGCTTCAAGTGGATTAATACTGTTTTATCACTTCCTCGAAGTTTTTAATTCTTCATTTTCCACTTTGGTCTCCGCCCGTCCACGGGGTTGGTTCTGAAGGTCGAAATTTCCAGAACGAATACTTACTTTGAAACCAAAATCGGACCGTACTTTCTTTTGCGACACCAGAGCCGTTCACGTCAATAATCCTTCGAGCTGTTTCTGCAGCACCGGCGCCGCGGTAGAACTCGTACTCGTGATATATCGATATTTCATGTTTTCCATTGCGCGGTAATAAGCGACGCCAAAGAAAAAAAAATGAATAACTTTTTTCAAATTATAAATGTACCAGCTAAATTAATGTATTGAATTTGGGATTCTTAACCAAAGAGGAGATATTTCAGATCAAAATGGTCGAAAATGAATTTCATATTTTATATTTAGCTCTAGTAATTTAATGTTAATTTATTTAGTTTACTGTTTTTAGTTTTTAGCTTTTTTAGTATTACAGACAGGGGCCGTAGGGGTGGGGGGGGGGGGGGCATACGTTTATACGTTAAGGCTATAATTACAGTTTAAGTAATATAATCTAATATTGCGTGTTTCATGGTCTCTGAGTCGCGGCCGAAGTAGTTCCATGACCGCTGGTGGGGGTGGGGGACCTGACCTTCAGTTTCGAGTCCGTAACCGCTTCTCACCGGATGTGCGTCAAGGAGCCGTTAACATTTTAATAAGACCATAGACGCTCGTAGCACGCAACTCTCTACGAAGTTGCTACGCCTGTAGAGGGCCATGGTTTATCATTTTTGCTTATTCGTCACTGAATTTAGATATTGCTCATCTCGTAATAAATGTTATGTAATATCACAAGGAGAGTGCGTCACCCACGTGTAGAGGAGTTCAGGGCGACGTCCGTCCACCTCCGGCGGGCTGCGGGCCGCGCTACTGTCAGACACTATTCGATCACATCACCTCAATGATAGGCTTTGATGCATATTTCTGACTCGCACAAGATAAAACGAGTGACCACCAACCTACCATCAACCTATCACCAGCCTACCACCAACCAACCACCAACCGACCACCAACCGACCACCAACCGACCACCAACAGACAACCAACCGACCACCAACCGACCACCAACCGACCACCAACCGACCACCAGCATACCACCAGCCTACCACCAAAGGGAGATCGTGACTCGTGACACTAGGATCAGTAATCAGTTGATTTAATTGGGTTTTAAAATTATATTGATTTCCCTACAACAGTCTTCTTCACCTCAGCGTTAATCCCAGTCGCATCCGAAGCTTTCACCTCGGAGTCTGGGGTCCGCTTTACCACTCTAACTGCGGATTTGGCTCAACTTCAATATTTTCCGTGAAGGGACTACCATCTGACCTCCACAACCCAGAGGCGTTACAAAGCATTGCAGTTAGACCCAACTACCCGTAACAAATACCATAGATGTTCGTATGGCAACAGGGACGAAGCGACGGCTTTTTTTTTACATGCGTAAAATCCCCACGGTCACCCCGAGTCCTCACTCGCGTCGCAGTGATGGCACTCGGTCGTTGGCTCTTTCTCCATTCGACGCAGATACTTTCTCAAAGTGACGACGGCTTAACGTGCTCACAGAGGCACGACCAGACCCATGCAATTACCAAAATTCATGGATACAAACATTTGCTCTAAGCGAGGATCCAATCCGCGCCTCCGGCGTAGCAGCCGCGTTCTCTACCGCCACGTTACAAAGGTAACTCCAACAGTACGGCTTCGCCATGCTGAAGTACGCGGTGGTCCGAGCGTCGTGAGTCATCGTTAGGCGCAGGCGGAGGTCGCGCCGAGCGATCTCCGCTACATAATGCATGCGCGTCAATCACTGTCGGCTGTGGCGCCTCGCTGACCGCCCACCCTCCCCTCTATATGCTCACCCTCAAAGGTCACGTGGCGATGGCAGCGCTACGACACAACGTGGTGCAAGCGGTGACTCGTAGTGCGTGTTCACCCTCACATAATCTCGCACTTCGCACGAGCTTGCACTTCGGAGTGAGGACCGCTCTCTTGTTTTAATTGACTGTTTTGGCTTTTATGGTTATTTAGGATGGGTGCTGACTGCTGGGTGCTGGGCAGGTAGTTCGCGAGCTGAGTAGCATTGATTATCAACAGAGATGACTTGATGAATTGATGCAGTATGCTAAAGATCTAAAAACAATAGATCTCTTCTACTATTTCTACATCCATGATATAAAGTTATATAATTGGGGTAATGTTTCAATTTTCAAATTATTAGTTTCACGAGTGAATTCCGGCGGAACTAAACGGTCGATAAATGCACGCAATCAAATGTTAGTAAAGAAAAGAAATGCTCGCTAGCGGAGCGCGGAGGTGGCGGAGTCGGTCGCCGGGCGGCCAGCGCCGGCCAGCGCGCCCCAAGGTTAAGGGCGTTGACCCGCGGGCGCGCTGCCGTGAGCGCTCGAGTTAAACACCTCGAGCACCTCCATAATCACTACATTCACCTCACCTTGGAGAAACATTTTAACAAAATTTCAGTTCGATATAATCTCAAGACATTATGGATAGAATCTAAAGAATATGGAAATTAGCCTTTTACCTAAACAGTAGTTCTTCGAACATGTACACTTAAAAGTAGTGACTCACTAAATTTACTTGTTATATTCAATACAAACAAAATTAGTTTTTATAGTGATGTCAGAGCTATGTACACCGTACTCAGCAGAGTACGTCGTTGCCACGTCATGATGTCTGCCGTCGGCAGTGGCAGAAACGTCGACTTAAGTTAAAAAAAATATTTTTAATATAATACTAAATAAGCTAAAACAGTTGACGGCGAACAACGGCGTACGCTGTCTGCTGTGCATCTCGCTCTGATTACTGGCTTTTCAAAGTGTAAGAATATAATGTCTAGACCATTTGACGCTTAATTTTAGCTGACGATGGTGCATTGTCTTGATATACTTACATACTTACAATTGAGCAGAACATACACTTTAATCAAAGAATAATAAGACTGCATTATATTCAAGTATCTGCAGTGGCGTAGCGGTAGAGCTTTCGAAGGCTCAGATCAGACATCGCGGGATCGATTCCCGCTCATATTTTCCATCAGGTGGGCCGTGTGCTTGTCTGCCAACCAAGTGGTATAAAAAATACGTTAAACTATTTAAACGTGCTTTTTAGACTTCTAAAACTAAAAGCTATAAAATAACAAAAAAAGATTGAATCTACAGATTTATGATCTGTTAGACACCCGTGCCCAGTCCGAGAGGCGATATTATTTCAATTGATTGTTCAGGTACAACAGACAAAGTAGGCACCGTATGTGAGTTATACAGAACCCAATCCAAAAAAAATCGGTTCATAAATGCTGAAAATAAAGAAGAACAAAGAAGTCGGTTTAAATATACAGGTCAAAACACACAAACGTTTATAAAATTAAAACTACTGGTCCAAACTACGAGTATATCGAATTTTATGGGACCAAATGGAAACTATCACGATCAAACTAAAAATGAATCACGTAAATCAGATCATAAATCTCAGAGTAATCGGTGTACATACATAAAAAATACGAACAAATTGAGAACCTCCTCCTTTTTATCCGACTACGGCGAAGCAAAAGGAGGGTTATGATTTTGACAGGCTACGTATGTATGTATGTAAGTATGTACATATGTAGGTTGATCTGTTTCGTCATAGCTCCTCAGCCACTTATTACAACCGGACAAATGAGATCCGTTAGAAGCGTCTTAATCGTTCGCTGGTTACAGGCTATTTAATGTGTCACTGAATCTAATGTGGCGCCCTCAAGCTGTCATAAGCTAAAAAATAAAGGAGATGGATTCGCTTTCATACATTCTTGGGCCTAAATGTAAAAAGTTGAGAGTGGCCTCAAGTGAAAGCTTATATATTATTAAACCATTCCTGCAAAATCTGCAGATTTTGAACATCAGAGAGCAGAGTTATAAGAGATTTAGTAAGTGAGGTTATACAAGAAATTAATATTTTTGAACTATCATTTCTGTTTTTTTATAGAAAGTAGTTATTTTTATTATAAAGATTTATATTGTACTCAGGGATAATGTAAGAAAACTTACAAATAGATATTAAAGATATGTAATACAAAGATGTCATGTTAAAAAAACTCTTTAAATAATAAATTAATTATTTTATTTTTCATCAATAATAATTAGAATATCGTCTAAGAAGTGCGCAGGGGGAATTACATTACCTAGCCCAACCAAGGTACCATATAATTGACATTATGTGTGCGCAGCAGCCTACAGTTCGTTTACCTACAGTACAGGTAACAGTAATGTCCGAGGATTGCTTCTCTACCTCGTAGCACATGGGTAGATAATCTGTTGTCGACTAAGATGTATACAAAATGTGTCTTGCGACTAATATGTCTGGTTTGAATGCGTCCCCTTAGCATCCATTCAGAATTAGAAACCGACAACTCTCGAAGCAGGCTGCTGCTGACCACCCTACACACTTCTGTAATGAAGCATTCATTACCTCTTAGATGCTCACTGTAGTATGAACGAACCTGCTTTATCTGATATGTCCCTAAATATATTAGAATTAATTCACTTTCTGTAAGCTGGGGAAAATCATTTAAGTTATCATTGTGAACCGTTATTGTAATAACTGATTGACTGAAAGTCAGGAAGCTGTCAGTTGTCACAGCACAGATTATACGACTTATACAGTTGATAAACACGAGAACTATTTAATCGATTAACCAAAATCAATTCAGAATGTATTATAATTACACTGTTATTATATTTTTGAAATGTGTATTATTGTTATTATTATGTTTTGTTCACTTTGACTGAAATAATACTACGACGAAAGTGCTTTTATTGACAACATTGTTTGAATCATTTACAGTAATCGATAATTAATCATATTCGTGGAATAAACTTAGTTTTAAGATTTCTCGTCTTCCTGATGTTCAATAGAGCTGTTTTTTTTTAAATTTTGAAATTGAAAAATATACCACTTTTTTAAGTCATTCTTATTTCTTATTCTTATTTATTTATTCAGTAACAATTTACACTGTGTTTGAACATTCATAATATTCAACTAATTACAATTTGGCCCAGAAATCCCCGTCTCCTTTGAGATAAATATGTCGTTAGTATCAACTGAAAGGGGTTCATGAGCACATTTCAAATATGTATAAATTATACCTATTACTTGCCCCAAAATAATATAAATAACGAATTAAGTTTAAAACTAAAACCCGACTACTGGAAACTTTTCGCACTCTCATACTCCGCAAGGCGGGTCCCAACCTCGTGGAAGACCGCATTCGTGCACCCTGTACCTAAGAAAGGTGACAGGACAGATCCGACCAATTACAGGCCTATCGCTATCACCTGCCTACTCTCGAAGGTAATGGAGCGTGTTATTAATACACAGCTCCTGAGATACCTTGAGGGAAACGATCTACTGAGCGATCGACAGTACGGCTTTCGCCACCGTCGCTCTACCGGTGACCTTCTTGTGTATCTCACAAACCGGTGGGCGCAAGCCATCGAGAGTCGGGGTGAGGCACTAGCGGTCAGCCTCGATATAGCGAAGGCCTTCGATCGGGTCTGGCACAAAGGTCTTCTTGCGAAGTTGTCATATTATGGACTCCCCGAGGGACTGTGCGAATGAATCTCCAGCTTTTTGTCCAACAGAAGCATCCAAGCCGTCGACGTCAGCTGCTCGGACCGCATGAACATAAACGCTGGTGTCCCACAAGGCTCCGTGTTGTCTCCGACGCTGTTTCTGCTGCATATCAATGACATGCTGTCTGATGGCTCCATTCATTGTTATGCGGACGACAGTACCAGAGACACGTGCTACACGGGCCGTGCAAATATCCCTCAGTCCGAGGTGGAGAAGAGTCGCAAACAACTTGTGTCTGAAATTGAGACTACTCTCTCTGGAGTATCCGATTGGGGACGACTAAACCTAGTCCAATTCAACCCCACTAAGACACAAGTATGTGTATTCACCGCTAAGAAAACCCCATTCATTGTGGCGCTGCAATTCCTGGGCACATTGCTTACCATCTCCTCGAGTATAGGGATCCTTGGTGTCGATATCTCCAGTGACGTCCAATACCGAAGTCATTTGCGGGACAAGGTTAAGTTGGCATCAAGAAAGCTCGGAGTGCTCAACAGGGCGAAGCAGTACTTCACTGCGGGGCAGCAACTCCTTCTATATAAAGCACAGGTCCGGCCTCACATGGAGTACTGCTGTCACCTTTTTGCTGGAGCACCTGCATACCAGCTTGACCCCTTTGACTCAGTGCAAAGACGGGCATTGAGGCTGGTTGACAATCCCATACTCACAGGTATTGTGGAACCTCTTAGCCTTAGGAGGGGTTTTGCCTCACTGTGTGTGTTCTACCACCTATACAATGGTTTGTGCTCGGATGAATTGTTTGACATGATGCCCGTAGCTACATTCTATCATCGCACCTCTCGCCATAGGCAGGGAATTCATCCTCACACATTGCGACCTGAGACGGTGCGCACTGTGCGGTATGAAAGAAACTTCATCCCACGCACACTCAAGCTGTGGAATGACCTCCCTGCTGCGGTTTTCCCAAGCGCCTACAATACGGGGTTCTTCAAGAGGGGCATCAGAAGGTTTCTTCATGGTCGGCAGCGCGAGTGTGACACCCCTGGTGTTGCATACGTCCATAGGCCACGGTAACCGCTTCCCATCAGGTGGGCCGTGTGCTTGTCTGCCAACTAAGTGGTATAAAAAAAAAATCACCTACCAAAAAGGGTAAAACAAGAAAATCTCTACGATAGCCGTGGTCGTATGCCACAGTTCCCTAGAATGACGTATTATTTTGTTAGACATACAAGTATAAATACTTTCTGTAGCGTGATTTTTTGTAGTCGTGTTTTAGTTTTAAACTATTTTTTCGGAAGTCGGTTAAAAGTGTTGAAACAAACGGTATCATATTTGTAAGTAAAGCGTTGATCTACCAATTTAATAGGCATAGCCCATAGGGTCTTTATTCCAAATTTACTTCTTTGATTACTTTACCGATAACTGCCGCCTTATGTACTCGTACATACTACCTTTATGTTCTGTCAAGGCAAAATAAAACAAAACAAATACTATTTTACTTCATAGAGTTTTATTTTTCAAATTCTCTCTCTTCATTTCAAAATCTTTCAAACTTAAGCTAGTTATCGTTAATAGGATTTTTCTTTCTTGATCGTTCCATAACCAGCATCAGTGCTGTCTGCTTCGTAACCTCTATCTATACCAATAGCATCGCTGGTTTTAACAGCAAATATTGCACCGCGAGCTTTGTCTGATCATCGATGAGTCTACCAGAGTCTATGTAGGTCCCGCTACCGCCAGACTTAACTCCGCCGTTGATGGCAACGTGAGCCCCATCGACACCACCAACTGCTCCACTAGATTTTAAATATTGATCCGCGAGCTTTACCTGATCATCGATGAGTCTACCAGAGTCCATGTAGGTTCCACTACCGCCAGACTTAACTCCGCCGTTGATGGCAACGTGAGCCCCATCGAGACCACCAACTGCTCCACTAGATTTTAAATATTGCTCCGCGAGCTTTGTCTGATCATCCATGAGTCTACCTGATTCTATGTAGGCCACGCTACCACCAGACTTAACTCCGCCGTTGCTGGCAATGTGAGCTCCATCGACACCACCAACTGCTCCAATAGATTTTAAATATTGCTCCGCGAGCTTTGTCTGATCATCGATGAGTCTGCCTGATTCTATGTAGGCCCCGCTACCACCAGACTTAATTCCACCGTTGCTGGCAACGTGAGCCCCATTGACAACACCAACTGCTCCAATAGATTCTAAATATTGCTCCGCAAGCTTTGCCTGATCATCGCTGAGTCTACTTGATTCTATGTAGGCCCCGCTACCACCAGACTTAACTCCGCCGTTGATGGCAACGTGAGCCCCATCGACACCACCAACTGCTCTAATAGATTTTAAATTTTGCCCCGCGAGCTTTGTCTGATCATCGATGACTCTACCAGATTCTATGTAGGCCCTGCTATCGCCAGACTTAACTCCGCCGTTGCTGGCTATGTGAGTCCCGTCGACATCAACAACTGTTCCACTAGATTTCAAATCAGCACTGCTACCGCCAGATTTAACGTCAGCGTCGAATCCATCTGATTCTAAACCTGCGCCTTCACCAATTCTACAGTAAGTTCCTTTGCAATTCATACCGCTGACGACATCATTATCACCACTAAAGGTGTTAGGTCCATCAGCACCATTTACAATTTGGTCAGATTTGAAACCGGCACCGCTATTAACGCCACAGGCATCTCCATAGCAACTTTGATTAATAACGGCTCGGCCGGCTACAAATCCGGTGTCACCACTAATAGCACAGCCAATTCCATTGCAACCAACATTACCAGCAGCACCACCAGATTTTATATCAGCGAAACTGTCTCCACCATATTTAATACTACTAAAGGCACCGTCAGCTCTATCAGCACCACCAATGACTCCGTCAGATTTTAAGCCAATGTCAATACCACAGCCAGCTACATTACAACGAACGTCACCAAAGGCAGCGTCAGATTTTATTTCAGAGTCACCACCATTAGATTTAACTCCACCGATAGAATTATTAGCTCTATTGATATCACCATTGGTTACTTGAGATTTTAAGTCAATGCTGCCATTAATGGTACAGGTAGCTCCAGAGCAACCAGTATTACAGTACAGTATTGTTGTTGTTATTGGCTGTCAAAGATTGCTACACAGTGAAAAGGGTAACAGATGTAGACGGATTAACTGACGATAAAGAACTACTATTTGCGATAATATCTAAGAAAAATATTAACTTGTTTATGTGTGTTGTATACTTGCCTCCTAGTTATAAAGTTAGTCAGTACTTGGATGTTTTGTCTTGTATTGAAAACGCGATCAGTGCTTACAGCGATTATAAGTTCGTGGTAGTGGGAGATTTTAATCTTAATTCCTGCACTAAAGCTGTAGTAACGCAATTTGAAATGTTTTTAGAATTTTGTAAGTTACGGCCTTGTAACAAAATCTATGATAATAACATGGGCAAGTACAACTTGGACCTGGTTCTAACCAATGAAGATCCCAAAAATTTCAACATAGTATCCGATATTGAGCCTCTTGTGCGATTAGATACCGGGGCTAATCACCCCTCTCTTGAGATAGACTTAACCTTATTTAAAAATAATGTAAGAATTTATCCACCGTCTATAACAAAGAGCAACAATTTGAATAACCCCAACCCCGAGTGGAACTTCCGCAAGGCGGATTTCTATGGGCTATATGTTGAAATCGCAGGTATAGATTGGAGCGACCTACTTCTACAGACTGATATAAATATAGCAGTGGATGCTCTATACAAAAAGTTAAATAGCGCCATTAGCAACCACGTCCCTCAAAAAAGTATACCACGTAATCAACAATATATATATCCAACATGGTTTACTGGGGAGATCATACATTATATTAAACTAAAGCATTATAATTTGAAAAAGTTTAAGGAAAAGAGATTAGAATTTAATAAAGTGCTTTTTAAATATTATAGGTCTAAAGTCAAGAGACTAATAGATAGTGCATCCCAAAATTATCTGAAGACAGTAGGAAACAAAATTACCAGTGATCCTTCCAAGTTTTGGGAATATGTAAGGGAAAAGAAAAAGAACAGAAATCAAAACAAGGAATACACGTACGAAAATAGAACAGTTCAGGGACAAGAAGCTACTGATTCTTTTGCTCGTTATTTTAGTTCTGTCTTTCATAAAAACATTCCGCAGTTGGACCCACAGTTGGCGGAACGTAATACACATGTACATGGGTTTCAAATTCGCATCCCTTACATCAATGGTACGGATCTGAAAATTGCAGCCCGGCGACTTAAATCGGCATCAGCTTATGGGCCAGACAATGTACCTCCTTTTATTGTTAAGGATTGTCTACCAGCACTCGAAGAACCTCTTCTTTACCTATATAATCTCGCCATGCAAAGTAGTTCCTATCCTTATGCTTGGAAAGTTTCACGGGTTACGCCGGTACCCAAAAATGGGTCGTCGACAGATATTACCAATTTTAGACCCATTGCAATATTATCGGTATTTAGTAAATTATTTGAAGCTATCATCAACCGGCATATAACATTTCAGATCCGTACTCTATTGAATAATTCACAACACGGTTTCCGCCCTGCGCGATCTACCATAACGAATCATATTAACTTTGTAGACTACTTGAAAACTAATGTAACATCAGGCTGTCAAGTTGATGCGGCATATTTTGATTTTGAGAAGGCGTTTGATCGCGTGGATAATGATATCCTTTTGACTAAGCTGTCTTCTATAGGATTCGATAAGCAACTCATGAGATTTATGGCTGATTATCTTGGAGACAGAAGACAGTATGTCAAGCTGCGAAACCATAGATCACACGACTATTACACGAGGTCTGGGGTAAGTCAGGGTAGTACCCTAGGACCGACCTTGTTTCTTATCATGATAAATGACCTGCCTGCTGTCCTGACCCGATCAAAGTGCCTGATGTTCGCAGACGACCTTAAGTTGTTTGCATCGGTTAGGGAAATTGATGACTGCAAGGCTTTGCAACGGGACATTGACGCGGTTGCAGAATGGAGTGTAACAAATAAACTGGCATTGAATATCTCGAAATGCAAATTGATTACCTTCACTCGATCACGTTCTCCAATAACAGTGTCCTATATGTTGGGTGGGACGCAGCTTGAGCGTGTTGCATCCATACGAGATCTTGGCCTGATATTTGATGCGAAATTGAACTTCCATGAACACATGAGAATTATATGTAAAGCAGCAAACAGATCTCTGGGGTTCATAATAAGGACAGCATCTCAATTCAATAACGTAATTGCAGTAAAGCTGCTATACAACTCATATGTGAGAAGCAAGTTGGAGTACAACGTTATTGTCTGGAACCCCTACGAAACCACTTATGCCTTAATGATCGAGAGAATACAACGCAAGTTCGCCCGGTATCTCTACAAGCGCTCATACGGATATTATCCTTTCATGTATCCCTCCCTGTTTGTCACAGGGATGATAGGTCTAGAAACTCTAGAGCTGAGACGTAATTGTTTACATGTGATACATTATTACCTATTACTAAATAATAAGGTAGATAACCCATACGTCTTAGCATCCATTAATTTCTTTGTCCCAAATAGTTATGTGCGTGCCACCGGGCGTAGACAGCATCGTCTTTTCGTAACGCCACCGACATGGCGCGTGCCTCAGGCCACCACTTGCCCCACCGCAAGGGCTGTGGAATTAATAAATGGTCTACTGCAATCTAACCCTGATGTCGACGTATTCTCCGACAATATACATCAAATGATGAGACACGTCTTAACGTACCTGAATGCACCCTCATGAGATGTGCATCATAAATGGCAAATCAGTAGTGGCTTAGCAATTGTATTATTATTCATATTTTATTACTTGCATGTACCTAGTAGCTTAAGTTAGTTAGTAAGTAGTATAACATTATAAGCGCTTTGGTGTTACACTGTTAGCTTGTATTGTTTGTAAATAATAAATAAATAAATAAATACCAAAGACCCCACTAGGTTTTATGTCAGCGCCGACACCACCAGATTTAATACTATCGATGCTATCCTTAGCTCTGCCAGCATCGGTAATAATTCCGGCAAATTTCAAGCTAGTGCCGTTACCAATGGTACAGTCTACTCCATTGCAACGAAGATCACCATTAGCAGCGCCAGATTTTAAGTCACCACCAGATTTATTACGACTGATGGTACCATCTGTTCGTTTATTGACATCATCATTGTCTTTACCAGATTTGAGGTCAGCACCACCATCAGTGGTACAGGTAGCCTCAGAGCATTCAACATTGCTGATGACCTCGACAGATTTGATGTCAGTTTCACCGCTGCTAGATTTGGCTCCACCGCTGGTACCATTAACTTTCTTGACATTACCAATTACTACGTCAGCTTGTAAATCAGCGCCGCTACCAATTGCACAGCCAGCTACGGAACAATCAACAGTACCAACGACACCATCAGATTTTATGTCAACGCCATTAGATTTAGCTCCACCGCTAGTACCATCAGCTATACTGAATTCACTATTGGCTTCACCAAAATTCAAATCAACGCCGTTATCAATAGTACAGGAAGCTCCGAAGCAACCAACGTTACCAACGACTCCGTCAGGTTTTATATCAGCGCCGCCACCAACTCTAGTTTTAGCCTTACCGCTGGCATCATCATCTCTGTTGATTTCACGAGCGTTTTCGCTAGATTTTAAGTCAGTGCCCTTTTCAACAGCACAGTCAGCATCGTAGCATCCAATATCACCAATGGCACTGCCAGATTTAACACTGATGGTACTATCTACTCCGTCAGAATTACCAACTACTGCATCAGATTTCAAGCCAGCGCGAATACATACGGTATCACCAGCGTTGCAGTCACTGACATCACTAATGACCTTATCAGCCACGTAGCCAGTGTTGCTGCCAATGCTATCAGATTTATAAGCTTCATTGCCATGTGTGGTATCAGCAGCTTTGTAGCGACCGTCATTAGCAAAAGCCTCTCCCGATTTGATATAAGGGCTGCCATTAATGGTATAGCCAGGCCCGTTGTCATTTTTATTTACAAAATCTCCAACGACTTGGCCCGATGTCAAGCCATCGCCACCGATAATGACACCATTAGGTCTAAAACCACGTCGATGTCCGTAGTCATCACCGTCAGCACCACCACTAGCGCTAAAACCATGTCCATCGGCATAGCCACGGCTACCGCCTCCACTTGTACCACCGGCAACAAAATCGTGTCCATTAAAGTAGCCACCGCCAGCTCCAAAGTCACGTCCATTGGAGTAACCACTGTCGCTGTTAATACCACCAGCAGCTCCATTACCACGTCCTACGGTAATAACTCTGCCCTCACTAATATCATCACCAGTTACAAAACCAGGTCCATTGGCATAATCAGCGCCGATATTAGTACCACCGCTAGCTCCAAAGCCATTTCCACCGGTGTAGCCGCCGCCTACATTAGCACCACTGCTAGCTCCAAAGCCACTTCCACCGCCGTAGCCACCGCCTACATTAGCACCACCGCTAGCTCCAAATCCACTTCCACCTGTGTAGCCGCCGCCTACATTAGCACCACCGCTAGCTCCAAAGCCATTTCCACCGGTGTAGCCGCCGCCTACATTAGCACCACTGCTAGCTCCAAAGCCACTTCCACCGGTGTAGACGCCGCCTACATTAGCACCACTGCTAGCTCCAAAGCCACTTCCCCCGGCGTAGCCACCGCCTACATTAGCACCACCGCTAGTTCCAAAACCATTTCCACCGGTGTAGCCGCCGCCTACATTAGCACCACCGCTAGCTCCAAATCCATTTCCACCGGTGTAGCCGCCGCCTACATTAGCACCACCGCTAGCTCCAAATCCATTTCCACCGGTGTAGCCACCGCCTACATTAGCACCACCGCTAGCTCCAAATCCATTTCCACCGGTGTAGCCGCCGCCTACATTAGCACCACTGCTAGCTCCAAAGCCACTTCCCCCGGCGTAGCCACCGCCTACATTAGCACCACCGCTAGCTCCAAAACCATTTCCACCGGTGTAGCCGCCGCCTACATTAGCACCACCACTAGCTCCAAAACCATTTCCACTACCGTAGCTACCGCCGATATTAGCACTACCGCTAACTCCAAAGCCACTCCCCCCGCCATAGCCACTACATATATTAGCACCACCGCTAGTGCCAAATCCTTTTCCAACGCCGTAGCCACCGCCTATGTTAGCACCAGTGCCTTCTCCAAACCCATTGGCATAGCCATCGCCGGTTTTGGCATTAGCATTGCCGCCAAGTTGTACTCCAGTCCAACCATAGTCACCGCCGTAGCTACCTCCCAATCCGAAGTTAGCCAGGATCTTGCGGATGCCGAACAAGTCATTGTCGAATAATAAAGGTGCAGCACTAACGAGCGTCGCGCTCCACGCCAGCGACAGCAGCAGCACCGGCGCCATCTAACAAGGAACAACACAATGTGATATTTTACACACGGTTAGAAATAGGTACCAACGACATTTTTACACAAGTGACCAGAAAATGCACTTACGAGTTTAAACATGGTGCTCGGATCTTTGAGTGATAGTGTCGCCACTGCTGAAGCGCCTTTAATACCTAGGTATCCTTAGCTAATAGTTTTTGCTAATAGACTAGATGATAATGTTTCCTCGTAACGATCAGCATATTGTAGGTACTTATACTTGCTAATTGATACATGGGCGGAACTGGTTTCTACTGTAATGTTTTGTATAATAGCGGTGTCGCGACATGCACCTCGCCCAGTGTGTCCGGTGAGTAATATACCGATATGTATAAGATTGACCAAGGTTAGTAGTGCCGGCTCACAGGGGTCGCTGGCTTGGGCCCCGTAGACCTTAGCGGCTTTACGTAGTACTACCTACCCAATAGTGTCCGTGTTGGATTCCTAGATTCCTTTGTCAGTTAAAAGTGAATTTTCAATATTCGTTTTATCTATTTAGTTCAAAACCTCCATGAACCCGAAGTCTAATAGTTGTCTTTGGTTAGAAAGCTGAAGTCGGATTCGATGAATATCCATATATTATTACCTATTAAAGGGATTTTGGCTCATTGGGTTGATTTCTTACTTGGCTATGACATAATTAATAAAATGGCAAATCAATAAAATCGGTATTAACATAAATTAGGTACCTAAGTAATTATAATTGCATTCGAAATTAAAATCAAATTTAAAGTAAGTAATAAGTAGGCAGACATTATGTCCAAATGATTAAAATAAAATAATAAATAATATAAGTATAATAGGTACGCAAATTGAAATACTTATAAGTATTATAAAATTTAAATATTATTCAATTTCATTGTAGAATTTAAAATTAAATAACAATAACAAATAATGTGATCATTCATTTCATTCTGATTATCATTTCATATTTACATAGCGCATTACAATAACCTTGCCACTCGTACAAGGTTAGCGCTGAAGAGGAAACCTTGCAACACCTATGTATACTCGTAAATATGCAGTCTACCTGCTCACAATAAAGTTTTAAAGCATTTAGTACCTATGCTAACTATTCAAATTGATTAACATAGGCAAAATTGAGTAAATACGTTTGTTTTCTTTTTAAATATAGGATACGTCAATTAGACTTCGCCTCACCTGATGGTAAGCTGAAGGTAGTTTCAGAAAAGAGGGTCACTATTACTTACATTATTTTTTTTATACCACTAAGTTGGCAGACAAGCACACGGCCCACCTGATGGGAAGCGGTTACCGTGGCCTATGGACGTAGCAACACCAGGGGTGTCACACTCGTGCTGCCGACCATGAAGAAACCTTCTGATGCCCCTCTTGAAGAACCCCATATTATAGGCGCTTGGGTAAACCGCAGCAGGTTTTTTTGTTTTGGGCGAAGTACTCAAAAATAAATGTTTAAAAAGGATTTCATTGGTTCCGATAGTTCGTACGTGTGTCGGTAGACGGCTCTCACTCCACTGTCGCCCGAAGACGGATATATGTATAGGCAAATTTGGATGACTTCAGGCGTGGTTCGGTGGCTCAGTAGTCTGAGCATTCCTACTGTAAGGGAAAGATCGTGGATTTGAATCCCGCCTAAATCGATAAAAAAATTCCTATATTAACCGATGTTGAAATAATGTTTGAAAGTTAGAAAAATATTGATTATTAGCTTGTTGCGGTACAAAATCCACCTCAACGAAGATCACCGCTGCGAGTCACTACGACCAGCAGACCTACATACCTTCACAGATGAATCCAAAGCTGACCCATGCACCGCGGCCGGGATCTTCTCGGAGGGGTGACCTCAACATTACCATCTTAAAACCACTAGGGGCCCACAATACGGTATTCGCCGTATATCTTATCAAGGCTGAGTGTATGGGAGTCACTCTGGCAGCTTCAGCGGTAATGGCCAGGAGAGTGGAGGGTCGCTCGATACGTATAAACTCAGACAGATTTTACTTTGACAGCTTTAACTTTCTTAATTATTGTGAACCTTTGAGGATGCCGTAAGGCGAAATCGGAAAATAAGGTCTAATAAAAATACTGTGGAAAAAGTACAAGTGTATTCTTAGTATGTGCCACACTTTATAGTGTGCTTTTGCCCAGTACTCATACTGGAGTACTACCCTAAATGAAACCAAATAGGCTACACCAACAATATAACTTTGCAATCAAGTGCCACAGCGGCTCACGAGGTAACTAATAACTATGCAGTGGCCCAGCTGGCCAGAAGGTCTGACATGACAGTGATGGGACCTAAGTCCATAATGCAATTCCCCTTCGCATACCTACGCATCATAGTAAACAAACAAACGACAGACCAACACTACAGATACTAGAAGAGAGCAGACAGGTCAGGGTATATGTGCTCCACTCCTGCTACCGCCATATACATACTGGGCTAAGTACTTCAACAATACAGGTACGCTCCGAGAAATCACCAGTGGCGTTAATAGCCAGCTGGCGTTCTTCGACGAGTTGGGGTGGATCGAGTAAAATACCCACCCTCACGCATAAGCCCCGCCATGACGTCGAGTGGCGGAATACAGCCCGCCATACCATACCATACCATTGCAGTACAAAAAAGAAATGAAAAATTAATAAACAATATGGAAACTAACAAATGTTAAAATCAAAGCAGGCCTCCCGCTAGCAATACTTTGCCTTCCGGTTCTTCCTCCTCCATGTCGCACAATCTTGGGTATCCATGGTAGTGAGACCATTCGCTAGCATGTCACCCTCCACGACGTCCACCCCTTCTTCCTGTGCCCTGTGGCATTTGCCTACGTCTCTAAATTGCAGGTGAGGTTGACTTATAACACGTATGCCTGCCTATCGTTGTTGTCCGTGGAACTAGACGGGTTGTATCGAGCACAGATGATAACACGCCCCGCAGCCTTATCACAGGTTCGCTTGGTAAGTAATCAAATCACGATTTGTAGTGGAACAATGTAAACAACACGTAGTACATAATGTTTTTGTTGTAGTTAAGGATAGCCTTAAAAGAATTCATCAAGGGTTTGTGTACCTAGGGGGGCTTCACAGAACTGTTGTCTCACAGCATTAGTATGGGGTAGAAGAAGAAGAATACATATGGTTATTAGTCCACAATATAGAATTTATATATAATTCCATGTAAAATTCAATAGAAATAGGTAGTTGTGACAGGTCGGGCTGTCACCACGTTGGACTGTCAACAAACTGAAGTGTCAAGAACAAAAATGTAATAATTGTTGGTGTAAAAATATATTAACATAATAATGCGCTAGAGCTATCGCTCACCATGACGGGTCCTTCCTCAGCTTGGCATTGTTGTAGAGAGCGCGCGGCGTGTTAGCATACGTATACGGCCCCTTGGGCTTGGGCGCGTGGGGTCCTTCCACCAGCATGGATCGCAGAGACACGCTCATCTCGGCGCGGGCAGTGCGACAGCGCCCTCGCGACCAGGAAGTAGCACTCCTCGACGGCGGCCAGCAGGAAGCAGCACATAGAGCGTCGCACCCCGAGTGCGGCCGACTTCACGACAACTACACATTTGAAATTGGAACTGTCCGTCACTCACACCGACCCCTCACCCCTCGCGTGCTATCTCGCGACCGGCCCGTAACTGTCGTGTCTGGTCCGGCGGGTCGCCGCTCGTGCGCGGTCCGGGGTGCCGACAGTGGCCACACTAAACTGTTTTTATTTTTAGTTTGTAGGATAACAAGTAGCGGTCGTCATGGCGACGGCTAAACACTGCCTTCCGGTCATCAACCGTTGACAAGTGGGTGTCTTGTTGGTGCGTTGCCTAGGTGCTGCGTGCCGCGACGCCCGCGGCTGGCCTTGACGAGCCGAGTTGAGCCGAGCACATCACTCAGTTGTAAAATGTTGATTAACTTCAATTATCCCACATAAATTATGATCGGACAAAATTAGTAGGATATTAGAAAAAGGTTTATTGATTTTATAGGAAGTTTGTAACGTCGGGACTTATGTAAGGAAAGGAGTCTCTGCCTACCCCAGAGGGAAATAGGCGTGCGCACAATAGTTATGGTCCGTGATAGATAAGTGATAGATTAGAGGAGGTAGGACACGGCGGTATTTCCGCCCAATTGAGCAGTCCGACTGGGGAAGTACCTCCGCTCTACAGAATACCGCGGTTATAATAACTTCGTGTTGTGTTCCCGGCGGTGAGTAGGGTAGCCAGAGCTCACTGGAGAGTTTTTGTGCTGTCAGTGGGATGACCAAAGGCTTGTCCTCTATGCCTGACGGCAAAATCTCTGTTCTTACAGGGTCGGCAGCACGGATGTGACTCCACTGGTGTTATACACGTTCATAGGTCATGGTAACCACTTTCCATCAGGTGGGCTGTGTGCTTGTCTGCCACCTAAGTTGTATATAAAAAAAAAGTGATATTAATATTATTGTAG
This sequence comes from Eilema griseolum, assembly GCA_963662185.1. Taxonomy (NCBI): domain Eukaryota; kingdom Metazoa; phylum Arthropoda; class Insecta; order Lepidoptera; family Erebidae; genus Eilema; species Eilema griseolum. The sequence goes on along the minus strand of OY759237.1, from coordinate 28,836,873 downwards.
GCACACTCACACTATACACGACACGTTGTCAGCGTCCATAGGTTTTGCTTAACACCAGGCTGTCTAAAAACGCCATATTGAGCAATTCTGCGAAAGTTTATGAATTTCCAGGGGTTCTCAATAGATTTCTATAAATACTTAAAATGGTTACTAATATTATGAACAGAATCAGAATAGTTCATTTACTAAGCCGATTATAATTTCGTATAAATATCGCCACGTGGCAAAATATTATCCTAATACGATTACAATGAAGTGGCCTTTTTAGACCTACTGTGTGGCGGACGGTGTGCTTGTTTGTTGCCTCAGCAGTCTCTATACCTACCTATTACCGTAAATAGACTATAACTAGTGTACCTTTTTTTATTTTTATTTATTTGTTATTTAAACAATTACAAACAGTAAATAGATTCATAAGCATAGTTCTGTGTAGACCAAATATAAACCTGTGAGAAATCATGTTCTTGATGTATTAGTTCTAAACCATCAAGGTCCGCTCATAAATAACGCGATAACAAACTTCACCATTCACCCCCATCAAAAAAGTTCTCAACAAAAGTTGTTTTTAAATCAAAGAACACGTGTGTTAAGTGTCAAAATCGGACACAAAATTGGTTCCGAAATGTGCTCTCTGGACGGGAGCTGACAAACGCACAGACATATATAATAGATTATAGATGCGAATGAAAGAAAAATCGGACACTTGGTGATATTGAGACGGTATTGACCGAGGAAGCGAAGCGAGCGTCTTTATTTCGAGCGTCTTTTTTGTATTTTATCTAAGTATATTGTGTTGAAAATAAAAAATACATGTTAATTGTTGTGTTTTATTTTTAAATTATGTTGTTTTTTTTTGTATCTTACTGTTTGTATTTTACTTGTTTTTTTTATGTTCCAATAGTGAATTTTTTATGTGTAGTGTAAGTGTGTGTGTACAATAAATGGTTCTTTCTTTCTTTCTACTTTCATGTGAAAGAATTGTTTCGATATAACTATCAATACCTTTTAGTGGCGGTTGGAGTTATCATATCAAGCTCTTCCGTCGTCTAACAGGGACTATATTAGATGACACTACCTTCCGCATCGCAACTTGTCTCCGTTTATGTGCGCCGTGTGTTTCTCCACATCATTACCGCTGTAGAGAAACCGTTGACAGACTCGGACAGCATGGCCTGTCATGCTTCAGGAGCGCTGGGTGAATTCTACAGCACGCCAGCCTCACCGCCATAATCCGCCGTGCTTATTTCACTGCCGGTGTGGTAGCTGTACTTGAACCGAACAGTTTGGCGCGCGACGATGGCAAGAGACCGGATAGCATGTAGTTAATGCCATGGAAGATGGGTAGGACACTGGTGTAGGACGCCACATGCGTTGATACCATTGCTGCGCCAGTCTTCTAGGAACGCTACCACAAGAGGCATGCGGAGGCATTCCACGACGCAATTACTTTTTTAGCTATAAGTTGTATAATAGTTATTTTAATAATTACTTGTAAATAAATTTATGTCGAGGTAACCTAACTATCAATTAGTTTTCAAGATACGGATTTCAAGTTTGGATTTTCCTACCGCTGCCTTTACGTTTCACTGGAAATCGCAGTAGGGTGAGTTGGGGCAAGAGCAAAAATGGGGTAAGACCAAAGGGTAAGACAAACAATCGCACACAACATCTGTGTCACCATGGTTTTTGCGGAGCAGGTGACATTGCTATGTTCGCCATGTCCTCATGTCCCTCACCTCAGTCAACGTTTGTCGGTAGGAGGGAGAAATTGTGCACAGTAAGATATTTTTGCACAATATTCGAGTTTTTCAATCTAACCACATGATCTGTAATTTTCATAAGGTACGAGTGTTTTATTTGAATTTCTAGTTAGGTAATATTGTTAATTCTTAGAAATGTCATTGCACCTAAACATAGCTATCGTTCGTAGTTTGGATGAATTTATTCATACTTTCCATCTAAAATTTACGGGGATGAACATTATATAAAAATTTCAATGTTACCCCATTAAAAAAATCATAATATAGGTCAGAGATTCTCAAACTGAATATGATGTGATGATATAATTATTATGCACACAAGAAATAAGTAACTACTTACTTTATTATGATATTCTCAGATTATGTGTAAGAACTTCAGTCGTATAAATGTTTGATAATCTTCCTTCAATCTTTCCCCACTGGGGTAAGAATAAAATATATAAATATTACATATGGTTCTAAATTCAATAATGATTCTTTGACTTAAATGACTGATTATTTGATACTTTCATTCTTTGATTAGAACACATATGGCGAAATAGTCATCATGACCGTGTAACATTCATTGGAACGATTTTTGAAACTATGTCGATCTTATCCCGGTACCTTTTGATCTTCCCCTGTATTTTGTATTTCAAACCAACATCTTAGCATATATTTATATTTTGGGGCAGTCTTAGCAGGATTTTATTAATACCATAGAAATACCTAGTCTAGCCATAAATATTGTTACGAAGAAAAAACATTTTGTTTTTATTGCAAATAATATTTATTACTTTTACAGTGTGTTAGTTTAATACATAAATATAAAACAATTTAAAATATAAAAAGCTTATTCGAAGTGGTCTCCATTGGCTGCAACACAGTCCTTTAAACGTTGAGGCCAGTTATCAATAGAAGCACGCACTCTTTCCATGGGAAAATTCTTCACTGCCAATCGTATGAATTGTTTTAGGGACTCCAAATTATCATGGCGTTTAGAGCAAGCCATACTCTCTAAAACTGACCATAAATCATAATCCAGCGGATTAAGATCGGGACTAGACGACGGCCAGTCTTCAGCTCTGATGAAGTCCGAAACGTTCACTTCCAACCAAGACTGCGTGGACCGAGCTTTATGACCCGGCGCTGAGTCTTGTTGGAAGGACCATACTTGGTTATTGAACATGGTGTTGTTAAGGGGTTTAACTACCTTCTCAAGAATGGTATCTTGATACACTTGTGCCGATGTTTTGATACCTTTTTCACAAAAATATGGCTCAGTCACTCCTTCACAGCTAACACCTGTAATAATAAAAAAAATAAGATTTTATTCTCTGTATTCCTATCATTGGTTTACTCTTGAATGGAGCAAGTTAAATGTGACAAAGTAAGTGTGTAATCTCCTATTTAAAAGAAATAGAAATAAAATTGGTTTGTAAGTACATTACCATAAAAGTTCGGGCGCCTTGGAGATACACATGCCTAGGATAATCAGCGGAGATTGGGAACTTTTAATCTGCCGGAGGTGAGCTAAATGAAACCAAACGGTGAGGTTTAAGGTTTTATTGTCCACTCCAGTGTGCATTTAGAAATAGTTGCAAGGATACAATCCTAATGTATAACTAACCTTAAATTTAAAATTAGAGTTTTATAAGCTAGGTCAATCTGTTCCTATGTCAATATGATCTTATGTCACCAATGCATTTTTAGGTTATTTTGAAGTTTAGATTTAAAATATAATTAAAGTAAGCTCACGGCATCCCTCGGCGAGTATATGTAAACACAGCAGCGAGAAAGCTCGTAGCAGGCGAAGTTTTCAGTGTAAGCCCATGCGGTACATCCAGGTTTGAGGCGAAAAGTCCAAACCCTCCATAAGGAAATGCAGATGACCGAAGACAAAGGTCCAAAGAAAAGATCCAAAGGCAAAAAGAAAATGAGAAAAAGGGCAAAGGAAAAAGAGAAAAAGGAAAAAGAAAGGCGGTTCCAATTTGGAAACCTGTAACAAAATTGCATGTCATTAGAACAAACTCCAATATGAACACGAGGTCCTAATTTTTTTATAAATTTGTGCGACTTACCGCCTTAATTTGCTGGAACAATGCCAATAGCAAAAGAAATCATAATATTCTCAGATTAAGAGCTGAAACAATAGAATTTTAACAATTATTTTTCAAATTAGGAACGTGGCGAATTCCCACAAAGTGAATCTTATTAAAAAATGACAACTCACCAGAAATAAACTATAATTCCACAAGAGGATAGTTGTGAAGACACAAACTATTATCCTTTAGGCAAAAATACTCTCATTTTTATGAGATTTATTGAAATTAAGTTACGAAGCCATGAATATCGACCATCCAGCCTCAACGCTAGGAAGAAAGGTGCTTTGACAGCTATACGTCAAAATGTCATTCACTCCGCGTTCCGAAACTTTTCGTTCAAAAATAGAATTAAAACCGGTGTGACGACGTTTGCAGAGCGCGTCGTTACACACCCCACCAAACCATCACTGAAGTCAGATAATGCCCACGTTGCACTCTGTCGACTAATTGGGAAGCTTCCTTAGAGCTTTGAGCATAAATACGGTCATTTTGTTTGTTAAAATGTTGCTCAATTGTAAAGATTTTCTCATCCGTAAACAAAATTTATCTGTGACCTCCCTTTGCGTACCGCTTCAGTAGTTGCTTCGATTTTACCATCCTATTCTTTTTTAAATTATCAGTTAAAAATGACCAGTGCGTCTCTTATAGGCTGCAAGTCCTAAGTCATCTTTTAAAATGCGCGACATGGTTCTGGGTGCTATCTTCATCTCCCGAGATAAAATCTTTTGCTTTCGGACAGGATTTCTTCGAATTCTTTCCCTTACTGCTTTGACCACCTTTTTCGTACGAACACTACGTGGACGGCCAGATCTTTTTCTGTCACAAACAATTTAAAAACATTTGACTAATACCAAGCGTATGGAGAGTTTTAAAAATGACATTCGGCTCCATACCAACTTTGTGTAATGCAATCACAGCGATTCGGTTTTCTCTATCACCCCACTCCATTTTAATATAGCAAAATATTGTACAATGTATTGGCGCCAAAAGTAGAAAACACAATGAACAATCGTATAAAAATGACAGATTCCAAATTCAAATGTAATATCTTTCTTATTTTAATTGTAACAGTATTTATGGCCAGACTAAGTATATTATACTCTTTGCTCTTCACTTACAACATTTTTAGCCAGAGTCAATATTTATCTACATACAAGGGTTCAAATTCAAGTCTTCCCATCTCATCAAAAACCGTTAACTCTTACCTCCACTCACCCTAAACACTGGTACGAATAAAAAAAAACTTTCCAATAATCCGTTATAGGAGATATAACATCACGCTACCGTACAAGGGAGCGGAGCAGTGATCATAAATATTGTTACGACTGACGTCGATATCTCGAAAACTAGTAATCGAATCTTCTAGAAATTATAACGCATTGTTAGTGACGAGGTACTCTACCGATTGGCATAGAAAAATCTAGAATCGCCAACGCAAAGTCTATTATAAAATCCAAGAAACTTGGATGATAAACAAGCTTGGAAATGAGCTGTTCGCTCAACTATGCTACTCAAGTAAATTTTTGTATTTAGATTAAGTAGACAGAAGTGTATGTTTTTAAATAGACAAAAAAAAAGAAGTGCCCGCTGAGTTTCTTGCCGGAGTCTTCTCAGGTTAGGGCCGTGTTTCGAACCGGTCGGTGGTCCATTTACTAAACTGATATTTATGACCCCCTTTTGTTGACGTTTTGTAAGTGCCGATATAAGGGTCTATACAGAATAAATGATTTTTGACTTTGATTTTGACTTTAGAGGATTCTACCTGCGTCCTGAGCAACGACTGTGGACTACTGTGAACTACTGAGCGACTGGAACTGTTGAAGAGTACCTACTGTGTGTACTAGTGATTTAATTGTCTAGTTGTGGTGAGCTAATAAATCTCTTCGTTAAGTAAACGGCATTTAATTGTACCCATTGCACCCCAATTGCACGTAACAATATCAACAAATCTGAAACATTTCCATACATTATTTGACAATTAACAAATTGCGGGCACATTTGGTTTCAAGGGGTGACTCGGGGTTTCCAAGTATGCCGCTGGCAAAGCTCCGGTTAAACCATGTAAAGTTGTAAGATGGCTCCCCTCAAATGGAAACGGGAACCCGGTGCCTGCTCTCCTAAATCCTAATAACAAAAAGAGCTCCGTAGAGACGCGACACGACACCGCACTGCTCCGGATCGGCTCAATGCCCCGCGCCCCGCGGTGGGACACAGAAAAACGCGGCCACGCGCGTGGGCGCGGGAGAGTAGATCTGACACCGCGCGCTGATTTGTCTACTAGGCGATTCTCACACTGCTCTGCGTCTCGCGGTGGAGCGCGGGGAAGCGTGGTGTTGCGTCGCCTCTACGAAGCTCTTTTTGTACAGAAAAAACTCGGGGTCCCACAAACTAAAAAGGCAATCACGCGCGGTGTGGCAGACCACGCGTGTACAAGTAGAAAACACGCGTCCGCGTGATGGCGGAGAACAACGCGGGGTATGGGACACTGAAATCTACCATCACGCGCGTTGTTTTGGTGGGATTTTAGTGCAAGAGCTGTGAAATGTCTAAACTTCTGTATAGGTGTTTGAGGCTAAATCAAAATCAATAATACTGCAATACAACGTGTATAAACGTTTAATTTATTTAGGAATCTGGTAGGTATTTTCATTTTCCAAGCAGATTCTAATTTCGTACAAATATTGCCGCAAGACAAAATATTATTCTAATACGATTTCAATAAAGTGAGCTTTTTAGACCTCGGGCATTGTCCGTAACAGTGATATAGGTAGGTATATAAAATTAATCAAGCCAAGTGCAAACTTTTATAATCTCTCGCAAATAGTAGGGCTTATTTTCCCTATTACTTATTCAATATTTAACCACAGACAATATAAGTATTTATTTATTATTATTTTTATTCATTATATATATTATTATAATTCTTATTCAACTTTATTGTTATTAAAATTTTAGATTACCTCATGCACCTACCTAAAATGTCACAGCTCTCGGCCTATAGTTATAAGAATTATGTTATATTTTATCTGTGTTATAGTTAAACCGCCGCCCCGCACGTGACAGCAGAGAAATCTTCACGTGTTGGGAGATCTGCTCTCCCGCGCCCACGCGCGTGGCGGCAGTTTTCTACGCCTTACCGTTGTGCGCGGGGCAGTGTGAGAACCGCCTAAAACCAGATACAATAGTCAAAAGCGCCATCTATTAACCCTTGTAAGTATTAAGTGCACCATGAACGTTTTTAGTAGTTCTTACAATAAAACATAGATGTCACTGTTCCCAAGTTTTTCGTCCTTCCGATTCATTACGAGATATTTATTCATATAACAATATGGTGTAATAGTCAATTCGAATATATTTAAAAATATTGTGAGAATATAACATAAATAAAATAGTCTTGAGAGATAATCGCACCGCAATTTTTTTGCTAGACGATTTGCATGGTACTGGTTTTAAGAAAGAATATGATACAATGTGACTACGTGATATTCGACATTTTCAAAATACCTACAAATCAGAATATGTTTTCAAGTATCTATATACCACCTTTTCCCACATATCATATACCTACTTTCTAAAAAAATAAGTTTAAAACTAAAACCCGACTACTGAAACATCACACTTAGTTAAAAAGTATTAACGACCACGACCATCCTTGATATTTTCTTGTTTAAAACTATTTATTATTTAAAGCGTGATTTTTCAGTAGTCGGGTTTAAGTTTTGAACTTATTTTTTTATTTATATTATTTTAGGGCTACCAATAAGTATAATTATTACATATTTGAAATGTGCTAATTAAGCCCTTTCAGATGATACCAAACACGGTATATTTATGTCAAGTTTATTTTTTTATCTTGAGATAAATTTAGATATAATACACAGTACTTTATGACCGCTAGAGTGCGCTATATTAGATTCATAACATAACATAAACTCACGCCTATATCCCCGAAGGGGTAGGCAGAGGTGCTAGCACCCACATTTCGCCAGTTTATGTTTAGGTCCCAATGTAATAGGTGGCGAGCCTATTGCCATTAACCGGGCACTTATAAACCTGCGATAAATACACACATAACTTCGAAAAGCATCGAAAAGTCATTGGTGTGTGCCATGGTGAAACCTGGGATCGAACCCGAGACCTCGTCTCAGCAGTCCATTACCCAAACCACTAGACTACCAATTATATTATACGTTATATAGCCTATAACCAATAGAGCAATAAATAATTTACGTACTTACTTACTTACCAGCGGATGGCTAAGACGCTTCTAATGTTACCTTATTTGTCTAGTTTTAATAAATAATTCAAGAGCTATGAGGGAACAGATGAAGCTACATACATAGCCGGTCAAAACCGTAACTCTCCTTTGACATCGTCGTAGTCGGGTAAAACAAGTAATATTCTCTCTCTTACCTCCACCATCCTCTTTAACCATCTAACAGTGACGTGAAGTCATTCATTTATAGTCCAATCAACAATTCTGTGAAATGAAGGTTGGCGACACCGTTACGTCAATCCTGTTAAATCATTGTCTTCGTTAATTTGCAACAAAACCCGAATAAAACAGTATGTATTTGAAATCGTTGGTAGGTAGGTACCGTCGTGGGTGTAAGAGGGTACTATACCTACCTACATATAGTGTAGGTATAAGTGTGTGCTGGGTCAGCTCTTTTTAAATATGATTGCATCAATAAATGAAATATCTGTTTTTTAAACCACTTAATGACAGACAAAAATAGTTACCGTGACTCTTATGGAGGTGTGCAACACAAGGGGCACACTTGTGCTGCCGACCCTGTAAGAAACTTCCGACGCCCTTCTTTAAGAACCCCATATTGTAGTCGCTTGAAAATACCACTGCTGGAAGATCACTCCACAGCTTAAGCGTGTGCGCAATGAAGTTCCTGTCGTACCTCACTGTGTGCGCCGTTGGTCATAATCTGTGAGGATGAGCTTCCTGCCTGTGGCGATCGGTGCGATGACAGATTGTAGCCGTGAGCATTACATCGAACAATTCTTCTTAACGCACACCACTGTACCTACAGGCGTCTGAGTCGAAAGTCTCTCCTGAGGCTGAGCGGTTGCACACTGCTAACGAGTATGGGACTGTCGACAATCTTCAGCACTCGCCTTTGCACAGAGTCGAAGGGGTCCTGCTGGTAAACCAGTGCCCCCGCAAACTACAGCACGGCGACTACAGCAGTAGTCCATGTGGGACCGCACTTACAACTTATGAAGAAGAAGCCTTTCAGTTATATTAAGGTATCATCAGTTTTCTAAAACTAAATGCAGTACAAGCTACGCTTTGAGGTTGACGTAGGTAGGTGGTAATTTATACGTTAGCTTCTATCGATCCTAAAGTTATAAAAACGGCTGATCTAACCACGTGACCAAAGAATATAATTATGTAAGAGAAGTCTTTAGGAAAGAGGGTCGCCACATACATAATAGGTATGTACCGCGTAACGATCTCATCATGTGTTTTCACTTTGCGCTGCCAAAAGGATCCGGTACTGTAGGAAGAAGGAAACACGTGAAAGGCTCATCAGAACTTTTACTATGTTACATATATGGTAAAATATTGCCAAGGACGCAACGTCTCTACGCATCTGCAAACGCTCTAGGGTTTTCGTGACCTCAGGACTCCCAATAACGCGGACAGCACGTCGCTGCAACGCATCCATTACGACTGTAATGTCGATAGAAGAAGTACCTATATAAAATTACAAAACCATTTTTCGTTTTATTTATAAGTTTATTAGAAAGTTGAGTATGTACTATGCTTATATCACTAAGAGTCAAAACAGTTAAAAACAACATAAATATTTGTCGCAACAAACGAATGCTTTTTATAGGAAAGTAATTGATCCATTGAAGCGAATGGCATGCACTAGTCGCGAGAACAAACAACAACGGCGTTCTGCCCTCTTTGCAGCTAGTCTAGTATGAATTTACAAGTTTCCCGACCGTTGGCGCGCGCACCGTGACCGATGCGGCCCTCGATGAAGACGTCATAAAATAATGACAATATAACTTTTCACGAGATGACTATCGAGCGGCAACCCTCCGCGACAGAGGCTAAGCGACACGATTGCATCTCTCCTATTTGCAACCGTGTGTCGTCGGCATAGGGTTTGCGATGGCTCGCGGGCTCAGCCGCGGGGGCGTCACATCGCCGCCGCCGCCGCCGGACAGGGTTGTCAAAGCGTGCAGTAATAAATATAGTTGCGCTTTCACTCAGGAGAAGAGAATGGAGTTTAATGATCTGTGCGTAATACCCTTGAAACATAACTTCCGCAATGTTTTGTTGTCGTAAAAAAGTCGCCGGATCATCCGTCGTCGGTCGCGTGACTCGGATTGCTGTTTTCCGTTTGGGGACCTCTTAATGTTTGTATTCTCTGAAGTTTTTTCATAAAAAGTTATGGGATTTTGCTGTAATGGACGAATCTGCTACGATGGGCAGAATGCGGTAATTAATGGGGCATATTAAGACATAATGTATGTCCACAACACGGACTCTCACTTGGATCTTGGGTACCGGCTAGAAAATAACACGGGCTCGAATTGTATGAAGGCACATAAAATCAGGAGTTTGGCAAAAATGAAAAACAAGAGGAAAAAAAAGAAGAAAAAAAAGTTTCTGCTTCATTAAAGCAGAATTTTTCTACTTTAGCTTTCACTGATTTTGACTTTTCGCTTAATTATTGGTTCGTTATTTATCTTAGCTGCTATTGCTCCAATAGATAAAACTGCCAAAGCTGAAAATCTTTTTTGATCCACGGTATTTCTTAAATTATTTATAATTAATTTTAAATTTGAGAAGCTCCTTTCAGCGGAAGCAGTACTCACTGGTATTGCCATAATGCCATAATGATATTAGAAACATTAAGATACATTTCTTCAAAATCATTCTGTATGATATATTGGTGCAGATCTAGTCCATAACAAAGTTGGGTTAGGATAATATTTTGTAACTCCTCATACAACTCAAAAGTTTGGAATATGGAAGTGACTGCTCTCACCTACTTATAATAATTTTATAAAGACATAATAATTCAAAATGCAATTCACTTATACAATGTGTGAATCCTGACAGGTTTTTAGGATTTGTTCAGTTTTTTTAACCGTTTCAGTCATAGAGAAAACGTCAAGAGTCCATATTACTTATCACTGAATCAATCATTGTAGGTATTAAAAAAATCTATTTCATACCGGATTTTAGCAGACTTAGGTTGATTGCTTTCTTCATAATCAAACATTCACCTAATTTTGGCTACTCTTTTAGTTTTAAAGTTTAGTGACAAATCATATCTGGTTTTCATAAAATAATGAACGTCAGACAAGTATTTTTTGAATCCAGTCTGACGGTATTCTTTCACTCATTCACAAAATTAAATGCCCAAGGATTTATATTTAATATTCGAGTTTTAACTTTACCGTTTCTGCCTACCATATTTGCACCATTGCACTGTCGTGTCCTTGGCCGCGACACTTCTTCTGTAGTCATTTTTTGCTTCCAGTATTGCATTCGTGGAATATTCTTCGGTGGTTTCAGTGACTACAAGAAATTCGATATAGTTTAGGTACTTCTATAGTTGCAGTTGATGTATTTACATTTTCTTAAGATAACCGACATTTGTTCAACTGTATGTATGTAGTGCAATCGAGAAAAAGAGAATAAAAATTTGCCTCTTTCATCCTATCAATCACTTCACTGGTCAATCTATGACGTCAATGTGATCTATTTTGAATGTCGTGGCTTAAGTAATGGTGTGCAAGTTGTTACCTACCCAGTTCTCTGAGCTGTGAGCTCCATGAGCAAGACCTAAATATTTTGAGCGGGAAGCGCACATGTCGGCAATCATAATGTTTAAATATAAAAATGCAAAATAAAGTTCTCTTAAATAACCCATGACCCAAGAGCCCACGACAGCCAGGGGTAAATACAAACATTTACACTGAGCGGGAATCGAGCCCAGGACCTCTGACTTACTTGGCCACAGAGGTCATCATATCACGAAAACTTTTGAAGCTCTCTTCTTAAGCCACTTTTATAAAACAAACTGTTGGGTCGTTACATAGTGTGCTGCTTTTGACGCCTTGAGGCGAACGATATGAGCGAGGCGCGACGCCACCGGCCACGGGCCGGGCGGGCGACCGGACGCGGTCCTAAAAACTCGGCTCCATCCAATTTATTAGAGCACCCATACATATGTATGTATTGTAATGGTGATCCGGCCGCCGCTGAAAAACTGCTCCTAATGAAATCAATTGAATTATACATTAGAGCAGGGGCCATTTTGGGAATTACTTGGGGACACACGCCGCAAAAACCTGGCCGCTGTCCCGCCACGACCGGCGACCGGCGACCGGCGACCCGACGTCGAGATAGTCCCGATAGCGGTACAACTAGATCTTCTTATTTATTTATTTCTTGTTATACAATTGACATTGGCGGATTTCTACACCCTTACTTCGCAACGTTAGCTATTGTATTCGTATGCCGTCACTACTTTAATATATAAATAAATAAATATTCCACGACATTCTACACAGCGCTATCTAGACCCAAAGTACGCATAGTTTAACTAGCTTGTGTTATATCGGATCTAGAATGCGAATAAAAATACTTAAAATATTTTTTTTTGTAAATGCATACATATTATACACAGAAACACCAATGCAATATACATATTCATGTATAGGTACAAATATTTGCACTGAGCGGGAATCGAACCCGCGCCCCCTGCGTAGCAGTTCTAAAGCTACGTCACGGAGGTCGCCAATGTGTCACTTGCCCATTGTCACATTCACATACACAACTTTCTTAAGTTCTGCTGAGTTTTTCAACAATCCAAATCATTGTTCATAAAGAATTACCATGTATTTGTATTATATTCTTCTAGTGACAATTTGGCGAGGATACGACTGCACAGGTACGTCTGAGTTCACACACTTGACGATACACGATGATATTTTCAACCTCATTCTCGGTGACGCTTGCGGGTGACGTCGTCCTGTTACAGAAGAACGAGGTCCTGAGAAGACAGACAAAGGGACGGACTGGCCCGCCTGCTACCACAAGGCCGTATATATCTTTTTCAGTCTATCTTTTTTGGAGTCCATAAGCTCAGTCCATAAGATCCGCACCAGATCTTGTTCAGTGTTCCGATAAAGTAACTGTCACCGTCAAAGTTACCGTAAGGAATCAGAGAATCTATATAATAATAATAGAGCCAAACACCCAGACCCAAAACATGATGACTTTCGATATCACGTATATCAGAAACAGCAACGCATCCCCAAGATAAACCGTGCGGAGTTACTGCTGAGCTGTGTCGACTGCCGACGACGTTGCGCAGTTAGCCACACGGCTCCTGGTAGTACAATGTCCTCGAATATGATTAATATAATCCTACTTCCTATCGTACTAATATGCATTATAAATGCTAAAGGTTGGGTAGATGTTTTATTTATTTTATACAACTTAGGTGGCAGACAAGTACACGGCCCACCTGACGGAAAGTGGTTACCATGACCTATGAACGTGTGTAACACCAGTGGAGTCACATTCGTGCTGCCGACCCTGTAAGAACAGAGATTTTGTGCCGTCAGTGTAGAGGACAAAGCAGGACAAGCCTTTGGTCATCCCACTGACAGCACAAAAACTCTCCAGTGAGCTCTGGCTACCCTACTCACCGCCGAGAACACAACACGAAGTTATTATAACCGCGGTATTCTGTAGGGCGGAGGTACTTCCCCAGTCGGACTGCTCAATTGGGCGGAAATACCGCTGTGTCCTACCTCCTCAAAAAATATGTATGTGTTTTGCTATTGATGTTTGTGCCTCTTTCACGTAATGAACGGAACTGCATTACATTTGACAAAGTGACAGACTATAGTCTGGAATAACATACAGGACAGCAAATGTGTAATGAAATATCTAGCTACATTAGAACCCCGAAATATTCACTGCTGTGGCACAGAAGTGAAGGTTTAACAAGACAATGAGTATCAAATATTAGTAAACAGCAACAGGAAATAAGTACATATAATATAGCGAAAGATACATGAAATTCATTGACAGTAGGTACCCAACACACATTGGGCTTTATCCTTCTGTATACAAAATATACAACATAGGTACTAAATGATGTTATAGAATATTTCTTGTACAAAGGAATAATCAGCATCCATTTTCGACTACAATGTAACGAAGTAGGTGCGACCACGGGGAGACTGTAAAGAACTGTTATTACAATCCTTGAATAATAACGCAACGTGACCGCGTGTCTGTGTGAGTGCTGTCACGTGGTGCGCCCACCACCCTGCACTGTTAAATAGGGCATTTAGCGGGTGTTTGAAGGACTGTCGTTACATATGCAATTATTCTGGAATATCTCCGGCCGCGGCTGACAGCTGTCACTCAATTCAAATAGATGGTAATGCGTCACGTGGTGCCACGTGAGACGCCCGCGCACCGCGCACCGCGCACCGCGCACCCGTCCGCCGCCAGGAGCGACTTCTTATAGTTAGGTACCGACCTACTTACCTCCAGGAACCACGCTTAGCCTTTCATCAGTCGAGAGCATCGGCAATCAGCTGTACTGCATGTTGATTAGTGAAGAGTTTAACCTGAAAGAGTCCAGCAGTGTCTCGGCGTCATAGCAGTTACGAGCCTATTCATTAGTAACAGTATTAATGTACCTACTAGTGTTCTCGTAACGGGGTCAGAAACTGCGACCTCTCTATCGTAAGTCCGAGTCCTTAGCCAATTAGGTTTGCATGTTGGTCTCACAATGAGGTATCAGATAGATTGCGCTATGGGTACTAGGTAGGTATTAGGAAGTACCTACTACACCGTGGTACTAAACACCTCTGAGTAGGTGTTACCTACTCACTCACTTGTTGTAAGTAACCGTTCTGCGCTTCTCCATGTTACCTTTAGCTATCCCTAAATGTCACCTTGGTCCGAGCGCGCAATATTTTATTTTTCAAAACTGAGCCGAAGTTTTCGCTTTGGGTATTAATATAGTATAGATGAGCGATTGTTTGGAGGCGGAGGCTGTGAGGAGCAATAAGAAGCAGTACAAATTTAAGTAGTGGAACAAAAGCTAGTGAGAATACCGGGTGCACTACGATAAACAACAATTGTGGCATTGCAGTCACCAGGGCTGGCGCGGGCCGCGACCTCCGCTCGTAAGTGTATACTTATAGACTCTAGAAATAATCATTGCAAAAATAATCATTATTAGTCATAATCTCATACACCTGTGTCTTTTTAAAAATAAGCGAAGACGTGTATTAACCTTTCTCAAAATTTTACAATTAAACAGACGAAAACGACTAAAACGAAAATTTAATCCTTAACAATATTGAATTTTGTATCTGTGACCTTAGACTTTGAATTTTAAAGGGTTTCACTTCAAATCGGTGAGAATACATGAAATGTTTGATGAGAGTAGAGGAAGCTTGGAAAGTGTGAAATGATAGAGGCAGATGGCGGATAGTTGTCACTGTCTACCCCGGAGGGAGATAAGTACCTACGCGTAAGCATGTGCATATGTATGTACCTATTTAAATTTGTTTTTTCTTCTCCAAGAGAATATTTGCATATTCTCTTGTAGAATAAAATTATTAAATGCTAATATTAAATATTATTAGCTGGCAGGTCCTTAGATGCAAAACAGAGGTATTAAATAAAGTATATTAGACCAGCCAATCACGAGAGAAGCACTTGTAGACGAGGTAGGCCCGAGGCTCGAGGAATTTGGTAAGGACTTGCATCCACGAGTCAACTTCCCTTAGGCGCACTGAAGCGGAGAGGCGACGAGAGTAGCGGAGTCAAAAGTAACTCATCCAATTGCCAAAAATGTCCGTTCCGCTTCAGAGGACAGGGATTTGCAAACTAGTTTTAAAATTCGTACATTTTTAAAGCGCTAAGTGAATAACCTCAGCGAGGAAGCGGAGTGGGAAAGCGGAGCGGAGACGTGGAGTAAGGATTTCGCGTATACCTAAGCCAATCGCCCACTGCCGGCAGCTCAAAAATCTCGTTGTGAGGTCGCGGCCTAGCTCCGCTTATGAAAAACACAGTTCACATCTCCGTTCCGCATTACTTTCTCGCTCCCTACTTAGCTCCGCGTAAATAGACAGGCACAGTCCGCAACTCCACTACGCATCACTTTCTGGCTCTGCTCCACTATCAAGCTCCGCTCCAATGGACGGGCAGCCTTGATGCTTACTTATGTCACTGACCGATAATGTATTAGGTGCTGTGAAACACCGGAGTGACAAGAGAAGAAGACCTCTGTAGTGTAGCGGCAAGCGGTGGTCTGCCACGACTATGATCGTGGATTCGATTCTAGCTAAGTGCAAATGAATAATTGAATATGGGTGATTTCATTGTGCTATTTGTATATGTATTGGTGTATAGTAGGTACTTAAGTGTAAATTATGTAAAAGGATCTAAGTAGGCAGGTAGGTACTAAATATATTTCTGAGCTAGTTAGATTCTAGAGTAATTTATGTGATCTAATAATGGAGATAGGATGTTCAAAGTTTGACTTGGAAGGGTTTAGTCGGTTCCATACAATACTTTATACAGTGTAGCTCGCTGCGGCTCTTCCGGTACAGGAGATGTTTCGCTTGCCAGCACGCCGCCACTGTAGAGGGCAGCCCTGCGCGCGGCGGCGGCGCGGCTCGCGGCTCGCGGTGCGCAGGAGTCGATGCGCGATATGCAAATCCCGGCTACCGTATTGACCGCGCCATTGTTCGTGCCGCCGCCTCTCTTTTATTTCCTGCGCCGCCGCGCGTACGCATGTAACTTATGGCTCCTACACGCGCGCGGCGCAGGTTTGTCCGATAGCTCATGTTCTTGTTTTCATCCGAGGTATTGTCGATTTACATAAACTGTTATCGATATGAGCTTATATCTGCACGTTGCGGCCGCCAGCTTGTTCCGCTAACAAAGTAGCAAATAACAACACAACCCTGTGGAGCTTCCATTGGTGTCTCATCTATTTCATTTCATTCAAAAAAAAAATATTAAAAATATAAAAAAACCCGACTTTAATGTCATCGGGTTTATAATTTTCAAATACCGTACCGCCTGCCATACAACTTATTTTCTTTTCAGCATCAGTCGGGTTAATTAATCGACTTTTTAGTTATGACTATGACATAATATATATTTTTGTAATTGCCTTCTAATTTCTTTATTAAAAATTCTCTTTATCAAAAGCATACCATACAAGATAAGCGCGTCTAAAATATGGGGTAAAAAAGGACAGGTCAGAAGTAACGGAGTACTGGCTTGCATGGGAGGGTTGGCTACGTACCGCCTGATGGAAACCTTGTGAGCTTCAAAAGTAAAGGCAACGTCGGCGTCAGGACCAACTTAGCCTCACTTTCGCGTATCAAGACGAGGATCTGGCGCGCGCTCGCAGTAGAGATCAGACGGCAGTCGCGCCTGCACAAGTCTAGGTAAGCTACATCAGATAGAAAATGCTTGAGAGAGCAGAACGACTGCCGGGAACTTACTGATTATATTTTTTAAATATATAAAGAGCAATGCGTTCGTGTTGGGTGTGAACCCACTATTCTCTTAACCGACAGACGAATGCCGTAAATTAGAAAACACTCAGATCTTTAGTGCAATCTAAAGGTTGATGATTTTAAAGTGATTAAAATGTTACTGCCGGGCTGCATCATGTTCTAACTTTATATTGATATACCATAGAGGCATTCATTAGAAATATTCCCATGACAACCACACAAGTTTTACACCACAATCAATGAAATCTATGAGAGTTATGATTTATCATACGCATGATGGTTTCTTTGTTTGCATTATGGTCTCTCTGTGAGCGGCCAAATATATATAATCTTTGGTGCACACCCTGGAAATCACACACTGCATACGTGGTTTCAAAGAATGCCTCTGTGGTGCATCAACCCCGTATATCGAAGCTACACGTGCACTGACGAACGTTTTGGCACGTTTTCACCAAGCACATGTTCAAGCGCGTCTGCGGAGATTAGCGCACCTCCACTGTCGGTCGGTAGTTAGAGCGCGGCGCGAGCGTTATCTTAATTGGTGACCTTATAATTTACAGTTAGTTAGACACTAACTGGTCCCCTGCGCCTCATACCGCTCCACATGACAGATGAGGCTGGGTAACTAGCAGTTCTGACGTCGAATATCTAACCAGAGGTGATATAACGCTAGATAGGTCAAAGATTTTGCTATCAGCGATGCTTGAAGACAGTAGAGACACACAAAGGATGCGTCTACTACACTATCAATATGGATGAAACATGTCATAGGTGGTATATTGTACTTAACTACCATTGTGATTAAACATAGAAAGATAATGCCGGTGAGCCAGAGTGCCAGATTAAGTTTCTCACAAGCTTTGCAAATTAAGACACGAACATAGAAGCACTAATCTCGATGTTCAAAGTCGTTTAAAGTCGATGTGTCAAGGTGGTGGATAATATTTATAATAATAAATAATTAAAAAATAAATAAATAAATAAATTCATTTGTGACCTGAATCTGTAAAAATATTTGTTATTATATTATGAATCAATGTTGTTCTATTTTTGTATATTAGTTGTGCAAATGGCTTGACAACTGATGTTATACTCGTCATCTCCTTGCAGGCAATGTACCGAATTCCAAATCAACAATGCCATGCGATTCTTTACATTAAATTAACTGAATTTCATCGGCTTTTGAACTTCGCGAGTACGCATCTAGCTGAACGTCACAGTTCAGCACATTGGGCACACATTGTATACCCATTCCACAAGTGGAACGATGAACATTGTCGGAAGCTGAAAATGTACAGTATGATGCCTACTTATTAAAAAATAAACAAAGAGTCTGATTCCACGGCGATCGTGGAGCTCAGCTGAGCAGCTCACACTTGGCAGCTGAATATTGTAAAAAGATGTTAACCAAATACAGAACATTGAGTTCCCCTACACGTCGGCTTCACGTCGGCTCTCATTTTGACTTGGGTATAACGAGGTCACGGCATAAATTGTCATAAAGGTCAGTTTATTCTTGAACTTATTGTTTGTATAGAAATAAACCTATTCAAGGCTATTTCTCTATCTTCAGTACTGCTCTAAATTTTGTATTACGTATTTTCTTGCTGCAGTAGGTACTGAAGGTATCACCTACTCGGTGAGTATCTTCGGCTAATATAATCATAGATCGAAAGGAGCAATACGTGAGACAACATTGATTTACTGTACCCGCCCGCTTAATCATAACACAGTCTGTGGCACTATAGGTTATATGTATAGGTATGTACGCGCACATAGGCGCTTATCCCATAACTAATATGCTGCCGAGTGAGTTATAGTTAAGTAACTTTATCAAGGAGATAAACATTGTTGCCAAAATTTCTCACCTAGTGGGGTACCTCTTTAAAATTTAGAGTAAAAATAGTTAGGACTTTGTGCAAAATAACCATTAGCCAGTTGTTTCAATTCTCATGTGCGTTGATAAATAGTGGAGAGGAGCGCCCTGAAAGCGGCGGTAAACTTAGTCTAATTAATATCAATAAGATGTTATACTAGATTGAAAATAAAGAACATTGAATAAGAAGGGTTGCCGCTGTGGACTTGTCACTTCATCAAAGGTGGTGTTATGAAGTGCTACGGTAGTGAGCAGTGTGTAAATCACGCGCCGCAGCAGACGTCCCATATATCACACCGACCCTTTATTCACAAACAGCCAAAAATATCGTTCCTGCCAGACAACAAACAATGTGTCAGGTACTCCGACACATTTTTTCATGAAAATATGATTCGTTGACGTTATTTTTTGAGTTAGTAGTAGCGTGAGATGAGGTCGGGTCAGGCATTGTGCTGCGCGCTTTGTGCAGCCCCGCAGCCGCGCCGCCGCCGCGCCGCGCCGCGCCGCGCTCACACGCGGCCTGCGCGTCCGCTGCTTTGTTTAAATCATTTAATAGCTCGAACAATGCTTGAAGATAAAAGCAAATTAACAATAGTGATTTATTGGAATTTTTATGTAGAACAAAAACAACATTAGAGTTCAGTTCGTCACGTAGTTACAACTAGTCACACTAGCTGTGACGTAGCACACTTAATTATTATAACGAATTATTGAATTGAAAAATTATAAATGCTTCGAAGTGAGAAAAGAATAAATTGGAGGCTGCACACATCAGATAAACACGCGGAGTGTGGGACGAGGCGGGCTGGCCATCTCGGGAGTGCACAATAGCGCGCAGGCCGCAGGTAGTCAACGGGACTTGGAGTTTTTTTTCACTTCACCTGAAGGTCGGCTGTTCCACGAATATTGGCGAAGCACCCTCCGATGACATTCCCATTAGTTTATGTAATAACAGTAATTTCTCACCCCTCACTGAACAACGACATTTCTCAGAAATCACGACTATCACACTAGTTCAAAATCGTACCTTCTAAAATTTGTGTTGTTGATTTGTAGTTATGAGGAAACGTGCAGAATAAATGAGGGCCAGTCTATTTTTTTCGAAGTGATATTATCTCAAGAAGCAATCATGTTATTCGATTGGACTGACGACAGGTACAAATGGCAGAGTTCAGGGCTTCCGCTAATGTTTACGCGCGTACTGTACTGTCTTATTTTATTTACCATTTAGCACAGAGTTACAGATCCATGTTCTACCTACAGGAAGGTGTAGCTTCTGTCAGTAATTTAAACACGTAAACTAATACTAGTACCTGATGGATGAAGCAGAGGATGTTATTCAATAAAGTACCTACCTTATTTATCTAAATTTACAGTTTTTGATAATAACTGAACGTCTGGTCAGTCATTACTAAAAGTGGATATATAATTTGATTTGAGAGTGAGGCGAATCTCGTTTTATACAAACGTTATCTCGACAACGTTTGTATAATATATTATGTATATGGACTACGGTTGAAACTTGCGACTCATTATGTATTGGTGCCTGCTGAATGTTCATCAAGTTCAGGCGCCGAAATATCAGCTAGGAAGGCTCCGGGTCAAGATCATACCCTGCTTGGAAGCTGAGAATACCTACATACCGTCACACAGCAGTCTCACGGCAGGTAGGTATACGGACCTTGGTCCCGTGGGGATCACTTATCGGATGTGTGGTTTTTTTTAAAGTATTTATTTATATACCTACTAACAATATTCGACGACGACGAACATTTTGTTTGGTACTTCATCATGTTTGCCAGGGCATTGGTAGGTGTTGATGAACGCCCAGAGTGAGTCACTTTAATTACCATAGGAGTTGTTTATCGTTCGCGTGTACAAGCGGGGACCAGCGAGTGTTTTGACAAACAAGAATAACGATGAGACGGGAGGCTGCGCATCTACAAGGCAAATGTAGCAGATCACATATTGATGAGTTCTCGAAAACTCCGCACCACCACCGGCACCGTTACGTGAGACGTGCGCACGCGCATACGCTCTGCATGTCATATCGCGACCGGGGCCGACATCCTACTCTCTTGGCCACTATTGGCCTCCTCCAGTAATGAGACTCATGAGAGCTAAGGGATTATAATGGCGACGCGATGGAGAGTAGGGCAATCGGTCTTCAAGTTCAAGTTCTTTGTTGGATATGGTGCAATAGTGATGTTTATATTATAATGTCAGATCTCGTGTTCTGCCCGTTCTGGCGTACATGCATATAATTTAATACGATCAATGTCAGCGTTAAAATGTATCATTCAAAACATTCCTTATTTATCTTTTAAATTATTTGAAATATATGAATATCTAAATTTTGTCCAACCATTAGGTATCTAATTATTTAAGCTAAGCAAAATACACGACACTACTGCTACTCCTCATAAGGCTAGTAGAGACGCAGTGAAATAAATGGAGAAGCTACGCGCGACACTTCTTTCATTGAAAGTAATTTGTCGTTCATATTATATATACCTATATACTATATGTGTTTTTGGTAATAAAATGTTTTTTTTATATTACTACTTATTCGGTGCCTCAGTAATGTAAACACTAATAAAGGTTTCGTCACGTTAATAAAGGTTGCAGCATGCAGCTCTGATTAATTTCTGACCTAGTACTCCACTCACCCTCTAAGACTTTGCCCGTCGTAGTTGGGTTTGGCTTTGTAGTTAGAGAAACTACATAACGGCTGACGTCAACATTAGCACTACATTTACACAAAATCTGTCGGTACACTTCGCCTTAAATCTTCGGTAAGTGTTAGAAAACTTCCATGAACCCTAGAGCATCCGGCGACGCCGTTCGTAATGTATCGATAATGTGATCGCGACTGCTGTTAACTTGCTAATTGCAGAGGATAATTAGGTGGCAGCAGGCGGCGCGCGGCGTGAGAATGGGGCGTTCGTCTCTCATACAGATGAGCGCTTCGTTCAGCTAATCACTGCTTCGTGGATTTATAGCCTAACCTCTTAACGAATACAATATCTATTAGTCTCGACTCCCACATAAATCTCCAGAAGGACAATGATGGAAGCAGAGTGCTTGTGACAAAGGTGCCAGCCGAGCGGTGGCGACCGGAGCGAATCGTTCAAAGGGTTTCTTCGTTCCTTGACGTTTTGTTACTTTGTTAGGAACGTCAGAAACGGTTCGGGTATGATTTAGTGAGGGGAACGACAGGTCGTGCCGCGTTCCGCGCACAGGTGCACGTCTCAATAGAGCGCGATTTCTGTGGAAGATAACATCGAGCCGAGGTCGTGTTCATTAGCACGTGTGTGACACGGTAGTGACGCTGCTTCAGGGACGGTATATCAATGGCAGGGACGCGCTGCGCGATTAATTGCAGACGTGCTCACAGCTCCCACGACAGCGAACCGTTCGCTCACCAGAACAGTTGATGCTAATCTTAACGACAGGATGGAAATAAGCAATTGTATCTATAACTATAGGTAGCATACACCTTGGATGAGTAAGTGTTAAATGGCACTATTGTTGAAAGACCTACCCACCTATAAAAGTGAATAAATATTACAATTTATTGGTACTGTGCAGAATACAAAAATATATATTAGATGGCTCATCATTGATCACTGTTACGAGATACTGTAAATGAATTCCATTAATATATTTTATGTATTACGTATCGACATGTTGTATAACACTAGTAACACTAGTGACCCGGGATCGGCCGCCCGGTGCTAAATATGAAAGCTATTTCTATACTAATTATAAAGAGCAAAGATTTGTACCTGCTACTGAACCGATACTGAAACTACTGAACAGATTTCAATATTTCTTTTATTATTAGACAGCTACATTGTTACTGACTAACATAGGCTATATTATATTAAAAAAAAATTCAGGGATCCTTTCTAAAGCTATTAATGATAGAACAAAATAATGTATTACAAAATAATGTAACCTGCGGCACTTAAAAAGGTCTACAATAAAGTTCGAGATAGTATATGTATATCTCTTAAGAACAACCCACATTAACCGGGGAGGGTCATCTGAACTGAAGATACAGCGGGTACGGGATCGGGGTGTGTTGTCTGGAAATTCCATGCGGTTCACCCTGGGCAACGGAGGCTCTGCCAGGAGAGACGCTGTCGTCTATGGCAAATACCAACTACGATGGGAGCGGCCCTATAGAGGGCTGCTCGAAAGGCTTCCCACATGACCCTCTGACTACCACTTCATCCCCGCCGGTGCAGAGGTCGTGCGACCTTCGCTTTTCCCTCTTTCTAGGGTTCGGTAGGGACACCGGATTCCTACATCTGAGGGGACCATCTTAAAACCATATAGGGCCCACGCCCAGCCAGGAGCACGGGATAAGGTTTAGACAATTTTATACCCCGGCATCTGAAGGCGAGAGACAACGTGCGGTTTTAGTAGGTCCGAGTGCGACACAATCACCCCGCGGGCTTCGGGGTTCATATCTGAGGGAATTTTTGCACGCCAAAAAGGTTTCCATGATTAAAATTCCACGCGGGCGGAGCCCCAGGCAACAGCTAGTGTTGTATAAACAAGCTCGTTAAAGTCGACTTAATGTCCATTAAACGAGTTTATTTGGGGTGTGATTGCACACGGGCGGGCGGGGGGCGGCGCGGCGAGGCGATCATAACGCGCGGGACACTTGTGCGCGTGTGTTTGTTTGCATGCTCGCGTAACATTGACGTGGGACGCGGATCACAAAGTATTTTTAATTTGGTTCCTCAATTGACTACACCCCGCTAAATGGCAAAAAGCTGAGGTGCAGGCCAAAAGATATGGACCACCACTTCTGATACTTTTGAAATTTAAAATGGTGGTCCCAACCTTGAGGGTCTTGATATATGCTTATTCACACCCGGCTTGAAGAACCCGAGATTGTAAGAAGAGGGAAACACGTGCGCAGGCAGAGCATTTCACCACTTTATCATGAGGCAGAAGAAGGAGGCCTTCAACCGTTTGGTGCGCGAGGGTATGAATTCCACCGCGTGTGGTTGGCACCGCAGGCCAGCACGAGTTGTTGGATCATCGATGCCTTTTAATTGTCATTAGGACAACATTTACAAGTATCCTTTTGATGTCGAAATTTCTCGTAGCAACTCGATACGTTCAGCGATAAAAACAATATAAAAAACCAAACAACAAACGATTTTTAATCGTATTGGTAGTGTTTTCAAAATAAATCAGCAAGTAAGGAGTTGGAACTGAACATCACGCACAAGCCCATATATTACCCATATACTAATGGTGGCGAAAGGTTCACCCTTTCACTTTGTACAAAATCTTTACAGACCGAAATAGGTATAGCTTAACCAGCTGGCACTATAGGTTCTGGAATGCTAGCTAGTTAAGAAAAATTTTTTCTGACTGAGCATTTAAGTTTGCAAATATCTAAGTGGGAATCGGACCTGCGATCTCCGACGTAGCAGTCGAAACACTCTAATGCGATGCAATTTCTACCTGTTTTCTAGTGTTTCATTGTGCACCAGCACTACTATAAAATAATCTTTCCACTGCGCCATACTACTTAAGGTGTGCCAAAATGCCGTGAATCAGATATCACAGTGGCGTGTTGAGAAACATTTTTAAATGTTGTGAATTTTCCTTATGGCGAGCTTACAATAAACAACTCCGAAGGTCGCCGGCCGACGGCGCCTAATGTATTCGCGAAATAGTTTAATTTAGCGGCTACATCTATCGGGCATGTTTGCTGGCGACAGTTTTCATTAGGCCGCCAGATCTCGGTTTATTACCCGGCCGGGATCACCCGCCCCGCCTCTCTGCCCCGCCGACCGTTGTCAAGGGACAAATTAAAAAGTAAGACTGTCGTTCTCTATTATCCCTACAGAAGCACAATTAAGGAACAGTAACCTTGTCTTGAAGGCTTGAAAGTAGCAAATGTACAGTGTTTGTGGATCCACCAGTACATTTGGGTGGAGCTAACCTCACCAGCACTGCACGGCGCATCTGCTGACTGACGGTTAAAGCTCTGGCGTTTCCTTTCAGGGGTGGGAAGACAGTCGCGAAAATACAAGCCATATAAGCTAGACCAAAGAGACGGGAAGGAGTCCGCTTGACTCCGGGCGCCACGGGTAAGCCTTAAATATAACAGTGATCGTGACTAGAGTAGCAAACAAGTACACGGTCTACCACTACCATCAGGTCATCAGACAAAAGCTATAAATGCTTGTAACACTGAGATGATGATTATAAACGTTGAGATACTACCTGTAGAGGAAAATGGGGAAGGAATAGAGGAAATAAGAAAACGGAAGGAAATTTAAGTACCTAAGTCACTTGGACGAGATTCATCCATTCCTTCTATGTGAGGAATTTAAGACACCACGTGCTTATGTGTCTAATGTTCAATGTTCACACCACCGCTGTAGCAGCACCGGTCAACAATATGAAAAACGTGGCAGGAAAGTCTTTAAATTGAATTAGCACACGAATTACAATAAAAGTAGGACACAATGGAATGTATTTACGAGTATTGACGTTTAACGGTTTATTGAAGTATAGGTTTAATATAGTAGTGCAACCCTTCCCGGCCCCCGTGGCGAGCCCGAGCCGCTCCGCGCGGCGTCGTCCGGCACAAAGCTCCGTTTGTTTGCCACCGCTCTGTATTGACAAACAATTCATTAGATCGACACGCGACCGCTGCGCAACGCCGATTGATTGACGCCCCTCGCCCCACACAACACAATATTGTTTATTGGAAGTAGTTCGGTGAAAAGTTTGCATAAACGTTGAGTCATTGATTCTGGCGCAATATTGCGGAACCACGGGAGGCCCAGGGCTCTTGTGTCAACAGCTAAGGTCAAAGGACGGTTTCAAATACTCAACATTTTTTAATAGTAATTGAGAGATTATACTTAAGTTTTTTTAACAAAAACAACAACAACACTCACGCCTATATCCCTGTGGGGGTAGGCAGAGGTGCAAGTTCCTCTGTCGCACCATTAAGGCCTGGAATTCATTACCAGCTCACGTGTTTCCTTCTTCCTACAGTCCTTGGTCCGGGTGTGAAAAAGCATATGATGAGGCCGTCAAGCTGAGTGTCACCATTGTCACACGGTATGTGTAAGTAATGGTGACCCTCTTTTCTGAGACTTTGCTTACCATCAGAGCTTACCATCAGGCAAGGCGAAGTCTAATTGACGTGTTCTATATATAAAAACAAAACAATATTCTACACCACGCTAAGAGAGCCTTTCTCTAAGTTCCAAAATATGTGCTTGAGAATACGAGTATATATTATTATTTAAGTGATGTCATATTATATTTATGCTAACATGCTAACAAATGTCTGAATACTTTGATAGAACTGGGAAGTAAGATTATTTTATTTTTAGCTGAATCTGATTCTAATACAACATTTTGGCGCACACAAAGTATGTAGGTACCTCTGCATGTAGGTATATGAATATATGTATCATGTGGAAGAGTATAGAACAATTCTATAGCGTTGAATCCAGAAGTCGCTCATTAGCATGTCCTTATACGGAGCGAAAGTCATTGAAACAGAAAACAGGATTTGCTAAGAGTGACATCGTCCAATTAATACGTTTATTATTATGTAAAAATATCATTGAAACAGACAGGGCGTCGGCGCCGCGTGCCCGGGACACTCGCACAGATCACCCGCCAGATCATTTGCATCACAAACACGGGGAACATGATTGTTTTGATTCTTTTAATTGACAATTGAGTGCGAGTTGCGCCGCCTCCCGAGCCTACTGCCTAGGTGCGTGCAGTAGGTACATGGGATCATTATCTTTTTGTTAAGTGGTTTTAGCTGAGATGGCTTAGAATTTCTTACCAATTCACTAACGTTATGGTTAAGGATTTTTTAAAATCTAATCTGTCCGTGATAACATTTTTTACTTGAATCATAAACTCGGGTGAAGGAATTACAAACTGCAGTAACTTTATGTTCAGACATTGATATAAAAAAAATCGGTTAGGAGACAAACTACTTTATTGCTATTTACCAATCAAATTCTTTTACCACGATGTGCGTATTTTATTTTATTTATTTATTTAATTCTTTATTGCACACACAGTACAGAGATCATACACAAAACACATCAAAGAAGATGTACAAAGGCGAGCTTAACTCAAAATGAGTTCTCTCCCAGCAAACCTTTGAGTAGCAGAGAAGCATAAAATAATGAAAGGGGATGTGAAGTGTACATTACAAAAAAAAAAAAGAAACAAAAAGAAAAGATAAACAAAGAAAGAAAAGAAAATAAAAATAAAAAAGATAATAAGCATACCTACCTGAACAGGTAGGTACATGTATTTACACAAACATAGCATACATAGTATTATATTAATACATACTTACACCTACACATAATACATAATATACCTACATACATATACATATATACATAAATATATATACATATATAATATAAATATATATAAATATACAAAGCATACATAGATAAATATACAGACTTCATTATTGTGAGAGAAAATGTTCTTCTTCTGAAAATGTATTATTATAAGTAACATTGGTTTACGGGCTCTATCCTTGTCCAATGGTTGAATCTTTACGTTCGAATCAACAATCTTTAAGTTTTATCGCCACTTATAGTTATTGGCAACAAGAGAAAACCATAGGATACAATTACTCACCTTATATAGATAATGTTGTGTGGTGTGGACCACACAGGGCAGTGGACGGAAAGCGTGTACCGATAAGATAACGTCGCCAGTAAAGATACGCAGCGTGTGAAGTGCGCGGCCGGCGACATGTCGTGAGTGCGCGCGGCGCTTACGCACGACGCGCCTGCCACGGAGCTGTGTTCCCAGGTACAGAGTCATGCCGAGCTTCTATGTGAAAATAATACTTAATATTGACTGTAGGTAACTACTATGACTCGTTTAACGTAGTGGGGGCTTGAAATATCAGGCCCCTAGCGCAGGATAGCCCTTAAACCGTGTAGCGGCGTGGCCGTACTTGATTGTTCAAATTGGTAGCTGTATCTACTCATAGATCTGTAGAACATTGAAATCTTTCAAAGATTGCAAGGTCAATCAAAGGCATTTTGAATATGAATCCGGACTCTAAGCTCGTAGCTTGTAGAAACACCCCCACGGTATATCTTGTAACTTATTAGTATAAATAAATTAAATATCAATAAAAAGCTTTCGATCTTTTCTTGCTAAAGAACAAACAGTAGCACAGCACTTGTGAAGTGGAGCGCTGCGGCGGCGGCGGCAGCGGCATCACGGGCGTCTTGTGTTTGAACACTTTGAACATAACGAGGATTGTTGGCAAGCGCGCCTACCGCCGAGCCAGAGGGGGAGGGCTCACTCAAGGCGTGCAAATAAAAATAACACCTCGCGAGTGAGTGCACGCCGACCCGCGCGCGCTTGTCTCGCAGGGCTGGCCCTTCCACTATACATTTCTCTTGCTGTTCCTGCAAATTGCTCGTCAAAAAAACGTCGAGATTTTTGATTTTACCCAAATCGGAGAGAAAAAGAATGTCTGTATGTTTATAAATTCTTCTTCAGGGCTGTCTGATACAAGTAATCAACCCTAGCCGATGATTACTTGTATATGTAGTGTGTGTTGTATATGTAGTCAAATTAGTAGCTTCCTGGGGCTACCCCTGCTACCGGGTATCAGCGGAGGCGGCATGGCTGGATCTTGTTACTTGCGTAGTTTATCGGTTGCTACAAGCCGCATCAGCGGAAGTGACTCTTCTACATTCTGTTTGTGAAGTTCCGGGTATAAAGGCTGCCTCGCGTTCCAACCAGGAACCAGAGTTCCTCGCGCAAATTAGCAGATGATATAATTATTTTTTTACTGTCTAAGTGTACTTAAAAATAGAGATTAAGCTAATTCTCATTACTCCTCTGCTCCTTTAAGCATGATTACACTACCGTTTTTATAATTCACTTGACATCTGTACAGGCTTGCCATGAGACCCAGCCAGTGGTAGCCCTGCGTTAAGGTGCAATACAAGTCTTTCGAATTGAAATCAGGTGCGCCCTTCGCGTCACAAAACAAACTTAATATCGTCGCAAGTATCCTCCAGCGGCGCCGACCACCCTCGCCTCCGCTTCGCGCCGCGACGCTCTCGTGCCCGAAGGGGGACGGGGTGCAGGGAGGGCATGAGAGGCGCTCATTATCCGCAGGTTCGTTTGCAAGTCGTATGCGTCCACTCGACACCGTGCCAAGTAATTGTCTCGTTTGTACAACACGAAATAATGATCTTTATTACAGTCTAACTTGAGTAGGTACCTGTTAATACGTACGTAGAGAGCCGTACCAACGCCCACATTACGCCAACTTCGGTTAAGCGTAGAAGGTAAAACCGTCTCCGACAACTGGGCACCACTTTACTTTACAAACGTATTTACCCAACGCAAATACGAATGGTATTTGTGCTGGGAAAAGTATGTTCGCTTTATTTCTTTTCCATTTTCTTGCCCAACCCCTTATCATAAGCTGATAGTAGTTTAAAAGCATTTATAGGTCACGTTTGTTGTATACCACCAGCTGGGCCATGTGCTTGTTTTGTCCATCTGTAAACACCAAAAATAGAGGAATTGAATCAAGTTGTTGTAGCTTTGTTTTTTACCAACACCCGAGTTTCCGTCTACCTACCGGCCCAGGCGAACTTCTAAACAATGCAATGTATCGCGGAATAATGCATAATTACCAAGTGCGTGCGCCCGCTGGCTGCACTCACTAGTGGGTGTATTTCAGTTTAAGTTATAAAATAACTAAAAATATTAATAAAAAAATTAGAATAAAATAGAATCTAAACGTGATGAAATGTGAATAGCTAGCTAGCTATATTTTATTCACGAAATTCGGCGAGTAACGGGCTAGACCTGTCGCAGGTGGTGTCGTGTGTGCAAATAAATGAGGCTTGTTGACATTTATAGATTTGCTTGTTCCTTGTTACAGCTAAACGCGTTCTTATAAATAGTTTTTCCTTAACAAAGTTGTTGCTCCGATTCGACTTCCGATTGGACCACAGCATTGAAAGATTACCAAAATGTGGTGCATCAGCGCAAGAAGTTCTGCTCTATTTCTTCATCTTAGTGTTAACCCCAGTTGCATCTGAAACTTTCACCTCGAAGTCTGGAGTCCGCTTTACCAGTCTAACTGCGGTTTTAGCTGAACTTCGATATTTTCCGTGAAGCGACTGCTGTCTGGCCTCCACAACCCAAAGACGATATCGAAGCTTTACAGCTAGACCAGTTGTTGGACTTTTTAAGGCTCCAACTACCCGTAACGACTGCCGTAGACGTTCGTATGGCTATCGGGACCGACGGCTTAATGTGCTCGCTGAGGCACGACCAAACAATTCCAAATAAACTATATTCATGCATACAAATATTAGCACTGAGCGGGGATCGAACCCGCGCCTCCTGCGTAGCGGCAGCGTTCACAACCGCTCCACCACGGAGCATGTCAAATATCATGAAGTTCTGTTCAATAGTTGCATAATTATATTTATTATGCGGTGGAAGGTCAGAGTTGTTAGGTATCACCGGGTGTACTCTTTAGCTCCCACAGACCTAGTAGGGATCGAAACTTTAACCATCCGTGCATCAATCCCAGTTGCACCCCACCCCAAGCTTGTACTTCGGAGCTCGGGGCCACTCTTCTCTGCTACCATATTGGTTTATTTTTGGCTTTAGAGAGCGACGTCTGTTGTACCCTGCCATATCGGGAGGAAATCCCGCTGCTATACCTCATCTGCCAGCAGCTGGCTTACATACTGGTTTGCACGTTATTTTTAGGTGGCAAACAAGCACACGGCTCACCTGATGGGAAGTGATTACCGTGGTTTATAGATGTGTGCACCAACAGGAAGGTCACACTTGTGCTGCCGACCCTGTAAGAACCTTCTGATGTCCTCTGCGCGTGGAGTATTTGACCTGGAAGATCTTGGTGATGCCCATATACCTATCCAATACTCCCACATCGAACGTTCGTTAGAGTTGCCACGGTGCACGGTGTAAAGTAACCCAGCAAGGTATTTTCCTCGCAGGCTCACCCAAGTGCAAGTGGACGAGTGTGAGGCATGACGAGCAGACCAGACATTTGTCCAGCTATTAGGTCGCGTACAGAAACTTAATACTTACATATACATAGTTATTTATGGACTCGATTCTTTCGTGTCGTAGCAATTCATTCCACGCACTTAGGTATATAACATAACAGGTTGATAGGCATTCCGTAACCTAGGAATATAGGCAGGTATTTAGTACACATCCTGGATTGAAAAGCCATTAAATGTGTCTGTGCACCATGAATGAATAGTGTTGTAGTTAACTTACCTACCACTTACAACATCAATGCAATCGTTGTAAATAGCTAGGTACCTTCCTCATTATTCTCTGAGCCACATTATCCACTCTTCCAGTCTAACTACGACAAGCGGCTGAACTTCAATATTTTCCGTGAAGCGACTGTCAACTGATCTCCACTGTCAATATAGAAATTCTGTATTTGGATTAGTTGGACTTTTCAGGGCTCCAACTACACGTAACGACTGCCATAAGTGTTTGTATGGTTCGGATAGCTAAAGTGCTCTTTGAGGCACCCAGACCAATGTAAATAGACATATTCATGCATATGTTACCGACAATCTGTACAATGCAGGCATTCTATACAGTTTCGCGCAATTGCTGTTCCACCGGTAATGCGCGAAATAAATAGATCTTGGTCTGTACTTGGGTGGCTTTACGGAAATTCTATTTCTGGATGGTTATAAGAAATATAGGATTATACCTACACATTGCCCGTAACACATAAAAATATTTGTATTGAGCGGGAATGGAACTCGTACCCACTGCGTAGCAGTCGCGTTCACTACCGCCAAGGCTCAGCGACTGTGTTAGATATCTGCCTACCGATCTATTAGTAGAATATAGTTAATCAGCTAAAAACAAGTCTTTGCCAATATTTATAGGCGTGTGAATTTATAGTTAAATTAATTTACCTAGACACTTCATTAAACCATATTTGTAAGGTGGTCAATAGAACGACTGAACGTTCAAGTGGCACCTGCCACAGCGGGCCCTCGTCACGTCGCGGACGGCGGGCGTGTTCCCAGCTAGTCGGCAACTAGTTGCAGAAACGGGTTGTGCGGTGTGCAGGGTGTAAGGGAACAATTTTGAAAACTGCCGCATTCTAAAAACAAACATCATCGAGCGCGAGTGGCGCCGCCCCCGCGCCGAGCGCCAATGAGCGCTGCGCGCGCTCGCCATTGGCCGCCGTTTGCCGCCGAAACGCGAGGAAAAAACGCATCGCATGAAAAACAATGGCACTCACTTGCGCGGCCAGCACTCGACCCGCTCATTGTGTTACCGCCCGGCGTAACCTGAGCCGCCGGGCTGCACTCGCAGCCCTCTCGGCCAGACGTGAGCAGTTCGCAGGAGGGAGGGAGGTGGTGTCTACGTGTGGCGGTCGTTTTACTGCCGATCTTGTTCAATGTACGTATACATTGAAAGTTAAGTGATGTCACAGATGTCACGTTAGTGTGGGACGGACGGATTGATGCGCGCGCGGCTGTGTGCGTGCGGCTGCGGCGGTGCGGCGCGATGGCGACAGGTGGCGCTGTCGCCACTCAGCGCCGCAGGTCGCCGGCGACTGGAGAATT
Organism: Eilema griseolum; assembly: GCA_963662185.1. Taxonomy (NCBI): domain Eukaryota; kingdom Metazoa; phylum Arthropoda; class Insecta; order Lepidoptera; family Erebidae; genus Eilema; species Eilema griseolum. The sequence goes on along the minus strand of OY759237.1, from coordinate 28,803,929 downwards.
CCTTGGAAAAACTAGATCTTAGACCTTAGTGCCCACTCAGTAATGCCACACTATGCCTATTGTAGTCACGCATCATACATACATATGGCTATTAAATATTAGATGTCTTATTATGGTATATTGAAATAAATCGTACGTAAGAGTGTGCGTCATGGGTTTATGACACATTCTCTTTTCATGGCCGTCTCACACTGAATCGATGACATCCGTCACCCAAATACACGATAGTGGGCATATTACAAACAAGCACAAGAGCGATCTGATGCCACCTAGAGAAAGTAAGCGGGAGGGCAACAGTTTTTATCTCAAAAGCATCTCTCATTCTGCCTATTCTCCTGCTGCCTACTGGGGAGGAAACCAAACCTGCTGGCACATTCACAAACCGAGCGAACGTGTTGATTAGAGATGCATTAGTGTTAAGTTCTGACCACGGCCGAGGTGTGCCGGTCGTGAGAGAGCTGGTAGAGTGACTTTACCAGCTCTATCTTTCTCTTCCATCGCATATAAGACTTCTGACGAAGTACCTACAGAAAAAGGCAAACAAAAACTTACTTACTTTTCTTTAGAACAAGAATGACAAGAAAGTATTTTTACTCTACAAATCACAATTTTAATTATCAAAGTATTTTCCGATCCCTGGTGGTTGTTTTCGAGTCAAGTTAATTAAAAATTTCTCCTTAGTAGGTTTGATACTTGTATGATTTCTACTTGCTACCGTAGTAGCTTAAAAAAATGCATTTTTTAACTTATAATATTAGTTGGATTTGGTTTATGACTGGACAATCATGGTTTACAACTAGTGCGAATTATGCATCTAATAATGTCACAACGTTTTGACTTCTTTCACAGAAAAGTATTATGACGAAGTACAATCAACAATGATGATCTAACCCAATAACGCTCTTTGCGGATGATAGCATGGTTGCAATCAAATGTCATGACGCAAAGACTTATGAGCGTGATATAAATGCCACATTGACCGCCATTGTCGAATGGTTGGACGCCAATAATTTGAAGGCCAACATTGGGAAAACCCAGCTGATGCACTTTAGCCAACGTGAATCTGCTCTGGTACCTAAAGTCAAATACAAAAGCGAGCCAGTTGTTGTAGTACAGACAGCAAAATTCCTTGGTATCCATATAAATAATAAATTATCATGGAAACCGCACATACAACAAATATGCAAAAAAATTAATAAATCGGTCTATGCTCTTCATGAATTGGCCCAGGTGGTAAGTACAGGTACGTTGCTGACGGCATATCACGGCTTGGTAGTCTCAGTGCTGAGGTATGGTGTAATTTATTGGGGAAACTCCACTGATATAGATCTTATATTTAAGTCAAAGAAACGGTGTATCAGAGCTATGTTCGGGCTGTAGACGATTGAAAACTGTAGACCTCTATTTGTGAAACATACAATTTTAACTGTTGCAAGTCTGTATATATACGAGGTCACGCTATTTGTTAGACTAAATCTAAACTTATTTGAGCTAAGTGACCTTGTCATCTAATTAGGTTTATTTATAAGATACATAATATGATTACATTAAATAAAATATGCTATTATAATATACAATTACTTACATATTTATATAAAACCTAAGTATGTAATGAGTATCGATTGTGCATACGTAAGACCAATACAGCTTTAATGCACAAAAGCGTATTCCATATGGCTGCAGTGCTATATAATAAATTGCCCAAAGAATTGAAGGAATTAAATTTAATTCTTTTTAAGAAAAAAATTAAAATTTTTCTCGCAGAACAATGTTATTATAATATTACAGACTACCTAAATGACCGCTTAATATAATTATTTATTTTGACATCTTAATTTATGACCATACACTATTAAATGAATATTTAAATGACAAAACACTAGATGCTAGGTAAATAATTAAATTCAATCATAACTTTGACATTTCTTATTATGTATATAAATTGTATTTGACTAATTTAATGATTATTTTGCATGGAGGTGTTTATTATGTTTAGCACGGAAATATTGACATCTAATGTTATGAAATTTTCTATATTAAATTGCAAATTCTTAGCTTCTAATTATCTTATCAACAAATATCGTCATAATATGTGTGACGTTATTGCATGCCAATCTGGCTGAAATATGGTGGAACCTAAATGTATTTACTTGTAACCTGTGTATCCATATATCGCAATAAATTGATTTGATTTGATTTGATGTAGGCAGTAGGGAGGTACTTTGTGTCACGTAGCATCCCTTTGAAGGTGGTGGTCGTAGAATTTGTAAGGGTGAGTGTTTCATAGCCCGTCCGTACACTCGCAAGGATTAGGCGGACTGCAGTGCAGCAGCGAATATTGTGATAATCGATCAGTCGTCTCAAATACGTTCGTCGTATAAAATTCTCGACTCGGGAAGTGTCTCCTTCCTAAACAGAGTTAGGGTCGTAGGTTTATTTGTTACTGAGTTTTCAAGTCCAGTCAATCATCTCAAACTATATTGACAGATCAAAATATGTATATTCATGCGATGAACATGAATATTCTCGGCCCGTGGCTGCTGTGGCGGACAACTCTATATTATGGACGGACTAGTTTAGTCACAGCCACAGAGCAACAAAGTAGCGAGTAGAACTGTTGGGCAGCCCTGTGCCGATTTCCTGCGTCGGTAGTACTACGAGGCGCCTCTAGTATTCATGTTATGTGCATTAATATCAGTTCACTCTCTCTCCGGCCACGTCTGAGCTGTTATGGTGGCTAGTTGATGTGCCAAGTGTTTCATGCGTGTTCGATTGACTTTGACCGTGGCGTCGGCGTCGGCGCAGACACTGAGAGTGTGAGTCGACAAGCATTATGAGGACTTAATTAGCGCATTTGTATACAGGCGGGGCGCGCTAGCGCCGCCATCATCGCCTCCGCGCCTGCGCCGCTGGCTGATATGATCATCTCTCTGCTGAGCTCTTAATAATATTACATTTGTTTTTAACTTTAAACTAGAAGCAACAAGAAAGGCTACATCAGGATAATTAAGAAAATGGAGGAAAGTGATTTGGAAGAAATTTTACCTCTAAATCAACCCCTAATTTCATTATTACAGTGTAAAATAGGACGCGAATATGTTTATAACTAGAGGTAGTAAGTTTTGATCAAGCTTTTTTTGATGTTTGTTAGCCCCTTTATTTCTAAATTTAATTGATTACATTTAATAGCAATAGCTTTTTTTATAATCAAGGTTATTGCACAAGTACATATAACCAACAATGAGAACTTAAAACCTAGCAGGGTTGGCCATTTTTAAGGACATTGTTGATGGTTTTTGTGAGCTCTTCAGGCAGCTTCAAGTTGCCTGCACAGATATGTCCAAATATTTGCGAGTATGGTTAGGAAAATATTCAGTAGGTGCTTCAGTTATTAGTCCCCGGTGGGGTCATCTCAAGCCGTAGATGGCTCACTTATAGTTTATTGAGCCACCTTGCACCTCAGTATATATAAGACTCCATATATGATTCTCCCATTAAAAATGATACCTAAGTAATTAACTGTATTTATAAACTCGCATGTTATTGATACAACTAATGAACTATTATATAGATATTGGTATTAGTTATCTAGTGCTTAGTAAGTAACGCGTCGCAGCTCGCAGTATTGCCAATGCAGAGAAATAAACATACTTATGAATGTATTGTAGAGTAGCACCATGTACGAATTGTGCATGTGCATAGTGTAATCTCATTACCTGTGCCACAGCGCGTTTAACCAGGTCTTTGATAGCAAATGCGGTATTTTTATTATTGATCCTTGAATACTGTATAAGTACTGCTGTACCTCGATCATCATAGAATCTTGGAGCTATGAGAATGAGTAGTACCTAACTTAGTTGGTACTTAGTAGGCAGGTATTATTTTGTAGACCTTCATTTCGTGGAGTTTCGCATTTAAGTGTAATAAAAGAATTCGATAGAAAAAAAGAGTTTGTGCATTTGCCTGAATTATATAACATACGGGACATATCGCACTACGAGTATGCGACACGTTTGGTGTTGTGAGTTAACACCGACATATAAAAGCCATTTTAAGTAACGCTACACACGCAAGAAAACACATGACCGCACCAGCGCACTTGCCCAGTTGTTTTGGACCTACCCGCTGTATCGTTCACATCGGCTTACATTGAGACGCTCATTAAATGTACCTATATCTTTCACCATGTGTGTTATCAACTAGTACGTAGTGTAGACTGTGTCGACCACGTAACGGTTAGTTGCAAATTAGGGCTAGTTCGAATGTTTTCTGTTAGGGAATTTACAATAGGATCACAAATTCCCAGGACCAGACTTGGAGACGGTAAAACGGAAACAGAGTCGCTTCGTAATTAGCGCGAACGAGTAAACGTAAAATCAGCATGGCTTCCCTAGAGGAACTGTTCGACATAATGCCCACAGGTACCATTCTGTCTTCGCACCGCTCGCCACAGGCAGGAACGTTATTCTACGTAAGCTCAAGAGGTGGACCTACTGTCATTTTTCCAAGTGACTATTATATGGAATTCTTCAATACTCAATACTCAATACTCAATACATTTATTGCGTTCCATAATGAAGTACAGTTGTTCAGGTTAAAATTATTGTTACAATTATGGACCCTGTCGGGCACAGCACAATGTTTGGAGAGAGGAAGAAGCGATTCAAGAAGCGATTTAGGTTTCTACATGGTCGGCAGCACAAATATGACTATGCTGGTATTGCACAGGTCCATAGGCTACGGTAAGCACTTACCATAAGGTTAGACGTGGGCTTGTCTGCCACTTTAGTAGTATAAAAAAGTGGAGTGTGCCGCGTTTACTGCACATCGCCATCAGTAGTTCATTGTCATCTCAAGACCTTCTTAAAACTTATTTTATATCTATATATATATATATATATATATATATATATATATATATATATATATATATATATATATCTATATATATATATAAATCTTGAAGGACATGTTGCGTCCTACATGGCGTTATTTACCGATGATGTCGCGTCCGACTGACTTTGTGCGTCCGAAATACGGACGCAAGATTAACCGACCCTCATTTTCAGCCCAAATGTTCCTTATGATCAATAGGATGCTAGGGCGAAAAATTGGCATGGACGTAATTCCATCACTACAACGCCTTTTAGCGTATAATATAGTTCGGCCGTCGCCCGACTGAAATTTGGAGGGCACTAGTGTTCAGCGTATACTTTACCACGTATACTTTGAGTTCAGTTCACCGATCTCAATGTGTCCATTGAATATCGTACTTAATTTGTAAAGTTTTTATCATGTTTTCGTGACAACAATCTTGCGTCTCTTAAATATCCTTAAACGGGCACTAGGTACGGTGTCTGAGGGGTCTATTCGGGGTTCACGAGGGACGGCGGGGCGGGCGGCGGGCTTCAGCGCGCTCGCGTGCCGAAGTTTTTAACAAACAGACATGTGCGGGCCGTGATGTAAGTTTGTCACCAAAGTGAAAGCTTTAAAAATGGTTATTTATTTGATCTATTATTACCTATAGATAGTTTTTTTTTAATCTTCAGTTGTTATTGAGGATTGAGGTCTTAGTCATAGCGTGACTATGTCGCCCTCATTGGAATTGTTGAATACATGGTGTTCAATCAATGATCTATACAGCAAATCTTAGCTAAGGAATACAATTTTTTCGGCTCCTCAGAAGTTGGACTAGCGAGGATACTGTTACATAGGCCCATATTGTTATTACCGTTACTATATTGTTACGACAGACGTCGATATCTCGAAAACTAATAACCGGATCTTCAAGAAATAAAAACGCATTGTTAGTGACGAGGTACTCTACCGATTGGTATAGAAAAATCTAGAATTGTCAACACAAAGTCACAACCTACCTACGAGTACCTACTCTTTTGAATAAATGAAAACAATAGATAAATATCGAGAATGAACTCGAAAGTTCAGTGACGGCGGCAAACTTCAAAAGAGAGTGGATAGTTATCGCTCGCGTATTTTGTAGATGATTCGACCCTCCTAATTGAGAGGTATATGAACACGCTCGCATAGCGACACCATTCATTCTGTCTTTGAGATCGCTAACAAACACAGCGAGCTTAAGCAACCGAAGAAGATTATACCTGTGACCTGAGCAACGACTGTGGACTACTGTGAACTGCTGAGCGACTGGAACTGTTGAAGAGTACTGTGTGCACTAGTGATTTAATTGTCTAGTTTGTGGTGAGCTAATAAATTCCTTCGTTGAGTACACGGCATTTATTTGTACCCTGTGCACGTAACAATATAATTGCTTTCTTTGAGCCTCATTCCGGACACACTTCATCAAAATGTAATTGATTGACGTTACATAAGCTACAGTTAAGCGAGCCCAACTTACCCTTTAAAGATAGACTGTAGGCACTTGAGGTGGAAACGATCCAGAGTACGTATGTGGTGCCGATACACACACCACATCTCAGAGGAATATAAGAGGTTTGACAGCACAACTGCCATGTAAACAGATATTTTGGTGGCCAGCTTAAGGTCATTTGAGCAGAAAACCTTGGAATGCAGCTTCCCAAATATCGCAGCTGCGGCATAGATGCTGCCGATCTCATCATCAAGGTCATACTTGGATGTTATAGTACTCCCCAGATAGCAAAACTGGTCAACCTGCTTGAGCATGTCCTGACCTAGCTGTATAGACAGTGTCTCGTGACCATGTGTGTCCAGAGACATCACCTCCGTCTTCTTGACGATGATTTTAAGGTCGAACTTGCAGCAAGCTTGGTGACAACTGGACATTAGCTGTTGCAGGCCATCAGGGGATTCTGCCACAAAGCATAAGCATACATGATTTTTGTAATCATTGTATGGGGAGACCTTAGTGCGCGCCTTAAGTCTGGCCAAATTGATAAGACCATCCTCCGCCATCTGTGCGGAAGCGGATGCGTACTCCCTCAGAAAGAGTTCGTAAAACATCACTGACTACTACTGCAAAGTACTTGGCGAACAGTGTGGGCGCTAGAACACACCCTTGTTTCACCCCACATCGCCATCGACACCGACGCAGCATTGCATATCGTTATGCAGGAGTCTAAGAAGTCTCACAAACTTCTCCGTGCACCCTAGCTTCCCAAGCATCATCCAGAGAGCTTCCCGAGGCACACTGTTGAATGCCTTCTCCAGGTCAACAAAGCGGAGATAAAGCGGACGACCCTGTTCTCTGCTATTTTCTTGCAGTTGACGCACAGAAAAGATTGCTTCAGAGGTGGTTCGTTCAGGTCGGAAGCCAAACTGGGTTTCTGGCAGTATCTTTTCAGACAGCTTTTAAGCGGTTTAAAAGGACGAAATACCGCGGTAAGAGTTGCAGTCGGAACGGTCACCCTTGTTTTTGTAGAGGGTTTTTTTTTTTTTTTATACCACTTAGTTGGCAGACAAGCACACGGCCCACCTGATGGGAAGCGGTTACCGTGGCCTATGGACGTATGCAACACCAGGGGTGTCACACTCGCGCTGCCGACCATAGGGAAACCTTCTGATGCCCCTCTTGAAGAACCCCATATTGTAGGCGCTTGGGAAAACCGCAGCAGGGAGGTCATTCCACAGCTTGAGTGTGCGTGGGATGAAGTTTCTTTCATACCGCACAGTGCGCACCGTCTCAGGTCGCAATGTATGGGGATGAATTCCCTGCCTATGGCGAGAGGTGCGATGATAGAATGTAGCTACGGGCATCATGTCTAACAATTCATCTGAGCACAAACCATTGTATAGGCGGTAGAACACACACAATGAGGCAAAATCCCTCCTAAGGCTAAGAGGTTCCACTCTACCTGTGAGTATGGGATTGTCAACCAGCCTCAATGCCCGTCTTTGCAACGAGTCGAAGGGGTCAAGTTGGTATGCAGGTGCTCCAGCAAAAAGGTGACAGCAGTACTCCATGTGAGGCCGGACTTGTGCTTTATAAAGAAGGAGTTGCTGCCCCGCAGTGAAATACTGCTTCGCCCTGTTGAGCACTCCGAGCTTTCTTGATGTCAAGTTAACCTTGTCCTGCAAATGACTTCGGTATTGGACGTCACTGGAGATATCGACGCCAATTATCCCTATACTCAGGGAGATGGTAAGCGGTGTGCCCAGGAATTGCGGCGCTACAATGAATGGGGTTTTCTTAGCGGTGAATACACATACTTGTGTCTTAATGGGGTTGACTTGGACTAGGTTTAGTCGTCCCCAATCGGATATTCCAGAGAGAGTAGTCTCGATTTCAGACACAAGTTGTTCGCGACTCTTCTCCACCTTGGACTGAGGGATATTTGCACGGCCCGTGTAACACGTGTCCCCGGTACTGTCGCCCGCATAACAATGAATGGAGCCATCAGACAGCATGTCATTGATATGCAGCAGAAACAGCGTCGGAGACAACACAGAGCCTTGTGGGATACCAGCGTTTATGTTCATGCGGTCCGAGCAGCTGCCGTCGACGACGGCTTGGATGCTTCTGTTGGACAAAAAGCTGGAGATCCATTCGCACAATCCTTCGGGGAGTCCATAATATGGCAACTTCGTAAGAAGACCTTTGTGCCAGACCCGATCGAAGGCCTTCGCTACATCGAGGCTGACCGCTAGTGCCTCACCTCGACTTTCGATGGCTTGCGCCCACCGGTTTGTGAGATACACAAGAAGGTCACCGGTAGAGCGACGGTGGCGAAAACCGTACTGTCGGTCGCTCAGTAGATCGTTTCCTTCAAGGTACCTCAGGAGTTGTGTATTAATAACACGCTCCATAACCTTCGAGAGAAGGGAGGTTATAGCGATAGGCCTGTAATTGGTCGGATCTGTCCTGTCACCTTTCCTAAGAAAGGTGACAGGACAGATCCGTACCTAAGTACAGGGTGCACGAATGCAGTCTTCCACGAGGCCGGGACCTGCCTTGCGGAGTATGAGAGTGCGAAAAGGCGTGTAAGTACAGGGCACAGCTCGGGGGCACAGTGCTTAAGCACCATCGCCGGTATGCCATCCGGCCTACTCGACTTCCGAACATCTAGGGACTTAAGCTCGTGCCGGACCACCCGTTGTGTGATTTTAATTTAGGTCATCGAAGCACCACAGCTGGGGATGATGGGTGGTTCGGCGTTCCCGTCGTTCATAGTCGAGTTTGACGCAAAGAGATTACCCAAAAGATCGGCCTTCTCCTTAGCGCCATGGGCCAGACTACCGTCGGATTTTTGCAGCGGCGGAAGGCAAGCCTGGCAGAAGTTTCCCTCAGCAGCTTTAGCGAGCGACCAAAATGCACGACTGCCAGATGGGTAGCGCGCAAGCCGCTCGCCAATTCTGCCGATGAACTCAAACTTTGCTCTAGACGTTGCCTTTTTACTGGACCTTGAAGCAGCATTCAACTTCCGCTTCACCTCAGCGATGTTTGGATCCTTATTGGCAAGAGCCGTGGTCCAAGCCTTGTATGTCCAAGCCTTGTTGCAGATTGCTTGCGGTCTCTAGCTTCCCTGCAAGGCCTATTAAACCACGGGCGTTTGCTCGCTCATGTCGCGACCCAGCGGTTGGGGACGTAACATTCCATACCCACTAGAATCGCGTCAGCGACTGCTGTTGCACAGGAGCTTGGATCATCAGAAGGGAACTAAAGCTGCCTCCACGGGTACGACGCGAAGAATTCTCACAGTCCATCCCAGTCTGCCGACTTGTAGTGCCACACATGCCGCCACTGAGGTGGCCGCGGTGGTTCAGGCCGCGCGAGTGACACTTGCGCCCGGACGAGGCTGTGGTCCGAATTACCGAGAGGTGCTTCCACCCTTAAGGGTATTCATCCGGGCGCGTAGTCAGCAGAAGGTCCAGTATAGAGCTTCTGTGGGGTCTCAATTTCTGGTGTTCTAGTGATAGAATGCACCAGTTGAGAGAGCCCATAAGTTAGAGCAAAGTCGTGAGCAGCCCTTCCCGCAAAATCAGTCCTAGGAGACCCCAGCCACTCCACGTGGTGGGCGTTGAAGTCCCCCAAGAATACTAATTCCGCAGTGGGGTACTGCTCAATTACGCTGTCCGCCGACCGCTGCAGATGCTGAAACAGTTGAGCCGTGCCCAGGTCACCGCTATGAGACCTGTAAAGGCACGCATAGATACGGGTGTGGCCACCGTGATCTATGCATACCCATAAAGTTGACAGGTCCCTATCCTCAAGACCCCATGGTCTTGAGGATAGGGACCATAGACGGCGGCAGCAAATATCATCCCGGACGTACAAGCATACCCCGGCGCGACTCATAAAGCTATGCTCGAGTTTGTACTCTGGGTACATTAGGTAGGCTGTATCGGCCGGGCATGATATTTGCGTCTCCGTCAGAAAAAGCAAGGTAGGCTGCGCGGTCTCTAAGTGGAGATGGACCGCGTTAAGGTTGGAGTGTAGGCCCCTGATGTTACAGAAATCCACATTCACTGTGGATGATGGTGCCGCTGTGGTAACGTTTCTCTTGCCTTTTTTTGTTTTCATGTTTGAGATGGGGGGAGGGGGGGGGGAGAAGGTAAAAAGAGATTCTGTGCCTCCAGTGTTGAAGACAAAGCAAGGCGTCCTACCCCCACAGACAAGTTGGGGTTGTGTGACTGGCTGGCGCGATGGGCGGAAGGGCCCCCGGTCCCCTCTCAGATACTGAAGCCAGGTCCACTCCGGTCTCCTCCTCCGGCATGGCTACAGCACCGGGAGCTTTACACAGGCTGCTGGTTCAGCCTCCTGAGGCGGAGATTAAGTAATCCCCAGGTTCGGAAACCGTACAGCCTGCGGGCGGCCAGCGGATAACCGTTTCACCGAGTCTCCCTGACCACCGCGCCAGCATATCACGCCCCCACCAGTCAGTGGGGTCAATTTAAGCCTTTGGTCTTCCTACTGACAGCACAGAACCTCTCCAGTGGGCTCTGGCTACCCTACTCACCGCCGGGAACACAACACAAGGTTATTATAACCGGGGTATTCTGTAGGGCGGAGGTACTTACCCAGACGGACTGCTCAATTTTGGACGGGAGATACCGTCATGTCCTTCCTCCAAATAAAAATACAAATAAAGGTACAAATGCGAGACACTTTAAAGTCATCCGGGACTCGCTCTTCCTCCCACATACGAGCAAAAAGTTTCCAAACCAACATTTACAACTCCCCACCGCCGTATTATAACAGCTCTCCCGGTATAAGGTCAATACCAACCGCTCGCTTCTGTTGCTGCCTGATAGCAGAGACAACCTCATCATATGACAGGGGCTCATCCAGCTCAATGGAAAGAGGGAGTTGAGGTATTAGACTCACATTTTGTAAATCAGATGATCGATCTACGTTGGACTTGGACTTGACCAGTATCTCTCTGCCTGACAAGTATAATCAATCAAGTGCCAGTGTTTCGGATCGAGGATGCATCCACGTTGTCTTGTGCTTAGCGGCAAGTCTGAACATAGTGTTCGATATTGCAAGCTCAAAATGAGCACAAAGACTGAGTAGCAACTGACCATTGCTGTTCATGTTGCCGACTCCGTGTCTACCCAAGACTCCAGGCCAAGCCTCATTGTCCCGTCCAACTCTGGCATTGAAATTGCCTAGCAATATAACCTGCTCTCTGGCGTTTATGCTGTCAAGGCATTGAGATAGTTCCTCGTAGAATTTATCTTTGATGTCATCAGCCTTGTCTAGCGTAGGGGCATAGACACTGATGACATTAAGGTAATTGTCTTTGTCCGTGAAGGCGCAGTGTGGTAACGCGGTCTGAAGAATGCATAGGGTGCTCCTCAAGTCGCTTAGCTATTTGATTCTTGATGGCAAACCCTACGCCTGAACGTCGCGGTTCGGAGGCTGTGGTACCTTTCCAAAAGAAAGTATAGCCGCCACCTTCTTCTACCAGCTCTCCTTCATCGGCAAGGCAATCCACGTTATATCGATGAAGTTTCCGAGCTACTATGGCAGTTTTGCGTTCAGGGCAGGCGTTGCCATCGCGATCAACAAGCGTTCTCACGTTCCACGCGCCGAATGTCATTATAGGTATTGTCATTTTTGTATGCTAACTATTAATTATTTAATATCTGTGCCTGGAGTCTTCATAAGCCCTTATATAGATGGAAGCCTCTTGGCTGATAAGCTGGATACAATAATTCAAAAACAGTATTCGGAACCAATCTGAATTCAATAGTAGATAGATGTCATTTAGTTATTATAATCATTATGATATATGCAGAGCATTATACGGAATTGATTTCAACATACAGTTGGATGGAGGCGGGAATGTACATGCAGTGTTTTGAACGTATACGGAGATATTCAGTGTGCAAGAAAGATTTAAGAGTGAACGGACGAACTAATTCAGTTATACGGAACCAATCTCAATTCAAAAGTAGATGGATGTAATTTAGTTATTATAATCATTATGATATATGCGGAGCATTATACGGAATTGATTTAAACATACATTCGGATGGAGGCAGGAATGTGCATGCAGTGTTTAGTAGGTATACGCAGGTATTCAGTGTGCAAGAAAGATTGAAGAGTGAACGGACGCACAAATTCAGCTAGAAATATTTAATTTGAATATCACCATTTAACGTTTAAATGAAATTTGACGTCGACTACTGATATGATACTGATTAAAACATCTTACATACGCATTGAAAACATTAAAAATCTCACTACATTCAGTGGACGCCGCCGGGTGGTAGTTTGTAAAGACGCAAGAAGTCCTTCGCGATTTATATATATATATATATATATATATATATATATATATATATATATATATATATATATATATATATAAATGCTGTACTTTTCATATAGATTTTTAAGACTATGTAACTACCTACAATAGGCACTGTAGGTACCTATAGAAAAATATAAATAGTGCGAGTAAGGTATTTCTCGGTTCGTATCTCTCGTATCGCTCGGTTATTAACTGCAAATTGCTACACTTTGGAACAAAAATACATGTAAAAAGCACACCTATCTAGCATTTGACGAGTTGCACGTAGGAGTTGACAGTAAACTCGAATGAACCGGCGACAGCGCGCCGCGCACGGCGTGTACCGACGCTAACACAAGTGCGGCGGGCAGGAGAGTGCGTGCTCATGCTCGCTGAGTAAAGACGGACTCTAAAAACACGGCTGAGTGACATAAATATTGTATAGACGAGCGCAGAATGACTAATGAGGGCGTGCATTTTTTTGTGTCGCTTCTTGCGGCGGCCGGAGAGCCTCGGCCGCCTCGACGGGCGCAGGCCGAGGTCCGAACTTTCCACCAGCTGACGGCCTGTCATATAATATGTCAGGTTTATTAGCAGGCATTTACACGATTGATTTCGTCCTCCAACTAATAGTAATTCGTTGTGACTGTTGGTGAAAGGACAATAAAAGTCTACATTCAAGTTATTTATAGATATATCAAGACTAGTAATTGAGGTTCATGCTTCAAAGAAAGCTGTTTGTTAAAAAAATCTTGGAAGCAATGGGCAACGTGTTATTTACGCTGTAGTTTTGCAATGCTCGACGGTAATAATCGTGACTCATTGAAGGATGTCTACCTAGGTACCTACATATCACAAGCAACTACAAAAAGGGGGAACATTTGCTCAAAAACATCTTAGCCCTGTTCTCAGTTGTGTACGAGGCTTCCACCGCGGAACTCACCTGCGCCTCTTGATTTGGCTTAACTCTTGGTCACACTTCTTCACCATAGCGTAATGTCCAGTCGCATCCGAAGCTTTCACCTCAGAGTGTGAAGTCCGCTTTTTCCAGTATAATTGCAGATTTGACTAATCTTTGATATTTTCCGTGAAGTGACCTCTAGAACCTTATCAAAGATATCAAAGTATTGCAGTATAAGTGGTCACATACTATCCGATATATATTGGTATCCGTGCTTGATGACTTGGTGGTTGTGCTTGGGGACTTGGTGGTTGTGCTTGGGGACTTTTTTTTTTTTTTTTTTTTACGTGCGCAAAATCCCCACGGATACCTCCCCACCGGAGCCGGTGGAGGAGGTTATGTCGGACTCGAACCGACTAAAACGCACGCCGCCTGTGGGTCGTTTTGGTTGCCGAAGGTGAGGTTGACAGGCATATCCCTCGCACCCCGGCCGACCCAGGGCCATCTCTCACGATCTGGCCCTCGTCTCGGGTGTGGGGACTACAGAGTCCCCAACTCGACCCCGGAAACGGGGAGGCGCGCTAGGCGCGCCACCGCCGCGGCCTGCTTCTGCCAGGGTAACAGGCGGCTCCACCTGTCACCCCCAGGCCGGCGCTCATGGGGGGCGGAGGTCGTTCATCGACCTCCGACGCCCGAGTTGCCTTCGTACGCGGGCAGCTTGGCTTGCGATCCTTCGTCGCTCCCGCTGCCGCTCCCGCCCCGCCTCCTCCTTCACGAGCATTACTTGCTCGCAGAAGGAGGCGCCGGCCGCCCACGCATCCGCGCAGCGGACCATCGCCGCGAGCAAGGTGGAGAGCGTGAGAACTCTCACTCCCAGGGCCGCCACAAGCTCCCGCCTCGGCGTCTCCCACGCCGGACACTCGGTGAGCGTGTGCGGACCTGAGTCCTCGCTCGCGTCGCAGTGATGGCACTCGGACGTTGGCTCTTTCTCCATCCGACGCAGATACTTGCCGAAGCATCCTTGCTCGGTGATCATCTGCGTCAGACGGTACGAGAGGCTGCCGTGTGGCCTCTCTAGCCACTCCCCCATGATGGGTCTTACCGCCGCTACTACGGCGCGCCCTGCGCCTGGTCGCCCAAGTCGTAGCTCCCATTCCGCCACCATTTCCCTGTGGAGCCGGGATCTCACGGCCCAAATTTCTTCGGGCTCGGGATCGTGACCCCGCTCCCGCGCCGCCTTTCGGAACCGGTATAGCGCCGAAAGGGATCTCGCTTCCAGGATCTATGGTGGCGATCCGGCGAGGAGACTCGCCGCGTTGAAGGATATCGTGCGGTACCCCCTTATGATGCGGCACGCCAACTTCTGCTGCGGACGCTGCAGCAGGGGCATGTGCCGATCATTCAGGGTGTCCGCCCACACGGGACACCCGTACAGGGCCATGGACCGCACGACACCCGCGTAGAGTCTCCTGCAGGAGTCCTCTGGGCCCCTCAGGTTAGGCAGTAGCCGCGCCAGAGCGTTGGCTGTGCCCACCAATTTGGGGCCTAGACTTCGGAAGTGCTTCTCGAAGTCCCACCGGCCGTCGAGCACGAGCCCCAGATATTTCATCTGGGGCTTGATGCCGATGAGAGTGCCTCCCACTGTGAGACTGGAACCAGGTGGTGGCGTGCGCCGAGGTCCATGAAAGAACATGGCCTCGGATTTATGCAGAGCCACCTCAAGGCCCAGCCGCCGGATCCGTTCCACGACTTGAGCAACCGCGGTCGTGGCCCTCAGGGTCGCTTCGCGGTATGTAGCCCCGCTCGCCGTCACTAGCGTGTCGTCCGCATAGCACGTGACGTCGGCACCGTCCGCGAGCTCACCGCGAAGCACCCAGTCGTATCCGATGTTCCACAGGAGCGGCCCAAGAACCGATCCCTGTGGAACACCGCACGACATCTCACGCCGACCGACGCCGGTCGCACTTGGGTAGATGACGGCTCTCTCCGTCAGGTACGCCCCGACTATGCGGCGGAGGTAGAGAGGCACACCGTGGTACACGAGTGCCTCCCTGATGCAACTCCAGGGCAAGGTGTTGAACGCGTTGGAGATGTCCAAGGACACCGCCAACGTCACCTCGCCCCGGGCGACTGCCTCCTCCGCCAAAGTCCTCACGCGCATGATGGCATCCACGGTGGACCGCCACCGGCGGAAGCCATATTGGGCATCCGCCAGGTCCGGCCCCCTACCAGAGAGGTGCTCGACGAGGCGCTTCGCAATAACTCTTTCAAAGAGCTTGCCCACCTCGTCGAGCAACACAATGGGCCGGTAGCCGGACGGTTCGTCCGCCGGGCGACCCTCCTTTCGGATGAGGACCAGTTTCCCCGTCTTCCACATCTTCGGAAACTGGCCCCGCTCCAAGCATGCGCTGAGGAACCCTCTCAGTCGGGGTTCGAGACCGTCTTCTCCCAGAGCTAGGACCCACGCGCGGCCTGGAATGCCGTCGGGTCCCGGGGCGGTGCTCTTCTTGGCTCTAAGCCTTCGCACCGCCAGCTCCAGTTCTACCCAAGTAACCTCGGGGACTTCGTCGTCAACTACCACACTGGGCGCCATAGGCGACCGAGGTGGCGGAGTCATCTGCGGCGGAACGTGTTCCGCTCGCGCCGGGAACAGGGACTCGACCACTCCACCGAGCAGAGCTGGCTGGAGAACCCGGGTCAACGGCGGGGCCCGGGGGCGCAGCTTTCCTCTTACCATAAGGTAAGGCCGCCCCCATGGGTCCCGCTCCAGCGTCTCCATGAGCTCCTTATAAGCCGCGGCTTTCGCCCGCTTAATCTCCGCTCGGAGGGCATCTCTGGCCTCCCTGTATCCCACATGAAGCTCCGTCACTCGGGGCTCCGTATCTGCGGTTCGGCTACGCCTCCTACGGAGTCTGGTCCACCGGCGGTGCGCGATCACGCAGGCTTGCCGTAGCCTCGCGATCTCCGCAGACCACCAGTAGACCCGACGCCTCGGACTATAGGGTGGAGCCCTAGGCATACCCGCATCGCAGACACGAGTCATGGCCTCCCGGAACCACACCGCCTCATCGTCAATATCGACAGGCCCGTCCGGCGCAATGGCCCAGGCCTGTACGATGGCGGCCTCCAGGAGGACCTCCCGATTCAATCTCCCAAGCACCCAGCGTGGCTCGCGTGGGGCCGGTATGACCGGCGCATCACCCGCGGGAGGGGAGACATCAAACCGAACGTATCGGTGATCCGCCAGTGTCTCCACCCCCACAACAACACGCCAGTCCCGCACACGGTGCGACAGCGAAGCGCCTGCGAACGAAAGGTCAATAATCGAACTGCGCTCCGCGGCCACAAACGTGGCTTCGGCCCCGCGATTCTGGAGAACTAGACCGTGATTAGCGGCCCAGCTCTCCAGAGCCCTACCTCGTGGGTTCGTGTGCCGGGACCCCCAGGTCACTGACCAGGCGTTGAAGTCCCCGAGCACAAGAACCGGATGAGGGTGACAGGCGTTGACGACGTCGGTCAGTCGCTCCAGCGACCGCCGGTACTCCCCTATGCGTCGGTGTAAGCTCGGCGTGAAGTAGACAGCCACGACCGCAATCTCTCCCACACGCGCCGCTACGATGCCATGCTCCCTTGCCACGACAACAGGGGGGGGGGCACCCATAGCGGCGTTGTACACCAGTGCCGCCGACCCGTCCAGGTCGACCACCCAGGCAGGCCCAAGGGGCCGGTGAGTGTACGGATCGGCGACAGCGGCGACGTGTATGGACCACTGTGCCATGCTCTGGAGCAGAAGACCCTGAGCATCGGCACCGTGGCCCACGTTCGCCTGCAGGATGCGGAGCTGAGGATCCATTATGGAACCATCTCCGCATCCCGCCGCGAACTTTGGGTGGAGCTCCCGCCTTGCGGCTTCGGCTCCCCCCCGGTGCAGGCCTTGCTGCCAACCCTATGGTCGGCCGGTTTGCCCCCCGCTGCACACCTGAAACAGTGCAGCGGAGCTTCGCATCCACCGGCCGTATGGCCGGGTTGGCCACAGCGGAAGCAGCGGTCACCGACCGTCACCGCCGCCGTGCACTGCACCCCCACGTGGCCGACCGACAGGCACCTAAAGCACCTGGTCGGTCGAGCCTGCAGGAGCCGGACCTGTGTGCTTGGGGACTTGGTGGTTGTGCTTGGGTAGTTTTTCAGCACATTTACGGCGGTAATGTACTGAGTACCTACCCAAAATCACAGAATCCGACAGCTTAACCATTAGTTGGTAGTAATGTTGCAACATCGCTGGCAAACCCTTAGGACGGCTTCGTAAAATTTTCTGCCTTTTCTAATAATAATAAAAAAAAAACAATCAAATGCGAGTCCGGCTCGAGCATTGAAGGATCCGTACACTATTGGATTAGGGACAAACTTAACGTTGCTTTTGGACAACTGGAGTTTTTAATGAAGTTAACAGCACCTAAACTGATGGTGCTATAGTGGAGATGGTCTCGAGTGGAGACTAGGTACACAGATGGTATTTAATATGAACATTTGATCAGCCATGTTCAGGCATATAGGCATACAATTAATCGATATCAATTGAAATAATCGTTTCTCTAAATAACATTTACTCATATCGGTCTTACCACCACTTATTTCTATTTTATCTACTATTTATATCATCATATATCTTGAGTCAGTTGATTTCAATTTAATACCTCCACGCATTCCTGAGAAAAAGGTCTTGACAAATAAACGGACAGACATAAAATGAAGTGATCCTATACGGGTTTAATTTTTTCCTATTGAGGTACGGTACCCTAAAAAGAAAACAGGTAAAATAACCTTACATAACTTATCATTGTGCGGTCAGCATAATGTATCGTGACGTGTCTTGTTCTTGTTAGTACACAATTAATTACCACTTGTTCTAGCAGGGCAGCGCGGCGGCGCGCGGCGCCGGGCTGTCCTCCATTATCATTTTACTAGTAGGACAAATTCGCAGATCTACGCAGTGCACCTGCCTTGGCCGGTGCGAGCCCACCGGACTCGGCTGTGACCAGAACAGAACGATGTGACCAATACCTTCTTATAATAACATTCTAACTAGTGAGAATCTTTGCAAAATAAAATCTTTTCGAGTCTAATCATCTCAAATCTTAACTACCATGCCACCTTAGTCTCCCCGTAACCGCGCTTACTCATAGGAATGCACACTAAAACATCAGGAACGGTGTGAAAATGAAAGACAACATGAAGTAATTAATATGCCTACTAACTTTTTTTATATTAAAAACCTCTGTAACAAAAAACAACATACAAAAAGTTGAAAATAAATTGTGCCCTGGAACTTTGATTTTGTAATATTTTAATTCAAGCGTTTTAATTTTAATTTTACAGTATTTAAATTGATCTACTAGATAAGCTCTTTGATTTGCTACCCATGAGGTGTTATGAAAAAATATGCACTCCGTCATTTTGTGGCGGCGGCCATCTTGGACCGTTTTTTTTCAAGATAGCTTAAACACCTCTGACTAATATATTTTTCAATCGAAAAAAAAAAATTCAAATCGGTACATTCGTTCAGGAACTATTCCATATTCAACAGATACACAACACCAACACATATTACATACATAACACCATTTCGTTTTTGCGTCGGGATTAAAAATCTAAATAGTTAACAAGACACGACTTGAACCCGTGACTAGTCCTGTGTAAGGTAACACTCGAATACTCTGACCCACTGAGCTACCTAATATGATATAATGTAATTTTATCATTGTTATATCGAAAATACGATTAATGTAAACAAGTAATAGGAATGCTTTGTTTTTTTCTTTACTATTTTCTGTGTTTTCTATTTTCACTTCAGTAATTTATGGCCTTATGCCATATAGCAATTTCCACAGTGACAATTTTGTATGAATTTCTCACAGGTGTATAAGAGTGCGGGGCGCGCAGGTGCCAGACAGCGGGGTACTCTTATATATTGTGAGTATATAACTTTTTTATATAATTTGGATCCACGGTTACTATACCACGAAACGCGAATGTGTCGAAAAGTCCATGTCAGGATGTTGGATGGATGCATGCCCATTTATGTAACGCGACACCGCGCAAACTGCAACGGGTGCGACACACTATTAACGGTTATTTGCTATGGTAGGTTTTTTGTATTAGTATATTCTGTTTACAAGAAGTTTTGTTTCATTCATTAAGATAATAATATATGCTTTAAAGTTGCATCCAATTTGTTTAAATTATTATATCAGTATCTAATGAGGCGAAAACCTTGCCTCATCCTGAGTTGAATGAAGCACAAAATGTTGTATAGGTAGATACCTGTCTCTGGTTGGTAATATTGGAACTTCATCTATTTAAAGATAGAAGCATAAAATCCAATATTAATCCTATTTAAATGCTTTACCGTACTAAGCAGAGACCGGCCGCAGGTTTGTAATAATGAAGAAAGCAGACAATGATGTGTCTAATGACAGAAATAAAATAAAAAACACTAAATAAGCTAAACTAAAGCTAATTAATTACCAGCGATCACATCTTAAAGGAATTAAAATAAACGTTGGTTGTAATAATCTTGACAAGGAACGTTCGAAACTGAAGAAATTGATAAAGAAATCAACATTTCAGATTCACTCGGAGCACGATTGTTGTCTACGCAAATCCATGTCCGAAACTCGTACAAAGACCATCAACATTCACGGCGAGCCTGTAGCCGCCAGGGCGAACTGCGCCCTATGTGAAGGAGTCAGGGTTGCAAACCGTGGTCAACTGGGCGAGAAGTCGTTTTGAATGACATTTTTTCCAGAGTCTGAATCTTAGCTTTGGAAAGTGTGTACTAATGCGACCGGGGCGAGGGTCTGATTCGCTCGCAGCGGAGCGGTGATGAGCGGCGGCGATGCGAGCGACGTGTGACAGGCGTCCCGCGAATGGCGGCAGCGCATTCCAGCGCGCCGGCGCACCTTGTTGGTATTCCGCGACCGAGTCGCGCGCGCAAACTGAACGCGCAAAAAAGACAATGACTTCGTATTTTATACGTCCCTAAAAGTTCCATCAGTGTATTGATACGATTCGTCTGTCCTGTCCTTAAATGATGAGCTGGGCTGCTTTTGTTTTTGAACGATTCTGTCGATCCCGCTGTCGCGTTCATTTTTTAAGTCGATCCTTTCGCTAGCCTACAGTAAATGCCTCTTTAAGAGATATCGAACCTCTTGTACTCGTGACTGACCATCCGAAAACCATTAAACATAACGACGTGTATTGATTTCCATTGTCGTATTCATTAACATTTCCTCGAAATTGGTTTTAGAAGTCATGTATAGCGCAGTAAGATGTTTGAAGTAACAAGAAGGTGGTGCGGAGCGCTACCAGCCGGCGCGCGGCGGCCGGCGGCTGGTAGCGCGCGGCGGTACCGGGAACCGTGGCGTGTTTGCTCATCTCTTGTTCTAATATTGAGGGACTTTGTTTCTGAGCGCTGTTTGCCGAGACAGCGGCACAAAGCTGCCGAGAGCAAACAACCGACTGTTTTGTCCGCCCGTCGGCAACGACCCGTATAGTTTGAAGAAATTCGTGGCTGACTAGCAGCCCGCTGTTTGTCATATTTGTGTAGCGCGTCCACAGAAGGTGTCACGCAAGTGTCGGACAATGGCGCGCTGTCGGGGCGCGTGTCGGTGGCGGTGCGTCCCCGCCGCGGATTCGTCGCGGCCGCGGGGCGCCCTGCGGGTGACGTCAGCAGGCGTTGAACCCGCTTGATAGCCACTTGACGCACAAACTGTCTTCACGATAATGCGTTCATCGTGTTCATGTTCACTTGGGGAGCCGCTCTAACTAGTGGGTACATTAGCAGCTGTAGTTTATTGTTCAAATATCCACACCGGCTCAGTAGCTCAGGCAGAGCAAATAGTAAAGTAGTATAAAATAAACAGAGATTTGTAGAAAATTTTCAGATGTAAGTGTCGTTTTATGTGTGGAGACGTAGGCGGACAAGATGTCCATAGCTATGAGTTTAAAATGTATGCTAAGGACAAGGGCGAACTCTGACAGTCAGGGAATCTAATTATACGAGGAACCACCGGCCAGTCGGGGTATTCTCATACTACTAAGGTGATATAATAAGTAAGTCGACTGCTAAACCAGAGGTTGAGGTTGCGGGTTCGACTTCCACTCAGCGCAAATATCGGAGGTCGATGGACGACCTCCACCCTCCATGAGCGCAGGCCTGGGGGTGACAGGTGGAGCCGCCTGTCACCCTGCCAGAAGCAGGCCGCGGTGGTGGCGCGCCTCCCTGTTTCCGGGGACGAGTTGGGGACTCTGTAGTTCTCATACTCGAGAAGAGGGCCAGATCGTAAGAGATGGCCCTGGGTCGGCCGGGGTGCGAGGGATATGTCTGTCAACCTCACCTTCGGCAACCAAAAACGACCCACAGGCGGCGTGCGTTTTGGTCGGTTCGAGTGGGGGGCAAACAAAAAAGAGTGGGGGGGGGGGTATCCGTGAGGATTTTGCGTACGTAAAAAAAAAAAAGTTGTCATTACAATGCTAGTTCATTCTTAATCGACAAAAAAAAGACGGAGTCTTAATTCAACACTCCTATATGCTATGTATTAGTTAGGTATAGTAACCGAACTGACGAATTTTCAAAACTTCGGTGTTTTATTTTTACCAAATTACTAGATTTAGCCTACCAACAGGGGAGCAATAATTTAATGTATTTTAACAACTGAACTACCCACCGGACACAGCTACACAGAGTAGCAATAGTTCGATGCTGTATGACAACCGGACTACTGCTAGTAAAGGGTCTGAAAAAACCTACAAGTGCGGTCAGGTCTCCCCGTGCATGTCGCCTGCGCCCGGCCGCCACCAGCTCGCTCGTGACTCGTGACACCGTAACATCTTGTTGTAAGGTTTCAATTTGGCGCCGACGATACGTGCTCTCCTGCCAACCTGTGTGGGTATAATTAATCCTAGGTATTATTAATCGCACCAGCTCAGCTATCCTACTTACTAACTATTATCCTAAGTTATCCTAAGTGCAAGATTTCCACGTACATATATGTAAAAATAGGTACCAAAACTGCTGTAAAATCAAAAAGGGAATGGACGAATACGTACAATAGGCTATTCGAGTATTTTTTTATTCATGAACAATGACCACTGCATAATAATATATTGAACTGCTAAAGTGAAAAACTCTTAAGACAAATGGTTTTTAAGATATTTGGTTTTGAAAATTCGATGTCTCACGCCGCTCGAAAAGGCTCCATACAAATCGTACTTGTGAGTGACGTCACTCGCTCGTCGCCCGTAGTGCAAATGTTTGGAGAGATATCGCATTTATCTTGGTTTATGTCGCGTTTACATGTGTTTATAATACAAGTAATTTAAAATTTAATAAGGAATCTAAAAAGTAAAAAATTGGGACAGCATTTGATTGTTTATATTTTGTCTTACTGTGGGAATTACAAATAATGAAAAGTCATACTTTCAGTTTGATTAGGCAATCTTATTTTTTAAGGCATATTTTTTCAGAACAAACTATTGTTTTTATTAACTATTAAGTAATATTGAGAAGAATCGGAAAACTTTGTCAAATAGCCTACTGTCATTTTTAACTCAGTAATGAAATGTTTGAGTTTTTTATTTTATAGAACACGTCAATTAGACGTCGCCTTGCCTGATGGTAGGCTGAAGGCAATGTCTCAGAAAAGAGGGTCACCATAACTTACACATACCGTGTGACAACTCAGCTTGACGGCCTCATAATATGCTTTTTCAAGCCCCGTTTAAAGGACCCGGGACTGTAGGAAGAAGGAAACACGTGAGGTGGTAATGAATTCCAGGCCTTAATGGTGCGACAGAGGAAAGAGTCACCGAACCCCTTGGTTCTTGATCGGTCGAAGTCATCGAATTGTGTTTAGTACAAAGGAATTTCGGGTGCACTTTTAAACCGTTAGACCCTGCTTCATTTATGTAGTGATTACGTTTTGTTACAAGACGCACGCCTTTCAGCAACAGTCAGCTTCAGCTATCGGGATGACACGGAAAAATTGGGGGTAAGTATGTTTGAAAGTAAAGCAATATTATAATTGTTGCAGTTCTCTTTCAATATACTTACTCCTAATTTCTCCGTGTCATCATGATCACAGAGTTGTTCCTGGTTGCATCCTCCTTTACGTTAGATTCATGGAGCTTCTATCGGAGCTCTTATTTAGAGGTCTTGGTGGGATCTTATAAATCCTCCTCACTTTTTCTATTGAATAATTCCAAAGTGCCCAGTTGCAGGCAATACCCTATTAAATCTCTTACATGACCATTATATACAACCAAAAATATGGGTGGCGTATAATCCACCTTTACCCATTGATTCTGTACATACATACATACATACATACATACATACGTACATACATACAGTAGCGCTCATGAACATATGTGCGCTACTGTAAACAACACACTTATTTTGTTACAAAACCCACTGGACGGTAGTGCCCAGGGTATTCAGATGTAGATCACGGGTAACTTTGTTGTATGCGTCCAACGAGCCAATTAGACAAGCACACGGCCCACCTGACGGAAAGTGGTTACCGTAGCCTATGGACGTGTGCAATACCAGGAGAGTCACACGGTTGCTGCCGATCCTGTAAGAATAGAGTTTCTGTGCCGTCAGTGTAAAAAGACAAAGCAAGACAAACCTTTGATCCCACTGACAGCACAAAAACTCTCCACTGAGCTCTGGCTACTCTACTCATCGCCGGGAACACCACACGAGGTTGACCACAATGTTCGCGGTATTATGTAGAGTGGAGGGACTTATCTAATCGTACTGCTCAATTGGGATGGGAATACCGTCGTTTCCTACCTCCTGTAAAAGAAGTAATGCCATTTGAAAATAAAATGTCCAGTAACACCACTGGTAGTGCCAAGCAGTAGTGCCTCAGGCAGTGTCATAAACCATCTTTATGACACTGCCTACTGGCAGTTTCAGAGATGTGGCTTTCTAGCGCGATGTAAGCAATACATAGGCAATTAACATTGCACCTTGAGTGAGACGTTCGTCAGGAAAGTGTGTTTGTAAGCGAGGTCATCATTATTCTATGGCGAGAGTGGGCGCAGCCAGTGCAGGCTTTCCCTAATCATCGCCGCGCTCTTTCGCCTCTGACGTCACCATGCATCGATGACGGAGTGCGACAATTTTCAACCTCCTCTATGTTTTCGCTGTAAGAGTGAGCAGATTGAAACATAAAACGTTTCAAAATAAAAATTGTAAACTCCTAGAATGTACTACCAGTGGTTCTATGTATATGTTCAAGTCGATCAACATATTCAAACTTGCGAAGACATAAGCTGCGTTATTAGCCCCAATAATAAAAAGTTGTGTGATATTATTGGAAGTTTTATTTCAAAGTTAGAGTACTTGAATTCCTGTCAGCACACAACACAGATTAGCACGGCGCAGCGTGCGGTCGCAGGTCGCAGCGGCCGACGACAAAGCGTCCGTCCGAGCGGAGCTGAGAGATGTCTCGCGAAAGAATATTAATTAGTCGCGGTTAGCGCGGCTGCCGACACAGGTGTGGATGGAATTAAAACGGTTCAACGTTCTTGTTCCTCGAGGCGACCTTCTCAAATTACAATCTGAGCCGTGCGCTACCGGTTAGCTCTACACTCCTCACAGGCACTGAAGATAAGAAACTCAACCTTCTTAGTATCGCGTTATCCAGCGGAGGCTTGACAGCGACGTGTTAGGTTTAGTGCAAAACATACAAAATAGCAAGTGAATGAGAAACATGCAGTGTGCGCAGTGACTGAACGTAAGTACTTAATGGATACGCTCTGATGGGGCTACCAGGAACTATAATATAGTACATTATATAAGTAGTCAGGCATACTCCTTACTGTCAAAGACGAATAATTTTCAACAATCCTGATGGTAATTGATCTCCGTAGCTCATAGTTCAGGGTTGACAGTTTTTGGACAGGATGTTAGTAGGTAGGAAGAAGCGAGGCTGCGCAGTGCCGGGCCATGCGGCGGCGCGGCGGCGGTTCCCAGGCGCGCGTGCACTATCGCGGGCTCATCGCGCGCGCGTCACACGCTGGGGTTATTATTATCCATATAGTGTCCTTCCGCTTTTGCTATTTATATCATTCACATTGATATTACCTAAGTTTAAGCAGGCGATGGTTGTGGCGGGCGCAAAGCAGTTTGATTACAGATCGCGGATTTAAACATCGCTGTAAATAATTATAACTTAGAGGAGAAGTTTTGATGTTAAGCGGTTATAACTTCCATTAACAGCAACTATCGCGGTACTCAATCGTGTTAGGTATGTAGAGTAAGCAATTTAACGCGAGTTGGGCTAGAATGGTGAGTAGTGGAGTGGTGCGGCGGGGCGCAGTGGTCTTGCAATTCTGTCACGCGGGCGCGACACGGGCCGAATGTTGCGTGCTCACATTAGCGCAACATTCTCACGTCAAGTCGTGGCGCGCCATCGCTCGCCGCGCCCGCCGCCGGTAGCGCGAACCGCACCGTTAATCAACCGCGACCGTGGGAGCCCGCCACGTGCGGCCCTGCCCCGCGCCCGCGCCGCACGCCGAGCTGACCGGCAGCCATCACTGTCAACGTCACCAGCGAGCTGGTCAGCATCGAGTTGGTCTCACTATTTATAGAGAAGCATATCTCAGTGACTGATGCTGGCTCCGGTGAAAAACGATCGCCAAGGTGCAGCGTATGCGCAACAGCGCATTCTGTGCGCAGGCGCGAAATACGAAACAATGGCGGTTTAAAATACAATGAGTGCGACCTGAAATACATAACATCAGCGACATTCCCGTCACGACCGCGCGAACCTTTTTTGACTATTTGTTCGTGTAGTGGCGGCTGCGGGCGTAGGAGACGCCGCGCCGGCCGATCACGAGCGGCGACCTCTCCTTATTAATAACGTGGTTTGAATTGGAGATTCGTAAATATTACATTATGAGCGCCGTTCTCATCTCTCCTTATGAAGCGCCCCCGCGCTGTAAGATCACACGCCGCAGTGAAGTCCCACGTCCTGCCTGTCTTCGGCTCTTAGCATTCGCGGAGGTGCGTCGCGTGGTCTGCGCACGCATAACGTATGCGCTCGTGATTAATTCGGCGCGTCTCGGATGCAGCGAGGAGCCACTAATTGCTGATCGCGGTGCGGCGTGACGCGCGGCGACACGACCGCGCCGTGGTGTGCACATCCTAGCCTAATTGTCGCGGTCGCACCCGTTTTACATACATTACAATAGCAATCAGCAATTCAGGCGATGTCTTAGTTCCCGCTGCCAAGAATAGTGGAGCGATCGTTGCGATTATCTGCCCTAACGCGGGTGCGATTGATATCTTTTCGGAACAGCGACGTATGCGGTAGTTAAGACGTCAGACGAGACCCGAATGTCGTGGCCGGGCGTTTGCGGATTGATACGCAAATTGACTCATTAGAGTGGTCGGGTCGGCCGGTAAGGGCTACTTACAATAAGAATTTGATGCAAATGCATCCACAACTCGCGGTGAGTACTTGCAGAGGAGTACAGAGTCGTCACGCTCCTCTACATGAGTCCATTATGTATGTGGACTGAGTGCTAGTTAGCAAGTGCTATTTTGTTAAATGAACACGACCTATAAATATGACTAGCTTGGTATGTCAACATCATTCAACATCATATGTCAAATAAAAATATTAAATTATCTTATAATTTTATTTCCTAAATTAGATATTTCCGGAACATAGTTTTATTTTCTAATTAAATTCAATAGTTATTCCCTAAATTACTACTCACTTTTATCTCTAACTATATTTTCTAAAATAATGTTATTATTTATACATACATGTAGGCCCTAAAACCTTCGTTAAAAAAGAGGTTTAATGATGTAGGTTTTGTGGACCACAGTCGCGGTCCATAAAACCTATACACTCAATAGTTGGTAAAATCAAGGGACACTTTGTGGACCGTGCTCCCGGTCAACAAAGCCTCCCGACCCCATCATTTAAAATAGTTACTTTATCTCGATTAGAAAACTTCATTTTGAACACCAACATTAGATAGAGGTACTTTAGGATCGTGCACTTTTGCATTATGTCAATTAGATGAGCTATATCTAAGTTCAGTTCATACATACATACATACATAAAATCACGCCTGTCTCCCATAGGGGTAGGCAGAGATCACGGATCTCCATTTGCTACGATCCTGACATACTACTCTCGCTTCATTCACTCTCATTACATTCTTCATGCATGCTCGTCGGTTTAGAGTACTCCTGACCTGCCCCTTTTCTAAAACTTCCCCGATTTGGTCCAGGTATGTGCGCCTAGGTCTTCCCCTTCCGACGGTACCATCCACACTCGCCTCATACACCTGTTTCGTTAGTCTTCTTTCATTCATTCTCTCAACATGACCAAACCATCTCAACATTCCTCTCTCAATTCTCATCACTACATCTTCTATCACTCCACATCGTTCTCTTATCACGCTATTTCTCACTCTATCTTTCATAGTTCAGTTCACTATAGGTTTATATAGTTATTATAAAATATTGCAGTGAGGGGGATCGAATCTTAACGATTACGAGTGGCCAATTGCCACTCGTAATCGTTATGGTTCGATTCAGAGACATTACATAGTGTAACACTCACCAGAATATTTACTATGTTTTTAACCCCCGACGCAAAAACGACGGGGTGTTATAAGTTTGACGTGTCTGTGTGTGTGTGTGTGTGTGTGTGTGTGTGTGTGGCATCGTAGCTCCTGAACGGATGAACCGATTTGGATTAAGTTATTTTTGTTTGAAAGGTATATTAGTCGGGAGTGTTCTTAGCTATGTTTGAAAAAAATTGGTCCAAGATGGCCGCGGCTACAAAATGACGGAGTACACATTTTTTCTCAACTCCCTCAATATAGGTATCAAATGAAAGGGCTTGACTAGTAGAATACCATACAATATGAAAAATTTAAAATCCAAGCCGCCACCACAAAATGGCGAATTACATTTAATTGCACAACTTCCTCAATATGGGTATCAAATCAAAGAGTTTGAAGAGTAGATCAATATAAAAAGTGTAACATAAAAATAAAAATTTAAAAAGCCCCCGTCACAAAAACAACCCCCAAAAAGTCGAAAATAAGTTGTGTTAGTTAGCCCTATAACTTTGATATACCTAGTAATACATATTTTGATAGTAGCGTTGTCATTGTCGGGGGGAGCTTGATTCGTTCCGGTAATATGACGTAGTGCTCTACCAGTTAGGGTCCCCCGACATGACAACGCTTGAATCAAAATTATGTATTACTAGGTATATCAAAGTTATAGGAATTCAATTTATTTTCGACATGATGTTGTAAATTCAATTACCGATAGAAATAATCAAAATGTTTAATTTGCGTATACCTAGTGTTAGATGTTGATCTCGTGGGTACCAGCTATATTGGTTTCGACAGTTCATGTATTTTTTTTAATACACCGCTTAGGTGGCTCACAAGCACAAGGCCCACCTGATGGGAAGTGGTTACCGTGGCCTATGGACGTGTGCAACATCAGGGGCATCACACTCGTGCTGTCGATCCAGAAGAAACCCTCTAATGTCCCTTTTGAAGAACCCCATATTGTACGGGTATGGGAAAATCGCAGCAGGGAATTCATTTCAAACTTAAAGTAGGTTCACGTATCGAGGGGCAAGAAAGCAGTTTTGATGATAAGGTGCTGGTTCCATCATTGAGCGCATCATCCAGTGAGAATGAGTCTGTCATAAAAATATAGTATAGTTTGGAAGATGGAATTTAGGTTCGATTAGAAGGATTAGAGAAACAAACCACAAGTTCATATGAGCACTGTAACGTAGCTTCATACACATGTCATAGAATGTGTCAAATTAGTTGACTTCTCCTTTAGAATTATGTTTAAAATAGTTAACACATGTAAACTTCATGTTGATTTAAAATTGGACTCGATGTTATAATTCTGAGTGCCGTTCAAAAGAGTTCAACGAAATGGTTTGAAGAAAAATAAAATATTACTCACCATATTCCTGAAAGAAAATATTTCAACACTTGCGTAATATATTATGAAACAGGTTATTTACTGACTGTACTTAACAGATTTTAGTTAGTTTAGTTAGTAAAGCCTTTGCAGATGCGTAGAGATATTGCTTCCTTGGCTGTATTTTACCGTCTCTACCATGGTGAGTGTTCTGACGAGCTCTTCCAACTAATCCCACCATCTCCTTTCCTACATAAGACAACACGTGCAGGCCTTAGATGTCACCCTCACACTGTGCAGAATATACGAGCAAGAACCAAGCGGTTCGGAGACTCTTTTCTTTGCCGCACCACCAAGACCTGGAATTCATTACCAGCACACGTGTTTCCTTCTTCCTACAGTCCCGGGGCCTTTAAGCGGGGCGTGAAAAGCATCTGATGAGGCCGCCAAGCTGAGTGCCACCATTGTAGCACTTAGTGTCTGTAATGGTAACCCTCTTTCCCGAGACTTTGCCTTTAGCTTACCTTCAGGCGAGGTGAGGTCAAGTTGGCCTATATAAAAAAATAATAAAAAAAAATTAAAAAATTGAAACTTGGAATATACCTAATAACGGGAATGTATACATGACCACAAGGCTGAGTTCTTGTTCTAATGTGTTCTTCGTAGCACCACAAGAGTTAAGTGTGTAACCAATACAAAGTCTTCGTCACCGGCACTCTTGCTTCCCAAGTCGACGGGGGTTACGTGGTGCGCGCGGGGTGCAAACCCGCCCCTGAGCCAACAGCAACAGCAGTGTTACGAGTCGATGCGACCAGACGTTCGGGTACATGTCGGCCGACGTTGGAGTCAGCATCAATATCATTTGAACACGAATACCTACGTGTGTGCCTCGAACATGGCAGTACCATCACCGCGATCTCAGTCGGAGAGACAACCGCAGGCCTTTTACCGCAGTTTCTTCGCCGCTTCCCTATTCTTCTCTATGTGTCTCCCATTTCTCCTTTCTAGATAGCAATACGAGAGACGCCTGTATGGCTGCAACATTTTTTTTTATATATAACGTAGGTGGCAAGACAAGTACACGGCCCACCGATGAAAAGTGGTTACCGTGTTCTGTGCCATCAGTGTAGAAGACAAAGCAGGACAAGCCTTTAGTCTTCTCACTGACAGTACAAACTCTCCAGTGAGCTCTGGCTACCCTACTCACCGCCGAGAAAACAACACGAGGTTATTATGACCGCGGTATTATATAGGGTGGAGGTACATCTCCAGTCGGCCTGCTCAATTGGACGAAAATACCGTTGTGTCCTACCATAATATAGATTTTTGTAATTTAGGCTTACCTACTGTGTGTTTCAACGAAGTACAAACTTTATGTCTTTATCACTCTTCATCGACGTTGATATGTTTAATATGTTTTCCTTGCGAAAAGGCAGGTCAAGCATCTGTGTCTTAGCTTTATTCTTTGGGTCGTCAGTCAGGCGAAGTGTGTGTAGTACATGCGGAACTATAAATAATAAAAACATTGTGACAATGACTTTGCAAAGAGCGTGTTGTGGGTAAGCATGATATATTATTTGGCTATGAGAACAGTGGCGCGTCGTGTGTACTCTCGTGGTAGTGAGCCGGTCGGAGAGCCACGTAGGAGGCTTGTTGACGTGTTTATATGCTTCCTTCCTGCGCGTTGCGCGAGAGGACGCGGCACGTAGCGCAACGTGGTTTCCTGCGCGAGAGGGACTACCCGTGTGCCTCGCGAGGAAAAAGTTGGGATAACCAATAATTAACGTATAATAGGACATATCCTAAGATAATGAAGGCAATAAAAAACATATACGAACAATCTTTTCCATCAATTGCTTTTAGAGTTTTATAATTAAAAGCGTTGTTTTAAATAAAAGTTCAATATTTAAAACAACGCCTTTAGGTATCTCTAATGCACTCTCTATTGAATAAAAATTGATTTATTATTTGTGTAGAATTTTATGCGTCAAAACGGGGAGCATTCAGGTAATAGCTCACCATGCAGATCTAGTGCGAAATGACAGACTTTACAAACCTTTGAGAGTGATGAGAAACTGAGGGATTTACAGGTTTACTCCCCGCTAGATTTCAATTTCACTCCTAGAATAATGTATGAAGAATATAACAATATAAAGTGACGGTTGACAAAGTGTGTTAGGATCCACTGATCCATGAATCGTAAGATGCGTAGTCACCCGACGCGCGCGCAGTTATCACGGCTCTCCGCCTAATGTACCAAAGGGAAATATAAAGTGGACTTTTTGTTACAAAACAGTGAGCTCCCACGACTGGGACAAGTCGGAAATAGAACCTGCGTGGTGCATACAAATGGGGTCATCTGTTCACACTCACGAGGAAATAGTTCTCCACTTACAGCAACCGGTCCAGATGCGCTCATATCATGATTTCAAAACAGACAAATATGAATATTTTCATATGTCTATAGCACCTTCAAAGATTTATAACGATGTGAATACATTCTACAGCGTGTTTAAATTGCAAAACCACTAACCGGCAGATTTGATGCATGTTTATTGCACCGCAAAATAAATCTGTATGAATAAGGAGCTTAGTGGCTCTCCAAATCATTACTATTGAACGCGGTTTAGTTAGTGTGACCTGTATAATATGTTGTATGTTATGAATCGCATCATCGCTCGCAGACATCCGAATTACTTAAACTTGGCACACATCCAGAGCCACGGCCGTATAATAATAAATAGAAACAAAAAAAAAACACAAAATGAATCCAAAGCTGAACAACAAAAACCGTTCTGATCTGCCCAATTACCTGCAAATAAACGTACAAACTAACTAGTGCTTCGAATAGGTCCAGTCCGTTCAGTGAGTGGGTACTAGCCACCCTACGGTGGGACTGGAACGTACCACTACCCGCTCACGACTCATCTGCTTTTATTCATACTATTGCTGCCGTACAGGGATATCCCACTGACTTTTTACAAATTCCAATTTATTTACTTTAAAAAATAGTGAAACTTTTTTTTTGACGTCAAATTCTGGTTAGAACTAAGTTTCCGAGCTTCCTAGGCGCTGGTGAGGAAGAAACAGCGCAACAAACTCCACTGCGGACTATAATGGATGTTAACCGTTCATATGCTTACGTCAAGGATATCGTACTTTAAAGAGGAAAGAGGATAAATGGAGGGTCACCCTCGATATACTTCGTTCTTTTTTAAAACTGTAAAGATAGTCAGTCATTGTAGGTACCTACTGGTATATCATGTAAGTATCAGCTTGGTGTAAAACAAAAATAACCGCCGAGCGAGAAACACGCAAATTAATGAATTATTAAGTATACGCGCGTGCGCACAATCAAATCGGTCCAGTGCGCGATGTTGCGTAAACCTGTGTGCACACTAAGTCCGTATAAGTTATCTTTAAAATTCTGCTTGCCTGAGAATTTATGCGCAATTACTAAAATTTTTATTTTAGTATAATATACTAAAATAAAATATATTATGGTTAGTGTGGGTCGGGGTGCCAAGTCCTACTGGGGTTATATGTTGTATATGGTATATGTTGTTTAGGGAGACTGTCATTTTCCATAAATTAATTACGATGTCAGGAGAATAGCAGAGGAGTGGTCCTGAGAGGTGCATAAACCACAATAATCAATTTGTGGTACCGGATAGTGGGCAAAGTTTTCTAAGTACATTGATTTTAGATGGGTAGGAATGTAATCCGAACCCTACAAAATATTAGTTTTATTTGTTTATGCAATGTTATTAAAACTTTTTTTCCATATATAAAGAATATTGGAACCTAAATTACTGATGGTCCATCCAACCTCTCCAGCTAATGATTACTACTACACTAAGCTAATTATTGTATTAAAACTCTGTGTATGTATCTGTTTATTCAATATAGGTATGTGTAATATTTGTTGGAATTGTTTTAAAAACACAGCAAGGAACAACATTTGAAGATGAGAACTTCCCTTTCACTAAGTTATTTGCATCATTTAATTTAAGTGCTTATAATTATCTTACGATAACACCACCAGTCATTTGGTAACTATATCTACCTATCTAAATATCTAAAAGTTAGAATGGTTAGCTTTGACACACAAAATAAGGTCAAGCAGTGTTTATTTTAAGATATGGGCAGTAGTCGTCACATCCACCAGGTCCAACAGGTCGGTGTCGCGTGTGAGACCAATATTGGACAATTTTGTATTTGTTCTCTTATTTACCGACATGGTGCACACGGCCTTACACTTATACCAATTCTCATAAATTTAAATAAATACATGCTGTTTCCTTCGTCACAGCTGCCTCATTACTATGGATCTATTAAATATTACCTTTCGTTTATGCACAGTCATTGGGACATTGCAAATGTGTGTCTTGAGAGCGCGGGGCAGGGTCGACAATAGCGCGGCCGGCCGGCGTGTCGCGCTGACGGATCCCTGGTCCGAGGCTCCGAGGTGAGGAGTGATTGACGGGTTCGATCGCATCTGAATAATGTTTGTCGTCGCCTAACGTTTCCATGAATCACATGAATATCAATAATGTTTGTCCAAACTGTTTA
This sequence comes from Eilema griseolum, assembly GCA_963662185.1. NCBI lineage: Eukaryota > Metazoa > Arthropoda > Insecta > Lepidoptera > Erebidae > Eilema > Eilema griseolum. The sequence goes on along the minus strand of OY759237.1, from coordinate 28,769,770 downwards.
TATTTTGTTCGAGTGTGACGCGATGCCATTATAATTGTCATTAGTTTGGTGTCAACGCGGCGACGTGATAAACGTGTTGATGTCAACACATTTACATGATGCTCTCGCTGCAGCGTCCGACGACTCTTTGTAATCTGTTTGGACAACAAAGACGCTCCCTCATATAACAATAACATGAGAAGCTTCTCGTAAGGACTAATTAATGCAAATTTAAAACGAATCACGACAAACCGATCGCTATCGCTGATATGAGATTATGGGGTACTCGGACTCATTACCGAATTCAAATTCCTACAGTACACACGTCAACCTACTTTTAGCTTATTCATTTAATTTGAGGGGATGTTCATGCCTTAAAAATAAAAAAAAAACGAAGTTTAGCCACATAACAGTTAGACTGGAAAGCTAACCCCAACAGAGATGGGAAAAGACTCAGAGAATGATCATGACATTCTCGCATGTGATTTTTCACTAAAGAACATGGCATCATAGTGGACAAACGGGACCCGGGGGACTCTGGGGATTTATCGTGGATGTTATCCCTGTTAAACTTATGTATGGCAAGAATCTATATAGATACTTTTCCACATTTATTGAATGAAATAACATGACGCCTGCTGCTTAGGAGTGACCTTCTTCGCCAAGGCCCTGGTGGTGAGACAAAGAGGTGCTGGGAGGGCGCGGGCGCTGGGCGCGTCGCCTATTTGTTAATTCCGGCGCGCGACCGTTCGACGAGTTATTACCGCGAGCGTCGATTGTGATTCCGCCAGGCCCTGCGCGCGCTGCATACGAAGCGACGAGCTTTAGTGCCTTCGTGAGGCTTCACAATGTTAGAAACTGAAGTACGTGCGCGCTCCCGTAGCTACGTGCGCGTATGTGCACCACCGCCTGGCAACGTGCTGGCCACTCACCACCGAGGCCCGCAAATGAATAAACATATTGTACCTACCTATATTCTACTGAATTAGCAGTACTTCTTTCCTCGAACTTTTCGAAGCCTCAATAGCATTGAACGGTTTTTGCAATACAAAACAAAAATACAAAACTACTACTATCTTGTGATAACAATGAGAACTTGGTTCTACTACCAATTTAGGGTCGATAGCATCTAGACCGGTGACCCGTTTCGACTTCACGCTGGCTAATTTCCAACTACCTAAATAACCTACTGCCACATGAGATAACACGGTTGTAGTTAGTTTATTTTCATCTAGGACACGCCAACTTGACTTCACCTCACCTGATGGTAAGCTAAAGGCAAAGTCTCAGAAAAGAGGGTCACCATTACAGACACTAAGTAATGTTACAGTGGTGGCACTCAGCTTGACACCCTTATCAAATGCTTTTTCACGCCCCGCTTAAAGGCCCCGGGACTGTAGGAAGAAGGAAACACGTGTGCTGGTAATGAATTCCAGGTCTTGGTGGTGCGGCAACGAAAAGAGTCTCCAAACCGCTTGGTTCTTGCTCGTATAATCTGCACAGTGTCAGGGTGACATCTAAGCCCTACATTTGTTATCCTATGTAGGAAAGGAGAGGGTGGGATTAGTTGGAAGAGCTCATCAGAACATTCACCATGATAGAGACGGTAAAATACAGCCAAGGAAGCAACATCTCTACACATCTGCAAAGGCTCGAGGGTGTTCGTGACCTCGGGATTCCCAATAATTCGGACCACACGTCGCTGCAACCTGTCGAGAGCATCTAGTAGGTATTTCGCGGAGTCATCCCAGAGGTGCGAGCAGTATTCCACACAGGAGCGAATTTGTGTCTTATAGAGAAGACACCGCTGCTCCGGCCTGAAATAACGTCTCACTTTTATTTTACCGTCTGTACCATGGTGAATGTTCTGATTAGCTTTTCCAATTAGTCCCACCCTCCCCTTTCATCAAAACAGCATCACAGGGCAACATGTGCAGTGCTTAGATGTCACCCGTATACGGTACAGCATATCCGATCAAGAACTAAGCGATTTGAAAACTCTTTCCTTTGTCGTACCATTAAGGCTTGGACTTCATTATCAGTATCATTACGTGTATCCTTCTTCGTACAGTCCCGGGTCCTTTAAGTGGGGCGTGAAACAGCATATGATGAGGCCGGCACGCTGAGTGTTACCATTGTAACATGGTATATGTATGTAATGGTGACCCTCTTTTCTGAGACTTTGCCTTCAGCTTACCATCAGGTGAGGCAAAGTCCAATTGACGAGTCCTATATAAAGAAACACAAACAACATTTTTTCAGATTTAGAGCAACGTCAGACTATTTACACTGTTGATTGATGACACTTGTTGAAATTTGTTGTTATACATGTTGAAATACACTTGTACTTAAACCTTTCAAGATGCCGTAAGGCGAAACCGGTCAGGTATAATAGTAAAAAATACTGTGAAAAAGTGCAAGTGTGTTTTAATATGTGTAACATATTTATCACCTCTTATGAACATTGCCACTCACATTCACCTTGAGTGAATTACTGATGGTACTGTATAATTGTCCTTACACAGAACCCAAGCTGTTCAGCAGGTTTATTCTTTGCCCCATCAAAAAAGCTTGAATTATTTCCCAGCACACGTGTTTCCGTCTTCTTATCCGTATTCTGTACTTTAAGCCTGGTGTGATATAGTATCTGATCAGTCCGTCAGGCTGTGGGCCGCCATTGTGGCATTTTAGATATCTGTCATGGAGATCCTAAATTTTGAAAATACGTACTATCGGGTAGGGAGAAAACATATAACTTAAATAAAAACAGTAATGATGCTTGTACTGCCTGTCATCAGCATCAGCCTGAGTCAGTTTAGTAGCCGATGACAGCAAGTCATGCGCATGTGTGGTAATTGTGTGCGTGTACGAGCACTAGTCACGTCCGCGGCGGCGGTTCTGTGCCGCGGGTTATCGCTGCACATCTCCGGCCGCCTGCTGGCCGTGGCGCCGCCGCCGCCAGCCGCCAACCGCCACTCGTCACATGCAAATATTCCACTTTTGTACGTTTGTGTACCGCACGTAATTGAGCCGTACGTGAACGTTGCTCGTCCTCTCGACGGGCCGCGCACTTGTTTACCACAAAATAACAAAATAATGGCTCCGTCACAACATGACAGTTGTTCAGGCAGTTACCAAACGTCACGACTTAAACAGGAAAATCCCAGCCAGGCTACCAAATTGGTTTCACATAAAACATGAACACATCTGAAAGCGACAATATCTTATCTGCTCTGGCCCAATTCTTGGTGCTTTTCTGTTTTTCTGAATATATGGTCGAAAGTGGCTGGTTGAAGTCTGGTGGCAGTCGGTTTAAGGGTAATATCGAAGTTCGGTCATGTCGTAGATATACTGCAAGCCGTCCTCAGCTGAGTTGGGAAAAGACTCGAAGATTAATGAGGTTACGCGTATCAACTACACCCACCAAATACACCTGGTGACCCATCTTCCGAGGAAAGCAATGTAATTATATAATGTAAATGTATAATGTATTGTGTTATTAGTAATGCCCTACAGAAATAAAAATATTCATTGCCAACAAGTGTGTTTGGGTAAAGAGAGTACGTTCCTACTTCATGTTAACTGTTCACATAGTTTAGTGGTATAATCATACGATTATGTGAACGTATACACATATAACGTGATCGTTGACAGAGAACTAAGCGACTCTTGATCACAGTAAGTAATTATCGGTTTACCAATATTCCTTTAACCGTCACGAATTGCTGCCGTTGAGAAATTGTGAGGACTTGCGATGTTTTCAGATCACGGTTACCCTACGAGCGTTTCGCGGAGTATTCATGTGCCGCGCGCGCTCGCCGCAGACACACGGACTTATCTAAGATGACAGCAATTAATCATTGTACTTTATGTACTTTTTACATAATTTGAATAAAATACGAAATAAGTAGACATCGTCCATTGCACACAGATAAGAGTCGTAAGCTTCGTGCTTGCCCAGCACAGAGGTCGATGAACGACCTCCGCCCCCCATGAGCGCCGGCCTGGGGGTGACAGGTGGAGCCGCCTGTTACCCTGGCAGAAGCAGGCCGCGGCGGTGGCGCGCCTAGCGCGCCTCCCCGTTTCCGGGGTCGAGTTGGGGACTCTGTAGTCCCCACACCCGAGACGAGGGCCAGATCGTGAGAGATGGCCCTGGGTCGGCCGGGGTGCGAGGGATATGCCTGTCAACCTCACCTTCGGCAACCAAAACGACCCACAGGCGGCGTGCGTTTTAGTCGGTTCGAGTCCGACATAACCTCCTCCACCGGCTCCGGTGGGGAGGTATCCGTGGGGATTTTGCGCACGTAAAAAAAAAAAAAAAAAAAAAAAAAAGCACAGGTGCGGAGGATTCAGTCTGGCGGTGAACTATTTTCGTAATAACCTCTCCTTATAAATAATCACTGGCCTGCCTGTGCTGGTTCGAATTTTGTCTCAAGTTATTGACTGCTCCTGATATTGTTGAGAAATTGCTATCATTGAGTACTACTGAATACGAGTAATAGCGGACCTACGATTGATTCACACGCGAAATAAACACGACTCAGCTCACAGGATATTGCGCTGGCAACATGAGAGAGTGGCAACTAAACTATTTATTACGACCTGTCCACTTGGCGCTGCAGCCGGCTGAATATCAATAGACCTGGAATAATCTACGTTACAAGTTTATGCACATGTTTATATATTGAAATAAAACAATTTTAACGGATTATACCTATTGCGATTAATTGCAAGAAAATAGCTTGTTTTAGTCAGAAAAGCCATTTGGAGTGTGAATGAGTTTTCCGACTAAAACAAGCTAAATTTTTCGTTTCGAGAGATGTACCTAAATACCTACCTGCTACCTAATACCATACAATATATAAATTAGTTTCTAGTAGAATGCTGCATTGACGGTCCGATTTGGCCGCTACCACAGATTGTCAGCGGCTAGTGGGCGGTCATGTGGTGGTGGCTCGCCATTCGCGGAGACACAAACGCGATACAACATTAAACTGGGCTAATCTAAAACCTGCAAAAACAATTCCATAAACAATAACTTCGCGTGCAGCGAGCGCCGGCGCATTTCTCCATGATTCGACCAGATTAACCGCCACAGCTTGAATTAAATTATATGCGGATATCGATGGCAAAATGTCCTATGCGCCAAAGGAAACGTTAAAGTCGGCGACATTTTGTGAACTGCGAGGTGCGATCGCCGGTAGCCTTCGCTCGATATGTATCGCCGGTACAGCCCGGCTCGTTCTTTACGCGTAATGCATCTGGTATCCCAATTGTGCCCGCCGAGATTACGGCCCACTAATTTGCTTGTTGGCGGCGATCAGCCACTTTGTGACTTCACTCGGTCGACCTTGTGCAAGCACTAGCAAATTATAATAAATACGTATTTCGGCATTATTTTTAACCTACAGTTTGCATTTAACCGACGTGGTTGCAGCATAACGTGTTAACTTTAAATGCAAAAAAAACTAGATATGTGTGTTTTCACAAGACTGCTAGGTCAGCTCCTGGGAGCAGTTTGCGTATCCAGCTACATGATTGCTCAGGTCAGAACTCATTGTGTTCCGGCGAGACTCTTCTGAAAGCAGAAACGGTCAAGTATCTTGGTGTGGTTATTGACCAAAACCTAAACTTCAAAGCTCACATAAGCTCCCTGTCGGGCCGTGTACGCAAATCTGCAAACATTTTAAAGCTGTTACGCTCCGCAGCATCGCCCAGTACGATCTTCGCTAGACGCTTTAGCCCATATAAGGACAATTATACCTACAACAAATCAGTTCGATTGTGTGATATAAAGCAGTCCTCACTAAGGGAAGCAAAATCAAGGATCACGAAGTGGCTCGCCTCTCTGACATATGATTTTACTCTTGCACTTGTTGTGATCGGGGCATGAACTCAGTTGGTGCACCACTTCGCATCATTGTATTAAGTACATTTATTTTGTTCATTTTCTTTATTTTTGTTTCTTTGCATGTTTAGTTAGGCACTCTTCTAAATATCTTCTTAATTTTGTTTTGTAATTTTTGTGATCAGCCATTGGATACAGTGTTGTAAAAAAAAAAACTATATGTAAATCGTATTAGGTACCCATAGGACAGGCTTGCCTAGTGTGGGGCCACTGTATATGGATTTGTGGTAAGGGTGTGTTATGGAAATAAATGAATTTTATTATTTATTATTTATTATTCATGAAATTTAATTGGCAGATGCCGTCAGTATTGGCAAGTGTTTAAATATCCCATAAATAATGGTGTAGTGTTGTGTAGTGCCAGTTAACCGTTAATTAAGTTTATAAACAATAAATAAACGGCGGGTGGTGTAGCGCGGGCGCAGCACACAAGAAAGAAAAGAGTTGGGAAATTATATTTTTTTATTAACATAATTACCGTTGCGAATGCGCGGAGCCGCGGGATGAACAAATAGTGCCCGCGGCCGCGAGGACCCGCCGGGCCTGGTCCGGTCTGTAATCTGCGAGCCTTTACCAAGTACCTATCTGCAATATATATAGTGAGACGAATTCTTATAAGCTTCGAAATCGCCATGAAACGTTTAAAACATGTGTATTTGGGATCTTAAGCCATACAAATATGCATACATACATACAATCACCCCCTCATCCCCGGAGGGTTAGGCATGAGTGAATTAACTCCCACATTTCACCAATTATTAAATTCGGTCCCACGTAATACCCCTATTACCGCCTTGAGTCTATTGCCGTCTTCCGGCCACTATTGTTGACTCAAGCCATACATCTGAGGCTGAGTCTGGGCTGTATATATCTGTCTGATGTTAAACAGCCCTATCCCTTAGTCGCCTTGTACGACACCCCATGGGAAGAGATGGGGTGGTCCAAATTCTACTCTGCCGGGAACCACGCGGCGCAAACAAATAAATATGCGATGTAGTGAAATGTGACTAATTAATTTTAAGTTAAACATTTCTAAATCTCTAAGCCTCATCCCTACTTCACACCCTCCTTCTTCTTCCTCCTAGCGTTAACCCCAGTCGCATCCGAAGCTTTCACCTCGGAGTCTGAGGTCCGCTTACCACTCTAACTGCGGAGTTGGCTAAACTTGGATATTTTCCATGAAGCGACTGTCATCTGACCACCACAACCCAAAGACGATATCGAAGCGTTGCAGCTAGACCAGTTGTTGGACTTTTTAGGGCTCCAACTACAAGTAACGAGTGCCATAGACGTTCGTATGGCAACCGGGACCGACGGCTTGACGTGCTCGCCGAGGCACGAACAGACCGATACCAATTCATGCGTACAAATATTTGCACTGAGCGGGCTAGTACGGCGTGGGCAAATCGCTTCAGTCGCAAACACTTTCTAAGGAGTTATGGTACAAGATTAACTCACTGGTGTTGTGTCATGAAAAGTTTCACGAAACCATATAGTTTTTTTTTTTTTATATAGGACACGTCAATTGGACTTCGCCTTGCCTGATGGTAAGCTGAAGGTAAAGTCCCAGAAAAGAGGGTTACCATTACTTACACATACCGTGTGACAATGGTGACACTCAGCTTGACGGCCTCATCATATGCTTTTTCACGCCCCGCCTAAAGGACCCGGGACTGTAGGAAGAAGGAAACACGTGAACTGGTAATGAATTCCAGGCCTTAATGGTGCGACAGAGGAAAGAGTCTCCGAACCACTTGGTTCTTGATCGGATGTTTTGCAACGTGTGCGGATGACATTATTTTTGATCAAAATGTATGTAGGTGTTTTTTGTTAAATGGCCGTTATTTGAGCAACTATACTGAAATCGGATCTTAGAAAATAGCTGCTGTTAAATTAAACTTAACTGTGTTATCACGTTTTGCTTAACGTGACAACCATTTATATGATTTTGAACTCAATTTAATTTCAATGTTGAAATCATAACTAACTTATTAGAGTCGGATACAACAGTGAAAATACTTGTGTTCATCAAAAATACCCACACTTCGTGTTCCTCAAAACAAAAAGAAATATTAGTATGGCATGTTTTTATCTGATATTTTTTTCAGCAGCGCGTTATTTTGGCATTGCCTCGAAATACTGATCGAAAAACTCATTTATTAAACAAAATGATAATCAAAATTTTATTGATGACCAACTGAGCCAGAGGTTTCTACTCTATATTTACACTAGTATTTTGTATCAGCCATCTCAATCTTTTACGAAAACAAAAAGACCCCACTTTGAAATATTGGTTAGTAACTAATAAAATGGAAAAATGAGTGGCCATAAACGCAGCGATTTGAGTAAAATGTGTGCGGTGCGCACATGTTATGTTAAATATCATAATGCGTGTCTAACAAGCGATTATTGTGTTATACTGCTACATAGGGCCGTGGCGCGGTGTCAAGCGAGGCGGAGGCGGGCGCGGACGCGGAAGCGGGGACGTCCGCTCCTCCCGCACCCGGCAGATGCGCCCGCGCATCTTATTTCAGTGCGTCGCTAATCGCGGCCGCATTCCTCGCTCCATCATTTTGATAATTCCCATCAATTTCCGACGCAAAATTTATCGCGTAATAGGTAACCAATTGAGAAGGGACTCTGTACAAAGTTTTGCAATGTAATAATATCATTATATACCGTATTTTGTTTGGATTTGATTTTTTAAATGAAAAAAAAAAGAACATACATATAGGTATCATGTCTGCAATTCGTTGCTTTCTGCACATAAATCTATAAGAGTGTTTGAGTTTTATAAGTAGATACCTAGCATATATTAGTTAGTCCGAGAGCTTGTTCCTGTAGATAGCTTTCTGACATTTGACAGATCCCACCAAAATAATTGATACAGCCAAGACCGGCTACAAGAGTAGCATTGTAGACAGTAGTAGTACTGTTAAAATGCTATGAAGTTAAACCTAACTTTAGCAAAATTACAGACTCCGTTATCAGGTAGTAAGATTTGGACAGCGAACATGCTTCAGAGGTTGTGAGATTGTGAGGTTGTGAAAAATTGTAATAGATGTTCAAGTGCGCACTACACACTAACTGAAGATTACCTTCTCATATTCCATTTCTAGCAGTGGTATTATTGCAGCCCACTGATAGATACGAGTATAAGCTAATTGATCCATTGAAGTATTCAATTATGAGTAATTTCAGAGTAATTCGTAGTAAGAAGAGTAAGGTTTTTTATGTCGAGGTTCCTGGGTAGCCAGTATGCAGTTAAATAATGTAATTTCAAAAATGTAAGTTGGCGCAGAAGTTGCTGGTCTATGAATAGCACGATTGTACAGCGATCAAATATTTTAGTGAGCAATATCGTCATTAACAAAAACATCACGATCGTATACCGTGCAGTAATGAGCTATTCACTCTATTGTCCAGCTCACCTCCATTACCAATCATTGATAGTAATGATCCGCAACAAAAGTGTTCTGGCTAAGCTACTGACTCAAGTGTAGTACGAGAATGTCGCCGTTGTGAGGCGGTCGTGTCGTCGTCGCAATTACGCATGCGTGGGATGAGCCTTAATATTCCTAAATCATAGTGCGGGTAAGACGGGTAGCGGGCCAATTTAGTACGACATGGCCGCGACCAGACCCGTAATGAACCGCCGATTACCTCCTGTCGTATATCCACCCCCCTCGTCCTTTTGCCTTGTTCGCCCCTCAAACCTCTATGGGATAAATGGAACGATGTTAATTTACCATCGATGGAGTGGAACGTTACTTTATAGGTATTATAGCTACTATTTAGGTACTGATTTTATGAGTACTTTAGAAGTTGTGAAATTTTGTGTAATAAACACCGTTATGGTAGTGATGCAAAGCGTACACGGATCGTGTTAGATCAAACTAATTGTAATATTCAAGAAGGACATCAGAGGGGGTTTAAAGGGTTGGCAATACGGGCGTTACGTCCTCGGTGTTGCAGACGTCCATAAGTCACGGTACTTCCCATCATGTGGGCCGTGTGCTTGGCAATGGTATATGAATGATAGTATGAAGCAACTTCCTTGTTAGTAGGACCACTCTGCCAACATATACATATAGCGAACCGTTCGGAATTGCCCAATTTTTCGTTTGTTATCGTCTCATCGGGTAAAGTCATCATATACTCGTAAAGGGTAACGTTGGGTTATTTTTCTGCCAAGCATTTTATATTTTTCAAAACATTTTTTCATAATAACAACATATCAAAGGCATTAAAGTAATTTAGAGCTTGTTTGTGTGCGCAAACGCATCCGAATGCCGCAGCCTGGTATCATCGACGGTGGCGGCGGGCGATTTATTTCCCATCGCGCGGCAGCCGCTCGCTACATCAACTATTTGATTGAACTCCACCCACTAATTATATTCTTACGAAATAAACTCTGCATTTAACTTGAACATTAATCGATCTGAAAAGACCCAAGCCTCCAGATACACAAAGGAAAACCACCTGTAAGTGTTGAGCGAGAACAGTGCAAATCCGACAGACAATTGTACTCTTAGTGTAAAATGATTTTAGCAAGTTTTTTGTTTGTTTTTTTTTGTTTTTTTTGTTTTTTTTTTTGTTTTTTTTTGTTTTTTTTTGTTTTTTTTTGTTTTTTTTTGTTTTTTTTTTTTGTTTTTTTTTGTTTTTTTTTGTTTTTTTTTTTTTTTTTTTTTGTTTAGGCGAGAGACGATACAGTAGCCGTATAACGAGTGCCGTTCACTGATTCTTTAGAAATATTTCAATTCCACCTGATTGTTCATACTCTTTGCCACCGGTTCTACGTTGTAATAATACAAGCCTCGTTGTTAATCCAATGTTTTAAATTTTCAAAAAGTTTACAACTAAAACTAGACTATCTCGTAATTAAACTTCAATTATGCAGTAGTGCGCAATGGTTTGGAAACAACCCTCATAGTTATACTACTCGGTAAATGTGATGACTTTGCAGAATTCGACCATCTACCGTTTAAACACGCAGACAACCCGCTGACACTGCAAAATTATCGACATTAATCGTACTGCTCCGGCGCAAGTTATTAATGCCTCAATATGTACTGGATTATCCTGCCATCGGATATCGGAAATCTTTTTTAGCGAACAGTGTTCTGAATACGAACACTGTGTCAGAGCTTAAGGCTTTATATTGCAAGAGTTTGGTGACAGTGTTGCTTGTTGGAAAGCACGCAACTTGACTCTGTGAAATCGTCTCGCCCCGCCCCCTCGCACGACGACTATTACAAGACGGACGGCACGAGTAATCGACTTCGACGTACACAATTTGTCCTGGTCGGCAAGTGTTACTTATACAGAAATATCATTAGCACTGGCAGCTACCGTCAATTGTCCAGTGATGGCGCAGGCTAAAAAATAATTGAACGTGTGTCGCTGTTATTAATTATCACAGATATGAAGTATCTAACGTTGTTATATGGAGTTTTCTCCAATATCAGAATTTGTTTAAGTATAATGTTTTACTAATTAATTGTGTAAGTATCATTGTTTGGTACGTTTTAAGACGGAGTTCATACTTGTTACGATAATTTTGGTTTGGGTGAAATGAAAATCAGTGCTGAACTACCATTTTTATATAGGACACTATAGCTCACTGGAGCATTTCTGTGCGAAGACTAAAGGTTTGAGATTGTGTCTTCTACACTGATGCCATAGAAACGCTCCATTCTTAAAGGGTTGGTAGCACGGGTGTGACTTCTCTGGTATTGCACACGTTCATAGGTCTCGGTAACTACTTTCCAACAGGTGGGCCGTGTGTTTGTCTGTCACCTTAGTTGTACAAAAAAGACGTTACCTCGCAAGATGTTAGGCTGAAAGCAAAGTCTCTGCAGAGAATGTAACCAAACAGACACCAGCAATGTTACAACGGTGGATAGCTTGACGGTGTCATGTGATAGTTTTTCATGTCCCGTTTGACGTATGAAGTACCTACAATAAAATCAAGAAAAAGAACGTAAATTTGTAATAATTATAATAATATTTAAATATATACAGACACTTACGTGTTAAGCATCCAGTACGGCTATCCAGGAATACGGAGTTGGTATGTTACCCAATGAAGGTACACATCACATAATCACACACCAAACACTTCAATTAATATGTGTCACCTGCTTAGATAATTACAAACCTGAGTCATCAATTTTAAAATATCTCACACATTATAAATGTCGATTATAGAACAATAATGTCAGAGTACACACATCCCCACAGAATACATATAAGTACTTTGTACCAGCACCGCAAGTACTTTACGAAATAAAGTATAATTTATCGATAAATTGACAACTTTATGAAATACAAATGTGGGTTTTGTGTACATAGCCTGTCAGGTGTCAGGACGAGGTCGGGGCGCTGACTGCCATCTCACATTTATAACGAAACCTTGCGCCAAGCAGACACGTGTACTCTCAGTTTTACATGTTCGACGTAAATGTGTCATACAATCACAAAGTTACAAGGTTTTCCTATGTTGATTTGTCATTGCAAGTTAGGAAGCGTCGGTAGCTCAGTGGTTAAGGAGTCAGCCTTACGATTTAAAGGTCTCGGGTTCGAATCCTGGCTATTACACTACCGACGTGAACCCACTCCTAACACAGCAATTCAGCTTAACTGAAGGGATTAGAGGGAATATCAGTAATTTTGGTTCTAATATTCGTAATTAAAAAATATATTAAAAGGAAATAAAAGAAAAGAATAAATAAGTTAGTGGGTATTGTTACAACACGAGATCATTTTTAATATAAATCTGACTAGCGATCTAGATCCACATATCTATACATTACCTATAATTGCTCTGTTGACTTATGCTATTAGTCTGAACCAGATCTAACGTGCATGTATACTGGAGTTGATTAGAAATAGTCAAAGGCAAAGAATCTTTTCAAGATGGTATGCACTTTATGGTTGAGTGCCTGCCGCGACGGAGGCATGCTGCCGAGTCACAGCGGCGGCACAAGAAACAGTCAGCCGTGATGGAGATAGATGCTCTAGGTTTATCTATTTTGCAGATTACAATCTTGTATAATAGTTTGATGTAAAATAAACATTTAAGTAAAATAGCTTTGAAGTATCGGAAAGATAGACGACGTCCGTGGTGTAGCGGTGGAACGTTCGACTTATTTAGAAGTGAGAGGTAGCGGGTTCGATGCTCGCTCAGTGCAAATACTTATAGGCATGAATATCTTTGTATTAAAATCTTTTATGATATTTTATAGCTACTACTGAACTAGTTAATGAGCATACGAGCACCGCCCTGAATACCTATAGCCCTGTATGTTGATACAAGTTGGATATTCCAGATAAAACTGGCGGTCAGCAAAGCGCTGACGGGTTCTTTTTAATAGGCTTGTTATATTTAGTATAGCTGTTTTAAAGGATAAAGGATTATCCCTCTTGGACGCATCAATGGGACAAAATCCTGGGACCACGAGAAAACAGTGTTTTATTGTAAGCTACAAACCAAAGCACATCTAGACAATAACAATTATTTTATCTGTGTTGTAGCCCGTTCAGCTAGACACACCAATACATCATGTCTCGGGTAATTGCTCCCACGTCACACGCGTGTGACATTCACGAGATGGCAAGATGGTGCTGCCCAGGGCGGCGCCGGCCCCGCCCTCCGGCCACTCGTGTTATTAATATACTCCGCGAGCCGGCGCACACGCATCACGCACACCTACCATCTTAAATGCCAAGGAACGTCGCGTTGGACTGCTTACTGGTAATTACCGGATAGCTTTAGCCATTCCTACTTACAGGTATTATGTCTTTATATGTGTTAAAAGCTATTAAATTGAGAAATGTCGTCAGCTTCATATTCTAGGAATTGGGTAGGTACCGTCCAGTTACACAGTCTTATAATTATTATGTGCCATAACAGTTTTTTTCGTCACACGTGAAAAAAACTGTTATGGCACATAATAATTATGCTCATTCGATAGAGGTTGCACTATTTATTATTCGGGTTCTACTGCAAACATAGTGACATAGGCAAAAGTGAATTGTAAAGGGAACCATAAAGAAGAAACCTGATATTCATATAACTAATAGTTTTATGATATGAGGAGGTAGGACACGACGGTATTTCCATCCAATTGAGCAGTCCGACTGGTACCTCAACCTCCACCCTACAAAATACCTCCCTGCTGCGGTTTTCCCAAGCGCCTACAATATGGGGTTCTTCAAGAGGGGCATCAGAAGGTTTCTTCATGGTCGGCAGCGCGAGTGTGACACCCCTGGTGTTGCATACGTCCATAGGCCACGGTAACCGCTTCCCATCAGGTGGGCCGTGCGCTTGTATGCCAACTAAGTGGTATAAAAAAAAAAAATCCGCGGCCAGAATAACGTTGTGTTGTGTTCCCGGCGGTGAGTAGGGTAGCCAGAACTCACTGGAGAGTTTTTGTGCTGTCAGTGGTAAGACCAAAAGCTTGTCCTGCATTATCTTTTACACTGACGGCACAGAAATCTCTGTGCTTATAGGGTCGGCAGCGCGAGTGTGACTCCCTTGGTTTTGCACACGTCCATAGGCCACGGTAACCACTTTAACATTAACATTTAACATTGAAATTCTCATTTTCTAATCATCAACAATGGCCATATCACCTAAATCGCTTATTCCTCTGTCGAATTGACGGCACTTCTATTTTCAAATTCAGTTTTCCCAGTGTGCTGCTACCTGCATGGCTTTATTTAAAGCACTAATAACCTGAAGCAGTTGCAGTTACTTGGACAGAGACATACCTAGACTATTCAGAAGACCAAATGTAGCACCCACTGTATTCCCGGCCGTATCATTTTTCACACAGTCCATCTATCTTCTCTCAATTCTTCCTCTTCGCTCGTAATCGTCCACTCTCCAATGTATAGTAACTAAAAAATCAATTTTAATCCATTAATGAGCTCTTTCTAAAACAAAATATATGCGGTCATCTTGGCATAACCTTTTTGAACAGGTTGGTACAATAAGTAAAGTGCAACGAGTGCTAATAACAGTGGACGCTCGCCGGCCGCGGGCGCGTTACGGCGCGACCCTTCACAATTGATTTCCGTGGGTGCGCTGTGCTCGGGCCGTACCGCCGTACCGCTGTACCGCTGTACCTACCGTCGCTGCAGACCTTAGACCTCAATTCGCAACATATGAGCAACGTCCGTATCACTAGCCTAAAACTATGTACACAAGACAAAAACGATAGCCTGTCTAGTGATATAAGTATTATACATATCTTTATCTTGATTTTGGCAAGCAGAAAAGGTCACCACTATGTTCTACATATATGTATGTGTAACAATAATTCGTTTCCTCATTCACACACACTTACACACTTGCAAATTACAATTGATTCAAAACCATTCGTATTTATTTATCATCCATCAGTTAAACTTTCTTTAGTAATAAGAATAACTCATAAAATTCTTATTACTAGGATATGAACGTAATTTTTGATAGAAACTTAAGTCTCCGTGACCTCGGGGTTTACAGTTTCGTTTTAAAAGATTTAAAATATCGCAAAGTTTTGAGTTCGATTCACGGTCAAATTTTACTTTTTGAACTTTTAAATATTTGTATATCTTCATGTTAATTACTTACCTATTAAGGGAATGTTGAGGTAACATCACAAAAGTATCTTGATATTTTAGTTATAATTTTATAGCAACTTAAATCAGTAGTATTTTTATTATTACTGAGCGAGTATTGTTGCACACACATTGCATTAATGTTTCTCGTATTGGAATTTATGCTACCCTCATTCTCATGATTAAAATAACATGATAATTTTATTTTTATCTGTCAACAATTGGATGCGTTGTGCTTTCCACACGGTTAATTAACAACTTTTTTATTTATTGTTTTTATTTATAAAAATGAATCAACAACTTACAACTATTATGAGAGCGCATATTATTACTTTGCATGAGCAAAATCTTTGAATACATGAAATACCTCGAAAATTGAACATATCGGTAAGTAGTGTTTTCTGCAATTTATTATTATGAAAGTTATTTGATCTTATAATCATCATCATCCTGGAGAATCTATCTATATATCTCCCAATATTAATAATAAACAAAAATATATAAGTAGGCATATAAATTTTACAGAATTTTAACAAGGAATTTTATTACTTTTTTTCCATTACAGAGCAGCGGTGGGTGTGCCGATATGGCGATTCAGGCACCAGAGACCGTCTTCGGCCTGGCCCCAAAGCCTTTGCCTACATCGATGCGTGATCTTTGCATAAAGAGGTGGTTGAAACACATATTCAAAATCCCTTCCACCCGTGTTATGGCCACCAAACACCATGTTACATTGCAAACAGTAAGGAACCATCTTCGGGCAGCTGGGATCAGATGTCGCAGACCGGCAAGAAAAATTTTGACGTGGGATCTTCATCGTCGAAGTAGGTTTAGGTTTGCCAGGGGATATTTAAATTTTGACTGGTGCAACAATATAGTAATATTTAGTGATGAAAAATATTTTAAATCAGACAGGGATGGACGCAAAATTTTATGGAGAAAAACAGGTGAGCGATATTGCCAAAAAAAATATTCTACCGTGCAGGTCTAGTGGTCATATTACTTGAATTATTTCTGTTTAATTATATTGCAAATCTGAATTTTAGTGGTTTCAATTATACTTGGTATATATACTTCGGTATAGGTAACTTGGAATAATTAAAACCACTATATACTATTTAATATATAGGCAAATTAAAGCAAATAAATGACTATTATTATCTATAAGTATTATTTTATAATTCATATTTAAGTATAATAAAAGTTGGAATTTGTTGCGCCATTTCTTCTCCACTAGTGATTAGGAACTAAAAGATGTAGGTAATTATGTGGCATCATTTTGAGAAATAAAGAAATTGAACTGAAAATAAGTGAGTGATGTTATTGTTAACGAAATGAGAAGTTATTATATTTGCATATAGTATAATTTCTAAACGTTAACATGGTGATTCACTACACTTTAGTTACTGAAAGTTAATTAGTTTACCTGCGTCCATGCTTGTCTGATTTAAACATCCAGAGGGATAATATTGAATAACCTATTTATTATATAAAGAATGTGTAATGTATAAACCTAAACCTGTTGCACTCGGCTACGACCACATGGATTTCAATTATCCCGAACAATAGTATAT
The DNA here is from genome assembly GCA_963662185.1 of Eilema griseolum. NCBI lineage: Eukaryota > Metazoa > Arthropoda > Insecta > Lepidoptera > Erebidae > Eilema > Eilema griseolum. Next base: position 28,752,700 of record OY759237.1, on the reverse strand, counting down.
GACTATTCTTAGGTCTACTAAATATTATTTAGCAAAAATGTTTATCAAAATCTGTCTAACTGTTTAGAAGGAGTTTAGTTACAAACATTGTGACATAAATATATATGTATTGTAGTTCTACGACACAACACAATTAAATTATTTATTTACTGAACAATCTTACTTTATTATTATATCGTTGAAACAATGATGTTGTTTTATTTTCCATATTATTTTTGAGACTACGGAACACTAAGTATAAAAGACAACTGTATGGTTCCTTAATATAACAAACAAAATAAAGAACAAAAACAAAACTATTTATTAAATCAAAACTACTACATCAATACAGTTGCGGTTCGAACTCGCTACCTTTATAATGCCATTACGCCTATAATACCACTCAACTGCGTGAGCCTGTGCTAGTTTAATGAAATTTACCTTCTCATTCGATGGCAGGCAAATCACTAACAAACACATATTCAATCGTTCACGATTCATGATCGTGCACACTGGCACACATAAACATAATACACTAATACGCCTGTAACGATGACGCACACATGTAACTTCAAAGCAATGGAGTTATTGTTTTTGACTGTTCACACACATATGTAAAACATACGGGTGTTTCCACTTGACCCAGATGATAAATATATTTTATTAGATAGATAGGCTAACGTTTTTGTCTTGTGTACAGATCACCTCTGACCGCAGAATTAAGATTAGATCCACCTTTCCGTGTGTTTCCGCATTTCTCCTATAATCCTATAGGTACAACTTTGGCGGTTCATAGTAAACAAAAATTGTTGAATTACGCTGACTATTGAAACTATTAAGATTGAAATCCTTCCTACCTTATATAACATAATGGTGTTCAGGACGAATCGACTGCGGCGGAAAATAAGACTCGGTTTTCCCATGCATATGGATAGGAAAACCGAGTCTATGTATAGAATAATATATGCTCATAAACATGGTATCATAAGATCTTATTGATATATATATGATATTTAACTGCATTGTTTGTCTACAATATTAATTGAATGTATGAAAATAATTACAATTGGAATGTCAAGAGATATATAGGATTATCAGAGGTCAATTTTAAGTGGTCAAACATTTAGTCAATTATATTTGCATTATCAGTAATATTTTAACAGTTTCAATGCTTAGGAATAATGAAATTAAAGAACATAATTCAGTTACTGTAAATGTAATTAGGATAGATATTATGGGAAAATTTAATCATCATATTAGTAGGTCATAGAATGTCTCAAGTTTTCTCCTTGTAAATATAATTCCTTAAAGTTGAAATAATCATCAATCGAATAAAAACATCTGTCACATAGCCAAACATAGAGTTCTTTGTTAAATGTGAATACATTTAATCATAAAAATTCAGTATCCGGAATTGGATTTTTAATTTATTATATATGTTCATCGCCATTGTGTAACAGTTTCTATCTGAGTCTATTCTATGGTACTAGTAACGGTTTTTGTACAGCTTATTTTATGAATAGGGCATTTTCATCTCTTGGAAAAAGTGAATATTATTCCTGACAAATTTACACATTTCATAAATGTAACACGGAAGTGTTAGCAACTTGTGTTTTATAAATAGGGGTCGGCACGAGTAAGCCCATTTTAAATTAAAGATGGATCTGATGCATTTCTTTTGGACTAAACAAGCTCTTTGAGAATCAGTGGAATTGCCCCATATTATTACACCGTATCTTAAAACAGAGCATACGTGGCTGTGATAAACCATGACAGCAGTCTGATCTCATTTAATTAACCATTGTTAAATTTTATTGGTATCGCAGTGTTTATTTATGTTAGATGTCTAATAAATTTTGTTTTATTGCAGTTTACTTACAGGTTATTAGAATCCAACCATTTACTAATGTCTGCTAAGGCTTGATTTGTGGTGTTTATAGAGTCGTCCAAAGTTTTACATTTTGTTAAAATGGTAGTGTCATCAGCTAATAATATGCTGTATGGATCTGTAGCGATTGGTAATTCATTTATGTTTATTATAAATAAGATGGGGGCAGCACACTCCCTTGTGGTACTCCATACTTTAGTCAGTGCTAAATACGATATCAATGCGAGTACACAGTGTACACACCTGCAGTATTTTGCCGCACCCCAAATCTGCTCCTTCAACTAGCAGTAATCCTACGGTAATGCTCTTAGCCTGTATTTTTAAATTAAAGTATAGGAAACAGATACATATTTAGTTAATTTATCAACTTCAAGATAGTACCTCTTTAGGTACTGTAACAACCACTGCGGAGTGTTGGTTCATCTGATCGAGTGCGACTAACAGTTAACCAAAACGTTCTCCGATATGTCCATCCATATATTGTACAAATCTCAAGTCTCATACTGAGCATATCTTGTAATATGTGTTCTGGAATGTGCATAAACACCTTGAACAAATGTAAATGTATACAAATATTTTCACAGGGTGGGAATCGAACTCGAGTCCTCTGACGTAGCGGTCGAACCAATAAATAAAGTAAAGCATCCGCGGAATGCTCACAACATTCCACAACACCCTCGCTAAGCCGGCGCTGGTAGTGGCTCGTATGTCCATGTTTGGTGAGCTCCGCGCCGGTACACTAAATTGATGCGAGACGCGCCCGCGGCGGTCTGCCTGGACAGCGCCTATCATCTGTGCCTTGACTATGTGTATTACAAGAATATTTGTAAATTGATATATAAAATGACTGAAAATTAGGACGACAGCGTTTTTTTTATTTTAATTTAGTGACAAGCGTTTCTCTCCGCCTATTTGCAGGTGAAAACTGCTTTTCACCCACAAACAACCCCTCATTCACCCTTTTAGAGGTAAATTCTGCATGAGGCCAGTCGGATACGGTGCAGGTCTGATGTTTGATCGTGAATGCCATGTGTTATACTCGGCTCCCATAAGTATGGGTAATTTTATTCCGGCGTAAGTGGCGGCGCTTCGGGCCGCAGACCACCAGCTGCGGCGTCTGCAAATTTGGTATAAAGATATTAGTGCTTATAATGTATGTAATGTAAAGCACTGTCATTAGATTAACATCTAGGCTGAGTATTAATGTCAACAGTTTTTAAGAGTAATGATATGTGATTTGAAAATTTACAATCAGATCGTGAACGAGTTCCACTATAAGACCAAAGCTATAAGGCCAAACCAACTCTATCTTCATCGATGTGACCCTGGTGTACGCTTTCCACTCCAGGTGCACACATAAAAGTCAAACTAAAAAGAGAAATGTGTCCATCATTATCACAGGTCTCAGATTTCCTAAAACTATAAAATAAAAGCTTTGTAGAGCATTATCTGAAAAAGATACATACTGAACTGATTGTCTTAAAAGAAAACTCTCTTTGTGAAGTTTGATCCTTATCGACCACACGTACTGGGTCAAATTAGTTTAATGTAGGTACAAGTGTAATATTACGGAAAATTTCACATAAAAAAATCTTGTATGGTGGTGAGCGATGGTATCGGCGCGGGCGCAGGCGTCGGAACTGATCGATCCGACACGCGGCGCGCCCGCACACACCCCGCAAATTGAAAATATTACAGCACGACTTACAGGCTGGATCTTTACTTTATACCGTATCCAAATATGGCCATAGTACAGCAAACACAGTACTCGAGTGAATCTGTAGGTTTAATTTTTAGTATCTTTCTAATATAGCACCTAATGAGTATGTTCTACGAGTATTATTCCCATAAAATCAATAATTCATTCATTCACATCCGGCCATCGGTCTCTTCGTTAGAGAATGATTTCATTCAATAAGTGCAATTAAATCAGATAATTATGTTAAGAACCTACTACCTACTTCCTGTTGTATTCTAAACTGTTCCACTGACTAATACTCGTAAATATGACATTACTTATCGTAAGCGCATTTGGGTAAGCGACCAAAGGGGCTTACTCCAGCATAGGATAGCATTGGAATCCAACTTGAAGTTATGCCTTGGTTATGATTATATACCTCAACGTCTGATAATGTGTACATACAATGTTATAGTTGTGATTCCCACATGAGATAATTTAGAGTGGAGACTGTATTTATTTATTTATTTATTCTTATAATTGCAAATACAGGTATATGGGATGTTATGTTCGTACAATTAGGTAAAACTATATTTAGCCTTGCGGCTTACAATATTTTGTCAATAAAAAAAGAAGTTAAAGAATACAAAATTAATACAGGTCAATATGGGAGTCAATAATAGGTATGTAGCACATGTCAAAAAAAATAATTATATCATAAATAACATAAAATGTCAATAGGTATACTTCTCTATAACAATTTCATAAATATTATATCATCATAAATATTCCTTTACAGAATAATAGCACTTCTGCACTAATATTTTCTTAAGTGTATATTTAAATTTTTTATAATTAGCTTCCTCTTGAATTGACTTGGGTAAGTGGTTATATATTCTGGGAGCCATGCAGAAGATACTCTTGTTTAAATAAGCTGTGGAGTTGGAAGGAATACAGATTTTTAAATTATGTCTACTGCTTTTCATTTTCAATCGGTATTTAAAAGAATAGGAAAGCCAAATGTACTGACAATCGGAACAAGGCAGCCAAAAGGTACTGGTTGCGCAATGCGGGGATGGGTGCAAGACAGACAGATGGACAACCGGAAAATATATTAAATGATAAAAACATGACTAATAATGGACAAACAGCGTACCGTCCCGGATACAGACAACTATTGATTAAATAGACAAAAAAGTGTCGTGGTCGCGGGCCCCCGGAGCCCAATTTAATAAATTAAACTTCTTATAAAAAGGTAATTTACTAAAATATCAAATAATTTTTCTCCGAAACTGCACGTAGCCGCGGGCCGTGCGGCGGGCAGCGGGCACGGCACTACAAAAAGCTGAGTTAATGACAGGCAGCAGCCCGGGCTTGCACCGCGTGCGCCTCGAGACTTGTCTACTGAAACTTATCTCTTCCAAGCAATCATATTATATAGGTCATCATGGCACCCTCCATCATGAAGTCATTTAAGTAGAATTTAAATATCGGTCTGGTCGGCTGATTCATTATCCAGAACGAAGTAAGTAGCAACACTCACCCTAAGCCTCTTTCAAGATTCAAAATGTGTTTTGCAAGGTCACTCCAAAAGTCTGTCAACTTAGGTTTGCCTCGTATAGCTTGTGTTCGCTCTGCAGGTAAGCATTCGTTCAATGTGTGATACATTTCATAGCATATTAAAAAAATCTAGTTACTACATACTATCTCAGGTCACATATCTCTCAATACATACAAAACAAAAATCAAAAATAAAATTCATTTATACGTCTTACCATCAAATTATTTAAATTAACTTTACCTTCTGAAAATAAGGAAAATAATATGTTTTACTGTATCGTAACAACACATTTGTATAAACTTTTTCTGTCAAGCTGACATAAATGTTTATTTGAATAGACTTTTAAATGGCCAATAAATAGATGATCCGCGTCGGGAGCGGCGGGAGCTCCCCGCTCGGCGCACGGCCCGGGCACATCCGGTCTCACTGTCATATCAACCATTATAATATGATGATATGAATATGATTTCAAAATGGTATGTGTGCTCTTGTAACCAACTAATATTTAAGATGAGCTGCCTTTATCAGAACTATTTGTTGTTAAAAACATTGTAAATTAGCTTACATTGAAGCTCTGACGTCAGCGCGATGTTTGTACCAGAGATGGCTCTTTGTTCGGATTTTGTAATTTCTTTATGTTATAAAATGAACGCGACTGAGTGGCTGGTACATCAAGTCTTGGATATGGAAGTATTAGTAACGGGTCAATTGCGAGTCGCGCTCGTGTACTCGTGGGGGTATCGCACACAACTGAATTGAGGGATGGTTTCTTGTAGGTTCAAGAATAATGTAAGTTTTGTTTTTGATAAAACAAATCAAACTACTTATATTGTTTTTAGCCCCCGACGCAAAAACGTTGGAGTATTATAAGTTTGACGTTTCTGTGTGTGTTTGATTTGTGTTTTGATTCAAACGTTGTCAAGTCGGGGTACCTTGGATCGTTCCGTTAATAAAACGGAGTGCTGAACCAGTTAGGGTCCCCCGACATAACAACGCTTCAATCAAAATATTACTAGGTATACCAAAGTTAAAGGGCTAACAAACACAATTTATTTTCAACTTTTTGTAGGTTGTTTCTTTCAAAATAACCCAAGACAAATTATTTAAATAATACCTCAAACTCAATATTGTAATCAACTTATTATTTCACTGTACCTATGCATTATACGATTATAATGCTAGGGAAAAACAGTAAAAATGTTTGTGGATTTGCTTTGATAAAATGTGGAAAATTGAAAGATCTCCATAGAAGAACAGGTGACAGCCGAGTAACTATTTTTATTTCAAACCTGACACCAACATCTATGAGAATCGAGATCAAGAAAAATCTATAAAAGAATTGTTCCCCTTCCTTCATTTAAGTGTTCACAAATGGTGTAATCCTAGTTAATCATGACTTAAGACTTAAGACACGTGTCTCTATACCAAACTGAGTGTGCATTAATTACAAATTTACCTTGCTAAATGTCGACAGTGAACCAGGGAACTAAGTGGCTCTAACCTCATGTAGGCCGTCCGTGAATTCCAATAATGTTATTTATACTGTTGATACTATACTGTGGAAAAAGTACAAGTGTCTTTTTGATATGTGTCTAACCTAATAACTAACTAATTCAGTGACTGATCGCTAACGGTGATTATACTAAGACCAGGCCCTTAGCCCTACGCTAATGTAATTCTAGACCGACCTGACGTTGCTGTTGACGTGGTGTGTACTAGCTCGGTACAACACGGACCAACACTTGTTCGTAACCACCCATAACACGTAGCCATCTGACAAGCAGATACTATCTTTATTTTTTATTGTGCGCAATATCCTCACGGATACCCCCACCACCGGAGCCGGTGGGGAGGGGGGTATGTTGGTCTTGAACCTACTACAACGCACGCCACTGTGTGGGCTGCAGGTTGCAGGAGATGAGTATATCTGAGACATATCCCTCGCACCCCAGCCGTGTCAAGACCGTCTTATGAGACGGCACTGTTCAGATGTGGGGACCACGGAGTCCCCATCTCATCCCCGGGTATTGGAAGACATGGCGCACCGCCACCGCGGCCTGCTTCTGCAAGGGTGACAGGTGACTCCACCAGTCGCCCCCAGGCCCGTGTTCATGGTGAACGGAGGCCATTAAGCAGATACCATCTTGATATGTTTGCCACTCATGATGTCTTTAAGTGTGATTGAGAATAAACTGTTATAAAATTAATCCCATATCCTATGAATAATTAGCAGTAATAACAATAAATGGCATAAACCAAAAGCTGATATCGGTTATCGCTACTTTTGGTAATATCTCTTGCTCTGCTCAACCTTCTGCAATCAAATATAGGTTACATATGGCAGATTTTAACTCTGACCAAGACCTTCCTAAAAATAAAACTATTGTAAATGAAGATAATAGTGCGTAACTATTAATTTTACAATGATCGTTGTGTGCGGAGTACACGTATCAACCAATCACAAATAACCCACTACATAACAACGAATGAGCCACTCATAAACTTGTAATCCAATAAGAAAAATAACAGAGAGTTCCAATTAGAACTGTAATCGGTAGTGACGTCGACTGTTACGAAGAGAGTGGGGGTTCGATCCTTGCTCAGTGCAAATATTTATATTTATGAATATGTGTTTTTGTCTGGGTATCTTCGTGCCTCAGAACACGTTAAGCCGGGTAGTTGGAGCTCTAAAAAGTTCAACAACTGTTCTAACTGCAATATGTATGATGTTGTCGCCAGTGGTTGGCGGCGGGCCGGCTAAAACTTGCGCGGGCTCTATTTTGCCCATCACTGCTCTACACTATGGGTAAAAAATTCCACTTTTCGCCCCTAAGTAGAAAGAAAGAAAGAAAGAAAGAAAAGAAAATTTATTCATCGACGTTTTGGTACTTAAAAAACAATAACTTATTCATTATATATGTGTTCATAATATATGTGTACCTATAAGTACTCTAAAAATATTTTCAAGGTTTTATTTTATTTTGCCAACGGACATGGCGAAACTGTAAGGGGTACCGCGTTGACTACGGAACCTAAAGGTGACCGCTTTTTATAAGCTATGTACCTACTGTAGCGATGCTTTTTTAAATCGGTAACCACTTCCCATCAGGTGGGACGTGTGCTTGTCTGCCACCTAAGCGGTACAAAAAAAAAAATATATTTTACTAAAATGAAATAATAATGCGGATACCAGCATTCCGTGAAATCCATACCAACACATTATTAAATGGGCCTTATTGTTTCACAATTCCTCTTCTAAAAATATCTATATTACTCTGTAAACTGTTTCCATTGTGTGAGTACTAAATTGAAATAAAAATGTATCTGCCTGAGACATAATTGCATTCACATGTCTCGCCTCCAATTAGTGATGACATTACTCATTTATAAGATAATAATTATTGATTTTAATAACATTATATTCCTTCATCGCAACTATGTAGTTCTTAAATATTTGACGATTCCCGTTGTACGTAGAGCGCCACTGCAACTGTCGTGTAGCAACATTGTCGAGCTTCGTTTGCGCGAAGCACCCTCACTTATCGCAACCCTCTTTAGTCAGCAAGGGTAGGAAATAGTACTGCCATCCACCGCACGATGGCGCTACACTTCGTCACTTTAATAAAAATATATTTTTTGTTGCTCTATTTATGTACAATTAAATTAAATTAAATACAATTTATAATAACAAAATAAAAATAAAAACACAACATATGAGAAAAATATTTCTTTATGCATGCACTATGCTACTTCAGTTAAAACCATACATTTATTTTGTTAACAACTAGTTACATAGATGATGTTGAAAACAATTCAAAAGAATATTTACAACATGTTACATTAAAACCATACAACATAACAATAATTATCATTTAACAAAAATGTAATAAATAAAATAAATGACGTATTTTTTATTTGTATTCCAGTACCCACTTGTTTAAAATAGTTTCTCTATTCGATAACAGATGGCGCTAGTAATAGCTGTTTGAGAAGTTGTTTAACCCGTAACAGCGATGTAACGCAAAGTAATGGGGACGTTGACTGCCACCGATGCAAAAGAGGATTTCGACTTATAAAGAATACCAGTAAGTAACTAAACATGATAAAACACTGTATAATACCAGATATTTACACTTTTTAAAGAATGTGTGAATATTGTAGAAAGTAGGTACAGAACGATCTTCACTAACAAAGTGCTCAAAGAGATCTTAATACCTACTAATGACTTTTACCCAACTGTGTTATTGATAAGAAAGTGTCTAGGCAAGTACCTAACAAATATCAGAACATTCAATCAACAGGAACGGGGGAATATTAAAGTGTTAAGAACATTTTGAGTACTTTGCTAGACAAGATCTATGATGCTGATGGTACTTAGTTATGGTCTAAATGCAAAGGTTCAATAATATCTTACCTGTTAGAAACTGCAGGATGTTATTGTTCGCGTCTCTTATAATTGTTACCGGCAGTACAAATATAAGTACGATATCTATTTAAATGTTAATAATAACAATTATTTTTGTATACGGACATAAAATATGTGAATAATCAGTATAGTTATAAAAAAACAAAAGTAAATAAAGGTTGCCGTCACTACTATAGTAATTTTAAAATACATAGGTAGGTACCTAGAAAGAGATATATAGAAAGAAAATTTACTTTTTATTTAAAAACCATTAGAGTACACTCTACGTACCTAATGGTGCACCGGCTATTCAGCCACCAGTAGGTATACAGTCCAGTCAAAGCCATGCACTCGGTTACTTAATTTATTCATTTATAAAAATATTATGAAAATGCAATAACTAAAAATACGAAGCTGTTTATTTAAAATAGATATATATATATACTATTTACACAAAAGATCTAACTTTGAAAACCTGAAAAAATGCCGTTTTATCCATTGTATAGGTGCCGTCTTTGTGCCCATTGTGCCTGACGGGTCATCTGTACAGTACAAACACGTACAAATAGGGTTCGTCCCAGTATTTTAAGATGGAACACTATTTCGGCCCAGTGGCCCTAGACCACTAAGATGAGAGATGGGCTCTTCTTTTTATTTACATTAATCCTCAGATTCGGTTGCGTTTTATCAGAAGATATAAGTACTTACTGTACTCCCTTCAGTAAGGTACTTAATTAAAGGAGAACAATCTTCTGACGACTTCTTAAAAAAAACATATTAAAGAAATAAACTAGGCTAACTAACTGACTAACTAGTGGTTCAATTTTGATTTATTAGTCTTTGAAATGAGTTTCTAAACTGAAAAATATTACTCACTTGTGTTTTTAAATTAAACGTGTTAAAAAGACACGTCAAGACTGTTTACGTTTAGTTCAGTCCCTAACTGAACGGAGTACAGTAAAATACCTTGATAAGTATTCTGCTTAACTCTAAATTTTTTTTTACTTTACTATACTTTACTTTTGGGTCTAGTTGAATCATATAGTTGACATGTGACGATAGCCAGAACGTCAAGTCCCGTCTTGGCTTTTTATTGACTCCTTTCAATTTTATTCGCAGTTATACCTACCATGTGAGTGCTGTTGAATACCGTAAAGTCAGTAGCTACAAATTCTGAGTAATACTCATCCATCTGGATTTTTTTCAAAGAGGTATAATCTCGTACATTTGCAATACATGACTACATGACCCATACTTAGACGATGAAAATGTGGATAAACATACTATATGTGTGAGACGATTTTTCACGCCGGAGCAGCGGTGTCTTCTATACAAGACACAAATTCGCTCCTGTGTGGAGTACTGCTCGCATCTCTGGGATGGTTCAGCAAAGTACTTACTAGATGCTCTCGACAGGTTGCAGCGACGTGCGATCCGCATCATTGGGAATCCCGAGATCACGAACACCCTAGAACCTTTACAGCTGCGTAGAGATGTTGCGTCCATGGCTGTATTTTACCGTCTGTACCATGGGGAGTGTTCTGATGAGCTCTTCCAATTAGTCCCACCCTCCCCTTTCCTACACAGGACAACGCGTGCAGGTCTTAGATGTCATCCGCACACGGTGCAAAACATCCGATCAAGAACCAAGCGGTTCGGAGACTCTTTCTTCTGTCGCACCATTAAGGCCTGGAATTCATTACCAGCTCACGTGTTTCCTTCTTCCTACAGTCCCGGGTCCTTTAAGCGGGGCGTGAAAAAGCATATGATAAGGCCGTCAAGCTGAGTGTCACCATTGTCACACGGTATGTGTAAGTAATGGTGACCCTCTTTTCTGGGATTTTGCCTTCAGCTTACCATCAGGCAAGGCGAAGTCCAATTGACGTGTCCTATATAAAAAAAAAAAAATATATATATACTACACTCTGCCCATCCCTTTGAAGATTAGTATTCCACACCTGTAGTGCCAGTATGTTGATAGATAATGAACTTAAATTCAATTTTATAGTTAGCAAGCAGGTCTGCATAAGATGAGTAGGTGTCAAGGTGATCTCGAAGTGTCTTGCAGAGTGTCAGAGGTTCCAAGTGAGCGAGTGTCCCTGGAGCCAGGAGCCAGGATACTTTGTACGGTTTATCCATTTATTTGCAGAAGTGATGACGTCGATTATTTATTGTAGAAGAGACGGTTGTACATAACTTTGCATAGCTAATTAACATGTTTTGTATAAATTTTATAAACGTCGTAATACTGAATACTGATAGAATTCCAATAGGAATGAAGCAATGCTCGCTAGCTCGCGGCTCCTGGCCTATGTTTGTAGATAGGTATTATGAACCTGCTAGTGTGACATTCAGGTACCTGCTCTACATTCTCACTTCAGAATTATAAATCAACCTATCTAAAAATGTGTGTGAAAAATATTTTTTAAATGAAGATTTACTAAAGGAAAGTCGATTAAGTGATAAAAAATATTTTTATTTAGAGAGTAATATTAATTATATTATCATATTTAAAATATTTTTTGCCTTATTATTATTATTTGCCTGAACCGATCCAATTGTTTCTATTTCTTAATCGATTTGTAAATATTTTGTTTAAAATATTATACCTACTTATAAAAATACGAAAATATAATTATTTTGACATAAAAGTAGTTAATATTCTAAAGAAGTTGAGACGAAGTAATTCTGAGGTGAAAAAACCCTCAAAAGTTGCCATAGTTTGCTTAGATATTTTATTTAAAAGCAAGAAAGTAAACTAGTTTAGTTAATACTATTTTATCAACTAGACGTAAACTAAATAATATCAAACATATTATGACGCCGCACATACTACAGAGCCGTCGGCGCCCAGTGCCGGGACTCTGGCTCACAGAGCGTAGAACGTAGAGCATAGAGCGACGCGACGCAGAATTTTCCGCGGCTCGCTGGCAGGGCGCGGGGCGCGGGGCGCGGGGCACGGCGAGGCGAGGCGGCAGGCGCGCGGGGGGCGGGGCGGGGCGCAGTAATTACATCGTCATTAGCGGGCGGCGGCGCTGGGCGGGGCCGCCCCTCTCGGGCGCGCGCACGGCGCTCGGCCCACAGTCCGCTCCGTGCTGCCGTCGCGCACGCACGCGCATGTCGCTCGCTGTCGTCCCCGGTGATGTGAGGTGGCCCCCGCCGCTGCCGCAGCGCCGCGCGATACACGCGCTTTTTTCGCGACCTAGTAAGCCAGTTGAAGGCTCGAGAGCCTTCGAGCCGGCAAGACGCCGTCCACCGTGGATCTGAGGTACGGCGCCATGGCGGCGACCACGTACATGCCCGCCGAGATGGATCTCAACACCATCGGCGGGTATCACGCAGCGTCGCCGCGGAGCGCCGAGCCCGCGGACATGAAGTACCAGCACCCGCTGCACGCCGGCGGTTCGCCGTCGCCGGGCGCGCCCGTGCTGGGCAACCCCTGGACGTCGCTGCCGCCGGCGGACCCCTGGGCCATGCACCACTCGCACGCGCACGCGCACCAGCCCGACGTCAAGCCGCCGCCCGCGCCGCACGAGCACCGCCACCTGCAGCACTCGCACGGCTGGCACGCGCCCGTGGTCAGCCCGCACTACGGCGCCGGCTCGCCCGTGGGGCTGCACGGCGGCTACCCCATGCCCATGCACGCGCAGCACCACATGCTGCGCGACATCCAGCCCAGCCCGCACCCGCTGCACCACCACGCCATGGAGCGCGACCAGCCCGAGGAGGACACGCCCACCAGCGACGACCTCGAGGCTTTCGCCAAGCAGTTCAAGCAGCGGCGCATCAAGCTGGGCTTCACGCAGGCCGACGTGGGCCTCGCGCTCGGCACGCTCTACGGCAACGTGTTCTCGCAGACCACCATCTGCAGGTTCGAGGCGCTGCAGCTCAGTTTCAAAAACATGTGTAAGCTCAAACCGCTGCTCCAGAAGTGGCTCGAGGAGGCCGATTCGACGACGGGCAGCCCGACGAGCATCGACAAAATAGCCGCACAGGGCAGGAAAAGAAAGAAGCGCACCTCGATAGAGGTGTCGGTGAAGGGCGCGCTCGAGCAGCACTTCCACAAGCAGCCGAAGCCCTCGGCGCAAGAGATCACGTCCCTGGCGGACAGCCTGCAGCTGGAGAAGGAGGTGGTGCGCGTGTGGTTCTGCAACAGGCGGCAGAAGGAGAAGCGCATGACGCCGCCCAACACGCTGGGCAACGAGATGATGGAGGGCATGGGCCACCACTACGGGCACGGCGACGTGCACGGCTCGCCGCTGCAGCACTCGCACTCGCCGCCCGGGCTGTCGCCGCAGCACGGGCTGCCGCAGGGCGCGCACACGCTGGCGGCCCACTAACAGTTCGCCCCGTGGGCGCCGCCGCGGCCCTACTACGCCGAGCCGCACTAGCCGCCGCCGCCGCCGCCGCCGCCCGCGGGACCTGTACATAGCGAGACTAGCGCCGCGCGCCCGGACGTGCCCGCGGCGCAGTGAGACGTGGGCGACCACTACTGTAAATAAGTTCGCGTGTGACGCCCCGTCCCCAGGACAGACGCTAACGTTTAAGTTGTTCTTTATAATTTCAGTGAAGTCATTGATTAATTATGTGCGTAATGTTAAGATCTAAAAGCCAGTAATCGTTTATAATTTCTCGAAGCGCCGAGGTTCGGAGTGATCGCCGACACGTTTAGCTAGATAGTCTAATTGATAAATAAGAGCTTAAATCGGAGGTGGATCCCGGCGTCGCTCACGCACGCTCGCCGCGCGGCCGCGCAGCGCTCCGCTCGTCGTGCGGTAAGTACGACGACATTACACGTAGAGTTTGGTACTTCCCTACCGCCCGAACCGACGGCGCCCACCGCCGAGCCGCGCGGCCGCCGGCGAGGAGTGCGTAGCGCTTTCAGTTTCGTAAAGGACGATTTCATCGAATTTATTTATAGATATTACAAATTAACGATGTTCATACATGCCTACCTGTCAGTAGGGAGTCATTGTGGTGTGGAATACATTTAAATTGTTGCTATTACTGTAAATTTATGATTAGTGACGAAGACGAGAGTAAAAAATATGAATCGGGTCGAAGCTTCGTTTTGTAAGGGAATACGAGTGAGTCAATAGGTGCAATTTTTTATTTTAAGTGTTGTAATAAAACGCGCCGAGTGCGCTCGCCCGCGCGGAGGCGCGGCGGCCGCCTGTTGGTGTTAGCGGGCCGCCGCGGCTCCGCACGCACTCGGCGCACACCTAGCTCCCACATCATAATTTATTTTAAATATTATAAAAAAGACGCAGACACGATGCCAAAATGGTTTTATTCCTGTTTTTTACTTGTTTTGTTGTTTTTTTTCGTTTGTATGTATTTGTGGCCAACCTTGGTACTTAATACTTGTAAAAATAGGTATTTTTTCTATATAAAAATAATGTACCTACGACGTATATGATGAATATATATTAAAAAAGTTCTTTATAGAAATTGAAATATGGAAATGACTTTTATTGAATTATGTCCCATCGGTCTGCCTCGAGTAGAGTTGTTCACCGGGCGAAGTCGCGCGCACTCACTTGTATTGTACAGATAACTGTTTGCATATTTTTACGATTTACAAAAGCTCAGAAATTGGTAAAATGTTTTACTGAAGTTGAATTAGATGAATAATGTAAATATAACGCAGTCGACGGAGTTAGGTATGCAAGTCTCTAGCGGTAACTATTACTTAGTGATATGATATTTTATATTATCGTCTAAGTATTTAATAAAACAGAGTAAATATTTTAAAACAGACTATTATTGAGTGAACCCCGGTTAGTAGGTCATACCTATCTCACGGGGACAACACCCGAGGGTTGGTGGTTTTTGTTTTATTTATGGGGTTAGAGCGGTGCCGGCGGCAGGTACGCCGCCCGGCGGCCGCCGGCGCTGGCAGCCCGAGCGCTGATGCTATCGTTTCGTTGACATCTCACAATCTTCAACAATGGCTTTGTACAACGTCTTGACCGAAATCCACTGTTGCATTACATTCTATCACTACTTTTCCGTACTATGACCATGTTACTTAATATTTGTGCTAATTGAGATCATATTTAGAGTATTTGAGTACAACAGCAATGTTCTACAAAGTTACCCTTCTGATAAGCATTTTTGTAACACTGTTATTTAACACCTTGAACACAATTTGCATCAAAAGTTAACAAAAACAAGTTACATTTCCTCTTATTGGATCAACAAACCATGTACGCTACACACTCGCCACTGCCGCGGCTTGTCAAAACCGCACGACATCCGACATCGCATCTCTCACTGGAGCCACCATCTAGTTTGGACCTTATGTGTTTGGCTTGGCACATAATTTACCAAATGTTTATTTGTACCCAATTAATACTACATACTTAGTGTCTTCCGACCTCCTTGGAGAATCTGCACAAAAAGAGAAAAGTGATCGGACGACATCCACTATCCGGTGACTGCGTCCATAAATGGTTGATATGTACAGTTATATTTGTTTTATTAAGCTAACAATTTTATTTCTATAAAATTGTCATTAAAATTTCAACATTCTATGAGTGAGTAATTTATAGGTAATTCAATCTACTACAGGTTTTCATTGAAGCTTGTTATTTAATGATAAAATAAACTTAAAACGTTTTCATACATGACAAAGTGTAAATGAAAAAATCGTTCAATCAATTGTGTAGACAGCTTTCTCCTGTCAATAGTGACGGCTACAAAAAGTGTTAAGGAGTCGGTGCGCGGAGTGCGGAGCGCCAGCAATGCCGCGGCGCTGCAAAAACCTCACGTGTGCGCCTCGCGCCCGCGGCCGCGCCATGGACGGTGGACCAAATGACATTCCGCCGGCCTAATGGAGCGTCCCACCGGTGAAACCTCCGCCGCACCACGCGCTGAAAAAATAGCGCACAACCAACACTATTAACGTTTCAGGAACTCGTCACTAACGCCACTCGCCGCCGCCGGGCCGCGCCGAGCGAACTGTCTCGTTAGGAGCTTGTAAACAAATTGTAGCATTTCATATGTGATGTGATGAATGAAGATGTAAACAAATAACGTGCTTATAAGTAACATTCATAGTGAGCAATGTTTACACACAAACCGATTGTGCCGCAGCAATTATTTCGTAATTATTATGCACATAATGCAGTTATTACATACATTGAATTTATCTACATTTATTAAAAATGTGTGCCACAGTTGGAAATTAGTATTCGGCTTGTTAGATACCTAGATGTAATCTGTGGGAAATTGTTTCTGTCTTAATAATGTAACACAAGCATTAGTTTCATTATAAACTTGTTTACTGATTTAAGTATCTAATACTTGGGGTTCTGAGTTGTTAAGTTAGCGCACTAAAAGCAGCTACTATCTGATCATCAAGAACTAATTATTCTGAATATGCCATATCGTTTACAATATATAATACAGTGATCACCGCACACTAAAATGCACTAAAAATCTTAAATCTAACTTGCTAACCATTTGTTGACGTTAGGTTAGGTACCTACATAACTAAAAGTAAACAATCATGATGTGTCTTTTTGATATGTTTGTTTTAAAAACACAGTTTATCAATATTTTTGTTTAGAAACTCATTTTAAAGACATTAAAACCGAAATCGAACCACTACTAGTCAGTTAGCCTAGTTTATTTCTTTAATGTGGGCTAATAAAAAGTCGCTACAAGATTAAGTTAAGTATATGAACCTACCTACGTCACCGAATGGAGTACTGGTAAATGTTAAATATGCAAATTTTGTATTTTGTTTATATCAAGTAGGGAGATATCCATGAATTTTATTTGTTACCATTTTTTTGACATACCTTGCTGTGTACCACTCACTGAAATAACATTCCGTGCATATAAACCTAGGCACAGATAACATAAAGTACCTAGGCCACAATGTGTTTATGCATTATAATTAGGTATTTATGTCATCTCTGCGTCTCTTAAGCTTCGATATTATTTTTCGAATTAAAACTATCAAACGCTCATTCTTTCCGCCTGTTAGCCACAGAGTTTTTGTCTCAACACAGAACAAGAATGCCGCAAAAAATATCCGACCGCTGTCTATCTAGCCATTGTCAAGTGAATTTAATTGTTAGGAGACGCGAGGCCCAGGCGCGCGGGGGGGGGGGGGGACCGCCACGTCTCAATTTATACTTTATAATATAATATTATATCGTTTTTCATTAATTTTACAACTTAGTTATAACCGTACGTATGGTAAACATTTGTAATCTCTTATAAAAATATGCCTATAAAAGTTTTACCTTACCTATGTAAATTTAATAAATTTTGTAGATCTTGGAATATACTTATTCTTTTTACAAAATAATTTGCGTTTTTATATTTTTCAATGGGTTCATAATCAGGTTTTCCTTCGGATGAATTCATCATTAAGCACTTGCCTAGCTTAATTTTTTGTTCTAGCATTGCTTTTGACATCTATGTTATTTTTTATTCCCCGTTGTAAAGTTTATAATATAATTAGTGCCAATAATCTCGCTCATAGGATATTTGAATAGGTGTTAATTGACATTCAACATTCATTTACTGGATGTGCCTACTGGCTAGGTGTGTGTGTGTGTGTAGGGTGTGAGTGTGTGGCGACGAGTAGTTTTCAGTGAATCTTGAGATTGACAAACGCTTGGAAGATATTTTTTGTGTTTAGAACAATGGTTGGTAGTGCAGGATGTATAATAGCAAGACGTTCTGGCTGTTAACCGCGCTCAAGGTTCGACACGTTACTGCGACATAAATACCTACCGCGCGGCCTTCGCACACACGCACACACACACACACACACACATACACCTGTCGATACCGCTGAAACGTACAACACAGTCCTAGGTACCTAACATTAACCCGCCAACAAACGAGCGCTCCTTCAACATAGCAAAAATTTCCGCGCATAGATAATAACTTACTATCTTTATTTTTTCTTCGTGACATTTCGATGTAGGTAATCTTAATGAAGGAGAATACTTTATTGACGCTATACGTTTGAATTCCGCGTAAATAGGCGATTAGTATTTAAAGTGAGTGGCGTCAAATTGTAACGTAGATAAACACTGCGCGGTGGGCACTGAGTAGCTTGGGCACTGTGCCGGTGCGTGTGCTACAGGGAAAAGCGAGAAACGAGAACGGCAAAGTCAAGAGAAGAAGAGAGTTTGATGGAATGAACATAATAATATATGTAGCAAATATGAGAATGCGAATATACCAACCGTTTACGATTACTCTAACACCGATTTATGTTCTATATTAGTCTATATACTTATAATATATAGTAGTTATATTCTAGTATAACGTTGTCTATGTGCTAATTGACGTAAACCACCTACATCTTGCCACAGTCCCTCTTTCTTTTCAAAGCAAAAAAACCTTGCGTTCACGTTCTATGCACCTACAGCACGCCAATAAATAACTAAACATTCAGTTTGTTTATAATAAACTCCCGTTGCCACAAAAAATACTCAAAATCACGTAACAGCGTATAACACAACATGTGTACTCCAGGAGGCTATAGGCAGTAGGTCCAGAATGTCGCGCGACAGAAGTTCGCGGGAACATTGTCGCACAAACGAGCGGTCGGAGCGGGTACCTGTCAGTTTTTCTGCGTTTTGCCGTAAAATATGTATTTAAAAAACGTCGGGTCTCGGCAGGTGCGGCGGCGAGGCCACCTTTATCAGCGGCCATGTTCTACTGAATTTATAGTCTCCACGGTTTTGGTAGCGCCGCGAGCGGTCCGCGCCGGGCTCTTCGCTCCGGCGAAGGGCCCTTCAGGTCACGCCGCGCGTAGGCACAACGCATCCGACGGTCTGTGCTTCGCGATACCGAGACCAGTTGGCCCTCAGAGGACACACGCTGGAACAGTACCAATTGGCGGCAGTTTTCTTGGGTAGAAGAAAGCATGATGCTTGCATCCGTTCTATTGTGTTTCTCAATGTGCAGATTGAGAAACGTTATTAACCGATGTTATGTTATCCTAATCGCGGTCCTGCGAACCTTCAGTCGCGATCAAAGCAATAACTCACATCTGAGATTTACAATACTTGACATTTATTAATTCCAATGATGGAATATCTGTGATTTAATACGGACGCCATAATAAGAGAAAGTTTGAAACTCTGTTGGTCAGTCGTAAATTTGTAACCAATATGGTATATTACTCTCTTAATTAAATAGAATAGCAGAATAATAAAATGATTAGAATCTAAATTGATGCTATCGGTTACTTGTACGGTTCCTTGAACTCGTACATGTGTGTTTAAGCATATTCGTACTGTTTGAGTGATACATGGGACGTAAGTTATCGCGTTACGGGCACGTTAGCGATATTTATGAGTAGTTATCGCGCGGTTACAGGTACTTCAGCGGCGACAAGCCGCTCGGCGCTGAACCTCTTGGTTGCGTAAGCGATAGCTGAAGAACAGGCTGCTGTAACGTTCACGTCCTTGGTCCGCGACACTTGTTCGTTTCTATTGGCACGTACTCACCGCGGTTTCCAAACTCGAGCGGTTGCGCAACCGCCAGCAGATAGATGGTGAAAATACCCGTCTCATAATAACATTAAAATTCTATTTTCATTTAGAAAACTGCTTCGATATGATTTATAGGCAGTTATAGCACGCGTTTTCACATAAGTACAAATTAACTAGGCTCAATTTCTGTTTATATAAGTGCCTAATATTTATGTTATAACGAACTCTGCCTGCAGAAAAGTATAATAGAAATTAATTAAGGCTTAACCAAATTGCTTGCGATTGACACTTTCATCTTTAAATGTATAGTAAAATAATGTTTACATAAGCGTACCTAGATGTGAGGCTGTGAGGGCCGGGCTAAGTAGATAGCACGAGTAGGTATGCACCGCTGTGATGTCTGTTCTGATCATACAGCACTAGAACTAGGCTCAACTCAGATACTACTGCTTTCTGAGTAGGTACCTACTAGGCATTAACTTTAAGAAGTGTTTGTCTGGATTCGTTATTCTTAGTTAATGTTACAGTATTTATAAATTCCGCTTACGTGGTATTCTTGCTGTTGCGATCATCTCTAAATAGGTACTTACTTTCCGTTGAATCTACCCTGTCATCAATAATATTCAAATCTACCAGATATTTTGTCATTCATATGTAAAAGATGATAGTAGGTAGAGCTTTCAGTATCAAGGTATTATAAAGTTACAAAGAAATATTGTATTTATATAATATAATCTATGTAACGTATGCTAGTCCTGCCTATTCTCTGCAGGCAGCACTGGACCCGCCAGTGACAACAAAAAGAAAGCTTGAAACAGGCACGTTGAACCGAAATTTAAACGAAGTTTCGATTTGTTAAAACAAAAGTGGACCCGCCGCAAATATAAAAAAAATATATGCATCTCCACTAATAAGATAATTATCTTACCGGACTGGTTGGAAACTAACATGTGAAATTGGATAATTAATTTAGTCATATTACTTGAACAGAAGAAAGTTGATACAAATGTGGCGTACAGTAGATATATCAATCGAAAACTGCCTATTTAAATGCGATCGACTCCTGGAGTTGTTACACATACTTATTGGCTCATCGGTTTGGTGCACTCCCACTCTCCCACCTCAACTGTGATAAATTATAATTTAATTTTAGATAGATAAATAATAGATAATAAAGTATTTTACTGTAGCAGTCTAATTAAATGACTTAATTATGTTTTGACGAGACGGAATTATAAATAACCTTTTGTATGTAAGAGGCCATGTTCTCTCATTGTGGAGAGCATGTTATTACGTCGGCAGGGCGCTGTACTCGGTAGCATGCTGCTTTAATACTATATTATTATTTACCGATTGACTCTGCACGGTTTGTGAAAAATAGTGCAGTAGATTTAAAACCACTAGGTAGGTAGGTACTACTTACACCGTCTGAATAGCCTTAAGAATAAATAATAAGTAATTAGAACAGAGGGGAGTCCCCTGTGGTAGACAACGGGATATAATATCAATTTAGGACGATGATATATCGTATGTAGAGGCATATAAGGAAAACTGTTAAACTAAGCTTGTGCTGGTAACATTTTGCATAGTAACTTTAGGCTTCAGGCCACAGTCCACACCCACCTTGATAGGTGTGTACAGTTTAGCCCTACAAAAGGAGAGAGGTATTTTAATGATTCGTACCATTCCAACAATTTCTTCTTGAAAGGTTGTGCCGAAACAACGACCAGAGGTATGCGCACCCGCATCTATTAACCACCGCGACACACACCGACACGGGTGTAGGTACGCATGTGTTGTTCTCATGTTATTTCGCTCGTTTTGTAATTGCCACTGTGATAAGACCAAGTATTACCTACTACCAAGCAGGAATTCACTCAAATATACTACTGTTATTACACCAGTAATCTGTAGATAGCGTGTTTGCCTAATAGGTTTCCTTTTCCTGGATGAATATCTCTAAATGATTTAATAAGACTACTTCCATTAGGTATTGTGAAGGCTAATCCAGTTGGAACATGTGCCTATTTCTGTGTTTGAGGGGATAGTACATTCATTTAAATAATATACAGGTATTATACATATAATAATAAATAATAATAAGTAACTGGATAGTTGATTGAGTCTGGGTGACATTTCCGTCGTTAAATTGTACCTAAGTTCCTAAAATCCTTGCAATACAGGGTAATGCATGTTAAAGTATTTGCATTGGTCCCCAGGGATCCGTGGACCCCACACCCGAAGAGGACCGTCTCATAAGAGACGGCCTTGAGCCGGCCGGGGTGCGAGGGATATGTCTCAGATAATCTGACCTCCGGCAATCTGCGGCCCACACAGTGGCGTGCGTTTTAGTCGGTTTAAGTCCGACGTAACCTCCCCCACCGACTCCGGTGGTGGGGTATCCGTGGGGATAGTGCACAACAATAAAAAAGGCATTGGTTTGAGTGTTTCTAATACCCCATATTGTAAGCTAGAGTATTGATGACGCTGTGTAATATTTCCTAAACTAAAAAGTGCTTCACAAACAGATAAATCTATATTTTCAGATTTTATAACAGTTTCACGTTGTCTTGCTATCTATGTTCAACTTAAATTCAGTCTTAACGAAGCATAAGGTACTAACTGCAGTAAGATGGCACGGCAAAATCGTTCATATCGCAGCCATTAAATGGAATGTGTCGATGGTGGTATCGCGGTCAAGTGTGGTGTCAATTGGTCGGTAATTAGGCGCACCGGGTCACTGGGACCGCTGCCCCGGCCCCGGGTCCCGGTCCTTGCCCGCTGATCGACAAGTTCACTGTGATTTATACCAGACATTGCGATTCCGATAGGAGTGTAACCAGATCAAGGGGCTTTAACAGTTACTGTTACATTAGCCTATACTTGCAAATACTGACCCCCTAAACTGGAGTAGAAAATAGGCAGGTGTACCAGCTGAGAGGAAAGGTTGCTAAAATATTACCAGCGCCCCATATACAGGTCATTTTCTACATATTTCTATGAAAAATTCATGCCAAAAAATCTAGTCATTTATTATTTTGCAGCCAGGATGTTTTTATTGTTTACATCTTGGTTTATTTATTTAGTGACTAAATAAATATTTTATTATATAACTTATATTTGAGTATGCTGTATTACCCTATTTAGCTATCCTATTGTAAATTAATTCCTTGTTAAATAACTGCTACTACAGTTAACAATATAAATAAACCACTCATGTCATGTGAACATTACCGAACGAAAGAAATTATGCATTTTTTTGGAGAGTGGTAGAAGATTAAATTTTAGCAGATAATCTTATAGAAAATCACAATGTGCAAATATAAAATCAAATTAATTACATTGCATGCATGAATTGATATACAGTTGACATTACAGATACATTACAGTACAGATATTAGGCAATCATTGAGTAATAACATTAATCGAAAACTATAATTACAGTAATCACAACACTTTGCATAAATTATATGCGTCTCAAGCTCTACTATGCTTAAGTTATTAACTATTACGCAGATAGATCTGAGTAACTATATCTCAACTCATATTGCTGGATACATTTTTGAAATACATACGAATTTTTAAACAGCACTCGTCGATATAATGTACTACTTCGAACATTAACTTGAGCTCTATTACTCCCTAGCTATCCTCGAACGATGTCTATTAGTAACATCCAGCTCACCATCTGTGGCGATACCTAAACTACTTTCTCGTAAACTCTAATTCTCGAGGACACGCGCAGGCAGCCCGCAGCAAGCACTCGCGCAAATAAATCGTATGACATTAGCCAAATTATTGAAACTGTATTTAGCACCGTTAAATCAGGCTTCCACTGCCGCAATAAAACGCCACACCTATTAACGCTAACATATAAATAATTAAAACTAGTCTAGCGTCTAGCAGAACAGACGGCAGGAGTGGTATTCTTGTCATCTAGTTTTACCTACGCTAGATAATTGCAACTTCAGATAGCGCTAAGTGCTCGCTGTGTCTGTGTGGCTCTCGATAACTCAAGGATAGGTGGACTAGATATTTTTGATGGTCCGTACCTACGATGTGGATACAGCGTTACGGACTTCGTATGTGACTCATATTTGTTTGCCGGTCGGTAGTCTTAGTTCCCAGTGTTGTACCTTGTAAGTTTTAATTAGGAGAATCAAGATGATGGTAGTTACAGCACTCAATGTCTAAAATATGTTGAAATGATAGTTTCCTTATGAATAGGCATGTCATCTTATACTTTTTGCACATTATTGATTAGTTGTAGCTGTAAACAGTTTTAAAAGACAGGACATGCCGTTAAGGTAAAAAATATAATCATTACCTCAACTATTTGCCAGGTGCTTGTGGTCGTTTAGCATTTTATTATCTCTAATTTATTGCATTGTTTACCGTAAACTTTTTAAAATAGAAATAATTCATGGAGATATTTACTTGTTATAAGCACTCTTTCCTTTCGTGATGGGTATTTAATTTATTACACATATGGTAATAAGGTCCTAAGCATCATAACAACATAATTATTTTTCTAAAATGCATATCACATAACATTTGCTGACATTTACCTATTTTAGACATGCTGTTTTCGCTTTATATATAGGTAATTTAAGCAAGGTTTGGTTAATATATAGGGAACTTAAACATTGAATCCAGGTGATCTGAAATTGATTACAAACTTAAACTAGTTTAAACATTTAAATCTACGATTACAAATTACCATTCTATTTTTTTGGATCTAGCCACAGTTGTACAATATTAAGTGCGTGAGAGCCTCATGTTAGTGTCAGTGACGAAAGTAGCTGTGCACTAATATATTTTTTAAACGATCTTTACATTGAAAAATGTACATCAATAAACATACCACTAGTACATCAAATTTAAATATAAAAATATTTTTATAATGTGGTTTTTTGATTCTATAATTATCTAAACAATATAATAATGTATTTCGCACGTACCTATCTTAGGAACTGTCCCACGATGACAAGAGACTATTAAACTTGTGCCTCTTTGTACCGCTCAAGTGGCTCCTATTATTGTTTACCTTGTTTTTCTCATCTCATGTAAGTAGCTACATAATGAGTATCCTCTACTTGGGCTAGTAGCTAGCTTTGGGTTAAGAAAGCAAGCAGGTGTAACTAATCAAAGAATCAATTTTATTTATTCCGTTTAGGCACATAAAGAGCACATATGAACGTCAAATCATGTCAAGAAATATTATGAAAATATTAAATAATGTATAAATGAACCATTGG
Source organism: Eilema griseolum (assembly GCA_963662185.1). Taxonomy (NCBI): domain Eukaryota; kingdom Metazoa; phylum Arthropoda; class Insecta; order Lepidoptera; family Erebidae; genus Eilema; species Eilema griseolum. The sequence goes on along the minus strand of OY759237.1, from coordinate 28,727,459 downwards.
GAAATGATTCTATCGCTGGTTCCGTAGGTTAGTTCTACTGAGAAGATACCAGCAAGAAACTCAGAAAACTATATTAGAACTAAATTATCTTTTTTTTTAAATATGGTTTGTTTACAATTTATGTTGTGCGAGCAAGCAAGAGACTTAGGTTGACCACGCATTTTTATCATCAAGGTACTTATTTACTTTGTAATAAGGTTTTTTCACTAGAAATATTTTCATAATAAAGTTTTATTTAGAGTCTCGAGATAATTAATCCCTATTAATGAGTAGGTACCCTTAAAGTGGTAGGTACTTGCAATCGATTAAAAATGGAAATGTCTTGGCAGACTCTGTACGGTAGCGGTAGAACGTTCGACTGCTATGCAGTGGGTGTTGGTTCGATTCCCGCTCAGTGCAATTATTTGTATATATGAATATGGACATTTGCATTGGTCTGGGTCTATGTATAATATGTATGCATTTTCAAAAAAAAAGTGTTTAAGTATATTTATCCGCATTCTAGATTCCATAACACAAGCTAGTTAAACTATGCTCACCATGGGTCTAGATAGCGATGTGTAGAATTTGTAGAATATCTCTCTATAAAATAGATCTAAAGGTTAGATACGTCTTTCCTATTTTCTCTTAAGTACACAGTTTTAAATCTGATTCCCAAAGTTAGTTCCGCTATGACCTACCTACTGGCGTGACCTGTCACTACGGTTTAGTACATACGCTACGCATACTCAAAGTTGACAATTTTATTTTAGGTCTATGATTTTGAATAAATCATTCGTTGGTTTCGGTATAAAGTCAAAAAATTTCCTTTATCCATTTGACTTCTACCCTGTAGACACTAGATTTTAAAATTCAAAATTTGACATAGTCATGAGAAAATTTGCATGAGTCAAGCATTTTGTCTCGCAAATGTTACAAATGGGTACCTACCTGCCGTGAGTAGTGTTCTGTTGGAACCAAAACGTATGGGACAAATTCGTTACGACTGCATCAGCAGAGTAGGTAGTGGTGGAGCTATTATAGCAGCCGCCGCGTCCCGCCGGGCCGCCCGCCTCCCCGGCGACCACGACTAATCACCGCTGAAACACATATCTCGTACAGTATCACGAACTACGTACTGCGAGTGCTGCACACTGCACACGGCCACGTACTCGCCGGCGAAGCCTTCCTATGAGTACGGGTATACATGTATTACTGTTTATCTTTTGCATCAATAAGTACCCATGCCTCGGTACTCTATAAAATTAGTAGTTAGGTATCATAAAAGTATTAAAGAAATAAGAATGGTTATGACATTTGGGCTAACTGTAAGCCTTTCTGTACAGTCTCGCGACTTTTAGTGCCATGACTGTACATGTATTGCTGACGCTGCGGCACAGGCCGAACCGACGACGCGTGTCATTATTTATTTCGTAACAATACTATTTATATACCATACAGGTAATGAAACTTGCGAGACTATCAGTACAACCTTTACCTAGTACATACTATCAAGGAAAGATTAGCCACACATTGACTACTGTTACCTTAACAATACAATAAATGTTGCCTTCCGACTATCTTTCCTCTGTCTCCAAACTACCACTACAGCACACTCCACTTCAGGAGTCGATGTACAGGATAACATCTCGTACAATTTCACATTACCTACTAGGTCGGTATCCGACTTTAGCACAAGAACAATTGAACTATATCATTTATTACAATTACGACTTTAGTTTCTGGGGGTAAAGTTGTGGTTGAAATTAGTCATAAGTCTGTTACGTCACGAAATTATAATACATACAGGTAATAAATATACCTACAACCCATCTAAATCAGTATCATAACCTTCGTTATGCAGCAAGTATGAACGTATTCATACAAAACTTACCATTTGGGGTTGTCTGTACACACCAACCAACCAAGTTTATTCACGTTGGCATTACAAATAACCACAAGGTATGACCGCGTATGACGTACTTAACAACATAACAGCTAACAACATTCGTGACGAACTTGCTACAGTGTAACAATAAATCGATTTCTTGCCTTAGATAGCGCGACATCGGAATACTTACGATATATCACTTAATAGCAACGGGGTGAGTAGTTTATTCCATATGAATATAGAGGACGAAACGAAACTTGCTTCTATACATAGCTAAGGGAGCACAAGAAAGTTGCATTATAGTTAGCTATACAATGCATGCCATCTAGACCCAAACTAAGCATAACTTGTAATATGGTTTCTTTTCTTTTTTTGTAAATTCGTACTTAAGTACATAAGGATAGAAAAACCTAAAAATATTTGGACTCACATAACTCAAAACAGTCTGGGGTAGTCCCAGAGCTAACAGTCCAACACTCTTCCACCATAATGCACGGGTCTTTAAAAGGTCAGGGGTTCGAATCCCATCTAGTGTGCCTTCGACAGTAATGCTGCTGCTAACAAGCTTTGGTATAACTGAAGAACTACTGAAAATGTATGAATGAATGAATAAGTCTATCGCAATGAAATGAATGAAAATGTATGTATTTTAATATTCGAAGTGTGCTATCCTAAAATCTATGTTAAATTTAATCTACTTACCTATTTAGATTTCGACCTTATTGAAGGCCTCTGTGGCGTTCAACTGCTACACAGGATTCGTAGGTTCTATTCTCGCTCAATACAGATATTTGTGTTCAGGATTATGTATAATTGTTTTGGTTTGTATGTCTGTCATGTCTTAGAATATTTATTAACTTACAAATTGGGTAAGCCAATATCACAGAGCAGTTTCCTCGATAACCATTGGTCTACACTTGTGTTCACCAACTATGTTTATTTATTTTATTTATTCAACTTTATGCACAGTAATTTTGTACAAAGGCGAACTTAATGCCAATGACATTATCTAACAGTCAACCTTAGGGTGATGCAGAGGTTTATCAATCTGATGTAATAGACCTAGTGCTATCAACGGGCACTATATTGCTACTAAGAAAGTATTATTTACCACGAATCCAAATGACTAAAGAAGTCAATTCAAGAAGTCTAGCGCTAGTTGCAGTGCGCCGGGGCCCAGGGGTGAAGGGGCGAAGGGGCGAGCCCAAGCAGGTCGCGTCGTCTAGACATTCAATTGCAGGATGTAGTTACACTCGTCTGATGGCCTATCAATCACAATAACATAACAATATTTCAATTATTGGGACCTGAACTGCATACACAATGCGTTGACGACTGACACTTTATACTCGATGATGCAACGACTGAGTATGTCTCAGAACTGCACATAGGTATCAGGTAGCTAGACATGGCGGAGATAATCTAATGCGTACATTACCTAATTAACTAAAACATTTTCTAGAGCTGCTCTATAACAGCATTGAGTTTTGTACATACTTCACCCATTACTGTTTTGCTTGAATAAAAAGTTAGGGATCTTACATAAATAAATATTGTACAATATTTTACACAACGTTATCTAGACCCATTGTAAGTATAGCTTAAATAGCTTGTGGTATGGGATCTAGAATGCGGATAAACATAGGTACTTAGATACTTCTTTTTTATAAATGCATACATATTATACATAGAAAACCCAGATCAATATAAATACCTATATATATATACTTATGCATACAAATATTTGCAGTGAGCGGGAATCGAACCCGCGCATCTTGCGTAGCAGTCTCAGTAATTTCTCGTTTCTATAATTATTACTTCTCCTGTTGCATCTTCTTGTTTGATGGTATAAACATGATTTGTAAGGCTACCACAACACCATGAATATGCTTACTCTGAGGTGATCTTTATATGTTTAGAAAAATTACAACTTTATATCTACTAAGCATTTCATCTATCTCGGATGTTTTAATGGAGAATGATGTAGAAGCAACTGGGTTATTATTGTGATAAAATAGTCTCATGCCATCCGTTCATTGATGATAAGGAATTAGAAGTTTATACAGTTTAATTTGATATACGCTTCTGAGCTACGCCATAACAATTGGCTTCATAGCTGAAAATGTATGTAACTCTTAATAATTCAGTCAGACGATGACAAAAGATTGGTGGACGCAATAAGACATCATATTACACATTAGTATGTATTTCCTTTGAACATCTTTTGATAAATGCAAGCGAACTGAGCAGGTTCTCTAAGCTCTGAGCCAGTCCACACAATGCGCTCGTCACGACGCGCGCCGCCCAGTAGCGTACGCAACCAGCTACCGGTCAATTAATACATCATCATTATTTTAAATATTCAAACTAAATCGATTATCAATCCGATACAAAACCGAACAGTAATTAACCGATCGTATGTCGATCTCGAGTCACTCTCGATGTCGGCGATCGAGTCGAGTTTATTTACATAATGATATTGTTAATGGATGCAAATAAACGAGTTATTAGCTATTATGAGGCAGCGGACGGACGGACAGGCGGACGAGGTACTTCTTATTGTGCGGCTAACGGAACTACATGCTAATTGGCTCGAGATCGATTCGCGAATGATTGTTCATACATCGTAGGCGTAGTGTCACACACAGGAAGTTGTTAGTTCAACGAGTATTACCGACACGATATCGTGTACGAGTACTTATATATCGACATAACAGATTTGTTGATAGCTCATTAATTTAGAAGGTGCTTAATGACTTAATGAAGCGCTTTCATCCCTCAGTAAAGTTATAAGTTCAATGATATTGCTGACGTCAACAGGCTACGCTGAGAGATCACGGTGAAGGAGGCCTTATATTTATTTGCTACCTTAGTGATATAAAGAAGTGGTTACTGTTATCAGTAAGTCATTGATCTAGCTGACATAACACCAGATATTATAGTTCCAGTTCATTTTGTGCGTAACGTAATCCTAGGTTTATCACGGCTATGAAAGCTGCTAACCTTCTTAAATTACCTAACTGTTGCAATGAATGTTCAAATTGCCGAACTACGCTGAACTAAAATATAAATATCATATTAACCTATGTCGCGTGGTTCCCGACAGAGTAGAATTTGGACCAACCCATCTCTTCCCATGCGGTGTCGTACAAGGCGACTAAGGGATGGCTGTTTAACATCAGACAGATATATACAGTCCAGACTCAGTCTCAAATGCATGGCTTGAGTCAACAATAATGTCCGGAAGACGGCAATAGGCTCACCCCCTATTACGTGGGACCGAATTCAATGATAGGTGAAATGTGGGTGTTAATTCACCTCTGCCTAACCCTCCGGGGATAAAGGCGTGATTATATGTATGTATGTATGTAGAATCACCTTTGCATAAATAATATTTAGAACCTGTAAGCCAAATGTGAACACGATAGTAAGATGGTTCATTATTTTATTGCCTTATTGTGCGGCTGTAAGTAAACACGGCAGACGGTATTCGCATCATTAAGTCAATTAATTCAGTAATAAAGTGTTATGACATATTGTGAATGAGTAAAAATTTATTTATTTATATTATTGTTTTTCAATATATTAGATTAATGACAAAAAAATAATCAAATTATTTTGAATGACAAAAACTAACTAAATGTAACGTATTTTGCTAGCCAATCGTATGCTCCCTGATTATTACAGCGTCGATTATTACTGCTCACAGGATAGCTATTTGTGCCATCTGGGTTACGAATTACGTAATTAAAACACAAAGAACATATTAGAGTCAAGTGTAACTAAGAAACACATTATTGGGAATCCTGAGGTCTCGAACACCCTCGAGACTTTGCAGATGGATAGAGATGTTGCTTCCTTGGCTGTATTTTACCGTCTCTACCATGGAGAGTGTTTTGATGAGCTCTTCCAATTATTCCTAATCCCCCCTTTCCTACACAGGACAACACGTGCCGGGCTTAGATATCACCCGTAGGTACACTTTCAGAGTATCCGATCAAGAACCAACCGGTTCAGAGACACTTTCCTTTGTTGCACCACTAGGACCTAGAATTCTATGCCAGCGCACGCGTTTCCTTCTTCCTACAGTCCCGGGTCCTATAAGTGGGCCGTGAAAAAGCAACTGATGAGCCCGCCAAGCTGAATACCGCCATTATAACATGCTGTCTCTGTAATGGTGACCCTTTTTCCCAAGATTTTGCCTTTAGCTTACCCTCAGACGAGGTGAAGTCAAATTGACGCGTCCCATATAAAAAAGAACTGATAAATGAAATGATAGCAACGAAACATGGTGTGAATGAAGCGTTTTATAGTTTGTTCGCTGGATCTCGAACTGAAGTGAGTTACTGTATCCTGCCTCAGTGGTGTACCATTAGCTATTTTTTATTTAGGACAAGTCTATTAGACTTCGCCTCGCCTTATGGTAAGCTGAAGGCAAAATCTCACATAAGAGTTTCACCATTACATACATATATATATTGTTACATTTTCTATTGTTGCTGTTGTGAAATCCTATATAGTGTTTTTGACTTATCTTATGTCCCAGCATGCAGCAGAAACATTGTCAGGTTGTAACACTTACTTACACTACTACGAACAAATGGCATGTTCTACTTACACTTCCACGTAACTGTCTTTTAGTCATTTAGGTTTCCCTTCATTAAAGATGGGACATAGTATAACGCCATGGCATGTGAAGTGGCTGCGTGTCACTTTCAGGAAAGGCTTACAAATGTTGGGAGGTGTGACCTCTGGTACTGTCACGAACTTTACGAAATGCAGTGTGTTTGTCTCTAACTTTGACATTAAGCAAAAGTAGCTGGCTAAAACTGTAGCTGAAATTAACAGACACTGATAACCGTATCATGTTTACTAGACCTTGTATTTGTTTGCCACTTTAGTGTTATTAAAATGGAATATAGATAAAATGCAACATTGGTAACATATTGAGCCAATTCCTCGATACTCCTCAATATTTGTTCAAACGTTTGTACAAAAGCCAACTTTTATTTGAGGGCATTTCGCTCACGAGGGTGAGCAGTCGCCGCCCAACGCCCCCCCAACGATGCGGTCGACAGTAGTAGTGGCAAACACATATATATATATATATGTATATTTATGGGTCATACGACATATTAGTACAACAAATGTTGCTGGTATGAGAAATGTGTGTCGCTCAGGCGAAGGTGAATTAGTTGGCGCCGCTGTAATGTCGCAGTGAGCCTTATTAATTGCTTGCTGCCTTTGACGATGACTTCGAAGCGCTTTAGGAGGGACGGGACGACACCGACACGACTATCAGAGACCTGGAGCGGAAGTGCATCGTCCGACATCGTGGACCATCTTCAAATGACGAAGCGGTTATCAGTAAGTATTTTCGTAAGTATCTATTACCGTTACTTAAGAGGTCACTCGTCTGGACTTAATTATAACATCCCAGGTTCAATTCCTGGATGCACTGACAAGTGTTACAATGGAGTGTTACGCTTGCCGGCATATCTGTGGTGTCAAATAATACCTAAGTGACAGGAATTCTACTAGGTACTGCCGTTGAAATGATGAGCATGGCCTTTGATACAGGAGTATTTCACTTAATAAAAGGTCACAACGACAAAATATTGTTAAAAGTACAGTGTAAGTGTTACAGAAATAAATGTATTTGTCATTTTCAAATACTGCTACTGCTATTAGTTTCATAACATAATATTTGTTGTATCACTTCTTTCTCTCGCACGTACCTACGCATCAGCGTCAAAAGTAGATATTGATTTTAAGAATTGTTATCTCGCGCAAAGAGTATTTCGTAATGAAAATACACGTTAGGCCTTAGATGTCACCCTCACACTGTGCAGAATATACGAGCAAGAACCAAGCGGTTCGGAGACTCTTTTCTTTGCCGCACCACCAAGACCTGGAATTCATTACCAGCACACGTGTTTCCTTCTTCCTACAGTCCCGGGGCCTTTAAGCGGGGCGTGAAAAAGCATCTGATGAGGCCGCCAAGCTGAGTGCCACCATTGTAGCACTTAGTGTCTGTAATGGTGACCCTCTTTCTTGAGACTTTGCCTTTAGCTTACCATCAGGCGAGGTGAGGTCAAGTTGGCGTGTCCTATATAAAAAAAAATAAAAAAAAAGTTTAACTATTAAATCGTTACTATTAATTTTTACGCAGATCTTTAATTTCGATATGAGTACCATCATTACTTACTATGGACACTGATTGTACGTACATGCGACATAAAATTCCGATTTAACAGCACAAGCAGTGACGTGCATCGCGTACCTATCTATCTACAGGCAGTGGTGTGGTGGCGATTGCGGCGTGGTTTCCGTTTCCGCGAGCGACAGCCTTCGATCACGTTCCACATGGTCACATACACTCGTAGCTATCACCATCCGTTAATAAATATATAAAACTCCAATTCAAATTTCAATTTCTTGCACAATTTAGTTGTGGCTGAATTCGAAGATGACAGTTGTTTCAAGTACATATTGTACTGTCATCTGACATTCACTGCCGACTAATCAGCTAAATTGAAGTGTTATTTAGACAACAACATCAGCAATGTATTAAAAAGAAATGTATTTTTAATGTGTATCCTGTAAGAGGTAGGCATTGGTACATCTGATTGTCATAATTCACATTTTTAATTATAGTACTTCACATCTAGGGCCTTTTCCTAGTACTACTTCAGATTCTTTATTGAATCTGAGAACAATCTGACGGAGGTTTAAAAAAATTTAAATCTGAGAATCGACCTCAAGACCTCTAAGAAACTGTACGTACAGCGGTAACGACTACAAGCAAATAATAATATGATAACAAGTGGTTCCCGCGACCGATGTGCTTGTTTACTACCACACTGTAGAAAATGATAAAACATATCGCATAAACTAAACGGCACCATTGTTAATAAAGCTGACATGCAAATAACCCTATTAATACACGTGGAATTGGAAAATAAAATCTTCAATTATAAACATGTGACGTGGGTACACTCGGGTACAGTAGCGTTTACGAAAGAATTCCCCATTTAGCAGATAGGCATGGGGCGGGCGGCGGAAGGTGGAACCCTTCAGCCGAGGCCGCGCAGGTCACGACAGTACACCTGTGCCCGTTTCCTTTGTGCTCTGTGCTCGTGACGCGACGCTGACGTTCCGTCACACGTAGCGTTAGCACGTGAACCAGCATTAATTTTGTTCGTGAACACCACATATAAAGTATTTTTAATAATGTCATATCGCCATTTACTAGTGCTGCCATTTTTGTTTTACTCTGTAATATGAGTATTCGATTCTTATCTACCTACATTGAATTGCTAGAAACATGTGCACATCGATTGGAAAGATAAAAGTAATTTTAAAATGAGAAATTGAGCTACTGTTACCATAGGACCGGCATTTTCATAGTTCCATCTACATAAGTACATACAGTCAAACCTAATTCCCAGTAGGGTAGGCAGAGATCACATGTTTCCGACTGTGACGAGACCGGCAAAGCAATCGCTAATAAAGTGTGGTACTTGTACCTATGAGTAATTTTCAATTTACTAATCTGTTCAAATGTGATGTTCAGATTCTTGAATCATTCATAAATGTACAGGCATTAGCATATTATACTATCTACTCACATTTATGGTTCCTTGTCATAGAGGGCGAACCTGTTGCCGGCTATCAGGTACTCATTGGGCTCCATTCTAGCTAGACTCTTGAATGTGACTTGCTACTGTTGCGCTACTGAGGTATTTTTAATAACGCATTTTCCCAGATACTACTCAAGCGTTAAACCCACTTACTGTGCGTACCGAAACTGTGTCGGTGGAGTATTTATAGACTTATGAACAGTTAATTAGAGTTATAGTGTGGCGGGCATGGTCAGCACCGTGACGCGGCTGGCCCTCGGCGACGAAATAACTACCCATAAAGAAAACGTAACTAATATTTTATTGCAATGACAGCTAACAGTAGTGGATATCGTTTACAAAAAAGCATTAAAATGTAATAAAGTTGGTGGTCGCGCTCGCAGGTGCGCGGCGCGATTCGCGGCTGCGCGTGCGTCGATCGCGCGATAACGCGTTTCCTTCACGGCCCTTCGGTCGGCGTCACGCGCTGTTATTGCTGTTTAGCGGGTACCGGGAAGTGGCCGCCCGATAACACCTAAACGCCGTACATGTACTAGACATGTCACCGAGATAACTTAATGGCTTCATACGATTCCACTTTAATTTGTACCACTGCCGGCAGTTTCTTTTTGTTATTTTAAAATGTGATAAGTAATAAAACAAAACAAAATTGCGTTTTAGTCAAAAATAAGTCAATAGTAATATTCCTGCGTATTTCCGTAATCCGACTAGCAATGATTACAAAAGGCTCGCAGTTTTGCAACCAAATAAAAATCTTGACACCTGTTCAAGATTTTTTTTTTATTCTCGACGCTTTCCTAAAACTTGGTACATAAAACAGGAACTAGGTCTCCTGAATGAACCGTAAATACTCTCCCGTAAATGGTTCAAAGCTGTCATGAAAATGTTTCACTAGTGAGATATTCGAAGAGCCTCTTTGCTATAATTTTCCAGCCAAGCAATTAAGGTACGTACTCACTCTTAGCGAAGTGTTTGACATCAGTACTAAATGAAGTTGTACCTGACGTTTTTCGCCGAAAGTTATATGCACCTTCGTCTTCGGTGGCAACATGCACAACAACAACTAAGTTTTCTGTATCACTTATCTAAATATTAACTAAACAGTGACCTGTATTCATTATTTAATGGGTATCCAATAACACTTTGGTCGATCTAACTGGCGTAGAGGCACTACAAATATCCTTGAGATCCAAGCCAACGTCACCAACAAATCCGTGCACTTGGTACCCAACGAATGATGTGCCAGCTGCCTACAGGCTTAATTGTCAGGATTGGAAGTTGGAAGGTTTGATGGCAGTATACCAATCAAAAACAAAACAAAAAAAACAATAACAGTAACATCGGGATTGCCAACTTTTAATGTAACTGGGAAATCGCTATGATGCTGGCTTTTGTCGATCCGAGAATCGAATCTACGAATTGCGGTAGCTAGATAAATACACAGCAGTTTACTACCACAAGACAGTTGAATAATATCACATTTTAATTACGCATTCAAACTAAGACTTTAAATAGAAGTGTAATCAGAGGAAAAACGATCCTTTAAATAGGAATCAAAGTGTAAGGAAGACGTTGATAGAGCCGTACGTACACACAGTAGGTACAAGCGGCCAATAATAAATAACGTGTACGGAACAACGTCGTCGTCCGCCTTCCTGTTCCGGCGACAGTCGCCGACAGGCTGGCGACAGGCGACAACTGTCGCCGCACCGGCCAGCCGGGCGCGCGCGTGCAGCCTGCCTACGCGAGCCTAATTTGTTGTTGACACCTAAATTATTGTTCCGGTCGCTTACATGATGGCTGGTTTGCATTGAAGCTAGTTCAATATTTCATTATTGATTTACAATAAACCCTTTATTAAATAAAAATAGCTTTGGATGTACATTAACGATCATTTCGTATTTAAGTGTCCTGCGTGGAATACTGCTCGCACCTCTGGGATGGCTCCGTGAAATAACTACTAGATGCTCTCGACAGGTTGCAGTGACGCGCGGTCCGTAGTATTGGGAATCCTGAGGTAGATGCGTAGAGATGTTTCTTCCTTGGCAGTATTTTACCGTCTCTACCATTGTGAGTGTCCTGATGAGCTCTTCCAACTAATCCCACCCTCTCCTTTCCTACACAGTATAACACGGTGCAGGGCGTAGATATCACCCTCACTCTGTGCAGAATATACGAGCAAGAACCAAGCGGTTCGGAGACTCTTTTCTTTACCACCGACCACCACCAGGACCTGGAATTCATTACCAGCTAATTTTTTTCCTTGTTCCTACAGTCCCGGGTTCCTTTAAGCGGGGCGTGAAAAAGCATCTGATGAGGCCGCCAAGCTGAGTGCCACCATTGTAAGTTAGTGTCTGTAATGGTGTCCCTCTTTCCTGAGACTTAGCCTTTAATTTATCATCAGGCGAGGTGAAGTCAAGTTGACGTGTCCTAGATAAAAAAAATATGTTTAGGTACTACAAACAATAACACTCAGGTGGGCCGTGTGCTTGACTGCCACCTAAGTGGTATAAAAAAGAAAAAAAAACAAACTCAAGTCTATCAAGTTTGACTATAGAGCCTATAAGAAAATTGCTATATCTAACTAAGTTTTCTTGTTCTTTTTTTTATTTAGGAAACGCCGACTTGACTTCACCTCGCCTGATTGTTCAACTTATAGATATAGAGGGTAAGTACCTTGTCAGTAATTGTACACTGTTTTATGAACTGAACGTTCACTGTTGTTTACTGTTGTCTACTGCTATGTGGAGAACTGCCCTAGTCTTCACCCTTTTCAAGACATATGGCTAGACATTGCGTGGCGCTCATGCTCTAGCTTCCTCAGAAACAAAACTATTTTGCTGTCTGACAAATATGTGACAGGTACAGGTATGCTCGTATGATATTACAAAGGATTGTTCGTTGGATTTATTAAGTTCCTTACTTTTGCTAGATCCCATGCTGCTTCTAAGAATTACCTAAAAGAAACACGCAACAAAACTTTGATGCCGGTCCTGGAAATCGAAACTGGGATCTTTTGACTGTTACTGCTACGTCATTAATTAATACGTTGCTTACAGCTACACCTACTGCTTGGCGGACGAGGGTCTCATGTAGACTTCTATGACACTTTGAAAAAAATTTTGAAATGAAATGTTTACAATTACTAGGTGCATGCTTAGTGTGTTTTATTTGATTACCTGATTTATAAAAGTGACATCTGATAGGATTGTTTTAAACTATTAAGTCGGCAAGCAAGCTTGAGGTCACGTTCGAACCGTGGTCTATGATCAAATTGATTGATTGTAACACCAAAGATATCATTTATCCCTTTTCTCTTGCCAGGACAGCTCCTGACCTTATTGTTCTACTTTTGTTAATGTCTCTTTCACCAGAAACATTCTTTCAATTATTTAATCATAATTTTATGTCTCTTTTGCCCTATGTATGCAGAATCATCGGACTTTGGACGGCGTGTTCTTTACAAAAAACATAATGAATAGTTAGGATCTCTCAGTATAATTGTAGTAATGGTGTTGAACTTAAAACACAGTGGTGGCAAGTAATTGTGAGTGCGTGAGGGCGGCGCGTGTAGGCTGCGGCGGAATCTCACCGCGCACCTGCGCCCGCGCAGGCGTAAGGCCGGCCACACACGCGCGACCTGAGGTAAGTGACGAGGTAAGTCGCTGATAGTGCCGTAGTTATACGGTTATTAGTCCAATAAACCGGTGCTTTTTTCTTTTGGAACAGATATTAGCTGAATATAGATATATCTAATTGTAATTTTATTAGGAGAGCGAAGTGTTTTTACTGTTATGTATGGAGATGTGTGTTATTAGATGTACTGTCTCAGATCTATTAAGTACTTCACTTTGATAATAGTGGATCTGATTTAAGAGTACCTACTATCATTGTTGTAATGCATAAAGAATGACTGCCTGGTGCATATATCATCACCAAGTGTTTGCCCAATTGCCTTCAAAGTGGCAATTTTTATACAGTACCGTGTCCGCTCTCATATTCCTCCACTTATTTTGACTTTTACCGTAGAGGCTGGCGTCTGAACCCTCAACTGAATAAGAATCATGCGAGTAGATATGCGACACTTGGCACCCTAGATAAAAGTAAATCTCGGGTCCAGTTCCACAAAAATCTGTACCCAAGATGAAAGCATCTATGTATGTCTTATCTAAAATTTCACTAATGTTCAACCGCTTTGGCGTCGTTGATTAAGTACTGACCATTCATCCAAGTACATAAAACTATAACTATACATAGCAATAAAGGCGAATGCAAACAACTTCACCCCACGCACGCTCAAGCTGTGGATTGAACTCCCTGCTGCGGTTTTCTCAAGTGCCTACAATATGAGGTTCTTCAAGAGGAGCATTAGGAGGTTTCTTCAGGGTCGGTAGCGCGATTGTAACGCCCCTGATGTTGCACACGTCGATCACGTTATCGTGATCTATGGACGTGTGCGACATCAGGTAGCCCGTATGCTTGTCTGCCACTTAAGTGGTATAAAAAAGAAAGAAAAATAAGTTCTGTCGTTTAGTAGTTACAAGAGAACATAGGGACGGACATACATAAATACTGGACAAACAGATAGTCCTATTATGGTTTCACCGCTGTCGGGTAAAAACCTCGTCCTAAGAGCTATGGTGCGTTGGAGCACATGTCCTTGAGACAAATGTTCGCGAATTAGCGCTGGTGCGCGCTGCAGCCAGTGCACTTAATATAAATAAAGCCAATAAATCGCCAGCGCCGGCGGCCGTCAGTAACCGATATTGATTGTGCGCCCGCGCACAGATGGCGCGCGCACACCCAGCCAATGAGCGAATGAGAGAATTTAATTTTATTATTATTGTAAATAATTCTTTCTATACAGATGTTTTGCTCTTGGCCACAAAAAGTATTAAGTCAATTATTTTATTTCATTTTAGTATGTCATCAGTCTGCTGATGGGATTGTTACCCGTAATCATAACGAATAAAAAAGCGATTTTTTTTACTCATCACGAGTAGCAACCCCAATAACAAGTTTTAGTTAGATCGCCTGCAGTGTTGTGCTGAACGAATCATCGCACCTCTCGCCATAGGCAGGGAATTCATCCCCACAAATTGCGACTTGAGACGGTGCGCACTGTGCGGTATGAAAGAAACTTCATCCCACGCACACTCAATTTGTGGAATGACCTCCCTGCTGCGGTTTTCCCAAGCGCCTACAATATGGGGTTCTTCAAGAGGGGCATCAGAAGATTTCTTCATGGTCGGCAGCGCGAGTGTGACACCCCTGGTGTAACATACGTCCATAGGCCACTGTAACCGCTTCCCATCAGGTGGGCCGTGTACTTGTCTGCCAACTAAGTGGAATAAAAAAAAAACGAAACCGCGGATCCAAAAAAAATATCTCAAATTTCGTCTTAGCTCTTAAATTCTAATTCAATTCCACCGTCAAATTCTTTCCTTCTACATTTCCTTTTACACATATATTATATATATACAGATATAGAGAGAGAAACAGGAGATTTCTAGTCAGTAGATAATCTACGTAAATATAAGGGTTCTAAAGGTATCCCATACACACAAAGATGTTCAACCAATTTAAAGTATTGATGAAAAGATTATACTTATTTGCAAACACTTACCTTGAAAATAATTTGACACTCCTTTTTGGGAAGTCATATAATTAGTATTTACGCCACTTGACTCATGCTCAAGGGCTTGACATAAAAATTAAAGGGTAACGTTAAGGGTCACGGAGCACGCTGCCCAAACTTAAAGACACTAATTAGGCGTACGCGGAACAGTGCAGGCTGTAACTGATAGTATGTTTTTACTCGAGTGCTAAGGTGCGTGGTCACCTGCGCGAGCGCATCTGCTGTGAACACGGTTCCGGTTACACAACAAAGGATGTAAATCAAAATGTTTGTCACTGTAATCCGAACGATCGGCTGTAATTAAGGGTGGAACGGGCGGATTGGAGACATGGGTCTTTATACTAGTTAGACTAATTATATAGATAAAGATAACTAAACATGACATACAACAGTGGTTGACAGAAATTTATAGGACACGTCAACTTGACTTCATTACACCTTTTGGTAAGCTGAAGGCAGTCTCCGGAAAGAAAGCGTCACCAGTATAGATATGTTCCATGTTAACATGTGCCAATGGTGACACTCAGCTTGACGGCTTCATGACATGCTTTTTAACGCCTCGCTTAAAGGACCCGGGACTGTAAGACTGTTGAAGCTTTTAATATTAGTATGTTTAAAGCCCTATCGTGACAGGGCAAAGTTTAGTTATTCAAGAGAAATACAACGACAGTTGATGACCATTTAGCAATTAACAAGTAGGTACTTAAGTGCCTCGTTAGTCTCCTAATATAAGTTAGCACTTAGGTACGTTTGAGTGCGATCTTGGGTTTGATTCTGGGGTCAGGCAAAACTTTATTACCCTTCCCATTAGGCACGGACTTTGGAAACGTGTCAGTTTACGACTCTAGCCTCGTGCCTTAGGTATAACGCCCGACCATAATATACAGCTGAGTGTATTATATTAAAACTTCTGTCATCCCCCCTATAATTACCCTATTGCAGTCTTCTACTTACTGAGCATTCTTCTCTCAATGTACACCATAGCACCCGGTTTTCTGTCTTACGTATTCATTCACATTGAACAAAAATGCCCTTAAACCGTCCTGCGATCCTTTCGGGAATATGTGTAGGTATATACTATGTGGGTTTGGTCTGAATATTCCTTGAAGAGATGTCAACGGTAGATACTTGGAGAATGTTGACAGGTAGTACAGTAGGCGTCTGGACTCGGCAAGGGGCAAGGTCGTCCACCGTGCGGCGCGCTCGCACCCACAGCTCTAGATAGTCCTCCGATGACGAGATTTCCTTATAAGCTGTCACCACTGCTTATAAGGAAAAGCAGCCGTCATACGTTGGTGTGAGCGCCGCGGAGCATTTGTTAAACCAGAACACTATTTGAAATATACATCGCTATGTACTTCGATTATAGACAAATTAGGTGATAATTTGGGTTCTTCGTCAACTAACGATAGGCTCACCCTTACATTGTATGAGAAATGTAGATATTAATACTAAGGCACTAGTTGAGTTGTGTTATATTTAGATTTCGAGAAGCACTTTGAAAATTGTCACCCTGTGTAAGGTCAAAAAAATCATCCACACTACATGAAATATTAATAAATTACTTAATTAAAGTTAATAAGAGTCAGTAAAAGAAGAATGTCTGGAACGAGAGTAAAAGTAACAATTAGTAGACAATGGGAATCGATTACCTTCGAGGCCATAAAGAGATAAACGTAGGTACGTAACAAAACAAAAAGACTGGCCCGGGAACGTAAGCGAGCGCCATCAATCGCCTCCGAGCGCGGAGACTCCGGCGCAGAACAAATAAAACATTAACCGCGTCAAACTCCAACAAAATATAACCCCGGTATTAATTTGACATATACCGCTCATCCATAGTAACAGCAGGTGTTCCTAAATTGTCTATGATAAATATACACCATCAATACCGGCCGAGCACCCTTCCGCGGCCGCGAGACAGCCCGTAATTGTGGTCACGACGGTTTATCCACTATACTTATTGAACGGCTAGGCAGGTACCTGGCCCGGGGTCGCGGGGCAGGGCCCGTGGTCGCGGGGCAGACCCCGCGGAGAGCCTTCTCTAATGTTACCTACACTACGTTAGTCTAACCGTGAAATCACAGCCATTCCAAATTAGCATAGAACTAAATCATACGACGACTCACGACGTGAGGGTAGATCGTTAGGCCGCGCCAGAGGTCACGGGATAATCAAAAAAAATATCTAATCCATATTACAAATCATGCTAAGGTCGGGTCTAAACGTCCTTCAATATATATACATATACTGAAACCTGTGTATCCTCACACGCTAAGGAGTTTTAGGTTTTTTTCAAAGGTTTAACCTATTGCTGTCTATCAGGCTTAGTATTTATGCTATTTTTGAAGGTGCTCAGATAAAATTAAATAATGAATTCGTGTCTCATAAAACGCTACTATGTGATGTAGCCGATGAGTATACTACTCGAGATAAGAAGCAGAAAGGTATTTAGCTCCGCTGTCTGAGACCGCTGACTTTACTGAATCTTTGGTGAACTACTTATTTTGGTGAACTAATGTTTTTCGTGTACAATGAACAATATTGAAATTAATATCGTTTGCCAGTAGTGCTTTCTTAACAACATTTTTATAGAGTCATTGCTATGAATAAGGTATCTTTTCATACTAGGTTACTTAAGTCTATATTTAACCTCATGCGCAGCAGTTGGATTTTGCTATACTAACATAGTGAAATGTGTGCGTTCGACAGTAGAACCACCAAATGGTCAAATAACAGATAAATAAACTAATAAAATATGAATAAGATTTACGAATTATATTAGTAGTTGATTCGAAATAGTAGCTCTATTCATTAAATGAAAGATGGTTGTGAAAAACTTTAACTAGTCAATAATCCTAATATAGTAGACAGATAATGACTTCGGCACAAATTTGATTTCGAATTAAGTTCTAAATACCATAAGATGTTAAAATATCATACAAATGGCAGTGCGGGGATTCGTGCGGCGCTCGGCGCTTGGCGCTCGGCACACAGAACTGCGACGGTTTGTAACGACATAGAAGTTTTTAAAACTCATTACGATATCAGAGTCCATAATTGGCTTTAGAAATATTTGGCAGCGCATGGTTTGTGATTGATAAAACGTACATAGCGTGCCCATCACTATCTCACTGTATTTCGAGAAGCGCTGATTGTACCTACTTCGAGAAAGACGTACCGCCGATCTCAGTACCGTCACGATTGCGGAGTAAGGACACAGGCGAGGACTTCGTTGACTTCGGTTCTTCACTCACCCTAACACTTAGCAGAAAGTCAAGATTAATTCATTTACATATACAGCCAGATCTGCTAAAAGGTAAATTTTGTGACAAAAGAATTTGTCTACAAAGACTCGTAGTTGAGTAGAGTTGTTGTCTCTGCTTATCCAGGATTAAGAAGAGCGTGAGTATATATAATATACAATTATAATTGTGTGCAAATAGTAGGTATGATAATCAAGATGCTACATTCAATCATCAAACAAGATCAACCGACCGGTAAGGAGTGACATCATGTTGGTACTTACACGATGAAAGGGAAAGTTGAAATGAGGAGAACGTTTGTACCGAAGGATTTGGGAGAGTGTATAAGCGTAAGGAGTCGGGGTTTTACTGCGGTATTCAAAACCCTTGAAAACTCCCTTGGTATAAATGATGTCGAATAACTCAAACATACATAAAACATCACGTCATATAAAATAACAAAAATGAAGAATATCTTAGGTCAACGTAAAATCCTGTAGCAGGGTTGCAACATATTCTGAACGTCTTCACAGCATACAAGCGATATTTTTGGGATACTTCCCCTTGAATCTAGTGAAAAACTCTGACGGAGAATCAACGAGAACAGATGCGAGAAAATAGGTATATTATGTTAACAGTCAGTCTTCGAACATTTCGTAGTCGACATAGTTGTTCAACACCAACGTAACTGCAACAGCTACTAATCCACAAGTCTATATATTTCGAGTTGACGAAATATGAAGAAGCGGCTGCGCAACCACCGCGCGCTCGACAATATGTCGTTGACCAAGGACAGTATGTCTTTGCACAATCTGAAACATGTTTCGCTTGACCTGGAAATCGAACCCGATATCAAATAGGCCGAATATCGATAGTAACGAGTTGTGTCGCTGGTATATCGCAGGTGATATTTTCAAAGATACAATTGGGTCAGTGCCAGCATATCCCGCGACATTCCGCCGTAGCGCACATTCGTGTTGCGCCTAATGTTTCAGTTTCTGACCACATTTTAAGTACCATACACACAATAATTTATGTCAACGAGATTCTTAATCCGCGGTAGTAAAGTGACAAACTAAATAATTCGGGCCTCGGTATGAAACGTCCTAAGTGCACATGTTAGTGGAAGCACCGGCGACGTTTCGGCTCTTGCCCGCAGCGCGCAGACCCATAGATCCCACGCGCCCGCCGAGCCCGCGCCAAACTGGTCGATCGACTCTTGCGCAACTCGGAGACTACAGTTGGTTTCCAATTTTATGTTGACCGGTTTCAAAGTTGTCTTAGCCTTCTAATTTCGGCTCGTTTAGATTGGAAAATACGTCGACAAAGATACGAAATGAAACTCAAGAGTAGTGAGATCGGCGCTGATGTTTTCACTCACGTATGGCTGCGCAGGCGCCGCCGCAGCGCCCGACGTCCGCATTAACATTCCTACCGATCATTGTTTGTCACCGATGTTAAGAGATCAATTAAACTGCTCATAGTGTTGAAGTTGTCGTCTGACATTCACGTTATAAATCAACTATTGGTTACTGTACTTCGAAGTACTGTATCTGGAAATACAAGCCCCCCCTTCCCTCGTCTCCTCTAGATATCATACAAGACAAGTGTGGGATAAAACCGACAGCAAAAACCTGGGCAGTCCATAAAAAAAGCTTATTACTTTACATGTTCTGATGAAATGGCGAACTGTGGGTGTTAATAAAACCCTGCTTATAAAAATGAATGAACCTTTTGAACTTCCAACTTATTTCAGATGTCCGTGTATCAGGTTTATTTATAACTTTTAAATAACTTACAACTTGCGACTGCAACACAATCGTCCTATTGTGGATAGTTCTCTTCGGGACATTTTGTTCTTATGAGTAAGTATGTCGCAGCGTCCTGTCGGTCGCGCGGCGCTGGCCGCGTGCCGGCGCGAGGCGCGGCGCGGCGCGGCCCACGCGCGCTTGCTTTGTACAAATACTGTCGGCGGGAGTCCGCGCACAAATCAACGCGATCGGACGTGCGCACCGGACCCCCAGTGGCTCACTCACCAGCAGGGCTGGGCGGCTGCGCGCTCTAGCACAGGTTATCTTTCAAGTCCTAAGGATGATTTCCAAGGATCTAAAGAAAACACTGTTCTGGATACACAAAATATATCCGACGTGGTGTAGACAACATGCTGAACTGCACTGTTTACGTAATTTGTTATCATCAGGTTAAGTGACTGAACACACTACATACAAACAGTAACAGGTCTAATATCCACAGATGTGACTTTCGCGAGGTGCGTGTAGTAGAGCCGACGCTGTGGCGCTACGTCCGAGGCAGCCCTGGGGCGCGCGCCCCCCGCCGCGGTGACAGCGCCAACATCTCTCACCTCCAGGGCCCGTAATGAACAATATAAATGTGCCATTTGGTCGGCACCACATCGCCCTGGCCGCGCCGCACCGCGCTGCGTGCCCTCGCCACGCCCGCGACGCGCACGCCACCACCACAGGCGCAGGTACGAACCCCGCTAATAGCTAATGGTAGACAGCGAGTACCGACTATGATTTACGGTGTTGTATTCGCTACTGAATCTATAAACTCATAATTTAGCCCGAGTGCAATAAATAAACGTTTAAGTGCAGGCAATCTGTCGTATCCATCTCAGGATTGTGGATAATAAAACTGTTGACGATGTGCTCGATCCCAGGTGGCGTGGACCGGTTCTACTGTACTTCTCAGAATTACATGTTATATTTGATTTTGTCAAAATTTATAACGCCGAGTTTTATAGAAATCGTTTGCTTGAGGCGGACGGAAACGTTCACAGTTAGCTCTACACGGACCCATTCCAATTAGATACCAGCCGTCCAAGAACGAAAATAACCAAAAGGAAGATTAACTTAACGACCAATTTTTGTAAACAACTGCCAAATTTTGTTGTCCATTATAGTCTCTTAAGAAAATTGTCCTTTATAAAATCGATCCCTTAAAGGGCTGTGACAGAACTATTATATTATTAGGATCGTTTTTAATAATGATAGGGCCGGGGTAGCGACCTTAAATCGCCGGGAGGGACTAATCGAGAGACGCACAAAAAATTTGGGCACTTCATTATAGCTTTACGTGCGCTTTATTAAAAGATCGCTCTGACGCGCAACTCCCGCAGACGACCGACCGACGACGGTGTGCGCTGCACGGTGTCTGCAGGGTGTGCATTCCTTTGCGGTGAGTGGAGTGCAAGCTGACGAAGGAAGCTTTGACAGTGTCTTTGACGCTGAGGGACAAGAACCAAGTGACCGCAAATTAATTTATAAAATTGAAATCTTGTACACTACACTACTAAGATAAAATGGAATTTTTGAATGTTCATGTTGCAGAAACCAAACCGACAAAGCTTAAGAACAACAGAATGAAAATCTAAAGATAAACAGACAATAGTCGCGACAAAAAACGATGGCGGGCCCTGGAGCCAGTGGAATTTGGAAACGAAATTCGCGGATCGCATTTTGCGAATACTCTCGCGTGTTACTGCATTATTATTTAAGTTGGGGCTTTTAAAAAATGGTTCGGATCGTCGGATGGTGGTTTTTTTGGAGGCGCGTGCGCGAAGCATAATTGGCGCGCCGGACGCGCAGGAGAGAGTGCTTTTTGCGCGCCGTGGACTCCGTCGCCGTTTGATAACCGTCCTGTCTAACGGTGCATCGGTATACTAGCTACACTCGTATCATAATGCTATCTATATAAAGATTTGATCATGACGCTATATTGACATAGCACTGCGCACATATGTAATACATGGGTAGATAAACGTATATAAAACCACTCAATCGTCCAAATATCGGCCATAATGGTTAGTTTGTCGCCATAGGAGGAACATTACACTCGCTGTGTAGGTGTACTGATAATTGTGAAACACAAAAACCCATGTTTCTACAAAAATGGAAAGGTTTGACATTTCCCACCTACGAGCTACGGGGACAATGAATGAAGTCAATCACATAGCGGTTAAGGTTTTATAATACCCTGCCGATTAGTTATCTATCTTCTTGGTAGAGTTATTATGGCAATGGAATGACGCAATCTATATAAAGCAACACTAACAGCAGTTAAAATGAATACCAAAGATATCCTTAGGTGCAGGTAAGAAAAGGGGTACGCAAGACCCCTAAAACAAAAATCGGTCGAGTGTTGCTCGGAGCGATGGCTGACCGACGAAACGTTTCATTCCTTTTATTCCACACAAAAACTAATTTAGAGCACGATGACGGGATCCAATATGATAACAGGAATCCCGTTGCGTAGCCTCCGGTGTTCGCGGC
Source organism: Eilema griseolum (assembly GCA_963662185.1). Taxonomy (NCBI): domain Eukaryota; kingdom Metazoa; phylum Arthropoda; class Insecta; order Lepidoptera; family Erebidae; genus Eilema; species Eilema griseolum. The sequence goes on along the minus strand of OY759237.1, from coordinate 28,704,771 downwards.
CTGTGGAATTCTGCAAAGATGATTCGCAAAAGCTGATATAATATAAATTCGTTTTTGTCATTGCCGTAAGGTCTTCGAGCGTTGTTTAGATGGCTGACCTCACGTGCGGCGCTGGGGCTGGGGACGCGACTGGTATCACTCACCCGCGCGTCCGTCAAATGTCATTGGGTTCGTAACACAATGGAATAGACTTTGCAAAAATGGGTACGCGTGTCGCAGCCCCGACAGACTCAACAATGGAACGAAAAAACAAACAATTGGAATAGAAATCGAAAACAGAGATTCTTGCCGGTGCAGCAGCAGCGAAACGGGATTTTGGAAATCCGGTTTTGATTTTGTTTGGTTTCGTTGCTCATAGCTCCGCCACTACCATTGTCAACATGTCATTAGTTTAGGGACACAATAATGCCAATCCGACGAATTCCGAGGATAACTTCGATTGAATTTTAATAATGGTAGTTCTTAAAGCGTGTCACCAAAGATAAGCCAATACGAGTACGCGGCGGAGGCTCGGGGCAACACACACAAATGACGAGTGACAATACCACACTGATCTCCTCCTAAGTGCTATTGATGGTTATACCAGCCTTATTATAAATCGATGAAAGAAAATGGTCCCAAACAAATCCTTTAGTTTTGTGGTGCAAGTCTATTATCTTGTAAAGCCATGTAAGTACTCTAAATGTGGGCCACAACATTACCGGAAGCAGCGACGGCTCTATCAAAGAAAGAAAGAGAGGCGTTGTTCTTTCTGTTACCCAGGATACACTACGCGAAGGTTTTCTAGCTCAATATGTCCAACTAACCTACCAATTTAAAAAAAACCGTTCACAGCGAGTTTGATAATGCTTTCAATAATACGTTACTAACGAGGAAGGCGCACAAAACGCGTATACTAAACAACTACAAAATATTGTATAGAATGCATGTTTTTACAACTCCGTCCCCTCTATATTTGTTTGTTGATCTCCACGACAGGCCAGAGGTGACGGTGTCGCCCGTGCCAGAACAACTAAAATTAACAACATACAGAGTATAATATATATATTTTTATATTCCTAATCATACTAATATTTAAATTGTGAAAATATATATATAGTTCGATTGTTACTGAGTCACATCGAAAGGGCTGGACAGATTTGACTAATATTTTGATTGTAGATGAATACACTTCTGTAGATAGTAGGACTGCGAGACGTACCAACTCTCGCGCACGGCGATGCAGGCATAGACTAGTACTTATCAGTACCCTTGTAATATTTTAGGTTTTAAAGTATTGGAATTTTATTGATATTTTGCTTAATAACTTATCTTGTAAAACGTGAAAACTGTAAGATGTTTATGAGTTAAGAATTGCAAAATACAAAAAAAAAGAAGATTTTTTGAATTAGCGGACTTTGATCTTGTCTGTGTTGTAGACAAGCAGTTTCATTGTGACATTTAACAAAAGACCCCTACGTACCTACTCCGTACCTGTGTACCACACGTACGCACGCCGCCTCCGGCGAGTGGTTCCGTCGAGTCTATATAAACATAACATACCTACCCAGTGTGATTACCTCAGTTCATAGTTTTTTTACATGTAGGTGTAAATCTATTTGTCAAAGTCCATGTGAAATTTTATTGATTCTATATGTTTCATACAAAACTTCAAAAACTTCTAATTAGACTAATGTTTAACAAAACGCCTATGTATCTCCAAAGAGTAGGTAGGTTTATTAACATGTATGTGCATTTCATGATTGTGTTTTTCGAGCTGACGATGACGTATGAGTGTAGCGAGCTTAGTCTGGCGTAGCGGTAGAGCGTACGACGGCTACGCAGAGGTTGCAGATTCGATTCTCTCTCAGTGCAAATATTTGTATGCATGAATATGTATTGCATTTGGTCTGAATGTTTTATGTATAATACGTATGGCTATTTATGCTGTCTTATGATTGATGGCACTTAGTGGAATTTGTTGTTATACATATTGAGAACTCATATAACGCGGTAAATGTCATTGTAAACCTTTGAGGATGCCATAAGGCGAAACCGGTCAGGTTTTTTTTAATTTTTTTATGCCACTTAGTTGGCAGACAAGCACACGGCCCACCTGATGTGGTGTAATAACAATTAAAAATAATGTGGAAAAGTACAAGTGAGTTCTCAATATGTATATGATATGTATGTTTTAAAATATGTTTATATCTGAGTATGTTTATCCGCATTCTAGATTCCATAACACAAGCTAGTTAAGCTATGCTTGCTTTGGTTACAGATAGCGCTTGTTGTAGAATATTTATATTTAATCATTTACTGTCATCAATTTGACTCCACCGATTGTATCTTTGGTCTCGGTAGGCGAAAACATCGCCTCGTACATTCGCCCTCAGAAGTTACTGAACACTTTACAAACGTTTATGTGCACTTTGATCGTCCCACTTTCCTGTTCCTTATCCCACACTAATGTGTGCCTAGGCCTAGATGGAATAAATTTACACTTCGGACAGTCTTCCCAACTATCGTAAGAGCAAAGTAAAAATGTTTAATGCATCGATTTAAAAAAAAATAAGGTGGGTGGGACAGACTGGATGCGGAAACCAGAGGATCGTATAAAATGACGCACATTGGGAGAGACCTATGTCCAGCAGAGGACTGTGGTAGGCTAATTAATTGATTGATTGATTCATTATAAATTATGGTTTATTCTGCATGCAAGTTTCGCCCCGCCTGGAAGTATTTACGATTGACTTCAGTTTTTATCAAAGTTATACCTACGAGGAACCAATACATTAAAGGAAATTCCCATTAAATTGTTATTGTATTGCTCACCATAATATAAAGGTCTTAAGCACATTGCGAACAGCTAAGATGTATAAGGATGCTTAGTGGGGCAAAGCAGAGTCACTCTCACCCGGCAAAAAAATATTGTTTTATGAGTATTAATAATTAACATCAAATAGTTATACCCCCAAAATAGCGTTGCTAGTTGCGATGTTCACCGTGTAGTGTGCTGCGTCGTGTGTAGCTGAAGTGGTGTTATCAGTAGGTAGTGCGTAGACAATGGCGCGAGGGCGCAGGTGGAGGTCGCGCCCTCCGCTTGCGACACCTCCGCGCGCCGCCGCACCGCAGCACCGCCGCACGCCGCGTCAACGGTAGCCACCATTGTTATCGAACTTAGTTAGCAGCAATAAACTATTAGTATCTTTATTAGTTGTAAATGGAAATTATATTTCTATACATTCGGTATTTATTTAACGTTATCTAAGTTGCCCATAACTCTGGGTTTCCCTGTCACCATAAGGTGAGGGAAGAAATCTACCTCTGGAATGCCATGAGGTCTTACTCATTGCACTCCAGAGATAGATTCGTCAAGCAGACATTCATGGTCCGTCTGGTGTAAAAGAAAAACACGATAATTAGGTACATACTTCTGCACAACTTTTTTATAACTTCAGTGGTTTGGGATATAAGTTAGTGCTTATATTTGTGACTTTCGTGACAAGTGCATTTATAGTGGAAACAAATTCGGTGAATAGCAATAGACTAGGTCACTGTAATGTGAGATTGCCTGGGATCTATGATTATAGTTTCTGACACATTTGCGGGTATGTACAAGTACCTACCTTTGTATTAAGTATTTATGAACTTACTATCCGTAGAAAAGATATTTTATAGCATCTAAAATAACACACACATGTATATGGTACCTCAGCATTACATTTTTTCCGTAGGCACGAAACAGGGATTGAAACAGCAATATAGTTATAAGGAACTGCTGTGTGTCGTAAGTCGTAATGTGATATAAAAAATTCGTTATAAAAATATGAAGGTACCTAGACAAAGTAAATCATTACTATAAAAAAATGTTCAAAAACCATCAGTCACATCCGAGTGCACTACAAAAAATAATGATTGTCGAAAGGTGAGAAAATCCGCTAATTAACACGTCGCGGCCGCCTTCCAGGCGATTGTTCGCCACCCATTGTCGCTCCTGCTTTTATGAAAGTATAATTAGCTTTTGTTCAGGTATATTATTTTTTGAGCAAAATCCTCGATCGATCCCCATTCACTTGCAAAACAGGGCAGCCTGTGTTTACGTGTCGATGAACAGTAATTATCGGGGAGAAAACTTTTTGCGACCACAATTTGTCACCCTCGAGAAAAATCCAGTCACGTTTCGTAATTGAGTTTCCTTGTTTAAGACCAGCAGCTGTTATTGGTGCTGTGAGCCTGAGACTGACTGATATCACATGTAAGTACTGCAAGCAGATGCAGAGTAATATCGAGAGTCCCTTTGGCGCAGCACGTGCTGTTGTTTGTATGTATACATAATTAACTTGCTGACGAGCAATACCTGTGCCCAGCACCACTATTGCCACTGTCTGCACCGAAGCTTTGTTCGTATTTTTTGCTTCCTCTTCCCCTTTGCATAAATTAACATTTTTGCAATAGTAATGAACGAAAGGATTTCTTTTAATCTGTTGTTGTTGTTGCTTTTAAAGCAAGTGAGGTAGCGGTCGGCCTCAGATAGCTAGTCATTCTTAGACTGATAAAAAATAATGTTTGGTATGATTTCAAGCACAAACCTTGTTGTACAAAATTCGTAAGAAGCATAGACACGCACTCATAGAAACGTCCGTAATTATTTTTATTTGTCGAACTAGTTACAGATCACTGAGCGCTTTGTTATCTATTGCAATCATCTTAAAAACTTATATCCTTACAATCTAAAACCAATCCTAAGAATAACGCATTAGGTTCATATTTATATTTTGCTACATCATCTTGGGCATCTCCAGTTCTGGTTTTATTGATTACGAATATAACGTCTATTGTACATACGATTACGTTTCCTTTTCGTTTGGCAGATCGTGGTGGTGTGTCACCTGGTGGCCGCGGGTCGGCAGCTGGGCTATTGTGCGGCTCATCACTTGACTCGCGCGAAAGGGATGCGGCGCCATGTGAACCACTAACGGAATCCTGGGAATGATGCTCCCGCGCAGATAATGCGCCGTGTCTACTGTACCACTGTACAATGGCAATGCGATAAGTACTTTGTTTGGACATTTACTACACGATAAGAATTTTATAAATCTAAAACTATTCAAGTAAACGCGTATTAAACTATAAATTCGTTTTCATTATCACGGTAGGTATAGTTAATTGATTGTGTTACGTAAGTAAGTTTCTTGAACTTTAAATAAAAGTAGATGTTTTTCTTCTGCCAAGTGTGAAGTTTAGTAATCGAATGTAAGTGCTACTGATCACATATTTAATAAATGTCAATGCAGTGCCAATGCCAGTGCAAGCAGCCTTAAAAGGAGCATCTTCTTTGAAAAGTGGATTAATAGAAAAAGAAATGGGAATAAAAAAGCTCTTCTACAAGTAGTAACGCGAGTGTGTCGATGCGTGTTGTTGCCGATTTTCTAATATATCACAAACATTAATATGCTCTGGACCGGTTCTCGTGAGATCCGTTAGTGGTTTATGTAAATTATTTGGTTTACGGCGTGCCTCCTAGTTTACATTCGAATGCTTTAACTTAAAAACATACCTAACGTAGGAGTATAGGAACCAATGTCGCATTCGCGGATAACTTGGAGAAATATCGGAACGGAATTATAGAAAGTATAATTTACGAGAGTCGTAAACGGTGTCGCAGCACAATGATAACAGAGCTGTTCGGGTGTCATCGACGGTTCTTAATGATAGGTGTTGACTGCTGATAGGCTGATACTGGTCGTTACATCTGTGTTCTCAGCTATTTAGAAGATGACGTTGTTACATAAAAAAGCACAAGCCACCTTCAGAAAGTGGGTAAAGAGAATAAAAATTTGAAGTCAAAGATGGTGAAGAACGCATCAGATCCTTGTGAAATAAATGTGTAATTCTAATTATACTTTGTATTTGAAACTGAATATTACTTTATACGTGTTTGGTTAAGAGATTTATGTTAGATAATAATAAATTATTTATTTGAGCTCTGTTGTTGTAACCGCGTGTAAACTAGATTTAAGTGAATTCCTTGATACCGTGGGAACAAATAATCTACATTTGAGTTAGATGCTGTTACATGTAAACGTGACATTTCAATAGAGTAGTCGTTTCTAATGAAAAGAATTCGATTACTATGCACCGCGAAGAGGGCGACAGCGGCCGGCGAGCGAGGCCGCGCCTAGGGAAACGTTGTCCAAACTAGTTTGTGACCAAACGGCCATCATAGAGCCACATTGTCCAGATTAATGCACAAAACCGGATGCTGCGTCTCCCGGCCATCGATAAAACGGTCACAAACTCTATAAAACCAGCCCCGACACTTCTTTATGTGATCTCTAGCGCTGACCGCCCTTTCATAACGCTGCGCGCTTGTCATTCATCAAGCGAGATGAAAGGAATTCGTATAATCAGCTGATAGACGAGCTCCCGGGCCACTCGCTAACGGTACGTCTTTGATCAATTATCCGATCGCCTAGTCCTATCTCCCTAACCGGCTCGTCTAACGAATTTTAACGCACTCTTATAGAAATGGAAAGCTAACCAGTTTTTTTATTTCAATAACCCATGACTCTCGCTCTAAAATACGCGGGTTATGATTGTTTAGAATATCCGTTGTAACTGGAGATACAATGGGCTCGGGAGAAATCGTCGGAGGATGCGCGACACAGAGGGCTCTGATAATATCGTGTTTCGTGAACTCTGCGCCGATGTCTAATTTCCAATACAATGGGTGCTGTAAAAAAGTGGCCCAAAATAAATGTGTCACAGTGCCACCCTCAGGCGGGCAGACAATGGACAAAGGAGCCCTCAAGAGCGTGCGTGAGCGCATTTAGCGACGCCACAATGCGCTGCGCCCACGCGCTTTGTCGCGCATTGTCGCACAACACAATCGTGCACCGCCGATCGAGACGATCGCCTGCGTCTACTAGAGCACACGTGTGCACTACACGAAAAACATGTAAATCACATTATTCTCGAGGTGAAAGTTGAACGAGACGAGAAAAGTAAAAGTCCCGCGGCAGGCGCGGCGCATCTGCACCACCGTCGCCGATATCATATTATGTTAATTCGTTTTGTCGATATGCGGGGGCGGCCGCCGAAGGGTTTGTCGCGATTGTTGGCCCTTATCTCGTGTTTTGGGTACACAATGCGCCGTCAATTGTATTTTTTAAAAAGAGTCAAGAGACCAAAAAACTCGAGACCTTTCGTGGCGTATTCATTTAGTTCCATTTATGCTTTCCAATAATCTACTACAAATCGACCAATCTTTTTGTAACAATCGTTCTCAAAGCTATAATGCGCTATTCATTATCTATTTGACATCGCGTTTTGTGAAGGGTTTGAATCAAATGATTTATGTTTCTTTTGACAGGTCACACACGAGACGCAGTGGTCCTGACTTATCACGGTTCATCGCAAAATATGTTTCATTCAATACTCAAACATTGAAAAATTATGAACGTCATGCCAACATTTTCTCATGTTATAACTAGAAAAGTCTCATCGTGTGATTCTGCGTAATATTTATGAGGGTATGAACTTTTATTAGTAGGTTACCTACTCCAAAGTCATCCGAGATCTGCGTAGACGAGAATTTGATAATGAGGACGGGGCCTTAGATATCTCAGTTGGGCATAGTACCCAATCTTACGGCATGAGCCTGTAGCAAATTCAACACTCGTCTTAAGTATTGACTGTGTTAATTATAGTAATACAAAATTTACATTCTATTTGACAAAAAGTGCTAAGAGGCCGTATATTAAAACAGACAGGCACGCACAAAGCGAACGTGTCGAATGAGATATGATGCACTAAATCGTTTTTAATCATGTTTCTGATTGAATCGCAGGCGATAATGATCTTCGATTAGCGCGACGCTCTGCGGCCGTAAGTCACTCCGTCCGCGGCCCGCGGTCCGGTCGGCCAGGCGCAATAACACCATTTGTTCCTAATGGATCGGACACAGTGCTTCTCGTATTGATGGCAATCTCTTAAACGCGAATTAGCGCGGGGAACACGCGCCATATGTCGTGCCGCGGCGTCGTCCCGAGACTCCTCCGTTGCGGTAGTAATGTGGTGAGCACATGCATTTTAATTGTCCCATTAAGTCTTGTTAGGGGTAATGGCGACACGCCGCGCGACAATGCTTCCACTCTGCAACAATATGGTTTCCTGGTCGATCTTGGGCGTCAATGGATCAATTTTGGCCAAGTCATTTGAACGATAAAATTACAAAGTTCAAGTGCTGGTCATTAACCCTAGCGAACAATGGAAGGGCACCCTTAATCATAATAGAAGTTATCACCACATGAAATAGTGTACTCTGCAATTTATGGTGACTGTGTAAATTGATGTATCAGTATTAAGCAATGACGGAGATGATAGTGATATATTTTATTGCAAGTTATAGGTACTTGGGCAGAACTAAGTCAGGGCAATATTAGGTTAGGCAAATGTTGCAGATTTTGCGCGAACCGAATCAGTACAGAAAATCGCAACTCTTGAAAACCGAAGGTCATTTTCTATTCGATGTATAAAAAGCGTGTCGAGTCGACTGTGGCGCCCCCGGCGGCCGCCCGCCACATTGTGAGTCCGTACGATTCGCCGCACCTATTGTGCGACTGTTTCCAGCCAAAACGTAAATAAAGGCAGATGTAACCGTACTCCAAAATATAGAAACCCATTTTATATGGTCGCATCTAAAAATTTCGCCACAGAAATTTCGACCGAAATTCGCAAAGCATTAAGTTGAATTTTTGGAATTTGTATTAGTATTTATGGTCATTGTGGTGTAGGGGCGGTCGGTCCAAGGTCCGCGGCTGTGGGTAGTTTTACAAAACTGCGATTTAATAAAACTCATATTAAACGCTTATGGTATTGACAGCATGTAGCCATGGTATGTAGACGTGACCGGCGAGTAGCGCTACGGTGTCTTATTGTACCGAGTTTATCATTGAGTTTAGTAATATGTTAAAATAAAATAAATAGCATATATAATATAATGGATATAAATTTTAATTGCATTCTAAGTTAGTAACTTCACTCATTACTAATGTTTAAAATAGGTATATATTTTATAGAGGGTACTCTATAAAGTATACTCATGCTCACTGTATAAGGGGTACCTTATACAGTGAGCATCAGTGTAACCATTAGGTACAAGCAGAGATAGATTACGCGATTTGAGAGTTTCAATTCCGTTTCAATTAGGCTTCTTCAAGATTAGGCCAGCTGTTCGGCGCGGAAAACACAGGAAAGTTAGTTTCTTATGTAATTGAAAAAATAATACAAAATGTAGATCTCAATTCTTGGAATCGCGTCGCACATTCGCGGTAACAGAGCCGTAGCGCCGTACAGAGTGCCGCTGTTTACTTGCACGGCAAACACTGCGGCCCACACTTGGACAAATAGACGACTCGCCGCGCGCCCTAGCGGGATGCTCTTTTGTATACACCGATCAACAGCTAATATTACTTGAACAGCGTATATATCATCACGCTTTGTTCTCCAAGGTCAAGGTAGAATTGTGTACATGGGCACACATAACGAATAAAATAAGATGAGAGGTATTTTTTTATTAGACCCATTGGCACAATGGTTTAGTTAGATCCCTGAATTGAGCGATTATTTGGTTATTTGTTTTAACATGGCGAGTAGGGACATGTCACGTGGTGTATGGAATAAGATCCTGAAAAAGACAGAATTACACAAGTATGTCTTTATTTTAAAAAAAGACAGAAGAAGCCAACTGAGAAAAGTATATTATAATAACTTGAACTTACTGGTAAAATACTTTACAGACGATAAATAATACCTACAGCATCTATAAAAACAGCTCACTAGTGATTATTAATACACACACAATAGATATACAGGGAAGCTTAACAGTGCTGAACACAGTTGGTACTGTATGTTAAGCACATATGTTTACTATCCCATTCTTCTTAATCACTCACCGCAAGGAACAACAGAGGCCACAAAGCGGCACAATTGACCACTGCAGCCCCCACCCTTGCCGCAGTCAACAATTGAACACAACAGTGATTTGTCCAAAAATAATAGTTGTTGCCTGATCGATCACCGAACATTAGCCGGCGAACAATGACGACTGCGACCCCAAGGAAGTGATGTAGCAGCTTGTTTATGGCCAATTTATTGTTTGTTTCTCTTCGCTCCGTGGACTGCATAGATTCTATAGACTGTGGGTCGTGCGCGCACTGATCGGCATTGGTAGACCACCGGCTACATGGAAGTGCATCTATGATTACACGACACTAAGATTGTACGTACTTACATTAACTATCAATATCTCTATATGGTGAATCAATGTACAGCTAATAATTTCATTTCTTGTGAAAACAACAGTCATACTCAAACTCTTGAAACGGCTACCTTAAAAAGTTTGATGGTGAGAGTCATAACAAAATTCCCCAGCAAGCTCCTTTACTTACACAATGTCGCGATGTCTCCTGACCCAAATGCTTCTAAACGTAAAGTAAGTATATCCCTAAGAAGGTATCTTCTGATTAGAATTCGATCCACGGGATATACGAAGTACTATCTGAGTAGATTACTGCAGCAAACTGCAAACATAATATTAAATGCAAGTCATGCGCCATTCTTTCATATCAATACGATGCGTGTTTTGAGATGGAATAAATATTAAATCTAATATTTGTCACAGTGGCCGGTGCTTTATCGAGCAGAAGATGTCGTTACGAGAACCATTTGTAATGTTCAATGTTACAAGTGATTATTTACTGCATTTAACTCTATTATGGTCGAGACTTGTGTAATGTAATGCTATTGCATGTAATGTAATTAGTTGGTTAACAGTCGCCGAACCGAGTTGTGTGGGTGCGTGGACGGACTATAATCGAATGATGGAATTAAATGGGACTCGTTGACATCTGGGTGACCGTAGAGTCTAGTACCCACACTCACTTCAAACGCATTCGGTTAACATAACACAAAACTGTCCTGATCAATGTCTTGGATACTTACCGTGTGCTTGTCTCCCACCTAAGCGGTATAAAAAAGAATACCTCCGCACCGATATCAGCATGGGGTAGTTACATTAAAGTTGAATGTAATATAACTATATGGTGTCACATATAACGTAGGTACAAAGAGGAAGTTTAGCATAGTTTGTTAAAAAAAGTTACTATTAAAAGAATCCTTCTCACGAAAACAAAGGTCACGGTAATTACTTCCCACAAGGTGCGCCGTGTGCTTGTCTGCCACCTAAGTGGTATAAAAAAATTTGAACTTTACACAGTAAGTTTAAAAATTTGCTGTAAGTTTCTTCATTATATGTTCTAATAAAAATATAGTTCATTTGGTATCAGCTAATAGCCAGTTAATTGGAAGAACTTGTCTGCTGCAGTTCACAACCTACGGCGCCAGTGGTATGCAGAAATTAGTATTTAAAAGAATATTATGACCACGCTACTAGCCATATACGGTGGGACAGGCCCTATTTCTATCAGCGCGTAAACAAGCAAAGGTGCTGCCCCGTATTTTTCTCCACAGCGATGTATCACACTAGTAGTCGGCGCGGATAGTGACGTTCTTAAGAATTATTTTTATTTTACTCAATACGTATATCGCAGTGCATATATACGGATAAGTTATTGCTTGAGTAATGACATTTAGTTTTTGTGCTTAATTGTATGCAATTATCTTTACAGGAATTAACACGATTATGGCATACATAGCTGAGTAGAAGCGCTACCTGGTTGAAACGTCATACACTTCAAAGGTATGCGTAGGTATATACATAAATATCATCGTGTTCTTCTTCTTCTGTCGAATAGACGGCACTTCTGCTTTCAAATTACGTTTTCCTGGTGTGCTGCCACCTGCATTACGTTCTCGGAGGCGCTCATAAGTTCTTCCGGTGTACAAGTAGATGGGCATGCAGCACGCGTTAGCAGGTGGCCCATGGTCTTTGGAGCAACTTCACATCGTGTTTATGACAGTAGAGGAAACAATAGAGAAGTATGTTGAGATAGAAGCAGATGACGGGCTGTTGTCTCAGCTCTTGCAGCGTCAAAGGAAAATAGGCATGAGCATATATATGTACAGTATTAGCTGGATGAGGTGGGGACCTGGTAATTGGAAATACAGGCCTTGAGCCTTGCTCGAGCACCAGTCACCTATGGTACAATATTCATAATCATAATAATAATCATAATCATTTATTTGCGAAAATGGGTACATAAGGTGTTTACATGAAATATTTTTTTTTTAAACAGCCAAATTTCGCCTCAAGGCATGCAGTATAGGTACTAGGTAAATTATAAAATGAACTAACATTTAAATTTAAATTGACACAATCACTTCAACATTCATAATTAGGGATTCATAATAATGATAATAAAATATATACAATATCATAATCTCATGAGTAAAATTGAAACATAATAAAACAAACCATAATCAATGTCATAATGAATAAGATTGAAACACAATACAATTGAGTTATACCAAATGGAAAAACAAAATATACCATAAATCCAATTTTCATAAAATTAATAACAATGTCAATTTTTTTTTTTTTATATCAATAAATTAAAAACAATTGAGTTATACCGAATGGAAAAACAAAATATACTATAAATCCAATTTTCATAAAATTAATAACAATGTCAATAAATATGTAATGTCATAATGAATAAAATTTCGAATTATATAATGGTAATTATGTCAATATTTCATGCCGTGAATAATATCATAATATTACAACGAAATAAAATAAAAATTTTGCCATACATTACACACACTTGTCATCTAAATATTCTTGCACACTATAGTATGCCTTTTGTACCAAAATATTTTTCAGCTTATTTTTAAATTCGTATATATTATCGGTGCAGCATAGTTCAGTCGGCAGTTTATTGAAGATCCTTGACGTCATACATAAAATACTTTTAATCATTAGAGCAGACTTATTTTAAATTATTTTTATTTTATGTTGTTGCTGAGTACCACAGAGATGCTCGAACATCCGCTTATTACCTTTGACAAATGAAGCCACCTCCATGATATATAGGCTTGGGAAGGTTAATAGCTTTAAATTAATGTAGTGTGGTTTGCAGCTATCAGTTTTCGAGATTTTACAAACGGATCTGATACATCGCTTTTGGGCTTTGAAGACCATTTCCCAGTCCGTGGAGTTACCCCAAAATATTATGCCGTAGCGTATTACCGATTCCGCATAGGCATGGTATGCGGTCACTAAAGTACTTAAGTCTACGGTTTTTGCCAGCATGTATAGGGCGTACGATATGGATACGATTTGTAATATTGTGAATATTACAAACTTTACATAGTTTGTAACACTGTTTACATAGTTCCCAGAAAGGTCATGTTAAGATAACCGGCGAGCATATATGAAAACAATTATAAAAGTAGAAGAAGTGAAAGATGTATACCAGAATCGTGGCAAGTGCAACACTGTAGTCTCTGCCTACCCCACTGGAAAAAATGCGTGAATTTGTGTATTTCATCGGTAACATATAATACGAGTATATATTGTATTGAGAAATAAGTATATTATATTATTTTTATCGAGTAAATACCTGAAAATAAATATATATTGCTTCGAAGAAAATTCGCTATTAACTTTAATATGTGGATCCTAGCAGCTTAGCAAGAATTCAGAAAAAATCTTTTTTAAAATCCGTCGGCTAAAATGTTGTGGGTCGCTAGAATGTGTTTAGATGGGCAAATAAAATACGGATACCGGACAAGAAGACCGACAACACTACCGCGTACCTACACTGTAATATGCGGGCTTATGTCCACGTTTTACGATCCTAAACTGTAACAAATACATTACAAATGTGCGTGTGTGGTGTGCAGGGCTCTTAGAAATATGTAAACTCTGACACAACTTATAATGTACCTTAATGTACTTATAATGTAATTTCACTGAATGCGGTAATAGTGTACTGTCCTTTTTTTTGTCCATTGACTATTTTGTGGCGAGGAAACCGTGTTTTTAACTATTTTAATCAAGTTTTAAGATAAAAATTTAAATAAGTTGCTATGAAACCGAACAGAATACCCTCCCATTAGTTACCACCACTGGGTTAAGAGCTATATCAGAGTAAACAAGATATATTTATTGGTTATGGCGATAGTGTCCGGCCGTATTGAATTATGGCTGCTCTAACACAATTACATGTCCCTTGTGTTTTTGTGAAATTATTTATGAAGATCACGAATACACTGCAAAGTCTTAATATTTAGGATGGACTACAAGGCCTCATATTGAGTACCCGGTTACTTTCGTCAGAAGTGTAATGTTGAACCTAATTAATATTTGTTCTATTTTTTCAGTATGTCACTGTAGAGCCTCGTTTTTCTCAGTTGCACTGCAATTAATATATTTTATGTGTTTGTGAGGGAATGAGGAACCTTACCTCCTACCCTTCTCCTTTCTTCTCTCAGGAGAGTCAGGCAGGCACTTATATGCTGAACATTACAAAACATCACACTGCACTAGCTACTATTTTAATGATAATAATTTACCATGCTCATAACTGACTTAAAAAGCAATTCTTGCAAAGTGACTTTATAGTGCTTCAGATCGCTAGTCGTCACCAGTGAACGATAAAGAGGTAGTCAAAACTCTCGAATCGCAGCACCCTTAACCAAACTCAATAAAATGATTTAGATTTTAATTAACACAATAAAGGTTCAACAAATGACACACCGCACAGTTGCAAATCAGTGCTCGCTGGTAGCAAAAAACCGCACGTTTAGCTCGCTCCGCTCCCTCGCACACAAATCGAGTTAGGAGTAATCATATTAGGGCCCTTCTAAATCCGTCACTTGTAGCAGCCCCGCCACCGCACGCCACTGATGAGCTATTCTTTAAGCGAGGGGAATAGGCTCTTCACAATCAAACTAACTATGCGTGTGCAGGTATACAAGGTCGCCATTTTGAAAATCTAAATTTAAAATAACAGTACGAGCCTGACGGGACGACCTAGCGCAACCGTGTAAGCATGGTAGGAACTAAATATTCCAGCTCAATAACTCAGTTTTATATGCATTCGATCGAAGATTAAATATCTATTAATTAGCTCTACGAGCTTTATCAGGAATCGTTATGTAAAGAATATGAAATAAAAACCTATGTAATTATGTGTAGTGTTATCGAAATCCTTCTAAAATCATCTAAAACCAGCTTGAAGGTGCTGTAGCCCTTAGCCCTCCCTTACCTTTATCTGATTTCCCTCCTCTCCCTAGGATTTCCCTCTGCTGATAGCAATGCAACTGTATAATTTCTTGTTTTGCAAAGTGCCATAACGTTAATAACGGTTTTTTTTTTTATACCACTTAGTTGGCAGACAAGCACACCGCCCACCTGATGGAAAGTGGTTACCGTGACCTATGGACGTCTGTAACACCAGAGGAGTTACAGTCGCGCTGCCAACCCTGTAAGTACAGAGTTTCTGTGCCGTCAGCAGAAGACAAAGCAGGACAAGCCTTTAGTCTTCCCACTGACAGCACAAATTCTCCAGTGAGCTCTGGCTACCCTACTCACCGCTGGGAACACAACACGAAGTTATTATAACCGCGGTATTCTGTAGGGCGGAGGTACTACCCCAGTCGGACTGCTCAATCGGGCGGAAATACCGCCGTGTCCTACCTCCAAAACTATAACGCCTGTGAACTAGTTTAGTAGGATGAAAAAAAAGCATTAAAAATGTATTTTAAAGACGCCAAACCGATTTCTACGAACTCAAATTCAAAAAGGCTTTTCTAATTAGAACCTGTTCAGATTTTTGATAAAAAAAAGAAATACATTTGATCACACATTTTCGATGTCGATTAGATGTTTATTAAAAGGCTTATGATAGTGGTACTTACAGTTGTGTCAGGCGGTTGTCAATATGCCCGAACGCGATGGAGTCACTCGTGCATTTGACTGACACGTCACTGGTCATAATGCCGAGACATAAGATGCAGAGAGCCTGGTCCTGATGACAGTGACACTGACGACATAAACCAATGATGATGAAGATTAGCTCGATGCTGCAAAGTTACAATGAGCGAATCGTAGTTGCTTGTCGGCATAGTACGAATATAGACTTATGGCCAGCTAGAATATAATTAAAGTTAAGTATAATTAATGTAATCCAAGAAAAAACTAAACAATGGTTATATAAAATTGTGGACTACACACTCAAAGACTACCTTGGTAGTCTTACACTTTCTAGTATTACCAATTTGAAATATTTTGTAGAGGAACAACAATAGGAAATTCAGACATTAAGTCTTTACCACATTGATCCATGGCATACGTGTTAGCTAAGCCAATTTGTGTCGACGCCAAAAGAACAAGCAATATCGCATGTAAATGAGGTAAAACAATAAAATGATAAGCCAGCGGCTAACGGCCAGCTAACTAACTTAGCTATAATAAAAAAATACCCACAACATGTAAATAATAAAATAAAAAACTTCCTAAAAAGTTTCTTATCTTCTGAATGTAAACTATAAAAGGATAAAAAATACTTAATTTATCTTAATTTATCATCACGAAAATTATCATGATGATAAATAAATAAATAATTAAACATTATTTCATTCATGTTTGCAATAGTATACAATTTAATGAAGTTGCGATCTTCAAAAGGTGTAAACGTGATTGTTTCAATATTCTTATTGATTTAAAAGCTCATCAATAGCCAATTTATAAAAAAGGAAATAGAAGGCAAAATACTGAGACCTTTTGTTTTTATTTTCAGTTCATCTTTAAATATCTTTCAAAAGAATAAGTTAAAAACACTCAGCAATTTTCATGTGTCTTAACAATTAGGTTCACTAAACCAAATGAATAAATAAATAGAAAAAATGAGTAAATCAAACTACAATTCACCGTTTTTCTATTAATTTGGAGATGTCAGTACCTGTCTACTCTATTACATAATGCTAAAACACAGTCTGCCATACCTCACACAGTTGGCAAAAGACCACAATTATTAAACACTTATCGCTTTCAATTACAAAGTCAATTACGCACTTAGCATAAGAGGCTGATTGTAAAGTTTTTACACACAAACCGCTACAATAATAGTAACACAAATATTATACAATGCAAGCGAAACAATAAAAATATTATAAATTCAAATCGGAATGGTGCCCGAGAGCGTCGCTGGCGTCGGTCAGCGACACCGGCTGACAATACGCAATAAAAATTATAATACCATTATTTGTTTATCAATAAACGATTTGCATGTGTTAAGTGCATCGCGCCAAACATTGTCACCAGGCGGATTAGCATTTGAATGCGCCTGCGACGTTACGTCACACCCGCCGCGACCGCGCCGAGCACCCAGTCGGAGGTAGCGGCCGTCTTCATTGAGATAGGGGCTAATCATATCTATATTAAATCTAAATTTATAGAAACTATGTAACGCTAAATAATATGACACGATTTTTATTATGGAAAGAGCTTTCAAAATCGGGTCAGTACAACGGGAAATCTCCATTAACTCACAAGCCCGAAACTCAAAAACTTTACCTTTTTATAATAGTAATCGATCTATACCGAGATCTCAACATGAGGTAGTAATCTGATTGAACATGACATTCAATTTATTAGATGAGATGAGGACTCTGTGGTCCCCCACACCCGAAGAGGGCCGTCTCTTAAGAGACGGTCCTAGGCCGGCCGGGGTGCAAGGGATTGTCTTAGATAATCTCACCTCTGGCAACCTGTCCGACATAACCTCCCCCCCTGGCTCGGGTGGTGGGGTGTCCGTGGGAATTTCGCGCACATTAAATAAAAGCTACACTGATGCGATGGTATTTAGCTAGAAAACTAGATTTTGTCAATAGTATTATGTATTTGTATCTTAGATGTAAAATCAAGTCGTCTATAGTGATTTATCATACTACTAGTTTCTTATATAACATTAGATATAATAAATTAGTATTGAAGGTATATGAATTATTTCAACATTATCCCCGAACTTGCACTTTAGAGTCCGAGATCCACTGATACCTGACTCCTAAAGTCGAGAGGATACCATGCGCATCTTGATAGTAGCAAATGCTAGGCAGATATATCACAGTACAATTCTCAAGTAGTATCAGTTTAAATTAATACAGAGACATACTATTATATTGTTGACAGAGACATAATACATGTTATCATTTGCTGTGATGTTCAGCAGGTCTGACTACAAACTACAACGACTGGCTACAATAAGGCGGCTTATTAGTACTATTGTATTGCGATTGTCATCTAACCTCCGCCACTTAACAATGACTAGCCCGATAACCTCAGGTCACTCAGAATGCCACAACTTTGGTAGCTTTTCACTCAACTTACGAGTACAAGCGACGAGATTTACCTGCTCTAATCGCTCGTTCATATCAACCCGTACCATTTACGATAAGTAGATAAGGCACAATCGAATGTAATGTTGGCCTTGTATTTTAATAACTGGCTAATAAGTCTATGAGCAGTTGTGCCAGGCTGTTTAAGCCATGAGTTCAAAGTGCCAACAAGTATAATTTATATAGGTTCTAACGACTATTTGTTGAGTACTTCCAATTCTAGAATGATGTTAGCAAACGATCTTCTAGTCTAAACTAAAACCTCTCAACTAGGCTATATAGCGTATTATGCGGATAGTGCGCCACCTTAGTGAGACAAAATGAAAAAATAATTCACTTAAATGTAAACTAGCTGTTGTAGTAAAAATATAATAACCATATCACCATCTCATATCAAGTTTCAATTATTCTCTCGTTTAACTCAATGTATTAATTACCCTACACTACACTTAAAACTACAGAAACGGTTCGTAACGTATAGGTACATACACATAACGGTTACGACACGTGTTCGGTTGTGATTTTTTATTTCTCATTTGGGCACAGTTACTGTTGTGTTCAACATGGTTGCCATGAATTTAATTAATAATAAATTGCTCAACAAAAAATTCATTACTTAATTAATAATTACCTATGAAAGTGGTATACGTGTATTATTTGAACAAAATACTTGTGAACGTTATTTTAATAATACATTAAAAGAAACACAACTATGTTTATTAGATGCAAAGTGACATTAATGTACCTGTTTAATAAAGAAAGTTCGTTATGTTGTAGCAAGTCACTGAAGGAAAAGAAAGATGCGAGGTTCGTAACGAAGAAAGTCTTTCACGGTACAATGAAAGTCGGCTCATGTGCAAATAGCTACAAATAAAAAGTGTCGCACATTTCGGGTGACAGCGGACAGCGGGCTGTCGGTACCGTCGTCGGCGCGTGCGCACCCGTTTCCTCACCGAGCTCGGTTTCGTTTCCGCTTGTATGGTTTTGTAAAAATCATATGAATAGTCCGAAAGTGAACCCACCTTGAATATATTTAAATTAATTACGCACTGCTAATGGCGGCCGGCCCAAGGACGATTTTTGCATACGATTGTAACGGAACATAAATGGTTATCGCTGGCGCTGTGGCCAATTTTTTATGTGTCGTCGTCAACGCGCTAATAGTTTACTCAATAATAGACACTGTTTAATAGGAACACATCTATTTTTTTCGTAAGCAATATGTTGATTAGGTAGATACCGCCTGCCTCGCCGCGACTGTCGCGATCGTGGCTCCATTTAGCATTGACTTCTTCAACTTTGGTATTCACTTCACTTTTTGATATTTGACTTGGAAATATAGAAATGTTTTGTTTTAGCAATATTTTAGTTTTTAAATAGGTATCTACATATATTAGTATCTAAAGTTCTTTTTTTTTCTCTCCTTTTTCCATAAAAAACGTATAAAAGATTAATTTTACAATATCTATGCAATTTTGAAGTCATTAATTAGTATGTTAACATTTCCTATAAATAGTAATCGGAATAAGGAAATGAAAGTTTATATTGTGTCAGTTAGTTTTTTTTGGGGAGCGGTGTCCATGCTCTGGTACCTACAAACCTTGGACATTTTTTTTCAGAAACAAAATTACTTATCAATCAATCATTCAATTAGCTAACCGCAGTACGCTAGCCATAGATTACTTATAGCTATTGCAAAACTTCAAATTCAACTTTTCGCTTATTTTGTCCTTTTGACCAATACATATTTTTTAAACAAAGCTCAAGAGTTTGAGACAAATGAACACTTCAAGATAAGACACGAGACAGTAATTATCTTACATGTATAATCTGCACATGACTGTGACTGCTGAAAAGCATCCGAAACTTTAAAGTATACGTAGGTACTATCACGTAATATAATAAATCAATAAAATCCGTTAAAAATCAGTTATATTTAAGTAAGTTAATAATACTAATAAAATAGTTTTGTAGCCAATATAGTTTATTGCCACTGTTTGTGCTGCGCAGGCGCCGGGTGCGCGCTGCACCGCCGACCGGGAGGCTGACCAGTGACCGGTGACAATGCTTACGAGGGGAGCGGCCCAGCCACCCCTAACATCTGGAACAGGTTTGGTACAAGTACACTGATTTAAATAAATTCCCATACGGCGCACACGCAGTGCAAGTGAATTTTTGAATAATTTCGCTCGATGCTGCATTTGGGACCAAACCCGTTAACAATAGGTAACATTATTTGGTTTTAGGTTAAGCCACAGCAAATTAATAAAATAATTTAAATATTTTGAAAAAAAAAGGTGCATATGTAATATTGGGTTCGATTCCCAGGTCAGTTACTGGGTATATGTGTTGTACTACTACTGTGTAAACTGTTTGTGGCACATAGTCTGAAAAAAGTGCCTAACTGCAAGGAAAGAATTCCTATTCTTATGATGTGCTTTTCTTATTTTATTTATAATGTACCTACTTACAATAAATGCTAGTTAAAAGCACCTCAGTCGACGCCTTTGGAAATAAACAGTGAGTGAGTATATAAAAACACTAAACACAAAAAAAAACTGGACAGGTTGCGCAATAACACGGTCCAAGCAGAACCAAATACCTACGTGCGCTGTACCTGTGTCGCAGATCATAATTTATTATGTATTTAGAAGATATTTTTTTATCTCTGTGAGATATCGCTGCAAAAAACCAGAACTATTTAGAATGGAAATAATTCAAACCAGTAGATATAAGTTTTACGACATATCTCACAACAAGTCCTTCCACTAAAAAAAATAAAATGTATAAATAAATAACGTTTAATGTCCATCCACCACATATATTATTAGAACATATGTCACGTTTACTTAATTTTTATTTTTTTCAGAAACCATTAACATATTAATATGGTTGGTATCGAGTGACCAGACATTCGCGCGGCCGACTGTACCTACTGCCAGCAAAAGGGTGGTGTATAGGACGCTACACGTTCCATAATAAGGGTTTTGTTAAGCAGTCTATTGATGTGCGAGAGCCAATAATAATAATAATGCGACTTGTATTTCTACATGTACTCGTGTAAAAATAGTGTAATTTACGAATAAGGAATTAAAAAAATCCTATACTTACTTAGTTCAAACAAATGATTCGAATTTGTTGCATAAAGTAAAAGAACGGCATTATTACATTCCTTCTTATTTAATCGTTTTTATTCTTTTGTAAATATCCACCAATAAATAAATAAATTGTTGATCAATAACGACATATGACAAGACACTTCGTCATTTTGCACAAGTTGCCACCGCGCTTGTCATTTTGACGTTTAATGGATGTGAACGGATTTGATTGAACAGTCTACTCCCTACCCTGTTAGCTAAATGTGGACATTGTGCAGACTATATAAAATTGACCTACTTTATGAAAATGTAATTGGATCACTTAGTTACGGTCTTGTATTTATCACTCCTTTTCGCCGTATTATCGCCGAAAAAAATTACTCAAGTCAAACTACTTGTTGAATGAAATTTTATAGCATTTAGTAAGCTTCAAATCGATAAAGATAGGAAAATTTTTGAATTCATTCAGCCATCATTCGAACCCGCGATCTTCCTTCTCTGGATCTTCTTCTGGAAAGCTGGTAATTTGACGTCAACAAATGGCCCAATGTACACAATCATTATTTATTACTGATCATTACATTTATTAATGATTGAACACAATCATTATTATTGGCGTATACATGTTACTGTTCAGTGTTCACACACTCCTGTCTCTACTGTCGTAAATATACAGGAGTGAGCATATAAAATACATCTGTATCCACACGTAGTAGTAAACATTGTCGTTTGCCGTTGCGAATGCGATGTTACGTTTTCATTGCAAGAGATTATAGTTCTAAAATATATTTGTACGAGTACATCTATAAGCTTCAGTATGTCATGTTGTGTGATGTTATAGTTAAGTAGTGGCTATTTAACTTTAATTGCCATAGCAATAGTAAGTTAATGGCGATAATGGATATCGTTAAACATCGCTCAGCGCGCGCATTAATCAGGCGCGGGCGCACGTCAGCCCGCATCCACTGCAAACGTCGGCGTTTTGCCGCGGCGATCAAGGTAACACTCGCTCACACGTCGCCCGTGTGCAGGAGCCCTTATGAGGTGCTAATGAGATATATATTTTTTTTACAGGGAAACACATTAAATAGGCACACATCGTTCACTCTGTGGTAAGGAGTAACCGTGGCTTGTGAACATTGAAAACTACTCGCTCATTTATGTAAATTGTATTTATTTTATATTGGTTAATTTACACAGGTACTAAAATATTTGGGGAGATATTACTGACAGTGTATTCATTAAATTAAGGTACAAGATAATTGGCAACCTTCCGCCTGTCATACAGATTGTGTATAATATGAAGTCAGCGGCTGGCGCACAGCCAGTCCGCACAATTAATCAGCCGAGGGTTGCCCCGTCGACTCGCATTTGTTTTACATACGCAGCTAAACTGCGTTTAGTCGAGACGTACGATTAATGAACCGCCTCGAAGACGAGCCTTGTCGACTTGCCACATTATCGCAATAGGACAACAGTAAACCGCTTGTGTACTAGTACCTTTGTAGGGGGTTCAATCAATAAGCCTATCGCAGTCGCTACTGTTTCCAAGCTGGCCAGACGGTATGGTACAGGGTTTTATTTTGAGTTTTCTCTCGCAGTGATATCGTCTGCGTATTTTTCCGTTAGTCGCCTCTTACGACACCCTTCGGATGAGACGGAGTAGTGATTGCTGTATTCTTTCTCCGTCACCACAAGGATAGGATAGGGAGTTACACTTACACTATATATAATAAAGACCGCGTATAAACAGACATATTTCACCAGCTTCATTTTGTGGTGCCAAGTAAAATGGATGGATTTAAACATGTCAAATATAGATATAGCTTAGAAGGAGCGTGTGCGTAGAACATGACTTCATGGCTACCTGTAATAAATAACAACACCTACATATTTAATTGTAAACAGTTCACACCTGGCAAGAAAGGAAGACGGTCATTTTTAAGGCTTCCGATTGCATGATCAGTTCGAACATCCTTTT
The DNA here is from genome assembly GCA_963662185.1 of Eilema griseolum. Taxonomy (NCBI): domain Eukaryota; kingdom Metazoa; phylum Arthropoda; class Insecta; order Lepidoptera; family Erebidae; genus Eilema; species Eilema griseolum. The sequence continues at coordinate 28,681,347 of OY759237.1, read as the reverse complement.
ACAAAACTATACAGACAAATTTATGTGCTATAAAAATCTGATCCATATTCTTAATGGGCTTGAAATCAAATTCAAACACCAATTCTACGTTTCTTGTACCAATACCAGTGATGTAACAAATGACGCAAGGTAGACAAAACGATGAGTATTTGGTTCTTCGCCTAATCTATAACACAACAAATAAACCAGTAGCCCCTAAGAACCTAAAGGCTCTACGTTACAGCTGGTGGTTCGTATCTTGGTCATCACTTTACCAATGTGAACCCATTTCTAACACAAGCTGATACAAATGTGAAAGTTACTGTGTTTAGTTTTCAGTCAAACTGAACAGTTTAAGAGATACGAGTAAATCATGAAATAACAAAAACTTCTCTTATTCCATGAAAAACCACGAGCAAAGCCACAAGGTGCAGCTAGTGCCACGCACTGATTGAACAATTATCAAATCAAAGAACTTGACGTTTAGAAATCTGCTAACCTTTTTGCATTATAAACGCCTAGCGCTCGTTTAACCTAATCTCGAACAATAATGTAAAAACACGCCCATGTTTACGTAGTAGAACCTCTCATATGAACCTTGGCTGGTGATGATTACCGTCACGCGACGCGGGCGCTGGTCAAGGCGCACCGGCGCACGCGCACGCCACCCACAAACACGACAATTTTTTTCTACCCACATTCAGTAGACGAAATGGCGACCACGTAGACCTATCGCTCATGCAAGTTAAGCAATGAATACGCTGACCACAGTTGCCTTTCAGGCATCGCCCGCTAAACTATTTATATCCTCGCCGTCGCAAGAAACCTAGCTTTGACAGGTCAGGACACAAAGAATTCAAGATTAAGCCTAGTAAGTTGATAACAGCTAGGTCTTCGTGTCAGCTGCAACGACATCTAATCATTACGTATGGAGAAAAACTAGATTCAATGGCACAGGGAATACAAATGTGGGATCTAGGGAACAATTTTATGTAAGAACTATATATTAAGAATAGTTTCTTGAGTCAGTAAATGAAAAAATTATGCCTTCGACGATTTACTTCGAGGTATATAAAAAGTATATAACTTAACCGTAGTGTACGTTTCTATAATTGGCAATAACCGCCACTGATTACGCCAGTGGTAATTACAATAATACTCAGTAATTTATTTAATGACGATTGCAGTCATTCAATGGTGATGATAATTATGACGACCAATGTGACAGCGTGGGAACACCCTCAATCCCACCCTTACCTATCCAGAACAACAGGGCTGAGGTATGTCTTTATTAGGTGCAAAAAAATCTAGGTTTACCAGAAACCACCATTGTAACATTGCCGTTGATGTTTAACTGGATTTCATTCTTTTGACTTCATTTACAGTTTACCAGCGACAGTTTATCAGGCGGTGCGAAGTTATCGTTTAAGTTTTTTTGTATACCAGTTAGGTGATAGACAAGTACACAGCCCACTTGATGAGAAGTGGTTACCGAGGTCTATGGACGTGTGCAACACCAGAGGCGTCACCACTTGCGCTGCCGACACTGAAGAAACTTTCTAATGCCTTTTGAAGAATCCCATATTGAAGGCGCATGGGAAAACCGCAGCAGGGAGTTCATTCCACAGCTTGAGTGTGTTACATAAAAAACCTAAGTTCTGCAAACAGCGCTTGTTATGTCTATAGCACATCAGAAATAGGTTAAGCTGTACAACTTAATCGAATGTATTCGGCGTAGTTACAATAACTTGTAACAATTGTATATAAGTAAGTTGATATATATTATCTTATGTAACGTTACTGAGATCACTGATCTCCAAAATGAGAATAAAATCGTCCAAAATCTCGACGCTCATGATCAGCGTAAAATGACGGCGTGCGGCGTATCGGGATGAAAAATGATTATAAACCAAAATCGCTCAAAATCCACAACGACACGGCGCGTTACGCGGCTTTGTTCGCCTGTCGCGCCATGATTTATCGCCGCTCGGGAATCGAACGCCATGCAAAATGTTGCGTCACGCCGCGAACCCCGTACACCTACAAAACGTTTCACTGGATCACATGCCAAAAATTTTGATAGAAGTTCAATTGTATAGCTTGGAGTTTCTCGTTCAAGCTTGTAGGAGTGTTCGCAGACTGTGGTCGGTGATCGCTCGTTGTGTACGAGAGCTATAAATCGGACGAATGAGACGTCATTCCGATTCGATACGTATCGGCGGCGTGGGGGACTTAATGCTTAGATTCTCATTGATTAAGTATACCTATTTAGTGAGACGTGGATTATACTAACTTTTTCTATTGGGGAGTATTAAAATTTTGTTCTTTGTTGTGCCGAGTAATAAATTGCACGAGCAGTAAGTACTGATTGTAAAGACACGACTTGTCGCGGCCACAGTCGCGCAACTTTATGTGGCGGGTGAATTTATTGCGCCTTCGTGTGGAATCTCGTTGTTTATGACTAGACCTTCACTAGTGTTAGATGTATTGAGCTGGAGAGTTACGATTATCCCTTGAAGAGCGCAGGGAAGTATAAGCAAAGCCATAATTTAGGTATACACTCGTTCAGCGGCTGTATCGTTGGTGGCTAGTAAAATTGTATAACATTTAGTTTTTAACAGACAACTTCCTTACTGGACTTGTTAGTCGTTTTTCATAGTAATGCGCTGATTATTAGAGACCCGGTTCACTAGACTAGAAGGTAAGATGAAACTATTGTCTATCACAAGCTACACCACGTTTTAAAAAGTATTGAGTATTTGGCGACTCATGCACATAAAGCAAGGCTTATAGTTTATGTTGGATGGGAATGCTTCGATACTGCTGCATTTGGCTTGGTTTTACCTTAAAATTAATGTATAAAAACCAAATACATTTTTAATTTGATTTGGTATTTAAAATTTGATAATAGATTCCAGTAACAAAAATGTAAAATTTCAAGGTGATTTTAAAAATGCTGTGGTCTTATTTAGGTACGTGACCTAACGCTTACTTACTACCAGTTATCAGAACAATCAATTCCTCTCCGCCGGCTGGCACAGCTCAGTGGGCCTGTTCTTACAGCAGTTCGATACGGTCTATATTTCTCATGTCACAAAAAGTAGACGTGTAGAATGCGATACTAATATTATATGAGATATTGTATAGGTTGGTTGGGGGGCTGGTTCGGACCTCGGAGTTCAATCATCTATCTATTTTAAACACGCTCTTATTGGTTTCATTCTGATTTAACTGTAAGTAACTAACTGTGTAGGTAATGAAACAAATCATGGATGTCACATTTATCTAACCTCTAGTATTATATTAAACATATGAATGTAACATATGGATGACAATATATTTATTTTACACAGTTGAAATGACTTAACGACCGCAGGTTGTTTATAGTGAAACTCTTCAACGGCTACTAGGTAAGCTATTTCAATTGAAAAAGCGATGACCTAGGAGTCACTAGTCACTCAACTTGTTCAAGTTTGATTGAGATTTCTTCTACAAAGACTTTGAGAGGTCGATTTGCGAGTGAATAAATATATTGGAGTCCATCATTCTGTAGAAAGAGAGCAAGGCGGACTTGAGTATGAACTTATTACTCTCACCTCTAAACTTCTTAAAGAGTCACTAAATTATAGTTCAATGTAGTATGGTGCCATAATATGAGAAATTTGTAGCATTCGTAATTAGACCATATTTTAAATCATTGTAGCACAGTCTTCGTATAAATATGCTAACAGTAGGTCCTTACATACATAAGAAGAATCCTTTGTTTTATGTGTGCTGACCTGCCGACCGCCATTGTTTGTCTAAGGAGTCACCGGCGCGGCGTGGTGGTGGATCGTGGTCCGATGTGGCATTGTGGTGGCTGGTGGTACAAAGCGACACGTATCGGCAGCGCGGCGTGTCTAATGCGGACTAATGCTACTCGGAGAAGCACAATGACAGACGCAGACAAAACTGTAGTCTGTAGTGTGTGCGCGTTGTCTCCAGGCACGAGAACTGACCAGTACCTACGGCTGCAGTCACGTTTACCGGTTATTCTTTACGTATTTGTATTTTTACATTTCATTACCAAGGTTATATCAAAGTAACCGTGGTACTACTGGTGATTCTACCGGGTGTACTACGGATAACAAACAGCCCAACCCGCAGTTTGTCTGGTAAAGTGGAGCACAGAAACCGAGGTGAAAGCTTCAGAGAAGATTACTAGTTTAGCATGCAAGGAAAAACATTGGGGCTGTTAACCCTGCCTACCACAGAGGGAGAGATGTGAGAAGTGTATGAACTCGTTAATCTATTACTAAGGTAGAACATAAGACCAAGGTCGAAGGTTTATCTGATGTTGAGTGGATATCGTGAAGAACCGAAATATGTATATATGTTTCCGGCATATTCTATTGTATGCCTATCTTCCATTGCACATATATTCACGCAGCTGAAGCTTCTAGTGTCGAAAATGTTCCGAGGCAACGGTAACCGTTTACTAATAAACAACGTAAAACTGAATATTAAATAGAAATTTAACGTTTCATATTCTAATACGACCACTGTCCAAGGTTTTCTAGTACATGGAACATATTGTCCTCTCTACGGTTGATAGTCAGTACTGACCAGGTGTGGTACACACTCGGGTCTACTCATTATCATATCAATTCTTTGAATATAGAATAAGTAACAAAACCGTTACACAAGTTTTCTTTCTAGCAATTGATTTATAAACAACATTAGGGTTGGAATTAGGTTAGAGACTGTTAATGCTGTAACGCAAGAAGGTTGTAGGTTTATTGGATAATTAAACGTTTACTTAGTAGATATTATTTCTACAGCTAGTTTTAAATTATTAGTATTATTTCTATTCAAGTTCTCATGTCGTGTGTCGTGTGACAGTGGAGGCAGTCACCGGTGTTGTGCAGCGCGTCGCCATTGCTTCTAAACTATTCGACTCACACGTAAGCTGTTAGGAACGACGCGGGATAATGAATACAAATACACGGCTATTTAACTTCCTCGCTCAGATCACGAGAATATTAATACAGTTTTCGTTTGAACCTTTTATTTCAAGGGCAAGAGCTTTAGCTTGGGACACGTCCACATGCCACCGACAGCGCGGTTGGCCGCGCCGCGCCGCGAACAAACAAGTATCATTTAGAATTTGTGTTCAACAATGTAAAAAAAAATTTAATGTTTCTCATGACTGTAAATTGTGGAAAGTGTATGCAGAGGTTTGAATGTCAACCGACACTTTTTCCATTAGTAAAGTAGCAAACAACGCACAATTCACACTGATGGTATGAGGAAGGTATTTTATATAAATAGTAGTGGTAACTCGGCACCACCTGTAGAACAAATGCATTGGAGAAAAGATAGATAATAATAAGAATAAGAATAAGAATAATTTATTTCAAAAAAGGTACATTATAAATTATAAATTTCTCCTTATAGCAGTCCTGGAGTGTATGGTAAAAGCTAGATGCTATACAATTTAAATTAGGCTATAAGGAGTGCTTAGGCATTCGTACTAGGGGAACCCTGTATCACGAATGCCCACACCCTCCTATTGATCAGCTGTGCAATTATCCAAGCATACAGCGCCAAGCGCAGCGCCGCGACAGCCCCGACAGAGATTGCCATTGGTCTATCTGCTGTGACGTCGCCCAGTCCGACCAACGGCAACCCCCACCAGGCCGCCGCAACACCGCGCCCAACGCCGCACACCTAGAGAATATGATTATAAGTTGCTTAGTAATAGTTTAGAGATATTTTCTTTTTAATTACGTACAGTCAATTCATTGCAACAACAATAATGAATTACCAAAATAGTGTAAATGAGTGTGTGCGTGTGAGAAATTGTGTGTGAGTGTGTATGTGTGTGCGTGTGTGTGTGTGAATGCAATCTATTTCGGTATGAGTAGAAGTGTTTCTGTTTCCTCATATGTCAGAGTTTTTAGCCATCTATTTACTGCATGTTCACAGTCGTGCCGGGCAAGTGCAGCAATGTTCAAGTACTTGTTCGCTTCATTGTAAAGTTTGGGACCCAATATCCAAAAATGTCTTTCTGCAGTTGCGGTTCTGTGCCTTTCGGAGGTGAACACATTAAGTCTCCTGCGCAAACCAGTTCTCATGTTCAGTGAGTGAGATGCTGAGGCATGCATGCGTAGGACTGCCCTGAGCACAAAGAGTTGTCTAATGGTAAGGACCTCACAGTCCAAATAAAGGTTTGTTGTCGGATACCTAAAGGGTCTCTTGCACATAACCTTGAGAACAGCTCTTTGTGCTCTCTCCAGTCGAGTCATGCTTGTTTGAAATGTGCCACCCCAGGCGGCAATGCAGTAGCCCATCAGAGATTGCGCAAGAGCGAAATAAACGTTCTTTAAGGTTGCAAAATCCGCTGACGATCTAAGCCTTTTGAAGACGAATAATAATTTTCGAATTCGCGGAACCATGGTGTCAATGTGTTTATTCCAGCTGAGTGTGCTGTCAAGATGTACACCCAGGTATTTAAGATGTGATTTCCTTGGAATGGTGGTACAGTTGCAAGAAATATCTTGCGTGCAGGATTCGTGTACCCTGATGGGGAACAACTCGGTGCCGGGTTGCCCCACTGTTGAACACGAGAATGTTATGTAAGAGGTTTTTTCTACATTTAGGGTAAGAAGACTACAAGATAACCACCCTGAGACTGTCCTCAGGCTTTCCTCAGCCAGCGCTCGTGCCTGACCCCAGTTTTGGCCGTCAACTAATAGTGTGGTATCATCGGCGTATGTAAATATTTTAGTGTGGGGCAATTCAAGAGCACATAGGCCATTTATATACACTAGGAATAGTGTAGGTCCGAGAACGCTGCCCTGAGGAACTCCGTACGTGACACGTTGTTCACCGCTCGTGACGTTTCCTATTTTAACACACTGACTTCTTTCAGTCAGATAGTCACGAAAGATGTCTAGCACTATTCCTCTTATGCCAATTAACTCTAATCTGTCCACAAGAATGGGAATCGAAACCGTGTCGAACGCCTTCGACAGATCTAGAAATATTCCAAGGCACTTCTTGCCAGAGTCAAGTGTCCGAATGATATGATCAGTCAGGTCAGTTACTGCATCCTCTGTTGATCTTCCCTGTCTGAAGCCATACTGGTTACTTGCAAGAATTTTATTTTCGTTTAGGTAGTGAACCAGACGTTTGTTGAGGGCTTTTTCCATGATTTTGGACAATGTGCTGAGCACTGCGATTGGTCTATAGTTCGTGACATTACTCCGATCCCCACTCTTGTAGATCGGATGAATCAGCGCTTTCTTAAAGACACAAGGGAATGTACCCTTTGTGAAGCAAAGGTTTATGATGTGCATTAGGGGAGGGATTAGGAAGGTGCGAGCTTCCTTCAAGAGATTGACAGGGATGCCATCCCACCCAATAGCACATTCGTTCCGTAATCCTAATATAATGGATTCCAGCTCCATTTCGTCTACACTCAACAGACCCATAGAGTTGCCCAGGATGTTCCGCGAGTGGTCATTAACCCTGAAAGGTAGGTTACGGGATCCAGTATCAACACCATTTCTTTGTTGGGCAGTGATATTGTCGGCTAAAGTTTTGCCAATATTAGCAAAAAAATAATTGACATCATCGATTGATGATGAACCATTATTCGATGCTTCTAAAAGTTCAACTGGGGTAGTCTTGTGGTGCTGCAATTGTGCAATTTTTTTAATAGCTTTCCACATAGATTTTGTGTTACCCTTGGCGTTAAGTAGTTCTTCCCTTTCGTAGGCAATTTTTAGGTTTTTCAGGAGATTGTTACAAAAATTACGATACCTCATATAAGTGACCTGACAAATCATGTTGGCAGGGTCTTTTTTGGCTTTCATATGAAGCCTATCACGGTTCCTGATACACCTCAAAAGGCCCGGCGTAATCCACGGCTTTATAATTTTGGTTCTATGAGTTTTTTTTATAGCCATGCTGTTTGCATTCACTACGGTTGATAGCTGATGGACAAAATGTTCCGCAGCGAGATTTGGGTCATTTGAGGACAGAACCTTGCAAAAATTTAGATCTTTGATGTCATTAAGTGCAGCCTTAACATTAAGTCTAGTGCCATCACTCCCAGCCATGGACTGTTTTGGTGTATACTCTAAGCTTAGCAGTGTGGGACGATGATCGGTTATGTACGCATTCAGTACCATTGCCGATGCTACAGTGGCTTTAGTTTTTAGCATAATGTGATCCAAACACCTCTCCATTCGTGTGGGAAATCGATGAGCAGGCAGAAGGCCGTGAGCAGCAGTGAGGGCAAGGTACTCTTCGGTAAAAGAGTTATTTTCAGAGGGGTGTATATTAATATTTATGTCCCCTGTTACGACTACAGTTTCATATGCTGAAAGGGTTTCTAACACTGTATCTAGGCTAGCCAAAAAATTCCCGATTTGATTATATGATGGGGATCGATAAATAGCAACAATTGCTAAATTCTGTTGCCTAAGCACCAGACAGGTACCGTCCACAAACGTAGGTTCCTCACAAATCACCGAGGCCAGTCTAGTAGATACATACACCACCACCCCATCGTTTTGGTTAGAGAAGGTCGATCCGTATGCCACGTAGTTATCAAGCATTGGTATGATCGGCACCTTGCTCAACCAGCATTCCGTCAGGACAATGATATCACAGCTGATATCCACCTGCGACAGCAGAATATTAAGCTCGTCGAAGTGGCAGTTCAGGCTACATATATTCATATGAAAAATATTAATGTTTTTTCGATTGCTGCTACTAATGTGTTTCGAACACTGGTCAGGGTCGCAGATGTAAGCCTTTGCAATATCAGTGTCATCTATATCATAGCATATTGTGTGTATAGAAGCCATCGATTAAATTGCAGTAATAATAACAATAAAAACAACAACAAATACCCGAAGCCAACACCCGCACGGGATATGACATGTGATGATGGGGGAGTTACAAACTGTCCGAAAAGTAGGTTGAGGGACAAGGAGCACTGCTCAATGCATCTAATTGATGAACCCAAGCATCCAGGGAACCCCGGATGAGAGCATCGGAGACAAGTCATGATTTTACTATACTTTTGTGTAGAATAAGTTATGTTGTGTAATGTGTACGTTTTAGTGTGCAGCTGTAAGTTTATCGTGTTGTGCAATTCACCAGTGCAATTTTTGTCGTTCGTATTTTCAATATCATTTTGTAATTGATCAAAAATGTTGTACCAATTTTCATAACAAAAATAAATTAATAAATAATTAGGAATATCAAAAATAAATTTATGGAACATGCAATTTGAGAAGTGACTTGTAAACTTTTGTGATATTAGTCATTTTGGTGTCTTTAGTTTGACCAGGTCTTCCTCCGTATCGATGCGAGAATAAGGCTCGCCTTCTTTCTTGCGTAAATAAATTCGTCCTCGTGCAGTCCAGCAGTATTTGAATTCATTTTCAGAGGCAAAGTCTCGCGCCATATAAAATAACTTTCTTGCGTTGAATGTTAGGTTCTCAGTGACATAGACAGGGAGAGCAGGTCCGGCCAGTTTAAGGTGTTGAGTGTTTAATTTATTACCACCATTTTGCCTGTTATATTTCTTAATAGACTGAAGAAATTTGTCTTTCGTAATAATATTGCTAAAATCAACTACCATCGTTTTGCTGTGGGATTTGGAGTGGATCCTGTAGATATCTCGTATCTCCGTTTGCTGTAATGGTATGTCTAATGTCTTCGCAATGTTTTGAACGGTATTTAGTAGATCATTCTTATTTTCCAAAGGTTTTGTGGGAATGTTTTTGATCTCGATACAGGATTCTCTTTGATTTTTTTCCATCGTCTCGACCCTTTTTTGTAAGCTCTGGATGTACGCAAGGTTGTTTTTTCTCTCGGTTTCGAGGTGATCGAGTTTGATTTTCATCTCCTCGTATTGTTGGGAGACGAACAACATGCTAGTTTGTATGTCATCAGTTCGGTCTTTAATTAAATTAATTGTTTTCTGCAGAGATTCCAATTTAATGTCCTGCTGTATTTTGAAGTCTGTGAACATTTTTCTTATGTCACTCATAAAATCGGTGCCAGCCCCATTTGAATTGTTCGTATTGTTCGCTGAGGATACCTCCAGTTTGCGCTTTTTTTTGTTCGTAATAGCGACAGTATTAGTCGGGGTAGGAAGAATATCTCCTGTCGACAAATTGGGCACAGGCTCAGCGCCAGGATTGCAACTTTGCATAGTAGGTGTGGGTGGTGGGGTACGCTTTAAAGGCATCTTGCCGGATTTCGGTTTCTGGCCGTGACCGTTTAGTAGGCAGGCACGGGTTTGTTCCTTGGAATAGTTTTGTCAAGGGGCGTGCGACCGTGAGAGGCGATATTAAAGTGTTACAATAGCACTTAGCAAATGGTCATTCATCAATTTTCAATATAGTCTATGGTTTTGAAGTGAATGCAGTGAGCTTATAAAAATGGGTTTTAATATCGAGAATATCAGCCCCGAGTCCACAGATTGTTTAGTTCACTAATGTTGGTAGCTGTCTTCGTGCACATAAAACGTACACGAAAATGTCATTTGTATTTAAATTCAGAATGTCAAAATCATTTGTTTACTTTTGAGATGTTCATGTGTGCATGTATCAGCAAATAGATGAAACAGCTGGATAACAGCTGGTATCAATGTGTGAGTGTATTTTGAAATGAAGCAACTGTTTTATAATAATGAAATTGCTATTCTACTCACAAGATATCCAGGTATTTGCTATTATTTTCTTAGTAAACACATTTGTAGGTTAGGTTTCGCAACTTTTAGACTTATTTCCACTGATTTTCCACTGTTCTTGATCTATTTTTGCAATTTTTCGATATAGTGATCAGAAGAAGGTGTTCACCCGGCCAGTGTTGCCAGATATTCGAGATTCGAGATAATCGAACCGTGCCAATCGTGCTGCAATAGTAGATACACAAACATGCTAAAGATTAATAATTTATTTGCGATGTAGTAACGATATATTGTACAAATGGCCGTGTGATAGTCATCGAGGACATCCGCGCCACATGAGTGTGTCGGCGGTCGGCGGTCGGCGCGACAACCTGCGTGCCTCTATACTTAGCTCAGCCCAGCCATCTACTAATATGAACCGTCTTGCTTAAAGCAAGCCTGGATACCGCTTTGACACCTTGTGAAAAGGGTATCATGCATGGGTTTGGTAACTTTTTTTTGTAGTTTATTTACGTTATTTTTAATTGTTTGTCGCATCGATGAAATTTATACTGATCTCTTCGTTGCCTGTCACTTCCAAACCATCTGCATTTCCATAGATTACCTACGTATCAAGTTCTAGAAGGATATATAGTATTGAATTAATTGCTGCAATATTTTCTCAAATTGATAGCTTTCTGAAAAGTTTACTCCAGTAAAAGGTTAAGTTATGATTTGAAAATGTTAAAATGCGTGTAAAACTCACCGAGATATTTACCATTTTTATTATTTTTGTTAAGTAACTCGTCGCTGTCGTAGCGATTTGAACAGTCCAGTTTCGAACCGCTGCAACGATTGGAAGTTGTTTGAGCTCTACTTATAACAACTGTTTACGTACACAATTAATAGTGGTGAAGTAACTAGATATTGAAATAATAACACTTCCAATTTCCGACTGTCCGTCAAAAAAACATCGAGTTGATGTGATTGTGAAATGAATTATTAATAAACCAAAAAAATTCTATAGTACAGTAGTAGGAAACGAAAGTGGCAGTAATGATGTGCCAACAATTAGACGTGGCGATGGAGCATAGAGTTGGTTTCACAACGAACACCAGTTGCCGCTGTAGCGCTTCCTGCCGCCGGAGAGCCTCGACGTCCGGACGTTGGACCAATCACAATCATATCCTTGCGTTTATCCTGGTCGCTTTCGAAGGTCTTTACCTCGGAGTCTGGAGTCTTCAAGCAGGAGGTAGGACGTGACGGCATTCCAGTCCCAATTGAGCAGATCGACTGGAGAAGTACCAGCGCCTGACAGCATACCACGGTCAGAATAAGGTCGTGTTGTATTCCTGGCGGCGAGAAGTGTAGCTAGAGTGAAGTGGAGGATTTTTATACTGTCAGTACGAAGACCAGAAGTTTGTCCTGCTTTGACATCTAAACTGACGGCACAGAAACAATATATTCTTACAGGGTCGGCAGCACGAGTGTGACCCTCCTGGTGACGCACACGTCCATAAGCCACGGTAACCACTTTCTATCAGGTGGGGGCCATGTGCTTGTCTGCCAAGCTAGTTGTATAAAAAGTCTTCTTATCGACTACTATCACACTTCCATAACCCATAAGCGATATTGAAGTTCTCTTTAAACCAGTCGAACTTTTTAGGGCTCCAACTATCCGTTAAGACTGCCACAGATATTCGTGCTCCTCTGAGACCCAGAAAGCACAATGTTTTAACCTTTATTTACAAATCTTTACTTTGTGACCATGATACTAGCCTTTATAATCGGTAGTACTATATTTTTCCAATTTAGTTAGGGTACCTTAACCAAGAAACTGTGAGAACCGTCACCTCCCTTATTTGTTTTCCATTCTCGTCTCTCTTTTCTAAGATCGCAGCATGAGCGCAATAGGTGTCGTAAAATACTGTTAGCTATGGTAACCGTTTACTATTAGACAGTATGTTTAATTCCCTACTACTACAAAATACCTAGCCTTGCAGACAAAGATGCTCCTCTAGAAAGATTGTGATCAAACGGCGATGAACAAAATAAGCTTATAGCTTATTAACGTAGCTGTACACGTAAGGGCTTGCGTGACGGTTACAAGCATAACTGACAGACAAATCCTAGCGTGTATGTCATGAAATGCCTACACTATACAGTGTACAGCTATCCTCGCCGGTACATGCAACTCCACGAATCAGAGTCGATATTTTTTGCGACTCTGTTCTACTCAAAACTGATCGTGTGTGACTCTCGCGTGCTTGCGTGTGAATTGCCAGGGTTTGGATTGTCTGTACCATTATTTATAACATCATGCACCGCAGACTGTATCGTACCCAAAGGGGCAAGCAGACGTGGAATAGAGGTGTATACGGCATTGTTTTTTTGTAAGTAGATACTATGTAAGAGATTACACAATAGAAATGTACCGGCTAAATCGGTTGAATTTTTCTGGCAATACTTTTCCTATCTACCCGCAATCGAATCCGGAACCACCGCAGCCACCACTCACCACCATGGATCACTAAAATAGTAATCCTTGCTGCATTAGTAGTAAAAAAACAAGTACGATAACCTTAACCAAAGCTCTGTAGTCTATTATACCGTAGCGCCATATCATCGCAGCGTTAGGCCCCCCGCACACTGGCTACTACGCGCGGCGACGGCGCGGCGTGTCGCGGAGACGCGCGCGCGTGACGCGCATACCACGCGGCTAGAGGTGATTACACTCCGCCGGCCATGTTATTGTACTACCATACTGTTATTGTTCAAACTTAAATTTTGAACTTTGAAACGCCTAAATAACAAAATAGACAGCCGAACGCGCTGACTCTTTCGGTTATTGTGTTAGCATCCTCCGAAGCTTTTCCAAACTTATATGGGTTTGAATTTCAGTTGAACCGCCGATATAGCTTGATGAGACTGTCATCTGACCTCCATGGAGAACATAAAGTCTTGCTTCAGAAGTAGTAGATTTAATGACGTTCAAACCCGTATGTCAAAGTTTGTTTGTCTCCTATCTTAGCGACATCATTTGTACAAAAAAATTCACTTACTTATCTCAATTATTCCTAGCTTTTTTTTGGATATATGTTACTAGTTCTATTGCTACCTAAATTCGATATAAAATAGTTTTGCATTAATGTTTATGTAATTCAAATTATATTAATGACCATTACTTACGATCGCAGAGATAAATAATTTATGTTCTGCACTTAGCAATCGATACCTGACTTAGTTCGCGATAGACATTGAGGTGTAATATATAAATCAATTTCGATAGATCTATCAGCAGACACGACACAAGCAGTTCCCACAGTCGGGCATGGTTCAGAATAGAGCAGCACCTACTGACACTTCCCAGAAACGGAACCGCGCCGTGCCGTCCCACGTTCCCTGGTCGACGATCACGCCAATAAATTTTGCATAGTGATTGATAAAATAGTTAAACAAAACAGGCAAAGTCCGTTTAGGAAAAACAAATAACCTTACGATTATAACTCATGAATGCATACAGACTCCGCCTCAGATGCATGGTTCGAGTCAACAATAGTGCCCGAAAAACGGCAATAGGCTCGCCCCCTATTATATGGGACCGAATAGGTACAATGATTGGTGAAATGTGAGTGTTCACCTCTGCCTTACTTTCCGGAGATAAAGGCGTGATTATATGTATGTATGTTTTTATTTTAAAAATGATATTAGTAACACAATACAACATGGTAAATTTTCCGATAGCTCTAATACTAATGTGAGTGATCATGATAGCTTAAACATCTTTATTAGAAAATAACTGCTACCCGCAGCTCAGCCGGTGTAGTAACCATTTATCGCAAACACAACTATTTTTCGCAATAAATATAATCCTATGTTTATGATCTGAAAGGGTGATAGATGGACAGGTCCATACGCATCTATAAAATAGCTCGTTGATCTGCTGTTTCACAACAAGCTGTGCCCGCTCTGTGGCATGCTTCTCGCGGGCGACGCCTGTTAACAGTGCAATTAGCAGATACGCTAATAACTGTGATCTAGCACAGCGCGACTTGCGCGGGCGCACGCAGCCACCCCGTGCCGCCGATAACCTACTGTTACATAATCACTTCAATAGTAGGTGCAGTTTTCCCATGATTTGCTCAGTATTGAAGTCTAGTAATTAATCAACCATTATTATAAAACACTTTAGAATAAGTACTACATCTTTAAAGTAAACAAACGTTATAGAAAACTCTATAGTCTTAGACCGGTAGTACCTTCGATTGCTACGTAGAGGGCGTGAGCTCAATTCCCGCACAGTGCAAATATTTGGTGTCTTATATGTGTACATAGAAAGTATAATAATTATATATTTCCTTGCAAAAAAGTATCTATCTATGTTTATCCGCATTTTAGATTCCATAACACAAGCTATGCTTAGTATGGGTCTAGATGGCGGAGTGTGAAATGTTATGGAATATTTATTTATTATTTACTAAACAGTCTAAAATAACCGGGACCGTGGACGTGAAATCATAAGGAAATCAGCAGAAATTCTGGCATGAACCCTATAACTCTCATCAGATCAGGGAGACACTAACATTGCATAAATACTACAGCCGGAGAATTTCTATATGGCGTGCCTATATGGTATGTAAAGCTCACTTGAGACCAGCAAATTTCCTCCATGGTCCCGGTTCGAGTCCTAGCTATTACATTAGTCACATGAACTCACTCCGAACGTAAAATATTTTGTGTAGCTGGAGGAGTTTGGGGAAATATTAGTAATTACAGTTAGTAATATTCTTGAAATTGCCTGCCTTGCCTGCCGTTGCGGTAGAGCGTTCGACTCCTATTCAGTTGAAATATTGGTGTGAATAAGTATGTCTATATGGATTGTATTGTATGTTTATATGCATTTTAGACTCCATAAGTATAAATATACCCTATACAGAGATTTAAAACAGAAATGTATGTAATTCTATAATTATTGCAATAAATCACACCGTAGGTGTCTACTTGAAAAAATAGTGTTCTCAGGTTCACAAAGCATCGCGTCACAGTGACGTACATCACTTCAACTTGGAGCAATGCATATAACCGTTCACGCCTATCGCGATTCACAATTGTGAAGAGGTTGTGAAGAGGTATAAAAAGTACAATTAAGGCAATCAATTAAGATGTGATATATAGTTGTGTGTATAGAGGTGCTTAATTCGGATGGTTAGGGATTGAAATGATCCTGCTATCTGATTTCACGTTGAAGTAGCGTCGCGTCGGCGTCTGCCACATTCACTAATAACAAGAGATAATAATTACTATATAATAGCATGTAATGCACACGTTTATAGATCGCGGTAACCACTTTCCATGCCGTGTGCTTGTCTGTCAACTAAGTTATATTAAAAAAAATGTATTTTTTTTATTCAAGAAAATATTAAAGATACGATTAAATATTCGGTGATAATTTATATTCTGTAGCATGTGTAACCTAGTCAATATGTTATTTATATTTACGTTCACACGCAAATTTTTCAAATACACAGTTTACTTGGGATTTACAAATACACAGCTATCATAATATACAAATCTTTAGTAAACCTATAAATATTTCCACACTAGTCAGAGTTCGTAGGTTTGTACTCAGGGACATACTGTACATAGACTGTATTCGACTCTTTACCGCAGCGCTTAGAATGTATTTAAACTGTTATCTCTTTCACGAAACTCTCTAGGATGTGGAGGTAGGTACGTCATAGTTCAGCAAGCACAGTTTTCGCCATACGCCACACACACACACATAGCGGTCACAGCGCGTGCGACGAGCGGTCATTACCCGAATTCGGCGGGAGCGCGACGGACAAAAACAGAAGACAAAGAAAGTGCATTTTCCTACACAGTAATCGTATATTATTTGGAGCGAGATACATTATTCATGAAGCTATGATACGTGGAGTAAGGTTCATGAAGTACCGTCAGACACCTCAACGCTTATGTTTAATTTTTTTTCTTAAATCTTAATTTTGAATTCGATTCTTGAGTATTGGCAATAAACGAGATACATGAGCACATTTTTAAATATTTAACTGTAGGTACATATTTACATATTTTAGTAAGGCTGTTCAGTTTCATGCGATAGGTATCGGTGTTACACTGTCCAGACACAATACTTAATTAGAGTTCCTCGAAACTAAACAATTACTTGTTTGACTATATTACCGCTATATTATTGAGTGCTTACGTGTATGCTAAGTTTAAAATGTGTCACCTATACATTGAACAGTTAGTAAAATAAATTTGACAACCATTTTTTACACTGACTTTTTGATTGTCTGGTTTTAGCAACTGAATCTGTTAGCTTAGCTTGTGTCTTTAAAAGTGGCTTTCATTCTGTAAAGTTAACAATCATTTGTTCAAAATCAGGCGGGGAAAAGTCAGTATTAGTTTGCATGATAGTAAAGAAAACTGATATAAATTGATATTACGTAGGAGAAAGTATTGACTCTTCAAATCGTTTCGTTTTTTTTATCTTAAATTAGTATTGAAAACTTCGTAGCTGGTAACTTTTTTCTGACAAAAAATACAATTTACGTTCTATTTAATTATGAGCTTCGTCTGACATAGCAGAGCACTCAGAGCATGGATTTAATGACAGCAATTCGAAATAGCGTACATCAGTTGGGAATCAGTGCAGATTTATCTGCCAAACGAGCGCTTTATACTGGTAAATTGTTTGACAGGAATCTAAACAAATAGCGGCTGATGAAAAACCAAGCCGCGTAGCCGCGCGGTGATAGCGGCCACCGGCTTCATTATATAGCTATTTTGTAATTAATAATGTGAAGAATTAACTTTGCACGCAATACCTACATACGTGATGAGTTTTTATGTCAATTCATAAAATCAGCGTGTGTTCATACTCCTGAGAATAATTATTTATAATTGATTTAATTGATTACAAAAACAACAATAACCAAGTCAATAAGGTTTAGACTGAAATTACTAAAATAGAGTACAATTGGTGAAGCTAGGACTTAATTTGAATGTTGTCGTAGCTGGTGTAGCACACTGCAATAGGCCTCGGAAATCTCCCATCTGGTGGGTTATATGCTTGTCTGCTTCCTAGGTGATATATTGGGTGGCATTGACTAGGTACTAACCTGAAACGCTACCTGAAAAAGTACTTTTATTTGAAAAAGCGAGTTGTGCTGCTGTCGGTACGCGGCGTATGTCGGTCGGTATCTAACGTCGAGGTTTGAGCCAACGCACTTATCGCGCTTATTGTTGCTAAGTGTTTATTTAAATATCGCCTAAAGTCTACAGTCCGCACCGCGCCGCACGGTACGTACCCTCAGCCGCTCATTATCTGTTCATCTCGCACAACAAACTATTACTAACAACAGGCACAGTTGCTGGCGGTAATGCAGGTCACTGAGCATAAAAACAATAAAAATAAAACAAAAAAATATCAACATAAATGGAGAAATAGAATTTAACGGTGAAATGTTCCAAGTGTAACATGATATTTGGAGCTAAACTTCTCTTCATTTGGGTTGTGAAATAGTCGATGCTTATTGAAAGGAGATAATTTATAAACATTCAAAACAGTTGTTAAAAAGGATTTGTTTCATATTCACATTTTTGACATTCACGGACATAAGAGCTCACGGATTTAGTGTAGTCTTGCGATCGGGATTCGAATTCACAACATTCGCTGCACATACTTATGCTTCACTCAAATTTTACTTTTTGTGTTGTTGTGGTTGATAATTTTGGTTTTTCAGGAAATTTACATCATTTTATGTTTGTTTAAGTATTGCGTTGGTTATTTCTCTTGTAGTTTTTTTTGATATCATGAGCAGTACCTACATTTAACAAATTCACTGAATAAAGCAAACAAAAACATAAATCGGCGTTTTACCCAGAAGTGCTATTATTAAATGATGGCAGTAAATCCAAATTTCATCGCGAAATGTTTCAAAAGGTAACCGTTTTCCTAGTAGCTATATAAGTGTAGGTTACCGCCGGCTGCGGGGGCGGCGCGGGCGGCGCGGGCGGGCGGCCGCGGCCACACTCGCCCTCTACGTTTATTAAATTTTGTTAAAAGAAAATTTAATTAAGACACTTTTTTCTTTTTATTTCACACCCCAGATTTCATTATTGGCGCGGACCGCGCGAAAGGGTTTAAGTTCGAAGAATTAGAAACATATAGAACTGACTTTAACTTTGGAAAATGAGAAAAAATCTAGTGCAAAAATATTATAAAATATTTTTCATGCCACTTAGATGGAAGACAAGCACACGGCCCACCTGATGGAAAGTGGTCACCTTTGCTTATGGACATATGCAACACCAAGGAGCGTCGCACTCACGTTGCCGACCCCGTAAGCACCTTCTAAACCTCTAATCTTGAAGTCGCTTGGAAAAATTACTTTGATTAACATTTATGAAATAATTACAGAAAAAAAAGGATGACCATCCTTGGTGTGCATTGAGGTAGGTAGACAATATCTTTCTACCTTGCTTTCTATGGTAACATGGTATCTAAAAACTTAAATATGGTTTTATATAGATATTTAAGTTTTTAGATATTTTATAATAACTATTATTTTGCTAAAAGTTGCACTGAGACAATAAATACATTTCTATAAATGGATTGTGTATTAAAACAAGATTACAGTGTTAAAGATATTACAATTTAGGATATCATTACGTTGGAAATGTGATCATTTACTCGGTATTAAATAATAAAAATGTCATACTTTATTTGTACAAATAATATTCCGCGTGTACTTCTTGTTAGGTCTACGTCCCTCCAGCACAGCGTACGTGTAAAAAGTGGAAAGTGAAATATAAAAAGTAACAACAGTTCGGTCGTAATTCGGGATCTGTTGTTGAGTACGATTTACGACGGCACTTATTAGCAGTTTGCAGCTAGGCCTTTATTAATAACGACCCTTCGCCTTCGGTCACTCCATCATGGCTAAAATATAGTACGTATAACTTTAATTTCACTGTTTTTAATTATATATCATATTTGGTAGGTATGTACGTGGGACCCCGGTACCCGGTAACCGCGGTAGCCTAGTGGTATGAGTAATGGACTGCTGAGACGAGGTCTCGGGTTTGATTCCAGGTTTTACCATGGCACACACCTTATGACTTTTCGATGATTTTCGAAGTTACGTGTGTATTTATTGCAGGTTTATAAGTGCCCGGTTAATGGCAATAGGCTCGCCACCTATTACATTGGGACCTAAACATAAACCGGCGAAATGTGGGTGCTAGCACCTCTGCCTACCCTTTCGGGGATATAGGCGTGATTTTATGTTATGTTATGTACGTGGGACCGAATACATTTATTGGTGAAATGTGAATGTTAATTCACCTCTGCCTAACCCTCCGGGAAAAAGGCGTGATTATATATTTGTATGTGTGTAGGCATTTATTAATCTAGTTTATGTTAAGACTGGTATTATCATTCTAAAGAAATTGAGTATAGACAGATGTGTAGATAAAGCATATAGACATGTGGCCGGGCTGGTGCGGGCTATGTAAAGTACCTACTTAATTGCAATTTTTTTTTTTACCTTTTTGTGTTATTTTGTTACCTTTTTTACTTTAGCTTTATTTTTTAATTGTCATTAATGGTGCGTTTTTTTTTGTGTAGTGTGTGTGTAATAAATGATTTATTTCTTTCCTTTTATGTTATTTATTATAATGTGTAATAAGAACTGCTATTTATATATGTGTAGGTATGTGCAGAATAGGGAACGGGAGATATGTGACATAGAAGCCATTTGACTATCTATATATATTCTTTGGAATCTAAACTAGCTCTCGTATAACACTATTACACACCTACATAGGCTGCTACTTATGTATGCGGAATCTGGGATTCCAATAATTTTAAACGCAATGTCTGACCTCCATGCATATATTCGTTCTTTTTTTAAATACTGGCCGTTAATATTTTTTTTCTTATATACGTTAGTGTTTTGTTTTTGTTGGGTTTAAAATGTCATATCGCTGAAAAAATGGAACTCACTCGTGAAAATATTCGTGCTATGATTTATTACGATTTTCGACGTGGTTTAACGCAACAACAGTGCGTAGATCAATTAACTTCGACTTTTGGTGGTGAAGCTCCATCAAAAACGACTGTGTATCACTGGTTTAGTGAGTTTAATCGCGGGCGGAGTAAGCTCACGGATGAAGTTAAAGAAGGTCGCCCGAAATCGGTGGTTGTGCCACAAAATATTGAAGCTGTGCGAAAACTAATAATGCAAGACCGCCATGTTACGTATCGCGAGATAGAGGCCATTCTGGGCATATGTATGACGAGCATTCATAGGATATTACATGAATATTTGTCTGTAAAAAAAATTTGTTCGCGTTGGATCCCGCACAACTTAACTGAGGATCAAAAAGATGCTCGCGTCGAATGGTGCAAGAAAACCTTGAAAAAATTCAACGGAGGCGACTCAAAATCTGTTTATAATATCTACACAGGTGACGAATCCTGGATCTACGCGTACGATCCCGAAACTAAACAACAATCAACAGTTTGGGTGTTTCAAAATGAGCCAAACCCTACGAAAGTGGCTCGTGCAAAAAGCACTGTAAAGCAAATGGTGGCCTGCTTTTTTGGTATTAATGGCCCTGTGGCTACAATACCACTGGAGAATCGCAGAACGGTTAATTCGGAGTGGTACACGACCATTTGTTTGCCAGAAGTATTTGAAGAAATACGCAAAAACAACCAGCGACGCAGAATTATACTTCACCATGACAATGCCAGCTGTCATACATCTCAGGAAACAACTACATTTTTGGATTGTCAAAAAATAGAATTAATGGGTCATCCACCGTACAGCCCTGATTTGGCTCCCAATGATTTCTATTTATTCCCAAATGTAAAGAATAAACGTGGTCAACGATTTTCGACCCGTGAAGATGTCGTAGACGCGTTCAAACAGCACGTTTTGGAGATACCTCAATCAGAGTGGAAAAAGTGTTTTAAAAATTGGTTTTATCGAAGGCAAAAGTGCATCGATCATAGTGGAGAATACTTTGAAAAACAATAAAAGCATATTGAGCCATATACATTTGTTTATTTTTTCTATTCCGCATACATAAGTAGCAGCCTCGTATATACACGTTTTATGTTCATGGTGACTGCTCATTATTCACACTTAGTATATTCTCTTTCTTTGTTTTCTTCTTTCTAGATTAGCCAGAATTCATCAAAGTGACTACGTGTCACTTGAATATAAGTATCTACGGGTCAGCCGAAGATTCCTTTTTTTTTATACCACTTAGGTGGCAGACAAGCACACGGCCCACCTGATGGAAAGTGGTTACCGTGGCCTATGGGCGTGTGTAACACCAGAGAAGCCACACTCGCGCTGCCGACCCAGTAAGCACAGAGTCTCTGTGTCGTCAGTGTAGAGGACAAGCCTTTAGTCATCCCACTGACAGCACAAATTCTCCAGTGAGCTGTGGCTACCCTACTCACCGCTGGGAACATAACACGAAGTTATTATAACCGCGGTATTCTTTAGGGCGGAGGTACTTCCCCAGTCGGACTGCTCAATTGAGCGGAAATACCGCCGTGTCCTACCTCCTTAAAATTCCTTCCTGATAATCCTTCTCCTCGCATACCTAACTTGTTTATGAAGTAGGTTAAGAAAATAGAAATAATAAGTAGAAATCTAGACCAAATACTGTTGTTTTCCATTTGTGAATAGGTACCTAACTTACTATAGCTAAATATTTTGACAAGTTGCAACACACCTGTTACATTATCGACGTCCTTGCCAGCTCCATTGCCATTCACAATGAGATCTGCTATAAACCACAATAATATAAATTCATAACAAAATTAATCTCTCGTCAATTCACCTGTCGTCGTATATAATGTGATGCGTAAGAAAAAATATATGAATATTTAATACCAGAACTCTATTACAAATCCAAGATTTATATATTACGTGGTGTTGTTCCGTAACTCCCAGTGGCATTCAAAGCTTGCCCTTGGGACTACAGCTTTTCTCCTGGTTTCGTTTATTTGTCTTCTACAGGGCCGACCACCGTCTGACTCCCAACTCCAAGAGAAAATTGTATATAGATATAGTTGTAATAAGTAGTATACGATATCACTGCAAGAGAAGAAATACTCGAAATAAAACTCTGTACCAACCGGTTTTTTTTATACGACTCATGGGGCGCACGGCCCACCTGATGAAAAGTGGTTACCGTGGCCTATGGACGTGTGTAACACCAGAGAAGCCACACTCGCGCTGCCGACCCTGTAAGCACAGAGTTTCTGTGCCGTCAGTGTAGAGGGCAAAGCAGGACAAGCCTTTAGTCATCCCACTGACAGCACAAATTCCCCAGTGAGCTCTGGCTAACCTACTCACCGCTGGGAACACAACATGAAGTTATTATAACCGCAGTATTCTGTAGGGTGGAGGTACTTCCCCAGTCGGACTGCTCAATTGGGCGGAAATACCGCCATGTCCTACCTCCTCATTTGGCCAGTTTGGAAATAGTAGGACAAAGCCTTTGGGAGATGTCTGTGTCCAACAGTGGGCTACGAAAGGCTAATTGATTGAGTAATAGGTGGTTGTGATTTCTAAGTGTATTTATTTAATTATATTATATCCTGAACAACAATAAAATTCCAAGCGAAGCTCAGTCATTTAAGAAAGATAAGATAAGCTGTTTTTATTTGCTTGAACATGAGTAGGAATAACTAAGTAAGTACTATGCAAATCATTTCAAAATATTTTAATTTTGATAAATAAATAAAACATATTTCACACCGCTTTGTACACACAAACCAAGCATAAGTAGTTTGTAATATGGATGAACAAACTTTATGTACTTTTTTGTGAATTTATTTAAACATAACTCTTATGTAGACCGATATTAATGGAATCGGGAATCGAACGTGCAACATATGACGTAGAATTGAAACATTAGATTACACTGCACTCTATAATTCACAGAATAAAATAACCTTTAAGAAATGTGTGAACTCAAAAAAAAAAACGACACACAACGGTAATAGTTGTAAAATTTTGTTACAAAACATTACAAATAGTTGATCTCACTTATGAGCGAGAATATCAACAAGTTACACCAATGATAGTATAATTAATAATCCATATATTTTACTTCGATGATCCACCGATGTGCACTCCGTGAGGTACCGATTTAGAAATATACAACTTGCAAAATAGTTTTGGTACTTTTTGTGCAACTTGTTCAGATTATACAGTTTAGCAACACGATATATGATGTTTTCGCGTTATACTGTACTAATAGAATGGAATGATGTATAATAAGCTATAGATATATTGTCCGTACTCTAAAATGGCGACAAAAAAATGATGACGAACTTTATCATTTTACGCACCAATAAGATACAGTGCGCTATGCAAAAAATTAATTGATATTCATAATTCACATAAATTAATAATAATGACGTATTATTTTTTCACACGAGTAAGTAGTTATATTGTTTATACTAAGCCATTTTTCTGCATGATGTATCTATAGTTTATAACCTATTTAGAGGGCGTATAAATTTATTATAATTCATTTTATTTCTAGTTATTAGGGTTCCGTATCTTAAGAGGAAAAATATCTCGTTTATCTGTCTGTCTCGTGACTTTTACTCAAGAATGCGTAGAAGTGTGTATCCAGGTAAAATTTACTCCATGTGTATATATATGTAGAAAATAAGCAGGTACGTTTATCCGCAATTTATAGTTAATATTACAGTTACATGATCAGAAAGGCGATGTGTGATAAGGCCTAAAATATTATTTATTTATTTATTTATATGGTGTGACGATGCGGTGCCTCCTCTTACCGTAGGAGGAGAACAAAGATGTGAATTGCTTCCAAATATTCAAAATCAAAAGTGGACTTATTATATTGTACAATACCAAAATAGGCGAGCGTGCTCGTAAAATATTATGGATTATAAATCTATCAAAATATTTCGTGGCTAATGGAGAAAACGGCCATAAAACTACAATATTGCTTTATATCAATCTGTTTATCAGGTTTTTTCTCTATGCATCATCTATATATTTGTACACGTTTTATATTTTAGCAAAATCATAGATGCAAAGATTGTGTTATGTTCTTACTACAAAAACAGGCTAGAAGTACCTACTAGAAACCAGACTACATGAATGAAATATTTTCACAATTCACATTTCCTGCCTCTTTATAGAATTGAACAGAAATAAGCTTTTTTGTTCACTTGTCAAAATATACATATAGGTACTTATACAGAACACACGTCAAATTGTTTTTGGAGACAGTTCAACTTAAATTCTGATAACGCACTATTCTTCTCTTGAGGTAGCCCTATGAGGCTTTCCAACTTGGAAATTCTCCTCTGCAATACAAAGTTAAGGTTCTTTTACCTAATTAATGGCTACTCCTGAAAATTGGTCTCAGGCATTATGAAGTGTACATATTTGTTAGTAAGAGATACCGGTGTATAAATGTGATTGCTATAGTCTCAAGCTTGATGCCCCTGACGGTAGGTACTGTACGGTCACACCCCGTATCGTTAGGGGCATCAAGTTAGAGTCTTATGCGCACACACAGATGAACACACACAAATGACTTAGTCACCATATACTAGCGCAAATATTGACTGTACGTAGGTAACTACTCGTCGTTGTTTAGTCCGCAATCATCGAATTAAAATAGATATCCACCGAATATTAATTAATTCAACGATCTGATTGTTGTACACTCGATAGCCCGCCTCGTGTACACTAACGGTTAGTAAATAAAACTGTTCGTGCTATTTATTTAATTCAGAAACACTAAATGACAGACTTACTGACAACGAAGCTGATTTATTTAACAATATGAAAGGAAAAAATCGATTATGGACGCAAAATCTACAAATAATCTTTATTCTTTATATAGCAATTAAGTACTTTCTATTGATTTATTATTATTGCTATGCGCTACTTAAACTATCATAAATTAGAATGGCGTGTCTTTCAAATCTACAATGTTTGTTTTAATGCACTTCTAATAAAATCAGATGCAAAAACTTTAATATGTTAATAATACACTATCATTTACATCTCGTTCTTGTAATAAAACCGAAAGCAGAGGATATCGCAGATTGTAACAGTGATGTGATTTCGCAGGTCTATAGTTTATGTGGTGACACCGTGGGCGATATCGGCATGACCAGAGTAAATGCAATACAGAAGCACAACTTAGTAGTCTGGGACAAAGCGCACAGTTTGAAACTGAAACTCTTACAGACAAAGAACAGTTAACAATAGGCATGTTCAGTATCAAGAGTTTCGCGGCCCAAGGCAGCATATCTTTTAGATAGTCGGCATTACCTGATTAATGGAGAAGGCTCTAATGTAAGGATTTTTGTGGTGTTATGTTATGTTATGTTAGTAGAAATCTTTGGGGGATGCCTTCTCACGTCCTCAGATGGCGACTTCCTTCTGCAACTCGATATCAGTATTGTAAATAATATTGATAGAAACGTAAAAAAAATATGTTTTAGTGATGGAAATGAGGTTTCTGGATCAAAATATAAAACAGGTTTTACAGTTAAACATGAAAGCACCTCCATATAGATCCATCATTGCTCCCGGTTCCATTCGAGGTTTTCACCTAGGTGCCGAGCACCTTTTGACTTTTATGTGAGCGACTGTTCTTTTTATCGAAATTCAGTTCATTCAGATCAATCAACAGGTGCACCAGTGTGAAGGTGAGATAGGCTTAGGCCCCAAAGACCCTAGTGGGCCTTACGCATTGGTTAGGTAAATGCACGTGGTATATTCTTCAATCTGCATACAAGTGTTGAAGACAAATTCGAAGTTAGACTACTGATGAAATGAAGTGTGCAAAATCGAAAATGTTTCGAAAATTATTCAAATATGTGCAGGTTTCTAAACAAGATGATCCGTCGAATTAAGATAATTTTAACGATCTAGAAATTTGGCAACAAAATCTGTAAATCACAAAACGCTATTAGGAACGGTGACATTCGTTTCGAAATTCTTATTTCACATACTTTTGATGTGCAAGTGTGCGGGAATGTTGAGCAACCCGGTTCGAGGATGCGACCGGATTGGTGACCGGATCAGTACCGGATTGTGAGATTGTGACCACTGTTGCCAGCTGACAACTGGTCTCGCTCGGTGGACATAATTTGATTAACGTAAATGTTTAATGACTTTAATGTGATGGCTCCACGTATCTCGATG
The DNA here is from genome assembly GCA_963662185.1 of Eilema griseolum. Taxonomy (NCBI): domain Eukaryota; kingdom Metazoa; phylum Arthropoda; class Insecta; order Lepidoptera; family Erebidae; genus Eilema; species Eilema griseolum. Next base: position 28,654,434 of record OY759237.1, on the reverse strand, counting down.
ACCTAAAGAGGTTAATGGCCGTTCTGTCTTAGTAATGTACCTTAGTGACATGCATATAGCTTATGGCTGCTTGGAAGAGCTTAACTTTGTATAAGTATTAGATGCTGGTGAGTTCCGTATACCGAGTTTCGGAATTCGGCGATTGCTATTCTAAGCTATTTAGTAAATATAAACAAGTATATCGCAAATCTGATGATTGGCAGTTATCTGCAATGGTCTCTAATTCAAAATTTGAGTCTCTATTAAAGATTTGCGAATCTGACATTCCATAATTGTTTGATTTGCGAATCTAACATGTTACGTTGTAATTGAGTTCTAACAAATATGGTCGGTAGTTGACCAAGCAAACGATGAAGATTGAAATCTTGAAAGGTCTCATTTTCAAGATTTCAATCTTTCAACATTTGTATAGCACATTTATATATTTTTTATACTTAACGGCACCTAAAGATGCAACTGTATTGTGAAACTAGAATAAATTTATGACATTAGTGACATTTGAATATTTCAGCACACGCTACGTACGGATTTAGGTGACGAAACCGAAATGCTCCACGAGGTGGGTTGACGCAAGCACTGACCGTGAACCCGCCGACTAATGTAACGAGTAAAGCATCAAATCACTCAATAATTCAATAATATCTCCCAAATAAAACGGGGAGAGCCGCGATATGCGTAAGGGTAGCGATACATATCGAAGCTATAATAAATCGCGGTTGTAACCGATCGCACCTGACTGCGATTGGGAGGATTCATAGTTTATGAAGATGTAGGCCGATGTACGCCAGGGGAAGGTGCGGACGGGGCTGCGAGGGGGCGCCAGAGAGGGGAAATGTGTGTCGTAAAGCATATTCGCGGAATTATGCATCCCGAGCGTGTAGTAACGCGGCTCGACGCGTCAATATTTGATGGCTGCTGCAAATCGATGCACGCGCGGATATCAACCCTAATCTGTATTTACGATCCTCGTAGATGATAGCTTCTGTAGGTTTGGTTGATGGATGGCGAATGGATATGGCGCTGTGCCGGCAGGTACAAGGGTATTTCTAAATACAATTAAAGATTAACTTAGGGACATCAACTGTTTCTGTTTGATAGGATATGAAGAGTGAATAGTAAAACCGCGTGGTTCCCGGCAAAGTAGAATTTGGGCCACCCCATCTCTTCCCATGCGGTGTCGTACAAGGCGACTAAGAGATAGGGTTGGTTAACATGAGAACGATATATGCAGCCAGACTCAGGCACAGATACAAGGCTCAAGTCGACACTAATGCCTGGAAGACGACACCTCACCCCCTATTACGTGGGGTCGAAAACAGTGATTGGTGAATTGTGGGTGTTAATTCACCTCAGCCTAAGCCTTCGGGGATTAAGGCGTGATTAAATGTATGTATGTAATTGTATAGTCCAGTTATCTATTGGTGTATAATAAAGAATTACCTATCTATGATGATTACCGATTCGAGAGTTCATGCTGATTTTCAGGATTTTCGAGGAGCGGTGAATTCTCTCAAATTCCATGATTCTTGCAAATTATCGGTTTTGTGAGGAGGAGGTGGTATTTAGTACTCTTACTTACTGTTCGTGGCATAGTTTTGCAGTTATATTCGGATGGTTTTGATTTCCAGATCATGCAAAATGATCACATAAGGTTTTCCATAATAAACTGCTTATAAAAAATCTAAAACGTGTCTGGTAACCAGATAGTAATAAGAATACCCTCAATATAATTAAGGCTCCACGATAACACTAGCTAGCGAAATAGCGTATGTAGTAATTCAACTTATCATTTTCGTAACAAAGTGCGAATACTACAGTTATCAACATGGAATATTGTCAATTTTGGAACTAGAATTGTATCTATAGGTACAAGTGTTACTTTAATTGTTGAGATAACGACTAAATACAAGACGATTAACTAGACTTGTTTAACTGGATAGACGTACTCACGCGTTGTTTATGTATGTGACTATCTGCTTATTTATTAGTAAATGACAAACATGTATTTGTGTGTATGAAGTTTCACCAATACCGACGGGGCCAAGCTTAACTAACATGGTTTTTTGTTATTTTTTTTAAAGAATATTAGAACCGAAATTACTAAGCTAAGCTAAGCTAAATTGCTTGTGTTAATAGTGGGTTCACGTCGGTAGTGTAATTGCCAGGACTCGAACCCAGGACCTCTCGATCCTAAGGCCGACTTCTTATAGGCTACTGTCGCTGTTTTGGTACCGACTTTCCTCTTGTGGTTGGGAGGTTAAACGACAGTTACTCTCATAAAAGCCTAACCAAAAGAAGGAGGGACGTGTTACTAGATGACATAGGTGCATAAATATACGAAAGTTCAATTATTCAATGGACGTATAGTATTCATAAAATTTGTGATTAGTAATGTTATAGTACCTAATATATCTGTTAAATAACAGTCTGACGCGTCAAATATATTTCAATGAAATTATGTATGATGCGACAGTGGAATTCAATAAATACTTCAATAGTAAATTGTAGTTAATCAAAAGAGTGGTTCAAATACGACGGCTTACACTCACAGGTACTTAACAATAGCAAAGGTTATTGATATTCCCGAGTTTGACTATGGTAATACGCGATATTGTAATAGTGCACGTAGCTGTATTATTAATTTACTGCACTCTAAAAACAGTTATTTATATTAATTTGGGATACAAAATGTGAAATGTAACAAATTATGCAAACAATAATTTAGGTAATTGTATAAAAATGTCAAAATTAACTAAACCTCATCTGCATGCCGGTACACCTGCTGATTATGAGACGAAGCTCTGACGCAGACTTTTCTCCCAGGGTTGGGGGCAAGTTTACTTCAGTACAGTTTTCTTTCTCACTTAAACATAGAAGTAGATTTTAAAAGGATGTAATCTAATGATCTAATGTAGTGTGATAATTTAACATCAGAGTTTGGGATTGGCTGCCATTGTACATAATAAAGTGGTATATATACAAACGTACTATTCACCTGATAGTAATTATGAAGACCCCAGGGTACAATGTGAAAACTATGAACGGCACAGGGAAATCTGTCGGTAGCTTAATGGTTAAGGCTGGGGAAGGCTGATGATGATTGTTTATTAGTTTTGTTTATAGTACCGTTTATAGTTTTTAATGTATTTCATTAACATGGCACTTAAATAAAGAACGAGACAGTAAATTAGTTTAATTAGCTATTCGTCGTCTGCCACGCACCAGCACAAGGTACACGTGTCGTTATTTATCTATTTCGAATAATATAAAAATATCTTTTAAATGTCGTGATCTTAATCTACAACTCTAATAAAATCTATCCAGTAATATCTATTTTTATTCAGGTTTTTTTAATACATGCTATAAATTACAAATAAAAAAGCAATTCAAAATGATTTCTTTATATTAATATTATTAGGGTCCTTTATATAGCCCAGGGATATCCTAGACAAGCTACGCCATGACTACAACGTATAGAAAAATTATGAGACTTGCCCACCTTACCGTTAACCGCAGTGAAGGTTACCATGGGGGCCAATGTGTAGTGTACGTATACGTAAAATACTAAGGACAACTTTAACAACAATGTCAAATAGTTACAAAAACAAATAAATATAATTAAGTGTAAGTACCTACTATTCCAACCCCTACCGCTCCGTAACGATCTTCGTGAAGAAAGAAAAGACTGACAAGCTAGCAGGAAACTCAGCAGACTTTTTTGTGGATTTTCTACAACGTAATTACAATGTTTTCGATTGAGTGGCATAATAGAACTACCAGCTTATTTCCAAGCTTTCCTCCGACAAGAACGTAGCTCTCCAGCAAAAGAAAATGCAGTCCCCACGCCTTTGTTCAACGACCGTCATAACACCACACCATTTTCTTTTCAATGTCCACCTCATGTTTCTACTCTGACATAACCACTTAGGTATGCTTTCATCGCGATGGCGGCCGAGTTGAAGGTGAAATCTCCACGTGTGATAGCAGCATTCTCAAAGTGGGTGCCATTTTCTTGGTAACCGATAGCCATTAGTGGGATGTGCACCTATTGATAAACCGTTTATGGTAAAATTTCGTAAAAATAACTTATCTAAATTTGTCTATAGATTGTTTTTTTTTATTTTTTGGACATTCTTTATTGCGATATTACTATCTATAGGTATGTATCTTAACTATGTATATTTTAGAGTGGGCTATTAAGTTTCAACACTAGATTTCTTTATTTTCGACTTTTGAACACTGCTATGCCCATACTTTTTCTTATTTAAAATATTTAGAAATTTAGCTGAGAATTATTCTAAATATATTTTTGTCACACATAGATTTTTAAAATTTCTAAAGCTGAAATAAGTATTTTCCTAAGGCTGCCATCAAGTATTTATTGAGTTAGGCCTAATTGAACTGACTTACCTACTACGTATTACTAGATAGAATTTTATGTAGGTATTTGGCTACTAGAAAATATGATATACAGAGTTGCATCAATAGGTACTCACAACTACGCCTTCGGGCATGGACAAATATAGCTGGCATATCTTCTAGGCGAACGACAGCTGTTTTACGTACGATTGAGGCAAACTAATTTAGCTCGCGACATGTTATAATTACTTGTATCACTTGTATGTTTGGCTTTCACACAAGTACCATAAAATTAGAAGTGATGATAATAAATTTCGATGGATCTCGATGGGTATTCTTGGTAGTAAATATTATTAAATTGACCAAATTAAAATCACGACTGACGTATAATTATCTACCTATTTAACTTTCTATAGAAGTCGTTAGAAAACATTAGTATGTATCATATATCCTGGACGTGTCCAGTTAGCTCAGAATTCTCTGATTAGCCTATCAGAGTTTATATAAGGGACTAGTTATGGGTTGAAGTTTCGTCCTGGATGTTTCCTTTTCCCTTATATCGGATCTATGGAAAAATTTAGCATGCTGATGCTATATTTCTACAGAATCATTTTAACTGCTACAGTTATAGATACTTTACTCTTCTTTAATCTGCCTGCCCCGGTGGGAAATAGGCGTGAGCGTAGGTACGTAATCTGCTGTCTTGACTTAGTAATTATTAGCCTTTACTTGATATGCTATCGATATCTTATATTCCTTAATTAGCAATATGTTACATCTGTGTTTATTAGTTCTCCTACTGTAGCAGACAGACTTGAAATAGATTTTGTAGTAGTTACTGTTGAAAATAAAGTATATGTGAAGCACTAGACAGATACCTCCATTTTGCAATCTCGTGTTGTTTCAGTTCTTCAAAGGGTATATCATGGTTTAAAGCTTTCCCTGTTATGTATAATTGTAGTGTTGATTTAGTCCCTTCCTTTTGAAATATAATTTCTGGGACACTAATTTTATTTCTTACTTTGAGTGGCAGTTTTGTATTTAGGTAGTGACAGTTTTATCTTTTCATTTTCTGGGGCCTATATTCGAGAATCATACTCTTGTTCATTATGAAAAAAAAAAATCATTAATATACAACAGGAAGGAACGAAACATTTCAGAACGTATCATAGTAAAATTTAAAATTTAAATATAAATTTAGATATTATTCCATTTAAAAATTTATATTTAAATTTCAAAAAAACTGTGTTTTCAAAAAAACTCATATTTTTAAGACGTTTGTGATTAAGACGTTAAAAATAGCCAGATACTTGAAATGCAAGCTATAATAATTAATTAGTACCTGTTATTGTGGTGGATCTGTGGCTTTATGTTCTAGTTAAATGGACACTGCGATGAATGGGCGAACACAACATTCTAATAATTAAAAGAATATGTGTGCTTCGAAAAATAGAATTCTGTGCTCAGATGACCCGTGGGTCAATCGTTATTTGTTAGCAAAAAGTTTAACATACATATTTTTTATTATTAAATTAAATCAAGAAAAGCTGACCACTCTAAAAAGTCTTGAAACACTAATTAATTTAAAACCAACCAATTTTAAATTTCGTTAAATTATAATATAATATTTGATGCAAGTATAAATATTCATGTAATCTTTAGAGCGCTTGTTTAATAGGTACATATCATGATTTGTTTATTATAGTTTTAATGGTTGGTAACCCTATTGTAATCTATTGAATTAGATTCTCATATTAAAAATTATTGCGGCGACAGTATATAAGTGTTTAATGTATCTATCTGATACTCTAATCTTACGGAACAAAATTCTAAACAGGAAGTAAAACAAATATTTGCGCGACATGATAAATGTTAATTTGTTTGCAAATATGAGAGTTGGTGTGAAAGTAAACACAGCATTCGATAATCACAATGCGCGTACTATTTCACAATAGTTGATTGTGTCGCTTTTTTGCTAAAGTTCTTTCTGCATTTATGTAGCTTTTTATAGTGTTTATAATAAACACACAGTTTTTTTGAAGAAAATGAAATTTACTAATATTTGCAGTTGCATGCTTTTCGAAGTTATGTGTGTATTTATCGCAGGTTTTATAAGTGCCCGGTTAATAGCAAAAGGCTTGACACCTAAACATACATTACATTGGGACCTAAACATAAACTGGCGAAATGTGGGTGCTAGCACCTCTGCCTACCTATATAGGCGTGAGTTTGATATGTTATGTTATGTTGAAGTTGCATAGTTTACCTCTTCATGTACCTACGTAAACAAATATTACATAGCCATTCTAGCTCGTGGTTGGTTATTACAAGATGTCAGTGGACTGGTTGTCGGTGTCACCCATATAAAAATGGTTGTAAACAAAACAGTTACAAACCTAATTAGCGGTATCACATATTCGTGGGCTCAGCTCTAGCCACTACCAACACCTCAATTTATGGGACCAACGCCATATTAAATTGAGTTTTGGATCACACATACCAGTTCTAATCATCAACAGAACTAAGCTAATGATAAAGTTGATATAAGTAACGATAAATTTGAATTGGTCGTGTTAATTATCGGTAGCTTCAGCTTATTCAACATTTTTTATTAGTAAGAATGATGTTTTGGTGTTTCTTGAATTCACGCATATTTTTTTACCAGAATGCACCTAATTAAGTGTAGAAGTTAATAATACATAATTGCTGTTTTAGTCATTTAAATTTTATTGCCATCTTTTTATGATTAGTTTATTACCTTAATCAAATGAGAATTCAATTGAAATTGAGAGCATTAGTTACCTAGTTATTTCAACTCCCACGCATTCATTGAATAACAGTAATCGAAGAAGCGCCGAGGTGTGAGCACAGCTGTATGTATTATCATTATTACTTGTACCTGCTGACTCCTCTACACAGTATCTAATGTCAGCCATTTAAACTATCGATAGAATCATACAAAACGATGTGACGTTGTATGCTTGTGCGTCTGTTCGCCTTTCGGTAGTCAAGTTTCAAGCGTGCCTTGTTACTGACAATTGCGACAGGCACCTGACCGTCGAAGCTTCAATTTCGTCCAAAACCAATAAACTTTATTATCGAGAATATAATTTCGTCAATGATATCTATGAAATATAATATTTATGAGATGATCGTTTTTGTCCGAAACGGAATCTAAACTTGTCTCGGACGTTTCGACGCTATAAAACTAACATTTGTATTGAAATATTATGATTGGGTGGTTATTGACGTTAGGTAGCTATTTACTACTCCAACTGAGCAAATGATATCATTCATTCATATATCTATATGTCTATCTCTCATAGTACTCCATACTTACCATATTATTTTATGTGCCAATAAACAAATTTTGTATGTTTTTGAAATACATCGACAACGTTTGTTTATCTATTGCAGACGTGCATGGTATTTCATAAAACTTATTTCGTAACTAACGGTGTACTGTTTAAAAGATTTAGAAACAGAGGTTGAAAGAAAAAACTCAACGAAAAGACATACATCGTTCACAATAATGAAAATAAATATAGGTAATAGAGAATAATAAATACAGAAATGAAATCGACTTCTGTAAGTAGATAAAATCCTTATAGGTAGGTACTAAACACAACTTGTCAAATAAAAGCAGTGCAGCTAATGTACAGTTAAACGTTCACATTATTAAATATGATTGTTTTACAAAGCGCATCGATCATGTGACAATTATACGAGTACGATACTATCGCGTACAAATTGCGGCTGTCACCGGCGCCGGGCAGTGCGCGTAATGATCACGTTGATATTTCACGGCCATTTTTCACTTATTTATATTATTCATAATTATATCAATCTTGCGTTGGCAAGTTCCCTACTTATTCATACATACATACATAAACTCACGCCTTTTTCCCTTTGGTGGGTACTGCCAAAAGCTCGCAATCGGCTTCTGTCTTAGAGCTTTGGGTTTCGAGTGCTTTATTGTAGAAGTCTGAGTTATTTTACTTATATTTAAGTCTAAGCATCTCATGTAAAAATTTCAATCGGTACACCTAAAAATTTGGGACAGGACTTAAATGTGCATCTGGCCCCTTCTATACCTAGGCTAAGGTATACTAATTGCTTCAAATATATTCATATATATTTAATTGATAAGATATATAATTTAGTCCCCGTAGGACAAATTGGTTAGGTATATGCATTTCAGGTATAATATTGTCAAAGAAATTAAATGGCAATCGTGAGAGAGAATCTGTCAAAGTGTATATTTAGTTATCACTACCATCCATTTATCGTTAAGTTATAGGTGTAATTATAATTATATGCAGAGTCTATAAATACTGTATCAAACTGTCTGCGAGCCTGCACAAACTGATATTTACAGCACAAAATAGCGTTATATACGAGTGTTATACAGTAAAGTATCGCGACTGGTTTATTTGCAATCATTAGAAAAGTTAGTTGCAGCTTTGATTGCTAAACTTTTAAGCGATCACGGTTTTATTGCCGAGTTTATTATTTAAGCACCTGTCTGTATTTATAGCTCAGCGTTAATTGTATCGTCGGAATGTCTGTCTGTATGAAGACGTCGCGCGCGAGACAATTAAGTTTCCTAACCTATGTGTAAACAGTAAGGTATCGTAACAAACACACTGGCCGTCCTACGCTCGGCCCAAAAGACACCATTTTCAAAGAGTTATCATTAATTTGGACTGGTTCTGGTTTATTTTTATTAGAATAGTTTCGCCTCGATACCGGTCGGGTGAAGGCTGTAGATAACAGTACTGGTATATTTTATGTGACAGTGTAGTCGGCTGGGAGTCGGTTGTGCGATGCCCACTTCAAATATCATTGGTTCGTGTTTCATAATGAGTGGAACATGTTTTTGTGGACTAGGGTAATCCACGGAGTCGCCGCATGCATATTAATTAATTAGGATTATTTTATGCTGTGTAGAGATTGATAGTCGAGAATCAGACAGGAGTCATGTCGAATACAAGAGGTAGTACAAAGTTGTATACGCTATTTAACTACTTAGATGTATATCTATTTGGTACCTACTCCTGGTAGCGAGAATATTAGTAAGTGTAATGTTTCGTCCGTCTATACATGTCAGTGTCTGGATCCAAGTTTCGGTCTCTGTCTACTGGAGTCGCGAATAACACAAATAGGAAAAACACACGTGGTTAGTGGCTTAGAACGTCGCGGTTGATCAGGCTCGCAGTTGTAGATGTTACTATTACAACGGCACTCGGGAAAAAGTTCAGTTTTTCATGCACAACCTTAAATTTTTTTAATATGCGCACGCCACATAAGTACCTATATATTGTCGGACTTTTTTAATTTATTGAAATAAAACCACTTTTTGAATGATTTCGCTAACTTTTGCCAGCTAATCATTGGTTTATATTTACTAAATAAATATTGGGTAATTAAATAAATACTTAATAATTTATAAAGTTTTGCCGGCTCCAATACACTCTTTGTGAACATTTTAGAGTTTTCATGTGGTATGTCGGAACCGCGGATGAGTGTGATATACTGATATTAGTTTTTTAGTGAGCTCGCTCGTTAGCCGAATATAGCGAACTCTATCGTTATCTATATTATATATAAGTTAATGCATAGTTACAATTTACAGCCAATACCGCTCGACGGAGACACACGACCTCGTACACTTTAATTCAAGACCGGTTGTGGGATATCTGTCAGGGGCTACAGCAGTAGATATTAAGTCTATAGGAACGGGAAGTTAGTTTGGAAGAGTTTATCATCGCAACCTCCAATATGTGTCTAGTATTGTATTAGCCTAGTCAGATCTACGCAGATACGTACTCTGCAAGAGCTCTCTTAGTGAAATACTTTCAATACAAAATATTATTTAGAGATGTAGCGTATTATCTATTACTAACAGTTTGCTTACCTAATGTTTCTATCTGTCTAGATACTTTCGCAGAACTACCGCCGACATTCAAAAGTTTCATCAGTTCAAATAGATGACATTTTTATGATATTCTTGTAATATTTAAATAGTTGACCTTAGCGATGTAAATTATGAGATGAGTTACTTATCTATTCACATCAGCGTTAGATGGCACACACGGGAGGGTATAAATCTCCTTTGAGCGTAGTTTAGCAATGAGTTTATATTGATAAATGAATACCAGTTTGGTTAATACCTTGAATACTTGCGTATTGAGGTTAAGCCGCTGAGTCTCCGAATGTTGCTGACCAATTCGTTAATGTTGTTAGATCTAAGATTAGATACAAGTCGACTCGCGCCATTATGCGTGGCCATAAATATTTACGATACTTGGACACTTTTATAGGCTTCAACAATGTTACACATTCACTTATTTATTTACTTTACAGGTTCAGAAGAAAGAACATCCCAATAATTTCATTATTGCTAGGTTTTCTGGAATGGATGTTAATTAGGATGTCTCAGTGGTACAGCGGTTGTGAGTGAAGCTGCAGACGTACGAAGTTCTTGTTGAGCTTCTCTTTTGAGCTGGAAAATTGTTATTGGTTGTGTTTTTCCAAATCAATTGAAATGTATTTATTATCTGTCGCAAGTACGAGTATTTGTAGATGTTGCCATTTACATAGGTTAGGCTAGGTACCACTGTAGCATGTCTGGTAAGACGAACAATAAGATTACACAATCACAGACTTAAAATTAAAATTGAAAATATAATTATTTGGATAAATCATTATTTGAGCTATAATATCATTATACTATCCAAAGAATACAATTAACACATGAATTTATAGGTGCCTTTTATAGAACAATGTGACCTGTGGACAGCAGAATGACATATTCTGTACTAATAAAAAGTGCCGTTAACTTTTCGATGTTTGGTCAAGGACGGCCGAGTTTTCATATTACCTTTATAGGTACCCCGTTACCTATGGTACCCGACAATGTATACTTCACAATGTAACTTGGTTACTTTTCAAGTCTCTATAAGCATCTGCATCCGGCGAGTACATGTTCTTAGTACCTATGTACGATAGCGACCTAATCAGAAATTTAAAACTTTAGTTTTAAAAAAAATAACATTTTCAGAAAATTGGCGTTGCGTCAAATCAAACTTCACAAACATGTAATTAACCTCACCGCTATCGGTGAGTGGCCATTTTAGGGCCAAATCTACTGGCCTGAGGAAGGTTCCTTTAAGTAAAAAGGCCATAGTACAGTCATTCTATTTATTTGTATAATAATGCTGGTGCTTGCCCGATAAACTAACAAAATTTAATCTTATATATACTTCTAGTTATATTACTATACAACCCATTTGAATACACACTATAAATTGTAATTTATATGTCTATAAAATGCTCAAATGTATAATTATAAAATTAGCATACTTTTTACGAAATAACAAAGAAAAGTTTATAAACGGAATTATGTCAGAACTATTAATATTATATTATTTAATAAAAGTCATTATGTGATTGTTGGGATTTTAACAATATCTAGAAGTGATACGATCAGTCGTTTACATTTTTCGTTTCCTCAGCAGACATTAAGTATTTACGCTTTCAACTTTGTGATAAAAATATTATGGTATCTACACCATTCACTTAGATTCTATTTACCATTAGTAGGTATGCATATGATTTTGCGGAATTATATCTTAATTTCGCATACTAGAGACATCATGTGTATCAGAGTTTTTGACCCCATACTGTACTTATACCGTAGTGGGCGTCAACTCGCATGCTGACCACAATACAATGCTGGCAACTCTTCACTACGTACGCTCGATACCTAATACGTTCTTCAAGGCGAGTGACACGCACCCGCATGCTGAATACAATACATAGCTGGTCAGACCACTGCACTCCAAAAAGTACTCCCGATACCTCGTACGTACTCCAAAGCAAGTGACAAACCCCCGCATGCTGACCACAGCTCAATCGAACAGGTTTCCTATAATTTCCTCAGCCCTGCGCCCGCCTGTTTATCTATTCGCGTCTCAGACATCGAACCGATTACCTTACATTATGGAACCCGTTGACATTTTTAGACGCGCGCAAATTGCAAGGTGGACCTCGCCTGAATGTGTTACGATGCGTATCGTGGACAAGTCGCTTTTTTGAACCGAGCCTTCGTTATTTGAATTTAAAAATATATCCTACCGTGTATGTAATATAAAGACTCACTCAATTAAATTATTGTATTTCTATGTATCTATGGTATCATAGATACATAGAAATACAATAATTTAATTAATAGTTAAAAACAAGCTTTTGATAAACTAAGGAGGTAGGACACGGCGGTATTTCGGTCCAATTGAGCAGTCCGACTGAGGAAGTACCGCCCTACAGAATACCGCGGCTATAATAACTTCGTGTTGTGTTCCCAGCGGTGAGTAGGGTAGACAGAGCTCACTGGAAAATTTGTGCTGTCAGTGGGAAGATTAAAGGCTTGTCCTGCTTTGTCTTCTACACTGACGGCACAGAAACTCTGTATTTACAGGGTTGGCAGCGCTATTGTAACTCCTCTGGTGTTACAAACGCCCATAGGCCACGGTAACCACTTTTCATCAGGTGGGCCGTGTGCTTGTCTGCCACCTAAGTGGTATAAAAAATAAAAACTACTGAAGTGCCTTTGTCTAAAGCTAATGCTGGATTTCGATTCAGGTTCTTCTTCAGCATAGCGTTAATACCATTCGCGTACGGAGTTTGGGGTCCGCTTTACCGGTCGAAGGGAAGATTTGACTGAATGCCGATATTTTTTGTGAAGCGACTGCCATTTGACCTCCACAACCCAAAGGTGATATGGAAGCATTGTACCAAGACCAGTTGTTGGATTTCTTAGGCCGCCAACTCCCGGTAATGCTACCATACCATACATTGTATGGCAACCGGGACCGATGTGCTCTCCGAGGTATGACCAGACCTATGCAAATACTCAAATTCATGCATCCAAATATTTACACTGAGCGGGATTCGAACCCACACCTCCAGCGTATCAGTCACGTTCATTACCGCTACGCCACATACGCTGTCTGTCGATTGATTCAGGTTATAGTTACTTTTTATTAAAATGTACCTACTGTTTTCGGGAAAAAAATCAAGCTGGCAAGATTTGACCTTTACACGCGAAGTATGTAACATGCAAACATTGTAAGACGAACGAAAAATGTTGAAAAAGCTCATTTTATCATCATGGTCTTTATCCCTATCCGAGAATATAGGTAGCCTATTGCGTTAACTGGACGCTTTTCAGACAACGCTCTTCTACTGAACATTTCCTCATATAAAACAATCATCAAAATCAATTTCCTGAAACTGAAACGGCTACAATTGAGATCTTTTGCTAAATCAAACCTAGATTTAGGGCATTAATACAAATCTGTCCACAATTGCATATTAATACATATTTCTTAATTGACGAGTAAGCGACTATTCCTTACCATATACAGTCAGCATCAGATCGACCTCGACGATGAAGTCTCAAAATGATCTTAATTCCAATGTGTTAACATTATTTTGAGTACATTGTTAGTCAAGATCGATCTGATGCTGTCTGTACACATTGATCGAATAAAAACTAAAAAAGTTAGTTTAAAGTTTGGAACATGGAACTATCTCAATAATGGTAGTACGTCGGTCGGTTCCCGCCACTCGCCACTCGCCAGACGCGGAGACGCGGACGTAACGTACGCACTTTATGTTTATTGAAGCTGATTCGGTTATCGGCACTCAGCTTCTTTTGCTATCTCAATATCCTGACGGCCATTACTATAAAGTCGTGGATGGAGTGTCTTGTTACACCTGCCTATACGACTATAAGTTGATGTCGTTATAGTTGAAACTCGGAGACGATTTGTTCAGCTACTCTACGACATCTTTTATTTGCAAATACTATCTCATTGTTAGTAATGTTCTTTGAAGTGTTTTGTTAGTCATGCTTCTGTAATCAAACGTTTATAGGCACCTATTGTATGACAAACTTAGAACATTTTGATATTTGATTGACATTCTCTATAATTAATACCTACATACATTTTAGGTTTATCTCCGTAGGGTTAGGCAAAGGTGAATTAACACCCATATTTCACCAATCACTAAATTCGGACCCACGTAATAGGAGATGAGCCTATTACTGTCTTCCGGGCACTATTGTTGACTCGAGCCATGCATCTACGGCGGAGTCTGGGCTGTATATGTCTGTTCGATGTTAAATAGCCCTATCCCTTAGTCGCCTTGTACGAGACCACACGGGGAAATTAATGTGTCAATAACTTTCATCTCATTTCATCCTTATTCATCTCATTTTAGCTTGTTTTGATATTATGTTAATATATTTGATATTTTGTTAATCTTCCATCTATGGTGAAGTCTGTTCCAAGATTAAGATGTTTGACGTTTGGGTACACACTTGTGTATCAGGTGTAAGAACCTAAACAAACTAGCTTTATTTTCTTTTAGGATATTGAGAGAATATTATTCGTGCTTTCATGCATGCCAAGCTACATGCATGAGAACAATGGCAGTGTCGTCGGCGAGGCATCCTGCGACCGTGGTGCGGCCGTCGACCTTGCGGAAAACCGTGTCACCGAAGAGCTTTCCTCCTGTTTGTGCTGCCCACACTAGGAAACGTGCTCTACTTAAATAAGATACAACTTTTCTTCAAAAACTAGCCTTCACTATCCAGTCGTTAAGTATGACTATTATTTTTATACTCAATTAATGTTGTCTTATATGACAAGTGGTCATTACTTCGTGCTAAATGTATTTGTTGCTGCTACCGCATCTGAAAAATTGGTTCTTAGTTAGATGGCCTTGACAGTATGAATAAGTGCTGCCACTTTCGTTTTGAAACAGATACCATAAAGTGGCAAAAAGTACGCTAATTTTAGCGACCATAAATTATGGCTAACTTTAATGATTAAGTACTTTTACGTACAAGAAATATACATAATTATGTCGAGTCAGGTTTCAGTGAGAGTTGTCGCTTGAAGAAAGTGGAAAGAGTAATTAAAATATTTTAGAGATCCAAAATAATGCCTAATTGGTGTCATAAAGTTATTTTATATAAATGTAACATATGTACGCTTAACGCTGGTCTAGTGATACTCTAATCTAGATTTTAGTATCACTAAACAAGTTATTTCATACTTTATTTGGCGATTTCACTTGTAGTACGAATTATTAGTATGTTTATATAACATAGACTGATAATATGCAATTCCCTAATTAGCATTTTATGATTCTCCTAAGTTTTACATATCTTTGCTTTAGGCAATCTAGATCTCAGAATTAGATGCTTGACAAGATAACAGTAGAAAGCCATCATTAGAAAGCGATTAACATTTTTGAATAATTAAGGTTTTAATATGCAACAAAAGAAAAAATACATTAATTATTTTATGGTATCCGTAAACTAATTTATAATCGAAGAAGCTTATATCTTATCTAGCTTCCACTTTAGGTGATTCGATTTTAGTATCACTAACCGAGATAAACCATAAGAACATATTGTTATCCCACACGTCACCATAACACATGGTGCCTGGTACATACCGCTACTCTATTTAGTCGAAAGTTATTGCTGAAGTCATTCTGCTGACTATATTTTTAGTCACTTAATTGGAGATAAACATATCAATATCGTTTTAGCTAATAGAATAAGTTAGTAATATTTTTATGCTTAACGTTATCATATTTCAATTGGAATTTCAATTTAAAAAGTATACACAAACATTTTAGGTAAATAAGCACCGATTGGCAACCTGTCAAAATATCAAATAATCTATCGAATGTTTTTTTCGTATTGCGACCGCAATAATACGGATGCTGTATTTTATACATGTAGATAAATATCGTGGTATCATAAACAAATAATTTATATGTGTCTAATGCCATTACTTCGCGATGAGTAGTAAATTTCTCGCTAGTTTCGTACGTCTTGCGATTTTTACAACTTGTTATAGAACAAGTTCCATGAATTACGAAAACTACAAATTTGAGCAGCGGCCTGCTATTAGGCAGACGGTTTGCACGTGCGGGATGCAACGGGTCAGAGCTATAAAGTTATTAGATGATGATTTACATATTATAATCATTTTAGTTAGACATGTTTTAGTGACTGACTATGTGAGTGGGTTTTTACACTGTTAATTCCTTTCGTAACGCACTAGTCGTTTTTAACCCTTTCCCATGTCAATCGTTTGACAAGAAGGAGGGAAAAAAGTAAAACAGGAAAACTCTCTCTCCCTGTATTATACACTAATATAAATTGATCATACTGGCAAGAAGGTGCTACTTACCTCGCTTAACCAGCCCATTCATGCTAGAAAAGGTATGGTTGTGTTGTCAGCTTTTTTCTTTAACTGATGTTGTCAATTTGACGTCTTACAAAACAATGTAACTGAGAAAAATTATATATACAGAATAAAAGTACACCATCTTAACGCCTGCCATCATCTTCATAAGGGGTGTCCATTGTCCTATATTTTTGGGAGTTGGAAGTAAATCATTGTGCGGCGTTTATGGTATCCTATGTGACGGCTGAGTGTCGGGATGCATCACGTAGAGGTGTATATCGGCTATCGTCACCAGACGTCCGGTGCCCCGTATCGGGAGTTACCAAATAGAGCTACTTACCGAGCGGGCGCGCGCGCGTACAGCATACTAATCTGCCAGCCTGACGCTTCAATCGATACGGAAAGAAATCCTCACATGACTTAAACTACGTTTTCTGGGCTCGGACGAATTATTTCTGTTTGTGTTTTTGCAGTAAATGTAAAGGAAAATAAAGGGTTTTATGCTTCAGCGCATGTAGCCATGCCAAGATTACCTCGGAGCAGGTAAACTGAACAACCGTCATTTACCAGGTATATTATGTGCGTACCTTCAGCTACCACATCGCCAAGGACCAAAACGAAATCACACGTAATCTCCAACATTCATTTTTATGCAATACTAACTTGTCTTTTTGAAGGATAACAAAACCTCCATTTTTACAATCTGTTTATTGAGCAGTCCAGCCTATGTTGAAAGAATTCAGATATATCGAACCCACTTCGCGTACTTTTTGTTTCATTACTCTGCTAACAATATAATTCCTACGGGACGTTTAGCTGGAAGAAGTAGTACTTAACTCCTCCAAAAAGAAGAAAATAAACCACCACGTACCTACATATTCTTTCGTAAAAAGGCTGCGGCTATGGGTAAATTAATTTTCAATCACACTTAAATAGTAGAATAAAATTAAAACATAAGTGGGAGTGAAATAATTCACTAAGTTTGTGAATGAATTTAGAATATAAAATATTACACCATACTCGTACTTTATAGCTTTTCAAGCGATATACAGTTACTTAACACACTCGTATGTCACGCAACAGCTATCGGTTTGGGCTTTCAAAGTAGAACGTTTTTCGATGAAATCTTCAAGCTAAGCTTTCGATTAATTTTAAGGTTTGAAGTTCACACGCTGTACTAGTATTACTGCTTCCAGCTTTCACAAGATTCATCACTATGTCCAGTGGTAAATTTAATGAAATAATGTCACCAACTCAGTATACAGTAACACAGTACAGGTTACAAGGTGTAACAAAAGGTCGTCCACCACTATGTTTTTGCGACATCAAATAAATCACGTTTTATTTATTTTTAATTATAATTTTATTTGTCATTGAAATTAGATACTAATACATTACGAATGTTAAAGTTTTATGTTTTATAATATATAATTAAGCATACAATTCTTTTACACCGTCGCAACCTGGAGTCTCAAAACCTGAAACAATGTAGTACCAGTTGTAGTAACGGAAAATTACGCAGACGATATCACGGAAAGAGGAGGAAACCTCGAAATAAAACCCTGTACCAACCCATTTGGCCAACGTGGAAACAGTAGGCAAAGCTTCCCAACATTGGGTGAGACCTATGTCCAGCAGTGGACTGCAATGGGCTTATAGACCAGTTGTGGGAAGAATAATGAGATGTTGATTGAGGGATTGAATGGTATTTCGTAAACACTATCGCAAGTGCCTACACCAGTATCTTAGGCAGGTCTTCCATCTTGTAAATAGACTACCTACATCTACATACAATAATATTAATTTAGTCATTACAAAACCACTCACGGAAGTAGGTAATTCAGAGCTGCGCTTGTTTTATTTAGTTTTTGGATTAAGTATATTTTTTTCGAAGATTTTATTATTTATAAAGAAGACAAAATATATTTATATAATATAACAGCGACCTTCACGGTTGCGTTGCTTCAGATATATCTTTGATCTTAAATAATAAATAACAGCTGGTCGTAAACATTTATGTTCTTATTTTATACTTATTAGTGGCAACCTGACATTAACTTTGATAATACGTATATTAATTACTAGCTTTTGCCTGTGGTTTCGGTCATATACTTGTTAGTTTTTGATGAATGTCCTTCCTATGTCCTCCTTCATATCAGAGATGACCTCATTATTTAATTTTATTATGAGCAAGAAAAACTAGCAAACATAAATAACTAGATTACAATATTGTTAACCGGGATTTACGCGCTCATGGTTGAGGTACTTAGATACCTACCTTTGATTTGCTTGACGTTTTGACCAGTTCACACCGGCCGTGGTCACAGGCTGACTGTCAGCTTGTGACCACGGCCGGTGTAACCTGGTCATGGAACGCGATAATTGAAAAGTTATAATAAATAGCCAAAGTTACTCTCGTACTTATAAATACGTGATTAAGTTTTAATGAAATTAAAACTGAAAAGCCATGTCAGTTTTATTGTACGAATATCATAAATATATTCATTATTAAAATACCTTGATGAGACAGGGTAAAATTCAGTCCACTTAAAGACATAGGGCTCTTCCAATGTGCCTTTCTATCCCAGCTACCTTCTTTGGGTATTTATAATTGAGTGTTACCTACAACTATTGAATAAAACAGTTCTACGCTTTCCCCAAGGTGTGGTGTGTTGATACGATCCATTGGTTCCCTAAATTTCGTACCTTGACACCTACTCGTCACCTCAAGTATTCGTGGCTCCCACTCATTCCCTGGTGGAAAAGTAGATACGACAGTCCGACTAACCAACGACAATACTGAATGTGTTTCGATCAAAACATCGCCTCAGCTAATGAATTATATCTGTTGCTTTAATTACTTGATTTTCTTTAGAACAGTGATTCAGGCGGCGAGGCCTTGATTTTTCAGGAAACTATAATTTAAAACAATACAAAGGGTGCTCTACTGCTGGTTCTAGTAGAGCACTTTGCATATATAATGCAAAAACAATGCCATTAGCATTGATTAGGTGTTTAAAATCTTCCGGATTCCATATTCGCTTTTGATATAATGTATGCAGTTAAATTAGTTTGATATGGACTGTTGACAAATTGTTATAATATAGTAATATTATTAACATGAAATAAATCAAATGTCAATAGTAAGTCATATTATTAAGAGCGAGTGGATCAACAACTGGTGACTGTTCTTAAGTTGTACAGATGAATGGAACGTCTAGGTGTGTATTATCGATAATATTGACTGCACATTTCAACCAATAATATTAACAGCAGTGAAACAAAAAAAGCCCTCTGTGGCGCATCGGTAGAGTGGTAGTTCAACTGCTAAATCAGAGATCCCGGGTTTGATTCACGTTCGTTCTTCATCAATCTGTAGGAGATCGTATCGTACACAAAACTAGATCTTTATCATTTGGAAAGTGGTGAAACCGTTTTATTTTTTTAATTTCAATTTATTTTGGATTTACGACAACATTCAGAAAAATATTTAAGAACATGTTCTGAATTCAAGTCCAATAAAGAAAATTAATGCTCAGCGCGTATTTTTTTTTGCAACGGTTTTTTAACGTGGTGGGCTGTATTACACAAACACATACATATAATCACGCTTTTATCCCCGGAGGGTTAGGCAGAGATGAATTAACACCCACATTTCACCAATAATTGTATTCGATAATAGCCTATCGCCGTCTTCAGGGCAGTATTGTTGACTCAAGGCATGCACTGAGGCTGGGCTGTATTGACTATATATTCCTTGAAAAATTTATAAAAACCTTACTTCATACACAAGTAATCAAATAATATAAAAGCTATATTTTAAGTTTAAGAGATTGAGAAAATCTGCGCGTTATTGATTTTTTTCGTACAACCGCGCCATCGATTTGCTCACATTCGGTTGGCTCTGGAAATCAGCAGTACGGTCACGTCTCCTACACGTAAGTAACGACCACTGTATATAGACATACACACACACACACCCACACACATAGTTGCAATGTTTGCCAACAGGGGTTGAATGACGAATTATGACGTCATGGGGCCAGAATGGAATAGATGACAAACAGAGTTAGGTCGTTAAGGATTTTAACCCTAAATTCCCAAACAGTTTACAATGTAACTACTGCTTGATCATTCATATGTCATAATAGACTCCTACAGAAATACTTGCATGTATCATATTTTATATTTATAAGTAGGATTTCTCAATATCTACAACAAGGAGATTGCGTGGAGGGCCTCTTTTGTATTGCACGTTTTTCAGCGCAGTAGAAACATATCATTAGTAGCAAAGTGAGCTTGTTTGGCATCTTCTTTGTAAACGTACTTTCATCCCTGGTCGATACTGTAGCAATACAAAACAAAGAGTGGTCCGACCCGGATGCGTGTCAGTGAGTAGTTGTGTATGTGCGTCGCGTCGCCTCGTAGAAAGTGTCGCGTAGACGTCGCCCTCACACTCACCTTCTATATTGCCATTACGAGACGTACAGTAGCATTGTGGTCATCCATTCAAATAATTGACAAATATTTGCGATGCAAAATGATTGTGTCTGATGCTGTTGAGTCATTATAATAAGACAGTTAATACTGATGATTGATGGCGCTTAGTGGAACCTGCTACACCGTATTGAATAAGACACTTTGTATTTTTGGTCAAACGCCAATACAAACCTTTGAGAATGCCCTGAAAAGAAACCGGTCAGGTGAAAAATAAAATATACTGGAAAAGTACAAAGTGTACTATTCAATATAATAATAATAAGAGTTTGCTGGGCTAGTGAACTAAAATTGTGAACGTTTGATGAGGTTTGTGTCATAGTGAACTTTCCAATGAAGACTAAGCTGTCCGATAAATCAAAGAGAAGACGAAAAATTTGATAACACGAGAGGAAATGTAATCCTAATATTGCAAGTTATATGAACAAAATACGCAAGCAAGCTATTAGTTACAACATTTTTGAAAGATGGAATTGCGCTTTGCAAACATTTTCCAGAGCCCCTTAAATTATTTCATCGAACTAAAGGTCCTATTTATGCGTAGGTATGTATATACAAGTTTCACTAGCTGTACTAGAAACTGAGTGTGAGATCAGAGAGTGGTATGGCTGATAAACAACACCTAAAAGCATCAACAATGATTGCGACACTTTTACTACTAGCTCTAGTGGTCGCTGTAAATTGCCTTAAAAACGTCACAATAACATATTGTCACCTACACGCCGGGACCACCTGGCCGGCGCGTCCCACACGGCGTCCGCGCACGTCCACCCATCCCGGCAATCAATTACTCCATAATACTGTATGTAAACCTCGCTAAAGATGCGAAAGACGTTTCCAAGAACAAAAAGGTAAAAGTAAACTTGAAACGTCAAAAAGCTCAACGGTAACAGTGCAGAAAAGTAAACAAAACGCATCAATCAGAAGCATTCAACGCAGCTCGGGACATCGAGACGAGCGCGCAAAAAGCGCTGCTCCCAGGCAATAACTCAAAACCGCGAACATCCCGACTCGCTCGGCCACTAGGTAACTTACACTGTGCGTTTTTTAGGCTCTTGTCACTCGTCAAACAGTCGTCGGCTCATGATGGGCTGCCTTCGATGGACGCCTGCCAACCTCCCGCGCGACTCTGCAGCGCCATAAGAAGCAGCACCCTACAATCAAATTGAAATCTATACCTGAGGAGCCTGGGTATTAAATACAACGGCGTTACTGAGACATAATGCATTGTCGCCGATGGTCGATGGCAAGTGGTAGTGTTTTTTTGCCCTCGACGACCTGGCGGGCTCGACGGAACTGACTGGCCCATTGTATGGTAATAGTTGGCCGGATTTTGTTCGAGCTCAATTATATTATGAAGCTTAACCGCACGGTTAAAGTCAAAAGTCACCCGTGTGTCTTTTGTTGCGGTGAAACCAGGCGCGTGTCTGCGCCCGCGCACCACTCGCCCACACCTAGCTCGTGTTGCCCAACACTGGGACATACTACATAACATGTATAATATATAACGAAATTGCTTCAACTACGTAATGCTAGACAAACACTGGAAAGTCTGTCCGTATTATTTATTTTTTAAATGTTACTTGTCTAATTTCACCAGAACTTGAATTTTAAACATTTAGACTGTAGAAAGTATTTGATACATCGTTATTATTTACATAAGTCTTGAAGGAGCGTGTTTGTCCAGTTCGGCCGTTAGTGGGGAACAATCTAATTAGACGTTAGACCAGTCATAAGTTGCCACAGTCCATACATGCCCCGGCCTGGACTTGTTCCCGTTGCAGACAAACTGGACTCCTGTTATATACTCAATAAACATAACATTGTAATGTACTAATGTTATTACATTAAAGTAATTAATGTGTAAGTTTATGTTGTTTAAATTGTTTCATAAATTAGTAATAAACGGATAATTATTGGTAGGCGCTGGACGATCATTAAATGATTTAATAATTCGCTGTCGTGCACTTAAGCAAACACTTCCTGGATCCAAGTTTGATTTCCGAGTCGTAAAAAATGTATTATCTCGTAAAGACCTACCTACTTAATGTGTTGATTATACACGACGTGTGTTATTTGCAAATAGTTGTGTTATCACTTTATTGAATAAATATTGAAATTTTATTCGTGCGCGTTTCGGTTGCCGCGCATATATTAAAGTTGTTTATGTAAGTTTGGGTGACCTCTTAGCTCTATGGTCACTTGCGGTCTATGGAGCTACGAGTAATATTGAGTATTCAGCCGATTTAAAAAGAAAGTCTGAAATCACCGGCACTAAATTGATTATTACGTAAAAATACGGTGAGCGAACCAGGACGCCTGACATTACTACATGCTTGTCTGCACCCGCTCTATATGTCTCCTGAAAAACTATATGTTCGCAAAATTTTGCAACTACACCATAACAAAGGTTTCACTAGTAGTTATATGGGTAAACTATGACCGCGACCAACTCTCTATACAATGCGGTGGAAACAATCAGAACCTAGACATGCAGTCTCGAAAGCATAACCATTTACTGCCTTCTATATAAACGTACGTGTACAGTACATATATACAGTAAGTCAGTTGGTACAGACCACGAACCTTTTGTGATGAAAACGTCTTTCGCAAATCTACTTATAACGCGAACCCGGAACGAATTTTTAGCAAAACGTAACTGTTGCGCAACAAATACTAGAGCTCACCTCAAAACGCGAGATATTGGTCGTTGAGACACGTGGCAGGTGTCGACACCGGCACGTTCCGAAGATCGCTTTAATGTGTTTGCGATGCCGTAAGCGTAAACTGTAAAGATCGTTACATATTATGAGCTCTAATGACACTTTGGCGGTTCCGCCACCTACGGGACTTCTCGCTTACACTGTGGACTATTCCTTGCAGTACCCTAACGCTATAGGCACTGATGGCTTTTTGTATAAGTACCAATAATACCAAATAATTTAACTGCTTGTGTTATCGATGTCAGTAGTGAAATTCGAATACACAACCGTTGTATATGCAATAGTCAAGTAATTTTATACGAAACGGATACTTTTTTATAACATTGAGGTCGTGCTTTGACCTCACCTGATAGTAAATGATCACTGTGGTCTACGAACGTTTATGATACTTGAGTTACTCAAGCCACCTGTAGAGGGAAATAGGATGGGAAAGGGGGCGAGAGTGCTAGCATCCACATATTCTGATCAATCCGATCTTATACGACGAATCTTTAGAGGATCTCACTCATCGTAAGGGATAAAATTGTTGACGAACAAGAACAAAACTAATGATACAGGGGCGAAACACACTGGTGAGATTATCACATTGAAAGTTTTGGCAAGCCAGCCGCATGTAGAACAAGTGTGTACTCGCGGTGTGCCCACGCGTCGCCGGCGTTGTACAAAATATATGAACACACAAAAATTCTGTAGCAATCTGGATAAAACGTGCACTTCAAAGCTGACCGCAGCCATAAGCTTCGATATTTATCGCCTTCGCCGTACACCCAGCACCGTAAAAAGGTTAGCTTGTGATTGAAAAACGAAATGTTCCCACATAAAAAAAACGAAGCGAGCGATCGAGTCCCGGACTAACTATTCCGATATATCCGATCATCGATTCCGTGCGTTATTGAAAAATTTCCACCGATTCGACTCGGATTAGACCGAGTTATTTGGCTACTGTTACTGTTGATTCTAACTTATTGATCGTTACCCGACCGGCTGGCCATCGACTCTATTGACGAGACAGACATTCCCAAATTTTATTGCTCAGTCGATATTAAGCCATAGAGTCGAACTTTAGATCGTATTTGCGTAAATATGCTTATAAATTGTATGCTCGGGTATGACACCGACTGCCTACACGCACGATTGATGTGGTGTTCGAGACGTGGAGTGGTGCGTACCTGACTTTGTCTAAGTCGAATCGATTGTAATCGATAATTTACGATACATTACAAATGTTCCCTTCACTTAGACACAACTTTGAATACCTCAGTCTCAGTGATTTATTGGTTTCTATCAGCTATAAGAGCTTTACAAACGTTAAATGTTTGATTGTGAGACTAATTCTTGTACCTATAGGCTGCTATTTCTTGCTCAAAACCACGGATACATACGATACTGGATAACGACGTGTAACTTTTATCTTCAGTGACTTAAGTGTCTCGTTTTCTCATAGGACTAGTACATTTATAGAATGTATGCCATAAGAAAAAGATATTTTAAGGGCCCGATAATATTTTTGTCATGTTGTAAATAACACTAGCTAATGACAGCGGCTTTGCGTAGCATAGCGTATGACTAGTTCTCGTGCGCGGTTCGTTAATATCTCAGTCAATGTTATCGGCACACAGTCACACAGGTGAACATGTGTCCATCTCATTTACATAATCTCCATCTTGTACTAAAGTTACGACAATACGATCTGTTTCAAGTCTGCATAGAGCACCACAGCTCTAGCACGCGTAGGCACATTACTACACCGCGTATGTATTGAAACTATTTCTTGTATATTGGTATATCCTCACAAGACATTAATATGCAAAAAGGCCGGTTTCGCGTTTAAAAAAGATACTTGTGGTAGTTTAATTGTTTTCATTATAGCTTGACAATTATCATCAGAGTAAATTAATCAATAGCAGTAGGCTTCACGCTGTGGTGTGGTTGCTGTATCAATTAATATTTTTAATTTTTAATCTGTAACGCCATTACACATATATATGCCATTATAATGCATACAATATGTTTTTGATTTTTTGTTAAAATTATTGAATATTTTATGACATTCTACTCAATGTTAACTGAAAGTAAGCATAACATGGCTAGATTGTCTTTTGGGTTTTAGAATGCGGGCACATATACACATATATGTTTACATTTTCTTTTGTATATACATACATAATATATCACGAGGGGCATTAGAAGGTTTCTTCACGGTCGGCAGCGCGTATGTAACGCCCCTGGTGTTGCATACGTCCATAGGCCACGGTAAACATTTCCCATCAGGTGGACCTTGTGCTTGTCTGCCACCTAAGTGCAAATAGATGTATACATGCATATAAATATTTTAACATTGAACGGATGCAAAACCGCGACCTCAGATGTAGCAGGCGAACACTACCGCCGCTGCGCGACAGATGTTGTCGTGGAAACGTATATCTTTCCTAAGCTCCCATTTACAAAGATTCAATTATTCACTGAAATAAGATTTTCAGAAATAATTATGGGGTTGATCACAAAACTTCCTTAACACATACACACTGAAATATTATTGTAGATAGTTAAACTATAAATACTGCTGCTACTACTATAAGTCCATCTTAAATTATCAAACGTTTTTCAAAAGTTAGAACGGCTTCTGATGTGTCATCGTCGCAGAACTAGCGGTGTTACAATGCTTACTGGATTAACAACAAAATTTCATTCATACATACATAAAGTCACGCCTTTATCCCCAGAGTGTTAAACTGAGGTGAATTAACACCCACATTTCACCAATCATTGGTTTCGAGCCATTGCCGTCTTTCGGGCACTATTTTTGACTCAAGCCATACATCTGATCAGGCTGTGTCTGGACTGTATATCTGATCAGGCTGTGTCTGGACTGTCGCCATGTACGACACCGCATGGGAAGAGATGGGGTGGTCCAAAAACCAACATAGGTACCATAAAAATAATAAAAGTATCAGAGACGGCACAAGTTCTATATCTAATTCTTTATTGATGCATGACCGGTGACCGCGGGGTGCGCCCTTGGTTCGGGCGCGAGTGTGCGGAAGCTGTTGAACAAAAACAGTCTGCGTACCGCGCTTGGGTAAGGGCGCGCGCCACGTGCCATCCCAATCTGGGCCACTTCAAGGCGGCGTACAACAGAGCCACAAAGGTCTGCAGAAGGGCCTACGTCAGAGCGGATGCCCTGCGCATAGCGCGGCTTGGTCAAGAGCTAGTGATGCATCCCACGGGAAGCCGTGGCTACTGGCGACTGGCTAAAGCCGTGCAAGCCAACTTCTGTCAGCCTTCGCTGCCTCCGCTGCGTAACCCTGATGGATCCCTGGCCCATGAGCCGCAAGAGAAGGCAAATCTGCTGGCTAATCTCTTTGCGGCCAACTCCCGAATCGATGATTGTGGTACGCAGCCACCAACACTACCCGACAGTGACCACGCGATGCCTGATATCCATATCAGGCAACGCGATGTCCGTGCAGTGCTGCAATCACTCGATGTCCGGAAAGCCAGTGGTCCGGATGGTATTCCAGCGGTAGTCTTGAAAAAATGTGCAGCGGAGTTGTCTCCAATGCTTACGCGCCTGTACCGGCTATCCTACAGTTCGGGTACAGTGCCTTTGCCTTGGAAAGAGGCGAATGTTCAGCCGATTCCCAAGAAGGGGGATCGCTCGGAGCCAGCCAACTATCGACCCATAGCCGTCACCTCAGTGCTGTGCAAAGTGTTCGAGCACATAATCAACAAACAGCTCATGCGGCACCTAGAGGATCACTCCTTAATTAATGACCGGCAATATGGCTTCAGACCGAAACGGTCAACGGGTGATCTTCTAGCATACGTTACCCATCTTTGGGGTGAGGCTATGGACAAGCACGGCGAGTCACTGGCAATTAGTCTTGACATCGCCAAAGCTTTCGATAGAGTCTGGCACAAATCGCTTCTTTCCAAGCTACCTGCCTTTGGTCTGCCTTCTAGGCTGTGCAACTGGGTTGCTAGCTTCCTGCAGGGGCGCCGTATTCGCGTCCTTTGTGACGGACGAGCTTCGGAGTTTCTGCAGGTTAATGCTGGCGTGCCCCAGGGGTCCGTCTTATCACCCACTCTCTTTCTTCTGCATATCAACGACATGCTGTCTACCGGCAATGTTCATTGTTATGCAGACGATAGCACTTTGCATGGGAGTTATCATGGACATCCTGCGGCCAAGCAGTCGGATATCGCGGAGAAAAGGCAGCTTCTTGTCACTGAGCTTGACGGGATCCTGAATCACATTTCTCAATGGGGCTCTGAGAACCTGGTTGAGTTCAATGCCAAGAAGACGCAGGCATGTGCGTTTACAGCAAAAGTATCTTCTTTCCTTCCCCTCCCCACTCTTCAGAGCACGCCACTGCCACTGCAGGACAATCTCAATATCCTAGGTATGGATGTTCGCTGCAACCTGAATAACAAAAACTACATCGAAAGTATCATCAAAACAGCCTCACGAAAACTCGGAGTCCTGAACAGAGTGAGACGATTTTTCACGCCGGAGCAGCGGTGTCTTCTATACAAGACACAAATTCGCTCCTGTGTGGAGTACTGCTCGCATCTCTGGGATGGTTCAGCAAAGTACTTACTAGATGCTCTCGACAGGTTGCAGCGACGTGCGGTCCGCATCATTGGGAATCCCGAGATCACGAACACCCTAGAACCTTTACAGCTGCGTAGAGATGTTGCGTCCATGGCTGTATTTTACCGTTTGTACCATGGGGAGTGTTCTGATGAGCTCTTCCAATTAGTCCCACCCTCCCCTTTCCTACACAGGACAACGCGTGCAGGTCTTAGATGTCATCCGCACACGGTGCAAAACATCCGATCAAGAACCAAGCGGTTCGGAGACTCTTTCCTCTGTCGCACCATTAAGGCCTGGAATTCATTACCAGCTCACGTGTTTCCTTCTTCCTACAGTCCCGGGTCCTTTAAGCGGGGCGTGAAAAAGCATATGATGAGGCCGTCAAGCTGAGTGTCACCATTGTCACACGGTATGTGTAAGTAATGGTGACCCTCTTTTCTGGGACTTTGCCTTCAGCTTACCATCAGGCAAGGCGAAGTCCAATTGACGTGTCCTATATAAAAAAAAAAAAAAAAAAAATGGTTTGCAAATTTCCACGGTATTTCTAATGAAAAAATTTAAAAGCATAGGGAGGTTAGAAGGCGTTAAGTGGGTAGTAGGTCGGACAGTGTGGACAAATTAGTGCTCTGAAAAGGAACCAGTAGTTGAAGTAAAGAAGTTATTAACTGAAATGTAACGCTATTTCCATCCCAAAGGTAGAATGACATAGGTATGTATGAATTCAAAGGTAAATTGTTCACATTAAAATATTGAATTTATCTTAATTTTCAACGTTTGGCAGTTTAGTTAATTGAAGGCATATTAATATGTTGTAATAGTTGGGCCGACAGTCCAGCGTCCACGCCGCGCCGGTGCCGCGTGTAGCCGGTGCAGCATCAATGCCGCATGCCGCCCGACGCGCTCGAGCCCTATGTCTCGTACAGTAAATTCGGCGCGGCCGCGGCGGATCATAAATTGTAGTGGCTCAGCGTGATACCCGCTCAAGTTACCTCTCCGTCCGCCTAACTGTTAATTGGCCCAACTTAGATATTTATATTAGGATTTAACGTATTTTATGGGTGCGTCATTTGGGTGTGCAGTTGAGGAAACGTAATGAGAGTTTATGACCGTTAACAGAGTAAACACAGGCCTCACTCTCTCGGGGTCCTATCGAAAACCAACTCGTTAGTTACGATTGCCGAGTTTAAATGTCGATAAATAATCAATAAACTAGTTTTAAATTTCTTTCAAAAAATGCTCATAGAGGAGGTTTCTCCTCGGAGCAGGTAGGTCCTATTAATGGGCCCACTTGATCACGAAACTTCCTGGTGTTGTCGATTACAAGTGTTTGCTTTGGATTACTATCCCCATCTGTTAGAATATTATGAGAACGAGCAATACGGATATTTACTATTGTATTCTTATGTAACTATATGCCATTAAATTGCCATTCACTCCATTCAGATGTATAGGGTCTCCACGTAGATCTTTGCGCCCAGAACTTCAACTGCTAGCTTCACGGCTTATACGCTCCCACAAAAGCCAAATCAAAAAAAGATAAGAAGAGTGAACGTTAGTCGGATGCCAAAGTATATCCCTAACTAATCATGATTTTTTTTTACATACGACACGCCAACTTGACTTCACCTCGCCTGATGATAAGCTAAAGGCAAAGTCTCAGGAAAGAGGGTCACACATCATATACAGATTTAATTTTTTTTTTAATTGACTTACTACTTCGCAGTATTTACCATAGCATGAAAAGAACTCTCTATATACTGAGAACCTTAGATCTCTGACTGACACATATAACTACGGAATTAAAAATTTCTCTCCTGCAACCATTAAAAAAAACAATCTTCTATCACCGAAAAAAAAGCAGTTATGTGAAACCTATAAAGCTGGTAATGTCAATTAAAAAAACGATTCGCCTAGACACGTTTGGCCCACGTGTTAGTTACTAGGTTTGAATTGACGACCTCTGTGGTGTAGTGGTAGAGCGATCGACTCTTAAGTCAGAAGTCCCGGATTCGCTTTCCGCTGCTTGCAAATATTTGTTTGCATAAATTTGCATTGACCTGGGTGTTACTATGTATAATATGCATGTATGAATGTAAAAACCGCGGTAGCCTAGTGGTATGGGTAATGGACAGCTGAGACGAGGTCTCAGGTTCGACCCCAGGTTTTACTATGGTACACACCAATGACTTCTCGATGCTTTTCGAAGTTATATGTGTATTTATCGTGGGTTTATAAGTGACCGGTTGATTGCAATAGACTCGCCATTGGGACCTAAACATAAACTGGCGAAATGTGGGTGCTAACACCTCTGCCTACCCCTTCGGGGAATATAGGCGTGAGTTTATGTTATGTTTTGTGTGTATTTAGAAAAAAAATACATCTTTGTATGCCTATCCTCTTATATTGACTCTAGATAGCACCATGAAGAATGTTGGAAAAAAAATCCACCATTTTAAATTTCTACCTAGCGTTTTAATATCAAGGGCTCCAAAGTATATGCAAATTGTGTGAATTATTTATCATTCTATTTGTCACTTAGAACGTTAGGTCTTAATTTATTCACACATCGATACGTTTCCCTGGCCATCAAACACTGGTACTCTTGAACTTGTTTCTGACCTCACAGACCTACGGGTACGAGCCAGCAAGACACAGGCGAAACACAATACGTGGACTATACGTTGTCCATGTTGCCCTTCGCAGTGACCTCCGTGTCCCCTATTTAATTCACTGATCAATTACAATTTCAAATTAATAGTATTCAATTCACACGATCAATAGCAGGTTCGATTTGGCGACCAGCGGGCACTTTCATAGACAATCATTCTTTTTATAAAGTCACCGTGTTACCCGCTACACGCCCGGCGCATCGATAAATTTCACAGACCATCATCTGTAGGTAATTTGATAACCCTATTGACCGGTGGTCACTATTTTCACCTGCGTACCGATAGTGGTCACTCAACACCCCATCTCTTTCTTACCTAACGTATAATAAAAAGGGGAAATGAGATAGCGCATTGTCCATCTGAAAGAAGGCGCCGAAGAATGAGAAACATGGTGACCGTTCAACGATAGGGTTGCTCGTGTAATTCGATAGTTTCATACGAATTATGGTCCGGCCGTGATCGCTCAATTACGGGCGTTTGTCTCACTCAGGAAGTAATAAATACATGTGAGACGGGAATGATGTAAAGGAAAATTTATCCATCGAGCATTGACCGCTGCGGGACTTTGTAATAAATAAAGAATTTCTACATGCCGCTTGTAAGAAAACCTACACCTTGTTCCATACACAGGTACTAACACTCATGCGCAGTAATAGGCAGTCGATACGTTAAATACTAGGTACAAGACCTCTGCGTAGTGCGCCCTGGACAAAGAAAGAGGCGACACATCTATTTTAATGATACTGAGAACTATAGTTGCACCTCGAAAACCTAACGAATTGAAGGGCTCCGGCTCTTTGGATTCTTTAGAAAGGGTGGACATGATTGGAGTAGACCTTTACTCGCTCAAACAGCTATCTGATTGTAGTTCAGTACGAAGAGAAAAATTATCTGTTTTAAAGTTATTCTAACAGCAGCTCGTCGTTAATCGTGGTCAAGATTTGGACGCTCCTCTACTTCTCTTAGTAATAGCACACCTATTATCACGATACATGCAGTGGTTTCACTTTTGACTCATCTATTAATGCATCATGTTCTTACTTTTACTCAATTTGACGTTGACATATTCATTTCGAGCATAGGCTTTTAGACAACATAACGAGTGATCACTTAGAGTTTTCTGATTTACCATTTTTTTGTGTCATGTCGAGTCTGCCACTGGATCACTCCTCTGTGTGATACTAAAACAAAGAGGTTTTCGTTTCCCACAAAGAGTGGACACTTAACAGTTAGTGTCGAAATAAGTAACGAACATACCGTCAGAAGTATTCTCAGAATCAATACGAGCCACTACACCGAGTCGGTAGGGCGACGGCGACGTCAACAGTACCGCGGACATTATGGCCTCCATAGGCTAAGGTGTCCAAACGTCTGGATATATAAGATTGCAGATTCGAAATTCACTGGTATTCTATCAGTGTAACATAAACATAACATAAACATAAACTCACGCCTATATATCCCCGAAAGGGTAGGCAGAGGTGCTAGCACCCACATTTCGCCAGTTTATGTTTAGGTCCCAGTGTAATAGGTGGCGAGCCTATTGCCAGTAACTAGGCACTTATAAACCTGCGATAAATACACAAATAACTTCGAAAAGTATCGAAAAGTCATTGGTATGTGTCATGGTATAGCCTGGGACCGAACCCGACATCTCGTCTCAACAGTCCTTTACCCATACAACCAGGCTACTGCGGTTGATTTTCTACCAATGAAATACACAATTAATTGGTTTAAGGTGTACCCAGAATAGAAATATTGTCCCCAAATTTTACCCATTACCCTATACATCTGGCTATAAATGTAAATCTAGCTAGAAGTATTAATCCTGATCTTCACAAATATTTCTTCGGAAAAAAGCAGTGCAAATTTCTATTATGCTTTCGGTATTGCTAACAGCATGTCTTAACGACTTCGTATACACGAATCGTACATAACAATCACTCTGCATTAAATACGAAGCGCACAGAACTAACAGTGTGCCGCTGGTCATTATTGAATATCTTCATCTTGTCACTACTGAAAATTTGAGCGTCATTCTCTAACATAATGGTTACCCTACTAGCCACTAATTAAACATGCTTTGTCTTACCTCTCATGTGAACTGCCAACCAATCGAAAAACACAGTAATCAGTAAATGTGATTAGAATTCAGTATTAGTAATGTGGCAGGACTGCCGGACAATGATAGTACTAATGTCAGATTATAACAATATTGTTATTATGTGAGTAGTTCCTCAATAGTCACAATAAATACTTATAATTAATAAAACAAGTAATAGCAATTAAATTAATAAATGATAGATATGGATATTGAAAGTGAACTTCTGGAGACAATATTTCGGACATTCTTAAACACCACCAACTGTTGGTCGCGGGTTTTCCTTCTAAGTAGTATAGTAAAACGAATAAATGGCCTATTCAAATATTGAGTTATTCAAATAATCTGTTAATATAACAGGTGATCTACATTCATAATCTATGATAGCAACCACGGCAGCTCAAAGACAAAGCATTATTTGGTGCGAACGGCGGCGCAGGCGCTCACCAAATTTACTCTGACAACAAATACAACGATGATCTTGGATCCTATTATACACCTTGCGCTCATATTATAAAGGTGAATATCGTGTGTAGTTACTAAGTTATGGCGGTAAATATGAGAGTATGACAGTACAGTGTTACTTGACGTAATATCGGTCCAGTACGCGAGCAAACAGCCGAGGAGAGGAGCGTCGCTAATCAACGCGACAAACTGATGAATGACCACGATTATGAAAGAGTGATTGAATGAGTTGACTTTGAGTGAACGACTCGGCGAGGTGTTGCTCTCGTTGGTGTGATGTCATTACAAGATCACAGTTAAACAAAACTTGTCAACACGCAATGCCAACAAGTAGGAGACATAGGAGCATATGAGGGTAGAGAGTGCCACTGTGAAGTCGATTTTTATTAAATTAATCAATAATATATACACGTAGCTGCATAAGAAATATTTTCAATTAATATTGGTCACAGCTGATTATGACATTGGGCTCACCCCTGTTTTGTAAGATGAAAAGAATATACAGGCGTCAATTAATCAATCAATTAGCCCACCGCAGTTCACTGTTGGACATAAGCCTCTCCTAATGTGCGTCATTTTTCCCGATCCTCTGCCTTCCGCATCCAGTCTGTCCCAGCCACCTTTTACAGGTCGTCCGTCCATCTAGCTAGAGGGTATCCTGCCTTCTGTTTATCTTCTCGCGGTCTCCACTCTAATAGGACTCGTCTGCTGCGTGAGTAAATAATAAATAAATAGAATTACTTAGCGCAATATTTTGTTGAACTTTTGTACCCGTGTTTAATCAAAGACAATAGTTATTTGTTCAATAAGTGAGAGAAGCTTTAAACTACGAACTAGTGAAGTAGAATTAATTAACAGAGAGTACAGAGCACAGTGAGTGATTTAAAAGCACGAGACATAAAAGCCGTGTTATTAGCATTAACATTGCATTATTTTTCTTTTTTGATGCAATGTTTTATATTTCACTGTACCAAGTAAGAAAAGCTATTGATGCAATATTACGTAAATTTAAGTCTTATAAGTATGAATATTTCTAGAAGTAAGATATCAGATTATTGTTTAGTATTTTGTTCCTGATTTAGCTATTAGAATTGCATGCCTATTATGGTGGAATATGGCGAAACTATGTACCTACTGGATATAACACCTTTATGTAACCCATATTTGCAATGAATGAATAAATAAATAAATAAAATATTAAACGTAGTAAAATTATTACTATTAATTTCTGAGCGAACCATCGTCCATTTTTTTCAGCATTGAAATAAAATAATAAATAAATAAATAAATAAAAATAATTTATTTCCAGAAGAAGATTTTCACATTTACATAGTTTTTCCCGTTGGCCCCACACTAGGCAAGCCTGTCCTGTGGGTACCGTGACGTTTTCCTTATTTAATTTCAGTGCTCGGTCACATAAGTTTAATTTAATCACACTTACAAAAGCTAGAAGAAGATACAGATAATGGATGTGTAATAAATGAATGTAATAGTTGTATATAACTTGTACATATGTAAATATATATATTTTGCATGTATATAAATAAATAAATAAATAAATAAATACATACTGGGCAAATCTTAATCATATACACTATAAACTTCGGTTATTTCTACAAGTATTCATCTTAGTGTAGTAGAAGAATTTCTGTAGCTTCGTATGTCAGTGAAATCAGCCATTTTGTAACCACCATTTTTGCCTCTTTTAGAGAGCAGTTTTTGATGTCACAAGACTTAGCCACTCTATTGTATATATAATACTCTATGTGTGGACCAAACCGTTCTGCAAATGTTGTATTAACTTTAGGTACCGTCACTCTGTACGAGCGGCGCTTTAGCAGTTGTTCGTATTGTTCACTGCTTATTACTGTTTGATGGGCTTTAAGAAACGCTTTCAACACAAATAGTTGGCGTACGGTAGGTACCCCGCTGTCCTTGTAGAGCTGTGTTGTGGGATACCTAACGGGCTTCTGGTACATAGCTTTCAGAACTGCGCGTTGGGCTCTTTCCAGTTGCATAAGGAAGGTCTTTTGAGCAGAACC
This sequence comes from Eilema griseolum, assembly GCA_963662185.1. NCBI lineage: Eukaryota > Metazoa > Arthropoda > Insecta > Lepidoptera > Erebidae > Eilema > Eilema griseolum. The sequence goes on along the minus strand of OY759237.1, from coordinate 28,618,706 downwards.
CCAGCTCCCTATGCAATACGTCACAAGCGACTGACACAAAGCAAAATAAACGGATTTGAGGACGTCCGTCGACGCTGAAGAACGCAGTATTTTCATTATGTTTGCGGTTTTCCGCACTCGGTTTGACAAAACGATGATGTGTTCCTTAAAGTTCAGGTTTTCGTCAATGATTACGCCAAGGTATTTAACACTAGCTGTCCTTTGAATGAGTTCACAGTTGCAACCTTTCATTTCTTTGCAATTGTGTAATTTGATGTTAAGAGATGTGCAAGGGGCCGAAGCCGCTGTTTTGTGGAAGCAAACATATTTAGTTTTATTGGCGTTAAGTGTCAGTAAATTACAGCGTAGCCATGCTGATACTTGCCACAGGCCTGACTCAGCTTTTGAAACTGCCTCAACCCAACTTGCGCCATCAAATATGACAACAGTGTCATCGGCATAGCATATTATGTTGGCGTTGATTGCATAGTGAATATCGTCCATATTTTTTTTTTTTTTTTTTTTTATATACGACACGCCAACTTGACCTCACCTCGCCTGATGGTAAGCTAAAGGCAAAGTCTCAGGAAAGAGGGTCACCATTACAGACACTAAGTGCTACAATGGTGGCACTCAGCTTGGCGGCCTCATCAGATGCTTTTTCACGCCCCGCTTAAAGGCCCCGGGACTGTAGGAAGAAGGAAACACGTGTGCTGGTAATGAATTCCAGGTCTTGGTGGTGCGGCAAAGAAAAGAGTCTCCGAACCGCTTGGTTCTTGCTCGTATATTCTGCACAGTGTGAGGGTGACATCTAAGGCCTGCACGTGTTGTCCTATGTAGGAAAGGAGATGGTGGGATTAGTTGGAAGAGCTCGTCAGAACACTCACCGTGGTAGAGACGGTAAAATACAGCCAAGGAAGCAATATCTCTACGCATCTGCAAAGGCTCGAGGGTGTTCGTGACCTCAGGGTTCCCAATAATTCGGACCGCGCGTCGCTGCAACCTGTCGAGAGCATCTAGTAGGTATTTCGCGGAGCCATCCCAGAGATGCGAGCAGTATTCCACGCAGGAGCGAATTTGTGTCTTATAGAGAAGACACCGCTGCTCCGGCGTGAAAAAACGTCTCACTTTGTTTAGGAGTCCGAGTTTCCGCGAGGCTGTTTTGATGATGCTCTCGATGTAATTTCTGTTATTCAGTTTGCAGCGAATATCCATGCCTAGGATATAGAGATTGTCCTGCAGTGGAAGTGGCGTGCTCTGAAGAGTGGGAAGGGGAAGGAAAGAAGATACCTTTGCTGTGAACGCACAAGCCTGCGTCTTCTTGGCATTGAACTCGACCATGTTCTCGGAGCCCCATTGAGAAATGTGATTCAAGATCCGGTCCAGCTCAGTGACAAGAAGCTGTCTTTTTTCCACGATATCAGACTGTTTGGCCGCAGGTTGTCCGTGATAACTCCCGTGTACGGTGCTATCGTCTGCATAGCAATGTATGCTGCCGGTGGACAGCATGTCGTTGATATGCAGAAGAAAGAGAGTGGGAGATAATACAGACCCCTGCGGTACGCCAGCATTTATTTGCAAGAACTCCGAAGCCCGTCCATCACAGAGGACGCGGATACGGCGCTCCTGCAGGAAACTAGCAATCCAGTTGCACAGTCTAGGAGGCAGACCAAAGGCTGGTAGCTTGGAGAGAAGCGATTTGTGCCAGACTCTATCGAAAGCTTTGGCGATATCAAGACTAATTGCCAGTGACTCGCCGTGCTTGTCCATAGCCTCACCCCAAAGATGGGTAACGTATGCTAGAAGATCACCCGTTGACCGTTTCGGCATGAAGCCATATTGCCGGTCATTAATTAAGGAGTGATCCTCTAGGTGACGCATGAGCTGTTTGTTAATGATGTGCTCGAAGACCTTGCACAGCACTGAGGTGACGGCTATGGGTCGATAGTTGGCTGGCTCTGAGCGATCCCCCTTCTTGGGGATCGGCTGTACATTCGCCTCTTTCCAAGCCGAAGGCACTGTACCCGAGCTGTAGGACAGTCGGTACAGCCGCGTAAGCATCGGAGACAACTCCGCTGCACATTTTTGTAAGACCACCGCTGGAATACCATCCGGGCCACTGGCTTTCCGGACATCGAGTGATTGAAGCACCGCACGAACATCGCATTGCCTGATACGTATTTCAGGCATTACGTGGTCACCATTGGGTAGTGTCGGCGGCTGTATACCGCAATCATCGACTCGGGAATTGGCCGCAAAGAGATTTACTAGCATATTGGCTTTCTCTTGCGGTCCATGGGCCAGGGATCCATCAGGGTAGCGCAGCGGTGGCAGCGAAGGCTGACAGAAGTTGGCCTGCACGGCTTTGGCCAGTCGCCAGTATCCACGGCTGCCCGTGGGATGTGCCACTAGCTCTTGACCAAGCCGCGCAATGCGCAGGGCATCCGCTTTGACGTAAGCCCTCTTGCAGACCTTTGTGGCTCTGTTGTACGCCGCCTCGAAGTGGCTCACATTGGGATCGTGCGTGGCACGCGCCCTTACCCAAGCGCGATACGCGGACTGCTTTTGATCAACAGCCCCCGCACACTCGCGCCCGAACCAAGGGCGCACTCCTCGGGCACCGGTGACATCAGTGTACGGAATATAGTATTCCATACCCAGACCGATCTCACCGGCAACAGCAGTAGCACAATCCGAGGGTTTCTTACCTTCAAAGCAGCGTTCAACCCACGGGATGGACGCAAAATAGTTGCGCAGCCCATCCCAATCTGCTGACGAGTAGTGCCAGAGACGCCGCTTCCCCTGCACGGGTCGTGAAGGCGCTATAATTGGCACCTTGGAGCAGACCAGACAGTGGTCGGAATTGCCTAAAGCGGCTTGTACCGAAACACTGTACAGGTCTGGGTGACTCGTCAGCAGAAGGTCTAGCAAAGAGGGTGCTAGGCCCGACCTTCTTGGTATTCTAGTGACCTCGTGTACCAATTGGGTCAGGCCATGCGCCAGAGCAAATGCATGGGCGGCTCTTCCCGCATGGTCTGTTTTGGAGGAGCCCAACCAGGTTTCGTGGTGGGCGTTAAAGTCCCCCAAAAATACCACTTCGGCGTTCGGAAACCGTTCCTGCGCATCATCTGCCGCCTGACTCAGATATTCAAAGAGTCGAGTTGTCTCAGCATCTCCTGTATGGGAACGGTAGAGGCACACATAGATCTGACTCGTAGAGCCATGGTCTACGTGTACCCATAGGGTTGAAAAGGATGGGTCCTCAAGGCAGCGCAAACGGCGACAACAAACATCCGCCCTAACAAACACGCACACCCCGGCTTTTGCACGGAAATTTTCCTCGATAACATAGCCGGGGTAAAGCAAGTAGGTCGTGTCATCAGGGCGGCCTATTTGTGTCTCCGTGAGAAAGAGCATATCTGGTTTCGCCGTCTCAAGGTGTTGGTGGACGGCGTTGAGGTTCGCATGGAGTCCACAGATGTTAGTGGACTCCACCTCAAATAGCGAGCTTGTGGGAGTCTGTAGAGCCGCTGTGTTGCCCAATACTCTTAAATGCGCTGCCATGATGAAAAGGAGAAAAGGGCGTGAAAAAAAGAGGTGATTGTCGTCGCAGCACCGCGTGACAAAGTGCGGGATATTGGTTTTGTCTATGATTATGAGGCATGGCGTGAGCCGACACGCCGTACGGAAGGGCCCCCGTACCCCCCCGAATATGGTCGCCTGGCCCCCACTTCCGGTCACCAACCGGCACGACGAGCCATACCGGGATTATGCGCGGTCTGGTGAGGCAGCCTTCCAGGGTGGTTAGTCCCAGTTGGGCCTCTGTACTATACCGCGGGCGGCCAGCGGCACCACCGTTTCTACGGGTCTCCCTGACCGGCGCGTCGCCCCGCACCATCCTCACTAGACTACGCCAAGACCCACTGGTCCCACTAGTGCTGCGACCACCATCACCCCTACCCGGCTATGCATTTGCTGATCCCTGAACGCAATCCAACCGAAATTGAATTACTATGAAGGGTTTTTCGCAATATTGCACGGTGGTACCAACCCGGTCGAAATTTGTGACAAATTTGTGCCGTCAAATCTCTACCACCATAAATAATATAAATTATAAAAATATACATTATAAAAAGCGTTGGGCCCAGCACACTACCCTGTGGGACGCCAAAGTTTACTGTATGTAGGTCACTTTTAGAGTTACCCACTTTAACACACAGCTTCCTGCCCGATAGATAGCTCTCAAACCATTTCAATGCTATACCTCGTATGCCAAATTACTTTTCCAGTTTCGCTAAAAGGATCGGTACAGAAACGGTATCAAAGGCCTTAGCCAAGTCCAAGAATGCACCTATAGCGAACCGTCCTTTGTCTAGGTGAGATGAGACTGTTGATGTTAGATGGCTTACGGCATCATTAGTCGATTTGCCTCTTCTAAATCCGAACTGTCTCTCGGAAACAAGATTGTGAGATTCTAGATATTTAACCAATCTATTGTTAACCAGCTTCTCGAGTAATTTGGAAAACGCCGTCAATAACGAGATCGGTCGGTAGCTTTCCGGAGAATCCTTGGGACCATACTTGTAAATTGGCGTAATTGACGCTGTCTTCCAAGCTTCAGGAAATATACCAGATTGTAGGCTTAGGTTAAATATGTCAGTTAGGGGTGATACAATTACATTTTTTATTTCTTTTAACAAGCTGTTTGTCAATCCGTCAATACCCGGCGCCTTATCATTCTGTAATGATAAAATTAATGATTCTACTTCAATTTCGTCAGTGGGTTGCATAAAGAATGAGTTTGGTATAAGACTGCTGCTGATCTTAGCTGCTAATGCTTTCTGGTTAAGCTGAAGCTGAGTCAATATTTGATTGGCTAGGTTTTGTCCCACTGTTGAAAAATAAGTACTACATTTGTTAAGTGATTGTACCGGATCTGCGTCAGTAGTTATAGTTAAGAGTTCTTTAGGCTCTTTTTTACTTGCTGTTAGATTGCACACGTCTTTTATAGCCTTCCACATCTGCTTAGGATTTTTTAAGCTATTCGACAGTTCTTCATTGTTGTACTCTGTTTTTAGCTTACGCAACAAGCTATTGCAAAAGTTTCTATATCTCTTGTAGATTATGCGCAAGAGACAGTCGTCCGGTTCTTTTCTGGTCTTGAGATGTAATCGATCCCTGTGTTGCATACATCGAATAAGCCCAGGTGTGATCCATGGTTTAATATTATATTTTGAGTGGCATATTCGTGTCGTATGTGTATGCTTGCTTACAATATCGGTAAGCTGGCCACAAAAACTAGTTACTCTCTGGTTGACCGCTGTACTGCTTAACAATTGGCGCCAGTCAACCTCCCCAAGTTCACTCCTTATAGCCACTATATTACGTTTGGTGATAGTTCGGTCCACACTACGCTTAGCAGTTCTGTTTATCGTTAAGCCAAGCATCACCATGTCATGATCAGTTATACTCGAAGCACAAACCACACCAACCACATTTCTGACGACGTTTACAAATATATGATCGTGACATGCGTCCGCTCTTGTTGGTTCAGAAATTGCAGGGAAGAGGCCGTGTTCTGCAGTTAAGCACAGGTATTCCACTAGATCCTCTTCACATTTGGGCGAAAGTAAATTTATGTTTATGTCACCAGTAAGGATCTGTACCGAAGATTTGCTTGAGATTTTGTCCAGGACGCAATTTAAAGAACGCAGAAACCTTTTGCATTGACCAGAGGGTGGCCGATAAATAGCGACGAGAGTAATCGTATATATAAATGACTCGCAACAGTTAGTGCTATACTGCGAGTTTGTCACACCAAGAGTGACATTTTTGTGCAGGAGTGGTGAAAATAAAATTATACATTCTCATATATTATTTAGAAACATATTATGGTATATGTCAACTGTTTTTATATGCCTTTGCGATCGTCTCCAACTTACTGCTGATTACAAGCCCTATAAGGTATATCTAGTTAGTAGGTAGCAAGTTGCAAGTCAGCGGTGCTGGAGCGACGTGACGCGCCGAAGTGCATTGTCTTGTTTTGTTTGCCTGTTCGGGACTGGTCACTTAATCTGATCACTTCTCACTTTCAATTGTAACTACGACAGGTTAGTGTGGACCTGCAGCAAAGAAATGTATTTTTTTTCGCGTACTCTGCTATCTCCTGAGATACCTGTTCTGAGGTTCTGAGTGTTGAATTGTCTTCGTTATTATTACAATTTTGTGAATATTTAAGGCTTTCTCTTCATTTCTATATCATATAACCATGAAAATTCTGACTGTAGATAATTTTTTAAAGTGACATTTTCGATCTCTGTGTAGATTCATTTACGATTTGAATATGTTTATAATGAATCTAATAAATTCTTACCTAATTAACAAACTAGTTGTTATAAAAGCTCGTTGAATATAAAGTTAGTTGTGCGAAATTAGCATCCAGTCTCTTACCCAGACTAGCTGCAAGTGCCTTATTGGCCTTAAATGATAAAGTAATAAGCTACTGAATGAAAATATTAATATTAAAAAACCTTATTGAACAGTACTTGTTTAGGCTCCAAGTTTATAATAGCCTTATTACTCTGTAGTTTTGATGCAAAGCAATTGACATTTTAAAGTAATATCTGTTTAGTACTTTATATAGCTAGTTATATCAACCTATATAGCTCGTAAGATGACATAGATTATCATATTTATGTATGATTTACTCAAAAATACTTAGTAACTTACTTACTGACTATTCTGCATAATCTTTACTAACGTCCTTTCGGTTTAAGATAAAAATAATTATGGTTGAAACTGTAAGTATGTTTTGGTCTTTAGCTCGGATGTTTAAAGAGCTACTTAGAACACTACGTTCATCGACACAAGTCAGATGTTAACTGAAATATATACAAACATTATCGGTGTCACGTTCCCGTCTAACTGCATGCGGCTCACGACCAATATTGACGCAGCGGCCGTCATCTTCAAGACTTCTGAGGAAGTCACCAATAAAAATGACGGTTTTTGAGTAATTCCCATTTGATTGTTTTTCTCAATCAAGAGAATGAGTTGACAGACCGTTTATGATGTAGTAATCTGGCGGATGTTAGTTCATTGCACCTATGTTGTACTCGTATTTGTAAAGTGCGTAATGGCGCTCGGAGGCTCGCGGATGTGCGTATTGCGCGCGCGCAAATATTGGAACTGCCAAGTATCGCCGAGTGCCAAGGTCGGAGGCAAATAGATAACGAGAGGAATGCTCTTTGTGCTTGTTTGTGTACCCAGCACAGTACTCAGCACATTCCATTGTCAAGTTATCATACTTAGCACTGAATTTTCTGTTAAGTAGTACATTTCCAAAATGAAAAGTGGGTAGTGGGGTCACGTTTAGGATCAGAATACTTTGAGAACTAAATGTAAGCTATGTTAACTTAAACGTATTTTCCTTTTGGAGGATTTTATCGCGTAAATATTATGTATGTACCCACCTATGTACAGGCATATTTATGTGTAATAATTAGGTACTTTAATGTATATATGACAAACAAAATATAAATGGTAATAGTATATGAGAAATTTAGTATTTAATATTTTTTTTATAGCACTTAGGTGGCAGACAAGCTCACGGCCCACCTGATGGGAAGTGGTTACCGTGACCTATGGACATATGCAACACCAGGGGCGTCCGACCCAGAAGAAACTTTCTAATGCCCTTTTTGAAGAACCCCATATTGTAGTTGCTTGGGAAGGCAATGAATACCGAAAAATTGAACCTGCTTTACGTGTGACGATTTCACGGACCCTGCATGCCGTTGTAAATAATTACTGAAAAGATTATAGTTTTTTTTAAATAATATTTAAGTTGTTTTAATTAATATCTACTGTGTTTAAATAAAAGATACGCTACCAACCTCTATTTTTTATACAACATACAAAATGCAACCCCGGCGTGTCTTTCGGCGTGCGTGGTGAAGACTTGATATAATCAGTACGCCGTTGATATAAATAATATTTTTTACTTGTGTAATTCAGTGCGGCGGTGCGGCGGCGGCGGCGTGCGGTGTGATACCCTCACTACATAAATATTATTTGTTATCACGGATCTGTGTTCGCCATTTTTTACTTGTTTCATGAATTCTGCTTGTTGGATGAAGACAGAAATTAGCACCGGAATATAAGTGAAATTTATTCGATATAGGTTATACACACTATAACAACACAGTTGTATTATACCTATTAATTTTTATCTTTTTTATAGGTTTCACCACCTATTACATTGGGACCTAAACATAAAATGGCAAAATGTGGGTGCTAGCACCACTGCCTACCCCTTGCGTGAGTTTATGTTATGTTATGTTAAAGGTTTATTATGAGTTTTTCACAAAAAGAATCTTGAAACTTGTCCAAACGTAACAGTTTGTCACTATGTTTTATCTACGGTTAGACGGCACAGAAACTCTCCATTCTTAAAGGGTCGGAAGCACGGGTGTGACTCCTCTGGTGTTGCACACGTTTATAGATTACGATAGCCACCTTCCATTAGGTGGACCATATGCTTGTCTGCCACCTAAGTTGTATATAAAAAATAGAACACAATATTATTTGTGAAAAAGGAAAAGTTTCTAACATGGATTTTTGAGTTGGAAAAAGATTACTGCGGCCATAATAACCTCGTGTTGTGTTCCCGGGGTAGTCAGAACTCACTGGAAAGTTTTTGTACTGTCAGTGGGAAGACCAAAAGCTTGTCCTGCTTGGTCTTTTACACAATGACTAGATTTCTCTGCAGATGGATTAGGGGAATCGACCCTAAATAAAATGGAATAAGGCTAGAGGAAAAAGAAGGAAGAAGTTTATACGTTGCTAAAGACCGGTAATGTTACATTGTTTGTTCACCATGCTACCATAAAATAGTATCATTGATGGTACTGTGGCAAATTTTATTCGACGGTAGCATTGTTAGATAAAAATATAGTTTTATAAACACATAATATCATATAATAATTATAGTAGTTGTGATTTATGAACCGTCAATACGTTTTTTTATAAAGAAATAAAAATGTTAGCCGATAACTATGTACATATGTATGAGACTGCGGAACCATTTTATAAATGATATACTTTATTGCCGAGAACACACTTGTAGCGAAGGGTTATTTATGTTTTTTTTTAATATAGATAGCCCAATTTGATATCGAAATTTGGTTTGATCTAATTTGAAGATAACTTTGCTTTGTTTATATAGTAAGGTGTCTAATCTTGAAAAAAAAAATTAATAATACATATTCAGAACTCACAAGTGAGTAACAACAAAGTTCACCTAGTGCCATCAATCAATAGTATAAATAGTCATTTTAATAATACTCTTACGACACAAGATTCAATTTTCAGCTTTAATTTTAATTTCATATTTGAATATTATAGATAAGTAGGTATAATATCATAAAGTATGCAAATGGCGAGATAAAAAATCAAGATCAAAGATTTGATTCTGTTTTATCCGATTTGTGATATAAAATTTAAATAACTTACGGAAACGCCTACCTAATACTCTAGTTTTACTATTTTCATACATTAAACAAGATAGGTAGTTAACAGTTCCTTGGCATTTACTTTCAAAGTGAATGTCAAGTACCTATAGTTGATTGTAGCTGTACAATTGTTGCTTAGTTCACACAATAAATTATTGTAAGCCAACCGATATCTAAACGAAGGGTCCCAGCGTGTGGGTGTCAAACTCACCATTTATACTGAGAACATGAACACAACACGAGTTTGTATTGTCACTCTGGACTCGTGTGGTAACACTATCAAAGGTGAAGAAGCTGGACACAACATTCACGATTGATGGTACTCTAATTAATATTTAATATGCATTGATTGTTATCATATACATGTCTAATTCGTTTTTGGAAGATACTAGGAAGCGGAATCGTCCTCTGAGATGACGTAATCTCATCAGCCATGTTATATAAGGAGTCTTAGGGTTAAAGAGACATCGCCAAAAACCGGTAACATTAACCAATTAAATATTTTATATTTAAGTCCAACAATTCCATTAAGAGCGGCTATAAAATAAATCATTCGATAGTTAAAAATCGTTACAACCTCGTCCATTACTCAGAGACATAAAATTTAACGATTTTGTTTCTGGTATTTTGGCAAATTAATGAGCGTTAGACAATCGATAATGTATCATTAATTTGTTCTGCGTGCGATCATTATGCTTAAATTATAGGGCAAGTGTCCGAGGTCGGTAACGGAGCTAATAACCGTTCTAAGGGTACACAACACAAGTAGGTACACAAGCGAGGCCCGTGGCTCACGGCACTAATAAAAAAAAGTAAACTGAGCGACGACTGAGCAAACATCGTTTACAATACAACACATACACTACCGATGTTTGCGCTGCGGACGAGACGCGGGGGCGGAGGGGGGCGGCGGGGACAGGTGCACCCAGATGGTAGCGTGCCAACACTCGAGATGTCCGAGGATTATGAAAATATTGGTCAACACCGACACGGCTACCAAACGACCAACCTCGATCCAGCTAGCATCGAGCACGCAGGAAGCTATGCAAGGACGTGAGATAGTCCCACTGGCTCCACTCGGTAGCGACTTGTGAGGTGACATTACGAAAATTTCCTTGTATATTCTTGTAAATCCTTTATACTCACATATATGACTTCACCTTGAGTATGACGTTGGGCTATTTCAAATTCACTTCCGTGCAACTAATTTGGAAGACACACTTTAAAATAATAAAATAATTACAAAACAAAATTAATGTTATAAGTTGCCGTTGGGATTCTCAACAAAGTCAATATTCTAAACTAGAATTGCTATATATTAGCATTAGAATTAGCTTGTACTGTTAAGATACGGGCTTTTATGAATGTCGTGTTTATGAGATGTGGAATTGTCATTTGGGAAATATGAGTAGTAGGCTCCTTAGACGATGTTTTACCTATGTGATTTTGGTAGCTCTGTGTGTATATGCGTATCGTTTTTTTTGTAATACCACTTAGGTGGCAGACAAGCACACGGCCCACCTGATGGAAAGTGGTTACCATGGCCTATGGACGTGTGTAGCACCAGAGAAGCCACACTCGCGCTGCCGACCCTGTAAGCACAGAGTTTCTGTGCCGTCAGTGTAGAGGACAAAGCAGGACAAGCCTTTAGTCTTCCCACTGACAGCACAAATTCTCCAGTGAGCTCTGGCTACCCTACTCACTACTGGGAACACAACACGAAGTTATTATAGCCGCGGTATTCTGTAGAGCGGAGGTACTTCCCTAGTCGGACTGCTCAATTGGGCGGAAATACCGCCGTGTCCCACCATTTTATAATACCATTATATAAATAAAGTTTAATACTTTTTACCTGTCCTTCAGTGTCATTCTGGCAGAGGGTTGAGAATACAACATACGAAGAAGACCTTTACTTGCTTCTCTTCCAGAATTCCAATACGATGGACTAGTTTAGACTAAATGACAGTGACGTATTAATCGACCATCGAATCTGCTTCATCTCCTGCTAAACCTTCAAAAGATAAGTGGTCTGCAATAACTCAATACTGTAGAGCAAGTCGATAACTGGTGGCGGAATTTAAAGACAACTTGTAAAGTTATTTACCATACAAATTCACGTGGCTCACCTTTTACTTCAATCCACTTGGTTCATTAAAGTCATATAATCTTAACATCATCTCTTCCACATCACATTTACTTTACTTAGTTTTTAACCATTACATTACATTAATTAACTAATACTCTTTCACATGGCACTACTCGGTTCAAAAACTGTTTCTCATTAGAGTCATTAATTATAAATCAGAAATAGTATTTACAGCTGCCAGTCAAGTACAGACATGGGCTGTAAGAAGAAAGGAATCAATAATTTTTCTAAATCGTCAAAGATCACAATGTTTATGTTAATATATTGTACGAGTTGGGAAGTAGCTGTTCGGTATAATTATGTAGGGTGTTATTTTATTACTTTTAAATGTACGTAAAAGAGAAAATAAAAGTACCTACGTCTCGTTTCAAAGATCTGATGATAAGATCACAGGAGTTTATCTATTACGGTGAATACTTAAATTAAATTTTTGTATTTTTTTTTGTTACATCAGTGTGATAAACATGACATAAAAAAATCCTGTTATTCACACTAGTATGACACTCTGGTATGACTACGAGTTTGCAATGAACGTGGCCACTGGACAGTATACAAAACAACACTACATAATAAAAAAAATTACAAGTTTCTTAAGGTACCTACGTACTGCTGCTTTTCCAAGTGTTGAGGCCGCTGCTCTGCAGATGGTCTCGTGCCTCCAACACTAATATTTAAATTGTAATAATCAAAACGAACTTGATGTCTCTATCTCCGCTCGTAAAACAATGACATAGTTGGTACTTTACGACATTTTTATAGAATTCATTGGCTTTCAGTTTTATTGTATCTGCTGCTTCCATATCATAATACTTATGTGATTATTTCTAATAAAAAGAAATTGATGGGTGATTGAGGCATTGAAGCTCCCACTGTTCACTTTTATATGCACTTTCGTAATTTTCATCTAAACAGAGATCTTATCTACTTTAAGCGCTTATAATGTAATAAAATGTCTTAAGGGTTTTATACGCAATTTACGAATGAAAATGCAATTAGCATGCTAATTAAAATGGATGTTGTGTAGGTATCGCCACTGGCTGGCTGCACTCGGCCACGTGTACTTCGCTGCGTTTTGCGTCAACTGGCGATGTATTAACATAACTTACATGGCGCTCACGTGTACCATTATTTATTTGAAATGCTGGTTCATTACCGCGCAATGCGCTCGCCGCGCGCCGGTGACACTAACGCCAGTATGACGAAACCGATGCAGGCCCACAACTACAGGTTTCTGTTCTTTTTCTCGTTTCTATCTGTAGTAGTTCTAAACGTAGTTTGCGTCACGGCTAAAATTAAGTTAGTATAGACGATGTGTAATTTGTTGCCGTTTGAGAATTAGAAACTTGTATGTAATTGATACTTTCAATTTTGGCCGTAGCCATGGCTGATTCGAAATATGGGAAAGTAAATTAAAAGTACCACCATAATTAATAGTATTTTAGTTGAAGAAATGATAAAGCTTAGAAATAAATTAGATAAGGGACTTGAAATCGAGATAAGTTTTCATGAAATCAGACATATTTTACCTCAAAATCCCGTTTACGTAGATGTGAAGACATACCTCATTACAAGTAGAATAGTACCGTTATACTTCGAGATAGCGTTAATTTGTGTTCGTGTATTATAATCTTGGAGATAACGCCGATTGCGATAGCTTTCAAGCTTGATAATGTTCAACAAAAAGGGAATTCTATAATTAAGGCAATACTAGTAGAGCTGGGAGCTAACCTAACATGTTCCCGAGTAACTTAACCTGTGATATCTATATGCCTATATCATGTGTCTTCTTTTTATGTTTCCTTTTCTACTTCACATACAGTTTGAAAGATTTTCTCATTATATTCGTGATTACACTTAACAATAAAAAAAAGGTTGGGTTTTAAACCTAAAACTATTACCTGATGCACCGATCTAAACCTTAAAACATCGCAATAAATTAACTCGCTACCTAACAGTTATGACAGAAGTCACGTAGGTATAGAATTATAACAACATGAAATGATGATATAATCCGTCGGGCTCTTGTCACCGCTGGCGTTCCGGCCATATTAGAACCCACTGGCTTGACGCGCGACGATGGCAAGAGGATAGATGGAATGTCATTGGTGCCTTGGAAGATGGGAAGGCATTTGGTGTGGAATGCAACATGTGCTGACACCCTTGCGCCTTCACACCTTCCAGGGACTGCAAACTGCGCCTGCGCTGCTGCTGCGTCGGCAGAGACCCTCAAACGGCGCAAGTATAGTAATATAAGTGGTAATTACATATTTGAGCCGTTCGGGGTCGAGACGCTGGGATCATGGGGTCCAAGTGCCCGTCTTTTGTTTAGAGACATTTCTAAACGTTTAATTGACGCTACCCGTGATCAGAGGGCTGGTTTATTCTTTGCGCAAAGAATTGGTATTGCCATTCAACGTGGCAATGCTAGGCTAGCGCCTTCTGGCCACCTTCCCGGTTGACATCGATGGCGAGGAATTCTTTGACGCCTGAACCTGCAGGATTATTTAGATATATATTCTTTTTTATATATATTTTTATTTCTATAATTTCCGTGTATATTATGTAAATATTCTTAATCCAATAAAAAAAACCGAACAAGAAAAAAAAAACATGAAATATTATTTCTAATCAAGAATATACCTACACTTGTATGTTTTATATGGGGTAAGCCCAGATGTTATTACATACACATATCACACTCTTACATATATACTGACATTAGTAGTTCCTATTGATGCCAAATGAAGCTATTAAGAATTTTCTATCAGAAAAAGCTACTCAAGCCGGGAACAGAACCCGCACACATACACAACGCATACTTTTACCTCAGGAGATATAATAATTGTATATTCTTATTTATATATTAAACACAGTACTGCAATTAACAAGAGGTAATTTAAAGTAAAGAGTGGATTACAGCGTGGTGACAGGCAGATGGGCTCCTTATCGTGGTGGATATCAACAGATCGAGTGATAACAGGTACTGGAGCCGCCTGCAGCTGGTGACTGTACCTACTCACTATCAGATTATCGACGCATCTGTATTAGAAGTGTCCTGCTCACTGTGAGACTGATAACGTTACAGGTAAAATGCTTACTAGTTACTGCATTTTCAAAGAATGGTCATTATTGCCAGTTCTATTAAATTAACCGCGGTAGCCTAGTGGTATGGGTAATGGACTGCTGAGACGAGGTCTCGGGTTCGATCCCAGGTTTTACCATGGCACACACCAATAACTTTTCGAAGTTATGTGTGTATTTGTCGCAAGTTTATAAGTGCCGGGTTAATGGCAATAGGCTAGCCACCTATTACATTGGGACCTAAACGTAAACTGGCGAAATGTGGGTGCTAGCACCTCTGCCTCGGGGATATAGGCGTGAGTTTATGTTATGTTATGTTATGCTGTATTAGAAGTGTCCTGCTTACTGTGAGACTGATAACGTTACAGGTAAAATACTTACTAGTTACTACATTTTCAAAGAATGGACATTATTGCTAGTTCTATTAAATACTTTCAGTAGCCAAAGCCGTTATTTATATATTAAAATGCCCAGGTTTTTTAATAAGTAAAAAATAAAACAATGTTAAATAAGTAAAGTATATTTAAAATACACTTTAAAGTTATGACCGTCAAAAAAATATGAAAATAGAAATTAAAGTAATTTGTTTGTGAATATTTAAAAAATTAAAATTTTTATGAAGTACCTACTAAAATTTTAATTTTTTATCAAGTAAGTTAATGAATTTACGAAATGCTACACAGAATATACGTCGAAGAACATGCGCGTTATCTTTGTAATTCAAAAACACAGGTTTGAATAAATGCTGGTACCTAATCTTTTCTTTTTACTTTTTTATTCATAAATTCAAGATTTTACTTTGTTCTCACATATAACATTTGCAGAGGTATATGGATACATAAACTGTTTCTGGTCTTCCCGTATAAGAAACGCGCCTATTGCCGTCAGCTACCTGGACTAACTACGACGCACTACTTCGAATATCCCAACAGTAAAGTCTAATTGCGAATAGAGACTATATTGCTGTCACAATGTGCCACCGAAAACGTCTTGAAACTTGAAGTTCTTTGTTTAATCTAAATGTTTCTAGAGGTGTAAGTTCACCTCGCTATTGTACTAAGTGAGGTTTGAGTTCATCACGTTCCATTGATATGTCCGACGCCGTCTCCCATTACCTCAGATTATCTCACCTCAAATCAAGAGCTACTTCTTCACTTATTCATTAGTGCGGATACCAGCAGCGGCAGTGGCGCGGTAATGGCTGCAATGAAGTTGATTTATGCCGCCACTGACGAATGCTTTTACACACAGTTTGGCATTTGTTATAATGGTGAACGTCTGCTTTATGGCGTCACGATACACTGGCTTTGATATGCAGCACCCTGTATGATTGGGATATGCCGTACAAGAAAATAATATTCAAGAAGGTCTTGATAAATGGGGCAGATTGGATATAAGACATACAGATAGATCGTTTGACTGTTCAATAGGTCAAGATAGGATATCAGTTAGCTCTAGGTACATAAAAAGAAACAACTTGACGATCTCCGTGGCGTAGCGGTAGAGCATTCGACTGCTATGCAGGGGGCGCGGGTTCGATTCCTGCTCAGTGCAAATATTTGTATGCATGAATATGTATATTTGCATTGGTCTGGGTGTTTCTATGTATAATATGTATGTATTTACAAAAAAAAAAGTATCTAAGTATGTTTATCCGCATTCTAGATCCCATAACACAAGCTAGTTAAGCTATGCTTACCATGGGTCTAGATAGCGTTGTGTAGAATGTTGTCGAATATTTATTTATTTATTTATTTATAACTTCAGTCTGGTTTACTGAAAAAAAAAACAAAAGGCTATTGACTGGTCCAAAGTACTATTGAATAAGATATCTTATTTAGGGAGGATAAAAAATTAACCCGAAGATACGATATTTCATAATATTTTTTGACAAATCATTAACAGAACAGACTATTTGCTTGAAGAATACTTTAACATATGCGGACGCTTTCCAATATTGACAGTTTTAAGGAGTGACCATTGTCATAGAACAGACGTAGAAATATCTCATTCTGTGTAGTAATAATTTTTATTCTATCCGTTTTCACTTTCCTTGCCTTAACATATAATAATATTATCTAATGTTAGAAAGCTATCAATAAGGTAAAATACCTTATCCAAATTTATTACTACCAGTCAAAACATCTTTCATATCTCTACTAAACTTGTCTGATTAAATTCTTAAGTCACAGATTTTGCAAAGACATCTAACTAAACCATAAAAATATTACCATTTGTCATTACTATCTTGTTCAAATAATATTTGGATATTAAAATTGCCAATAACGATCGCTAAATTCCGAAGTATTATCATGTATATATACTTTAAGATATATGATAATAGTTTCCTTTACGAAGGCGTCTGAACATGTATTGTAGATAATCAATCAATGAACCAATGAGCTGTCAGGCAGTCACATGCTCACGTGCATTATAATTTGATTAATCATAACAAATACCAGTTTATCAAAGGCTTTAGCTCATTTATTAGCTCATTTATAATAACTTTCTATGTCGATTCCCTGAGTGCTGTAGTAGTCAACATAATAATTATTTCATTATTCAATTAACCTGTAGATAATGATGTAAGGTTCAGCAAGTTGCAATCATCTGTTATTTATGTAGGAATAAAGTGAGATGTAACAATAGGAGTCCTACCATATTTAGTCTCATATAGTATAAGTGTATTTCCATACAAATACCTATCCTAGATGCGTAGTGAAATTCTTAGTAGTAATATTTTCACAGTTAGGTACATATACATTATCTTGGGTTATCTAACGTTTATCAGTAATACGCTCACCTAAAATAGTATTTTTTCTCTTATTATCCGTCTCATAATCAACAAATATGATGTTTTATCTCTCCGCCCGCTCCAACATTGACTTGTTAGCGAAAGAAGAAGATAAACAGATATTGGTGAGTACGACTGTATGAAAGAAGAAGATAGTTATATATTGGTGAGTACGGCTGTACGAGCACGATTTCCTTTTTAATCTACTAACGTTACCTCCGTGATGGTAAGCGGTTATCACGGTTGCCACCAGTAGCGTGGAAGAAGGAGCTACAGAGGTATTTCGAAACTGTCTACTTATTTTCATACTTCCCAGATTGTAAATTTTACAAAATGTCGATTATTGCGTTGTTTTAAGATCATTCTTGACAGTTTAACAGAAGTTAGAAAAATCTACAAAGGTATTTTCATAATAGGGATTCATAACATATATGAGTCGTACTTACAGACATTCAGTGAATTAGAGATGTTTCTGTTGATACGCTGGATCACTAAAGCAGGCAGTGATAGAGGATCAGGTGGTAAGTAGCATTTATAACCGCCTCTAACAGCTTTGCCGAATTGTCTGCTTGTGTGCATCACACACAGCAGATGCCTTTACTGCTTATAAAGACATAGCTTCGATACTAATGACGACTAAGCTGATATAATACAGCTTGGTAATACCTGCTTCATAAACCAGCGTTACAATTGTAGATTTAGTATGGTAGACTATTATTGTTTTATTATTTATGTGAAACGATGGTAATGTTTCAATTTCTCTGCGGCGCTTTCTTAACAATAGAAGCAGACAGGCGATGGATTTCTAGCAGCCCGTATTCAAGCGAGCAGGTAAGTACTACCGCGAATAGGTGAACAGCACTATTTGATTATCTCTAAACAAAAATAAACTAGCCGGGCCCTTGGAGTGCCATCGAAAATCCGGCCAAGTGGAGTGAAATCTGAGCACACGACACAGCGGGCCCGGGGTCGGCGCCCGCGCACCCGAACCTCCGGGCCGTGCGTACGCGCGGCTTAGATCGAGATACGAGTGGATACGAGTTCATACGAGCCGTTAATTACGATTTCGCCTGTCACGCCCGCTGCCTTGCTTAATGTTCGGATTAACTTTTATATTAAAATAAAAATCGTCAAGCCTCTAGGCGCGGGTGGCGAAACTTTCTTTTGAATTCCTTATCTTTACTTTTATGATTATTTTAACGTTAGAATTTCTGTTCTTATCAAAAGTGAACCTGTTCAACAAGACACATTAATTACAATAAACAGTTAGAACTATTTGGAGCACATTTGATTTTATTTCGACGAAAACATTATTTTTATCAACTACTCGTTAATTACTTGCCTTATGTCATGAGTCATGCCAGATACTGTCATAAAATAATAAATTACAGCCACAAGCGATGATAGCCCATCTTTAATTCATCTACTCACTAACTGCTCTTGAGTGTTTGCGCCGTAGAGGTGGTATATATAACACATGACGAACGAAAGAAATTTTTGCGAAAGAAATTTTCTCAAATGTAGGCACGAAGGATATAAGTACCGTTAGATACAAGTTTGTATCATAAGATGTATAGTTATTTCATTAACCGCGTATTAATACTACACTTGAGAAGGATGGCTGGCTCGACCTGATAAGTACTACCAGCTTAATATCGACTCTAACTTCTTTGTGGTTATTTTTAATGATCAGCGCGTACTTGTTGTCTACCCTAGTGGTGTAAGAAAAGCAACTAACTACTACTACTTCTATCTGTACCTATTAATGCAATACCGAAAGTTACCGGAGAGTTCCTTTCGCTTCTAAATCATGTAATTATTTGAAATTCACTGTGTTCCTTTAATAAATTTCTGTTAGTGAATTTAACACGAAAAATAAAGAGATATTTAAAAAAAATACAATTTATATTAAATGTATATAATATTAGTAATAAAAAATTAAATGAAATAAACGTCAAATGCTAAATCGTAAAAAAGTAATACATATTATATATTTCCATATTATTACTAGCACTTTGTGGTATAAGATTTTATGATTGAATTAGGTATATAAAAAAGACAAAGGAATTTTTAGAAAATCCTTATCTAAGAACACAACGTATTATGGGTTAAATATTACTTTGTTCTACTACTTTCAATTGTTGTCACACAAATAGACATATCTATGTAAAGAAATATTTGCACTGAGTGGGAATCGACCCCACGACCTCTGTTGTACCAGTCGAGCTCTCTACTGATACACCGCACAAGTCGTAATTTTCATATCAGACTGCTACTTATTTATGCAGGCATGTGAATGAGCCATTATGCGTTTTTTATTAGATAATACTTAAAATACCTAATAATTTTAATTTTATTTAAAGAAACGAATGTAAAGGAAGCATATATTGGTTGCAAACAAATTGCTACAGCTAAAATTACTCACTTATGAAAGTTATTATTCTGAAATTGCAACACACAACTAATAAATTTAGAATAAATTTTACATAAATATTTGCTTAACAGTGGTTTTGTAAAAATTTAATCTATTTCTTATCTTGTCTTATCTTAACGTACGCCTCCAACGTGAAGCTTTTACGAGAATTCCAGTACTGGACGACCTCCTAACTAACAACTCACACAAAAAATAAAAATCATGATAAATTAAACTGGCGAATAATATGAGCACCTAATTATAAAGTTATGAGAAGAAACAACTCGACGTGACTTCACTGAACTCGCATTAACTGCAGATACAAATACAGTTATTAATGGCTATATTAATTGTGTTTCAGTAATGCTATCAAATTGTGTGTTTGGTACATTACCACAGTCTTCTTTGAAACACACGCAGAGGCAACCCTGCAAATAATCTAGAAAGAGAAGAGGTAGCTGTAGTTACGGTTAAACGAAGCAGCCTAAGAATCTTGACTTCTTACAGCTCATTTCTTTCTGAGGTAGGAGTAGTTAGTACTTGTATATTTAGTTACAGAATACCTTGAGTTAAAGGCTGAGGTCCTCTGAATTATTTTGAAACGATAGATGGTTCTGGCGGGCATAGATCGCCTCTTGAGGTGCCAACCCATAACTTTATCCGCAACAGGAACAGGCGCTCTGCAATATTGGAAGGACAAAAATCCCTGCTAAAATATAGCTAAATAGGCATGGGGTGGTGCGCTGGACAATGCACAGTGCTGTTAATTCGATTCCAACATAGGTACTTGTTGTAACCTCGGTGGTATTACGCTGGTAACTTAAAGGGCAAAAAAATTACTGTAATGACATGACAATAGTTAGGTACCATGTGTGTTGATGGTTATAACTGTGTGATGTGTATGTCATACACACATACTTCAATAACTCCTCATCTCGCTCATCGCACTATGCACCTAAATAATGTATAGACGAGTTGTGAAGAAGTATCCTAAAAGTCTGCAATGGAAGTTATCTGCTAGAATAATATAAAATAATGTATTAAAATGCCACTGGTGCCACTGGTGGTAGAAACTTGGTGGCACAAATTTGTCTCAAGTTTCGACCGGGTAGGTACCACCGTGCACTATTGCGAAAAACCCTCCATAGCAATTCAATCTCGGTTGGATTGTGTTCAGGGGTCAGCAAGTGCATAGCCGGGCAGAGGTGGTGGTTGTCGCAGCACTAGTGGGACCAGTGGGTCTTGGCGTAGTCTAGTGGGGATGGCGCGGGGCGATGCGCCGAACAGGGAGACCTGTAGAAACGGTGGTGCCGCTGGCCGCCCGCGGTATAGTACAGGGGCCCAACTGGGGTTAACCACCTTGGGAGGCTGCCTCACCAGGCCGCGCATAATCCCGATATGGTTCGTCGTGCCGGTTGGTGACCGGAATTGGGAGCCCGGCGACCATACTCGGGGGGGTACGGGGGCCCTTCCGTTCGGCGCGTCGGCTCTCGCCATGCCTCACATTCATAGATAAAACCAATATCCCGCGTTTTGTCACACGGTGCTGCGGCGGCAATCACCTCTTTTTTCACGCCTTCTCCCACCCAAACTCATGGCAGCGCAATTCAAGGAAATAGGCAACACAGCGGCTCGACACACTCCCAAAAGCTTGCTATTTGAGGTGGAGTCCACTAACATCTGTGGGCTCCATGCAAACCTCAACGCCGTCCACCAACACCTAGAGACGGCGAAACCTGCCATGTTTTTTCTAACGGAGACGCAAATACACCGCCCTGACGACACGACCTACTTGCTCTACCCTGGCTATGTTCTTGAGGAAAGTTTTCGTGCAAAAGCCGGGGTGTGCGTGTTTGTTAGGGCGGATGTTTGCTGTCGCCGTTTGCGCTGCCTAGAGGACCCATCCTTCTCCATCCTTTGGGTACACGTAGACCATGGCCCTACGAGTCAGATCTATGTGTGCCTCTACCGTTCCCATACAGGAGATGCTGAGACAACTCGACTCTTTGAATATCTGAGTCAGGCGGCAGATGATGCGCAGGAGCGATTTCCGAATGCCGAAATGGTGTTTTTGGGGGATTTTAACGCCCACCACGAGATCTGGTTGGGCTCCTCCAAAACAGACCATGCGGGAAGAGCCGCCCACGCGTTTGCTCTGGCGCACGGCCTGACCCAATTGATGCACGAGGTCACTAGGATACCAAGAAGGTCGGGCCTAGCACCTTCTCTGCTAGACCTTCTGCTGACGAGTGATCCGGACCGGTACAGTGTATCGGTGCGAGCCGCTTTAGGCAACTCCGACCACTGTCTGGTCTGTTCCACGGTGCCCATTATAGCGCCCCCACGACCCGTGCAGAGGAAGCGGCGTCTCTGGCACTACTCGTCAGCGGACTGGGATGGACTTCGTGACTATTTTGCGTCCATCCCGTGGGTTGAGCGCTGCTTTGAAGGTAAGAACCCATCGGATTGTGCTACTGCTGTCGCCGGTGAGATCGGTCTGGGTATGGAATACTATATCTCATACACCGATGTCACCGGTGACCGCGGGGTGCGCCCTTGGTTCGGGCGCGAGTGTGCGGAAGCTGTTGAACAAAAACAGTCTGCGTACCGCGCTTGGGTAAGGGCGCGCGCCACGCGCCATCCCAATCTGGGCCACTTCAAGGCGGTGTACAACAGTGCCACAAAGGTCTGCAGAAGGGCCTACGTCAGAGCGGATGCCCTGCGCATAGCGCGGCTTGGTCAAGAGCTAGTGATGCATCCCACGGGAAGCCGTGGCTACTGGCGACTGGCTAAAGCCGTGCAAGCCAACTTCTGTCAGCCTTCGCTGCCTCCGCTGCGTAACCCTGATGGATCCCTGGCCCATGAGCTGCGGCGACCACAGCGCGCCATCGCGCAGAGGGCCGCACGGGCGTATCACACCGTCTCTTATGAGGCGGCGTGTTTGATTGCGGGCAGTATCCCCTGGGATCTCGAGGCTGGCGTCCTTAAGAGGGTCTACGAGGAGGGCGCCCTGATGCGGCGTGTTGCAGGAGGTCGGCCGCTTCCGGAGGAGATCGATCGCTGGAGACAGGAGGCTCGCGATGTTCTCTTCCGGAAGTGGGCCGATAGGCTGGCTGCTGCGAGGAGTAGCTTGCTGCTTGTGGGGGCCGTTCGGCCCGTCTTGCGTGAGTGGGTGGAACGGGGTCATGGGGCTCCCACGTATCACCTCACCCAACTTCTCACGGGTCATGGCTGCTTCGCCAAGTACCTGTGGGAGGTGGTGGGGGTGGAAGCGGAGCCCCGGTGCCGAAACTGCACCAGCGGCGACCCTGACACGGCACACCACACTTTGGCCGTGTGTGACGCGTGGGGCGGCCAAAGGGCGGCCCTCACAAGCATCATTGGTGTGGACCTCTCGCTGTCGGCCGTAGTTTCAGCTATGGCCGGCAGCGAACAGTGTTGGGCCGCCGTCGCCTCGTTCGCTAGCGAGGTGATGGCGGCAAAGAGAGAGGCCTTGCGGGAACGGGAGCGAGCTGGGCTCACTCTTCCGCCCCGCAGGCCCCCGGCGAGGGGACGCCGGCGAACGCAATTCGCCCGCGTCCCCGAATGAGAGTGGCCACGGGCAGTGGGTCGGGGGACCCGCTGCCCCTATGCTGATGTGGCGGAATGCGCCCCTGTGTGTTCCTGGGGTGCATTCTTGAGGTGAAAAACCCCCACCATTCCGGCCTGATTGCCGGGATGGTGGGGTCTTAAGTAGCGGGCCTACCAAGGGCGCCCCTAGCCGAGTCGCGGTGAGCAAACTATCCCGCGGCTCGGATTAGGCGAAGGAGGAACACCGTGGTGGTTTAGTGGGTAGTCTGGTCTTTGTCCAAGGCTAGGAGTCCCACACGAAGCGAGCCCCCTGCCCCCGCGGGGGGTGAGCGAAGTGCGTAAATGCATTCCACCACGTAAACAAAAAAAAAAAAAAAAAAAAAAAAATCCCTGGCCCATGAGCCGCAAGAGAAGGCAAATCTGCTGGCTAATCTCTTTGCGGCCAACTCCCGAATCGATGATTGTGGTACGCAGCCACCAACACTACCCGACAGTGACCACGCGATGCCCGATATCCATATCAGGCAACGCGATGTCCGTGCAGTGCTGCAATCACTCGATGTTCGGAAAGCCAGTGGTCCGGATGGTATTCCAGCGGTAGTCTTGAAAAAATGTGCAGCGGAGTTGTCTCCAATGCTTACGCGCCTGTACCGGCTATCCTACAGTTCGGGTACAGTGCCTTTGCCTTGGAAAGAGGCGAATGTTCAGCCGATTCCCAAGAAGGGGGATCGCTCGGAGGCAGCCAACTATCGACCCATAGCCGTCACCTCAGTGCTGTGCAAAGTGTTCGAGCACATAATCAACAAACAGCTCATGCGGCACCTAGAGGATCACTCCTTAATTAATGACCGGCAATATGGCTTCAGACCGAAACGGTCAACGGGTGATCTTCTAGCATACGTTACCCATCTTTGGGGTGAGGCTATGGACAAGCACGGCGAGTCACTGGCAATTAGTCTTGACATCGCCAAAGCTTTCGATAGAGTCTGGCACAAATCGCTTCTTTCCAAGCTACCTGCCTTTGGTCTGCCTTCTAGGCTGTGCAACTGGGTTGCTAGCTTCCTGCAGGGGCGCCGTATTCGCGTCCTTTGTGACGGACGAGCTTCGGAGTTTCTGCAGGTTAATGCTGGCGTGCCCCAGGGGTCCGTCTTATCACCCACTCTCTTTCTTCTGCATATCAACGACATGCTGTCTACCGGCAATGTTCATTGTTATGCAGACGATAGCACTTTGCATGGGAGTTATCATGGACATCCTGCGGCCAAGCAGTCGGATATCGCGGAGAAAAGGCAGCTTCTTGTCACTGAGCTTGACGGGATCCTGAATCACATTTATCAATGGGGCTCTGAGAACCTGGTTGAGTTCAATGCCAAGAAGACGCAGGCATGTGCGTTTACAGCAAAAGTATCTTCTTTCCTTCCCCTCCCCACTCTTCAGAGCACGCCACTGCCACTGCAGGACAATCTCAATATCCTAGGTATGGATGTTCGCTGCAACCTGAATAACAAAAACTACATCGAAAGTATCATCAAAACAGCCTCACGAAAACTCGGAGTCCTGAACAGAGTGAGACGGTTTTTCATGCCGGAGCAGCGGTGTCTTCTATACAAGACACAAATTCGCTCCTGTGTGGAGTACTGCTCGCATCTCTGGGATGGTTCAGCAAAGTACTTACTAGATGCTCTCGACAGGTTGCAGCGACGTGCGGTCCGCATCATTGGGAATCCCGAGATCACGAACACCCTAGAACCTTTACAGCTGCGTAGAGATGTTGCGTCCATGGCTGTATTTTACCGTTTGTACCATGGGGAGTGTTCTGATGAGCTCTTCCAATTAGTCCCACCCTCCCCTTTCCTACACAAGACAACGCGTGCAGGTCTTAGATGTCATCCGCACACGGTGCAAAACATCCGATCAAGAACCAAGCGGTTCGGAGACTCTTTCCTCTGTCGCACCATTAAGGCCTGGAATTCATTACCAGCTCACGTGTTTCCTTCTTCCTACAGTCCCGGGTCCTTTAAGCGGGGCGTGAAAAAGCATATGATGAGGCCGTCAAGCTGAGTGTCACCATTGTCACACGGTATGTGTAAGTAATGGTGACCCTCTTTTCTGGGACTTTGCCTTCAGCTTACCATCAGGCAAGGCGAAGTCCAATTGACGTGTCCTATATAAAAAAAAAAAAAAAAAAAAAAAATATATATATATATAATAATCCGCCGCAGTTAAAAAGTCATCTAAGGTTGTCTAGAATATGGCAGTCGAAAAGTCCAAGATGTTTTAGGTTTTGTTGAAATTAGAATCATATTCATTAATGAGCATATGTAATAAAGTTTTCTAGTGCAAAGACATACCAATTAAAAATATTTTTTACTACCATTATTTACAATCTTCGTTGAAATCTCCTGTCGAAAAAGCTAGCGAGACGCGCGCGTAAATGTGTGCTATCATTACTATCTGAGCACATTAGCGTGCCAATTAGACAATAATCGCGTCAATCGTCGGCCCAAGAGAAAACGCCATTCAGTACGCCATACAGTAAATCTGCCGCTTGTTACTCGGTCAGAATTAATTGACCGTCGCTTCCCAGCACCGGCAATAAACTCTCCAAACCGTATCGAGTCTCCAAAACTGACCATCCTCTAAAACACCGCCGACACTGTGCTCGCCTGTCGCGCAACTCTAGCGGTCTGAATCAAAAGCCTTAAAACACAGTGCCACAAACTATCGTTGCTGGAAAACGTCCACACAACTTTTGACTTTGAGAAATTAATTGGCGTAACGGCTATGTTTTTAATTACTTGAGTTTGCTTCAAATGTTCACTTGAACCGGTGCACGTCGCGTAGTGCGTTAGAAACCTTGTTGAGTCTACGAGATATATGTACTTGGATCCACGGTATCTACCTATTTACTTTACTAAATCATTCTTTCTTTGCTTTCAGCAGCAGAATATATAGCCGCATGCCTTGATCGTTTCAATCATTGGAAAGTTCAGTAGAATTTCAGGCTACAGTCAAGACTATTAGTAATAAATTTGATGGGGTACAAGGACTAAGCTACGCGTGGTTAGGGCTCCAGAAATATTGAAATGGTTTTACTATTCCCAGAACTCCACCTTCCTTTATTGAGCTACTAATAGGTTTAAAGACACATATTACTTCGTGTATATATTCAAATTATTGAATGTACTTGAATTTATAATGATTATAACCTAACCAAGTCTATTTTTAAATACACTTGCGATAGTGTACCGAGCTTTTAAAAGATTTACAGTTTCATACAATTTATATATTTATAATCATCAACATCAGCAACAAGAGCAAATCTTAGCGTCTGGCGTGCAGTCAATTTGATGATTTATATAAAAATGCATTTTCATAGTTTTAATACAATGCAAAACAATATACCTAGTTTACGGGTTTTTAAATTCTAATTCTAATTCAATGAAAATTATACAAATCGTTAAAAATAAAGTTCAGTGAAAATAAGATCATACTATGTAACTAACTAAGTAATTTAGATATACCAAGTTTATTTAAATCTATTATAATATATATGTAACATAATAAAAAATTAAAGATTAAATTAAAAATTAATGATATTATTTTAAACTCAAAATTTTATCAAAAAAAAATACACATAATGTTATTTTTTTTGGATAACATATTATTTTATCCAAAAATAAAATTTTATTATATTGTGATGTTATATAAACAATTTTATATTCCGCCAATGGCACAAAATGTCGCACAAAATCTTCTATTTCTCCTTACACAACTATATTTCCATCTTCCTTTCCATTTTCCCTAACCTTTTTTTTAATATCACCCTTATTCTGTCCATGTCCATATCAAGGTAGTATTTTGTAGGTAATTGGTCGGTATAAGGTTATTTCGTCACTAATCATGTCTACGAGATATACTTACGATACTATTTAAAAACTTATGGTAGTATCAATTAGAACTATCTTTAATCAGAATTCTCTTTAATCTCTATTAGTTGGAAGTCATCTGAACACTTAAATCACTTTCAATCGAGATGAATACAAAAAAGTAATTAAATACATAATCCAACTCGCAGATTAGTATATTAGGTAGATAGTCATCTAAACAAAAACGCAAACTTTCTTTTCAAAAGAAATAATAAATATTAATGTGTTTAAGTAAACCAAACTTTCCAAAATATTCCACAAAAGAAAAAAAACTCAAAAGCAATACGACACACAATTTATTAACGAGGAATGAAATCGAGTCTGTAATATTGTAAATCAGGTAGTATTTTTGTGGAATCACCGCGTTCTCAGAATTAGCTGGTCCGTTCAGTATCAATATCATTTTTGATAGTCACCTATGAATCTAGATTTAAATTGTCTGGTCTGAAGGATGATTGCAATAGCGGAAGTCACCAACATCTTGAATTGCAAACGTTTATATATGTCAGGTACACACTAATGAACCAACTAATCAACGAAGACAAATGAACCGGCCTTGTCTTTGTAAGAGATGAATAAATAATAAGTAAAGAAAACTATACTATGAAAGAACATAAGTTCATTTAGAATTACTAGTAAAATGGAAAAGACATTCAGTAGACAGTTAATAGAAGACAAGAAGAGACTGAATTGCTGAGTTTTTGCTTGTTTAAATTTTGTTGACCCTTGACGGTGGTGCAAGGCATGTTATACCATATATATATATTTCCCACATTTACATTCTAATAATAAAAACACATACATTCTTCACGTCAGGCTTTTTATTTTATCTAGAGCCAATGAGCTAGTCATCATCAGATCAATATTGACCAGCAAAGTACCATGGTACTTGGCACTCGCCGGCCTAGATTGACATGATGCTGATTGTACAAACGTTTTTATGCAAAGGTCTCATTATTTGTGATTAAGCTTTCGTCACCTATCGTCCATATACAGGAGGTATTTGACACTTAATCTTCTTATTGTAAGTCACATTCATTCATTTAGGTTCATTAAATACATAATATCTTCGATGAACAAGTTGAATAGCCATTATTCTACGCATTCATGAAGTTACAATATTGGTATAATGTGTATTCTTACACTGTTTTTTATATTATGTTAGGCTTATTGGCTTAAGCTACATTCTTTAAATAGACAAAAAATAGTATCTCCTCACTAACAAAGCTATCAACACTCATGTATATGTGTGTAGATACATGTGGTGGCACGCGCATTTCAAGGAGATCTGCTACCACACCCACGAGGAAACGCGTCACGTGCGTTAACGATGGGCGACAACTAAGCAGCCTGTTCCCACTTCACCAATATTACATTTGCTGACACATTAAAAATATTAACGACTTCATGTTTCGCACAATATCTTGAGTTGTCCTCGTACTTGGCTGACTCAGCCGTGGTTTCCTGCTTGATACAGTAGGTATTTTCTATTTCGGTATCATTTTTCTCACGGAAGGTTATAAAATAATGGTTTAAAACAAAAATCTTGAGTCGTTTAAGATAACGGTCCGTTTTCTAATACTCGTTAAATAATGTGTTTGCGTGCCTACTCCGTAAAGATACACCACTACCGATACCTCCTACGGTGAACAAAATGTACTTTCTACAAAGAATGTGGTTCTATTAACACTATATTGGAAAACGTATAAGCAGCTTCTAATAAAATGTGAGCAGGAGCTTTAAAATTTGGCGACTCACAGATATTCCAAAGACTTGTTGGGTGACATGGGCATAAAATAAATTAAGTACTTAAGTTGCGCAACACAACGCTAAGCTATTAAACTTAAGCCTCTAAATAGTATTGATTTATGAGAACCTTTTAAAATGTCAATTACAGGGGTTCAAAAAAAAACATATTTCAAAATCAAGTTCCTTAAAATATATTCATCATTTTGTGTCTGATATTTCAAACGATGCTTTTGTTTTTTGTCTCTCCTTTTATTGATAGGGTAACGCGGCATGGTGCAGGTAGTATTCAATTAATATGCCTAATCGTTTTTGGCCAAAACTAACACTTCGGTTATCACTATTTGTATGCAAATGTAACGAGAACACTTAAAATCCATCATAAATCTCAATTCAGTTCGAACCACAAATAAGAACCGATCATAAAACTGTATAACGTATTACTTCAATACAAAATTGATTCATTGTTTTAATATGATAATACAAAGTGTACACAGATTACATCATTTGAATATAAAGACCGTCAATCATTTGTAATCAATCCACTAAAACTATGAGATGTGAATAGATTATGGTGGTTTTGCACTGGCTCTCGCAGTCGTGCGAGTTCCACGTCATCGTGTTTATGTGTGCGTGTGTGTGAGGGACCACGTAACAGTTTTGGCTCCTTCATCTGATGATGACGGAACAAAAGACAACAATTTGTGACAAAGAAAACACGAATTAAAATCCTTTCCAAATAAGCATTCCGTTATCCATAACAAATAAGATAATAAAACACCTTGTTTTTTTGACACTGTGATATGATTCACTGCCTTAAAATGGTAATAAGACAGCGATTTGAATATTTAGAG
Organism: Eilema griseolum; assembly: GCA_963662185.1. Lineage (NCBI taxonomy): Eukaryota > Metazoa > Arthropoda > Insecta > Lepidoptera > Erebidae > Eilema > Eilema griseolum. The sequence continues at coordinate 28,588,682 of OY759237.1, read as the reverse complement.
TGTCATCTCGCGCGGCGCGGTGCTCGGACGGCGGGTGCGCACGCGCCGATCTGTTTCTCCTTTCCGGGTGTGTATATTTTTTCTCTGCGCACACAAGTTTACTGTATGAATTAAGTATTGTAATGTATGTAAATTTCTGCTAAAGATCCGCCCGGAGTTATTGCTCTTCACTTAATACTAGGGCAACATAACTTCACGAATTGCAATCGTATTAACATAATTGAGAAAAGTTAAATAATATTCATGACATGTTAATTTGACGGTTTATAAGTGTTAAAGGCGTATAATTGAATGTTGTCGGCCCACGCCCAGCCACTCATTGCTTTTGTGGTTTTACTTTTTACGAGTGTGTTAATGTTTACATTTTGTGTTATATTGTTTGCGCTCCAGGTTCGCGACTCTTGCTCCTGTGTCCGCGTTCGCGTCCGCGCTCGCGGCCGCCTGTGTAGCCTGTGCCTGTAGCCTGTGCCTGTAGCTGTCGATCGAGCTTCTCCGATATTTACCTATTCTATGAATGTTACCTTTATAAAAATGTGGAAGTCTAAATAGGGCTATTTATTGTATAAGTTATAATTAAATAAGTGTTGTGATTTGGTAACTGTTTATGGAATTATTACATTTAATATCTGTTTTAGGTTTTTATAGATCTCTCCGATAAACCACAAGGTTACAAGGCCACATTTTTTACCTATTTTAAGGTAAATGATCACATAAAAATATACCAGTAGCTATGTACCGTATTATCTCGAAGAAATCATAAGATTGTGAAGGTCGTCGATGTCTACGAAACACTCGTCCGCATACCTACAGGTAGGTGGCAGGCCATTTGCCATACTATAAACATAAAACGTTGTAACATATAGTGCTATTCCCCTTGACAACGACTCCGAACAGTAACTTCACAATCCCACTGCGAGATATAATTTTAATAATGTGTTTAGAACCGGCCCATGGTGATTTTGAACGAAAATGTCTGGTCAAATTTATTGTTATTAGTTTAGAGGCCAACTAGTATTCTCTATTCGGAAAAATCGCGTCTACGCGATGACCCTATCAAATAACATCTAATATGAAATGAATTGATTGACATTTGTGTTTGCACTATTTTTTATTGTGCGCAAAATCCTCACGGGTACCCCCACCATGTAGGGGAATTTATGTCGGAATTGAACGGACTAACGCACGCCGTCTGTGTGGGCTGCTGGATGCCGGAGATGAGATTAATTGAGACATATCCCTTGCAACCCTGACCTGGCCCAAGACCGTCTCTTATGAGACGGCACTCTTCAGGTGGGAGGACCAAGGAGTCCCCATCTCGTCCCCGGGTAAATTTTTGTAATGAGAGTCTATATATTTTTGAGCTCACATACGTCATAGGGGAGCATTCAGCCTAGTTCCTTTCAATTTTTGAGATTTTTTCCAAATAACAACTTAAAAAATTAGAGAAGTGAAAACATTGTCAATAATATTTCGTTCCATCGGGTGCACGCGACTGCTCTTTAGCAAGGTCAAGGACGCTATGCAACTTCCATGATATATACATATTGCTACAATCTATTTTGGAATTCTTGCGAATAATATTGTTTATGAGGTTTCAGCTATTACATGATTATCATACGAGCACCAATCCCGGTCGCATCTAAAACTTGTACTTAGAAGCAGTCTTGTCCGTTATTGGTTTATAGTGACTTCTTTGGGCAACTGCTGTCTGAGTTTCCTTACTCCAGGAAAACCTACATCAAACCCTCGTGCACCAAAGCACCTTATAAAATGTTTTATAAAAAGTATAGTAAAAAATGAATTTACTAAAGAGGAGAATGGAAATCATGAATATGATACATTATTCCACACTCCCGAAAGACTAATAAGTAACCCCATCGTTCACTATTATTCAAGAGATCTGCTTCGGGCTTGAGCTAATACAAGCACAGTGGGCTTCTGCGTTACGTGTGGTAATAGATCCACTTGGAGTAATTTCCACTTCGTTCCAGGCCATTTTAATAATAACATCCTAGCGGAACCATTCACCCCACAGGCACTCTTTAAAGATCAACTTGTCGGAGCTTGTTGAACCACCGCCAGCGACGGTTTCATTGTGTAGTGCCACATTTTAATAAATAATTCATATCAAGTGCTTAGTGTAATGTGGTCCACACCATTATTAGTAAACATTACATCCTCTAAAATTCTAAGCTAGGTAATTTCATGCGAAAATGGTGGGTTTTCACTGAGATACTATCGGTAATTTAATTAAGCGTCAAGTCGTTTGCTCGGTGGTTCAGAAGAGTGCCTACAATCGAGAAGTTTCTGGTTCAATTCAAAAAGTAATTTAACTGTAGCCTGAAAGGGTTAAGATTAGGTAATTTGATTTCTAAAATTCTTTATAAAAAGTAAGTGTTATTCTTAGTAAAGTAACGGTATATTGATTATTAAAAAGATGTAAGTGAACTGCTGACCTTCAGATTGCACATGTTTTCATGCCCATTGCGCAAAAATAGCTGTACTATAAATAAATTGTGAGCAGTGGAAAACTTTTAGTCCAAAAGCCTATTATTCGATCAATGAGTATCTAAACGAGAAATTTTAATGATTTTATTGTTACATATTATTATTGGTTCATAAGATTTATTAAATTGACATTGACAATAGATTATAATTATTGTATATGTATATGACAGTAAAATGTATTGTTTGAGCGTTATGAGCAATGTGTTATTATGAGCAGTAAGGACTAATCTTGTAATCGATATCTACTAACCATAACTGTAAGTACCAATACTAATCATGATGACATTTAATTTTAATTTGTACGCCATGTAAGTGGCAGGACATAGTGCACCTATATTTATTATTTTAAGATCTTTGTAAAACCTATGTTCCACAATTTAATAAATAAATAAATAAATCTAACTAAGAATTTAACAAATCTATTAAAAAAAATCACAGTATTCTTTATGACATAAAGACAATAAGGAAATAAAATTTTAAAAGACGTAAATATTTTTAGTGTTGACATATTCTAATTAGTTCAATAAAAACAGAATTGACCTTTAGAAAATTCGTCTTGCCTCATTAATAACCAATTGTGGCTCCTCGCTGATACATCACTGTTTTAATCAGTTGCAAATTATTTGTTGAATGTGTGGGCTCACCTTGATAAGTTTTATCAATCGTCTTGCTTCGACACTGTCCACCTGCTGGCCGACAGGCCGAGTCTTGCGATAGAGGCTACAATTATAAATAATACCATATATTTTAGCAATTGTAATAGGCACGTTGACAGCCTACATTTAAAAATTACGTTGGCATTGACTGCGGGGAGAAGGTGAGCAACAATGTACTCTAGTGGTGTAGGGGACCTTGATAACCGCGCGATCAAAAGAAAAATGTTTACTATAAATTCCGGTAAAGTATCAACCATTTTTTGCGTTTTAGAATTTATTTAGGCATGCGCTGACATCCGTTTTATTTTGCTGCATCTTGACCGACGCAGGCGCAGAGGAGCTGGTCTGCGCCCGCGGCGGGGGTCTCTAAACGTCCGACCAACTTATATAATAACTGTTCGCCGTTTTCATTTAACAACGTTTTTTGTCCCGTCCGCTATTAACACGAGGCGCGTCTCGCTCGGCGGCGCAGGCGCACCTCCGGGCGAAATAATTTATTGGCGATTTGAAGGAAAATTGGTATTTTGTTGTAAAGTATAATGCCTCTCGCAATGCAGCGTTTAAGTCGTATCGTCGCGAATGTCTGCTTCGCGATTGCCTCCATTCCATTTATAGGGTATCTGTGACTTGTTTACGACTGTATTCGCTACTTATGAGCGAAATTAATTGAGCAGAACTCTTTCGATAGTGCAGACGAGAATTAAAAGAGGGTATAAGGTATAGGTCTTATCGCTGCGAGTTATAATAATAAACATGTACCTAAATATTACAACTGCGGCTCTTTACCGAGCGGTAGCCGGTGGCCTCCAGGGACCAGATAATAGAAATCTTGAGAATAAAACCTAGTGTTTATGTGTGCGGCGGACTCTCTTAGCGCTGTTTCACGTCGACTTGTTATTTTGAAGACCAGCCAACGTAAACGGGCATTGGCTCGCGGGCACCATATATGGTTATAAAAAATACCGATAACTTTAATAAAAAACAAGTAATTACACATCTTCATTTGACCGTGATGCGGTGTCGGTTTTTGCGGCGTGTTCCGGACCGTTGGGCGCGCTACAGCGGGCTGGGAAATGCTGTGAAAATATTGAACAACACGCCTTATATAATTATAGGGCACCCTCCGCAGAGCCGTATATGGCCTGCCGCGAGACCCGCTCGGTCAAAGACCCTCGGCTGTCTGCTTCACAACTCAGACTAATCCATCTAATTGTATTGTACAAAAATGTACTAAATAGCAATGTAATTCTTTTAGCTGTCCAATTAGCCTTTATCACTCTCAAGAATATGGAGCTAATTAGAGAGTACGCTACGTACTTCCACTTTCATTACATATTATTCCCATTAATCTAAGACATTGAGTTAATAAATATGAGGAATGAATGAGCAGTTCCTAAGGACGGACAGTGACTGCGTCGTAAAGTGCGTGTGAGGGATCTGTTGAATGGTAAGATTTCTTGTTAACGCGACCGGCAGTTCTGTTAATGAACGAAATCTAAATTAGTTGAATCATCTCCGTATTTAAGTATGAGAACTGATGTATAGTCAATTGCAGCCTTGCGGAATCTTCTTATATATATAAAAAACGGGAGTAAAAAACGGGAACGCTAGGTGGCGTTGATCGCAATAACATCACCTCCGTAATTAATTTCAATTAAAAATATTATAATATGCCCACGCAGTTTAAAGATACGTTTTACCTAACTATAAAGGCATAAGTCATAACCACAAGTGTTATCTGCGAAAAATAAAAAGTGTATGTGTAAAAATAACGGTGTTGTGAAAATTTGCCAAAAGTGCCAAATCAAATGTTATATGATCAATTATAAACTAAAATCAGTGCCTCAGTCTTGGCTAAATACCATATAATTTTTTTTTTTTATTTTTTTTTTTTATATAGGACACGTCAATTGGACTTCGCCTTGCCTGATGGTAAGCTGAAGGCAAAATCCCAGAAAAGAGGGTCACCATTACTTACACATACCGTGTGACAATGGTGACACTCAGCTTGACGGCCTTATCATATGCTTTTTCACGCCCCGCTTAAAGGACCCGGGACTGTAGGAAGAAGGAAACACGTGAGCTGGTAATGAATTCCAGGCCTTAATGGTGCGACAGAGGAAAGAGTCTCCGAACCGCTTGGTTCTTGATCGGATGTTTTGCACCGTGTGCGGATGACATCTAAGACCTGCACGCGTTGTCCTGTGTAGGAAAGGGGAGGGTGGGACTAATTGGAAGAGCTCATCAGAACACTCCCCATGGTACAGACGGTAAAATACAGCCATGGACGCAACATCTCTACGCAGCTGTAAAGGTTCTAGGGTGTTCGTGATCTCGGGATTCCCAACATTATAAGTGAAAAAAACACTACACTTTGAAAATAAAATTTGTGAAAGTTTGATTCAAATAGTGCACAATCATTGCAAATCATTTCGTGTCATAAATTGCGTTTAGCGACATCTAGACAATCGGTTGGGATATAACAAATTGCCGATAAAACAGATCGTACCTATAATTTCATACATCATTTAACGAAACCTTTATTTCGCTCATACTATCATTGGCATTGTGGCGCGAATCAACTGGTCACCGATCGGCACGCAAGAAGCCGGGGATCAAATCCCACCTGTCTCACCGAGCACTTTTTGTGATTGCTGTCATACATTTCTGACAATTTATAATGGATCACAATAGCGACGACAACATCACAGTAAGACGACCGGCAGTAAAATCACTGTTGTTGGACGATTCTACAACTTCCCTGTTTGAATCCACAGTGATGAGCCTATCTAATGTGTCACTAGGGGAACACCACGAAAAAATTACGAAATTACAAGAACAAATAGATAAATTAACGGCTAGGCTACAAAGCGCTAATCAAGAAATCGATAACCTTAATTGCGAAAACATTCGACTAAAATTGGAATTAGATAAATCGAACAGAATGATTGCTACCTCTACTCCGGTACAGCGTAGTTCAACACTCACGAAAACTGATAAAAGTATGGAACTACCTGTAAAACCTGTACCTTGTGTTAGTAATTCACCTATAGTAATAAATTCTGACCGTGTTATGAGATCTCAGAATACGTTGGAAGATGACAAACAAAGGAAAAGAATTGTTATTCTAGCTGACCAGCAGGGTCAAGGTATCCGAAAATCACTTCAAGCCCTTGTTGGCTCTGAGACGAGTGTGAGCTGTTATTGGAAACCGGGTGCAAAAATGTCTGATGTGTTGGATTCCATGACAAGTGATGTTGGTGCTTTAACTTGTAATGACTTTCTAGTTATACTAGGTGGTATGAATGACACTAATCCGTATGAACTACAAACACAATTTAATTATTTTATTATGCGTAACAGATGTGTTAATATTCTACTGTGCGAAGTACCTTACAATAAATCATTGAATGAGACCAAATTAAACTATGTATTAAAATTCGTACGTACGTTTGTTGATATGCACTACACGACATTTCTGCCTCATAAAACTAACCGAGCTTTGTATATTAGTAGATATTTACTTAAAGAAGTCATAAAAGGCGACTACACAAAGAAACTGCAGCAGTATAATATATATAAGCAGTCAAAAACACTAGGTGGAAAACAAAAATTAACGGTTGAGCAAAGTACGCAGACAGACGACCGTGACATACACGATCTGACTGATAAATGTGCTACTACTACTACTAGTAATTATATAACAGAAAATAACACACCACCGGAACCTCTTTTTCGTGTATAGTAATATAACTACTCTGCACCAAAACATAAATGGACTATTAAGTAAATCGGGTGCCTTTACAGTTCATATGGAAAACTTAAGTTGTAAAGATAATCAAATTGATATATTATGTTTCTGTGAACACAATATGGTGGCATTGGATACTGATTTGTTATGTATACCTAACTTCACGTTAGCGACTTACTGTGCAAGGCGCGTGAGGCGCGGAGGTACCTGCATTATGGTGAGAAATGGACTTAGGTATAAGGCTATTGAAAATGTACCGCCTTGTAGTGTGCCGGGGATAATCGAATGCTGTGGGGTAGATCTTATTGATCATAACATCATAATATTGTGTATCTATAGACCTCCACAAAGGGATCAGGTAAAATACAAATTTAATGTGTTCTTTGATGTGTTATACCGGGTTCTCTCGTTGTTTCCATTCGATAGTAACAGAAAGTTAATAGTGTGTGGTGATTTCAATATTGACATTTTAAAGACAACAATTTATTCTCAGCAATTCATTCAAATACTTCAAGGGTTTAATTTAAAATGTGAAATAAACAAACCTACTCGCCTATGCAGTGGAACCTGTATTGATAACTTTGCACATAATTTACGACGATGTAAAAGTGAAGTACTAGAACTGGCAGTATCAGACCATACAGCACAACTACTACACTGCCCTGTCAATAAGACATGTAGACTAGATTTTTGGTTTACTCAAAAACGCAACTACTGTAGTAATAATATGGAAAAGTTCGTTGACTACCTTAAGAGTTTGGATTTTGCTAAAGTATACGCCGAAACTGATTGTAATTGCGCTTTTAATATATTTCATGAGATATTTTCATACGCATATAATATATGTTTTCCTAAAATTAAAATTAAAATCTCCACAAAAATAAAACCCAGATGGGTAACTAACGGTATTAGGGCTTGTAGTAAAAGAAAGCGTGAACTATTGTGGATATACAGACGATGTCCTACTGAGCGTAATAAACTAAATTTTAAATGCCTATCTCGCAGGCTTAAGAAAATAATTAATTTAACACAAAAACAACAACACAATAAATATGTACGTTCTTCTAAAAATAAATGTAAAGCTACGTGGAAAATAATAAACAAAGCCAAAGTTAGTTATCCTACTGAAGGTATTGGGCAAGTAAAAGTAAATAACCAGTTGATAACTAATCCTATGACCATTGCACAAGCATTTAATGACTTCTTTGCGGACCAAGCACAGTCGATAAAAGGTACCAGATACATCAATTCTGTCAAACCTAGCAAATCCTCTTCAATGTTTATGCAACCTACTATACCACAGGACATATTTAAAATTATAAACCAATTAAAAAATACAGCTAGCACGGGATATGATGAAATAAGGACAAGTGTTGTAAAAAAGGTATCGTTGTACATTGCGCCTGTCTTAAGCCACATTATTAACTCCTGCATTATGCAGGGTATATTTCCCGATAAACTAAAAAAAACTGTGATAAAACCACTTTTTAAAAAAGGAGACAAGGAAGATCTCTCATGTTACAGGCCAATTGCTTTAGTACCAATTTTTTCTAAAATATTTGAGCGAGTCATTTATGATAATATAAATAATTATTTTGAGGTTCATAATCTTTTTGCTGAACAACAGAAAGGATTTAGAAAAAATAAATGTATTGATACCGCCATATTTGATTTTCTTAATATAATTATGGCCAGAGTCGATAAACGTTTGCCCGTTGCGGCGCTTTATATGGATATGACGAAGGCATTCGACTATGTAGACCACAAAATTCTCATTGATAAATTAAATTCATACGGCATTAGGGGAAACTTATCTAGTCTGCTCGAATCATATTTAACAAATCGTCAACAGATCACTGTAATTAACAGGATAAGTTGTAAACCTAACACTGAACATCATTACCAGTCAGACGTGAGAAATATAGCTTACGGTGTGCCGCAGGGGAGTACATTGGGGCCGTTGCTGTTTAACGTTTACATCAATGACTTTCCGTCAGCAACAACATTTCCCATGGTAATGTTTGCTGATGACGCTACGGTTGTATTTGACAAACCTAATATAGATGTAATTGAATCGGAAATGAATGACAGTATTGGCTCTCTTGTTGCTTGGCTTGATGCGCAAAACCTAAAAATTAACATTGGGAAAACGACTATAATGAACTTTGGTAGAAACATAGACGAAGACCTACATCTAAATGTTAAATATAATGGTGCAAAAGTGAATGAGGCTACAGTAACAAAATTTCTTGGGTTACAAATAGAAAACACATTGCAATGGAAAGAACAGATCGGAAAAGTATGTGGAAAATTAAATCAACACGCATACGCCTTATACATGTTAAACAAATCTGCAAATCAAGATACTGTACTCACAGCATACCATGGGTTTGTTGCGTCCACTTTAAGGTACGGTATTATATTCTGGGGGAATGCAGTAGGCAAAGAATTGGTTTTTAAGGCACAAAAACGCTGTATCAGAGCAATATGCAACTTACACACCACTGATACATGTAAGCCACATTTTATAAGTTTAAAATTATTAACAATGCCGTCCATGTACATTCTCGAAATGTGCATGTTTGTTAGACGGAACTGGTCAAAATTTTCACCAGTAAGTAGTAGCCGTAGAGCAGGTAAACTCCACGTGGTAGCGTCTAAAACAACCATGTATAAGAATAGTGTCTTCTGCATGGCACCTACAATCTATAATAAACTGCCTAAATCTATAAGTTCCATTGACATTTTACAAGAGTTTAAAAATAAATTGCTCACATTATTATTAGAGAAAGCCTATTATTCGATCAATGAGTATCTAAACGAGAAATTTTAATGATTTTATTGTTACATATTATTATTGGTTCATAAGATTTATTAAATTGACATTGACAATAGATTATAATTATTGTATATGTATATGACAGTAAAATGTATTGTTTGAGCGTTATGAGCAATGTATTATTATGAGCAGTAAGGACTAATCTTGTAATCGATATCTACTAACCATAACTGTAAGTACCAATACTAATCATGATGACATTTAATTTTAATTTGTACGCCATGTAAGTGGCAGGACATAGTGCACCTATATTTATTATTTTAAGATCTTTGTAAAACCTATGTTCCACAATTTAATAAATAAATAAAAAAAATAAAATAAAAAAAAGAAAGTCGTATTAGTTACACTATTTATAACTCACGAACGGCTGTACCGATTTAGCTGAATATCGGTGGGGATGTAGCTTAAAACCAGGAGACGGACATAGGATACTTTTCACCCTATTAAACCATCATCCCGTTCGACTGCATTCCCGTGGTACGTGACATAAAACCTCAAAGAGAATACAAGTCATTATAAAATGTGGTATAACAAAAACGCGTCTAACTTGGAATAACAAAATACAAATGATAACTACACGTAATTTTGTTTATGATTAAGTACAGTTAAATATTTGATAATTATAAATTTTGTCAGAAAACATTAATAATAATCGACACCCACACGGGTGGAGCCACGGGCAACAGCTAGTATATAAATAAAAATGTTCACTATTTGCTTTGTGTCTACTTGAAAAGCTCAACAGTATGGTCTCCTCACTAGCGCTATCTCTAGATAACAAATGAATTAATAGAAAAATCTAAGAAAATATGTGAACCCCCTGTATATCACAGAAGTACAGATGAGCTAAAACTGTGTAGGTGCGAGATTCTCTACACGAGTCGATAAATGAATATCGATGATTCTATGTAATTGCGAACACAAAAACGATGTCGACTGCGAATAGACGTAGCGTATGTTATAAGCTTATAGCGATATTTATATAGTATAGTGTTTATTGATTTACCTACCCTAAAAAAACCAAACAGTATAGTTAAATAAATGTTTACTTACCTCTGTACTCCGTTACTTTGCAATTACGATATATCTGGAAAATTATATTCAGTTATCCGATCGTCGAAACCGGTCAGGTGAAATCTATACTATATACTCGTATATAATATTATAAAGAGCAAAGATTTGTATTTTTGTATGTAACGAATAGACTCAAAAAGTACTGTAGGTACCGATTTTAATAATTCTTTTTTCATTAGAAAGCTACATTCTTCGTGAGTAACATAGGCTACTTTTTATCCCGATATTCCCATGGGATCAGGATTTACGCGGGTGAAACCGCGGCGCGGTGCTAGTAAATAATAAAGTAATGTGGAAAAGTACAAGTGAGTTGTCAATTTGTGTAACAACAAATTTTCACCAAGTGCCATCAATCAACTGTATAAATAGGTCATTACAATAGCTTTGTGTGTTTTTTTATATTGAATGTTAGGGTCTGAAGTTAGAATTGAATTGTCTGCAATTGAAGAAGTAATTTTTGGGAGCTTCTAGGTTTCTGAAGCTAGACGCTACGTGGTGTAGGTGTTTAGTTTGTTTGTAAACCGAAATATGTAGTTTCCGCTACCGCGCTCATCTCGAGCCACATAATTATGCATGTCTGCACGCATTACCCGATTTCGATACATTCATCCGCTGTGTAGTTAAAAAGCACGCAAACTATGACGTATTCTATAAATTATCTAACACGCAAACGATACGCAAGGAATATTTAAAACGCGATATTTATTTCAATTTTGCTATTTGTTACTATGTTCGTATTCATTATATACGGATTCTGATTTAATTAATGAGCAACGAGAATGATACTTTTTGTAAATAGACTAACAGTGTGTATACCTTGATTAAATATTGATGAAAAAAAAAAGTATTAGTAAACAAAATTAGGAAATCTAAAAAAAATGAGGGGTTTATCCCTCCAACTAAAATAAACTTTATTTAGGGGCAGGGAAAATGAAAGCGATTCTATTAGACATAAGATTTAATTGAAAGTACTACATGTTTATGTAAACTATGATAGGTACAGTCAGCGTCAGAACGATCGTGACTATATTAAAGTCTCAAAATAATCTAGATGTCAATTAGTATTAAGAGCAAATCAAACTGTTTTATTGATTTAAACTGTATTATCGTCTGAACTAAAGGTGGAGGGGGAAAATCAAGGCATTCAAATAATTTTAATTGAAAGATAAATTGAGCATGCAGTGGCTGCCTTGGGCGGTTTAACAACCATTAAAGTATTTTAACCGTATGTGTGATATTGTATGGTATTGTTGTATTACCAATGGCTGTCCTAATTAAATAAATAAAGTTTACTTGTGACGCTGACTGTACTTGTGACAGTTTTGATTGGTCATATTTATCCGATGCATGAAGTCTCGGCTCACTTTATTACTGCAAGTTATATACTGCAACACTTCTTTCATATTATCCTTGTTTCATGTGAAGTTTATTTATTGTTATTAGTAAACGTATTTTTCTTTTTATAAAAAGATGAATCAGACTTACAATTCTGTAACTTGTTAAGTTGTGATATATCACTTGGAACTTGTCTCACAAACATTCAAACTTGGTTCACGCAGTTTTTGCACGTGATGGGAATCCGGCTCATTATCGAACTTTGGTTAGTCAATTTATTTTAATTAGAAATACCGAAGATGGCCAGAAAACGATCATGCTGTGAAGGCTCCTTCCACACGAGTCAGCTGGCGGTAAAAATAAAAAATAAATTAAACTGGATTGTTATTACGATTAATATTGATTTTACATTGAAAGAATTCAGTTGTTTGTAATAATATTCACAGACTTGATATCAAAATTGATTCTCGAGTACCTCCCCCCTAGTTGACAAGTGTCGCGTGAAATGTGTCCCCGCAGACATCAAGCAACTTCGTGCGACGTTACCATACAAGTGATTATTTTGTGAGATTCATAATTTCTTGCTATAAGTCGCAAGGGAAAATTAATCCTCAACCGCCAACATGATAAGTTTGACTAAGATGTGAATGGACGGAGACAAGACATCGGGCATTGTGGTGATGTCGTCTAATGCCTAACGTCTAATGTCCCTTGAGATATCTTGTCACCTAGTGGGTACGCAGTTCATCGCGGTTTTAATTTAGAAGGATCTTTTCACTGCTATGAACATGTATGTATTTCTATAAATAAAATGCACGTGTCTACTAAAAGTATATTCAGCAGCATTTCAAAACCAATACTAGATACAAGCAATGCGTAGTTTTGGATATTAATGGCGTCAAATAGTAGCTATCTTTACTTATAGTTCCTATTAAAATACTACATTAATAAGCCGGTTTGGGACTCAGGTGGATAGTTATTAATAGCTCTACTTTTCCGCAATGACATGTTTATTTGACCATTTTAAAAATATACATACCTACTCACACCAATATTGTACATACCTACAATAATAAAAAATCGTCTGACCGACACTATTAATGGAAATGAATTAAAAAATAGTATAGATACCATAATATTGGTTTTTGGACAAGTTTTTTAATTACATTAATGAAATCAATGCAATTAACATAATTGCTGACGTATTTCGCGCAGACTGTTCAGCCGCTATCTCGCACTACAGAGGCACCTTGTTGCGATTTCATTTTATAAATTAATTCCACTTTCCACGATTAAATGCTTGTCAACTCTAGACTGAAATCAAGTAGCGGGAGTTTTGCGGTTTTAACGACTTTTATTTATTTAGAGATAGTCTAGATTGCATGACAAGTTTACTTATACGACCGCAGAACTTGGAGAATAAATTATCGCGGCTTCATAAAAAATATCGCGAGGAATTCAAACCGACATCCAGTTTTCGAAAGTTTCTATTAATAATGCATTTGGGGAACGTGAAGTCACTTGGATTGAGTTATTATATTCAATTAAGGTTTTAAGTGTTTAATGCGCGACCACTGCGATTTCTTTCTTAAAGAATATACTTACCACATCTATGATGAACTATTGGTTATCAGTTTTCCTTCCCAGGTTCTCAAATAAACCAATTGACGATAATAGACTCCTTTTATTTCTTGAATCAAAAATAATAAGAATTGAATCAGAAATACACCGGTGTGAGTATATTAAAGCGCATTTAGTACCACCTGGTTCATTGCTGCTTGAGATGTATAAAAAGTTAGTTACATTATATCAATTTCAATACAAAGTATTTGACATTTACATCTATCAGTGTACTTTATTCAAGGAACTATAAATGCCATCTTTCTACTTCAACAATGAATTCAATCAGAACAAGAACTAAAATATAGGACTGCCGCACAATGAGGCAGTGTACAACAAATATCGACCCACTTGCTCATAAATTACAGGTGGTTTATAAGATGGCCAGTTTCACAATTTTTCTGTCCATAGCCCGCAGATGCTGCATGCAGATGGGATAATATGATGCCGTATTGATTCTTCGCACTAAATATACAACTAATAGATGACCACCACCAAGACCTGGATTTCCTTCTTCCTACAGTCCCGGGTCCTTTAAGCGGGGCGTGAAAAATTATGTGATGAGGCCGCCAAGCTGAGTGCCACCATTGTAACATTACTTAGTGTCTGTAATGGTGCCCTTCTATCCTGTACCTCTGCCTTTAGCTTACCATCAGGCGAAGTGAACTGAAGTGACTGTGGGTGAATGCAGCTGTCTTCTTCTAGTCACGTGACTGGGGCCATACAAGTGTCTAGAAAGAAAGACCCGGTCAAGATTTCCATAGAGCACGTTATGAAGGAGATGCAGTATCTGAAAGATGTACACCAGGATCATAACGAGTGGTCTCAGCAAACCCCAATGGGCAAACACACCAGGGTGGAGGTGTGGTGTCGGAAAATAATATATCGTTTTATAGGGCACGTCATTATGATTTCATCTCGTCTGATAGCAATCTGAAGTCAAAAGCGGGGGCCGCACTCTGTCTCTGATCACCAGTTGTGAAGGCAAAGTCTCGAGGAAGATGAATGTTACTGAACATCAGTTTGTTAAACAAGGCTTTTGTCAAACGCAATAAATAGCTCTATCCAGGCACAAGGAAGTTTCTTGTGTCATATCAATTATCCGTGATCGGCTTCGTGCTGTTCGTAGGTTTTGCTTCGTTTAAAAAATGTATGTTCCAGCGAAGACCTCAACTCATTATCTACATTACAATAGACATGGCGATAAATAAAATAAAATGGATATTTTTTGAAGTGAACCAGAAAAATAAAGTGGAAATTACATAAACTGGCATGAAAATTAAATTGAACAGTATGGGGGAGACGTCAGTCTCAGGGGAATGAATAGTTTCACGAGATGTGAGTATATAATATATTTCAAAGATTGATTTACACTGATAATGTTTACGGGGTTACAATGCCTGAAAGTCAGTAACACTACGTCGAATACAGTAAGTATTGCTCCGGCGAGCTTAGGTAGGTACCAGCGAGACGTGTGCGTAAGCGCGGTAGCCGGCGGACTGCCCTTGCGGCCGTGTGTCGAACTAACCGCTTATGTGTCAGAGGGAGACGCATAGCGCGCGGGTAACCGTCCACGCGTGGCGCGTATAGAATGTCTAGGAACCTGGGTTGCTATATACTCCCCCTCCAGTTCTGGAGAACGCCCTCGCTCCTGGACTGGTGATTCAACCTTCTTTGTAGGACGTCCGCGATTCCTTTTTGGAATTACGGGTTTTGGTACAGTGCTGTCCTCCCTACCTTGATAAAGGCTAAGATCCTGAGTATGATATTTACCTATGATTTGATTAGGCCTTTCCTGATTGCTATCGCCCTGTAATAAAACTGCACCTAAGGCGTAGTTACTTGCGTCTGTACGCAGAACAAAAGGACGACTGAAATCGGCTTGAACCAGTATGGGAGCTGTGGTCAGTAGACGCTTTAGCTCGGTAAATGCTTGGGTCTGTTCTGAGCCCCAAGACCATTCTTGGTTCTTTCTAGTCAGACGGGTTAATGGTTCGGCAATTTTTGAAAAACTCGGTATGAATTTTCTGAACCAAGAACAAGTTTGTAGGAAGGTTCTCAGGTGTTTAAGGTTACCTGGCTCCTTCATATCAGTTACAGCCTTCACCTTTTCCGGATCGGCCGATATACCTTGTTGAGTTATGACATGACCGAGGTATTTAACGCTAGCTCTGGCGAAGACACATTTCTCTCTATTAACATGGAGTTTGAAGTCGGCTAGACGTTTAAATACTATTTCGAGGTCTTGCAGGTGTTTTTGGTACCCCTGGGACATAATCAACAGATCATCTAAGTAGCATAGCATAGTTACCTCTTGAAGTGCAGAGCAGGACCGGAGACGATCAATAAGACACTGGAACGTGGCCGGACCGTTGCGGACCCCAAAGGGCATCCTTTTGAACCTATAGGTCCCTAAAGAGCACACAAAAGCAGTTTTGTCTTTATCTGATTCCCTTACCTTTACTTGCCAGTAGGAAGATCGAAGATCCAACGTACTCATGTAGCAGTCCTGTTTCGTACTCTGTAGTAACTCGTCGATGCGTGGCATCGGGTATGTGTCAGCCTTAGTTATTGAATTCAAACGCCTATAGTCTACACAAAAACGGATACCACCATTAGATTTTGGCACCATAAGCGCTGGTGAACACCAAGCCGATTCACATTCTTCAATGATGTCGTCTTGTAGCATCTTCGCTATTTCAGCTTTCATCAGCTGTTTTTTTGAAGGGTTAAGGCGATAAGGGGGTACCGCTATTGGCGGATGGTCACCTGTATCAATGCGATGCTCTGCGTACGGTGTTGGACCTCCCCCTGCACTGAAGACGCGAGCGTGCCTGTTAATGATGTCAGCGAGCGCTTGACGCTCAGCTGGCGTGAGGTGAGTACCTTCATCATCCCGAAGTATTTCAGTCGAGGCGCAGGACACGTTAGGAGAGCTTGGTTCAAGACACAGCTTGTATTTTATTTGATTATTGTTGCTAAAGTACCAAGTTTCTTTATGAAAATTAATAACAACCCTGGCGGCAGTTATAAAATCTATACCTAATAATGTTTCATTATTAGTTGAGTTGGGAAAAATTAAAAATGGCATGGTGATAACTGAAGTCTTTAAAGTAACCTCTAATGTAGTCGTTAGTACATCCATTAATCGCACTATACCATCGGCGAGCTTTACTTCCCTTGTGGAAGGTAAGAGTGGATGTCCTTGACGTAGAAGGAGAGTATATAGCGAATGACCCGCAATGCAGTGTTTAGCAGCCGTATCTATCAATGCGGTTCCGTTAAAACCCAGAACTTGAATTTCGAAAATCGGGCGTAAATCGCGACCTATACGTCCGACAGGACGGTTACCGCACGATGAAGCATCTCCATTACAACATATAGAACTACCATAACAAACATTCTTAATTTCTAAAATTTGTGGGTTACAATACTTTTCCACTGTGCGTACATTTCTATCAATGTAGAGGTTATTAACCTTTTGGTTCACATCACTACTTTGATCTGATAATCTAGACTTATTACACTTTTGTTTTAAACGTATTTGTTTACTATCGTATTTTGAACAATTTCGCGAAACGGAACTTGAATCCAATTCGGAGCAACTACTATTATTATTACAAAACCGAAATGACTTGTTAACACATTTATCACAAGAAAAATTTGAATGAATACTTCGATCACATTTAGGTATACATACACACTTATGAATATTAGAATTATACGTACGAGAAGTATTATTAGCGTAAGAATTATTAAAATTATTCTTAGAGTCTGTAGGTATAACACGTGAATGAATACAATAAAATGAGTTATTTTGTTGTTTATCACAGACATCGGGTTTTTCACGCACGCGCACTTCCGTACAGCTATGAGATTGAGACTCACCTGAATGTTTTTGTAACTTACGGCACTGGTCCCTAGTGTGTCCATATTTCTTACAGTAAACACAAACGGGTCGTTGATGCTTCGCAGTGCTGGCG
The DNA here is from genome assembly GCA_963662185.1 of Eilema griseolum. NCBI lineage: Eukaryota > Metazoa > Arthropoda > Insecta > Lepidoptera > Erebidae > Eilema > Eilema griseolum. Next base: position 28,570,916 of record OY759237.1, on the reverse strand, counting down.
GAGTCTTGACTCGGCGGCGGCGGCTGAGCGGGCGGCGGCGGGCGCTGGGTTTCGTAAACGGCGGGAACGTTTCTAGCGGGCAGCGGAGCGCTGCGAGCCGGCGCCTGAGCCCCGCGGGTCGGTAGCGTGTTAGCGACGAGTTGTGTCTGTTGCGTAGATGTAGACAAGGGGCGCATCTTTGTTTGTATCTGGCGCTCACTTGTAGTAGGCATCGTGTGTTTATCATCAAATGAATCCTCTATGTTACGTGAAAGCCGAAGTAATTGACTAAAATTTGTGCAGTCTTCTCTTCGAAGCCTTTTTCTTATCCTAGAGTTGAGAAGGCCATACGTCATGTCTATCTGGGCAGATTCGGTTACGTCTCCCGTAGGTAAACGTGATAAAAGGGCGCGAATGCGTGCCACAAACACGTCTGTATTCTCCTCTTGTTGTGTTGTTGAAAAAATTTCTCTATATATACGATGCGGTGGACGGCGGTCGCCGTATGCACTTATTAAGTTTTCTTTAGCTTGCCGCCATGTTGACACGGTATGTTTGATTCCTTGCCACCAAACAGCGGCTTCGTCCTTGAATAAGTATGCAAGGCCGCGTATAATGTTTGAGTCCGAAACTTGTGCACAGTCACTGTATGCTTCTATACCATCGATGAAAGCTTCTACCGATTCTTTCGGTGTGCCGGAGAACGTGACTTTGCAGCGAGCTAGGGTGCTTTGCCCTGAAAAAGCAAATGACTCCGGAGTCGATGCGTTCGCGCGTGGTACCGAGGTAAGTAGCTCCCTGAGCGCTTCAGTCTGTGAACGTTGAAGGGCAGCTATTATGGACGTTACGTGCTGTAAAGAAAACGTAGCGTCGGTACATGGCGGAGGAGAGGACGCGTTGGCGCCATCTTGAAACGCAGACTCGGCGGGCGGCGGCGTGTTCGGTCGCGAGACAATCGTTGATGTGTTTTCGACATCCTTGCGATTCAAACTAGCCGCTCTACTCCTGGTCACTGGCATGATCACTGATATAGTCACTTATTCACTGGTATTCGAGAAAAACGTTGGGCGCCATATATGGGGGAGACGTCAGTCTCAGGGGAATGAATAGTTTCACGAGATGTGAGTATATAATATATTTCAAAGATTGATTTACACTGATAATGTTTACGGGGTTACAATGCCTGAAAGTCAGTAACACTACGTCGAATACAGTAAGTATTGCTCCGGCGAGCTTAGGTAGGTACCAGCGAGACGTGTGCGTAAGCGCGGTAGCCGGCGGACTGCCCTTGCGGCCGTGTGTCGAACTAACCGCTTATGTGTCAGAGGGAGACGCATAGCGCGCGGGTAACCGTCCACGCGTGGCGCGTATAGAATGTCTAGGAACCTGGGTTGCTATAACAGCTAATAATATCCCTTGAAAATTCTTCGAAAGACATCTCTTTGTGCTCGTCTTATGGATAAAGACAAAGTAGTTTATAGTCGTATAACCTGCACAGAAGAAATATCCATTATAAAACTTAGTACTTATGAAGGTTTCGTGCTGTGCGGCTTATTCTCGGGACATCGAGTACTTCAAGATTTGGTGCGAAATACTTGCAGTTGTGTTCACACGAGTTCCGAGATAAATAGGCCCATATTGTTGAGATCAAGTTATAATTAAAATAATTTCAGCACTGTTAATACTTCTAATATCCGATTCGGTGTATTTTACCAAAATTAATAATATAAATGTCACCAGGTATTATTTTTATGTAAATTCTGAATAATATTTCCAATTAAAAAGATAAGATAAATAAAAGGACAAAGCTTGATGTATGTATTTACAAAAAAAAAAGTATCTAAGTATGTTTATCCGCATTCTAGATGCCATTACACAAGCTAGTTAAGCTATGCTTACCATGGATCTAGATAGCGTTGTGTAGAATGTCGTGGAATATTTATTTATTTATTAATTTATTATTGATGCATATATTATATTTTATTACAGGTTAAGGATTTTCTATTAAATTAGTGATGGACATAGAAGCTGTTGAAATTATTGAAAGAGTTCTTTGATATATTGATCTCTTAATAAACAATTATGTAAATTATTCAAGTATTTTTTTAAACAGAATTGCTAATAATTAACGTAAAGGATTGCCTATATTAACATTCTCTAGTCAAGATACTATATATAGTAGCTTTCATTTATGTTTTGTCTTTATATTTGAGTGTTTCAAACGTTGATCTGCCGTAGTTTAGATGGCAAAAACCATTGTATATCGAGGGATCTCATATCCATCTCAAATGTTTGAAGAGAGAGCACACGCGCACACCAGTACCCGTCTTGGATATAATTACCTGTGCGCTGTGTCGTGCCTCAAATGAACAACCCATTTTATGCAGTCGTTACGCAGACAAACCTAAAATGTTGATCTCTGTACAGCGACACAACTATTGCTTACAACATTAAAATATAAAAAAACTAGACGGCCGTGGCTTCAACGCATATGTTGGAATTTTTATATCGATGTGGCATTTCACTTATTTTTACCAATCGCTTTAATACTGAATACTGTAGATAAACACATTGATAAGTAGATACGGGGGTAATTTCCGCGCATAGCTTTCAATGGAAACACCGGGCAGAGAGATTGTAGAGTGTAGATACCACAGATATTCCAATTTGTACTTACATACAAAATATTTCCATGGATCGTGTTTTAGGATTGTGCATTTGAGCAGCGTCTCTTCACACATTCAAATTTGATGAGGTCTTCGGTCTGTCTAGCCAAAAAACCCGGTCATCGCTTGAAATTCAGTGTATCCTTGGTGATAAAATGGTAAGGGATCTTCAAGGTATACTAGATGATAAGGTGGTAGAGCTATGGCTATCACAACACGAATAGGGCAGTTCGACGAAAATTTCATCACCTCAATGAATATCAACGTTTAGTAATAGTTTAACTGACGAGACTGTCGGAAGACTTTCTTTCAATTCGTTCTCTTTTGTCTTCGTATGTTCTTTTTCCCTAGAGCCCTCTGCAGGTGCAGAGTAGCAATGCTTTTGCGACACCTGGTGTTGCAACTGTAAACATTAAGTAGGCTGCTTGTTGGTTATCTTTATAGTAAGTAAAATGTACTTATTCATACTTACTTTCTCCATCCGAGATAAGCAGAGACATTGCTATTTGCTTACACGTACATTTTACAAGCTTCTTCTATTGTTTCGTGTAACGAGTGATATAATATTTACTATTATTGGTCCCCTCACTGTGAAAAAAATGTAGGTACAAATATTAAGTCTTATACCTATTGACATTCGGATTAAAGTTTTAGCAGGATTAGTCAAAGTTAAAAACTCTATCAATCATCATTAAAGTGGTGAATAACATTACATGATTTTAGAACAAAAACAGACGAGAGGGAAACTATCGATAACATTAATTTATTACACAAGAGTAGAGAAGAAATGACATTTCACAATGACCGGGAGTCAATTCTAAATATTATAAATACGAAAGTAACTCTGTTTGTCTGCTTGTTTGTTACGCTTTCACGCCTAAATCGCTGAACCTATTTTAATGAGATTTGGCATAGGGGTACTTTAGACTTTGAGAAAGGAGATAGCCTATGTTTTGTCGCGGGCCACCACCAACATCCGGGTGGAGCCGCCGTCAACAGCTAGTCCTGTATACAAAAAAGATAATGAACTACGAGTATCAGTAGAGGAATATCTAACCAAAAACTTTTGAAACTAAGCATCTTACACTGTGAAAGAGGAAGAGGCTATGTGTGGTCCACAATCCGTCATCTCCATTTCCATTATTGTCCAACAAATCTTCAAGAAGAATTGCAGGCGGGGTGTGCCCTTGCACGGCCACACCAACCGGAGTCGCTGTCATTCAAAGGCCAGATCGAACTGTCAGCTGTTGGAAGTTTAGACAGCAAACTGTACTTCATTTAAATTGAATGAAAGGAAAAAGGTGTTAAGCAGTACTGAGCTGGTCACGGCGCGCGGCGCGCCGGTAATTGAGGCTAGGCGTTTTGTCACATTGCTTCTCCTAACCATCATTTTCCCACGGAAGATATCTAGGCGTTTTGTGTTACCAAGTACAGAAATTGTTGACACCATTCCGGAATGGAGCGCACTGGGTTATGTTGGCGGATAATTTCATTGTTAACTTTAGGCACTTGAATAATATTAGAAGTATATAGTTATATGGTAACTACTGTTTTTTTATGATCAGCTTAACTAATAGTTTCTGATAAAACTAACTTTTTAATCCTAATTATTCATATCAGTTTACTGACTTTTATCCATATTTTGTGACTAAATTATTCAGCAATTCTCGTGCTGTCCTATAGACTATAGAGTACGTATTAACTGTTATCAATGTTTTTGCACGTCGCGGCTGTAGAGCGCGCGGGGCGACGGTATGACTAGCGCGGAGGGACGGGGGAGTAGAGAAGGCATGTTGGACTTGTTTTAATTGGCTCAAGGAAGCACGCTTCAACGACTCCGACACAACAGCCCACCTGACTCTATCAAGAGAGCGAAAATTTACACGTAGATTTTACTAGCAGATACTAAACCTGACTATTTATTTATAAATCAAAGATTTGCTCATTCATTGAGATCATTTGATATTTTATGAAGTCAGTTTGTTCAGAGTGTTACTGGTAAGAGAGTGCTACTCACATAGTTACTAACCATCGTCTAATATTTAATTACATCACTGAACAAAAGTAGGTATTTAAGCTGAAATCTTCTCGTCATCGATAGTGACGTCAAGTCTTTAATATTACGATAGTAGTTGTGAATTTTATTAACTTTAATTATAACATAAGCACTTAATAATTACGTGCACAAACAATTATTTATTATAATACAAGGAGCTTGGTATGTTAAATGGACGAATTATGTCCACTTGACGCATTCATTACGCTAAATTAGTTGGAGGCACGTGCGGCGGCGCGGCGGCGACACGGCGACGATACGGCGGCGCGACGACACGCGACACGACGCTGCGCCACCGAGAACACGACTAGCGTTTAGAATAACATAATAGCTCTACTCAAATGGATCATAAATTATTAATATACTCGAAAAAATATGACCCTATATGCAAAATATCCTAAAATGGGGCAACCTGTCTGTCTGTCTCCCGAGACGAGTTAAATAATTAAAAACGCGCATAAATCAGCGCGTGCGCATGCTAATCGATCGACTCGCGCGAGTTATTCAAATAAGCGAGAGGAAAAAAAATCTCGCACGTTACAATTATGACAGCCGCCCGCCACGGGAATAATGCCAACAATTTATTTGAATTACAAATTGAACGTACTACAGACGGTTTAGCGCGGTGCGAATAAATAATTTGATATTATGCAAAGTGATGATACCACAGTTAAGCGCCTCGTGACCTTGACATAGACCCATAAATAAGAATATCTTAAACACTCATACATATGGACGCCGGTTCGCACACTCAAATATGGTAAGTGCCGGCTTATGAATAAATTTTATTATTTAAAACTCGGTATGTTCATTACTAAAACAAATACTCGTAAGGCGTAGTAATACAGGCTGTTTCTGTTTGCACTCCGGCCGCGTAGGGGTGGTTGGTTGGTGTGTGACGTTGGTCAAACGGTCCATCGGCCGGGCGCGCGCCGTATGTACCGACCATCGTGTGACGAAACCTTAATAGTCAAATTATTCATTGGTGTTCGATGCTTATGGCTAAATGCGGAGGTGATATTTTTACACATAGCTCCGGTAGATTTTAGCTTTATAACGTTCAAGGTGAGCGGGGTTGTGTTGGCTGCGCGATGCCTGGGTGCGCCCACGCTCCTCCCGCAAGTGTAGGGTTGACGGTTGTGTGACTTCACTATGTCATCACTGTCAATAATTGTGCAGAACACTAACCAGCTAATTTAAAATGGAGTGCAATATGTAAAATGTTATTTTACGACTATAACATTTTATGGAACATCAATAAAATACATTTCACGTTTTATTAGAAACAGATCGTAGCATTATCATTAATTCTGAAGTTTATGAGGCATGAATATGGATACAAATGAATTATCATGGACTTAGCCTTTATAGTTTCATCATTGAAATGTAAAAAATAGATTATGCAAATATATTTTAAGAAAATGTTTTATTATATTGCAAAATGCATATCTACGCCTTAATTTTTTACACACTGTATATAAGCTGTGAGTAATAAATGCAAATTCTTTATATATGGCACATGAATGCATCAAATTATACAATAATGTTACTCAACGTGGAAAGGAGTTGCGAACTTATACTTAAAATATTAGTTGGACAATTTGGCTACGGTAGTAGCCCTGGCGAGTGGTTACGTCACACACAATAGTGAGTCGCTACACTCGCTGCCTAGGACACAAAACAATGCTCAGTCACCGATCGACACATTACGTAACCTGCTAACATCTCCATTGGTTGCTGGTTGCTTTGGTTGCAATGATAGAACATTTTACTCGGGTCACCTTGTGTGACAACTCAAATTTTGTTATAAGTGGTAGTTTGAACTGTCAATCGTGATTAATATCCGTTAGTAGTGGATGTAGAGAGAAGGTCAACTTGACACGATTGGTTAAGGACATTCTGGCGTAGTTGCCTAATTGATACAGGATGCTTGAGCTAAACACATCGTTATGAACTCTATCTACTAAACACGTGATTATGCTTATAAGAGCAATAATAATAACATAAGGTAGGAGGTAATAAAGTGAGTGGTATATTTACTGTGACTTCCTTGAACCGTTGACTGAGTTATAGCCTAGTTTTGCTATAAAAACCTTTACATCGTATTGATACCGGAGTTCTTGTCAACTCTAAAATATCTAGGCATCTATGTATTGTGTGGGCAGGTACAGCAAAAAAATAAGGAAACAATGAACGTTTTTTCATATATTATTATTAATAATAATTTGACTAACATTTTAAACTATACTAAAATTTACTCTATTTTAACATATAAATAAATTTAGTTCACTAAATAATTATAAAATATAAAAAAAATATTTAACTTAATTATTAAGTACAAGAACATTGTTGGTTTTTCATTAGTATTCAAGTAAACTTATGGAAAATAAAAATGGAATGAATCGCAATTTATGTAAAATTTCACCAGTGATAATGAAATCTGGGTTCTCACGATGCACTGAATTAAAAAAATATCATGAAAAGCTCTTAAGGACATTTGAGCTCGGTAACACTGTCTTTGGCACTCTTAGTGACAGATAACATACGTAGTGCGATAAAATTAATATCCGTTCTCCTACTCATTCTTTCTTAAAGTACCTAATGATAGTATTTATACAGTGATCAAAATATTAAACAAACCCAGCGGAACATCCTGTATGTAGCACGTCTCATGTCCTAAGGCGAGAACAAGCGCACTCTCCGCACAACAAAACAACAAACGTAGTGTTTCCATTAAACAAATTTGTGAATACATAATACGATATTAATATTTATAGAGCGGTCATTTGAATAGATCGCTGATACCAGTCGTTAGCGCCGGCCGCCGATCGCATCTCAGCTGTTGATGCTTGTTGCTACCAATTAACTTATCCGATACATCAAACTCGTGTTATTTGCTGAACATAGCAGTTATTGAAAGATATCTTACTAGCTGTTGCTTGCGACTTTACCTACGTCTAAGCCGTTTATCGCGAAAAATTGCTATTTTCTAAAATACAAAGCCTACCATGTAAGACATCGTGAATCGGAACATAGTTGGTAAGTCATTCGCCAGCCAAATAAACTAATGATAAAAAAGATAGCTCAGTTATGGATGCTGAAGGTAGAGAATTAGGTGTTGTGGCTGGTTTAAGCTATGTCCATTACTTTCCTAGTTACCAGCTAACAAGAACTAGTAATACCTCAATTTCAAAGTATGTTATTATGATCCATTTAAATGAAAACTGTTTGCCATTTACTGTGAAGGTTTGATTTTAATACGTAACACAAGTTGCCAGATCATAAAATAATGTCAGAGAGGCACGATCTTTAGGCGACCCAGGAAGGTCACTGTGAACTTTTTGAAACAAGTATCAAAGAGCTGATACATATCTCGATAAGAGCAGACACGGCTTGACAGTGACAGGCGTAGGCACTGGTTTAATTAAATTATAATGAATAGACATCGTCGCTCATTGAGTGACGTCCCGTGACGTAAGACGCAGGAGAGGACGCACGGGGCGTGGGGAGGGGTCATGCGTGAGCGCACATTCATAAAAACGCAACGCAGCATCCATTGACGACGATGTGATGCGTATCTCGACTCGTCGCACAGTATATGATAAAATAACACATCATATTTATGGCGACAAGTTTTGTAGTGTGAGGAACAACCTTGCATTTGCTAACTTGTTTTCTAACCTGTTATGTACAGATAGACACAACTTTACGCCCTTACTGTATATATAAGCGATAATAATTTTTCTAGTTATGGCTTGGATACTTAAGCAAAAAGCACAATACGTTATGTAAATTTTAAGATATTATCAAGAAGGTAAGCGAAAGGTAGGACGCCCCCTAGCCAGATGGACGGACGACCTGAAAAAGGTGGCTGGGACAGACTGGATGCGAAAGGCGGAGGATCGGAGAAAATTGGCGCACATTGGAAGAGACCTATGGCCAGCAGTGGACTGCGGTGGGCTGTTTGATTGATTGATTGATTGATTGATAGACTTCATGTAAACGAGATTATTATTTTTATTTAAATTAATATAGTATCCAGTGTTTCAACTTTGGTAGGTATATCAAATGCCGCCGTAGATACGGATCTACGTACAGTACGTAAGCGGAAGAGGAGCTTTATACCTACTAATCTTGTGGAAAAACAACATATTTTAACTTAGTTTTTTTATTTAAATTGAGTCGTTTTGGATTTATAATTTTTTAGTTAAAGGAAATACTTACGATTTCTGTTATTAATATTTGAATATATTCCGTAACATGGCATGGTGTTTATAACTTTTTTTTTCATGCGGAAATCCGTTGTGTATATACGTCCCTAATTCAGTGGTTAAATATTTGCGTTCACAATCGAAAAATTAATGATAGTGATAGCGTTGTTGTCAGAGAGGAAAACCTTCGCCAGAGCCTCTCTCGTCAGATGACGATATTTCCGTTCAATTGAGCAGTCCGACTGGGGAACTACCTTCCACCCTACAGGATACCACGGCTATAATAACTTCATGTAGTGTTCCCGACGGTGAGTAGGGTAGCCAGAGCATACTGGAGAGTTTTGTACTGTCAGTGGGAAGACCAAAAGCTTGTCCCGTTTTGTCTTTTACACTGATGGCACCGAAACTCTTGTACTTATAAAGTTGGCAGCGCGAGTGTGACTTCCTTGGTGCTGCACATGTTCATAGGCCACGGTAACCATTTTCCATCAGGTGGGCCGTGTACTTGTCTACTGGTATAAAAAAATTTAGCAGGTATACCAGCTTGCACTTTAGGTTGGCTAGGCCCAAAAGTGTCACTGCTATCATAATAGCATATTGTTTTTGCAGTAATTTGAATTTGAGTCTACAACACATTCTAGATTCTAATTAGTTATAAAATAAACTACCTGTCACTATCAAATAGGACACTGTGTTATTGAACTAAGAAATACTTTTATTGTAACATTTCAAACACTCTTCGTGCAAGGAGGAGTAAAACAAACTTGTCCCGAGCAGCAATCTATTAAACAACACCTACATTCCTCTGGTAAAAGCCAAGGCGACCTCTTAAGCCATAGTCTATCCATACAGACAGAAAGAAATCACGGACATCAAGTACTGATAAAGGCGTGGAGCAAATCACCTTTCCCCGATCTGTTCACACATTAAAGCATTAATATTCCGTGGTATATACTGCAGTGATCCTAACGACTAAAGGAAGGACGTTCAGTACGTGCCTCACAAAGCGCCCTACGATATTACCCGGAGTTTTTGTGCCGCCGTATTAGGAGCGACGCCGCGGCCCGACGTGTGCAGACTAGCGGATAAAAAACACGCTTGTTTGTATGTCTGTATTGTTCATGTATGCGTCGGTGGAGGGTTGGAAATTATGCTCACTTCGTTGGAAGCTGCTATCGAATGAACCGTTAAACTGGTGACACAGTGATCTATCTTGCAGAACTTCCGAACGACAATCTGGTTCCCATCTTGAACAATATGATACTGTTGATTCGTGTCCACAGATTTTCTGATGAATAGAAAGTTATATAGATCAACATCCAAACTACAATATGAAGATAGCACATGAATCTAAAGAATATAAGTATAAATAATCTATCTACCCAATGTTATCCTACACTACGCATAAAGCACGAGCAAAAGTAGGCGGATCTATATGCATCCGTTCACGTGCAACGCATCTGGTCGTATTCAGGAGTCACCGATATTGCATTTAATACTATAGGATAATAAAAGTTAAATATTGTAACGTCAGGTGACCTAAATATCTCCCATTACGTTAAATACCGTCCAAAACCAACAATAAATCCAAATCAAAACATTTTCTTGTTCACATGCAAAACTAAATAAAAAACGAAATCCTTAATCCAAAACATGACACCACACAATACTACAACCGTCAACTTACATAACGCAATCAACGTATCGTTTATTTCTAAACGCTGCAGACAAATCCTTTTGTCACACACGACAATGCCACACTATCTTTACACACAATTGCATCTTTAACGTACAGGTTTAAGGTTTAAATTTCTACATTCAGATTGCTGTAGGTTTCTCTGTAGGTACTAAGACCCGATTAGGTGAGATAGGATAATTCTCGATTCGTCGTCAATGCTCAATATATCTGATCGTCGCTGTGTGTTCGACAATGTACCTTAAATACGCCAGTTTATTGTGGCAACAGACCCGAGGTGAGATGATTTTAGGATAGCAGCTATTCTTGGAACGATCAGAGATATGGAGACACGTAGATTTGACGGGGATATAATGTTTTGGCCTGTGTTGAATGATTTTGTTGAGGAAAGGAGTTGTACGTACAGTTCTATCAGATTGAAATAGAAATCCAGTTTATCGTTGTAAAGTTGTTAAGAGATAGATTAGATTTTGAATTTAGTTTTGACAAAAATCGTTTAAGGTTAAAGAGGAACTTACATAGCACATTAAATAATTTCGCTAATTTGCTTCCTTATACGGTTTTTCTTTCAAACGTAGTGATGTCTTCAGCCATTTGTGAATACGTTGATTTTTAGCCATCATGCGTTATTTTGGAGACTAGTTCAACTTTATAGATAAACTAAAGAGATACTTTGTGTAAGAAGTAACTCTGCATCCATAGTGGATTAAATCTCCTTCATACACAATTTTTGCTAGATATTTATTGTAACTTCTGGAAACTTAAACGCTTTGTATTGTATCCGCCATGTTTCTATTTTGTATTATATGGACATAATTTATATCGTTAAACAAGCTCAGTGACAACTGATACTTTTTAAGACAACTGAATCGCTGTTATGAGACATAATGACAACATTATTTCAATTACATACATGAAGTTGCTTTTCATTATGTCAAAAAACTTCATTAGTGTCAACCTAACTTAGGAAACAGAAGAAAGAATTGAATATCTTATACATAGATATCCTATTGTTTTAAGTATTTAATGCAGTATCAAGCAAATATTTTCTACGGAAGTATCAATAATAGCAGCGATCGGGAAGTCAGATAGAGTAAATACATTGTGAGAAAAGCTGAAAAGGTCACGCCCGAGGCAAGGTCAAGAGCTGACGAGAGATAGGCATCAGACGAGATGCGAGTCTACGTGTCCCAAACCGTGGGACTGCCGCACAATGCTCTTTGTAACGCCACCAAATAAATTTTCTTACATAATTGTGGCAATTAAAAGTTTTACGTGCTCCAGCGCTGGCCGAAGATCGCCGAGCGACGCCGAACTGTTCCGATGTATCGACATTCTGATCCCTCGATAACGTGTTAACTGTTACATACACGAAAATGAAACAGGTGCCACAGAAAGTATTCTGGCCGAGATTCCGTTAACTTGTTCCTTGTTTACGATTCCAAATAAATTACACATTCTTAACGCGCGATATTGATCTGTGACGGACATTAGGCCGATGCTATGTAATCTACTATAGTAAAATCACTACATGCAAAGTAGGCTTCTCTGTATTGAGTCCCAAAAGTGAAACAACAGTGTCTAGAGAATAAACAACTCCATAAAGAATTTGTAAAATTTATTTAACCAACATATTATGCAGTGATGAAGGTAAACTCACACAGTCTATAAATATTAATATTTTAGCCACTTATTTCTTTCGTGACCAACGAGTATAAAATGGATTCACTACTAACGTTGCAGAAGTAAATAATTATTTTATTTGAGAGCTGGCTGGGTTGTAGTTAATTATACCACTTGCAATTTAATTCTTACAGATTCGTCATAAACAATTAAAACTCTTTTTTATTTTATTATTCTTTTAAATCTTCCGGAATGTAGCAAGCTATTCAAAAAGTAATCTGAAAGGTGCATGTAAGAATCAATTAGTTTTGAAATATATAACCTGTGTATTTATTGGATAAGGCTTTAGAAACGGAGATATTATAATATCTCTGCTCATAGGTAATTGCGACGACCGATGGTTCACGGATAGCAAAAAATTGAAACCATAAATCAAAACGAATGAGGAAGAAAGTTTTGATTTTATTTTTGTGTTCAAAGAAAATATAATTGTTCCATCCGTCATCTAAGCAACAAACCCGGTTGCATTTAAAACTTGCGCATTAGAACCTAGGAGCAGCTCTGTAAAAGCTCATTCTTTCTATAATCAGGTTTCATTTACTTTTAAGGGATCCCCAATCTGTTCTGGTGCCGACCAGTACCTCGTTCGCCAATCAACACATCTTGGTGGGGCTCCATGAATTAAAATAAAAAGAACAAACTACTTGATAGATATTGAAGGAGAATTAAATCTGTGAACAGTAATCCATTCTATCCATTGCCCAGTTTTCAGTTCTCGTCAATGTGGTAAGTGTGAGTTGGTCCAGCATTTAGTATCGCTGTCGACGGCCACTATCACACATAATATCAACGTGTCCATTGTTTTGAATATATAATTCCCACGTGTGCGGCTCCACTCGTAGTAATGACCTCAGATCAGCTGATTGTCGGTATGATTGATAAGTTTATTTTATACTGTTTTGATGTTGGAAATGTTGATACTATAATTTAGATATTTATAATTTTTGTAGCTTATTACTGTCATATCACTAGTCATTTAACTTCGATGTTATCTCTGGTTTCATCTTTCTACTACAGCACAGAGTGGGAGCAGCGATTATCTCGTTCCTCGAGTTTGATAACCTTTACCAAATGATTTTACATCTCTGCGGATATAGTGATTTAATTTATTGAATGAAATATGAAAAAATCTCAGCGGTTCCAACACTACTTTGCTTACGTGATAGTTGCCTGAGCTGTCTTTGTCTATCAGATTATGGTGCAATGAAAGTCAGATTCAATTTTTCCTATGGACGATCAATCAATCAATCAATCAGCCCACCGCAGTCCACTGCTGGACCTAGGCCTCTCCCAATGTGCGCCATTTTCTCCGATCCTCCGCCTTCCGCATCCAGTCTGTCCCAGCCACCTTTTTCAGGTCGTCCGCCCATCTGGCTAGGGGGCGTCCTACCTTTTGTTTACCTTCTCGCGGTCTCCACTCTAGGACTCGTTTGCTCCAACGGCCATCGGTCCTTCGGCAAACGTGGCCAGCCCACTGCCTCTTCAACTTGTTTATTCTGTGGCCTATGTCGGTAACTTTAGTTCTCTGTCGGATAACCTCGTTCCGAATTCTATCCTTCAGAGAAACCCCAAGCATAGCTCGCTCCATAGCCCGCTGCGCGACCTTTAAGCTATGGACCAGCCCCACTGTAAGTGTCCACGTTTCGGGACCGTAAGTCATAACAGGTAGGACGCACTGTTCAAAGACCTTTGTTTTGAGGACGAAATCCCGGAAAACAAAATGGTTGTTAGCAAGTAGTCACTTAAAAAATTTACAAAACATTTACCATTAAAACTAATAGTGCAATTTATGACAATTTAATTTGAGACTTGAATGTATCAAGTGTTCAGTTAGTTCGTTAAATTTACACCATTCGGAGATTATACTTCAGTGGTATATTCTTACCACGTATATTATACAGTGTCTTGAGTCGGTACCTACCGAAAACAAAGCCTTCATATTTTTTTAACAGGAATCTAAACAGCGTAACAGATAACACTAAAATCGTCACAGAAAAAATGATATCCTTCCAAGATTTCCTCCATACAGATAGGAAAAATACCAAACAAATACACGACGCGGAAGCAGGCGCGTATCGGGCGCGTATCGTGTATCCTTTGTTGCGCGCGCGCATTGAGGAAACACCTTGAGGTGACGTCACATCGATGAGGACGCGCATGCGCGTGCGAACGACGATAGTAAGAAATTGTTTAAACTATGGAATTTGAGGGAAATGCGAATGACAGTTGCGAAGGTTGTATGCGGCAGGTGTCGTTGTATGTTCGCAATTTTAAAAGAGACTTTTTTTTTTACTTGTGCAAAATATTATAAAGAGGAAAGATTTGTATTTTTGTATGTAACGAATAAACTCAAAAAGTACTGGACCGATTTTAATAAATCTTTTTTCATTAGAAAGTAAAATTCTTCGTGAGTAACATAGGCTGCTTTTTATCCCGATATTCCCATGGGATCAAGATTTACGCGGGTGAAACCGCGGCGCGGTGCTATTAATAAATAAATGAAGGGTTAACTTACAGACAATATATTATTTACAGATAGATAGACAGATATGCAACTGGCCTGGTCAATTATTTTAGTCAAGCAGAATGGTGTTCAAGTTTGACCAGTGTCAAAGAAGAAATTTTATCTCACTTGACTGGAAATCTCCCGCACTAACATTTTGATAGACCAATAATAATAATAAATATAATCCACGAAAATATCAAACTCCAAAATAAATTTATTTATTGATATTAGAATATATAATGACTCTAATCAGATGTAAATCGGAGGCGTTGGCAATATATACGACATACGTATTATATTGTCGTTTTACCACTGCGGAAGGACAATAAAATAGACAGCTGACAAGGAAGCACCGGGATGGTTTGGAGGTCACATAGCCATAGTGACAACACGGATGACATAATAGTTTAGGTAGACACCTCGTCCGCCTTTCAGTACAAAGATTTATGTCATCCGCAGTCAGTTAGTACTACTGTCTGTCCATCACTTAAAACAGCAGCCTTTAAATTCTAAACGAGTGCGCAGAAAACTTGGGAACACATCCGCCTCTTCCCAATTAGTGTTTTTGGTAAAGTGAGTGAGTGAGTCCTAATCCCAAATACCGGACTCGCCATACTATGCAACTGAGAATTTCCTAATAGACAGATTGTTATAAATGTCAATCAATATTGTTATTCTATAATTGATTGACCATTACCTTAAACGCAAGGAAGAGTATATAAGAAGTTATGTCCCTTTAGTGAAATAAATCATCACGCATTCTACTTAAAGTGTGTAGTGGATAATAATACCCACTTCAGTGAGGACCATAAACCGCTAATGATGACCAATTACGTTTCTAAACAAACAATCTGGGACTTTCTAAACGAAACTGTAATGAAGAGGTTATTACATACAATCAACTACGTACGACCTCTGACCTCCTGGTCACTCGCCACTATTAAAGCTTTTAGCATCGAATACCATTCAGCTATTAAATTAGGGTTGTCGACCAAACGAAATGAAATCAATCGCAAGTTGTGATTTGGATGTACATACACTATATCATGGCGATAGAACTGGATTTCAATGGATTTTGGTGATTTGCAATAGCAAACCATCAAAATCCATCGACATTGCATCAGCTAGTTATATCTCTAACTAATCAGATGACATATTGAAGGCGGATCGTCAAATTTGTTGAAACTAAAATTGAAACCATAATCGCAGTCATTATTGACATTTATGTTTTATTTTTATTTAATTAAACTTTGATATAACTGCATGATACGACTATCGATACACATTATGTTTCAATTTGTCAAACTGACATCGTTGCCTAACAATTCAAACCATTTCCTGAGTTAACTTAGTACAGTATAAATTATAGCTTTAGTATTTGACAACCCTGAGATATGCCCGTACGTAGGTATATTGCGATGCGTTTATCTGCAATTATAACTCGTTTCGTCGGTTATAATAACTCTGAAGCATGTAGATTTTTTTATATTTCCGGAGTGTTTTTGTATGAGCGGATGTTTAATTACAACCTCATGAGCGACCAGTCACAATCACAAAAAATAGTATATCAGGTTCGAAACAATAACCGACAAGGGCTTGTTAAATACACAAATTAATAATTACTTCCATATTAAACTAGTTTCATTTACAAGTTTTTGTTGAAATTTATATTCGTAACTTGAGGTCAATGAAAAATTGGATAAACCAGACTCGACTCCCATTTTCCCATATCCAGCATATACGCTGAAGCCTCGAGCACAGGCCTGGAGGTTCATGATCATGGTCCAATGAATTCAAAGACGACAGTTTCATGGGTTGTATGATTCTTGTAGAATGGAGAACCGCCTTAAAGATGAGAGCAGCTACTGAATGTCTAAGTTGTAAGTTCCCTCTTGTACAGTACATGTTTTTAGTCTTTGGGGACGACGAACTTGTTCGAATATAAAAATTCCTTCACCCTTTCAATGGTTATTATTGATAGCTCTGTGGAGCAATAGAAATTAAATAAGGCGTTATCAGTGATCCTACCATCCATCGTCCGAGACCTATCACACAATGGCGGTGCCCCTTTTTCCGATACGTTAGTCTACTGCACGACGCGACGCAGGACTTAGTGGTACACAATGAAATAGATGTGGCATAGCTTACCCACAATATGAATATGTGATGCCAATAATTTGCAACTTTGAATTTTTTAATAGTGTTAATCTAAAAGTCTAGTACTTTAATATAATCTAAAAACTTATATGTAATCTAATCGCTATGAGATTAAAATAAAACCTAATTATTTTTTCTAATTTTTTCAACACATTAGCTCTGAATACAGGCAATACATTTGTAAAATATGCAAAAGGTTCTTGATTGTTAAAATTTCGCAGAAATGATTAATTTGAGGTTGTCCCCTACAGGGTGTTACGTAAACAGTTATTGGAAATTCTTCGAAATCATCGCAATAAATGGTGTTTAGCTCATAATATCCATAATTCGCAACGTTACGTCGGGCTCAAGGAAAACGATTATTAATTAATACGAATACTCAAAAGGCAGAAATCATATATCTACTAAAATATGTTAGAAGTCATTTTTTTAATATGCTCAATATGTCTACCAATAAAAACAAATGCAAATTATTACTAACTACAGAATTTATGATTTTTAATATCTAAATTCAAACAGCTGATTAAAAGGCGTGTAATGGCTTACTCTATCGCGTGCGTCAGGTTGCGACAAATTGTGAATCAAATAGTGGTTTTGCTGATGATCTGCTGCTGACATTTAGTTCTTTAGCATGTAACTTCTTGTGGCAGGCCATTTACTATTGAATCATTAACATATTACATGACAGTAACATAGGTTAAAGATTAAAAGATTCTACATACTGCATAATCAAACCAGAACAGAAGCTAAGGACACTCTGAAGCAATACGAGGTTTCTACTAAGGACATTTGTTGGATAATTATATCGTTGCTGGCAAAATTATATTCCATAAATATTAACAAATCCACACCAAGATTTTTTGGCCCAAGTCGTACTCACCTGCTAGAACACAGAACACCTGCTGACAAACTAAGGTGACTTTTTACCGTGTTGGTAGGTCAGAATACCTATTATCATTGAATAACTTTGTCAACTTTTTAAATAACCCGTGCTCCTTCGGGTGAAAGCCTCAGATACAATCGGAATCGACACTAATCTTAGCTTCCTAACAGTCATCATCGGGTTACTAGAAACACATGATTAGTAAGTTGGTGGCTAAAACAACTATTTCATCAAATTACCACCAGAAAGTGAACACCAAATATTAACCACTCATCTTGCTTCCTATTCTTTCTTTAAGTAGCATTAGTTAAAATGGAATATTATAGTTTCTTTTCTATGATTTACTAGAAGACTATTGAGTGAGTTAGTCCAGCTAGTCGCCACAGGTATAATTGTCATATCACTGACCTTTTAGACCCGACACGGCTGTCTCGTGCAAAATGATCAATGCGGTTCTAAAGCTGAAATATCACATCTGACCTCCTCATAAAGGATCGAGGTAGTTGGTTTATTACCTCATTTTATATTGCTATTATTTATTACAATCAAAATGGATCTCTTTGTTTCTTGCATTTTTCGATCTAAGCTTTCAGCTTCCCTACAGATCCCCCTCCGGTGGGAGAGGTTATTTCCGACTCGAATTGACTAAAACGCAGGGCGACTGTGGGTTGTTGTTGGTTGCTAGAGGTGAGATTGATAGGCATATCCCTCGCACTCCAGCCGAGCCAGGGCCATCTCTCTCGATATGACTCTCCTCGGGTGCATTCTTGCGTCTAAAATTAGGGCTAACCCCTTTGGTTGATTAAGATCTAAGTAATATATTTTGTCATCAGTTGATTACCATTAAGCACTTATGTATCGTGTATATAGCGGATGGATCAAATTATGTCAAGTTATGATTCATAAAGTTTGTTATGTTGTGTTGACCTTTACCAGTTGTGATATTAATGGCGACTCCGAGTTATGTCTTGTTGGTTATGTGATTTGTAGATAGAACATTTTGTAAGATTATTGTGATTAATAGACGTTTTATTGCTGTAATTATGCTTCCTTACTAGCATCCTCATTCTTTATTCATGACGTTCATATTATTTTGATACAGTTCAAAAATAAATCAGTCAAATGAGTGTTGCATTATATTCTACGCAGACTTCATAAAGCTATAAATTCGTTTTTTTAAGTACATAGTTTGTGAACGATGTTGTGTAGTCTAGCCAATGATATACGTAGGTTTTTTTTAAAGATTATAACTTATCCTGTATATTTTTTTAATTTAGGCTAGTCTGTATTATCTAAAGATCTCATCCGCATTTTTGTCTATTACACGTTCTTATGCCAATCATATTATTCAAAAAGAAGGTAGCAAAGAAAAATAAATAATAATTTGAAACTCAAGCCAAATTGCTTTAGTATGATTTTTTTTTTCTTTGAAATCTTGTGTACAGACTTCCTTGTAGGTACAATTCAACATTAAACTTTACTAACGGCCACAACAAATGCATTACTGCGTAATTCTCTGGAACAGACTAGAAATAACTAATTATTATGTTTTACTTAAATTATCCCATCCGAACTTTGTATATCAACGTTCTGTTGTCAGGAACCCTTATAAACTGTAACAATGGTGTCGCGAGGCGCGGGCGCCGCCGCTGTCATAACATGATCGATCAGTCTCTGAAGAATCGGAAACACCCTCACTGTGGTAGACCTTAAGGGGTTTTCACCTAATCTTAGGTAGTTTACTATCTCATGTATGAGAACCGTTATGAAAGTTGAAGAAGCGAAAGGTGTTTGCCAAAACTGTAGCAAGCGGAGACGTGGTCTCTGCCTACCTCATAGGGGAAAGATAGTAGTTATGAGCTAAGTTTTCTTTAAGTTTGAGTGGAACATGGCTGGCTCTATCGTAAATTTCACAAGTGTGTTTATAACTTTTTTGAAATCTTCACTAAACCTGACTACGTATCGGCTTCAACTGCATAATTGTCTTGCAATATTGTTAGAATATTACATTAAATTTTCATAGCAATAACATAGGGTAACTATAACCTATTAAAATAAAAACGTTTTGCAGTTTTCCTAATAATAATATACATCCCAAGGTCTATTGGTGTACAATAAAATATTTTCAATCTATTTTACTATAATACATTTTTTCATTACATTTGTATTACATTACCAAGTTACTGTTACCATTACAATTACAGAAATCAGTCTTATTAACACATCAGTAAATTTTGGATTACTAAATGTGAAATTGAATCTTCATTACTTTAATATCTTTTGCTGATGGACATGATATATCCATGATGTGTGGCCTCACCGACCACAATTTCATTTAGCTATTATTTGAATCCAATAAGTATTGTTGTGGCGCGAGGGGCCGGCTCCAGAGCATGCGTGCCATTATCCGCGCTGATGCGCTTCAGCTGTCGACCGCGGATTTGAGAAGATTGATGAGCGTGGTGATTGGCCGAGTTGCCGTAAGGGTGAAACTTAAATTGTCAATCTATCAATGGTATATTGATAAAATATGACTGATTAGGCTTTGTGATGTCATAGAAGGTTAACGTTTAATATTAATAATACTGTCCGCGATCACGCCCCTATATATTTTAAAATCAGAATGGTCAGATTCTACATTTAATAGGAAACGCGACAGGGATACCTTTTTTTTAAATACCACTTAGGTGGCAGACAAGCGCACGGCCCACCTGATGGAAAGTGGTTACCGTGGCCTATGGACGTTTGTAACACCAGAGGAGTCACAGTCGCGCTGCCAACCCTGTAAGTACAGAGTTTCTGTGCCGTCAGTGTAGAAGACAAAGCAGGACAAGCCTTTAGTCTTCTCACTGACAGCACAAATTCTCCAGTGAGCTCTGGCTACCCTACTCACCGCTGGGAACACAACACGAAGTTATCATAGCCGCGGTATTCTGTAGGGCGGAGGTACATCCCCAGTCGGACTGCCCAGTTGGGCGGAAATACCGCCGTGTCCTACCTCCTCTTTTTTCGAGATTAGGAATGATGTTCTCTAGTTTGACGGTCTCAATAGATGCTTATTTCCACTATGTTTAAGGGCCAGGATGAACAGGAGGACGGAAACCCGTGCTTTGGTACATATTTTTCCTTATAACGATATAGAATTGATTACAATATTTGGGGGCATCACCTCAACTCTGCAAGTGTTGTTCTAGGTAGGCACGTTTGAAAGTACTTAGGGGAGTCGTAAACTCAAGTAACAATTAGAAGTGACATAAGAACGTTTCATTGGCTACAATGATAATTTACCATCAGGTGAGCCTATTTGTGCTACTTGTAGAAAACTTGTGGCTACTGGTTATTATGTTGCAATTAAATATTCTTAGAGCTTCTAATTTTACTATTTACGTCCAACGTAGTTAGTTACATGTACCAGAAATCTTTACTATGCTAATATTTGCAATGATTAAACTCAATTCAAACCAGTAACACTGACACCTTTGATTAGATTAATGTTAATAAGCCCTACTTTGTAAGCAAACATGCAATTTATGATCGTCGAGTTATACATAATTATCATTCACTCACGCCTGTATAGCCTTCACAGAGGGTATATCAACACCTACATTTCGACAACTATGTTTATCCTATTGCCCGTCAGTCAATGTTCTCCCAGTCATCTTGGATGACTCCAGACTAGGACACGGCGGTATTCCCACCCAATTGAGCAGTCCGACTGGGAAAGTACCTCCGCCCCACAGAATACCGCGGTTATAGTAACTTCATGTTGTGTTCCCAGCGGTGAGTAGGGTAGCCAGAGCTCACTGGAGAATTTCTGTGGTCAGTGGGATGACTAAAGGCATGTCCTGCTTTGTCCTCTACACTGACGGCACAGAAACTCTGTGCTTACAGGGTCGGCAGCGCGAGTGTGGCTTCTCTGGTGTTACATACCACTTTCCATCAGATGGGCTGTGCGCTTGTCTGCCACCTAAGTGGTATAAAAAAAACGACTCTTAAGCTATTTATCCGGGAATAACGCGGCAACCAATCAATTCAATCAATTGATTAAGAGATGTCTTGTAACTTACGACAATCTAAACAATGTTGGGAGTACAGTGGCGTTATTCCAGTTATATCTTGTCGATTGTGATTTAAAAAATAAATATTTCCCAAATAATTTGCTCTTACATCTAATTATTAATGTAAGTGTACATACAATTATCTTGACGATCTTGTTACATAAATAAATTGAATCTTTTTTTTATGTCAGACCGGCCGACATAGATATGCTTGTTTCATCTCAGTTGACAAGACTTGTTTTTCAAGCTAATCCACAGCAATGGCTAGTAAACGCTGTTCATTTACTTATGTAACCCTTGTCTAGGCATATATCCGTGCATAATAAATTACAGCATAAATTAATATTGTAATACGCCACTCTGTCTGACATTACCATAAACGGGCCAAATTATCACAACTAGATACAGCTGTAAACAAGTAACTAGTGGTCAGTGCACTTCTTAATTTTTTGTACTTTTTAATTTTGCAGGCCAAAGCATAAAGATACATACACAACGAAAAAAGGAAACTTGTATGACAATTGGCGAAATGCTATCGGGACAAAGACAAATATAACAACAAGGAATCAAGTGTAAAACACAACGTAAATGAAAGTAAAGGTGGTTTCTAAGCTAAAAGAAATCGTCAACCTTGGGGTGAATTCGATGGGAGTATTCTCATTTGTACAACACCAAAGAGGTAGAATAATATTGCCATTTCACCAAATGTGTTGCCTTACCCACAAGAATAACTTTCTGACATGAAAAAGGAGTAATACATACATACATACTTTATCCCCGGAGGGTTAGGCAGAGGTGAATTAACACCCACATTTCACCTATCGTTGAATTCGGTATCATGTAATAGGGGGTGAGCCTATTGCCGACTTCCGAGCACTATTCTGTCAACAATAGTGCCCGGAAGTCGGCAATATGATTCTGGACTGTATAAATCTGTCTGATGTTAGACAGCCCTATCCCTTAGTCGCCTTGTACGCCACACCGCATGGGAAGAGGTGGGGTGGTCCAAATTCTACTCTGCTGGGAACTACGCGGCTTTCGGCTTTCTATAAGAGGAGGAATAAGAAGATCATGTTCAGTTCAGCGAGTGAAGGGGCAATATTTAAAAGAAAAGATGCTAGTTCTCCGACCAGGTATCATGTTAAAATAGATTTTTTCTATAAAATATTTTTTATATCTCGTAACTTCTATTTCTAACAGTGAGTGAACAATGAGTTGTAATAATATTTCCTATCTGTTCAAGGCTCCAATTAATCTCGCATACCTGCTAGTGTTGGCAACGCAGAAGTGGGCCGCCTTATCGCTGATCTGTCGCGTGGACATAAATCTGACGATGACTGCAAGGCCGTACCTTTAGAAAGGTGCCTCTGGGCTTCCATATTAGAGGAACTATAGGCTCACCTACTTCATGAAGTTTTAAGGTATCATTGTATAATTTCCATTGCACTTTCATAGAATTTGAACATTATCCAAAGTAATATGTTAGATAAAAATTAATAAATTAAGATTCTACGATATTCACAGCGCTATCTAGAACTGACTCGAAATCAAACCTGTGTCTTTACGTAACAGTTAAACACTCAGCCGCTACACCACAGAAGCCCTTGTCGATATATTATGTAGTTGAAAAGGTTGCATCAATCAAAACAGTGCGCAAATTAAAGTAATTATGATAAAATGTTAGTTTATTTGGTGACAACAGAGGTGGAAACAGTAACTGTTATGGCACCTACGTAGCGGTAGGCAGTTCGACTGCTAAGTCTGAGGTCGTGGTTGCGATTCCCGCTCAGTACAAACATGTATATGCATGAAAATGAATATCAAAAAAGGCACTCAAAACTAGCAGGCTTGCATGAAAGGGCTTTAATGACAGTAGAGGAAGCTCAACAAGTGTGTACGGATAGAAGCAGACAGTTGTCTCTGCCTACGCCGGTGGAAAAACGAGGTATATGTGTATACTACGTATAAATATTATTCACAAAACGATCTGAGTAATGAATATTTACCACAATCTGAAATCCATTTACAAGGTAGTTAAGCAATGCATATTTTTAGTCTAGATTGTAAGATTATTACTTTAATTAAGACACTTAAATTGTATCTTATTGTAATTATTTCACTGTAACAGATAATATTAAAACGTAATTTATTTAATTGTTACTTTAATGTCAGATTGTGAGTTCTATGCAAAAGTGACAGTGACACCTTTACGACATTAGTGACGTTAGGTGTCACTGACACTGACAGATGGTTGTCTTCGAATAAGCCAGACCGACATTTTATTATTCGAATACCGACAACGGAACCGTTAACAGTGTTGGAAATTAAATCATAAGATATCTATGTAATCTTGTTTCATTTCTGAGTTTGAAGGCCTATTCCTTTATCTCAGAAGTGGGATAGTGAAAGTACGCCCATAATTTTGCAGTAATAAGTGACACAGTTTATAATTTTACTACACGTGGTTATGCGTTAATAAGTTAATCATGGAACCGTACAATAACCATTCGCGAACCAGTCACTCTTGTTACACCCCGGATAGTGTAAAGTCCACAGAACGTAAACGTCACCGCCGTGATCGCGCAATTACTAGAACCTCTAAAAAGAAAAAGCGTGCCAGACGCGGGGATAGCACGTGTAGTTCATCGGCTGACCGAGATGGGGAGAGGAATACGCCCAGTATTCGCAGTGAACGTCGACGGCGTCGTGAACGTAGCAGAAGTCACTTGCGTGAACACCAACGGAGTTGCAGTACTGAGACGCAGCGGAAGAGTAAGCGGAGGGAATCAAGACGCAGGCGCAGGCCAACTAGGGGCGACAGCCCTTCTGAGAGCAGCAACGACACGTCATTACCGACGCAAACGGGTGAAGGTCAGTCTGTTTTCTCGAATAGCGAGACCCAATTATTTTTAACCGAGTTAGTGAGATCATTATCAAATGTTACTAGGCCAGAAGGTAATAAGTTTCCCATGCTAGGCAATGTTATTTCCGAGTTCGACCCTATGACAAAGAGCCAAACCATTCAAATGTGGTTAAATAAGGTCGACGAATGTGCTAGGTTATACGGATGGGGTGATGATCAAGTCATACACTACGCAATTCCTAAGTTGACAGGCGTAGCGCGCACGTGGTATCAGGCCCTGCCTTCAATGTCATTTTCTTGGCACGAATGGAAAACCAAATTAGTTGATTCTTTTCCTAGCAGCGACGATTACGCTGAATTGTTAACTGAAATGCTATCGAAACGGGTTAAATATAGTGATTCGTTAGAGTTATACTATTATGAGAAAATTAATTTATTAAATCGATGTGAGATCAATGGGAAACGGGCAGTTGACTGCTTGCTGTATGGTATTGAAGATCGTTCCCTAAGATTAGGCGCAAAGGCAGCGAAATGTCAGGAACCGGAGGAGGTACTCAAGTACTTTCAGTCGACCAAGCAGCAATCGCGTGTAGATGCTGAAAGGTCGAAGGTTAATTCGGATAAAAAGATTTTCACGTCAAACAATTCTAATTCGAATTACAAGCAACCGAATCATAATGATGCAAAGTCCTTAAAGCCCCAAGTAGGGCCACCTGTAGTTTGCTTCAATTGTAATGAAACGGGCCACTATAGCAATAAGTGCACAAAAAGGATTTTAAAATGTAACGTCTGTAAGAGGCTAGGTCACTTGAGTAATAGTTGTCCGCGACTACCCAATGAATCAAACAAAAATGACACGGAAAAATCAGTTATGCAAGTTGAGGTCCAGAGTTCTAGTAATGACAAGTACATGGTTCCCAATGACAAGTACAGTGAATAGGATCGAATCTGAAGGATATATAGATTTAGGCAGTCAATGTACTCTTATACAACGTAGTGAAGCCGTTAGATTGGGAGTCTGCTGGACGGTGGACGGACTACCCACAATGAGAGGATTAGGTAACAATATCGTCTTACCTATAGGCTTTGTAAGTGTAGAAATTAGCATTCACGGTATTTCAGAGAAAGTAGATGCCTATATTGTCGAGGATGGAGTAATTAAATATCCGGTTCTTGTTGGTCACAGTTACACTGAAAGGCCAGGAATAATAATAACTAAAACTACAGACTCTTTGATCATTAGTAGGGTAGGACAATCTAAATTACAATTGTTGGCAAAAGAAAACGTTGTCATACGACCAAAAGAGATGGTTACTGTTTATATATATTCTGATAAAAAATATTCCGGCACTGTTTATATAAAAGGGTCCTTAAGGGGAGAACCAAAGAAAAAAATTTACCTTTTATCTGGTGAGTATGAAATAAATAATAGTGTGGGAGCCTTATTAATACAAAATTTAAGCGAAAATTCATTGGAGTTGCAAAAAGATACACTGATTACGCGAGCCGTCAAGACTGGGAAATCATTAGACGTCAATTTACTTGATTTCAATAATCATGATATGACATCTGACTTCAAATTTCAAATTCGGTAGTCAATTGACTGGTGAAGAGGTTTTGCAACTCGAAACTCTACTTAAGAAATACGAATGCTGTTTTTCATCTAGTCTGATAGATCTAGGATTTACTAATGTGACACAAATGGAGATAGAATTAAAAGATTCTCAGCCAGTAGTCTATCGACCATACCGACTTTCTCATCCCGAACGCGAGTTAGTACGAACCATGGTTCAGGAAATGATCGATGCCGGTATTGCAACCGAGTCAAATTCGCCCCGGGGCACGTAAAACAATTGCATTCTCAAACTACCCTGTGCCTAGGAATGTTCACGAAGTGAGGCGATTTATTGGACTGGCGAGTTTCCTCCGGCGTTTCGTTAAATACTTTGCATTACTGGCATGCCCGTTAACTAACTTACTGAAATCTAAATTTGAATGGAAATGGACGGATCATTGCACAAAGGCTTTTGACGATATTAAGGAAAAACTTATAGAACGCCCGATATTGGCATTGTATGACGCGCGGTTGGACACAGAACTGCACACAGACGTATCAAAAATCGGGGTAGCAGGTATTCTCATGCAGCGTGGCGACGGTGCCCAATTGAAGCCCGTAGCGTATTATAGTCGAAAAACGTCAGAGGATGAACAAAAATTTCATTCTTTCGAACATGAAACGCTCGCTGTTGTTGCCTCACTAAATCGTTTCCGTGTATATTTGCTAGGGACACATTTTAAGATAGTGACAGATTGCAATGCTTTAAGAACAACCTTGACGAAGCGCGACCTAATACCTAGGATTGCTCGATGGTGGGTGCAGTTACAGGAATACGACTGCGTTATCGAGTATAGACCCGGAGCACACATGGCTCATGTTGATGCCCTTAGTCGCGCACCAATAACTGAACTCACCAGCGAAACTGACGCTCATGTGATCGACGTTTTGAATTGTGTAGAAGACAGGGACTGGATCTCAACTGTTCAAGGTAATGATGAAGAAGTAAAACGAATTAAAGAAATTTTATTAGATGACCAGACAAAATTTGTTGCGGATGTGCGAAATAATTATCAAATCAAAGGGGAGTACGTGTACCGTATAACTAAAGATGGCATTCGTTGGCTTGTCCCAAGAGGCGTTAGGTGGCAGGTCTTACGTATGAACCACGATGATGTAGGACATTTCGGATTCGAAAAGACTTTGAGTAGATTAAGAGCATCCTTTTGGTTCCCAAAATTGCGCCGTTTCACTAAAAAGTACGTTTCATCGTGTTTACAATGCGCACATCATAAAGCTCCATCGGGTTCTAAGGAAGGACTTTTACACCCTATCCCCAAAGTTGAGATGCCTTTCCACACGATTCATGCTGATCACCTCGGCCCCTTTGTCCGCTCTAAGAAAGGTAACGTGTACTTATTAGTAATTGTCGACGCTTTTACTAAATTCATTAATCTGCGACCCGTTAAAGACACGAAAACGACTACTGCTGTCAAGATATTCAAAGAATATGTTAGTTACTTTGGTACCCCTTCGCGCCTTATTACCGACAGAGGTTCATGTTTTACGAGTACAAAATTTACAGATTTTACAAAGAAATTGAATATAAAACACATACTTAATGCAGTTGCAACACCTAGAGCGAACGGGCAAGTAGAGCGTTTTCGCGCCTTGAGTACTAAATGTCATGATAAAGGAGAACACACTTGGGACGAACATATTGGTGATATACAGTTAGGCATGAATACGACAATAAATAAGGCTACGGGTAAAAGTCCTTCCAGATTATTATTCGGGTGTAAGTTGATGACGTCGTCAGAAAATATGTTAGCTGATGTAATTTCTGAAACTTCTCAATTAATTAGTGGCAATGATCTGATGCAGTTGAGGTCTAATGCCAAAGCTAAAATTGACATGGATCAACAGATCGCCAAGACAAGGTTTGATCAGAAAAGGAAGCAACCGAAGTCGTATAATGTAGGTGATTTAGTTAGAATTGCAAGAACCGTAATTGACAAAGAACATTTAGGCAAATCAAAGAAACTTATCTCAAAATTTCAAGGTCCCTACCGAATTATGAAAGCTTTACCAAATGATCGATATGTAGTGGAAGACACCCCACTCGTTAGGAAAGGAAACAGGAGGTATGAAAATATAGTAGCTATTGATAAGATACACCCGTGGCTTAGCTTTAATGATTATTATAGTGATACTAGTAGTGGCAGTGACGATGATATTGGACCTGAAAACCGTGATAATTAAATTAAAAGCGAATTGTATGATTAGATCATCTGAAATTATAACACTAAGTATTGAAATGTGATTAAAGTAAGTAAAGTAGAATAGTAGTAGAAAATAAAAGAAAAAGCAGAATTGTAATATAAATAAAGATAAGTAGAGTAGTAGTAGAAAATACTGCTTATGATATGATTAAGTTGAACTGAATTGTAAGGATATTTTAATAGTCTAGGTCAAAGATAATTGTTGACTTGGGTTTAATAGTGATGTACCTAGACATGATTATGATTTTGAGACTAAATCACCATAATAGTGCAGATACTGAATGAATTTTTAGTAAAGATTCGCACAGATTTATGTGATGAAGTCAAGAGCACAAGTTATCGGTCAACCAGTGCAGACTAAGAATGGCATGAGTTATTGAGATCGCACAGAATGATTACAGACGAGTAGTCGGTGCAGAATGAGAATGATTTCAGTGACTTATGTCGCACAGAATGGTTGTGATCGTGACAGATTGTGCAAGAAAAGATCTGAAGACAGATTGCAGAGAAGACAGAACTAGTTTTAAGTAAATAAACCTATTTAATTGTTATAAGATTTCATTTTAAACATATGTATGTTTTCTTTTTCTTTTTGTGGTTTCTTTCTTTGTTTGATTATTTGATTAAGTCCTAAGTGTGAGGACACACTTATTTTAGGACGGCCGAGTTGTAAGATTATTACTTTAATTAAGACACTTAAATTGTATCTTATTGTAATTATTTCACTGTAACAGATAATATTAAAACGTAATTTATTTAATTGTTACTTTAATGTCAGATTGTGAGTTCTATGCAAAAGTGACAGTGACACCTTTACGACATTAGTGACGTTAGGTGTCACTGACACTGACAGATGGTTGTCTTCGAATAAGCCAGACCGACATTTTATTATTCGAATACCGACAACGGAACCGTTAACAGTGTTGGAAATTAAATCATAAGATATCTATGTAATCTTGTTTCATTTCTGAGTTTGAAGGCCTATTCCTTTAAGATAGCATTATAAATAGTTTATTGTAAGGTATTAGGAATATTATATTAGGAATAAGAATAGCCCACAATATGGGGTTCTTCAAGAGGGCCATTAGAAAGGATCTTCAGCGTCAGCAGTGCGAGTGTAACGCCTCTGATGTTGCATACGTCCATAGGCCAAGGTAACGACTTCCCATCAGATCCGTGAGTTTGTTCGCCACCTAAGTGGTTTAAAAAAATATCATTATTATAGCACAGAAAGAAATATTAAAAGAAGTACATCTTTTATGTACGTAGAAAAGTTGACGGTGACAGCAAACTGTAAGTAGACTAATGCTTCCACACATCACATCACAGCGACCCAAATCAATCTGATGCAAGAATCAAATCTCGACTGACCAGTCGGACGACTGAACCTGCTCCGCCGCTCCACTTTCTTATTCCTCTGATAACAAGTGCGTTATGAGTTATTGTCATACTTGTGTCACTGGTTGTCGTTACACTGTGGCGCGTGACGTAACTGGGCCGGTGTGGACCAGTGATAAGCGCGAGATCTGGAGCGATACGCGCTACAATTTAGTTTTAATGTCTCTTATCTGAGATAGCTTTGTGAGGAGATTGGCACGTGTGGGATTGTTATGTGTAAATTGATTGTTGGGATCATGGTGCGTGACAAACGTGTTATTTAAATTTCGTATGAGACTTATGATTAATGTGTTAATTTTACTGTTCCGGTTTTTTACGGAGTAATGAGCTTTCAAGAGGTTTAACTAAGAGATAAGGACGACAAAAGAGTATGATCCTATACCATCATTTTTCTATTAAACAATAATATAAAACATATCACTGAAAATATGTCTATTTTAACCATTCAAAGGCTATAAATAACTTATAACCAACGGTAGAAATTATTCATAAATTCAATAGACGATAACTTCTAACATATTTCTCTTTATCCACCTCAGTGACTCACACATTTCAAGTTTCACAATAATGCCGTCATCCTACAGCGTGTCACCTACAACACACACAGAAACACACACACATGTTACTACAAGTGTACCTAACAACTAAACAATACAACGAGACGACCACGCAGTATATCTGTACCTATATCGAGACTACAGTCTAATAGTATGTTGTATCTATTTCGAAACATGCCATAGTCAATCGCAGTCCACTGCTAGACATAGGCCTCTCCCAATTATTGGGAGGCTTTGGCTTACTGTTTCCATACTGGCCAGATGGGTTGGTTTGCCAGGGATTTTATTTTGAGTTTTTCTTCCCTCGCAGTTGCCTCTTACGATACTCTTCGGATGAGATGGGGTAGTGATACTTCTATTCTTTCCCCGTGATCACTCGGATTTACTAAAGTAAACTCTTTAGTAAATCCGTGTGTTGGCGGAGGTTTTACTGAAGGGTTACAAACTTGTTCGACAAATTATGGCCATTACCTTTGAATACCTACTCAAAGATATTGTTAGTATCTTTCCAACTGACTAATAAACACAATTACACAAAGTAGACCTTGATAATTTTAACTCGGCTTTGGGTTGCAATCAAGAAAATTGGTCTTTGTGATGATGATGATGACAATAACTATGGTATTAGCTAAAGGTATAGGATGTAGACCAAAGAAAAGTGATCTGTTTGTTAAATTAACCACTGTTGAAATAATAATATCCCGTATATTCTCTAGCAAGTTTAAACGTTTTGAATTCCAAAAATAATTACTGATTTACTTTTGTTTTTCTAAGAGACAAAATGGTTAAGCGACTACCTCCTACTATGCTACGCGATGTACAAATAGCACAGAAAAAGAAGTTATTATACATTGATGATAGTGGACACGCATCTACACCCCGAGGCGTGGAGTCGAACCTGCAGGTACAGGTTTGATCGATTGCGACTACAAAAACCCTGGCTGTCATTACTTTGTTGCAAATAAGTACACGTGATAGTAACAAGATATGTTAATTCAATACATTACGACATCTGATGTCAACTCATTGGACAGCTAAGATAAGAAATAGTACCTGTATAGGATTGAAAGCTATTTTCATATAAATTCCGTTTTAGGATCCCTAAGCTTTACCAAGGGCACTCCAATAAAGTATGATTCGTGACTAGATTGTAGGTGTGCCTGACCAATAAAATTGCTTTATCAATCTTAATTGTGGAAAGATATTACAATAACATAAAATAGAATACAAAAGGTTCAAATCAAGCATCGAAAAATTCCTCGCCATTGATGTCGACTGGTAATGTGGCCAAAAGGCTGGCGGCATTGCCCCGTTGGATGGCAATGCCATTCCGTTGTCTGAAAAAGAGGTTAGACCTTTGGTTACGCGAAGCATCGACCAGTCGTTTTGCTAAATATTAGTTTATATCTTTCTACAATAACAAAATGGATCATTGTAATTTTATTTATAAATATATAATTCCTATAGAATCTTATTTTTAATCACAATGTCGAGATTTTAGGTTCTATAAAATGTTTAATTTTTAACCTTAAGCAAGCAAAAAAAGCAAGCAAAACCTTAATTAAGCATTTCCTAAGTATTCATTTTCTGGTGGTAAAAGCATCATCATGTCTGTTTGCATTTATTTTTGGTGTTCACATAGGTAATGTAATCACCAGGATCTGAACTCAAGACCTCTCGATCTTAAAGCCAATTTCTTAACCACTAAACTACGGATGTTATATTCATTTGTACAAGCAAGAATAACTCAGAATCGATCTACTAATTTTCTGCTCTTCACTTATTCATTCATTATTAAATGTTGATAGACAAGAACAGGTCCGTATTTGTATCTTTTACAAGATATCTGAGAAATAGCAAAACTGTCAAACATAAAATAGTGATCCGACGTCAGAAGGTATGTCGCTGGTCACGATAGCCGTTGGAGATAAATATGGCGATAATTTATAGTCACTGCGCACGCATGGAGTACATGCTGCAGCACGGGTAATATAATAATAATGATATTCTAGAACAAACTATGTACCTGTATTGCGCCATCTAGACCCAGTTCACTTGGATGATGATGATAACGGGCTAATCTATAAATACTTAAATATTATACAAGACAACACGTGCATAACATTCATATCATCATACATAATATTTAAAGTTTTGTACTGATTGAGATTTGAACCCGCAAGTTCTGACATAGTAGTGATGCACTTTGTCACCGTGCTGTGTCACCGTGTGATACTTGCACAGGTGATTGTCCTCAAGCACCTAATATCCTCTCCTCACCGACTGTATATCTGGTGATTTGACGCTAAATTGATGGACTATTTAGAAAATGAAGTCGAGAACCAGTCAACCAATAGATTTTCAAGTGGTTTATATTATTGCTGATCGCCTTGACGCTGGCTGAGCTGCGCCCGCGCAGCCTATATAGGTTGAGAATGTTGCTACAACGTACACGCATGCAGATGGTATAGTGCTCTTTAATTTTGTAAAGTTATCTTTGGAATTCCTAAAATAATATTTAAAATAACTAATTTACTATTATTTTTAAACCATGTTGAGTCTCCCACCGTCACCCCAATTTGGCGAATTAGGAATGCTCAAGATGTGGCTTGGTAGCTCAGTGGTCAGAGCATACCCCATGTAAGGGGCTGGACGCAGGTCCTAGTCCCGTATGAGAGCTTCACTTATTCCAATGGAATTTGTTTTCGGGTTGGATTAAATGCAAATATTATTTATCACTTGTTTTTCAGTACAAACACAGAGTTTGAAATACATTACTTGGTTGATAGCGACAGGATCTTCCGTTTATTACATAAAGTGGTACAAAAGATTTGCCAAAATGGCGATATCAATCCTGACCTTCTCTACTGGGATATTCAATCGTTCCGATAATATGACGGAGTGCTTTACCAGACAAGGTCCCCCGACATGACAACGCTTGAATCAAAATATTACTAGGCATATCAAAGTTAATGGGCTAACCAAGACAATTTACTTTCAACTTTTTGAAGAATGTTTTTTGGGACGGGGATTTTCAAAATTTTTAATTGAGTTTTTTTTTTACACAACTTAGGTGGCAGACAAGCACACGGCCCACCTGATGCAAAGTGGTTACCACGACCTATGAACGTGTGTAACACCAGTGGAGTCATATCCGTGCTGCCGACCCTGTAAGAACAGACATTTTGTGCCGTCAGTGTAGAGGACAAAGCAGGACAAGCCTTTGGTCATCCCACTGATAGCACAAAAACTCTCCAGTGAGCTCTGGCTACCCTACTCACGGCTGGGAACACAACACGAGGTACTTCCCCAGTCGGACTGCTCAATTGGGCGGAAATACCGCCGTATCCTACCTCCTTTAATTTTTTTTAATGCCATGTTTAAGGCTTACAAAATTGACAACTATTTAAAATTACACAAACTTTAGCAGATTCATTACGTATGTAACACTCAAAAGTCCCTTATCTCCTTACTTCTGTTACTGAAGTTCTAAAGACGCAGTCTCCCTAACAAGCGATGAGTCAAGCTTTTTATTAACTTAATAAAAATCAAACACGGCCTTACGTGTTCTTCAAATTACGTAATTGTTGTAAACTCCAAGTTTATTGTTATATCAATATTATAATTTGGTAAGATTATATTTAAGTTCGTTAAGTGCGATTGAATTATTTAGTAGTGGGTCGTAAACCGCGTGCACGTTAGATATCGCTCGGCTAAGGTAAAGTTTACGGCTAAGCGGGCGTGGCCTATAAAGCTAAGTACCATAAACTACAAACAAAATTACCGTACGCATTATCATTATTATTCTCGCTTCTGAATGGACTGAGTTATTAAATTTAAAGAATTAGTGCCTATTTTTAAGTAAACCATAGATTTTTTGGCGATTTATTCTGTGTTGAAGTGTTATATGCACTTGCTACTTCCACTTGCCTATTAGTAGCCATTGTTAGGGAGATATGGACATCTTTTCAGGCATACTAAAATTATGATCGTCTCTTGTCATGAAATGTAAAGTAATCTTAGAGTATCTATCGAAACTCTGGTCAATTGCCTGTAAGTAATTACACAGAATGAGTTCAAAGTGTTCAATTACTAGTAAAAATTGTTTAATACTAATTGCATATATGTATGGCAACAAATTATAACTATTAGGTAGTAACACGCGATCTTTGATAAACTTCAGCAAATGTAGATACCACGCGTTTATGTCTAATGCACGAGGGAATAGGAAGATTGTGTGTGGGTTGAGGATTTCCGAATATTCATATTTTCTGACAAAAAATATTAATAAATATTACAAAAGTAACATATTATGATTATGAGAATTATGGAAGTATGTATAACTGTAAAATTTTTACCACAATAAAATGAGTTTGTATCTTTTTTAACTGTTTGAACTCGTAAAGAAGATTGACGAAACATAATTATGAAGTAATAGTGAATGGGCAATCCGGCAAGGATCGACCTAGGCGTACGTGTGTCATATCTGTATGAAAATTTGATGAAAAGTCAGGTCAAGAGTGCCTACTGCTGGGTATGTATATTAAATGATGAAAGTTGAAGAACCATCAAGTGGACGTGTTGATCAGGAACTCCAATGATAAAGAAGTATGAGTGTGTATTTGTATGTATACTTTTGAAATGCTTAAATAATAATGTTAAGGAAATAGAGGCTTTATTGTTAGACATCTAGACATAAATATAAGGATATTCTCGTCGGGCGTGGGCACGCGCAGTGCGGTAGCCGCCAGCTCGGCACACAGCGCGCAGTTAGCATTGAGACTTCAAGCGGTAAAATATCGCCCAACACTTCAAGGTGCCAGCCGGCGCTGGCACCACTGGCTGGAGCTCAGCTGGAGTTGAATTACTTGTTTGTTACGTTAATTTGCTTGTGGTGGTTGTCACACTGTCATTCATTACTGTAACTTTGTTTTAATGTATGGAGGAATTTTGCTGGAGGGGTTATTTGTATAAGAAGTCATACATACATGGTTAGTATTTTTCTTATTTCGAATAAGTGGCAGAGATAGACTGCTCATTACGATGATATTTTTACATAATAACCATTGTTTATGAATGTTTTTTTAAATACTGAGGAAAAATTAAATGAAAAGCACGATTTCTGGTTCGATTAAAAAAATTGACTGAAAAGAAAATTTGACTGAATTCTCACAAACTGACTTCATGGGTACTGGATAGGTTTGAGTCTATAAGTGAGAGGGCATAAAAAAATCTTCTTTTTCAAGGGAATCACTACCCAGTCAGAGCAAGAAACTACCGTTGCATTATCCCTTATCCCAAATGTAGTTGTACAACTCCTATGATTGCCTTTTGCATTGTCACGTTATTCGTTAGTAACCATAATTGGACAGTTTTGATTTACAGCACCGGGCGAGCACTCAATAATAAATACATTGCTACAATATCGCTGTAATCTCAAAGGTTAAGCGTTAGACGGACTTATTTACGGTCGACACACAAATGAATTTTCGTCACGACCATACCCCATATTGAACAATAGCAGCATAGGGCTCACGATATCATGAACCGAGTACTAACTCAATACCTTCTTAATCATTCTTTTTTCAATCTCAATCTTTTCTGAGACTTTGCCTTCAGCCTATCATCAGACCAGGTGAAGGCTAATTGACGTATCCTATATAAATATCCCCGCAGAGTTGAATTTTACCACCCCATCTCTTCCCATGCGGTGTCGTACAAGGTGACTTATGGATAGGGTTGTTTAACATCAGACAAATATATACAGCCCAGACCTGAGTCTGGGCTGTATATATTTGTCTGATGTTTTGTTCTTAGATGCATGGCTTCAGTCAATAATTGTGCCCGGAAGACGTCAATAGGCTTACTCCCTATTATGTGGGATCGAGCTCAATGATTGGTGAAATGCGGGTGTTAGTTCATTTCTGCCTAACCCTCCGGGGATAAAAGTGTGATGTATGTATATGAAAAAAACCTCAATTTTTCAATGCATTGTCTTAGTTTACCACTTGATCACGATGCACCTAATGACTAATCAATTACGAAATTTGATGGAGGCTAACAATGTTGCTTGCAAAAATATAATTGTATCACGCCTGTAACGTTTGAAACAGAAAAATAATACAAAAGTATTGGAAGGAATGCATTTGCAGGTGTGGTTGCCCGGAGGTCACGTGTCGGCAGGTACACCTGGTGTTTACGCACAAGGCTCTGATACAGGTATTTTTTCTCGAAATTGGGAGGTTATATGGCAGAACAGCAAAGATAAGCTAAGAGAAAGAGTAGAAGAGCGTACCCCAGGCCTTTTTAGCGTCCCTATTGAAAAAAGGAGGGAATGTAATATGTACGGCGCGGCATTAAGATAATATATTAATTAAACAACCTATAGTTCAACATTTTAAACATTCTGCTCACTAAGTTACTGCTTATACGTGTACCGCTTGGCTAAACATATATTATACGATTATATTATCACTAACAAATAACGAAGACTACGTACTAGGCTAAAATAAAACGCATTTTTATAGACTAAAGAACACTAGAGATGTTCCTAAGTCTATAAAAGTGCGTTCACAATATCTGAGTTTCTAAATTTAATAATAGTGATCATGTGAAACCTAATGTCTTTAATATAAAAATATTATTACATTAAACCTTTAATGCAGAAATGTAGAATACAGCCCATGGCAGGTTGTGGGCTGAACTAGAGTGAATTTTTACAGCATTATTACGTGTGGTAAGAGACTAGAAAACATAAAATATATTGAGATGATCCTAAAATGTAATTAAATCTAATTTGTTTTCTGAGTTCAAGCTTCTGATGACGTAATGATTTTCATTTTCAGGAACCTTTTCTCTTTAGTTTATTAGTGCTGGGAGCAACTACAAATGAAAATTATCACGAGAAATAAATGAATTCTTTATTGCATTTACACAACGCAGTTAAAGGAATCAAACGCATACAGAACGAGCGCGTACAATAATCGCTGCGATTATCCGTGATGTATTGTTAGTGCATTAAATTCATTGCTGCTTCTTCATCAACAACTTTGATTTCTTTCTAAACAAAGCAGCATTGAAATGTACAGATGACTATAGAAAAGGTGCAATTCTCATTTATATTCATTATGTACGGCAACTTGTAATTATCGTATTATACATTACGTAAACGTGTTGAATGCTGCTGCGGTGTGTTTTTTGCATGTATTAAAACTAATCAAATCGTTTGTTTGCGTTTATGTTTTAACAACAAATAATTACTCAATATGAGTGCGTACTTCATTGGGGGCTTCTTTAACATCGAAAAAGCTGGCAATGCACTATTAGCTGAATCATCAAATGTGAGTCTTTCTTGAATTTTGAAGCCTTCTTCTGAACACTGGAACTCATCAGTTAAGATCTAATTCTTAAGAAATAAAATGAAAATTAAAAAGAATGTAATAACACAGTGAAGTCTATCGAAGTGGAACTTAGCTCGCCATGATCTGCAGACCAGTGAGTTTTTTACTGCCGTAGTGTCAGTCTCATCGCCGACCCGAGTTACTTTTTCTGATCTGCTATCAGTAAGTTGCCATTAAACTACAATTAAAACTGTAAAACTATGCTTCGCCGTTACGAACCGAAAAAGAGAACGCTTTTAAGTAATTAAAATGGCAGCGTATAGACGCACGAGGCGTATAAAACGTTGTGGATATTTGTTACACTGGGTGAGCAGACAAGTAGTACAAGTCTGACGTTTCTTCCAAATATTTTCATAACAACTAATTAAAAGCCGAAACTACAACGCTATTAAATGCGATCTTGGTTCATTCAACTTAACAGATACAAGTAATCGTTTTCTCTTTATCATAAGTCGATTGTTGTATGTGGTCACGAGGCGAAATGAATGCAAAAAGACAAAGATTTTGAATAAAAAAACACGTTCACATTGGATAGTCTGAATACCTCCGAGAACTTTTTAATATTTAGTAGTTTCTTAGAAATGAAGTTGACAGTCATCTCTCTTGCAATCACATCACTGCACCCTAATTTTTTAATTATTTCACCCGTTTTATTATTGATAAAACCACCAGTTGCTGCTTAGGGTACTTTTTAAAAGTATTTTTTTACACACAACCCCAAAAGACCTGTGCCGTAACCTTGCCCCTCACCTTTGAACGAATTTTGATTCGGCAAAATATTTATTTTTCCCTGCGCCATTTGTAGGATAGAGGATATTTGAATAAACAGAGTTATGGATGTAGAACGAATTACTTCAAAACGCTAATCATGGTATCACTAAGTTATATCTCTATAGGTACGCTTTTGTAATACTTAGATAGAAATGACCACACTAAAACTATTGATGTCTTTGTGAACTAACTTTCTCTGAGAAGGAAAACATTATCGCGTAGAGTACTTTTAATTAAAAAGTATCTCAATAATATATTGTGAAATCAAAAACTACATTCAAAGTATCCAGCGGTTTTTGTGACACAAAATTCGCACATTTAAGATCTTTCCGGAGAACTCTCTGTAACGTCCACACGCGATACTTCAAAAATTACAAGGTCTCCACTTTTTAATTTTTATTTTAAATATAGCTAGAAATCTAAAGCCACGACTTTTTATTATAGCGCTTCTAGAAACATCTCCCAATTTTTTATTAACAACAGTAATTAAAGGCAGTGAAACTTGATTTTCTGTCCATATTTAGATTCGCCGTATGTTCTGCGTTTGCGCATCGGGGTCGTGCGCTTTATCTTAGATCATCTGCTGTAGTAGTCCGAAATAGGTATATATTTTTAATGTATATTATTTGTATTTTAATTAAATTGTACGTTTAAGTTTCTAAATGTCCGCGGTGGGTATAAAATTGCTGCTCTGCTCATTACGATGCCAGCGAGTACAGTTAGTAACGAAAGTGAAAGAGATAAAACAGTTATTAAATATATTTATTGTAATTAAATCTTACTACGCATGTAAAAAGATGCGTTTATTATAAGCACTGATTATATTATTAACGTACTTAATTTAAAGATTCCTTGGCTTTGACGTAAACCATGTGATGATGGTGCAATATTTGAGATTATCTTAGAATCTAATAAATTTGAGCAAAAATTCAATTCTTGAGTGCTCGGCTATAGAAATAATCAGGAAAACTTAGAAAGTACACAGCTGTATAACAATTATCGAGTAGTGACGATATAATTAGTTCGATTACCGCGTCAATCACAACACCGGCACGACGGTTGAGGTACTGGCTCGTTATATGCGTTTTTATGTAGCGGAAGATACTAGAACGCGTTGTTTTGAAAAGGCTGTTTGGAATGGAAAAATGTGTAACTATTAAATGTAATTCTTCAGGAATATGCAAATATAGTACAGATAGCTAGCTGTACCTGTATAGAGACTACAATGCTTTTATAATC
The DNA here is from genome assembly GCA_963662185.1 of Eilema griseolum. Taxonomy (NCBI): domain Eukaryota; kingdom Metazoa; phylum Arthropoda; class Insecta; order Lepidoptera; family Erebidae; genus Eilema; species Eilema griseolum. Next base: position 28,530,956 of record OY759237.1, on the reverse strand, counting down.
TTTGTAAAAAGGAAATATTCTATTTCCTGACTGTATAATTTGAATGTCTCTGTATAAATAATTTATTATTCTGACATAATATTTGTTCCAACGTTACGGCATAGTGACATTTTTATTTATAACATAAAACATAAACTCACACCTATATCCCAAAAGGGGTAGGCAGAGGTGCTAGCACCTACATTTCGCCAGTTTAGGTTTAGGTCCCAATGTAATAGGTGGCGAATTTTTATTTATGTATATATTAATATAATTAATACAACCAATAAACCACTATTATAATTACAATTCTAGTGAATAATTATTATTGTGTGTGAGACAAGAAATGGGTTTAAAAAAAAAACAATTAAAGTCACGTTTTGCACTAAATTAATTATGTTATACATCTACCCCTACGTGCTCGGTTTAAGAGTCAAACTGGGTACAGTTACTTGTGATTTTGTGATGGCACAAACTGGAAAATAACTTTGGTGAAATTGGGCTTATCGTAGAATACGTTTTCACAAATATGTAATATCTGGCTACCGTCAACAACTGCTTCTGCAATCTACTGCATTTCGCACGGTTGATCGGTGGGCATTCTGAAGGCTTCCCTAACCACTGGTATTCACTGACAGTCACAGGCTTTGTTATAGTAACGACTCCATCTACAGAATACCACGGCTATAATAACCTCGTGTTATATTCCCGGCGGTGAGTGGGGTAGCCAAAGCTCATCGGAGTGTTTTTGTGCAGTCAGTGGGAAGACCAAAGGCTTATCCTGATTTCCTGTTCTGCACTGACAGCACATAAACTCTCTGTTCTTACAGGGTCGGCAGCACGGGTGTGACTCCCCAGGTGTTACATACGTTCATAGGTCATGATAACCACTTTCCATCAGGTGGGCCGCGAGCTTCTCTACCTCATAAGTTATATAAAAAACTATTACAAAAAATATTATATAAATAACCTTGATACTACGCATAAAGTCTGTAAAATCATTTTAGGTTACGATCCTTTAAAATTCAGTCGCCTTTGTCCTGGCTCCACGACCATATTAGCGCGGTATTGTAACGGCTGCGTTTGGCCGCTGACGTCACCGGCCCTGGCATTGTTGCCACTTGCCAGGATAGTGAGGTCATTCACCATTGGCACGGTGATTGATTAGCGGTACGTGGCACGGTATGTCACGTCGCAGGTTCCCATTTGGCAATGTTGGATAAGGACATTCGGTTGCCAGAGTTGTCGCTTTCAATTGTTTTGAAATTTATTGACAGCTTGCGCAATGTTGGCCGATGTGGTTATTATTCCCATTGGTTTTGTAATCGTGTCTGTTTATGCAGTCTGTCAGGAGTTAGTGCCGAAGTTGAGGAAATCGTCAAAGCCATGATGATGCGTGCCATGAACTCGAGCCAGACCTACGTCACATGTATCATTGTGTTCACGTGACAAGAGTTGGAATCCAGGATCTTCGAACATCTGTTATGCTATAAGGACTTGTATTTCTTGTGTTTTAGTGAACTAATGAAGTAAATAAAGCAAAAGTAACTATACTTAACAAACTATATTTAACTAACATATGGTACTCAGTAATTTTATTCTATTCTAATACACAACTTAGCTTGTGCCTAGAGAGGCACACACAGGATTTATTCTCATGTAAAAGTTTCAGCAGAGTAGAGACTCTGCTGAAACTGTTACATGAGAATAAATCATATTCACGAAAAGATGATTATAAACTAATAACATAATAAAAATACGGTGTTTCTTTAGAGCATAAAATGATTCCTCTCAAAAAAATACTTTAAAAAAATATATATTAAATGTTTTTAATTAAAAATGTGTAGTATTAATTTGAAACCAAAATTAAAAAATAAATTTCCAAATCACTCGGAAGAGAGTCGCAGACAGACAGGCTGTTGAAAGTGGTGGCTCGTCGCCTATCTGATTCAAGGCATTAGGTTTTTCACATCAACACTAAAATAAGACGAGTACTTTTATCGTCTGAAGGTTTAGCTAATATTATAAACATGAAAGTATGTGAATGTGTTTGTTACTCAATCACGCTCAAACTGCTGAACAGATCTAGCTGATGATGATGATTATAATCAGGAATAACATATAGGCTATTGTTATCCCTGGAGTCACAGGCATCACGGGTACTAAATACTAGCAACCTAATGTAATAGAACTAACTGCCACTGGAACTATTTTCAATTAAACACTATTATTACAACCCAATAGGTCTAGATCCATGAAGACTAAGTCAATAGCTTTAGGTAACTATAAAAACTCATCAAGTAGTAGTAGGTAGAGTGCCGTGACGATGATTTTGTATGACTAAGGTGTCAGAATAAATTTCAAAGTATTAATGTTACTGTAAAGCTTTTTGAATTTAATAAAAAAAGTAAGTAAGTAGGTACTCAAAATACAAATGATAATCATGTTTACAATATTTATTGCCATTACACATACTCAGTGGTTATTTACTTTATTAGTATTAAAAAACATAATAAAATGCGATGTCATGCAATGTTTGTAGTATAGTTAATATTGAATTATTAACCTTAAAATTGTTTATGAATAGTTAAAAAAAAACTTCCTTGAGTGAACATTGTGCTGCGAAACACGAAAGGACTCACCCTTTTGCAAATATTAAGTAACAATGATATTTTTCAAAGACTTCACCCTTTTGAAGCTGGTCCGTACAAAAAGACTAACAATAAGGTGGCTATTAAAAATGTAGCGTTAATAACAGCGCGTGGTACAGGTGGAGCGGAGTAAAGGTGGTCACTGACATGCGTTGGTTTACACAAAAGTTGGTTTTATGGGATTTTTGCTATAGTATTATGCCTCTAGACAATATTAAAATAAATCTATAAAATAAATGAATTTTCGACTAAATGACATCATAATATAAATCATTTCCTTAGTATCGTAGAGTTAGCATTCCATAAAGGTACGAATTTACAGCCGACCGCATGCCGCAGATACAGTATACCGTGCAGTTCACTAAATGTGACAATTGGTAATCGTTTTTATTGTGTGTTTTCATTCATTGATACCGTTTGTCCTTATCGAAGTTTAACAAATAATTATAAAAAACATAAGTGGTGTTAGGGAAACGGTTTTGTCAATTCCAAAACAGCTGATATCATAATAATAAGAATTTGTTATAATGTATATATTTATGCATGTTGTTGTACATAAATAAACTATAATTATAAAAAATAACTACATTCAAGTTAGCTCATAAATTATTTGTCTGTGAAAAGTTCTTACTTCTAGCGAAGGAACGTCACAAGTGAGGGATCAGCCCAACACATGCGCGGGCGCGTCTTAATTAAGCTAATTACGTTGAGGCAGCTATTACTCACTACAATTAGTTTAGGCTCAGATAATATAACATCTTGAACGTGTCAGCCGTTCTTTAACCGGAGTTAGTAAGTATTAACACAGGCGAGTCTTAGAGTACCTAAAGTTTATTGTAAATAATGCAGGTACCATTTACTGTTTATCAAGATGTTGATTGTGAATCGATATCGTCTATGACTTTAGGAATTGTACGACCCTGGAATAATCTATGGCTCTGCTTTTTAAATTTATCATCGAGTTCCTTATTAAAATTATTATAGAATTATTTTATTCATATCACATAAGTACACGACACTAACCTACTGTCATTAAAATATAATTAAGTTGTGTAAAGATTATGGTGTGTATGATACATAATAAAAACCAAATTACTAAACATAAGTTTAATATATAAAATAACCATTTTAAGAACTTGAGACTTCAAATCTCTTTTTATTATACATTTTTATCTGATTTCTAGTTACTATTGAAAATTTCTTTATCCGTCTCAGTTATCAAATCCATAAACCCACGCAGAACATTCGTTTTCACTACCACCATACCACTAAGGAAGCCAGCGTAATTTTCGCATTATTTTTTTATCTTTATATATTTATAATAAAGTTAATGTTATAATGACTATTGTAGATGTAAATAAGAAATAGTCGTTTGTCTATCTATTTGTGCCTGACGCACAGACTACTCAAATACGCACTTCAATTGTTTTAACCCTTCCTATAATAAAGTTTATATCGGTCGTGTGCTATGCGTCATCCATGAGTAAGTTCGATCTTATAACCTATTAAAGGCGTCCAAGTTTAGGCTAGTCAAGCGTTGACCCAGCATGTCAAAAAACTTGTGCAGTACACAAAGATTCCTGTAGTTTATCATCATTCTACTGTAGCGAATCAATAGTAAAAAAAAACAAACTATACTGACAGACGTGTAACGATTAAAATGATTATGTTTGCGGTAAGATGCATCAGTTGTAGCCAAAAAATATCTTAATTTAAATATTCACTAGCTTATACTAAATCTGTGAAGAATATTCTTTTATTTTAGACGTGCTATTGGAAACTATATAATATCGTATATTATTAAACAGTCGTAGAAGCGATTTCTAGATAAAATGGAGTTCCCAGATCATAAAAATAACTAATGTGTTACCTACATCCGTAGTTAATCCAATTACTTATAAGGAAGGCAATTTTATTGTTGTTACATCACGCGTTAATACTTCATAAGTTTATAATACTCTTATATGTATTGTTGTATTGCCGAGTAGCGTGGCATGGCAGTGGAGAGTATAACTGTTAAGATAGAGGTTGTATGTCCGACCAGTACTAACTAGTTAAGATATTCCTACTTTCGTTCGCACGATATAAAATAAATAAGTTGATTGGTTCATTCCTGATGCAAGGAACGGACTTCGCCATTCAACGAGCCAAAGTTGCCTAGATATTATTTTAAATTAAAACGATTTTAAAAATGAACTTAAGAAAAAACGAAAAAAAGAATATTAAAAATACAATGAGGATATCAATTTTGAGTCATGACGTAGTGTATACCTATGTGTGTTTTCTCAGTTTCCCTTTATAGCTAAGTAGGTGGTGGCGGTGAAGCGCATCTAATTGACACCCGCAATTAGAAGCTGCTCGCCGATGCGCTTCCACGAAAGGGTTAACGGATCTCCAAGCGACTTTGAAGGTTCATAACTTTTAATTTTAAAATTGTTCGGCGTTCATAAATACCTTGGCCGTCACGCTTGACGGGGGTACCTAAGACCGACGAACAGGATTCTGCGAATATTTTTCCATCGAAATGCTATACCATATGTGTTGCATACAGTGTGTATGCAGAAAAGGCGAGTATAAAGCATCTGAATCTCGTGCGAACTAGCTGAAAGTTGCTAATACTGTCCATCGATACATGAACTTCATAATAGGTACTAAGGTCTTAATGTAAATATTTTTGGAAAACATATTTATATCATATTTTTATTTTTCACATATAACATCTAAGTTTTAAATCAGAATAATTTAATTAATAATAATTTAATCGGAATACAAGACGTCAACAAAAATATATTTAAATACAAATTGGATAATTATTTTATATTATTTGCCAGGGGTTCTAAAATTGGTTAAATTAAATCGCTTATTTGAATAAAACTTACATAAAAAAATAATTTAGTAACGTACAAAGCAAAAGTTTATACCAGTGAAACAGTTAGCACGTCTGAATAACCACTACCACTTATAGCACTTATAAAGAACCGAACCGTTTCACGAATAACCACTTTTGCCCCGCTTTACAGCAACAGATACATTCCCATTGGTAGATACCTGGCATTCGTCGGGCCGCCTCTAAGCTTTCAAAACAACAGTGATTAACTTAACAACTCCTGAGACTTTCATTCCTCTGGCTTTTCAGACCCTGGACTCTCTTGACATTTTATGAACGCTTTGTATATCTATCCAACATAGTTAGGTCCCCCGCTCACAGCAAAACAAGGCCAGTGAAATGATTTTGTTTGAGTTGTGGAGGGTACAGTTATATTGGTGGATGAGTAAGGTGGGCACAATATGGTATGAGACAATAACTTCGATGAATATGCATGATGGCATCGCATTGCAATTTGGACGGAACATGTAATGACAATGTGACAAAAATAACACGACTTGTGACTTTGTTCGCACGCGTTCAATTGACGCTGCGGTTTGTTTGAATTTAGAATTGAAAAAAAAGCGTCTGAAAAGAAGAAATATATCATATATGGCTGTGAAGGTATTGGACGATCGATGACCAATAAAGTTGCTCTAGATAAGTAAACTACTAGTAGAAAAAACACTTGATCTAGATAAGTCCACGTGTGGGTGGCCGTATCGTGGGCTACAAAGTAGTCTTTTTATTATCCATCAACTCTTCTTTATAATTATTCAAATTGAAATAGAACTATTTCAAACGGATTCTATCGCGAACAAGACAACTTTTATATTATTATTTACACTGAATTAAAAATTATATGAAAGAATCAGCATAATTTGCGCATTAAATATATTTTTCTACAACTTGAACAAAATAAAAGCGAAAGATGGAAAATGTGTTTTATTGCACAATCAAAATACAATATTCAATTCGAAATAAATGATAAGTCAATCTTAGCTTGACTCCCGGTGGCATCCGAGGGTTTCATCGAGGAACCCGAGGTCCACTACCCTTATACTACCACGTACACTTTATGGGAGCAACAGTTGTCCGACCTTCCAAGAGCTGATGCTAGAACATCGTTCCTCAACCAGCAAGTCATAGTTCACTCTTGTGCGTTAGAAATATGAGTACTACCTTTGATGAGACGATTTCTTAATGACTGTAAGTCTCGTTTTATTACTATCTGAAATCCTCAAAAAAGCGTATCGTCAAATTGTCCTAGTGCGTAAAGACCGGCGCAGACGCAGCAGGCAACAATGCGACGGCGACGCTGACATAACGTGCGTATGTGTATGACTAATCACCGCTGTAACTGATTGTACCGGCACCACATGTCTATTATCTAGACTGCTAGCTTTTCTAGGTATTTTGATGTGTGCGCTTTACGCGTATGTCACAAATTTTGTGCTTATAATATATTTCAAAATATTACCTGTATTTCTACCTTTAAGGTCGAGCCAATTTTACCTACAAGCTGGGACATTTACTGATTGACAGATGAATCTCTGGTGCAGTTTCTCCAGTTGGAGTTGGAAGATCAAACTATAGTCGCTCCCACAAGAGCCTAATAAAAATGAGGGGAAGGAGTAAATGGGTCCCAACCTCAAAGTGTAAGCAGTAACGGATATGACGGTGTGGTGATGTAAAAATAATTTTTATTTCTGTAATCCTTGAAGAGCAACCATAAGACACGGAAACCTCTTTTCATGGCTAAAGGTTACCACCTAGGTGGTATAAAAAAACTTTAGATGTGTGAAACTACTTTTTTCGCAGACTGTACTAAACACCGTTAACCCTACCGCACGCAGTTATGGAAAGATGCCCTATTATTACTAAGCTTAAGCTGCATAACTACATATTACTAATATAATGTCCTTAAGAATTCAAGTGATTATCAATAATTGCAAAATGATAGAGCTTTTAATTAATAACCAGTTTTGTACTTGAGTGTACATGAAGTATGTGCACAGGTAGAAGTTGTGCACAAACTTCGCAATAACGTCACTCGATGCAAGATTATTGACATAAATACTTCCTTCTATTACTGGATGCTCTTCAGCTTGAGAAGTACCTACTGTGTTCTCAGTCTCTTTGTCTTCAATACGTTTGAATGTGTTTATTCTTGATTAGCATTTATCCATTTTAGCATAGTTCAAAAAAGGCCCCCAAATTCATTTCTATATATATTTTTTCTCTAGAATTTGAGTTGAATTCGATACAGTTCCTAAGGAGTCCTATCAATATAAACTAGAAAATCAAATAGTAATTGTAAAGAATTGAGATATGATCGAACTATGATTCACAACTGCTGGAGTGACTCGGGCTAGACTACGAAATCACACAATGGAACTGGTTAGCGACAAACCGCGCGAGTGTGTAGGTACATTAAATTATTTCATTATTATGTTAATTTTTTATATTACTTTGTAACGTCTTCTAATTTTTTGGAACATTATATTAAGAGTAACGTTATAAACTACATTTTAACTGCATGAAACGCAACAACAATAAATATGAAATAATTGTAGAAAACATTTAATTTTTGCTTTTTCTTTGAATTATATGTCTGGTTATTGAAATTGAAATAAAGATTTTTAATTTTAATTATTATAAATGTTATGATCGTGTTTAATGTTTTAATATGCATGCACTACGTCTGGGGTGCTGATGAGAAGCTAGATAAAATATTAAATTATATTAATGTACTTACTTAGATTATTATTACAATGAACTGAAATAATTTTCGTAGAGCAATGCTCTATTCTAACTTCTATAGGGGTGGGGGTCTTTTATTTTGTCTAATAAAATTATAGAAGTATCTACAAAAATTTTCAATTTAATATCTGAAGAAAAATCTACTAAATATGCATTCAATATAATTAAATAAACTATTATAAATACAAATCATTTTCTAGAACATTTAATTTCGATCAAGCATAAAAATCTTATAGGTAGCGACATCTATCTGCAGCACATCTGTACTGACACCCATCTACCCCGTTACGTTACAAGGCAAAAATAACAAAAGTAAAGTCACTTAATCATCGATTGTCAACATCAGGGCGAACGGAAACGATGCCTACTTTGCAATGCAAATCATATCGAATTCCTTCAATGTCACAAATAAGTAGTCGATAGTCCGTAACCCCACCAGGCAGGGTTACGCCACATTAACATATAAATAACAAGCGTTTCTCAACTATTGATACCATTGATGGGCCCTTATTTATGGCTCACATATTTGCATACCACGGTTACATTCAAAAAATTTATATTATCCGGGTGATGCAGTTGCACCTTTACGTAAAGGTGACAAGCGTTTTTCTACCAACTAATTAGGAAAGCAATACGTGCATCCTTAAATGGCTATTCAGTATTTACGAGAATTACTTGCGCCAGAGTTGGTTTTTCCGGGCGACGTACGACGGCAGCTCGGTAAATCAAGCAGCCACTATAATTACAGCAATTATCCTTGCTTAAAGGCGTGATAGTCAATAAATTTTAGAAAATTCTGTAGTTTCTGTAGTGCTAAATGTTACTGTAATGAATCGTTGCAACTACACAAAGTATTGTTTTTTGAGCTTAATGAATTTTGTGACCCATTAAATTTATTTGACGATAAGTATTTAATAATTATAGATATTGGACTCTGTTAAGTGGATCCATCTTTTACACCTAAGAGGTGGCTTTAATCGTAGCTCACCTCTCCCCTAGGTCCGTCCTTCGCCCCCCCCCCCCCCCCCCCCCCTTCGTCTCCTAACCACAGGCATATGTTACAGTCTAAAAGTTTCGTAGTCTTTGACAGTCCGGCTAATAGAATAATATGACACTCAAGGTGAATGACATTGTATTTCTACAGCTTGACCACCAATGCATGAACAAATTTATAACAATAATGTGCAGAATTTATATTGTATTTCGTACGGTATAATATAAAACAGAAATGTAATTACTTTGCAAGTTGATTTATTGAGATAGTCTGTGGAAATTCTTATAAATAGCTTTAAACTGTTCAATTCAGACGTAATCACTTCGAATGGACAAAAATATATTTTAAAAATCTGTGATTGCTTGACATTTCGATAAATTTGCAACCGTGCGGTTATAGATTAATTTATGCAGCATCTGTTTGTGAAATTCTTAATTCACAAACAGATCTTAAAATTATAATTAATTCGGAAACAATAATAATGTCATAAGACTAGACTATTTATGTTGACTCCGAGAGAGTTAGACTGTCTAACTCTCTCGGCGTCTGCATAAATAATATAGTCTACTTGAAAATATAGAGAATTATTTTAGAGCTGCCTATTGAAACACTAGGGCACATTCGATATTTGTTGCTTTGATACTTAAAAATATATGATTCTTATTCTGGGTAACATACATACAAGATACGCACAAAAAACATAACCCTTCTTGGGAATCGGGTAAAAAAATAATTACCGAAGATACAAGTTTTTCAACTAACCCCTCCTAAGTTAAGCTAAATTGCTGATATTATTGGATTGACTACGGTAGTGTAAAGGCCAGGATTTAAATTCATGGTCTCTGGATAGTCAAGCTGACTATTCACCACACAACCTCGAAACACTCTTTTTAGGTTCTTGAAAAGGGAGATGTATTGCTTTTAACCAAATTAGAAAGCTTTCTAACAGAGAAATGGACCTTGGGCCCTGCCAAGTATTATCGGCATTACTTTCATATTACAGTGTAGAATATAAATCGCGGCGATATTGTAAGTTCCACCTTCGATTTTCACGTGGAATCATAGAATAGTTTCTATCGAACAATATTATTTGTATTAAACTTCTAGTTTATTTTTATTATATTTATACATAAAAATAATAATAGGTGTGCAATAAAATTAGCATATTTTTCGACATTTGTATATGATATCAGCAGCTGTCGCTAAGTGATAACCAATAAACAATATATCACTGTATTTGTGTTATGCACCTTTCTATTCAGATGCTAATCGGCTGAGTTTGGATAAAAACACATTGATTGCTATCAATGCTATCAATGAACGCCAATTTGAATAATTTCATAATAAATCATCGCTCAGCAATCATGCTAATTTTAGCATTAAACATTTGCGATCGCATCAATTGATTTCCATAGCGGCCATACTTTTAATGCGTTACGGAAGGTAATGGTCGGGATTTGGAATACATTTTTGTATTGGATGTTTGCGTCGTATTTGTTAACGATTTATGCACTTTAAATAAATAATGAAGATACATTCACGAGTTTTGTTATCTAAACAGATGTTGAAAATTTCTCTGATGCAGTAATTGCATTAAAGAAATCCAATTCAAACTAATGCTTTTTAATTTTGTTTCAAATTTCAGTGTCTGGTAACTTTTATTACATAAATTTACTTTCTAGTTAACATATAAAATCAAATGCATTTATTTTATTAAAGGAAGCATTAAGTATCGTTTAACATGCCGTTAGTTTTTGTCACACTCTGAATGACAGCGATCGTTATCCGTACTTAATCTACATTCCTAATTTTCATTGAACAAAAAACGTACAGTTAGAATCGTTGTAAACACAAATAGTTCAACACGCATTATCTGCAGGCCATCAAATTGGAAATATAACTAAACTGTCAACGTAACGTGAAATTAGGCAATTTTATGAAATCCGTCCGTCGGCGATATCCGTGTACAAATAGCTACTTAGGACGATAAAATCGGTGTCGATACGCGCCTACCGTTCGATACAAAAACAATGGGCCCGCGACTTCAACGCGACATAATAAATTCGCTAAATAATAGTTATCGAAAAATAAGTCCAAAACATTATCGTCATCCGGAAAGCATAAAAATATTTCAAATCGCCAAGACAATAGAGCGGAGACAATGGGCCTGACGCAAAAAGGGACCAACTCATTTTTTTCCCAAAAAAAAGTCTGCTTTTTTGCAAAAGCGTTCCTTCGACAACAATCAGTGTACCGCCCTTCAGCGGAGAGATTTTTTTTTAATAACGGGCCCGAGGTTTGTTTATTTTGTCCGTTTATATTATTGATAATGGATTTTACAATAAAAAGTAGGGCTCGTAGAAATACAGGCACATGATGACGTAGGTGACAAATAGACGAATTTTGTGCAACTAAATATAAGATGGAGGTGGTGCTACACTACGTATATTATGATATTATACTAAAGAGACAACAGCAGAAAAGTTGGAAGATAACTCTCGCTGCGTAGGCGTGGGCTTGTACAGGGCATTATAGCGCCGGCAGCTCTAGACCCACGATTGCAAATCTAGGGGACTTGTTCCCTAGGTTGATCTCATCCATCATATTCCACATATTAATTTTGTAATTTAAACGACTATATTATTAAGGCACCTACGATATTTGTTTGAGGTGGACCCTGTTGCCGTCAGTCAATCGGAGTATGTCAAAATGAAAATGTGAAATAATTGTAAACAGAATGATTTACTATGGAATAAATAGTTTTATTATCTGGCAGCTACAGATTGATAGCATCATATTAAAAATCATCCAACTTTCTTAAGGAATACTACGTGGTTCACACGCTTATTATTTTCATGATTTTTGTATTAATAAATGGGTTGACGTCACTGGTGTACTGTCTGGTGTGAACCCGCAACGTTTCATTGAAAGGCCCACCTCTAAATTGTTACGCATTTCCCGCATTTTAACTTGACATTTATGTATACTGATGAAGAATAGTTGACAAATCCAATCGCGGCTAACAAAGCCTATCTAATTTCGACGAGTGATTAGCATATAAAATCGTTTCCTTGATAACACAAAGGCGATGTGCTAACCGCGGACTCGAGGCACGGTAAAGGTGCCAACACTAAATAACGACCCCAACAACCGTTTCCGAAAACCGTAAAGGAAGTAATTACATATTCTAATCCAAATCCAGGGTCCCGCTTCATATGTCACTCCTTACAAAATAAAAAACGTAACAACCGCGCATTCGACCTCCTTCTAACGGTACGCTCTTTCTTCACCGGTCCTGAGAAAAAAAATCATCAAGAACTGCATTTCTAAGCATCCAAAAAAATTGCATACTTACTTATAATCTTTAAAAACAACAGAATTACCTCGAACTAAAATATACCTTATTCCAATCGCGTTAGACTTTCGTTTTCAAAAATAAACTCCCCATGTGTAACATTAAAATTTATGCGCGCATTTGCATAATATGCATAGCCCCTAAATTTTATTCAATAAAAAAATAGGATGGGTAGAAACTTTTTTGCATAAATTCTTACAAAGGAAACGGGTTAAACCATTCAGGAAGTAAAAACCGTAGATCCGATACGTCGCGATTCAAAAAATTAAGTTCATATTTACAGTGACATGAAATTACACCCTAAGTCCCATATATAAAAAACATAGTTGCAGAACTGAACATTTCGCATTACATCGTTTCGCTCGCGACCCCCTTTCGCGATGCACAATAGACCAAATGTACCTGACTATAATTTATGCGAGAATATTAAGAGAAATGTACCTGCCCTTTTTGAATATTAAGTGCAACCTAACCCCTGACATTACTGAATAGGGTTAAGATACTATTTGAAAAGAAATAATACAAAAAAAAATGCAAATAAACTGTCCCCACATCTATGCGAGGGTTACAGGTATGATCGCATAGAAAAAAAACTGCAAGCGCACCGCGCGCGCACAAAGTTCCGTATTTATTATTGCGGAAAGGGTGCCCGTGTATTACGTTACTTGATGGGTCCCAGCACTTGTCACCTTGGCGTATAATTTGGGTGTACTCGGTTCTTTTCTTATGCATATTGAGAAGGGAGCGTCGCACAGATAGTTCGTTTTTTAATAGGGTTTTTTCTATTATGACTGCATATGCAAAGATTTATAGTGGAGTCGCGGGATGTGCGTGAGAATGCTGTGAGATAATCGAATTTGCCTATAGACGCATCCACCCTAGGCAACCCTTTGATTCGATTCAATCGGGTTCATGGGAAATATGTGAATATTCAAACAAGATGTCATCTCCTTGAATATCGATTGCCGTTGAGATCCTTTTATAGTGCCTGGGAATTGATACATTGAATAGGAAGACCCTGTAGGGTTTTTGCATAATCTATCGGTGGCCGTGACGTCGGCTTTGTTTGGTCATAACGGCATTTCTCGATAAAGGGTTGTAAGACGCGATCGTTAAAAACTTGTGACCGTTACAGTTTTTTCCACAACTACTGTCCGTCTTTGTCTAGCAACTAACTGCGTCTGTCTTTTATGCGTTAATTTTTTGTATTTTTTTTATTACGAACGCAGATAGCTGTGTGATTCGTATGACGCTTATGACTTTATTATTTCATAAACATGAATTACGAGAGAATAATAAAGAAATAACATTTAAATTAAGTATGCACTTTTGTCCATGTTACGTTTTAATACTACTTGTTCAACATAAATTCTTTATGAAGATAATTTTAATTTTTATTGCCAATAAAATGCCGACTCAAGTCTAATTTAATAATTCACTGAAACTGTAATGAAGTCATAATAAAATAATAATAAACTGTTTCTTTTCGACAAAATAAAAATAAACAGTTACATTGCTCTACCTATGCAAACATGTCAAAAACTATGTTAACCCTTTTTTGTCAATGGTTGACGTTGCGACCGCGGCACATTTTTTTCGAAAAAGCATTTTGCTCCAGTTTTTGTTTATACCAAAACAAATAGTGTAGTGGATGTCAATAGTGTTGGCGGACATTCGGTGTTCTATGACGCAACAGTCTGTCGCACGGACAAAAGGAAAGAGTTGGCAAAAACGAGTGTCGTAAAGTTTAATTATCCTACAGTGTTGCGGTTTGTACAGGATGTTGCTGTTCGTGGTCTATGTTATTTCTATCACTAACACAATTTGTTTATCCCTATCTAGATATATATATATATATCTAGATATATATAAAGCCTCAAGTTTGCATTAACACGTGTTAATCTTAATATATATATATTATATTTAATGCAAACTTGAGGCTTTTAGTCAACAAACATTTACAAAATAAATGCTTGTTAAATTATTGTAACCCAATAAAGCAGCAAATTATGTAGGTGTATTAACATCGTCACGATTGAGAAAATAGCTTAAATAATTAACCACCGACATGTCATTACAGCTGTCAAAATGATAATATACTAAATAGGCTCATTATAACTAATTATATAGTTTGCTTAGCTTTGCATAATATTCTCATTTGTAAGATAGAAGCGTTATTCAATAATTTATACATCAGGAATATTTTTCCAACTAAATAGTTGATCACTAAATAAACTTATATACATATTGTGTGTTGCTGCCACATTAATTAGCTAAAATAATTAAAACTTGACTTGAAAATTTGTAGTTCATTTTATTATCTTTACGCGCTTGAATTAAAAAATCGGGTGACTAGTAATTAGGAGTACGCTAATTATACTCGTTAATATATTTTTAAATCTTACTGTAATTGATTTCATAAGCTCTAATCTGTTGAAGTTATTATAAATACAAAAGTAAAGTCTACGGAAATATCATAGTATTGTCGATAGTAAACAACACCCTTTACTCATTTTTTAGTTTAAATACGCGATGTTATGTAAATTTTAAAGATGTCCAAACTATCACACTATTGTCTATTCTTTCCAATGCACTCTTTTCTCCAAACTATAAAGAAATTGTCAGCAAACAGTAAAATGTTCCGCGTTTGAGTTTTTGCTCCAATAAATGTGCCGAGTTCGTCACAGCTACCATTGAAGGGTTAAGTTATGCAAATTGCTATAACAAATTGCCCCGGAGTCGATTGGCCGTGCCTACCTATTATAACTCCGTATTTTCCAAAATAAGCTTTTTTTATTTGTCAAAAGTTTTTTTTAATTCAAACAAATGGCGCTTCCAGGAAATTGTTTTAGCTTGCTATTATTTTTCATATTCGTATTATTTCACAGTAGGGGAAAGAGAGAGAGAAGAAATTATACATAATACTTATTGTAATTCGAAAAACTAAAAAAATACTAAATGCAGTGCACTGGTTACTAAAACTAACCAGTCACAAACTCCGAACATTTATCAGTAGCCTGTGAAGAGTTCCACTATTTAGCTATTTAATATCATCAAATCAACTTTAAGATACTTACCGATTTATAGTCTCGAATCATTCAAAAATCACATGTCAATTGACACATCATTTAGATATCCCTCAGCAGGTCTAAAAGCCCACTTTATAGGAGTCGTATTAGGATAATATTTTTTCTTGCGGCAGTTTTAACACACTATTTGAATCTGCGTAGTAAATGTATTTATGTGATTGCTCATATCATGGCCATTTTGATATATTTTTGAAAAATATTAATATCTACTGAAATTAATTAATTTACTCGTTTTTACCAGAATCGCTCAATATGGCGTTTTTAGAGCTGCAGAAGTAGGTTGTGATTGACTTCTAAAATATAAAAAAAAAATACTTGTAACGTCATCGTAACGCCATCTATTGGACACGGTTTTGTACTGTATTGGGATTTTTGAACAAACGGGGAATTAAATACATGTTCTCGCGAAGAAAGAAACCCTAACTACCCTGTAGCTTACATAATAGTGTTTTATACGTATCCTTTCCTCGATGACAAAGAGGGATTACTCTACAAATTTTGTTAAATACGCTTCCAGTCCTAAGTACCAAGCTACTGTCCTCAATCTGATATATTTTCCTAATTCCATGCTTCCACTGAAAATTATCCAAAGGAAAATAGAATTTATAGCACATTTCTCGATCCAGAATTCCGGGATTTCATCATTCAAGCACTTGCATTAAAATTAATAATATTTATTTATTCATACAGCAGGGATCCGTAACAACACCTTTTACAACTTAATAAATAATAACGGGGAATAACTTGTCGCCCGCTGGCAAGTGGACATCCACATTTATTATTTATGATCTCGGGGTGCTGCGTTTGCGCAATGTCCTGGTGACAATATACATTATAATGCGCAAATTGCATAAAAATAATTATGTTCTATTGGACGCTATGTAAAAGGAATCAACTCCTTTAGTAATAAAAAACAATCCAAGGAAAACGAAGCATCCACGATCACTTAATTTTTAGGAGAAACATCTGGTCCTGAGTAGTTCGAGTTCTCGTTGACGATGACATAGGTGCCGTCTATCCTGACGAACTGTTAATTCTTCGTATTTCGATGGCATGTCACTCGTTAAATTTTGTTTGCCCAGCATGTTTTGTAATTTGAAAATAGTATCGGGAAATAGTACTGGGTGAGAAAGTAATAGGTCTCATCTTGATCGAACAGTACAGCACATAAAAAAGTACCCACTTCATGACCTAACACATGGAATACGATAAATTATATTATTGACCAAATGTGGGTCGCTCCTTTATGGAATATAATGTGAAATGAGAAACAGGAAATGAGCTTGTAACTCTTGATTATTTTGTACAAAACGTTTTATCCAAGTCCTCGTACTAAATACAGCTCAGCAAGTAGATACAATAAACTATTTTAAAACAGATGAAAGTATCGACATCTATCAATATCCACCGAAAACTGACTGGTAAGCGTGTTGTCGTCCCGCTCCGACGTGATAATCCACTCGGGACATAACCTGCCTACTTTACACCGTATACATGTCAGATTTTAATTGAACTTCGCGTTAAATATGTTCTTAACGCGACGGCACATTATCGCGCTTAAGGCCCAGCACTTCAATATTGTTCCGATATCGATCAGTTTTAAAAATTTAGTTTAATCGTGAGAATCGATTTGGGGTAATGATTCGATGCGGTACAAGAATCGTCCATAGATTATGTGACGCAATTAGCTGTCGACTTTTAAAGATTTTATTGCGTAAATCTTATATTAATATGTGGCGATATAGTGAAATAAGCTGTATACAGTTTCTTTGATCACATTCGAAATGCGAAATTGTTATATCGCTGACATCAGTTATTATAACAATGCCAAATATAATAACTCAAGTTACATAAGCTTTTACCCAATTAAGTTCATTGATCACAAATTTTGTTTTATATTTAAATAAACAAATGGTCAAAACTGGATCAAGTCCTATAAGAAAAAGTTTTAACATTGACTAATAAATAACAACATTGGTGGAGTGACGGTAGTGATCGCGGTCGCTATGCAGCAGGAGGCGCGGGACCCCCGCTCAGTGCAAATAGGTATTTACTTTGGTCTGATCGTGCCTCAGAGAGCACGTTAAGCAACAACAACAAAAATTACAACATGTTGTACGGCAGTCGTTACGGGTAGTTGGAGCCCTAAAAAGTCCAACAACTGGTCTAGCTGCAATGCCTCGATATCGCCTTTGGGCTGTGGAGGTCAGGTGGCAGTCACTTCACGGAAAATATCGAAGTTTAGCAAAATCTGCAGTTAGACTGGTAAAGCGGACCCCAGACTCCGAGGTGAATGCTTCGAATGAGACTGGGATTAACGCGAAGATTAAGAAGAAGGTCCAATTGGAAAACAAGACTGATTTTTCTAATTGTACCTATGATAGAACTTTTTCTAATAAGATTTGAATTTTTTTTGGCTATTAATGATTCTAGGAAATTGCTAAAAGTTTTTGTATACATTTTTATTTAATTTTGTATTAAATAATTGACTCACATGTGTAGATGTTTTTTTATATAATTTTAGCCAAATCAGTTGTAAAAGCATCACATCAACAACATCTCATTCATGTTACATGAATCCCTTTCACGAAACTATGTTGATATGAGAATTATTTTCAATCTAATTAGAAACCATTAGTGTAAATTCTAATAAACACAATCTGATTAGACCTGGTTACGACAGTTTGCTCTTGGATCTAGTATCTATATAGGTAAAGGTCAAAGTGGTTATAGGCTTGCGACCTCATAAAATGACTATAGAAAATTCTGAGATAGATTTTTTGTCGCATAACATTGGGTGCTGGGTCAACTCTAGGTCATAAATAATCATGCTTAAAAAAATTATATTCGTATGTTTGTAGTCAAGACTCGAAAAGTAGTCGATGGATTGATTAAAAAAATAACACTTCATATTATTTATTTTTTACCTGAGTGTTTCTTTCCTTAACCAGATACTATCAAAGCAATCTACTTATTAATGTTGTGTGAAGGTATTAGCCATAGTGTATGTATAATAATTATTGAACCTGGAATGTGACTGCAATCAGTTTACCTACTTAAGATTTGTTTTTTCGAAATGTTTCCGTACGAGGGAAGGACGGGTCAACTGGTGAGAAATAACCACGTAACAACAATACCAGACAGTATACATCTCGCAACCAATGGAAATAAAACAATAACGCCGGTAACAGAGCCTGTCGATGGCGACAAAAACTCGCTTACATGAAGAAAATGAAGAGAATCTGCCTTTTAAAGATGACAATAGGATTTAATTACCGAGGCATGCACAATCTCCGTAGGAACGTTTTTTAGAACCAGATGTTTTCTTATTAGAACGTCGAGTGCACCCCGTTACAATTACAAGCCAATTTTATTATTAAAAATAAAACGCGGCTTCAAAAAAGGAACGATTATTAATTACTTATCGAACAAAATTGTTATTTAGAGAACATGTATCGTCTCGAGTGAAGCGAAAAAAACACGCCAAATGACCGTGAACGCATCGTATCAAGGGATCGATACATATAATCGGTACTTATAAATCGAGACTGTTATGAGACGATAAAATCGGCCGGCGACCGCCGCCGGCTACTGGGCGTCGGCCTAAGCGACGATTACTCTCAGCTCTTCTTATTTTGTTGCTGGCCACTCGATTCGAGATTATCGATAAAATAATTAAATGGTTACTCTCGAAATCGATTCCCGAGTGTTGTTATCGAGAGTCGTGTTATTTGTTTCGTTTTTCTTGTTGCGAAATAGTCGTGAACCTCGCTGGAAAGTTTTTGGCCTCACTGTTACAAAGTTTTACTACGAATTCGATTCGGAATCTGATTGGGAATGTTAACTTTTTAATCGGATTAGTAACTTGGTGTGGGCATCGGCGTTTATTTATAACTCCTATATATTGCGTCATCGCGTATATTATGCGCGAAAATAAAATTGTATATATCTAACCCTTGTGGGATCTTCGTGATGTTCATTACCTAAGAATTACGGTGTTGAAGAAGTTAGGGCTTTTTTATGTCGGTAACCCCAAACTGTACTTTAATTTACCTCAATTAGATTAAAATTTACCTTATCGTTTCAAAACATCGACATCAAATTTTCAATTTGAATTATAACTTTAAAACGATGAGCACAATAATTTCTATCTTGCATTTGAAAGCGATTGTTATGAAATTAATGCATATGTGAAATAAGAACTAAGTTTGTGTGATATTATGGAGGTAGGAAACGATGGGTTTTTTTTTTTTTTTTTTTTTATATAGGACACGTCAATTGGACTTCGCCTTGCCTAATGGTAAGCTGAAGGCAAAGTCCCAGAAAAGAGGGTCACCATTACTTACACATACCGTGTGACAATGGTGACACTCAGTTTGACGGCCTCATCATATGCTTTTTCACGCCCCGCTTAAAGGACCCGGGACTGTAGGAAGAAACACGTGAGCTGGTAATGAATTCCAGGGTATTATGGAGGTAGGACGCAGCGGTAGTACGGAAGTAGGACACGGCAGTATTGCCGCCCAATTGAGCAGTCCGACTGGGGAAGTACTTCCGCTCTACAGAATACCGCGGCTATAATAACTTCGTGTTGTGTTCCCAGCAGTGAGTAGGGTAGCCAGAGCTCACTGGAGAGTTCGTGCTGTCAGCTGAGGGGTTGTCCTGCTTTGTCTTTTGCACTGACGGCACAGAGGGTCTGTGCTTACGGGGTCGGCAGCGCGAGTGTTGCTCCTGTGGTGTTACACAAGTCCATAGGCCACGGTAACCACTTTCCATCAGGTGGGCCGTGTGCTTGACTGCCACCTAAGTGGTATAAAAAAATTCTCGTTATTACTAGTACCATAGATTCTAGATAATTAAGCTGGATGTGCAAGCAATAGACCTTCCTTGCAAAGCCAAGAAAGCAGCGTATACATATTTATTTCTTCACTAGCCTTTCGCACGCATGGATCTTTTATTTTCGGTTCTACTCAACCGACTGCAATCAAACAAAAGTAAGATTTTAAGTCTAACCAAGACCAGATTTCGTCCAGATTTTTTTCTGTTCATCGCGAAGAAGAATTTTCAATTTACGATTATGTAATAGTATAAGAAGTTTATAAAGAACCAACTAACTCGTATTTTATTTGCCACTTATAACATTAAACCACTTGTTGCTCACTCGTCTAAAAGGTTTCTGTTCTGTGCATGGTGTATCGACACGAACGTCCATTATTAATACGTACACTTTATTTAACGCACATATCACTTTTATTGCTACTGGAAGGCTACAAAACGTAACATAAACTCAGCATCCAATGCGGCTTTCATTCTTTTAACATCAGGCTGTCTCCTCACAAATAATACAATGTCCACCAAAAAGATATGAAAGGGCTCACGTTGGTCGGTTGACCCGCGTGCGTGCCGCCCGGCCGTTCCCTCAGATGGTCGACATCTTAATTGTCGGCTGGTGATAACTGGGACTCACTGATTTATAATGCCTCCTAAACGTATTAGTGCCTTTGTCGGCTCCACACTTATCGAGCGACTTAGTAGCGGCTTCCGCTCGCACCCGCCTTTTTGCTTCTTTTATATTAAAATATCAACAATAAAACAAGAGGCTGTCACAAACAAACCGAGGATAAGTTTTGTGAAAGTTAATAGTATGGGAGATGTTGGGAAACGGATGCAACAGACAACAGACGAACATTCTGAATTATACTAAGTAAGCATTGATTGCAGTACTGTGAGTCTCAAATGAAAAGAGAACATTATACCAAATAGCAACTTATAAAAATATTGTTAAACGCTCGAATTGAAACCACAAGAGTTTTGCAGTTGTGTGTATTTAACATAAGTTTGCGGATCGTTTTATGACCGAATAAACTCACGCCGACACCTTTTTACAGCGTCGTTTGTTTCGCTAAACATACGATAATTTACATATTATTATCGGGAGACATAAAAATCGGACATTTGTGTTCGGTGGTGTCAGCGAGATAGCGAGGTATCGGCGGCGTCGTGACCGACGAACAAAAAGTGCTTCATATCAGTAGCTTCGAAAAAAGTTTGATTTAGAAAAGAGCGCGTGAGACATGCGTGTGATGAATTGACATGTTCCCGGGGCCATTAGGGGCTGCGATAAGGAGGCATTTAACTCAATCCTCTGTGTCCGAGCGCTGCGCCCGCGCACGTCCCGCGCCGTTCAGCTCATGTATGTACAGGGTGCTCAGGACTTGAATCGCTCAATCTTTAAGACTATTAAAGTTCTTAGCAATTTGTCAAATAAAGTCATCTTGGTTTTTACTATCCATTGGAGATGGTATCTGCTGTATAGGTAGACTGTGCTTATTGAAAATGAAACTGATATTTTATTGTGTTATCAAACAACAAACATGAACATTTTTGGCCTGATGGCAAAAGATTAGCTGTTGTCTATAAACCCGCCATTTTCGAGTCCGTGACGTAGGAAGTTCTTCATCAAACCGCACATTATCGATATTTTTAATATTTTTGTTTGGCTACGTACCTATAATATGATCGCATTAATTCCCGTATGTATATGTATATTATATTGTTATGTTCTGATACAAAAAAATATTTTATGTTTATGAACTGATGTCAGAAATATGAGCGCAATTGATTAAACTCAAAACCAACAACACGCTGTACATATCCCGTCGTATAACTCCGATAGGCGGTGTTTATGTGAGTGGCACCGACTCGCCCGGTAGCCTCTTAATGAGAATCGGCTTCCGTCAATAAAATAATTCCGATCCGGCCCGTACCGTGAAATTTCATCGGCCACATATCGGCCATCTAATAGAGCACATATCGGCCACCTATCGACACCACACCCGAAGGGAAGCGATATATTCTCTGATAGTTATCTAATTAGACCTCTACGTTACGCTCCGTTTTACTTTCCAATTTAGAATTTGGATGTAGGTGTGTTAGAATTTGAGAGATAATCATTTTAAGTTCGGATAAGTAATGAGTTAAAATATTCAGGTTGGCTTTTAGTCTAAGCGATTATATTATGTTTAAATGGTTGTAGATATTTTGTTCTCAGGATTGTCTGTTTTAACCAATAGGTTTCTACAAATTTTGGTTTGTTATTTTTCTTTGCACAAAATAGCCCGTTTGAAATGACTAAGTATCCCATGTTGGGTTTGCTTCGCCAAGATCTTCAGGAATTTAACCAACCTCACTCACAAGTTGCCTGCTTATTGACGGACGAAACTGTAGCGCAGCCTCTCCTCTCGGGTTAAACAGGTCCGACGGCAGTCACTCCTATATAGGACGTATGCTTTTTTTGAGTTATAGTCAAATAAAAGAGAAAATAAAAAGGAAGCAGTTCCCGGGTTGTGAATGTTGTGATCTCGATTAAAAAGTATTTAACTGTACGTGGTTACATTAATTTATTTTTTTAATTTATTTATTGATGTACACTCAAGAACAAATATAGAGATACATAGGTGGAAATAGTAGTACAGAGGCTCTGCTTATTTCTTATAGCAGACCTGTGAGAGGAGAGAGAGAGAGAGAGAGAGAGAGAAGTAGAGAATTTAGTGAATAATGTTTAGGGAAGACGAGAGACAGATAACATTCCATAAGTTCCCTAATGTCAACTATATCTGTAAGGATTGTAGCAGACATTGGGCTTAAAGTCTCTGCGTATTATGGAGGGAAAAAGTATATTTACAACAATGTTCTATAAAAGATATATTGTAATCAACGGAATGTATTTTAAATTTTCTCTTCTGTATGTATCTATGGCCCTATGTGAGTTCTCCATAGCATGTCCATAATTACTTACATTAATTTCGACCCATTATCTTCACATTCGGCTTAAGAATACTCCTGCCATAGTAGTGTAGAGCTTTTTATATGGTCAGTTTCTCGTCTAGCAAACGATACGTAGCACATTTTTGTAACTATATTTTAAGGAAATATGTACATAATAGTTATGTTTATAATAAACCATAATATTCATAATCAGTTCAGCTGTAGGACATCCACAGCTGTTTCTTTTTCTAAAACTGGTATACAAGTATGCCTGCGCCAGGACATATGCTGCGCTTTGTTAGTATACTGAGATCATGAATCTATCTATCCCCACGCTATCTCTCTATAGCACATTGCTCATCAAAGAAACAAGCTGAGAATGTTGTCCAGGTTCCACTACGAAAATAATTCCTAACACACTGCCTCAAATATTCCCATACTGAAACATTACTTCCTAATTACAATTCCCAATTGCTACAGATATTAGACATTGTTCTAGGAGCGTAACTAGCTGTTTATTGTTTTTAATGTGGACACGTCATATTGACTTTATCACCTCTGATAGTAAGCTGAAGGCAAAGTCTCTGGATTGAATGATCATCCAGCTAACACTCAGCCACAAACTGTTAGCATGTCGTGGATGTGTTGTTAACAAGTGGTCATACATTGGCGTCGCTCGTGGCGTGATAGCCGCTATCTGCCGATAAGCCGGCCACGACACACGACTTATGTGTTCACCGACTCTAATTAAGATGTTCATTAACACCGTGCGTGTTATAGCCGAGAACACTAACGCTGGACTGCTCTGGTTTATGACCAAAGGGGTAAGCAGCCTTAGGTTTACTTAAGCATGAAGGTATGGGAAATTATTTTAATAATTGGTCATACCATGGCGAAATTATCATCGTCAACAAAATCATCTGCTGGTTATGAACTTGACACTGGAGTGACAGGCGAAAAAAATAAGTATGTTAACATCCGTAAGTAATTTTAATAACTATATCCGGCAGATGGCTGACAGTTCCGATTTTTCTTGGAGAGAATTCGGTCTGCATTGTAAAGCGAGTTAGGTACTATTTAATTACCTTTTTAATACTTCTCAAAGAGGAATCATTCAAATGTTACAGATCAATCTGTCTATATAGAGTTCTGAAAACCCCACTTGCTGGTAGGAATAGAACATTAAACAAATACAAAGTCCAAAGGAGGTAGGACACGACGGTATTGCTGTCCGATTGAGCAGTCTGACTGGGGAAGTATCTATACCCTATAGAATACCGCGGCTATAATAACCTCGTGTTGTGTTCCCGGCAGTGAGTAGTGTAGCCAGAGCTCACTGGAGAGTATTTGTGCTGTGAGTGGGAAGACTAAAACATGTCCTGCTTTGTCTTTAACACTGACGGCACTGAAACTCTCTGTGCTTACAGGGTTGGCAGCGCGAGTGTGACTCTCTTGGTTTTGCACACGTCCACAAGCCACGGTAAACATTTTCCATCAGGTAGGCCATGTGGTTGTATGCCATCTAGAGGGTATAAAAAAAACTTTCTAGTAAGCGGAGATATTATGTAGGGTGAAGGTACATTCCTAATTGAGTACCTTCGAGTTCATAATAAGATCTACGTCCATCTAAAATGTATCCACCCATAAAACTAGAGTACAAAGAGCGCATTTTAGAAAAACATGGTTTTTGTCTACCCAATGAAAAAAAGCCTGAATGTATGTCACTAAAATAAATCTAATGGGAAAGTAACAAGAAAAAAAAAATATAAAGATAATAATGTTAAAATATTGACACCAGATTTCGAAATGGAATTTTAAAAGTGTACAAGTATGAATAAATTGATTCTTTTCCCAAGTCCGTTCACAAACAAAAGGGACAATAAATACACGACACAAGTCGGTACCGCGCGGTATCTAAGTCCGGTAGCTTAATGTATTCCGTGTAGCTTGTAACCTGAGGATCGAGACAAAAACGACCAACGCACTTATCCGCTGAGGACCCTTCACTGACGGATTTATATCAAAGTGTTTGCAGTTATTCTTATGGATTAGCCTAATTATACACATTAATGACTTGGTTTCATATTATTTGTAAACTGAACATCGTTTTTAATTCTTCTGTTTGATAACTTAATTGAGGTTGATGCGTTATGTTAATAGTGACACGACCGTATTAAGAGTAATTACCATATTTTTGTCACTATAATGCTTTTAGTGTAGGTATGTAGTTTAGGGTAGAGTATGTATGCATATTAGTCTAGTGTATAACGTAGAACGTGTAACGTAACGCTCTTATAGTATTTTAGATACTTTACAAGCATACCTTGCCTATAATATTTTACATTGCTTGAATTTTTTTTAGTAAGTAATGTATAACCTAGTCCTAATTTGACTTTTTTTTATAAAAAAGAAAATTCTAGTAAGAACGAGGACATTATAGAATATATCTTGGCATACAATTCTAAAAGAATTCTGTTCATAATTAAAAAAAAATACAAAATATTTACAGACATCTAGTTTCCTTTTTACTATCGGTTAAAATTATTCCGATAGAATACCTCAACTCTATCTAATATTTTATTACATTGATTCACAATATATGGTGTTTTCTCCAACGGCTTCCAAAGCAACATTTTATAAAAATGTGTTTCCATCACACACAAATTTAATATTTATTATGACGTGATGGTATGCTCTTGCACCAGTTCTCTCAAGCAAGTAAATGCTGCAACAAAAAACGAGCGATCCAATTGAATTACAGTAAACGTTAATCTGATTGCATTAATATCTGTAATCCATATTTATTAACGAGAAAGAACTTATCACTTTACTTAACGAGCTAATGGACGTATTCACATGGATACAATCTCAGACAAATATCTTTTATTACAAAAGAGTATTACATATATAATACCTTTATAGTTTTGTATGGGGCAGCATAACATTTCAGAGCCTTTGGTCTCTGAAATGCTATGTGTATCTTTATCTGCACGCCTCCTACTGTTTGACGGGCTGCCCTCTCAAGGTTTTGGTCGGACGTTAGACGCTCCTGTAAAGGCCAACCAAACAAAATGATCGTCCACCCTCAAGCACCAAGCTTTGGATGTCGCTTCAATGTTGAAGTGCTTGATTCTAATTTCGGTTCGCTTCAAATAGTTTCTCAGTTCACCTACTTATTAGTTCCTAAAACTTCGATCTGAAGAAGTTAACACCTCCATTAATTTTTTCTCAAGCACTTTACAATTTAGTTAATGATCGAAGTGTGATACCCGGGCAAGTTTACGATGCCATAGATCAGGTGATGTCGTCATAATATGTGTGAGAATTAATTATGGAAGTGTTATATTCTCATATCCACTTTATTGGGTGAGATTCCAATACGCATTAAAGTAAGATCCCAGTAGCATTGGGGGCACGGGCCCTGACCTCTGCTCCGTGGTGTCTTCAGATATGAGTGTCGGTTAAGTCTTTAGCTCAGTGTTTAATGGTTTTCTTTTTGCAGTCTCACGTTCCTTAGGAGTGTTGAAATACTGTACATAAATCGATTAGTGCTGTTTTGTTAGATCTAAGGGGTATAGGTTATAGCGGATTGGATTACCAGGATAGCAAAAGCGATGCTAATCCTAGCAGCTGAGCTTTGTGCATCAGTGACTGGGAAAGTACGGGAAGATGTTACGAATGAATTATTTTGAAAAAGCTCTTTGCGATTTTTTTTTATTTCAGCGACACGAATACTTTTAAGGAACAGAATAGAAAAAAAGAGGAGAAGGAATCTTTGAAATTCCAAAAGAAAAAATAAAGACCAAAACCCTCCACTTGATTTTATTGACAACATCTACATTAAGGAGAGCAAAGCTACCGATAAATATTGCACTATATTTATCGGTAGCTTTGCTATACCAATTATTATCAGTACTCGTATCGCATTGCTATCGTACACTATAATAATACACAGAAAAATAATTCCGATAATGAACTTGTACGGCGAGGTTGAAGTTTCGCAATAATATATCGATTTTACGATGTGATACAACGCGACAACTAGTAAGATAATCATAGACATTTTTAATTGCTGGGCTCTATCCACTGACAAGGAGACGTGATAAACCCTTGATATCCCATATTTTTCTTCGCCGCGGCAGACTCAAAGACGGGCTAATGAATTTGTGTATGTGTGTTATCTGTGTCTCAGATATTGCTAAATGAGCTACAATGCTTCAAGCTACGTAGCTGGTCAATCGGAGTTATTTTTTATTGTAATCATTTATCATATTTAATGTGAACTACTC
Organism: Eilema griseolum; assembly: GCA_963662185.1. Classification (NCBI taxonomy): domain Eukaryota; kingdom Metazoa; phylum Arthropoda; class Insecta; order Lepidoptera; family Erebidae; genus Eilema; species Eilema griseolum. The sequence goes on along the minus strand of OY759237.1, from coordinate 28,503,203 downwards.
CGTTGGTCGCTTGTTCACCGTAAGGGTATTCATAAGTATATTAACTTGACACGCATGTTTCATTCATTTACTATTTTACGATTACACTTAGATTGTCGTGACAGAAAACCTTATCACGCTAATACGAATTGGGGACTTAATTATACGCACTTTACCAGTTAAGACAGATTCTTAAATTTTAGAGACTTTTAGATAGAATTTAAGTCATCGTTTCACTACTATTTACATGAATAGTATTTCAAAATATTCCAAAAGAAGCAGATAAGCATAGTTGTTCAACATTGATCGCAAGCGAATCTTATTCTTGTATGTATAAAAATCGAGTTTATTGTATAAAGGCTTTTGATTTTGAATAATAGATAAGTATAATGCGAGTGATTAGTACCTTCTGTTAAATCATTTCTTCAATAATTGTCAAGTTTCAGGTAAGATGGTGGGTCTTTGTAAACGTAGTGATGTGTTAAACAAAAGAAATAATTTACAGCTGCGAGGTTATCGTCTAGATCGCGGCCCGCGGCAGCGCCTGCGCACACCACGTGCTAATTACCCGCGAACCTTCCCCACCCGAATGCAAGCAGTGCAGCTTCACCCAACGTCTCCATACTCGTGAGCCGATCGGTGAATGATAGTCCACCATTCTTAGATTTTAGATGCACGATTTTAGCAAGGAATTTATTTAGAAGTTATTGTAGACTATTCACGTTATCTAATGACACTAAATGTGAGATACATGTCACTTGTTTTGATGAAAAAATAAACATTGTCTTTCCAATTAGTAAGTGTATCTTTCAAAATCTATAACTTAAGCTAGATCTATCTGTAAGCCCTTGTGATTATTTGTGATGCTGTGCATGGTATGGGGAAGTATTTAAGCAAGTACTTTATAAACATATTGAGAATAAACTTGTACTTTTTCCACAGTATTTATCATGGGACCTGAACAGTCTTTACGTCATTCTCAAAGGTTTACAATGACAGTAAAAAACATTCTTACATACATGCATATATACATACATATAATCACGCCTTTATGCCCCGGAGGGTTAGGCAGAGGTGAATTAACACGCACAATTCACCAATCACTGTATTCGGTCCCACGTTATAGGGGGTGAGAATATTGCCGTATTCCGGGCACTATTGTTGACTCAAGCCATGCATCTGATGCTTAGTCTGAGCTGTATATATCAACAGCCTTATCCCTTAGTCGCCCTGTACGACACCGCATGGGAAGTCATGGGGTGTTCCAAATTCTATTCTGCGGGGAACCACGTTCATCCAGCAGCGGACAACTACAGGTTATTTGATTGAAACAACTTAAAAAAACACAAACATACTTTTTGTAGGCTTTTAGTACATCCTTTCTTGCTAATGATAGCTCATTTAAAAGAGGTATGATGACGTACATTGATTTATCAGCGAAACCTAAGTGCACCTAACAAATTCTCTCTGTACCTACCTCTTGAGATTTTTTTGTACTAACTGGCTTATAATGTTTCTTTGGTACCAATACCTTATATCAACTAAAGGAAAAATGTCTAAATCTAACAAAACAGTCACCATAAAGTGAACTTAGTGAACTTTTACTGAGAGCTTATCACCCATGATTGCACACAAGCCTTATAAATCGGCTCCAAAGATATTTATAGAATTACCACCACGAACATCACTTATAGTACGCGATGAACAAATCCAAGACCCATCTAAATCTAAGAATTACGTGTTACGCAACCATTTTTCCCACCGAGTGCAACACAGCTTCCATTTTAAACGGACACCATTACCAATAAATTTGAGGAGGAATGGAGGAATTTAGATGTTCTTTGCCAAGGTCAACTTATTAGATTGAACAAGGGAAACCCATTTATCGGAGCGGCGTGGCAGTCGATGCGCCGGCGCAGGCCGATAGAGGCCCACACGATGGTAAGATAAAGCAGGTGCGTGGGAGTGTCGGTAATGCACAACACGGTGAATGGTTAGTTTACAACTACTATGTTTTGCTGGTGTTTTATTGATTTTTAATTTGATTGCAATATCGTAATGAGCATTTCGTGATTTTCATAAAAACTGCCATTATACTACATACTATGAAGTAATTTTAACATTTTTCCATACAATCACACACAGTACTGGTGCTCCACCACTAATAAAGAAATAATAGTTAAATTAATTTTAGTAATGATAATATTTTAATACATTTATAACATACAACATAAAATAATATAACCATGTATGATTATCAATTTTTTATATGATGAATGAGATTATGTAATAATCTCTTTCGTTTTAAACGTCTTATATGTAAAACACGAAACAAAACTACCAGGGTAGCAGTAATAGCGAAGAGTTTCACTGGCAATACTTTCAATAGTCGTTCTATGAACTGCTGCTGTAAATTGGTAACGTTATGAGTACTTCATATAGCTGCAGCAGATTATGCAAGCCGGTCTAAGGATTAAAGCAACAGATTTCTAATGAAATATTAAACAGGGATAAACGCTTGCAAACGTCGTGTTGTACATTTCATGCGATTTTAATTTCTGGCAAATTTTGGATTGATTAATTTAGAATACACCAGTTGCTTTTTATGGTTTGGTTTGGTATTAACCAGATACAGGATGCTACAATGTGACTACGAGAAACAGTTTTCCCTTGTGGTCTCATCAATGGGACAAAATCCTGGGATCACGAAAAAACAGACATAAATTCGGGGTTACAAACCACTTTATGGTGCATGATAGTAAAATTACTGATATTTCTTCAGATATTAAAATTTTGTCAGATATAATATATAAATGATGTTCAAATAAACAAACGGTGTCGATACCTTAGTGGTGAAGTTGTGTTCCTTATAAATTACTTTTTTTAATATAAGCAATGTGGCTTAGTTAGAGGGGTAAGGGGAAAATACTAGTGATGCCAGTCGCTAATATTCTTTATAATAAATGTTTGCAAATGGTAAGGTTGTTTATTGTAGACACAAAGATCTTTTATACACCAAAGAACACCCAAGGCTAATTTGCGAAATCATTCTAAGAATCCAGTGTTATTTTAAATTCCTCTAAGTATGGTATTTAAATGTAAGTAGCGTATTATAACCCTTTAATTATTCCAATTACATTAACAATTCAAATCATTAACAGTCCACGAACACAATCGACAAAATAAAAATAAATAGCATAAAACCATTCGAGGTCCATTGTCAGCGCGAGTTCGTTCATGGTCTTCCTTGTAAGTACGTGTCATTTATTATGACGTCATGTGACTAGGCACAAGACAGTATTTTCGTTCTCAATACATGCTCACTTGGAACCTCTACTATCGACAAATTGCATCTTAGGCTGAAGAAATCATATGATATTAAAATATCTGTATAAAATTTCAAATAAACAGTTAGTACTATCAGTTTAGCGTTAATCCCGATGACATGTGCATAATGCTAGGCTTTTACAATGGTCCCCAATGTTTGCTCACCTTCTCCCCCCTTTGGTTAAGCTTATACGGGTTTTATGGTCGTCACTGCGAACACCCAAAAACCCGCATCATAATCTTTTTCAAATATCACCAAGTATACCAAGGCCTTGGAGGGCCTCAAACGCCCTGTATATTTACAAACATGAAAATTTTCTTTAAAAAAAAAACTTTGTCTTACAAAAAAATATTTTGTAAAGAAAAATCAAATTAGCTGTTTCAACGGAGAATGTGATATAAACTGACGTACGTTTTATTTGACGTCTATTCAGATAACGTGGTTTTTATTGTTATATCTACAATAAACAGCGAAATGTATTATTTCAACTTTTGCAACAGGTACTAGATAGCCACTTATCGATTCACTCACTCAATAACTGAGCTATAAAATTTCTAAATTGTTTTCCATATTTGACACATCATAATAATAAAGGTACTCATATTGGAAGTTTGCCGTAAAAACGGGCAGAAGTGTATTATATTTTTTGGTTCCGATTTCGTTTGCTATTGGATGGAAAATAAAACAAAAATAAAATACATTTTATTGCATCATTATGTTACATAGGTACATACAGAACTAATCCCGAACTAGGTTTTCAACCTGTATCTCAGACAGTTCCTTCCACCTTACAGGTTACACACCGTGGAATCAATTTATATGGTTGTAACAAATAAAAAGTAAAAAAAAAGAAAAAAAAATCTTGGTGCAAAGACTAACGATGCAATGTTACATTTTATAGATAAATTAACCTGTTTTGTTGAATGTGTATGTGAGGGTAACAATAACCGTGTCCCTTAGTGACAATGTCGACATACAATTTTTCTGTTATTTTGTCTTTTTATATACCTATAAATACTTAACAAGTAGACTTGTGCTCTTTTGCTTTTAAACTGTACGAGTTATCTATGATCATAGCTATAGACTAGATAAGCTTGAGTACTAGGCTTGCATAAGTATTGAAGAGGTCTCGTTGTACTGTCAACTGATGGAAAAACTCAGATGTACTAACTGCGGTCTTAATGAGAGTCGACAAACTGGACGGTGAAGGGCTTGCACATTGGATTTGTATTGATGTGCATTATTTCTTTTAAAATATTTATTTTTGACGTAAAGATAAATTTTGAAATTGTCATTTTATTCTTTATAGATAAATGTATGATATTTACCGCAAATGTTTTTTTAAATATAAAACAGCATTCAATACTGGCATCTAACGTTTCTTATATCTTGGGTTCAATTTTAACTTTGCCTTAATTACAGGTAAATAAAACTCATATATTTATTTATATACCGAATGCAAATGGTTTAACTGAAATTTTATAAAACAAATTGAATGACCATATTGATATCCATACTGCTAAGTTTAATAAAAATATATCACTGCATAATATTGGGTTAAGTGAATTTACAGTTATTTGACTGGCTTATCCACGCTAAGCTGCTGGGCCGTCATAACACGCGCCCTAAAAGGCATTGGTATCATTACCGGACCGGTCGGCTACCGGCCACCGCCGCACTTTGCTGCGCGCCTGGTAGCTGAGCACCCAGCCTCCAATGTTGTTTTTATGCACCTCGCTATGTTTGTATTGCTATTGAGATGGTATGCTACCTAGCCCATTTGTCAATTACGTACAATAACCTATTGTACACCTTTCTTTCCTTAAATTAAAGTACAAATTACTTCGTCAAGTTCCAATTGAATGGTGGTTTCATTCACTATTCTCTGTGCGAGGGTATTTGGAATATGACGTAAATGGACGTATGTTTTTTTTTGTTAACATTATTTACGATGTAGGTGCGGCCTTTTTACAGCGTGCACTGAGTGGCAATTTTCTTTGGCGAGGTAGTAGCTGGGAGTAATTTCGCATGACATTATACGGTAGCTCTGTCGTGGTCTGGTCTCCGTGTACCGCCTCTGGCCTAACTGACTAGCGATAATAATAAACGTTGGGAGGCGAAACCGTGGACCATTTATTACTCTTTATTATAACTATGGAACACTGTGGTTTGTTGTAAGATTAATCTATGCAATAAGCCGTCGATAGCTGGATTAATATGGCCTATCAGTTTGTATTTTCTTTAATTATGGATGCCGTTTATAATAATTGTTTGGCGCGTTTTGCTTTTATGCGATTAAAACCGTGTAAAATAACTTTATTAATTTGTTTTTTACGTGTTGTCATGTTACTAAAATGGTTAATTTTCTTTGGAAGTGATCTTCACACGGAATGAAAAGTAAATTGTTCAATTGTTAAGAGTACCTTCAGTGCATTTATATAACCTTTATCCCTGGTAAAGCTACCAGTTAAGTTTTTGTAGTACTCCTTATGATTGTACTCATCCTAATCTTTTGTGTGTGTTTTAAAAATATCAGGTACAGTTATTTACTTATAGAAGTGCTGTACGCCCATCAAGATCTTCGGAATCCGATCCAACTCCTCCTGCAAGTTTGTGCACCTGCTGATTAAGTTCTGATGCTAGATTTTTTTTTCGAAGTTAGAAGTTCAGACGGCATTCGCACCCATAAAAGCTATATAAGACACATCACAAGGACGCAGGCTTCCAGGCTTCGGATATTATTGTAAACTCTATAATATCTTTGATTTATTTAACCTGCGTATAATACGATTAAATAAGACTATTACTGCAGTTCAGTATTATAGTTCTGTTTATGTCGTGAGAAATAATTAGCAATAGTACGGCTATAAATTGTCTGTGTGGGTGGTATTACCAACTGGTACCTACTCAGGTAACTAGACTCTATTTGGATCTATATGTGAGATGTATAGCTCTGAATTCAGTTAGTAGTTTTACTTAGATTTATTTGCTGAAACTAAGTAATAAATATTTGTCTATCATTTGAGAAATATGTCATTGTCTGACCATAAAATTTGCGTGATAACATTATTTTTTTCATTAATCACTCAATATATAGTCTATTGCAGCCTACTGTTCTCAATGTGGGCCGAAAAACGAAAAGAAACGAAAGGTTTTCAACAGTTTAACTAACTACGAAAATCCTACTGTTACTTAGTGCCAATATTAAGGGTTGTGGTACTTACCACAATAAACCCGGTTTATTGATACTGCGGTAAGTAAGGTTCCATCGTTCCAAAAAATACAATCATAAAAAGGGACAGGGCTGTTCATCATTAGACAGTAAATATACAGGCCATGACAAAGTGCCGGCTTGGCGGTAACAGGGTTACCCCCTAATATGCGGAACCGAAAATCATAGTTGGTAACATGTACTCGTAGTACACCTCTCATCTGCCTACCCTTTCGGAGTTTTACAGCTATGAATCAAGGATAATAAATAAATAAATGACTTACGCAAGATTAAAAGCGAACTCTATTGACCTACTACTCAAGAGTTTAGGTTAGTTACAAGAAGTTATTTTCATGCAAATTTTACGCTCCTTAGCCACACTGGAATGACCACGTAATTGAATTTAGGCGGGCCGCATGCGATCACAGCACGCGCCAAAAAACGGCACAACGAAATATGATATAACTAGTTTTTATGTCAGTACAATCGATTATGGAACGTAGAAACCATAAACTCGTTTATGGTACAAATAGACTCTTTGATCTTCACTTGATGATGTGTAAAATTGTACGTTTTAAATAACAATCAATAATTATTCTGACTATAACGATAGTTTTATTAATTATTTTTTGTGAACACAGAATTATTTTATAAGTGAATTTCAAAGAAAGCGCATCAAAATATGATTAATTAACCTGATATTGGACACTCGAGTGGACTGACCGCAGTGGCCAAAAGTAATCTTAATTTGCAATTATGTACTTGTAACCCTTAATTACCGATGTGCGTCGGTCGCTTCAGTTGGGACGGAGAAAGATTAAATTTTGTATATTTCTCGATTCCTATAATAGTATCGAGATTTCTTTTGATGTTAATTTGTCACTATCCATCTTTGTTTTTATTATCAACGTTATGATCGTCGCCTGAGTATTGATCCAAGTTACATCTAACGCTTTACTTCGGAGTCAGGGAGTGCGGACGGTTCTATCAGCCTACCCTTGAAGGAAACAAGAGTGAAGTTTTTGAAGATGTCTGCTACTCAATCACTCAAACCATTGAACGGATTCGAAACCTACTTCTTAACCTCGTAATATGTTTACAAGGGTTGAGAGGACGGGAACACAACTCTTGGCAGGTAGAATCACGGGTGCAGCTAGTATGTATAAACCATTCTTAAATCCAGTTTTTGTTATAAATGCTACCTTTAGAAAGGTGCCTTCACTATAACAAGGCATCTGACCTCAGGAGAAAACTCTTAAATCTCATAATACGTAAAATCTATTAGTATAAATCATTTTTACACACAAACAGCTAGTTTCCGAATACCTAATCATATTTTACGAGACACGGCAATATTTTTAATGTCACAAATAAAATTACAGTTAGCAGTGAGAGTGAGTTTATGTCTTCCCACGTGACAGTGTTACATACGACCTTCCAACTTTCCCCCATACCTTCTAAACGGAGCCCAGATGTTCTTCTACGTGTGGTCAATGTTATTAACCCACTTCTATGATATAAGTGACAGTTATTAGTCTGGCAGTAGGCCATCAAAAAGTGATGATTGGCTTGATGTGAAATATTATGGTTGTTATGTAAATTAATTAAAAAAGTGTTGTAATTCCTTTCATCTCCTTACCTTCTTAAGCTCGCGTTGGTCTGTCAGACCGATTATAACTTTTATATAAATATGTTTGTTGTGGTTTTTTTAAAAGGGAAACGCTGGTTTTCTCTATTCCTTTGATACTGTATAATTGGTAACTTTCAAATCAGTGCGACGCAATGAGCTATTTTATCATTATTATTCGGAGTAAAAGCTTCCCCCCTTTTCTCCCCCATTTATCTTTCAATCCAATAAAACTTTTAAATAAAAAAAAGTGTGCCAAGTTCGGTGAAAATCGGTTAAGGAATGGACCCTCTAGACCGGCACTGACAAATATGCTGTCATAGACCACCTTGTCGAAACGAACCCAGGCCCAGGGTCAGCAGCACGAGTGTAGCGCGGTGTTGCATACATCTATATGCCACAGAAACTACTTACTATCAGGTATGCAGTGTCCTTGTCTGCAACCTTACTAGTATAAAAATCAGAGTTAAGTTAAGTTTTGGTCATTAGACCGAAATTAGTAACTCTAAGCAAAACTCTAGCGTAAGCTATCCTCTCAATATCAGTTATCATCGCCCCCGCGGTTATCATGTTAGCAACCAGCTCAGCTAAAATGTTAGCTGTGGCTTCACATCAGTTATATATAACATAGGTGTGGTCTGAATTCTTAGCCATTTCTATCATCAACACAATTGATCTCGCAGACTGTGTGTGGGTATATGTGTTACACTATCAAACGTGGGTATTGGAAGGTTAAAATATACTCGCCTCTTTCTAAAGTTTTCTAAAATATTATTCGCAGGTCTAAATGATTGTTTAGAAAACTTGTGTTAAGCAACAAACGTATGGAACTACATTATTTAACGTGAACCCATCACAAAAGGAAAGTGGTTTTTGTGTAAAGTTAGTATTTCGATGACAGGTAGGTCATATATCATGGATTACGGTATAAAACGATAGGGTTGTAAATTAATAAAATATACTTAATTAATATTGTGAGTTTGAATTATTTGCTATTCAGTGGTTTAACTTTCTAATGGTCAGAGGTTATGTTTTAGTAATGTTCACAATTAGTTAATCGAACAAAAAGGTATTAAGGCAGTATGAACATATTCTCAATAAATTTGTTCTTTTCATCTGACTACTATTTATTCATGCGAAAATTTGTATGGAACTTTGTTACTCCATTAAGACTCTGTTAAGTATTAAGAGTCTGTTTTTATTCTTTTTTAAACTATAGGTATTTGTTATAACTATATGTGACCTTCAGATGAGACTGCGATTAACGTTAGGGTGAAGAAGAAACAAATCATGAACAAAATAAATACTTTAACCTGCGCTATCAAATAACATTTTATTGTTATGTCAAAATGAAAAAAAAATGCATTGTTTCCGGCAAAGCAGAATTAGGACCACCCCATCTCGTCGTACAAGGCGACTAATTGAAAGGTTTAACATCAGAAAGATATATAGAGCCCAGACTCAGCCTCAGATGCATGGCTCGAGTCAACAATATGAATGAATGAATACGGCAATAGGGTCAACCCTCATTACGTGGGATCGAATACAATTATTGGTGAAATGTGGGTGTTAATTCACCTCTGCCTAACCCTCCGGGGATAAAGGCGTGATTATATGTATGTATGTATGTACTATTTATTCATGCGAAAATTTGTATGTAACTTTATTACTCCATTAAGACAGACCAAATAAAAAAATCCCTCGTCAGTTTTTATTCTTTTTTAAATTATATTTGTTTGACTAATAATGTAACTGCCTTTATGGGATATTATACCAATCATCGGTACAGTCGTTTCACAAAAAAACAATCTAAGTTCAGCCGAATCTGCAGTTAGACTGGTAAAGCGGACCTCAGATGATGACCTTCAGATGAGACTGCGATTAAGGCTAAGATGAAGAAGACACATCATTAAAACCTAAAATAAATACCTTAACCTGCGCTATCAAATGACAGTTCATTGTTATGTCAAAATGAAAAAAAATGCATGGTTTCCGACAGAGCAGAATTAAGGCCACCTCATCTTTTCCCATGCGGTGTCGTACAAGGCGACTAAGGGATAGGTTTAACATCAGACAGATATATAAAGCCCAGACTCAGCCTCAGATGCATGGCTCGAGTCAACAATAGTGCCCGGAATACGGCAATAGGGTAATCCCCCATTACGTCGGACCGAATACAATTATTGGTAAAATGTGGGTGTAAATTCACCTCTGCCTAACTCTCAAGGTATAAAGGCGTGATTATATGTATGTATGTACATTAATAATAAGAGATAGGTTCAACAACCGGAGCAGTATCAACGTGCGCTCAGAAATTCGTTCGCCAATACTCGTCATACATCAGCGTCACTTTGATAGACTAGGACATTTGTGTGCATTGATTATGTTAAGCAGTTCTAGATGTGTGGTCTGATACAGTTCTATCGCCGAAGGTGTGGCTCCAGCATATCAGACCAACTGCTAAATTATGTTATATGTATGGTAATATTATGATTTACAACACTTTGTGGTCTATTATGTTGATTAATTGATAATTATATTTGCTAATGTTGTAAGCTCGTGGCTAAAATTATTGTAGTAGGTAGAAGTTAATTTGGAAATGTTGAGATGAAAATATGATATTAATAATTTCAATTCTTCAATATATATAAATAAATAAATTATGTAAATCTTGCGGCATTGTGTATGGGAATAGTTTGTTGACACCGATTTTTGGAAGAAGTAACACATGAATACGTTAAACTATATTATCTAATGTACACTAGTTAGGTACTTAACTAAATTACTTACTACCTATGTTTCTTTTTTAAATCTAACTTGCGACAATACTCTCTCTATCATAAACTTTTTTGTATTCTTCTTAATGCTCTCGGTAACTGCAAATGTAAAGTAAAATTATTTACTAGATTGGTATCGAAATTTTATCAATTTCTCAGTCGTTGCCCATTCATAAAATAAATAAGCATCGGAAACAAGCAGTTTTCGCTTAAGGATACGGGTAAGTATACAGTGTTTAGTAGCTCACGCCGAGAGTACCGTCTCCGCGGCATACAAATCAGCTCATATCTTATTTATAGGGTGTTTAAGTATGTAGAAACTGTAGGAAGTTGGTTCCATTGTTGGTACGGCCAAGAGTGAGCCTCTACGAAGGATAATAATGAAATAATTTTAAACTTTCATCTTTTATACGAGTACATAATACATCCAATTTATTTTATTTATTTAGGATTGGTTAATACAACAATACCATACAATCACACATACGCTTACAATACTTTATGGTTGTTTAACCTTCCAAAGCAGCCACAGCATGCTCAATTTATTGGTTGAGTGCGAGGTTAGCTCGCATAATCTCACCTCACACATACTGCACAAAGTCATTTATTTTCAATATTGAACAATAAAATTGTTATAAAATTCTACTTAAGCTAAGTTTACTCTCATCTCAACTGCATTACTACAACGATACGTGTAGAAATATTGTCGTAAAACACGTTCGTAAATCTGCAAACATTTTCAGTTTACTTTATTGTGCAGCCTCGTGAGTAATTTAAAATGTGTTTATTGTAATATAGTTATTAGTGGACGATATTATATTGGAGATAATAAACTTGGAAATAATGATTACAAAATAATTGAAAACTGGCAAATAAAAAATATACACCTACCCTACTTACAAATCGAACGACCAAACGCTATACGTTACGGTGGATATTGGAATTAAACGAATATATTTTTAAAAGAATACCTACATATACATAATAACGTTTTTATCCCCGGAATGTTAGGCAGAGATGAAAACACCAATCATTGAATTCTGTCCCACGTAATAGGGGGTGAGCCTATTGCCGTCTTCCAGAGACAATTGTTGACTTAAGTCATGCATTTAAGGCTGAGGCTGGGCAGTATATATCTATCTGATGATAAACATCCCTTTCCTTTAATCCCTTATACGACACCGCTTCGGAAGAGATGGGTTGGTCCAAATTCTACTCTGCCGGGGAGAATATTGGAACCAAAATTTCGAACATGAGTCCTCTCAATCGTGAGGTCGTCTCCTTAACCACTAGACTGCCAACTTTTCAATTGTAAACTCACTGACATGACCATTTATCTTTGTGTGTTAACCGGTGTTAACTCACCGGGATATTTACCATGTTTATTATTGTTGTTGAGTAAACATGATAAATATAGTTTTACACTATTAATACTCCTACATCCCCGTATTCATTACTTATCACTAACAATACGATTATAATAATAATTAATTATTAATTTTTCCAAAAAAAAAAACACTTTACGATAGCACGTTTACTTACGGCCAGTGCAACGTCGTTCGTCACAAGCTCGATAGTCAGTGATAGCTAATGATAGATCGCGATGTTCTGTGATACAGTGACACTGGTGAGATTAACCGTAACGTATCTATCCGTAATTAGTAGTTGAGCAAGTGACTGGTATGTGTTGGTAGTTTACTGGAGTTGAGAGAATTTGAATTAAAAATTTGAAAGAAATGAATTTGAAATTTGAAAGAAATGAACTTGAAATTTGAAATAAACGAATTTGAAATTTGAAAACTTATATTGGAATTTGAGGAGTTAAGAGCTTACTTGCTGCTACCAATATTAAATCATTATCATCTTAGCATTGTTCCAGGTGACAATCGAGCCGAAATCACTAAGGATCCGGAGGTCTACTTAGACCTTCGACTGTGCTTTGGTTTATACTGCTTTTATGGAAGCGTCTGCCGTATGACCACCTTATACCAAGGGAAGAATCTGTGCCAAAGTTTCCTCCTATAATCAGCAAGATCTGAAGCAATCCGCATATTCAATCCCTGATATATTTTAGTAATAATTCCAGTACAGTGCATAACAATGTGTATCAAACGAAGCTTTATACCTACTCAGAAAAATATACACAACCACGCTTATCGGAAACGTTCATACAGCAGTACAGACAAACACATTTAACATAAAGAAACACAACTCGTATAGACGATTCGATTACGAAACCAAACTAAAATACACCATTGATATTAATACGATACATTCAAAGCAATTGACGCCGTAAAAGCTGACGATAAATCGTGCCCGCAGTAAATAAAATAACATATCGAGAAGCAAACCCGCTACCCGGTAGCCACGACCTGTCTCTCACGCACTCGCTACACCGCTTATCCTGACAGAAAACAAAAAAAAGTACAAAAGATTTATTGTGTATCGATCTTGAAATCGAATGGTGCAGTAATCTTGTTCGCGTCCCTCTCACTCCTGGAGGAGATGTCCTCCCTCTCGCTCTATTTCATTCAATAATCGAAGCGCATATAGCCGAGTTTTGATCTTATTTCGATTAAAGTATGATGAATGAATGATTTACAATGTTAGAAAGTGAGCGCCTCGGAATGGACTTAGGTTTAATTCTGAACGAGCTTGTGATCTGTTTGAGCTGTTTATCTGTTGATCAATTGTTATTGTTGAAGCTTCATACATACAATGAGGGCGACTACTGTGTATGATGAGGTCACAGGTTCAATTTTTTGATAGGCAAATGAGTTTTTTAGCACTTCTTTCTGTAATCCTAAATTATTTTTGAAGGGAGTGTTTCTCAGAATAAGCTCTGATTTTTGGAAAAATAAAAATGGTTAGTTCACAATATTTAGTAACTTCCTTTTACGTGAAATATTTTGACACACTATTTGTTTTTTGCTTTGCTTACCCTTTCGAATGATGAAAGCGTGATTAAAAATAAAAGTACCATGCCATATGTTCTTTAATAATTTTGTAAAAAATTTTGAGCAGATAAATTAAACTAATTTTAAAATGCCTATTTAAAATTAGAAACGCAACATTATGAACAAACAAAAATTTATTTTTCATTTGAAACAATAGCTGTCTACATACTTTTATGTTGTGTCGAGTTTTTGCTACGAAATGTTCGTACATCGAGAACAACAAAAGACTTCAACGAACTCTGTTGCGTGTAAACAAAATGTCTGAGCAAGTTTTAGGGTTCATAAATACATTAAAACTATAGAAATGCTAAAGTTGTTTTATATTATTTATTGCTACTTCGCGTTGTTATAAAGTAAGTATAACAGTTTATGGTAAACGGATTCGTAAATCAACTTCATGAATATTTTAACTCAGGTTAATTATTTTATAATAAGGTTTTGTATATACTTTTAATTATCTTGACACGAGACAAACTATACATTCTTCTATATTTAGTCTTAATAAATCACAATTTATAAGCTGATGTCTACTGTAACTACAAAATGCCGTAGTGGAGTTTGTTGCGCCGTTTCTTCTCCACTAGCGCCTAGGAAGCGGTGGTAAACTTAGTTTTAAACTGAATTTTGACGTCAAATAGATGCGATTACGTTGCACTATTTTGAAAAATAAAGAATTTGAATTTGAGTACACAAAACAACAATTTTCATATTTTCACTGTTGCATCAACATACATTCATATTGTTACGCCTGTAAAGTCCCGAAGGAGTAGGCAGAGCACTTTGCTAACTATAATTTCTTGGTTAGAGGTCACACATTTGAGGGCGAGGCACTTAGTCATGAGCTGTATATGTACTGACAGATGCACCAACATACTGACAAGTTCATCACTAAGGACGCCAATAAGAAACACTTTTATTCAAATCGATTAAGATATAGAAAAAATTGAATCGCTTCAGACGGGAATGGAGAGAACCCGCGATCTTTCTTTTATTGTTGACTCGAGGCATGCATCTGAGGCTGAGTCTGGGCTATATATATCTGTCTGATGTTAAACAGCACTACCCTTAGTCGCCTTGTACGACACCGCATGGGAAGAGATGGGGTGGCCCAAATTCTGCTCTACCGGGAACCACGTTTACTTCTACCATCTACTATTAGTATAGTAATATAAAGAAATGAAAAAAAAAGGTTGAAAAATGAAATTGCAATTATGAATCATGAAATAAATTGAAATGGAGAGAAAAACGTTGAGATAGCAGACAAGCACACAAGAAACTAATGGTAAGTGGTTACCGTCATCTATAAGCAGTTGCAACGACACCTGCAAAGCGGAAGGTTCTTTGCGTGTTAGACCAATGACCCTACGCGAGCCTCAGAGGGACCGGATATGTTGTTTACAAAAAGGAAGCCACCCAAGATAAGAGAACATTAAAATAATCACGCGAGTGGTCCAGCTGCAGCATCCATTCGTTAGCCACCGAAATCGTATGCCATCATCTACGTCATTAGCTTATTTACCATCTTACCGTACAAAGGTGTACACTATTTTACTTGACTATCATAACACTTAGGTGGCAGAAAAGCACTCATTACCGATGTCTATGGACCTGTGCAACAAGGCGAGTCACAATCGTGCTGCCGACTCTGAAAGAACATTCCGATGCCCTTTTTGAAGAACCTAATGCTGTAATCGCTTGAGAAAACCACAGCTGTGTGAGATTATTTGTATATATGAGTATATTTACTTGTACTGATCTAAGCATAATCTTAAAATATATATTTCTTGTGTGCGTGTGTATGTGACTGAACTCCTCCTAAACGACTGGACCGATTTTGATGAAATTTTTTGTGTGTGTTCGTGGAGATTCGAGAATGGTTTAGATTTACAATTTGGTCTACTGGAAAATGTTTTTTCAATTAATTTCTTATTTATAAGGAGTTGTTGATTTTGGAATGTTTTACATTAGATCCGGCGGACGGCGCTATCATCGCATTCAATATTATTCTATTTCAATTTTAGTTTGTCCCGACAGATGGTGCTACGATTATCAAAGCGGTCCAGATTGTTTCAGCTCATTAAAAAAAGTATGAAATTAAAGACGTGTGTACAGGACAACGTCTGTCGGGTCCGCTAGTATGTATGTAAAATTTTAGGAATATTAAGAATCTTTATACGCATTCTAAAACCCATATTATTTTTTGCATCGAGTAACAACAGTAATACACATTATGTGTTAAATGAAGTGCGACTCTAGTGTTATGTTTTGTTTTTAAAACGGCCGCTCGTGTGCTAATAACGGAATGCCAACCGATAAGTGAAACAAAAAAGTGAGCAATTCGCTCAACTAGTTCGAAGCTATAATAGGTGTAATGGTCAGGCCGGGCCATCTCCATATAAAGAACGGTAGGTACGAGAGACTCGCCGTAGCCCGCGGCGCCGCTCGAGACCTTGCCACAAACATTGGCTTACTTTTACTCCGCACTTGGCCAAGATTTGATGTAATATTTTATAATCGCCAAAAACAACCTTCTTACCGATTATTAGATTAAGTAATTGTAATTAATCTTGGTTTTATGGCGGCCTTACTTTCATTGCATTCCGATGCTCGAAGGTACTGGACCCACCGTCGCGTTAACTGCCTTATTACTGTTATTTATGGACTAACTGGGTTCAGAGTAGTCATTAAGTCTATGTATGATACGTGAGTCTATCCTATGAACGCCTGAGCGTGAGAGTGAGACCCTGAGGTCTCACCAACTACTTCACTTCAAGTTAGCACCAGAGTCTGATCTGTCTATAAGCAGGTACCCAGCTTGTAGGTGTGGTAGACTGAGCACGAAGATGTTGAAGAGACAATACATGATAGATCTTCGTATAATAATAAATAAATAAATAAATATTCCACGACATTCTACACAACGCTATCTAGACCCATGGTAAGCATAGCTTAACTAGCTTGTGTTATGGGATCTAGAATGCGGATAAACATACTTAGATACTTTTTTTTTGTAAATACATACATATTATACATAGAAACACCCAGACCAATGCAAATATACATATTCATGTATACAAATATTTGCACTGAGCGGGAATCGAACCCGCACCCCCTGCATAGCAGTCGAATACTCTACCGCTACGCCACGGAGGTCGTCACATATGTGTATGCTTATCACAGAAGTATAATATAGCCCTATATTTTACTCTTTGATTGTTATAATAAACCTCAAAAAGAACGAAATAATTCCATTATTTTTGAGGTTTTTAATAGAATTGTCCTACGTTAACGAGACTATTTAGAACCTGAAACATGCAATTATGTTTGACACACAGTGTTCTGGTATTTGAACTCAATCTGATGAACGTGAATTAATAATTTTGATGTTGAAATCTTAAAAGGATGAAAACTCTGAACCAACATGAACAACGTGAGGCTGTAAACGAGGGTTATTAGAGAGTGCTATCGACCTCAAGATCTCTACGACCCCAATGTTATACCTCATACTAATCCACAGTTTATTCACGAACGTTTTGATGTGAATTTGTACTAAACAGAATAGTTCTCAAAGCCATAAAACGCGAAGATCAAACTGTGAAATTATTTTAAAACAGCATTTGATATCATGTTGAAGGATAAACTATCTGGCGAATCGTTATTGACGATAAGGCGGGCCGAGGTCGCGCCAAATCACTAGTGTAGGCTGTAGCATGGTGTTGAGAGAAGCGGAAGCGATACATTGGTGACTGAAGCTTTGATAATCCTCTCAAAGTCATCTGACCAATACTATCCGGGTATGTATGCTCTGCGTATCTCCTGCTCTGGGCATACATGATTTTGGTCCCACTGGTCCCACGATAGACGAATATAAATAGTATTTTATTTTAAGAGAGTCGCACTATATACATATATCTGCTAAGTGATTTCTATCTAAAAGTGAAACTACGACGTATGACATGTCTTAACCGAGAAGTACTATCCTCTCACGTTATAGCCACGTTGAATAATGATAATGATGTATTTTGTACAGTCAGTGAGTGTACCTAAGGACTTGCCTGCTATTCATTTACGCACAAATAAATATAACTAATTTGTCGGTTTCTTATTATTTTCTAAGGTAATGTTATTTGTCTTTCTCATGTATCACTATAATAATCTTAAGTATCATTATAAGGTTTTACACAAAGATACAACTCACTAAATTCCAGAATACAGGTCAATACCTAGTTTGAAATTCAGAATACCCTAATTTTATGTAAATTTTAAAATAGCGGTAAACCATTATGTGCTTAATCATGTAACATATTCTGTGAAATAAAGTTTATTATTATTATTATTATGAATTAATATATATTTTTTATACAACTTAGGTGGCAGACTAGCACACGGCCCACCTGTGACCTATGAACATGTGTGATACCAAGGGAGTCGCACCAGTACTGCCAACCCTGTAAGAACAGAGATTTTCTATGCAGTCAGTGCAGAACTCAAAATTAGGACAAGCCTTTAGTCTGCCCACTGACAGCACAAAAACTCTCCAGTGAGCTCTGGCTACCCTACTCACCGCCGGGAACACAACATGAGGTTATTATATTATATATCTTAAGCAGTTTGACTTGGATAAATTGGTGAATATATAATTCAGTTATAATCGTAACTAGATGTGACCCTATGCTCCGTCAGTGTGGAAACCTACTCCATCCAGGGATAACAGAAGTCTATGTGTTATTCCAGACTTTAATCTATGTCTATACCAAATTTCACCCAGGTACGTGCAGCTGTTGGAGCGTGACTGAGCAACGAATATTCAATCATCTTTAAAATTTACCAGTATTACCTTTCCAAGAGTAAGTTTGGGTCATTTGCCTTTGCATTCGCGTAACAGGGAATCTGGATTTCCTCAATGTAGACTCTCTCATTCGCGAGTGTTATGCATGGAAAAAATGCCATGCTTTTCGGTAGTCTCACCGTAACAATGGCTGCTAAAAAGGACCTAAAACGTCAGGTTCAATGTTAATAACTAAAACAACATCATATAAAATACATTTAATTGAACAATTAATATAGTTCTAGTAGCATCAATTCACGTAATAGGTTCTTGGTTCAAATTATGAGACATTAGCAGTACATCGGTTCCTCAGCCGCAAGTATGTATAATCATCATTGATGATGTATGCATCTACGATGATTAATAAGATTTATTAAATATCTTCTTAGATATGAAGAGGTACTTTAAAGCTAACAGAATAACACTATTTTTCGCGACATTAAACCACTAAATAAACATTAAAACAGAATTAATAACACGTTAAATACTTTGTAGAAAATCTTTTTATAGTTTGCATTTTACTGTCGCTGCATGCATGCATCTGCTATTTGAGTAAGCAATAAATGGTGCTAATTTATAGTCATTATTACTCTAATCAACGAGCAAATCGCATGTTATTAACAAGTGGCGCAAACAATACGTGCGGTACGTGTGCTGTAATGAATAGCTTATAATATGCTGCATCTGAGAATTATATTATACGCTATACGTGCTAAGACGTTAGACTATTACGTTGGCGGTCAAGAGTTCAATTTCTGCGTAGTGCAATCAGTCTTGCGACTTATCAGTTGTATCCAATGTCAACACCTTGCAGCTTAGAATCAGTTTATATTTTTGATTGGTTTATGGACTTTTACGAAAACGACTGCCATCTGATCTCCTAACCACTAGAGGAAAGACAGCGCCAGAGCCTCGTTGGTTATAGCAAGTGCACCCAGTGGAGGTGGGTTTGACTTGAATCCCTGTTAACCTGTATTTACATTATATACATAGATTCGTAAGTAGTCGCCCCCGAACGTAAAAGTCGTATAGTGAGTGCATACACCCGCTGTCGCGTCCGCCCGCTCTGTACTCTCCTCCTACACATAGTTTAGGCTCGCCAGCAGTAATGTTACCTGTTTGCTTGGACATTCCTACGACGTTGCTGTTGAAATCAACGCGAACCAGATTGTTTACGTTTTAGATAGAGATAGCTGAGCACGTGAGATACGACAACCAAAAGCTTAACGTGGACATGCCACCGCTAAAATCTTTTATTTCACAAACTAACTACTGCCGGCGGTTATAATCTAATCAGCCACTTCAGTGACAAAATATCCAAACATCTTTACAAACTTTTACCTTTTTATAAGTAAGATTTATGTAAAGCTATTTGTAAATTTAGAACTAAATCAAACATTTCATATTAAAATGACAGAGACTCATAGCTCGATAGCTAATAGGAAAAATCCATTTAAGGATCGGACAGATGTAGGACTTGGTTAAAATTTACTTATTTAATTTAGTGAGAATTTCATCTAGCAGTTAGCGTATTGTAAAATAATGTGAAATAATTGACTCTTTTCTCGATTCAGAAGGGATATATCGTTACACGTTGCGATAATACCATAATTGCACCGCAATTTTATGAAATTCACAATTTGTATTTAAATTTTTTTCTATACCACTTAGGTGGCAGACAAGTACACGGCCCGCCTGTGGAAAGTGGTTTTAAAAAAGTAAATAATTTGTGGCTAGTCATATCCACATAATCCAACGCCAGTTTCAATAAGTTGCCATACTGGTCAGACATCACACCGGGCGACCTTCCTTGGCGACAGGTCACTCCGTCGAACGGCTAATAGAGCGGCCGCGATGCCAAGTCTGACACTGTACAACTCTACCTAGGTTTGCGAAATATACAAGCTATGGCTTCTGGGACCCTAGTACTCTGTAAGTATGTACTTACAAATGTATTTACAAAAAAAAAGTATTTAAGTATATTTATCCGTATTCTAGATTCCATAACACAAGCTAGTTAAACTATGATTACCATGGGTCTAGATAGCGTTGTGTAGAATGTTGTAGAATATTTATTATTATTATTATTATTTACTTGATAAAGTAATGTGGTATAAGTTAAGTTCCTAGTGAGTTGGCAGTCAATAAAGCAGTACAAGAAATAAAAAATGAAACATTTTATGATAAGTCTGTTTGGTCATTTTTACGTTAGTGACCCATTTTCCAGCTTCACCCAAGTATAAATCGCATAACCCGCTTGTATTATCACCTATTGCGTCTATGAGTGTAAAAAAAGAAAATTTTGAAGTGAATTCTATGCTTCTTACTCCAATAGTGAATCACTATGTGAAACAATAAACGATTGGAAAATGAGTAGCTGTAATGTAGTTTTTATTCGCTCGTTAATTTCCACTACACTGTAGAAGGGTTATATTATTACTTCAAAATATTTATTACTTATTAAGGCAGGCACCAGGAGGTAGGACACTGGCGGTATTTCCACCCGATTGAGCAATCCGACTGGGGAAGTACCTCCGCCCTACAGAATACCGCGGTTATAATAACTTCGTGTTGTGTTCCCAGCGGTGAGTAGGGTAGCCAGAGGTCACTGGAGAATTTAT
The DNA here is from genome assembly GCA_963662185.1 of Eilema griseolum. Taxonomy (NCBI): domain Eukaryota; kingdom Metazoa; phylum Arthropoda; class Insecta; order Lepidoptera; family Erebidae; genus Eilema; species Eilema griseolum. Next base: position 28,481,875 of record OY759237.1, on the reverse strand, counting down.
GCTGTCAGTGGAATGACTAAAGGCTTGTCCTGCTTTGTCCTTTACACTGACGGCACAGAAACTCTGTGCTTACAGGGTCGGCAGCGCGAGTGTGGCTTCTCTGGTGTTACACACGTCCATAGGCCACGGTAACCACTTTCCATCAGGTGGGCCGTGCGTTTGTCTGTCATCTAAGTGGAATTGAAAAAAAAGACATTTAAATAAACGCATGCCAGAAGTAGAACTTACGACTCGATCTGCTTATTTCTGTTCAGCTTCAAAACTACATAAGAAATTGCCGAATAAAAATAAAATAGTAACTCATGTCTTTCCTAGAAGGAAAGAGTAGCCACATCTTGCAACTGAGACTGTAAATGCTAAATTTTGTATGAATTTTTCGTTACTCAATCACGCAAAAACGACTGACTGGATTCAGATGAAATTTGGCACACGTCTAGATCGTATTTTGCAATGGTGTATAAGCTAAATTATTTCTAGAATGGTTACGTATTAAAATCCCAAAGTTCAAAATACCGAATTCCAAAATCCCGAATGTACGAAATACCGAAGTACAATTTTTTTTATAAAGCACTTAGGTGGCAAATATACACATGACCCACCTGATAGGAAGTGGTTAACGTGGCTTATGGATGTACGCAACACCAGAGGCGTTAGGTTTTGTAACGCCCCTGGTGTGCGCTGCTGACCATATACCGAAAAACCCTAAACTATAAAGCAAAGTTCAAAATTCTAAAGTTTAGATTCTCTAAAATACGAAATCAAATTTCGATTCGTTTGTTTTTAATTTTTGTTTTTGTTAATTAACTATGGCAAATAAATATTATCATAAGGTCGTTGTCATTCCCCTATATCCTGTCTTATATGCCACCATGTCGAGGTGTGCAGTGTGCACCCTACGCAATCCGACTTGCATTGATTGGGTTAGCAGACTAAGGCGGGAGCAAGCCTTCGTGGTTAATTTTTTTTGATAATCACCCAAACAAAACTACCTGAATCTAATTTTCTGGATTTTGAACTTCGGGATTGTGTACCGAAAGTACTTTGAAAATATGATCAAATGAGCTTTAGTCTTTCGTACACCGATGTTATGAATTTCGGGATTGTGATATATAACCTCTAAAATAGATTATTTACGATATAACACTTAAAATAGTGTCATGAAAATGGAATCAACTGACGAAAGCCAACGCTTCAAGTACTTTTGCTGATGACAAAGATCTACAGATTTTCCTCTCGAGGTTGGAGACGGCGGGATTGATAATCAGAAGGTGAATCGAAGAGTCTAATAGCACGTCTACACATATTAGAAAGATAATATGATTAGCTTGATTGAAATATAAAGATGTGCGCACACAGTGCTACTTGTAAATCAATATAATTAGGAACGTTAAATTCCTGTTAACGCCTCCCAGTGATTACGATGTCGTGATCGTGAATGGGCCACTTTGTACATTTCTGCATACATATGCATAAATTACATTGCTGGCCGCGGTTGGCGATGTGATGGAGCTCGCTACTGGACACTCGATGAAATAAAAATAAATGACATGATCTGAATGTATTTGCGTTCATTAATCAGTTTGTGTGTTGACTTATGATTATCTTCCCAAAGGCAGGCGAATGCTTATTCATATTTCACTATTTTTTACGCAACAGTCCTTCATGTGTTCTGGGTTCAAATATCAGTTTTATTTTATTTTACCACTGGTTCCATTAGAATTCTTACATGATACTGAGTCTGTACCTTCTTCTGTGGCTTTTCCTAACTCGGTTAGGGAGAGCTTTCCATTATAAATAACTATATGATAAGATGAGGTGGGTCAGATGGAGGACGCTTAATAACCACCTCATCTTATCACGTGAAAAAACGATGTTTTGATGGGTAATAAAATTAGAGGAAAGGATTTTCTTGGGATTCCACCACAATTTTCGGTAACCCAAGCAACTTTACCAGAGGAATGACAGTCGAGTATCCGGTACAGGTATCTGTGTTTGAAATTCTCCTTGAAGATTTAAAATGCACATCAAGACACACAAGACGAGATTATTTTAAATAGCATCGTTATAACAGTTCCTTTTGCATGTAAACCTATTCGCAGGATGTGACGGTGTATATTATTAGCATGATTAATTCCCATCTAATCGGGTATTCTCATTACACACTGCGGATTGAGAGCTGCATACAAGCGACTGCTTATTTAACTAGACTTACTCATTGTAATATACAAGCACTAGGTAGAATTTCTAAGTAACACACCATTATATTACGAATTTCAAAAACATTTCCTACTCTGTTCGCATTTATTTAAGTAAGGTGAGGAGAATATTGTCAGTGACATGAACCTTTTAAGATATATTTAATTATCCATCAATTAGCCTATTGCAGTACACTGCTGGACATTTATCTCTCTCAATGTGCGCTATTGCTCCCGATCCTTCGCCCTCCACATTCAGTCTGTCCCAGCAAGCTTTTCAGGTCATCAGTCTACCTGGAGCTCACTGGAGAATTTTTGTGTTGTCAGTGGGAAGACTAAAGGATTGTCCTGCTTTGTCTTCTGCACTGACAGCAAAGAAATAATCTGTTCTTGAGGGAGCAGCAGCACCAGTGTGACTCCCTTGGTGTACTTGATGTAGCACTCGTCCATAGGCCTCAGTTACAACTTCCCATCAATACAAAAATACCTGGCTAGAGGACCACTTCACCTTTCGTTTGTCTTCTCGTGGTCTACACTCTAGGATTTGTTCGCTCCACCTGACACTTCAGCTTATTTATTATATATATATAGGGTTCATGTAACTCCCAGTACGGTAGTTACCGTGGTGACTATTTAATATATGTATGTCATCACCCTGTAGTTAATTAATATTTTACTATTATATTCGATAAATCTGCAATTGTAATACATATAATTAAAAGCTGTTCTCTGATTGTTCAGAATCAAATAACATACTTCATACTCCGTTCCAACGACGACAGTCTATTGTGGGTTTAGCTAAAATCATAAACTGTCAAAAAATATATAGCATCTATGTAAAATAGATAACAATTTATATACTGAGTGTAACCTCAGTAAATTTTGTGAGAACAAGATATATTCTTTCGAGAATCCAAGATGACGGATATTATAGTTAGTAAATTAGCTCTGTCGTCAGTAATTATCATTTATTTATTTGCGGCTGTGTTAATTTTATGAAAACATGTCGGGCGACATGTTAGTTGCCTAATAGTGTACAATAAACCCACCAAGTTTTATGGTGACAATCATAGCTGGCATTCATTAGTGACGAGACGGCTCGCGTGGTTCTGTGCACCAGATACCATAAAAACTAAGCCGTTTGGTCTTGTAAAAATGCTATAATGAATAATTAATGCACTAATGGTCGTAAACGACATCTTTATTGGTATAATACAAAACATTTTCCGAATAAATAGACTCATTTAATTTATTAGCCGAATACGAAAAAACCAGACTCACAGTTATGATTTCATTTGACAATTATTAAAATATTTTTTTGCCTAAAATATTTGCATTTGTGATACTTGTTTGGCAACATAATTAATTTTCGTACAAAGAGTTTGATTTCTTTATGATTATGTGTTTAATAAGGATAATATATTTAAGCTTATAATGTTAGAGATCGAGATTTGCTAATGCTTCATAAAGCAAATTTAACACATTTTATTAATATTGTGTGACATTAATTACACATTTTAATTTATTTAACGTCGAATCATACATACACACATATACTCTGTAAATCCCCTAACATGTAGGTAGCGGTGTACTATGATTTTCAGTCCCACGTAATAGAGGGCTAGCCTATTGCCGTCAATCGGGCACTTAATCATGAGCTGTATGTTTACTGTCGGATAGACAAAAGGCCTAAACATAACGTCGTAATATAGGCATATATTAGGTTTTTACCTGTAGGTAAAATTTCATAAAATAGCCGAAATTTTCTTTCAGGTTCTTGAGTTTATTAATCCTGTAATTTAATAGCTATTTCCATTATTAATATTTTGTTTGAAAGTTGATTTCTAGATTTTACCACTCTGTATTAAAGTTTGTTTTTATTGGTCGCTTGATAAATAAATTCGACCTTCAAAAACAGTTACTTCCTTATTCCATTTTGATGATAAATTTTGTATTACTTTTTTATAGCTAGCACTTTTCAAAAATGTGATAAAAGTGTTTGTTAGCTTAATGTTGTCCCATTAAATATATAAAATTTGGATTTGTCATTCTTAAAAAAATGCTAAAATGTTAGTACTGAAAATTGGGTTTCCTCCAATTTCTTCAAAAAAAACGGAAAATTCATACGTAACGACCTATTATAACGTCTTAATAAATCTTAATAAAGTATAATAAATCAGACTTGACTCCATAGTCATGGAAAACTAATGGAAAACTTTCCAGACAGCCGCAGTCAGACGCAATCTTGGCCAATTATAAGTGTTATAATAATTAAATTAAATTATGAAGCTTCTTCGGCACCTTTGCTTGATTTATTGTTCATGTTAAAGGTTAATTAACCTTTATATAATTATACTGGCACTATCTAATGTATGTGGAACAGTAAAAACATCCTTGCGTTGCGTACAAATATTCAAAATGTCAGAGATACTTTTGGAGTTGTAGTTGTATATTTTTTCTATATAATCAACAATTAGGTTGTACAGTAATGATTTTAATATGTAGATTATGATGTGCAAGACAGAAGCTACCATGATCGGTATTACGAGTTCTAACCGTACTTGAGTATGTTATTTATTTATTATGAGATTCGCATTTGAGTATTGTTTTGTACCTTTAAGGTTCGGGTGGTATTGAAAACCAAAGTCACGCGATTTTTTTATATAGGACACTTCTATTAGACTTCGCCTTGCCTGATGGTAAGCTGAAGGCAAGATCTCAGAAAAGTGGGTCACCGTTACTTACATATACCATGTGACACTCAGCTTGCCGGCCTCATCATATGCTTTTTCACGCCCCCCTTAAAGGACCCGGGACTGTAGGAAGAAGGAAACCCGCTGAGTAATGACAAAGGCCTCCTTTGTCATTACTCAGGATTACATGATTAAAGTTATATTGCCTCGATAATGTGTGATATGTTTTAAACATATCTGTTGTCAATATTAATGCGAGGTGTGACATTCATATGCGTTCAAATAGCTTTTATACGCAAATAAATCGTTAAATTAGCGTTATCAGTGCCGAAATTGATATATAATTAGAAGAATGTGACGCGGACATCGACGTGTGAAATACGAAGTGATTGCGCTGAGTTATGGGATGATAACGTTTTATCACCACCAATGTTGTACAATCTCACTGTAATAACGAAATAACCTCAAATTTATAGTCCTCTTTACGAATCGCGCGGGGTACTGGGAGCAGAAGTGTCGCAATTTATTTGGTTTTTGACTACAAAGTGGGAGCAGGAAAGTGATATTTTATATTGCAAGCTTATTTTTTACATAGGATACAAAAACTTGACTTCACCTCGTATAATGGCAAGCTAAAGGCAAAATCTTAGGAAAGTGCGTCACCATAACAGAAACGTATCATGTTACAATATTGGTACTCAGCTTGATGGCTTCACTAGAGGCTTTTTCACGCTTTTTATCATAAAGTATGAGCAATTTTGTACGAAATATAATTTAATTGTCTTAATAATTAAATTAAAAAAACAATTACTATAGTAGGATATATATTAAAGTTTATACCTACATGAAAACCTATGACGTTGCATTTAATCTGAGATTCATTGTGCAAATATACCCATATGAGAACAAATCACCATAAATTATATAATAATAAAGTCCAAAAAATATATACTTGAAACGTTAGCTAAGTAACTATTAAATAAATTTAAGCCTGTCTTTCACACGTCCCATATACGCCCGATATATAAACATAAACTGTATAATTAACTGTCGTTGCTGTCGGTACCGCACCGCGGTTGCGCCGTTCGCCACGGGGACACAGCACAGGCTCAAAGTTTTATTAACCCATAAAGTTGCCGCGCGGCCGGTATCCGGTATCTAGCACCAGTACCCGTTACTTTAGATACCGAATTTATTTCATCAAATGCACATCTCTACTCTTGCTTGACCAAGAGTCTTAAGGCAAGCTTCCAGTAACAGATACGAGTTTTTGTTGAAAATCCGAACACCGGTTGCATCCAATGCCTTGTACCTTTGAGACCGTGCTTCGTTCTCCTTTTTTTTTAAACCACTTGGTTGGCAGACAAGCAAACGGCCCACCTGACGAAAAGTGGTTACCGTGGCCTATGGACGTATGCAACACCAAGGGTGTCACACTCGCGCTGCCAACCCTGTAAACATAAGAGTTTCTGTGCCGTCCGTGTAAAAAACAAAGCAGGACAAGCGTTTGGTCTTCCCACTGACAGTACAAAAACTCTCCAGTAAGCTCTGGCTGCCCTACTTATCGTCGGGAGCACAACAAGAGGTTATTATGGCCGCGGTATTCTGTAGGGCGGAGGTACTTCCCCAGTCGGACTGCTCAATTGGATGGAAATACCGTCGTGTCCTATTTTCCATTCCCATAGCTTGGCTTGGTGAGCCTTTATGGTAGAAACTTTCCCCAAGCCCAAAACGATAACCTGTGACAAAAAAACATTCATCAGCAAACGTGTCAACATGCTGGTAAGGTGTGCAGGAACAATTTATAAAATTTCTGTAACTATGGCCACTTAAATTAGTTACCCAATCTTCATAGGGATACAGGTTATAACGTAGATATTTCTAGCGCAACATCTGAATGCAACATTTGTTGATCTATGATTGATGACGCAACGACCGAACGGAGTAGTCCCAAGAAGTACTGCCTTGACGTCGTGGAAAGTGGCTTAACCCAAAATCGTGCGTAGTAGAGGAGGAACAGTTGGAAGACGGACCCTGAGCTCCGAGTTCACCCTGGTTTTCAAAATGTTGATGATGATGATGGCACGCAACAAACATTAAACACGTCTTCAATAACGTTGGGTACGTTACTGGATACCCATACTGGATAGCAATAGCCGTAGAAAATAGTTACAAGTACTATACTCGGAATTTTAATTCGATTCCAGATTTGACAATTTCAGTGTTGCAACGTTATGACAAGTACTAAATAGTGACGTTGCGAAATTATTCGATATTTTATATTATATATTTTAGGAGGTAGGACATGACGGTATCTCCCGTCCAAAATTGAGCAGTCCGTCTGGGTAAGTACCTCCGCCCTACAGAATACCCCGGCTATAATAACCTTGTGTTGTGTTCCCGGCGGTGAGTAGGGTAGCCAGAGCTCACTGGAGAGGTTTTGTGCTGTCAGTGGGAAGACCAAAGGCTTAAGTTGACCCCGCTGACTGGTGGGGGCGTGAAATGTTGGCGCGGTGGTCAGGGAGACCCGGTGAAACGGTTATCCGCTGGCCGCCCGCAGGCTGTACGGTTCCCGAACCTGGGGATTACTTAATCTCCGCCCCAGGAGGCTGAACCAGCAGCCTGTGTAAAGTTCCCGGTGCTGTAGCCGTGCCGGAGGAGGAAACCGGAGTGGACTCGGCTTCAGTATCTGGGAGGGGACCGGGGGCCCTTCCGCCCACCGCGCCAGCCAGTCACACAACCCCAACTTGTCTGTGAGGGTGGGACGCCTTGCTTTGTCTTCTACACTGGAGGCACAGAATCTCTTCTTACCTTCTCCCCCCCCCCGCCCCCCAACTCAAACATGAAATTTAAAAAAGGCAAGAGTAACGTTACCACAGCGGCTCCATCATCCACAGTTAATGTGGATTTCTGCAACATCAGGGGCCTACACTCCAACCTTAACGCGGTCAATCTCCACTTAGAGACCGCGCAGCCTACCTTGTTTTTCTGACGGAGACGCAAATATCATGCCCGGCCGATACAGCCTACCTAATGTACCCCGGGTACAAACTCGAGCACAACTTTATGAGTCGCGCCGGGGTATGCTTGTACGTCCGGGATGATATTTGCTGCCGCCGTCTCCATGGTCTTGAGGACAGAGACCTGTCAACTATATGGGTACGTATAGATCACGGTGGCCACACCCGTATCTATGCGTGCCTATACAGGTCTCATAGCGGTGACCTGGGCACGGCTCAACTGTTTCAGCATCTGCAACGGTCGGCGGACAGCGTAATTGAGCAGTACCCCACTGCGGATTTAGTATTCTTGGGGGACTTCAACGCTCACCACGTGGAGTGGCTGGGGTCTCCCAGGACTGCTTTCGCGGGAAGGGCTGCTCACGACTTTGCCCTGACCTATGGGCTCTCTCAACTGGTACATTCTATCACTAGAACACCAGAAATTGAGACCCACAGAAGCTCTATACTGGACCTTCTGCTGACTACGCGCCCGGCAGAATATTCCATAAGGGTGGAAGCACCTCTTGGTAATTCGGACCACAGCCTCGTCCGGGCGCAAGTGACACTCGCGCGGCCTGAACCACAGCGGTCACCTCAGTGGCGACACGTGTGGCACTACAAGTCGGCAGACTGGGACGGACTGCGAGAATTCTTCGCATCGTACCCGTGGAGGCAGCTTTGCTTCACTTCTGATGATCCAAGCTCCTGTGCAACAGCAGTCGCTGACGCGATTCTAGTGGGTATGGAATGCTACATCCCTAACCGCTGGGTCGCGACAGGAGCGAACAAATGCCCGTGGTTTAATAGGCCTTGCAGGGAAGCTAGAGACCGCAAGCAATCTGCATACAAGGCTTGGACCACGGCTCTTGCCAATAAGGATCTGAACATCGCTGAAGTGAAGCGGAAGTTGAATGCTGCTTCGAGGTCCAGTAAAAAGGCAACGTCTAGGGCAAAGTTTGAGTTCATCGGCAGAATTGGCGAACGGCTTGCGCGCTACCCATCTGGCAGTCGCGCATTTTGGTCGCTCGCCAAAGCTGCCGAGGGAAACTTCTGCCAGTCTTGCCTTCCGCCGCTGCAAAAATCCGACGGTAGTCTGGCCCATGACGCTAAGGAGAAGGCCGATCTTTTGGGTAATCTCTTTGCGTCAAACTCGACTATGAACGACGGGAACGCCGAACCACCCATCATCCCCAGCTGTGGTGCTTCCATGACCGAAGTTAAAATCACGCAACGGGTGGTCCGGCGCGAGCTTAAGTCCCTAGATGTCCGGAAGTCGAGTGGGCCGGACGGTATACCGGCGATTTTGCTTAAGCACTGTGCCCCCGAGCTATGCCCTGTACTTACACGCCTTTTCGCACTCTCATACTCCGCGCGGCAGGTCCCAGCCTCGTGGAAGACCGCATTCGTGCACCCTGTACCTAAGAAAGGTGACAGGACAGATCCGACCAATTACAGGCCTATCGCTATAACCTCCCTACTCTCGAAGGTTATGGAGCGTGTCATTAATACACAGCTCCTGAGATACCTTGAAGGAAACGATCTACTGAGCGACCGACAGTACGGCTTTCGCCACCGTCGCTCAACCGGTGACCTTCTTGTGTATATCACAAACCGGTGGTCGCAAGCCATCGAGAGTCGGGGTGAGGCACTAGCGGTCAGCCTCGATATATAGCGAAGGCCTTCGATCGGGTCTGGCACAAAGGTCTTCTTGCGAAGTTGCCGTACTATGGGATTGTGCGAATGGATCGCCAGCTTTTTGTCCAACAGAAGCATCCAAGCCGTCGTCGACGGCAGCTGCTCGGACCGCATGAACATAAACGCTGGTGTCCCACAAGGCTCCGTGTTGTCTCCGACGCCATTTCTGCTGCATATCAATGACATGCTGTCTGATGGCTCCATTCATTGTTATGCGGACGACAGTACCGGGGACACGTGTTACACGGGCCGTGCAAATATCCCTCAGCCCGAGGTGGAGAAGAGTCGCGAACAACTTGTGTCTAAAATCGAGACTACTCTCTCTGGAGTATCCGATTGGGGACGACTAAACCTAGTCCAATTCAACCCCACTAAGACACAAGTATGTGTATTCACCGCTAAGAAAACCCCATTCGTTGTGGCGCCGCAATTCCTGGGCACACCGCTTACCATCTCCTCGAGTATCGGGATCCTTGGTGTCGATATCTCCAGCGACGTCCAATACCGAAGTCATTTGCAGGACAAGGTTAAGTTGGCATCAAGAAAACTCGGAGTGCTCAACAGGGCGACGCAGTACTTCACTGCGGGGCAGCAACTCCTTCTTTATAAAGCACAGGTACGGCCTCACATGGAGTACTGCTGTCACCTTTTTGCTGGAGCACCTGCATACCAGCTTGACCCCTTCGACTCGTTGCAAAGAGGGGCATTGAGGCTGGTTGACAATCCCGTACTCGCAGGTAGAGTGGAACCTCTTAGTCTTAGGAGGGATTTTGCCTCACTGTGTGTGTTCTACCGCCCATACAATGGTTTGTGCTCAGATGAATTGTTTGACATGATGCCCGTAGCTACATTCTATCATCGCACCTCTCGCCATAGGCAGGGAATTCATCCCCACACATTGCGACCTGAGCCGGTGCGCACTGTGCGGTATGAAAGAAACTTCATCCCACGCACACTCAAGCTGTGGAATGACCTCCCTGCTGCGGTTTGCCCAAGCGCCTACAATATGGGGTTCGTCAAGAGGGGCATCAGAAGGTTTCTTCATGGTCGGCAGCACGAGTATGACACCCCTGGTGTTGCATACGTCCATAGGCCACGCTAACCACTTCCCATCAGGTGGGCCGTGTGCTTGTCTGCCAACTTAGTGGTATAAAAAAAAAAATATATGGAAATGAAATATTTCCGAATCGATTCTTCTCGTTTATAATTTTACTCTCGTAAACTAAGTATATCAGGAAATTAAATATTTCTGAACCGATAATTTAGTTTTGACGATTAATTAACGATCTGAGACTTTTCTTTTATAATTGTGTGTAGATAAATAAAAAAATGTGATCATGAAGGAACATGACAAATAAAACAGATAGATGTATTATGGTAATAATTTATTTTATAAATTGTCGCCGTCATCGCTATCGCTATCGCTGTCGCTTTCTGTAACATTTATTATAAATGTGTCTGTGATATTGTCAATTAACATATCTAGCCTACTCATTTTTTCCTCTTCTTTGACAACATGGGATACGCATTTAGACCATTCGGTAGCCGTAATTTTTTAGAATGCCTTCCTGAAATAAATTTGTCACGTCTGTCAATTTGCAGGTTTTATAATTTTGAGCTACATGCCCCTTTACCTGCGCCCATATCAATTCGATAGGGTTTAGCTTGCATGGGGGCAGTCTTAAAACCGTAATCCCATGTTGTGCTGCCATTTCGTCTACAGCGTACTTATTAAAAGACTCGTTATGTGAAATCAGTTCAAAAAGCTAATTTTCGGGAGCGGTAAGGTGCATTATCCATCACCACAATTGAGTTTGGTCTTAATTTTCGTAAGACTCCAGTGAACCACTCCTCAAAACAAACTGCATTCATCTCATCATGGTAATCTTCACAACAACAAACACAACGTAACAACACTTTAACAAAAACCCAACAAAATAACAAAATATCGATTGCAATGAAATAAGATATTCGTGCAGTCAGACTGGGAGAATGAAGCCGAATGACACGATAAACAAAATGGCGATAGCTGCACAAGCGCGCACGAGTTGCCAATACTGAAAACTATCTAGGCTCTTTTATTATAAGTTTTGTTTTTAATATATAAACAAAAATATTAACTTATTATAAAATAGAGCAGCGATTACTAATTAATAAATAATTATTATGAATAATTATGTATTTATTTAAATAAAAATCAATAATTTAGTCTTTAATTGGCACACTGATGGCACACACACTGATTGTTTATCGATTTTTGTGTTCATCACTACACTATTATATGTGGTATCAATATTTCACAAAATGACAGTAGCTAATGTCAAATCTGGAATCGAATTAAAATTCTGACCATAAATACTTTTAGTGGAGTGCATCCTAACTCACTGAGAATTCACAGCGAGTGACCCTTGCTAAGTAAGTAAGGACATTACTGCCAGCGAGTTGGCACCACGCTCAAGAGGTGAAACCTCTAGATCACTTACACCTATGTGCTTCATAAGTGTTTTAGATAATATAAAAGGTTATGGTTTTACTACTTGCGTTTACTGTCAGATTTATACTCAATATCTTGCTAACTAAGTAAAGGTCTTAAAGGTTAGTTGTAATCTGTAGAATTGAAGTCTACTACAGGCTATATTTAATAATAATGATAAGGAAAGGTTTAGCTATCCTTTCCATATCTAATTTCTTCTCTCCATCTTTAATGACAAAGTTTCTCTGCAGATGTATGTAATACATCTGCCATCCTCTCCGGGAATACAAGTGTTTTAAAATAAAAATACTCAATAGGTACGATGCTTTATTAATATCCTATTTACAATAACGATTGTTAATGTTAATTATTTTGCAAAGTTGCCGAAAAACAATATCACTTTGTTCTGGTCAGTTTGATGAAGTTTGATCGATTAGGAATAAATCACAACATAAAAGCTCTAAACTATAAATATTACAAAACAAAAGCTGCGCCATAAACCTTACTATCGCCAATTAGCACTCGCAATGGTGTTCTAAACGTTATTTATAATTGAATAGCACTATTGTAATATCTCTTATACGGTTATACTATTCTAACAGCTTTTCTAACAGCCTTTTAACGCGTTTCCTGATACTTTTAGTGAAATAACGACTTCCAACAATATTAATAAATGTTCATACGAGCTTTATAGTACACAGGTAAAGCTATTGACACACTTCTCAAATGTGGAATGTGTGGGTTAGATTGAGCCGCGAGGCACGAACCCATACGGGAAATTCGAAGTATGCATTATAGTGTTGCACAGCACATCAAAAACTTTGTGCATTGTCAATATCTGTTAGTAGTATTACTGACCATTTCTGAAATTTTCCTCCTGATATAAATTATTGACTGATTTTTTGATCGTTCCATTCGTTTGTAAAGGAATCTGGTTTCTCTTCTTAATATAAGTTAGCATAGTAAATGAATTTTGTTATTCCAATACTAGAAAAACCTTTGTCATAATACCATCAAGGATAACATTACAAACTCTATAATTATTTAATGTTATATAAGTAATTCAAGAGGTTACCCAGCCATTACCTGTCATAAACACCCACAGCGCAAAACATTAAGTTTTTCTATTTCGTTCATCAATCGCGAAATCGATTTGTACGATTGAGCCGGAAGGCACCATTTACAATCGTCGATCCTCAAAAAACTAATAACGCTTAATCCCTGCGCGTGCGCATCGATTAGCAACAGCATAATCGACATTTGCGAAAATACTGGCCATCGTGAACGGAAATAAACGATTGTGTATGATTGAAACGATAATTTGCATGCAGGAAATGAACTTGTAGACGGTAAGTTCATAAAAATTGTGTTAGCGAGCATGATTACCTCAGTCAGCAACTTGTCCGATACAATTTATGAACAAAACATATTCATCATTGCACCAAACACAATTATAATTAGTTGGAATTTTTTTTTTTTATATAGGACACGCCAATTTGACCTCACCTCGCCTGATGGTAAGCTAAAGGCAAAGTCTCAGGAAAAAGGGTCACCATTACAGACACTAAGTGCTACAATGGTGGCACTCAGCTTAGCGGCCTCATCAGATGCTTTTTCACGCCCCGCTTAAAGGCCCCGGGACTGTAGGAAGAACGTATCTTTTTTTAAACCATCTAGATAGCAGACGAGCACATGCTCCACCTGATGAGAAATAGTTAAGTACAAAATCTTTGTAGTTACTTGGCCACTATTTCCAGGGCGATCATTCCACTATTTGAGCGTGTACGAAACGAAAGTTTTATTCATACCTGCACCACAGTTGCTGCTATTATTGTTGTTCTTTTTGTGTTTTTTACTATTATTTCGGATTTTATTGTGTTTATGTATATATGTGATCCGCAATTAAAACAATTTTCTTTCTTTCTTTCTTCTTGTAACGTGTAAAGGTGAATTTCTTGTTTGTGATAAAATTCAGTGCTTCCACGTAGTCAAACTATTTTGTCAAACTGGTTTGACCACGAGGAATTACGTTTCCTCGTGGTCAAACTAGTTCATCGACCCACCCTGTATCAATCTTAAGTTAAAAATGTGTACATTTATGCAAGTAAGTGTTACCAATAATACCATTAGATTTAACTTAAATCCTGTAGTGTAGCCGAATACATACGTACGTTTTACGAATGAGGCAACTCGTCCGAGGATCAGTCTTGGCTCGGACGATTAGCCCCATAACCCAACAAATGAACGTCGAAAAACAAAAGACAATCGTAAAGTGATCTGACAACGATTGTGATTTTAAAAAATGGGTGCATGCAATTTTCGACCTTATCGACAAAACTTTAGAAACACTTTTATTGGGTAATATTGATGACACTGATCATGAATATGTAAAAAAAATAGGAAACTGAGCAATGTCGATAAGGTCGAAAATTGCATGCACCCATTTTTTACAATCGCAATCGTTGTCAGATCACTTTACGATTGTCTTTTGTTTTTCGATGTTCACTTGTTTTGTAGACGTTCATTTGTTTTGTAGACGTTCATTTGTTTTGTAGACGTTCATTTGTTTTGTAGACGTTCATTTGTTATGTAGATGTTCATTTATTTGTAGACGTTCATTCAAAAATAATCCCTATCGCACTTTATTTAAAAAATAACCAACATCTATTTCATTATGGATCAACTCCATTTGGCATTTTGTTATGAAATCATCTCTATACACATGTTCACTCCGACGAGGAGATGGTTCTTCACAGAAACTTATTTCTTTTTGTAATAATGTTGTGAGCAAACGTGCAACTGTTATTGGATGATGCCTTTTCATCGCTTTATTTAGTTGGGCATTCCAACTCTCCACAACATTATTAGTGCGATGTCTTTGTCCGTATACGCACCATTGCTTTATGAAGAATTCATTTTTTAGCCACGTATTCTCGAAATATTTAAAATATTTTTGAATTTTGTCTGTGTTAGGAGTATCAGATTTAATGTAACACCACCCTTCCGCAATTCTGTCATCGGGGAGTAAAGCGAGTGCTGAACATAGTCCAACAGCTCTGTTTCCATCTTTGCTCTTGATTTTTAGTTTTTTTGCCCGCCTCCATTGGGAATTAGTGAAATGGTAAAAACAGTTTATGATTTGAATGTCGGGAAAAATGCTTGAAATGGCCGTGCTCGCAGCAGTTTCAAAATCAAGATGAATTTTTTTAGGAGTCCAATTGGGTATTCTTGACTGTAACATAGAGAACAAGATAGTATACGATTCTTCAGTTTTATCCGTCATTAAAGTGTAAATAACGGGGAGCACGTGCGTTGTTGTTATCGAAGTAGATAGATCACCATGCATTGTATATAACTGAGAAAAAGGATTTGGGCAGCTGAAGAATGTACCATCCCCGAAAAACTCTTTTAACTGAACCATTCTTTCCCGATTAGTTTCAGAGCAAAAAACCATAATCCGCCGTGTTTCGTCAATATAATCCGCCAAGAGAAATGATTTCAAGCTATCAGGAACTGTTACCTCTTTGAAGTGTCGGAAGCACGTCTTTTTTTTCCTGTTATACAAATCGGACTTGAGGCTGCCGAAAGATGGCAACGTAACTCGATCTTCAACCGACTTCTTTTTTTCTTTGTATACATCCGGAATAGGGACGTCACTGTTACTAACTACCTCATGTCTTAGTTCATCAATGACTACATCCATCTCATTTTTTTTAAAATCGGCATTGCATGTGTGGCTATTGCATTTAACTATGACTTCATCCTAAGTAACAAAATAGAATATATTGAATTAATGAAGCGGAATATAGAATAATTGGAGCTGAAGAGAGAAGAGAAGATTCTCCATATATAATACTGGAGGTAATAATTTGGTATGGTACCTTCAGAGTAACCGATCCCCAACACTTTTCCTTTCTTCGCTGGCTGCAAGCCCAGAAAACGTTCTCATTTTTATATGTACGCCATTTATAGTATTGCCGGCCTTCCAGTAGAAGAACTGTTCCACCTTTACGTTTCACATATTTTAAATTCATCTTAACTACTACTAATAATAATAATATTACTAATAATACTACTAATAATAGTTAGGTACTAATATGATAAGGAAAACAATTTCACAAACGTCGCGTCGCTGTACCTGACATTAGACATCAACTTATTACTTATATTATTATCTATGACTGTATAATGAATACATAAACTGCATGCACGTTTTGAAAAGAGGCCGCAATGTGAATGAAGTTTGACCACGAGGAAACATAATTCCTCGTAGTCAAATCAATTGGATAAAATAGTTTGACTACGACTGTACACACCAATTAAACATTAACACAGGGTGAATAATTCGATTAGTTTGACCACGAGGAATCATAATTCCTCGTGGTCAAACCAGTTTGACAAAATAGTTTGACTACGTGGAAGCACTGATAAAATTCTAGTTAATCTATAAACTGTCTAATATAATGATTAACTTAGCATAGTGATCCCATTCCTTTGAGCCATATAAGCTTATTCCTAGGATAAAGAGCCTATTTTCAAGCCCCAGCTACCTTAGTTTGAATGGTTGATACCTTACCTTAGCTTGGGTGGTTGATTCCTCATGCTAAAACATAGTAGTCAATCACAAGAAATTTTAACACTCTTTGTGGTCAAACTATCGGCCTGGTATCAGTAGTTCGGTAATTTAGTTCGGAATCGGACAGCTGAGACTTTTTCGTATCAGTAGTTCGGCGATTAAAAACTACCGTACTACTGAGCTTTTTTGTTCGGTATCATAGGGTAACTATGCTTGCCTATTAAGTAAAATAAATTGTTAACGAATATTTTTAGTGTAAGTATATTTTTTTTATTCAGTAAATATTTAAAACGGATATAATAACAAGCTACCTAATTCCAACACGCCAAAAACAAAGCCAATTTGTACAAAAATATTGGCACATCGATTTCACTACAAATTAGCTTCATTTGAACTTCTCGAATAAAATCGTCCTTTTCAATGTCGAGTTTGCTTCTTTTGGATAGGTTTTTTGCAAACCTTTTCATTTGTTCCAATTTGAAATTAACGAGATATATAACATAATATATAACATATTTAACATATATATAACATATTTGGATGTCTACTTATGAGCCCATTAAGCGTGAAGTTCCAAGCTTCGACGTTATTTGTGCGATGACGTTCGCCAATATTGCACCAAATTTTCATCATTTCAGGTTTCATCCATGTTTTTTCGAAATACTTTTTAATTTTTTTCAATTTATCGTTTTCACCATGTATCTCGTTGGATATTTATTGCCATCCATGTGTTATTTCATCTATAGGCAGCAATGGAAGTACACAAACCAAACTAATGATATGCTTGTCACGTCTAGAGTAAGATCCTATGGATTTAGCTTTTCGTTGTAACGCACTTCGAAAATGATAGTAACAGCCATTTATCAACACGTCTTTGAACGTGTGCCTCAAAGCACTAATGGCAGCTTTCTCAAAGTCCACATGAACTTGTGCCGGTTTCCACTCAGGAATCTGTGACTTCATTTATGGGACATAAAAATATAAACTAAAGGTACATTAATGTTTTGCGTTCCGCTCCCTACATCTCCATGTATACTATAGAGTTGCGAAAAAGGCTTGGGTGAAACACGAAAAGTACCATCCATAAAAAATTATTTTACAAATGTTAAATACTGTCGTGCTTCGCTACTACAAAATACTAAAATTTTGATTTTACCATCATAATAATCGGCAAGTAAAAAATCATGAAATTCGTGAGGCACCTCCACATCATCATAGTTTGTGCTGACCAGTTTACTGACTCCTGAAACGGTACGTATTCTCCGATATATTGACATTTTTTTCTGATCGAATGTAGGTATCGGTTTAGAAGACGCCAAGTCTAAGCCTTTCGATATTACCGCTAAACTAAATTTCCGAAACACTCTTGGGGCCGCTTCTTTTCTTTCTGTTGCGTCATCCATGCAGTAATTTAGTAACAAATCTAGTTCATTTTGCGTTTCAGTCTGTTGGCAAGAATGGTCACAGCTGTCTTTTGTAATCATGTCTTCTTTCTGTATACAAAATAGTATGTTAAGTAGGTAGGTAAGCATTGTTACATCGGCAGTGTATGAATCTAGTCAACATGTTGTGATTTACTTACTTTAGATAAAATAACAAATCCTTTACATTTGTAATCTTCATTTTTGTAGTTTTTACATCTCCAATAACTATTGTTTTTATTATCAGTGTTTTTGTAAAATTGGAAACCGTTATATAGGAGAACTCTCTGCCACGTCCGCGTTTAATTATTTTAAAGTTATTGGTTTCCATTTTCCAATATAATCAATGTAAACGTAAACAACAGAAAATGTTAATGTCAGTGTCAAGTAGGTAGGTAATAGTTTTATAAAAGACAACCACTTCACATCAGACAGTGTTTAAAGAGGTTTGATAATGTTATCATCATATAATACCTCAATACGGTTTTCACCATAAACACATTTTCCCTTAATATAACGAACAAAAAACAAATTTTATGTTACCCTACAGTGATACCGAACAAAAAATCTCAGTAGTACGGTAGTTTTTAATCGCCGAACTACTGATACGAAAAAGTCTCAGCTGTCCGATTCCGAACTAAATTACCGAACTACTGATACCAGGGGAAACTATCTAATTTAATACAAAATGACATCCTATATTTTAATGGCAAACTCATATAAGAAAAATATGTTCGATGATTAATTAAAGTATCCATTTAAACTAAGGTCTTGCATTTCAAGATGAAATCTTGACAAATATTTTCTCACGAATCCTAATACCGTATTGCGAAACAGCTCAAAACAATCAATTAATAAAAGATTCTCAAGCCTTGCGCCGTAGAAAGGTGTTCGCCTCCAATAATATTGTTTCGTAAGCTAATCGCCGCGCATAAAATGCCTGAGACCACATGACGTCTTTTGATTTAGTCGTGTTTGGGCGGCCTTGAGTACTTTAGGTTGTATAGGTTTGGGCCGCGAGTACACCTGTTTGAATATCTCTTGGGCCTAAAACTAGCATAAAGTTATAATACATCTCAACTAGATTCCTCTTCAGTTAACGCCAACATCGAGTTGCATCCATAGCTTGTAATTTGGAGTGGGTTCACTCTTTTGCACCTCCTTTTATTAGCTTGTCTTGGCTTTCGTAGAAAGTGACTATGGTCTGATCTCTCAATCTCGAAAACGATTACGTATATAGAAGCACCCAGACCAATGTAAATATATCCATTCATGCATGCAAATACTTGCACCGACTTATTTATATCAGTAAATATAACAGTAAGTCTATTTTTATATTATATTTAACAAATCAATCCTTATTTAATTATTGTTAGGTGTATGTTGTTATTCATGTCTATGAGTAGTGATGGTCTAAGATTATGTGTGTCTCGAGACTTCGAGTAATCGTTTCTTTGGAGCAATTAATTTATCAAGATGAGTCTGGTAGAAATGAGTGATTGCGTCTCAGTGATGTAAATCTCTATCGAACAAAATAAAAACCGAATTCGAACCGCGGAAGAAATAAAATATGTGCATTTTCTTGGTTTATTCCGTTTACTATTATTTTCAACACGTTATTATCTAATACTACTGATAAATCCTGGATCTCACCCTGACCGACTCGTCGTCTTCCAGCAGCTCCGGTGGGGACGAGACGATGCGCCCTCCTCCGCCCAAGCAGCTAGCGGTTAGCCGCCGAAAGCTGCAGGACGGAAGCACCAAAGCCTCCTCCCGGGCTCCGGCCCCAGAGGATGTGAGGGCGCCGCCGAGTTTATTTATTTATTTATTTATTATTTACAAACAATACAAGCTAACAGTGTAACACCAAAGTCCTCCACCTCGGCGGCGCTCTCGCCTCGTATCGAAGATACGACGTCGACGGACGATATAACGTCCAGGGAGGTGATAGAGGCTCTGGAAGGGTGGGCTGGAACCCGCACCGATTCTCCGACGCCGGAGGAGAACCGAGTAACGCAGGCGGCGTCGCGACTCGTCCAACTGCACGACCAACTCAAGGCGGAGCTGACACAATCGCGGCTCGAGAGGGCTCATATGGGCAGGAGGCACATTGAGCTCCTCGACAGCTACGAGAGGATGGCGGCCAGTCACCGCAAGGAGATAAGCAAGATGGCGGCGGAGCTGGCCGAGCTTAAAAAGGTCGTCGCTGGACTGCCGGAGGAGCGGGTGACGCGTTCGGCGCGGCGGAGGCTGGGGGCGCAGCCGGAACGGCCAATGCCGTCAACGCGGCAGCTGTCGCCGGTGCGGTCGAGGTCGCCGCTGCGGTCGAGGTCGCCGCTGCGGCCGGAACCGCTGGCGCAGCCGGAGTTGCCACAGCTGGAGCGTCGACCGGAGTCGCCGGTGCTGCAGCCGGCTCGGCCTGCGGACCCGTTGGCGCTCTGCATGGCGGCAATAGCCGCCATGGAGAAGCGTCAGGACGCGGCGCAGGCGGAGCAACGGGCGTGGCGGGTGGCGCAGGAGGAGCGCACCCAGAGGTGGCTGGAGGCCATTATGGACTCCAACCGCAGACCGCCCCTGTCGCCTTGGGTCGGGTATGCCGGAGCAGTAAAGAGGGGTCCCACCTGTCCGGCGGTGGCGAGGTCCCCGCAGGAGTCGGCCAGCGGCCCGTCCACTGCGTCTGCCGCTCCTGCCGCTCCGGCCACTCGGGCTGCTCTCGCCGTGGGAGCCGGGAGCCCCCAGGGAGCGCGGGGTGCCCGGGCCGGAGGCAAGGGGAAGGGCAAGGGTAAGGGGAAGACGTCCCCGGCCTTAGCCCCGACCCCAACCCCGGCCCCGGTTCCAGGTTCGGGTCCTTCCTCGGCTCCGACGCGGGCTGTCTCCTCACCAGAAGGGGGCTGGGAGGTTGCTGGAGCCTCCAAAAAGCGGCGCAAGGCGCTCCGGAAGGCAGCCAAAAAGGCCAAGAAGGCCGAGGCTGCTGCGAGGGGTGTGCCGGGGAGGCTGCGCGTTCCCCGCTCAACCGCCGTCGTCCTAACGATGACGGCGGAGGCGGCGGAGAGGGGCGTGCAGTACGCCCAGATTGTTACACAGGCGATAGCCTGTGTCGACATGAGGGCCCTTGGGATGCCGGGCCCCATCCGGGTGAAACCCACTCGGACGGGTGCTCGGCTACTCGAGATCCCCGGTGCTTCGAGCGGTCCCCAGGCTGATGCCCTAGCGGCTAAGCTTCGGGACACGTTAGACGCAGCCGACGTCCGGGTGTCCAGGCCCAACAAGTGCGCAGAACTGCGCATTTCGGACCTGGACGACTCCATCACGGCGGAGCAAATCCGCCTCACCGTGGCGGAGGCCGGGGGCTGCCCCCTAGAGGCGGTGAAGGTCGGAGCAATCCGCTTCGGCCGCCGCGGACTGGGGGCGGTAGTTGTCGGCTGCCCCATCGCAGCAGCCAAAAAGGCTGCCGACCGAGGGTTCCTCGCCGTGGGAGGCGTGGTGCGGGTGCAGGTCCGGCTCCTGCAGGCTCGACCGACCAGGTGCTTTAGGTGCCTGTCGGTCGGCCACGTGGGGGTGCAGTGCACGGCGGCGGTGACGGTCGGTGACCGCTGCTTCCGCTGTGGCCAACCCGGTCATACGGCCGGTGGTTGCGAAGCTCCGCTGCACTGCTTCAGGTGTGCAGCGGGGGGCAAACCGGCCGACCATAGGGTTGGTAGCAAGGCCTGCACCGGGGGGGAGCCGAAGCCGCAAGGCGGGAGCTCCACCCAGAGTTCGCGGCGGGACGCGGAGATGGTTCCATAATGGATCCCCAGCTCCGCGTCCTGCAGGCGAACGTGGGCCACGGTGTCGATGCTCAGGGTCTTCTGCTCCAGAGCATGGCACAGTGGTCCGTACACGTCGCCGCTGTCGCCGATCCGTACACTCACCGGCCCCTTGGGCCTGCCTGGGTGGTCGACCTGGACGGGTCGGCGGCACTGGTTTACAACGCCGCTATGGGTGCCCCCCCCCCTGTTGTCGTGGCAAGGGAGCATGGCATCGTAGCGGCGCGTGTGGGGGAGATTGCGGTCGTGGCCGTCTATTTCACGCCGAGCCTACACCGACGCATAGGGGAGTACCGGCAGTCGCTGGAGCGACTGACCGACGTCGTCAACGCCTGCCACCCTCATCCGGTTCTTGTGCTCGGGGACTTCAACGCCTGGTCAGTGACCTGGGGGTCCCGGCACACGAACCCACGAGGTAGGGCTCTGGAGAGCTGGGCCGCTAATCACGGTCTAGTTCTCCAGAATCGCGGGGCCGAAGTCACGTTCGTGGCCGCGGAGCGCAGTTCGATTATCGACCTATCGTTCGCAGGCGCTTCGCTGTCGCACCGTGTGCGGGACTGGCGTGTTGTTGTGGGGGTGGAGACACTGGCGGATCACCGATACGTTCGGTTTGATGTCTCCCCCCCCGCGGGTGATGCGCCGGTCATACCGGTCCCACGCGAGCCACGCTGGGTGCTTGGGAGACTGAATCGGGAGGTCCTCCTGGAGGCCGCCATCGTACAGGCCTGGGCCATTGCGCCGGACAGGCCTGTCGATATCGACGATGAGGCGGTGTGGTTCCGGGAGGCCATGACTCGTGTCTGCGATGCGGGTATGCCTAGGGCACCACCCTATAGTCCAAGGCGTCGGGTCTACTAGTGGTCTGCGGAGATCGCGAGGCTACGGCAAACCTGCGTGATCGCGCACCGCCGGTGGACCAGACTCCGTAGGAGGCGTAGCCGAACCGCAGATACGGAGCCCCGAGTGGCGGAGCTTCATGTGGGATACAGGGAGGCCAGAGATGCCCTCCGAGCGGAGATTAAGCGGGCGAAAGCCGCGGCTTATAAGGAGCTCATGGAGACGCTGGAGCGGGACCCATGGGGGCGGCCTTACCTTATGGTAAGAGGAAAGCTGCGCCCCCGAGCCCCGCCGTTGACCCGGGTTCTCCAGCCAGCTCTGCTCGGTGGAGTGGTCGAGTCCCTGTTCCCGGCGCGAGCGGAACACGTTCCGCCGCAGATGACTCCGCCACCTCGGTCGCCTGTGGCGCCCAGTGTGGTAGTTGACGACGAAGTCCCCGAGGTCACTTGGGTAGAACTGGAGCTGGCGGTGCGAAGGCTTAGAGCCAAGAAGAGCACCGCCCCGGGACCCGACGGCATTCCAGGCCGCGCGTGGGTCCTAGCTCTGGGAGAAGACGGTCTCGAACCCCGGCTGAGAGGGTTCCTCAGCGCATGCTTGGAGCGGGGCCAGTTTCCGAAGATGTGGAAGACGGGGAAACTGGTCCTCATTCGAAAGGAGGGTCGCCCGGCGGACGAACCGTCCGGCTACCGGCCCATTGTGTTGCTCGACGAGGTGGGCAAGCTCTTTGAAAGAGTTATTGCGAAGCGCCTCGTCGAGCACCTCTCTGGTAGGGGGCCGGACCTGGCGGATGCCCAATATGGCTTCCGCCGGTGGCGGTCCACCGTGGATGCCATCATGCGCGTGAGGACTTTGGCGGAGGAGGCAGTTGCCCGGGGTGAGGTGACGTTGGCGGTGTCCTTGGACATCTCCAACGCGTTCAACACCTTGCCCTGGAGTTGCATCAGGGAGGCACTCGTGTACCACGGTGTGCCTCTCTACCTCCGCCGCATAGTCGGGGCGTACCTGACGGAGAGAGCCGTCATCTACCCAAGTGCGACCGGCGTCGGTCGGCGTGAGATGTCGTGCGGTGTTCCACAGGGATCGGTTCTCGGGCCGCTACTGTGGAACACTGGATACGACTGGGTGCTTCGCGGTGAGCTTGCGGACGGCGCCGCCGTCACGTGCTATGCGGACGACACGCTAGTGACGGCGAGCGGAGCTACACACCGCGAAGCGATCCTGAGGGCCACGACCGCGGTTGCTCAAGTCGTGGAACGGATCCGGCGGCTGGGCCTTGAGGTGGCTTTGCATAAATCCGAGGCCATGTTCTTTCATGGACCTCGGCGCACGCCACCACCTGGTTCCAGTCTCACAGTGGGAGGCACTCTCATCGGCATCAAGCCCCAGATGAAATATCTGGGGCTCGTGCTCGACGGCCGGTGGGACTTCGGGAAGCACTTCCGAAGTCTGGGCCCCAAACTGGCGGGCACAGCCAACGCTCTGGCGCGGCTACTGCCCAACCTGAGGGGCCCGGATGACTCCTGCAGGAGACTCTACGCGGGTGTCGTGCGGTCCATGGCCCTGTACGGGTGTCCCGTGTGGGCGGACACCCTGAGTGATCGGCACATGCTTCTGCTGCAGCGTCCGCAGCGGAAGTTGGCGTGCCGCATCATAAGGGGGTACCGCACGATATCATTCAACGCGGCGAGTCTCCTCGCCGGATCGCCACCATGGATCCTGGAAGCGAGATGCCTTTCGGCGCTATACAGGTTCCGAAGGGCGGCGCGGGAGCGGGGTCACGATCCCGAGCCCGAAGAAATTCGGGCCGTGAGATCCCGGCTCCACAGGGAAATGGTGGCAGAATGGGAGAGACGACTTGGGCAACCAAGCGCAGGGCACGCCGTAGTAACGGCGGTAAGACCCATCATGGGGGAGTGGCTAGAGAGGCCACACGGCAGCCTCTCGTACCGTCTGACGCAGATGATCACCGAGCACGGATGCTTCGGAAAGTATCTGCGTCGGATGCAGAAAGAGCCAACGTCCGAGTGCCATCACTGCGACGCGAGCGAGGACTCAGGTCCGCACACGCTCACCGAGTGTCCGGCGTGGGAGACGCCGAGGCGGGAGCTTGTGGCGGCCCTGGGAGTGAGGGTTCTCACGCTCTCCACCTTGCTCGCGGCGATGGTTCGCTGCGCGGATGCGTGGGCGGCCGGCGCCTCCTTCTGCGAGCAAGTAATGCTCGTGAAGGAGGAGGCGGGGCGGGAGCGGCAGCGGGAGCGACGAAGGATCGCTAGACAAGCTGCCCGCGCACGAAGGCAACTCGGGCGTCGGAGGTCGATGAACGACCTCCGCCCCCCATGAGCGCCGGCCTGGGGGTGACAGGTGAAGCCGCCTGTCACCCTGGCAGAAGCAGGCCGCGGTGGCGGCGCGCGTGGCGCGCCTCCCCGTTTCCGGGGACGAGTTGGGGACTCTGTGGTCCCCACACCCGAGAAGAGGGCCAGATCGTGAGAGATGGCCCTGGGTCGGCCGGGGTGCGAGGGATATGCCTGTCAACCTCACCTTCGGCAACCGAAACGACCCACAGGCGGCGTGCGTTTTAGTCGGTTCAAGTCCGACATAACCTCCTCCACCGGCTCCGGTGGGGAGGTATCCGTGGGGATTTTGCGCACGTAAAAAAAAAAAAAAAAAACTACTGATAAATCTAACTGTTGCATTCAATGCCTATTATAAGGCTATGCATGATAGTTTTTAGTTTAGTTGCCAATAAACCTCGTAAACACAAGACGTATTTATTGTTATTCATTGACTCAGTATCCAAAAGCAAAGTAAACCTTAACTACACCAACATATGGTCGAATTCGAACCGGATTGATCTACCTGAGCATCGTAGGACCGGCCGCCGCGAGAACAAAAGAAGCGCATTCCTGAGCGATAAGACGACGCCCGATGCACTTTTTTTAATGCAAATATTACTAGAATCGTCGTAATTTTGTGCACAATTACGTAAAGAAACATCATTATTAGTGATTTATTGCAAGATTTTGGAGTTCTATAATATAATATGGCGACCACAGCAGATCAAGCACTGACTATATTGGAAGACATCGCGTCAGCACTGAAGAAAACTCAGATAAACTTAAAAAAGTGTCCCAAGGAACGTTTATCGAAACCCGGTTATTTACAAACTCGCATTTCTACTGTTGAAGAATTTTGGGAAACTTTTAAGAAAGCTCACCAAGACCTGTTGAAGAATACAACGAGAGAACAACGTGCAATGCTTCCTTATTTTGTGAATGACGAGTACTTTCTCCACGAAGACTTGTATCTATGTATACTGGGTGACCTAAAGGATTTGTTGACTGCAAGTACTGCAACCGCGCCTCGTACATCTAGCGGTAGTGAAGTTCGCGCTCCGCTGACGTTACCTCATATACAACTACCAGCATTCTCCGGAAACTACGAGGAGTGGCCCACATATAAGGACTTATACGAATCATTAATTCACAATAGTACTAAATTGAGCGATGTTGAAAAATTACATTATTTGAAAACTAGTCTCTCGGGCGAAGCGGCATCACTACTTAATCCTATAAAGGTAACCGCAGCCAATTATAACATGGCATGGAGCATGTTAATGGGTCGGTATGACAACAGGCGAACAATAGTAAATGCACTACTCAAGCGTTTATTTACACAGAAGAAGTGTACCAATCAATCTGCGGCACAGCTCAAATCACTTCTAGATACTACCAACGAAGTGATACACAGTTTAAACAATCTGAAAGTGCCTACCGATTCCTGGGATCCTTTAATTATATTTCTGTTGGTGCAGAAGTTGGACCCGGAGTCGCATAAAGAATGGGAAGGAGCTACTTACTCATCAAATTCTACAGAGTTATGTACGTGGAAGGAAATGAGTGCATTTTTAGAAGCCAAATTCCGAACGCTTGAGAATGTTACCCCCACCACTTATACCAAAGCCACTAAGGAACGTGTTTGTCACACAATAACCGCCGAAAATGAGAAACAAAAATCATGTACCCTATGTAAGGATGTGCACACACTGAGTCACTGCAACGTGTTTAATAAAATGAATATTAACAAACGAGGAGATCATGTAAGAATCAATAAACTCTGCTATAACTGTCTCGGGATGGGTCATTCGGTGTTCAAATGCCGCATACCAATGACCTGCCGAACCTGTAAGAGACGACATCACACCCTTCTACATAAACCCAAGAACAAAGACACGCCGACTTCTCTAGCAGAATCACAACAGCCGACGCCGTCTAACCAACCAGATGTAGAAGAGAAGAAGGTCAACACGATGGTTGCGTCTCACTATAACTCTGAGCAGAAGACAGCTCTATTGGCTACGGCAGTAGTGATCTTGAAAAGCAAACATGGGTACACTACTGTTCTAAAAACGCTAATAGACTCTGGATCTCAAGCATGTTTTCTTAGCGAAAGGGCAACTCAAATCCTTAATCTAAAAAAATCGTCAGTAAATCTAATCGTCTCCGGCATGGAATCAATGAAAGTAAGGGTCAAACATGAAGTCAAAATTGAAGTATGGTCACAGTGGGAAGACACCTTCAAATTGCCGATTAAAGCCTACGTGATGTCCAAGCGTTTGACCTCTAACGTGCCCTCAAGCGCCATGAAGGAGACACATTGGCCACACCTAGCAGGCATCCAACTTGCAGATCAAAATTATCATGCTACAGAACCTATCGATCTGTTATTGGGTGTAGATGAATACGCAGCAATATTGAAACAAGGGCTCATTAAAGGTCCACCAGGTACACCATGTGCTCAAAATACTCACCTGGGATGGATTTTATTGGGTGGAATAAAACTAAAACATAACGCGCGTGAGAAATCATTGACGGCCATGAAGCAAGAAGTAATTATAGAAGATTTACTGAAAACTATATGGGAAGTTGATATAGACTCGAAAAGAAGCCTAACACAAATGGAACAATTATGCGAAGATTTATACAAGAAGACATATAAGCGAAACAAAGATGGAAGATATGTAGTGAAATTACCCTTCAACACAATGCAACCCAAATCATTAGAAGGAAATTCACTAGAAATAGCAAAACGAAGACTATTACAATTAGAAAGAAGATTTATTCAAAATAGAGAACTTAAAGAAGAATATACGAAGGTTATAAATGATTACAAGGAGTTAAAACATATCGAAGAAGTACCGAAAGACGAATTACAGAACAAATCAGTATACTTGCCACATCATGCAGTAGTACGTAATGACAAGGAAACAACAAAGACACGTGTCGTGTTCGACGCATCATGTAAAAACTCCAACGGTGTTTCACTTAATGACGAGCTCCTGTCAGGCCCAGTGCTACAAGATGATTTGAGACAATTAATCATTAGATGGCGAACACATGCTGTTTGTTTTGGAGCTGACATTCAAAAAATGTATAGGATGATATGGGCAGATAAAGAAGATACAGATTTTCTGAGAGTTCTCTGGAGAAATGACCCTTCAGAAGACATCAAGCATTATAGACTCTTGACTGTGACATTTGGAACCACTTCTGCACCATATCTTGCTGTAAAAACGCTCATGCAGCTAGCTGATGATGAAGGTGATAAGTATCCAGAAGCCGCTAGAATACTACGCGAAGATTTTTACGTTGATGACGTCATGTCAGGAGGAGATACCCTAGCAGAAGCTATACAACTCAGTCAAGATCTAACAAATCTGCTACACTTAGGAGGATTTGAACTGAAGAAATGGTCATCTAACAATGGTGCTTTCATGGAAACAATCAATCCAAAGGACAGATCATCCAATGCACATCTGGAACTGAATGTTAATGGAACAGTAAAAGCACTAGGTATCCAATGGAATTTGGGAACAGATAAGTTTGAATACAATTTAAACTTACCTCCTATTCACGACGTGATCACAAAGCGAAGCATTCTCTCCGATATTCAAAAGTTATTTGACCCACTTGGATGGATTGCACCTTGCCTAGTAATGGCTAAAATTTTAATTCAGGAACTCTGGATCGAGAAGGTCGACTGGGATCAAGCTGTGAACCAAACACTAGCAGAAAGATGGGCTACAATACGATGTGATCTCCAAAATGTAAATGAACTTTACATTAACAGATGGATGGGCACATCAAGGTCCACTAGAGATTCTATAGAAATCCACGGCTTTAGTGATGCTTCTATAAAGGCATATGGCGCTGTAGCATACTGCAGAGTGAGGAGCCCAGATGGTACTTTCAAAATTACTATCTTTGCTGCAAGAACTCGGGTTGCTCCCCTGAAAACGATATCTTTACCCAGGCTAGAATTGTGCGCAGCCTTGCTTCTGTCTAGACTTCTCAAACAAATCGGGCAAACAATGAGGATACCTGCATCACAAATCTATGGTTGGACAGATTCGTCGATTGTCATTTCATGGTTGCTTGGAGATCCTAATAGATGGAAGACATTTGTGGCTAACCGAGTTGTAGAGATTACAACCAATTTAAATTTCAGCCAGTGGCACCATGTACAGACACAAGACAACCCAGCTGATATTGCATCAAGGGGTATGTTAGTAGCTGATTTGAAGAAGTGTGATTTATGGTGGAACGGCCCACAATGGCTACAAACCAAGATACAGTTCACTAGACCAAACACAACACAAGTCGATTTAGAAAAGAAAAAGATTATTCTACAAAATCTGAAGTTAACAAATGATAACAAAGATAATGGAAAGAAATTAATAACACAATTTGATGATTTTGACACATTATTAGAGCTTCTTAGAACAATAACATACTGCCGACGACTCTTGAAACAAAAGGCATTAAAAGATATAGATAACACAATAAAAACTGAAGAACTACATCTTTCTTTGAAAATATGTATAAAAAAAGCACAAGAAGAAGAATTTGGACAAGAGATAGAACATTTGAAAAGAAAGAAAGCTGTAAAAAAATCTAGTAACCTGAAGTCGTTAGATCCTTACCTTGATGAAGATGGAGTTCTCAGGGTGGGCGGCCGGCTCAGAAACGCAGAGATGAGTGATGAAGCTAAGCACCCAATCATTCTAGGTCGAAACAGTAAACTTACGCTTTTGATCGTAGCAGAAGCCCACTCGAAGACATTGCACGATGGAACCCAATGGCACTTTATACCCGCATATTCGCCTAACTTCGGAGGACTATGGGAAGCCGGCGTCAAATCCATGAAGTACCACCTAAAAAGGATTTTGAAAACCAATTTAACGTTCGAGGAAATGACGACGATTCTCTGCGAAATTGAGGCCTGTTTGAATTCACGTCCGCTGTGTCCGATGGACGACGTAAGCATGGAACCGCTGACACCTGGGCATTTTTTAATAACCGAAGCTCCGGTCACCGTGCCAAATGTTAATATAAAGGAAGCCAAAATGAGTAATTTGACACGGTGGCAGTACACTCAAAAATTAGTAAATGACTTCTGGGCCCGATGGCAAGGGGAGTACTTGTCACGTCTTCAGCAGAGACCAAAATGGTTGAAACGTGAAGAAGAGTTCAAAACTGGAGACATAGTACTCATCAAGCAAGACAATCTCCCACCGGGAAAATGGCTCCTTGGTCGCATTATAGACAAACACCCCGGCGCCGATGGTTTAACCAGAGTGTACAGTGTAAAGAGCGGCGATAGTGTAACAAGACGATGCGTCACAAAATTGTGTGCTTTACCGATTGATACAGCTATAGATTAAGATCCCATTGATAAGTATTAGGAAGTATTTGATTCAGCTAAGTAATTTAATTACACTTTAATGTTATTTTCTAATGCTTGTAATGTTGTTTGAAAGGACTAGTCGTCCTTTGGTGGGCGGCTATGTTGCATTCAATGCCTATTATAAGGCTATGCATGATAGTTTTTAGTTTAGTTGCCAATAAACCTCGTAAACACAAGACGTATTTATTGTTATTCATTGACTCAGTACACAATTGCAAAGTGAACCTTAACTACACCAACACTAACTTTCACATTTATAAAGTTCAGTTCGTTTATTAAGTTCAGAGGTTTGTAAGTTAATCATATTGAAACGGTTGACCGGGTCTGGGTGTAATTTGGTTCAATGACAGGTTAAATTATGGTCTGGAAAACACATTGGATTATTATCGCGCCAATGACTTGTGGCATAGAGATCCACACGGGTGGAGATCTAGCGGCGAGAGTTATTAATTACTCTTGCCGCTAGATCTCGCCAGCTCTCGAGTTTAGATTTTAGTATTTTTGCCAAAACGCTAAAATTTAAACCCAAATTTATACCCATGACAACCAACCAACGAGTTGCAGCTCGTTGGGAATTTTTTCCCTACCAGTAAACTCGTTTGGGTCTTACTGGATGGAAATATTCCAAACTTACTTAAGCTTGTTACATGGATTATATTGTATTGTAAAATATACATTTGTTTTTAAATAGACACGTTTGATTTTAACAGCGATATTAATTCAAGTATACATATTCTTGCATAGAAATATTTGCACTGTTCGGTAATTGAACCCACAAGCTCTGACGTAGTAGCCGCATGCTCCATCTGCACACCACACAGGTCATCTTATGTAATAGTTAAGAGAAACCAATACCAGTTATGATAATGTTTTTGATCATCCTCTCAAATTGGTAGTAACCGCAGTTGTTCACCACCTTAAATATGTCTAAGATTACCTCCACCTGTAGAACGTTGAGCTTCGGGCACATTGTAAGCGGTAGCGGAACGATAAAAGACGCGGTAACGCTGTCTCGAAGTCATCGGCCAGTCCGCGCGGCACTAGACCAGCATAGTTGGTTTAGAGAACGAAATGTCTAAGCAGCGGAGACTACACCTTTTAGTTACTAATTATTCTTTCCAAAAGTTTTATTGATTGTTGGTTGTCATTGCAGTTGTACGGGCACCACTAATTTATTTAGTTATTTGGTTAGGTACCCCTCGTCAGATTGTTTGCCACCCGCTCTTTGTGCCACTTTTTTCGAGACTAGTTAAATGTCTAATGCTGATAAAAGTGTAATGAATACATTGGAACACGCTTATCGCACCGCCACTTATTACCGCTGACTTCATGCCCGAGTCCTTACTCCGCATGCTCGTAGCTAGGGGGGTGCGCCTGCGATCCTCGCGTGCTGGCTGCTCGTAAACCTCACAGAGTCTGCGAACGTGTATTACCTGAGCGATGATATTTTAAGTTATAATTTAGAGATGAACTGAATGGTCTCGCGTACGGTTGTGATTTGGTGTAGTTCTGTAAGGAAAAATTATTCATTTCGACTGGATCATGTTTTTTAAAGATGATGCCAGTTTTTGTAGCACGGCACTGGTAGTAACTTCTTGGATTCTGGTATTCTGCAATTCTGGGACTTGTTGTTTGGATTGGTATGATAGCTTGTACTTGAGACTCGTTTGTTGTTTAGGAGGTGCATAAGTACTTGAGATTGGCTTGGGCCCGAAGTCTTGTTGGGGCCACGTACATATATCCAAAGAATCAAAGAATCAATTTTATTTATTCAGTTTAGGCACACAAAGAGCACATATGAACGTCAAAATTTTACAATTAGGTATGTTAAGAAATAATATAAAAATATTAAGTTATGTAAAAATAAACCATTGGAAAATTATTCTTTCGCTGGTTTGGTAGATTAGTTCTACTGAGAAGATACTGGCAAGAAACTCAGCGAACTACATTAGAACTAGATTATTTTTCTTTTTTAAACTTGTTTTAGTTTACAATTTATTTTGTGCGAGCAAGCAAGAGACTTATGTTGAGTACACATTAACATCATTAAGATATTCATCCATTTTATAGTAACCTTCATA
This sequence comes from Eilema griseolum, assembly GCA_963662185.1. Classification (NCBI taxonomy): domain Eukaryota; kingdom Metazoa; phylum Arthropoda; class Insecta; order Lepidoptera; family Erebidae; genus Eilema; species Eilema griseolum. Next base: position 28,449,353 of record OY759237.1, on the reverse strand, counting down.
AAAGTTTTTTTCACTTCTATTTTAAATTTATTTATTGGCATTTTAATCAAATCCTGAGGAATTTAATAAATATTTTTATGCAGCTGCCTACAAATGAATCACCATCTTATATACACACATATATTCACGCCTTTATTCCCGTGGTTCCCGGCCCATTTGGATCACCCCATCTCTTCCCATGAGGTGTCGTACAAGGCGACTAAGGGATGGGGCTGTTTAACATAAGACAGATATACTCAGATGCATGGCTTGAGTCAACAATAGTGCCCAGGTGACAGCAATAGGCTCACCCCCAATTATGTGGGACACAATTTAATGATTGATGAAATGTGGGTGTTAATCTACCTCAGCCTAACCCTCCAGGGATAAAGGCGTGATATGTATGTATGTATGTACGTATCCCCGGATGGTTAGGCAGAAGTGAATTAACACTCACCTTTCACATTGCAGGTAAGATTGACTTTGACTTTTAACTTTGCCTACATATTTCTCCCATATACCTATGTAGGCAAAGTCTAAAGCCAAATGAAGGGGCAGAAGCAGTTTTGAAGTTACGTAATATGGAATGAGTCTATTATCGCTTGTCTGTTTCCGTGTAGCTATTAAAAAATCCTAACAGAAGAATCTTCTCTAGAAATCAATATCAAGACTTCATGAATGCACGCACTCTTCAACGCAAACAGCCTACTGGCCGAATGAGCCAGTAAATATTATCAAGAAATAAAAGAAAAGTCATATCTTCAAATCGAAAGTGATCCTCAAAGCTAACGTGTCCCAGTCCATGCATGTAGCACGCATGTGTAAAAAAACAACACAAATATAATGCCGATGTAAAACACTGACCCTGGGGCGATCGGCAACGACATGCGATCATTGTAAACATCGCTGAGATCAATCGCGTGCGCACCACTCGGTTAGCCATGGATGGGATGGAGGTTGCGACTGCGTACACTTTGGCTTTGCACAAAAAATAAGTTAAATATAAACTTTCAATCTAACTTCTTTGATCGTAGTTTCAGCAAAGGGACCAGTGGGGAAGACAATTTTCCTCTTCATTGTTCTCTGTCTCGTGGCTTGTGGGTTACTTTACTCCAAGTCAGGTCGAAATTATTGACTTCCACAAGTTAGCATTCTTTATTTGCTGTATATTTTTTTTTATTTTATGTTCTTTTTATTGTAACATTGAAACTACACTTTCTTTGTAATATGTAAATGATTCCTTCCTAGGAATTGTTTCCTGAAATACAGGTTGCACCGGGTTGGAGATGAGTCTGGACTGGACTCTGTCAATTTTTGTGGGATTAAGTAATTTCTTATGTAAATTTACTAAATTATTAACGGTCGCATACATTAAGAATGTAAATTCCACTGATACGATTAAGAGCTTAATTCCCTAGTTTACGAAGTCTAACCAAGCGATCAGATATGTGGGGATCATCCACCGAGAGTCATGGTGGATGATCCCCACATATCTGCAATTCCTCGCGTGTCTGCAGACAGTCCACCTGTGCCCTTTCGTCTGCCGGACAGACGGACATGGCGCCTACGGTCACCATTTCACATACCTTATAACAACGTTAAGGGTACGAAATACGTTCACGCGATTTCATAGAATTGACCAAATTCCGATGGGTATTTTATTGGCTGCGTTTAGAAAGGACTGTACGAAACTATCCTGGGCCGGCAGTCTGTACATGAGATAGCGACCGAATTCGGATGTTAAGTACGTAGCGACGCAAACTAACCGAAATTCCCAAGTCTGTACTTAAAGTTACGATTTTTGTCGGTTGCCGTACCGAAATTCGTCGTTAACTTAACAAATTCTCGGATAGTAACTTAATAGCATAGACAAGCATAGATTTTGTCACTCTTACCCTTAAATTCTCTTTGGTTAACTGTGTAATTTGTTGACATTTTTATTATGTTTGTACAATTATGCTTTATGAATTTGTAATTGTATCTTTTTTGACTGTACAATTTTATCAAACAGAAAAATCTCTCCGCTGAATGATTTTTCACAACACCCTTACCATAGATTATTATACATATATATAGACCAAACATAGACTCTGACATGGCAAGTTGACACAAGTGACATAACACACAAGCAAGAAGCCAAGAAGAAGCCTTGAGAAAAGAATTGAATATTTTTGGAGGTTGTAGGGAAATACGAGAAATATTATGGCTGAAGCGTGTTTAGCATGGGATTAGTTTACTCTAGAATATAGGCGGGAAGCGGGAAATTAATGCGACGGCAAGGTGCATGGATTCTGCGCGCTAGTGAAAATTATTTGAATTTGGCTGATGGTGAATTCCTATCATTGTATCGCATTACAAAGGCAATGTTTAAAGAACTTGTTGATGAAATAGCGCTATCACTTGAAAGAAAACGCCCTTACGGGCTTTCTGTGGAGTCCTATGTAAGTTTCATTGTATAACTTGTACATTGTTTAATCTATAGTTGGCATGATTAAAAATTATTATTTATCTAGAAGTACTTCATCTCATTTAATATATTGTAATTGTATAATTTATGTGCTTTTTATCATTTTAGGTGTGTGACACTATTCTGCTCATTTTCAATATAAATGCTCGATGGCCAGGAGCTCGGCATGATAGCCACATATATCATATGAAAATTCCCCAGTTCATGCCACATGAAGACGTTTGTTAATAACGGAGACCACCATGCATGGTTACTTGGTAAGTTTTGAGTCAAATAACTGAACACCCCATGTGTCAATATACTATTACTGCCAGTGGGGATGCTGTTGACAGGACGAGTGATCACCCTTTCTGTGTGGACTATTTCTCCTATATAATGACTGTCATACATGTTAACTGCAACCAACGGCTTAACATTTTTTCTGACGCACAACCAAACCAATGCTAATACCCTTATTTATACAAATATTTGCACAAAGCAGCAGCTGCATTTAATACCGTTACACCACAGAGGCTGTCAATGTGTCAATATAACAATTATAACATATATTATATTTTGATTTAATCCACAGGTGATGATGGATATCCACTAGAACCATGACCGATGACCCCAATGATGAACCAGCCCCTTGGCCTAACGACAAGCAACTATTGGAAGTATACACTGAAGACTGTGTATTACACTGAACTGACACTATGGTGGACATCTGTGGCATGCCACCGCCCCAGAGAATCATTCAGAAACATTATTTTCGATTGTTTTCGCCTTGTCAACTGCAAGTCAACCAAGTGGCCAAAATTATACATCAGCAACACTTCAGAGGTGCCATATTACAAGAATGTGCCGACCCAGTTCTTGAAAATGGTAATTATTGTACAAGTAACCTTGCGAGTACCATAGTAGTACATAATATATATATACCCCACTGACACACAAATATGTAACTTACATGCAAGACACTACAGTAACGTTCTACAGTTGAAGTAGGAAGTGGTTTCTTCTCTTTGCTTGCAAACTTGCAAATTAGTAACTACTATAATATAAACTAACAATCCCAAACCAACATTCTGCAGGCATTTTCTGCTTTTGATGGAACTAAAGGTTGTATCCATGAGGGTACGGTTTATATCAGAGGAAAATTGCATAATCCTTTTGCTATCTATTATTATTCATTACAAATGCCAGCAGCTGTCGCTCAAGCTCAAGTGGTGGATCCTTCCAGCAGAGAAGCTGTTAACCGGACAGACGGTTAGCCCTTCTGTACGGGCTTTTGCCATATATAACGACTGCCATAGATGTTAGTATGGTAACCGGGGCAGACAATAGGCAGATACACAACCTTTGCAAATAGATGTATTTGATGCATATACATATTTTCACTGAACGGAAATTGAACATTGTCATCAACATCTTTGTGTAGACATACTATACTGATTGCATTGTTACCTCGCAGCTCAGGGTCCGCCTTCGGCTCTTTCTCCTCCACGACGTCAAGCCTACTCGTGCAACCTATATTGTAATCCTATTGCTATCTATTTCTTTTTATTGCAGATGCCAGCCGTTGTTTGTCACTCAACTCAAGCTTGAGGAGAGGATACCCATTGGCGAAGTCACAACAATATGTTACAAAATGAAGACTGAGAAAATTTTATTGTCTGGAAAGACTAAATAGAAACTCTTTGTATTAAGTACTTTGAAGTAATAAATGCACAAGATATGAACTTATATATATTTGTTTTATTTAATTTACCTGTATAGAAATCTACTTACTACCTACTCATAGTCTTTGTATGAACTCTGCAGTAACTTATATTGTGTTAGTTACTAGTCCTACATACATGAACATGGCAGTTACAAATAAGCACCCATCAGAATATAATTATCTATTTCATAGCCTTGGGAAGTTATTCAATATGAAATTGAGCAATATAACATACACATTTCACCAAAAGTCTACAAATAATAACTTGAAGCTCAACTAAGTTCACCAAATAAGCATCCACCATCTTATAATTCTATTTTATCATGAAATTGAGCAATATAGCATACGTAAGTCACCAAAAGTCAACAAATAATAATTTGAACCTCAACCGAATTCAGCAAATAAGTAACCATCATCATATAATTGTATACAATCATCCATTTCATAACCTTAGAGATTATTAAATATGAAATTGAGCAAAATAACATACACATATCACCAAAAGTCAACAAGTAATAATTTGAACCTCAACCAAATAAGCATCCATCATCTTATAATTTTATTGTATTTTGTCATCCATTTCATAACCTTAGAGATTATGAAACATAAAATTTAACAATATAACATACACATATCACCAAAAGTTAACAAATAATAACTTGAAGCTCAACCAAATTCACCAAATAAATATCCATCATCTTATAATTGTATTTTATCATCCATTTCATAACCTTAGAGATTATTAAAATGTAAAATTGAACAATAAAACATCATTATCATCTAAATAATAACTTAAAGCTCAACCAAATTCACAAAATAAACATCCATCATCTTATAATTGTATTTTATCATCCATTTCATAACCTTAGAGATTATTAAAATGTAAAATTGAACAACAAAACATCATTATCATTCAAATAATAACTTGAAACTCAACTAAATTCACCAAATTAGCCTCCATTTATAATATATAATACTTATTTCCTCAATGTTGCCCAATTTCATATTAAATATTCTATTAAAAACATCAACAAAATGTGGACAAATAATAACAAATAGTTAACGACGTTAACTACTTTGCGGGCCTTCAAGAATGCTCGCATTCTTTACGACGAAATTTGTTAAGAAACCGACAATTTTTGTTAACTTGGAAGTCGAGACTTGCTAATATTGCCACCGTACCAAATACCGTCGTTAACTCGCACCGATACATGTAGAGACTTGCATCCCCCATACATTATTGCTCGCTTAGTCGCTACCTCAAAATGTACAGACTTGGGTTTGACGCAAAGAAACCGAATTTTGTTGTTAACTTTGCTTACGATTTCGTAAGATAAGTATTAACGACGAATGTACAGACTGCCGGCCCTGTTTGTTATGAAACGACCCTTGTAATCGTTTCTTTATAATATATTTTGACTGCAGTATGTTATATCTAGCGTAGGCACATATAGTCACTAAATCTATTAAGTTCAGTTAAATGCTTTTATGTTCTGCAAGAATGTTTTGATCACAAATGATTAAATATATTAATATTTATTATTCTTGACATTCCTAACTTAATTTGTACTGACATTTTAATGTAGTGACATCGTAATTTATTTAAGTCTATTGACATTATTATGTACGTAACCAGACATTTCTGACAATTTCATAATAAATATTTGACATGATATTGGAATGAAAAATGTTGTTGATTGTTCTATTGCATTTATGGAATTCGTCAATTTTTATTAAGTAAGTTTTATTTATGTAGTTACAATTACATTAAATAAAATATGCTATTATCATATACAATTACTTACAAATTTATATAAAACTATACTAACTATACAATATATACAAAAATGGGATAGAGAAAAAGAGGGAGACTGTAATTTTAGGCATCGAAAAATTCCTCCCCATCAATATCTACTGGTATCGTGCCCAAGAGGCTGGCGGCATTACCACGCTGAATGGCGATGGCAATTCTTTGAGCGAGGTAAAGGCCAGCCTTATGGTCACGGGAAGCGTCGATTAGTCGCTTCGCTATTTCTTTGAATAGCGCGCGCGCGCTTGGACCCCACGGACCCAACGTTTCGACTCCAAACGGCTCAAAATTATAATTACCAGTTAAATTGGTATATTTGCGCCGTTTGAGAGTCTCCGCTGATGCAGCAGCAGCGCATGCGCAGTCCATCGTACTTGGAAGATGGGAAGGCGCCAGGGTGTCGACGCAGGTTGCATCCCACACCAAAGGCCTACCCATCTTCCAAGGCAACAACGACATACCATCCGGTCTCTTACCATCGTCGCGAGCCAAGCCAACAGGTTCAAGTATAGCTGGCACGCCGGCGGTGACAAGAGCTCGACGGATAATGTCGTTAATGTTTGCATGTCGGGACATGCGGCCTGCGCTCCTGCTGCAAGACAATCCGTGATGTCCAAGGCTATCGACAGCTTCTCCACAGAGACACCGATGCGGAGAAACACACGGTGCACCCAAACGTAGGCAATTCGCAATGCGGAAGGTCGTGTCGTGTCGTGGAGCCATACACCAGATTCCCATTCACCCACAGCCAATAGGCGAGCGCGCTCAGCAGCGCTGGTAGCTGTACTGATTAAATGTTTTTTAACACCAATAGTGAGCGGCTCATCCCATTGCCTTTGGGAAGATGGGTTGGCGGGCATGGCGGCAGTTGGACAAGTCATTTTCCAAGAATTTACAGCTTCGGCCTTACCTGGCACATCCGAATTAATCAGTGAAGGAGATAGAATTTTCCTGACTAATTCTTCAGTGCCATAGACCGACGACAAAAATGCTGGCATACTTACATCTGCAATTTTGCGAACGCCGAGGCCCCCGAGACGAACTGGAAGGGACGCCTGAAGCCACACTCGATCGTTAAAATTTATATTTAAAATTTTGTATAGAGTGTCTTGCAGCACTCTATCCACTTGACCTAAAAGTTCCAAAAATTTAAAAAGTTGAGTTGAACGCAGGGCATGTGTAAATTTTGGTACGAAAAGACAATATCCGTCAATTAATTCATATATTTGTGTATTTATGTCATCTGTGTAAATTGTGTAGGTATGATAAGTAATGGAATAATCAATGATATATACACATTTTTTTATACCACTTAGGTGGCAGACGAGCATACGGCCCACCTGATGGTAAGTGGTTACCGTGGCCTATGCATACACCAGGAGTGTTACACTAGCGCTGCCGACCATGAAGAAACCTTCTGATGCCCCTCTTGAAGAACCTCATATTGTAGGTGCTTGGGAAAACCGCAGCAGGGAGGTCATTCCACAGCTTAAGTGTGCGTGGGATGAAGTTTCTTTCATCTTTCGGAGTTGGGTGATCAGATCTGATGGCAGTCGCTTATTTAAAATCAAAACCCTATCACATCCATAAGGAAGGGAAAAGTATGAAAGCTATAATGTTGGGATCGAACATTGAATGAAACACCAGCTCGGATGATATAAGACTGTCCTTTATTGTAGTAACACCTCATATATATATTGGTTACAAGTAGGTTAAAATATGGGTATATGCTTATACACTACAAAGCGAATCCTGAGCTCTAAACTGCAATCTTTGAATGCAATTGATATTAAGGCTGAATTTGGATTGAGTGAAGAGGGCGTTAGACTTGCCTGATGGTGATGATTAATTTACTTAAGAAAACTCGCGAGTGTGTTTGTTTTTTGGTTGACTTTTTTGATCGCGCTGTATAAAGTTTTATTTATTACTATACAGGGTGTATTTTTGAAACGGGGCAGTAAGGGCAAGTACCTTAACCGTTGCAGTTACAGCAAAACGTTCTTAGAAGACCTTCCCTAACTTTTTGACATATTTTGAACTGCATTAACAGTTTTTTGTAAAAAACTTACAGTTGGCAAAAAAATGCAAAAAGTCCAAAAATTTTTTTTTTATGCCATTCGATTCTATTTCATGTGGGGATCAAAAAACTCTATGAGACCATTTTAGCTTTCAGTACTAGGAATGACAGAAATCGCCAAAAACGTTTCCCATACATTTCGGCAACAGAAACAAATTTCTACGATGGTCTAACTTTTTGTTATGGCCAGGAAGTGGGTAGAATTGACTGTAAAGTAAATAAAAAGAATTTTTACCCTCAAATTTCGAATTTGATTCGAATATCTGTGTGTTATACTTAGTTTCAGCTGAGAAACTTCGTATGAGTTATTAATTAAGGATTTTCGCTAAAATGTCTTCTAATCGTGAAAAAATTGACTTATTAGAAGCGTATTTTGTCAATAATCGAAATGTGGGAGCTGCATTAGTGTGGTACCGCAATAAGTATCCGTTGCGGCATGTGCCAACAAGAAAGGTTATTACAAATCTTTTAAAAAACCTGGAATTGCAGGGTTCTTTCAAAAGAAAGCGGCAGCCTCGTGTGGACATGGACACGGAGATTGCGGTTCTGACTTATGTCGAAGCATATCCAGAGGTATCGTCCAGGCAAGTCGCCCTTGAAGTAGGTGTATCCCACTCCCTTGTGATAAAGATATGGAAGAAATACGGCTACAAGTGCTATCGATATGGGCGCATAGTTCAAGTGTTACATCCGGGTGATGATGTTCGAAGGCTTAATTTTTGCAGATGGCTAAGAGGAAAAATAAGCAGAGATCATGAATTTTTAAATTACACACTGTGGTCAGACGAAACGAATTTTTCCAATAACGGTATGTACAACAGAAAAAATCACCACTATTGATCCAAAGAAAATCCACTAAGAGTTACGGCCAAGTCATAATCAGGTTCGCTTCTCATTCAACTGTTGGTGTGGTATAATGTCCAATCGAGTCATAATGGTGGAATTTTATGAAGGGAAACTGAATTCTGCCATGTATAATGAAGTCATTTTACACCATCTTGAAAACGAGATGGACGAATGGCCCCTGTCGGAATTGCGAAAAGTTCATTTTCAACAAGATGGTGCTCCGCCACATAACAGTCACCTTTCACGTTCCAATTTGAGCCGCCTATTCGGTACACAGTGGATAGGTACACATGGTCCAACACAGTGGCCACCTCGTAGCCCCGATCTAACACCACTTGATTTTTTTTTATGGGGCTTCGTGAAAAACGAGGTGTATAAGACGACGTACGCCAGTGTTCAAGACCATTTTACGTAATATTCATCCCAGAACATTATTAGCCGCCATTCGTTCAGTGCAAAAAAGGATAGACTTATGTATTCGTGAAAATGGAAATCATTTTGAGCAATTTATTTCATAAACCAATTTCTTAAATGTTTAAATGATTTTTTTTATTTAAAAAAGTTCAAAATTTTACCTGACCTATGAGTTTCGAGTTGATTTATCATATTTCCGTACGAAATGTATGGGAAACGTTTTTGGCGATTTCTGTCTTTTCTAGTACTGAAAGCTAAAATGGTCCCATAGAGTTTTTTGATCCCCACATGAAATAGAATCGAGTGGCATAAAAAAAAAAATTGAACTTTTTGCATTTTTTTTGCTAACTGTAAGTTTTTTACAAAATCTGTGAATGCAGTTCAAAATGTCCCAAAAAGTTAGGGAAGGTCTTTTAAGAACGTTTTGCTGTAACTGCAACGGTTAAGGTACTTGCCCTTACTGCCCCGTTTCAAAAATACACCCTGTATAATAATTTTATTATATCATTCAAAGCTTATGAAACGTCAGGTCTATACCATATATATCTCGTCCATGTCCATAAGGACCAGGAAGAAATAAGGCAGCTGTTATCTAACCGGTTGATCGGCAGATCACGAATATTAGCTTCTGTTATGAATCAGACAACAAGTCCTTATGTGTTCCGGTTAGTATAACGCATCTACTGGAGTGAATAGGTTGTGAAGAAAGACTACAAGAGAGCACTACTTAAGACAGAACAATAATAATAGTTGTAAAAAACATCTATAATTATTTTTTTTCTATATAAAAGCTTTGATACTAATATTATTAATAATAATAATAATATATCTGGTTGCGCCAGTAGTAGTAAATTCAAATCGTCTCTCAATTGGTTGACACTGAACACACGCTCCCTATACCCATCTCCCTCCCGCACTACCTTTAAAGTGAGATATTTGCAATAGTTTTCGCCCCGCAAAATACAGTCCACTAGCTCACGTGGCGAGAATTGCGCCACCATTCTTTTTGGTCCCGGTCGAGCCGGATCCTTAGTCGTAGCTCGCATTTTGTTATTTATTCTATTGGGAATAAACGCACCGCAACTAAATACCTAGTTATTTTAGTAGAAAACCCCGCATCTAAGCATTTAGGTTTAGATCTTAGGTATCCTAGACACCCTAGTGCATAGGCACAGTGTAATACCTAACGCATTTGGCTTTTGTTTTTATTTGTTTCAATTTCTAAGTTGTCCGTTCGCCGCTAGCTCGCATCGTATTTACCTAATACCTACATGGGTAGGTACGCGGTTATACCTCCCTCGCATTTCTCTTATCGTATCGATCCTTAGTCGTAGTTTCGCATTTTGTCATTTATTCCATTAGGAATAAACGCACCGCACCTAAATACCTAGTTATTTAGTAGAAAACCCCGCATCTAGGCATTTAGGTTTAGATCTTAGGTATCCTAGACACCCTAGTGCATAGGCACAGTGTAATACCTAACGCATTTGGCTTTTGTTTTTATTTGTTTCAATTTCTAAGTTGTCCGTTCGCCGCTAGCTCGCATCGTATTTACCTAATACCTACGTGGGTAGGTACGCGGTTATACCTCGCTCGCATTTCATTCAAATTCATACGAAAGTATTTTAATTTGAATAGATATTGGGCAATACTTAATCCCTGAAATAATAGTTGAACCTAGACAGCGATCTAGCTCGCGTAGGTACGATCTGGTTGTTATGCGTGTTTTGTTCAAGCTTGCACTCGCAGTTATAAGTACCTACCTACCTACGGAATATCGTTCGCGCCGCGTCGCTGTTCTCTAGGTACCGCTATATAGTTACCGCTCATTTGTTGTTTACCGCACTTTAGTTTGATATTTAGTTGTAAAAATGTCCCAAAAGGTTGGTAGGACCGGTAGTGGGGTTCAATTGAAACTTTTATACGCTAAAAGAGAAATGATTTACTCTCGCGTACAATCGATTTGTGATAATGCACTTAAAACCTCTGATTTGGCTATTAAAGATTCGTTCTTATGTTCTATAGAAAACTTAGATAGTTTACGCGCGGATTTCGAATCCTTAGTACATGACATCAACGTTTTAGAGTTAGATTTAAATCCCGATTACTCAGTGAGTTATCAGGCCTTGTCGTCGTTTGACGATTTGTATTGTCGTATCAAACGCGTCGCTTGGAGTTTGGAGAAACCGTCTGACCGACCCAATCCCACTCGCGACCGACCTAAGTTGCCACCAATTCAAATACCCGAATTTGATGGTAACATCCGCAATTGGTGTTTATTTATAGATAGTTTTGAGAATACAATAGATAAGAACGTTTCCTTGACAGATCACGAAAAATTGCATTATCTCGTTGAAAAATTAACTGGTAAAGCTATAACCGTTTGCGCTGGAATTACATTTAGTGCCGAAAATTATAATTTAATTTTAAATACTTTGAAAGCTAAGTATGAGGATAAAAGATCGGTAGCTAACGCATATTTGGATCAGATGTTTGATTTGAAATCCATTACGGCATGTAACGATCAAAACTTAGAGAAGTTTCTAGATACTTTCGCATCATCTGTTCGCGCCGTAAAGAACCTAAAGATCAATGACCTCTGCGACTTCTTATTTTTGTATATGGGTTTAAAGAAATTGGATTCCGAAACCATTCGTTTATTTGAGTCGGATCATCGCGGCAATAAAATTCCTAAGTTCGAAGACTTAGAAGGTTTTGTTCGCGAGCATATAAAAATATTGCAACGCTCTTCATCGAAACATGAAGGCGCGAAGAAAGTTGTTAGTTCCGAACGTAAAATAGATGCGTCATCGAAGTCACTGAGGTCAACTCATACTTATGTTAATACCGCACCAGCACATGTACAATCACCTGTTTGCTCTTTGTGTAATACTCATCATTCGCAATTGTACAAGTGTCCGGGTTTCCTAAAATTATCGCCTAATGATCGTTATAAATTTGTTCGCGCTAATAATTTTTGTTTTAATTGTCTCGGTACTAAACACCGCGTTGTTTTATGTAAAAGTAGAAATAGTTGTCGCAAATGTTCAGCGAGACACCACACTTTACTTCATTTTGAAAATAGTAATGCCGCATCCAATGTGAGCACAGTTGGTTCGTCGAGCGGTGGCACACGGCGGCCTGCGCCACAGCCGCAGCCCGCGCTCGCGCGCGCTCCGGCCCGCACGGAGACCGCTGCGAATGACGTCACCTTGTGTTCGTTGTCCGCTAGTGCTGCGCTCACTACTGTGGTTCTCGCGACTGCTCGCGTTATCATTGTTGATGCATTAGGTAAACCGCACACTGTTCGAGTGCTATTAGATGGCGCTTCGCAAAGTAATTTTATTACTCAAGATTGTTGTCAACGTCTTGGTTTCGATGTTAATAAGCGTTCAACCCGCTCAGTGGTGAAGGGTTTTGGAGGTTTACAGTCAGCTGTTCATGGCACCGTTAAAACAAGGTTTAGATCTCGTTTTAATAATAATATTTGGTTTGACATGGATTCGCTCGTTATAGATAAAATAACTGAACAGTTGCCTACCGTCACGGTTGACACGTCTTTATTAACGAAATTTAAAGACTTGCCTTTAGCAGATGAGACTTACGCTGTTCCTGGAGTCGTCGATATATTGATCGGCGCTTCGATTCTCCCGCACCTCCAGTTATCACGTAAGGTTCAAGGGGGACCGACGTACCCCGCTCCGCACGCACTGGAAACAGTTCTTGGTTTTGTTATAATTGGTTCCGCACCCGCTTCTATAGATAGTTTTAGTCACTCGACTGCTTCGTTCTTTTGCACCGTCGAGCCGCCACTGGAGTCTACCATCCGCAAGTTTTAGGAAATTGAAGAGGTCAATGTCCCACCTATCCTAAGCCCTGATGTCAAGATGGCTGAGGAGATTTATTGTCGCACGACTACTCGTGATGAGCAGGGTCGTTATGTTGTCGCGCTCCCTTTCAAGGGAGATATTTTTTCGCTCGGTGACTCCCGTGTATCCGCTGAAAAACGCTTTCTTTGTTTAGAACGAAAGATGCAGGCGTCTCCAAAGTTAAAGCAAGCCTATGATGAGGTTGTTAACGAATATTTAGATAAGGGTTACATCTCACCTGCGCCTGCGGACACTGACGAGACCCAGCCTTCGTACATTATCCCGCACCACGGAGTTATTAGAGAAGATAAGCTTACTACTAAACTCCGCGTAGTCTTGGATGGCAGTGCTAAGACTAGCACTTCCGTGTCGCATTAATATTAGTAGAATTTTAGCTTTTTCGGACTCAACAGTCGCTTTGTGTTGGGCCCCCTTTTCGCCCCATCGTTGGGACACATTCGTCGCTAATAGAGTGGCAAAAATTCAATCTGAATTAGCGCCACAAAATCTCTTTCACGTTGCTGGCACCGACAACCTAGCCGATTGTCTCTCTCGTGGATTGCTTCCTTCGCAAATTTTTGATCACCCGTTATGGTTTAGTGGACCGTCCTGGATTCATGCCGCGTTAGATAAGTGGCCAGTTGGTCAATTCAATCCCACTACGGTTTCCGAACCACCCGAGGGGAAGAAGCACTCGCTTGTTGTATCGGTGATTTAAGTACGCTAAAATATTTGCCCGCAATAGATGTTGATGACGATGGAATGCACCTTCTAACTCGTCACGCTCTTTTAGATAGATTAGTCCAATCGTTTTGGAATCGTTGGAGAACCGATTGTTTGCACGCTGCAGTCGCGTCAAAAATGGAATACTCCATCTAACCCAATTACTGTAGGTACGGTGGTAGTCCTTATGACTGGGAATGCGCCTCCTTTGCATTGGCCTCTAGGAGTAGTAGAGGAAGTTTTTCCCGATTCCCACGGGATAACTCGTGTTGTACGGGTTAAAACCGTAACCGGATCGTATCTGCGCCCGGTTGTTCGCCTCTGCCCTCTGCCTAGCCAGCAGTAGGCACGAGTTCAAATCTAGGTTTATATTTTAGTTGTTATTTCCCAAACCTAGATTTAGATTAGACTTTAGATTTGTTCCGCATTTTTCGTTTTGAAGGTAACCCTTCAAGCCGGGGGGAATGGTTGCGCCAGTAGTAGTAAATTCAAATCGTCTCTCAATTGGTTGACACTGAATACACGCTCCCTATACCCATCTCCCTCCCGCACTACCTTTAAAGTGAGATAGCAATAGTTTTCGCCCCGCAAAATACAGTCCACTAGCTCACGTGGCGAGAATTGCGCCACCAATATCTCTTTATTGTATGTACACAGAGAATGGATACATAAATGGTACAGTTTTTTGGGATAACAAATGGCGGCCTTATTGCACAAGGCAATCTCTACCAGGCAACCATGGGATGGAGTGAGTTAGATAAATAGATAGATATAGTGGGCGGCTGCCGGTGTACATATATTATTTATTTTATATTATTATTTATACTCTGATATATTATACAGTTATAGATATAATACATACTACTATACTTACGTATATACTTACTACAAACATAATTTATAATGAAACGGTACCTACAACTAGGCACCTACATATTATACTTATACTTAACACACCCACACATATAACATACCAAAAACAGCGTAGACATGAAATAAAGGAGATACAAAGAGGAGAAGAAAGATAATGGTTTTCATCATTCCCGCAAATAGTAGTCTGTAACCAGTTTTTTGAAGACTGGGCAGAGGTTTAAGTTTTTTTTTTATTCAGTACTCATCCATTCGTCAAGCTCGAATGATTATCTCAAATCCATTTATCAGTTATTTCAAATTATCATATCTGTATTAACTTAATCACTTAATCAGAAAGAATTTCGATACCGATAGTAACACAAACATGGTACAAATTATTTTATTATGTATCCTTATAATAATTGGTTAATTGAAAGTATGAATGCCTGTGACCTGTTATCTGAAACCTGTTAAACTGCTCCAAAGACTGGCATAGCCATCGAGGGGGCCTACAATATACAGTTCTTCAAAAGGTGCATTTAAAAGTTTCTTCAGGGTCGGCAGCACGAGTGTGACGCCTCTGGTGTTGCACATGTCCGTAACCATTTCACTTAACTTCACTTCACTTCCCATTAGGTGGGCCATATGCTTGTCTGCCACCTAAGTAGTATAATAAAAATATAAGTACTAAGGACGTACAAATTAAGGAATGTAACTTATGTAATATATAAATATATACCATGCGCTATAACTCGTACAAACGATGTAAATAAAACAAACTGCTAGATAAATTACGTGGACACTTCAAGATCAGCCAGTGCTGCGCGGGCGCCGCAGTCGTGACGTTCTAACGCAAGTATTTGAGAAACTATTTGATGGATAATGTGCTCATTATTATCCACGGATTGTTATAATTATACTGTAGCTTGTAAATATTATCATAAGAAAAACTGGTATTCTACCTTAGATAAAATATTTGTTAAACTTACTTAATGGATTGGGATAATACATACATATAATCACGCCTTTATCCCCGGAGGGTTAGGCAGAAGTCAATTAATTAACACCCACATTTCACCAATCATTGTATTCTGTCCCACGTAATAAGGGGTGAGCCTACTGGTGTTTTCCGGGCACTATTGTTGACTCGAGCCATTGGGATAACATGATGGCATATAATAAATAAATAAAATTCCACAACATTCTACACAATGATATCTAGACCCATGGTTAGCATAGCTTAACTAGCCTACGTTATGGGATCTAGAATCCGGATAAACATACTTAGATATTGTTTTTGTAAATACATACATATTATACATAGTAACACCCAGTACAAAGCAAATATTACATTCCATGCATACAAATATTTGCACTGAGCGGTAATCGAACCCGCGCCCCCTGCATAGCAGTCGAATGCTCTACCGCTATGCCACGGAGGTTCTAAATTTTGTTATTGATATTTTTTGGCAAAAAAAATCTTACTAAAGATCAAAGTGCGAATGATTCTAATAGCGGGGCATGCCAAAACGTCTGATTAGGCCTCCCAACATTAGAAGAGGCCTATGTCCAGGAGTGGACTACGATAGGGTTGATTGATTGAAGCCTTCAAGCCGAGACCACGATTGTAGCATCATTGATATCTGCAATGGGGTCACTATTGCATACATCAAGACATTATCATCTTCATTGACATATTTCCTGAGACTATGTCCTTTGCTTACATTATGCGAGGTGAAGTTACATTGACTAATTGACGTTCTCTATAGATTAAAAAAGAGTAGAGCAAACATCGGATACGTTAAGTACACGTCTTACATAGAACCTCGGCGGCGTTAAGAAGTATTCTCGATATCCATTACGTTAATAAACATTTTCTTATAATTCTGCTCCGATTAATTCCACGTGTATCATCGTTTATAATAAATCGTTTGTTTATAATAATCGAAATGGAGGAGCATCGAAACGCTGGAGGCGTTTACTGAGGATTAAATGGACCGCTCACCGCACTAATATTTCCATCCTAAAGGAGTTTAATATCAAACAAAGACTCTCATCGATTGTGTAAATTTTGATCATATCACTCGTAACGAAAACTCTTTGGAACAGTTGGTGGTACAGGGAAGAGTGGAGGGTCAGCGGTCTCGCGGTAAATCACCCACAAGATGGACAGACCTTATTAAGTCTGCTGGGCCACGAATAGAGAGAAATGGAGGAGTCTCACAAAAGCGGCAACCAACCTACCGAACGATATATGTCCACGATCACTCCGCCAAGAGTGTACGACTAAGAAGAAGAAGAATAATAAATCGTTATATATAAAATCTTTATTACAGTCACGATTGATCTGCATCCAATCATCTACATAAAACAAAAGTTTCACAGGTCGTGACTCGGGCGCACACAGAGACCGTTCCTGCTACAAGCACACACGCGCACACACGGAAGAGATTGCGATCTGTGTCATTAATCACACAGGATCACGCGCGATGGGACCGTGGACGGAGGCTACCGGACGCAGCCTCCGTGACGGACAATAGACAAAGACAAGTGTAAACGCAGTGCAGTACTTTACAGGGCATGCTACCTACAATATACTGTGTAAATATAAGGCGGACTTCATCGAATCATCGACCATCGGTCGCCGGCTCGAACCTTGATCATTACGCTGCCTGTGGGAGATATTTCAAAGTGAAAAATCATTTATTCTGCATAGAACATTAAATCGGCACTTAAAAAACGTCAATAATAAAGGAAACACGAAAACCAGTTTAGTAAATGGACCACCGGTTTGGAACGCTGCCCATATCTAAAAAGACTCCGGCAATATGAATAAAGTCAACCTTTGTCTTCTAATAGTATAAAAGCTCATTACATAAAAGTACAATAAGTATCAAGATAGTACCACTACACCACACACAATTTTTATACCACTTATGTAGCAGATAAGCAGCCTATAGACGTGTGCAACTACAGGTATCATACTGGCGCTGCCGGTCCCATAATACCCTTTAAGAAGAACAGCTTCCCAGCATCAGATTGTCTCACTTTTCTTATAATTTGTAAATATACGTGGTTATAAAAAATCTTCACAGTATATCATGAGCACAGCAGTAAGACGAAGAACTGAGATGGAATCGCCCTTATATTGTATTTTATAATACTATTTTAATTTTAACCAAATAAGTGTTTGTTTTCGCTTAAGATGAATACTTAAATCATACATATTCAAATATGCATATGCCTGACCTATAACAATCGTATTATGTAAAACAAAAATATGTATTGTAATAAATATGTAAATACATTAGCCGTTAATTGGACGCGGCAATATCACTCAAATATTCAACTTGAACAATTCAGAAGCACGTCCGAATGGTAATCTGCCATCGATTGATATATACCATTATGGTTATGTTACCGTACAACTATGTCTTACTTGGGAATTTCGGATTTATACGGACTGATGCATCTTAGTCGTGTGGTAAGTCCTTCAATGAAAGTTGAATCATGGTATCTTACCAACTGTAAGAAGGGCATCACCCTTCTTTTATATTTGATCCGTCAATTGACCATACCCCCCTAGATAGTAAACAGCTGAGGTACAGTACAAAAGGTACGGTCCAGCACTTCTGATAGTATTGAAGTTGAAATGGTGGTCCCTACCTTAACGGCCTTGATAGATGCTTTTTCACCCTGGTAAATTGTACACGTGTAATAACCTAAGTGGTATAAAAAACGTTTTGAATAACACTGAATTGACCATAATCATAATTCATCATCATTGTTTCTGGTTACATTCGCACCTCGTAGCCCTGCGTCCACTTACTCCTTCTCCTGCTTTTGGTATGGTTTATACGGCTTTTGTGGGCGTGACGACTTCCCAAATCGGAAGGAAAACCTGCACTAAGTTCATCAGTCAATCAACAGGTACACTGGCTTACAGGTAGTGTTTAGCTTGGGTCTCGAAGAGTTTTGTAGGGTCTAAAAATAATGAATTTATAAAAGAAATTGCTGGCAAGATTTGCTACAATGTATCTTAAGATGATTTGTCTGCTGTAGTATGAAAAATCTCACAGCATTTCAAACTTTAACAGCAACATACCAACAAATAAAACAATTATACTACCGAATATATTTATATGTAAAATTATTCATAATTAGGTAGTAACGTTACATGGACTATTTATCAATTATTTAAATGTTTATTTATGTAATAACTACACGCCAATTACTATTATTATATGTACATTTGGATTGAATGTGTTGAGTTTTTAATTACTCGTTCTTTATGCTCGTAATTAGAAGTGTTCGAAAATGTATTACTCGTGAAAACTATTCATTAATCACACTTTTTGTTGCATATTTTATTTTGTGGATTATTTAAATGAACTTGCTACTTAATAAGTGCATGACCATCAGTTCAGCTTCTGTGCGACAGAGTACACCAGTCTGCTAGTTTAAGTGGACTTCATTTATATGTACAATTGAATATTTCGTTTATTTAAATTTAAATGTACATTATAATGTACAAGTTTTTTTTTTTCAAAAAAACATTTTTTTAATAATTTTTTGATAGTATTAAACAAATATGGGGGGAAAGGGGATATAGGCGTGAGTTTATCTTATGTGATGTATGTATAAAACTAATAATCCAGCCTTCCGTGTTTCCCTTCCATCTGGAATGCTGGTCCTAATCATGTGGACTTCACGCTTGCTTTTTACCATTCAGTAGGGTAGGGTAGGCAGTATATTAAAAAATTTCAGAGTTGACTTTGTTAGGACATTGAATAGTTTCTTATATTGTATTAACAAATCTAATTAGAAAATAAATATTTTTGCATATATTTCGTATTAAAATATCCCAGTTATTTTTCAATTTTTGTAGAAAATAGAACTACCATTCTCCTGAAAAAAGAAAATGTAATATTTAATTAACCCTTTTTAAATTAATTTGTGTTAAAATAAAGGTGTAAACGAGTACTAGGCTCGTAGCAAGTGCAAACATGTGAACTCTGCCTACCGACATAGGAAGAAAACGTGACTATTTCTATGTACCACAGTAATTAGTTCATGCAAACGCAGTGTACTAAATCTATTTATTTTAAATGAAGTTTGCAAAGGACTTAAAAGACAGATCTGACTAGGAAACAGTACAGTACGGAATTTCTTCTTCAAAAAAGAAGATACAATATTCTGCCTGTCTGACAAATAGGTGTTTGTATATAATATGATAACCACCAACATTATATAGTTATATATAGGTAGGTATATACAGTTATTAGTAATTGAGTCACCGACACGAGCAAGCTTTAAGATTTATCGATGCGGGCATAATTGCAGCTATTTAACACGTTTGTTTATGTGTTATGTAATACAATAATTGTTTGCATCATTATATATTTTTTTCTATAAAACATTCAATACTGCCGTCTTAGCGTTATTTCTAGTTGTATCCTGAGGCTTTTACTTCGTCCGCTCCGTTTGACCTCCAAAAGCCAGGATGAATGCCTTCATCAGTGCTTCGTCTATCAACGAGATGATTATAATGATGTTGACTTTCATAAGTTAATGCCAATATTACCTACATGTTTATTTATTTATTTATTTGCACATGGAAAACTTACAACTAATACAGTCAAGTAAAAGACAGGTTAAAACATCTGGAAGCCAATTACAAGTTTTCACTTCTAGATTTTGGTACAGTTAGTTACTTATAAGCAAATATAAACCACATAACTTATTGTTACAGGCACTTATTACTCACTTACACGACACTTTCGTAACTTCTGGTTATACCTCTGGTTCAACTCAACCAGATTTTTTCAGAGGAGGTAGGACACGGCGGTATATCCGCCCGATGGGAGCAGTCCGACTGGGGAAGTACCTCCGCCCTACAGAATACCGCGGTTATAATAACTTCGTGTTGTGTTCCCAGCGGTGAGTAGGGTAGCCAGAGCTCACTGGAGAATTTGTGCCGTCAGTGGGAAGACTAAAGGCTTGTCCTGATTTGTCTTCTACTGACGGCACAGAAACTCTGTACTTACAGGGTTGGCAGCGCGACTGTGACTCCTCTGGTGTTACAGACGTCCATAGGCCACGGTAACTACTTTCCATCAGGTGGGCCGTGTGCTTGTCTGCCAACTAAGTGGTATAAAAAAAAAAAAAACCAATAGTAATGAAACATAAAGCAGATTTTAAGTTTGATTTAGATTATGAAGCAGAATTATAATTAAAAAACCCGTATCAATATCCATTCAGTATTTTTTGCGTCAAACGCCAAAAACAGAGTTCAAATTTATAAAAAAATATATATTTCAGGAACCACGTTAGAGGTGATAACTTCGTTCGCGCATTATCGTTATTGCGTAGATTAAAATATTATTATAGCAATTATAATAATTATTATTGTTTCCGGTAAATATAAAAAGATAACGTGCCCATTTGATAATATAGCAAACTATTGTGAGTCAGTGAGTAGTATTATAATATACATATGGACTGGCCAACTGTAAGTATAAAAACAAATAAAATTGCTCTTAATCAAACTGCTCATCCTATCAATGATATTGGTCCGAACCTTTAAATTAAAAAAAAAAAAATTAAGCTATAACCAATGACGTAAGTTTTTATGTGAGAGATGTGAGTTTACATGTGATGTTTTGATGTGACATGGGGCTAGGAGTTTCTCTGAACGAGGTTATCCGAAAGAGAACTAAAGTTATCGATATAGGTCGCAGAATAAGAAAACTAAAGTGGCTGGGCTGGCCACGTTTGTCGAAGGACCGATGGCCTTTGGAGCAAAAGAGTCCAAGAGTGGAGACCGCGAGAAGGTAAACGGAAGGTAGGACGCCCCCTAGCCAGATGGACGGACGACCTGAAAAAGGTGGCTGAGACAGACTGGATGCATAAGGCAGGGGATCGGATAAAATGGCGCACGTTGGGAGTGGGTCTATGTCCAGTGGTGAACTGCGGTGGGTTAATTGATTGATTGATTGTGACATCCAGGAGTTTAGTGGTGCCGATAAGGTACAGGGACACCTCACCTCATTAGCAATACGTATGAAATAGAAATAAATTCTTCCATACAACATTTAGAGGTGCTTACGCGTGTTGACATATGCGCAGTTGGCAGCACCCAAGGCCAGTCTCCTGAGCAAACTAATCTATACAATTACAAAATAGTAAAGTAATTGTGTCTGTACGTTGGAAATATTTAGAAAAAAAAAATAGATTATAAGTATCTACTTAGTTAACATTATTTTTGTCATTGTTGTCTATTTGTTCACGATGGGAGGAAAAACTGGATTTTGATTACAAACGTCTTTGTTAGACTTAAAATATGCCGTATGTTTGATTGCAATTAGTGGAATAGCACTGGATATTTGATAAAATAATAATAATAACCGCGGAGCCGCGAGCATCAACTTGTATAGATATTATATCAACAAGATATGTATGCCTACGAGTTAATTACTGTTTTTGTGAATTAATATTATTATTTAATTAATTCATAGAATGACCTGCGAATAATTAAGCGATACATTAATTGACAGACAGGCCTACTTCGTACGTGTAGGCTTGTGTGTTGCACATTTTTTAGATTTCGAGGCTTTAATTTTTTTTCCTTACCTTTTTTTATTTATCTATGTGTCATCGCGATTGTACAATTCCGAAGGTTAATACTTCAAAACAAAACTCAAAAGTAAATAATATTATAATAATCGAGATGCCTCTACAACAAACTTATTTGTAGTATAATATGCTCTTAAAGTACGTCCCCATATTTTCGGTAAAATTACAAAAAATATTTCACACCTATACAGGCATTATGTCAGCTGTGCGTTTTAGGGTTAAGCCCATCTATCCTGCAAGCCGGCATACGCCTGCTGATTGACAATTAAGACTATGAGGCAGGTTTTAATCTCACATCTCAAGTTTTGGGAGGTCAGACGTCAATCGCTCCGGAAAAGGCCAAGACGTGTCAAACCAGCAATATTTAGATGTAATCGACTCTGAGATGGTGATGATGGCACACACCATGACTCTTGAGACAACTTCTAGACCACGAAACAAATCTACAATTAGGTACATAATGAATTAACGTAAAGGCACATCTGAAAAATGGCTCTAATCCATCGCGACTGAAACAATGGCATGAGTTCCAGCTGGGAGGCTGATTGCTGCGTTCGATCCGACATCGATCCCAGTAGTGTTGTACCGGGCGGCAATGCATCGACGGCAAGCGATTTCTCCTGGCGATCCTTTTCGAATATTTTTGTACTGAATGATCTAACCTATTTCAGTAATTTAAGGTTGATGCTTTTTCTTTAACCTTGTTTTATTCGTTGATGGGACGTATGTCTTTACATTTGAAGTCCATGTAGGGGTCTAGCCTTTAATATTTCTTAAATAGGTATATAGCCTTCTAAATTTTCAAACCTTAATTAGTGTTAGTGACACCACCCATATTGCCAAGATAATAGACTCGGGTAACTAACTAGACCCCGATAATACTAATTTTATTGTCAACTGCGGTCATACCACAGACATTGTAAAAAAGAGCAATTTAATTTCAAAGTTTACTGTATGCATTTAAAGTCTAATATCAATTGGTATTTTCTAGAGTGACTGAAAAGGTGTAATGAAGCCTTTTCACTAAATTTTGGACTTTAAATTTACATCAAAGAAGTCCAAAATTTAGTGGCATTCTTTCTCCCTTTCGAAACAATTTAAACTCAATCACGATTTCTTCCTCATCAACTCGATGCTTCTCTAGACTTTTGAGTTTGTGCAAGCCAGGGGTGTTAGGAAACAGTATGAAACCTTTCATCGTAACCGCTTCAGTTCTTCACTTAGTTCCCTCATTTCGGGAAGGCAGCGTAATGGAGTGAGCGATTGCGCGTATTTGCGCACGCGGAGCACGTAGCGCGGGCGGAATTACGCGCGTCGGGCTCGCACCACCGGATTCGGTCAATCGATGCTCTCCCGGGACATCCCCATAGACAACATATCATTTAAATTGTATGTTTTTAATTATAAATGCTAGATTTAAGAGCTCTTAACGAAGTCATTCTTAAAGTGTCCTTTCGTATCTTGGTCAAGTAACTAACTACAAAGATACGTTAATTATAGGAGGTAGGACACGGCGGTATTTCCGCCCAACTGAGCAGTCCGACTGGGGAAGTACCTTCGCCCTACAGAATACCGTGGCTATAATAACTTCGTGTTGTGTTCCCAGCGGTGAGTAGGGTAGCCAGAGCTCACTGGAGAATTTGTGCTGTTAGTGGGAAGACTAAAGGCTTGTCCTGCTTTGTCTTCTACTGACGGCACAGAAACTCTGTACTTACAGGGTTGGCAGCGCGACTGTGACTCCTCTGATGTTACAAACGTCCATAGGCCACGGTAACCACTTTCCATCAGGTGGGCCGTGTGCTTGTCTGCCAACTAAGTGGTATAAAAAAAAGTCTATCATGTCAGATAGGTATTTTTTTTGTCATTAAATATCCATTGACATATTCTTCAAAACAAAGCATGAAAGAGTTTTGAGTGCGTATTAATATAATCGTAATCAGTACCTACACATGAACAGACTTTATTATTTATTGAATGCTCTTCAATTCCTGGATAAGCATCAATTGGTTATAAATACGATATTGAACACGGCAGATTCGGCTAACATAATTCTCTTCAAACTACCGCCTGTATGGTCATTCATTTCACAACTGGATTAAACGTGAAGCGTTATAAGTATTTACTTTGTCATACCTGGTAAGGATTTTTAGATTCTGCTTTTTTTATGGACAATTACGAACTAAGGGGTGGAGTGGTCAGACGGCTGTTCCCAAAACCCCGAATGAAAAGCCTTCGCCAGAGATTTGTCCGTCAGTTAGTAGTTATATCATCCCCTCTAGACAAGTGGTAATTCGTTGGCATATCGTTGAATAAAATTACAATGGTATAGGATATGACGTTTATGATATGCGTTGACGACTGTCATATACGTCAAGTTCCATACATTTGTCATTCCAATCTACCATACGCCGGCCAATCAATTGTCATTTGTCTAGGGGGGTAGATTGGTTGGTTGACTTATATCATTCATAATTGTTTTCATATCATACAACTTCTCGATCCAATCGAGTACGTCCTCCTAAGTTGATTCTAACCGGCTTACCCATACATATTCATCTCATAAAACTACTTTATCTTTTTCACCACCATCTCTGCGTGCCCGAACCATCTTAACATTCCTTCAAAATATGAATCAGTCACAACCGTCAAAGTCAAAAACAAGAAGTGTACAAAAATGTATCCTATTTTGAGAAAATCCCTCCGTGCGTTAAGGCCACCCCGTGGGGAGTGCGGGCTCGGTGCCCGCCACCGTAGGGCGGCAGTGACGCCGTAATGCCGTTTTATGCAATGTATACGTGCGTGACAATCACTCTTTATTGCCGAGGACGCGGAATTGAATGGATTCCGAGTCTGGTTTTGACGATATGGATCTGAACATTCGATGATTTTATTAATTAAAATTGGTTTAATTGCTGATACTTCCTCGTGTGACAACTTGTGGTGGCCTAGGGCACTTCACGTAAACATATTTATAGATTAAATGCAACTTTGGGTGTGTGTAACGATCAGTTCCAACTTGTGCAGTGCAGTTATTTTATAAATCCCTTTGTTAGGTAAGCTCTTAGGTATAAAGGTAATTTACCAGGTTGGCATAGTGTCAAAAGTAGATATTGATAATACTGTCAAATAGATGTACGAGAAACTGCTACTTAGTCTAAACCTTAAGTTAATCAATTATCTCCAAAGTTAGATTTCACCTGTAAAACTTCAGTCAATTCATTTTGCGATTATTAAAAGTAATCGGTGAATTCAATGAAGCGCTGGCACCTTATTGGTTAAGGTCCCTTACAAACGAGAGGTCCCCAGGTTCGAATCCAACACAAGCAATTCATTTTAGTAGTTCCTATAATATTAATCATTAGCAAACCTGAGTCCATCACAATCATGCATTGTCTATTAAGCGAGCCAAAAAATATTTCAAATATGAGATATTTTCACAAATACTCACGAAACTATCCTGACCACCTTTACTTTTAAACGTTGGCTTACAGATTTATCCAACAAACCAGAATATTCTGAAGTATAATAGCAAAATCTACTTATATTTGAATGTCTAGCAATAAAAAGCGATAAAACCGTAGCTGCTATGAGGGGGCTGTCACAAAAATAACGGTGTGCGTTTAAAAAGATATACAATAATGTTGTGCGTACGTGCCTTGGGGGTAGCACGGCCCGGCCCCCCCTTCGTCCCCGGCGGGGCCCACAAACTGTGCATTTTGACTAGCTATCACTAGCTATGTAGCAGTCGGGTGTCCTTTTGCAGCTCAATGATTGTGTCATTCCAAATAAGTGACAATTTGTCTGGTATTTTATTGTGACGTGACTTTGTTAGAAAAATCATAATATTTTGTTACTGCATTATTTTTGAATGGACTTAATTATTATAGATAGGATATTTGTTCGATCAGTTCAGAAGGGATTCGAACACGCGATCTTGCCCTTACAGGGGCAATTGTCTGACCACTGAGCCACCGAACCTCGCCCGAAGCCATCCAAATCTTACGGCAATGGCGCCAGTCATCTTCCGATACTACGTACGATAGTAAGTACGGCAGCAATGAATGATGTTACAATTTTGTTCATGTTCCCGCCGCGTGGTTCACGGCAGAGTAGACTTTGGAACACCCTATCTCTTCCCATGTGGTGTCGTACAAGGCGGCTACGGCATAGGGCTATTTTTAACATCGGACAGATATATACAGCCCAGACTCAGCCTCAGATGCAAGACTCGAGTCAACAATAGCGCCCGAAATACGGCAATAGGCTCACCCCCTATTACGTGGGACCGAATATAAATATTAGTGAAATGTAGGTGATAATTTACCTCTGCCTAACCCTTCGGGGATAAAGGCGTGATTATATGTATGTAAGTTATAGAAAATAAAATTAGACACGTGAAGTGGGTAAGTGTCCATAGGGTGAGCTAGTCGCTCTCAATCAGGTGGGCCATATGCTTGCTTACCATCTTAGTAGTACACAAAAAAGTGGAGAATGTAATACAGATCTAAGTAAACTGTAGAGCCGCCGAGCGTAATCCTGAATTATTGATGCGGGAAGCGTTACGTACATCTATTTTTACGACTGTGGGATACTAGCCACTTTTTACGACTATAATATATATCATGCAGTTGTAGAAAAAAATCTATTCGTTGTATTGAGTGGTGTCGATAACCTAGTGATTTCTGATGTGCGGACGCCGGCGCGCATAGTAATGTGCTCAAGTGAACTGTTATTGTCATGGCGCAGAATACTTTCGCGGAATTGGGTCGTGATCATATAATTTAAGTGTAGAATTTATCAGAAAATAGTGCGGTGTTATCCTTATTTGTGTTCGTGCTTATCAATAGTGTGCCATGTGTCCGTTAGCTTATTAGAGTTATACAAGCTGTTGACAATACTTCTATGTAGAGTGGTCAGTTTATAAGCTTGGAGGTTATACATTTACCTCAGTATGCGTACAAAACGTTATGTGCTTAATTTTCCTACTTTAGACATATACATAATACATTAGAAACCTGTCTTTTTTTTTAAATGTTAATAATTTCATATGTACCTGGCAGGTGTTCCACACAGGTCCAAGGATGTACTTAGATACTTTAATGTATGCCACGCAGATGTAGGTATAGATACATGTACTCATTACATGCGATGTTATTTAGAAAACAGGTATATTATTTATCAACTAGTATATGAACCCTGTGCACTGAACTGCACACGCATACATTTAGCTATACGACACCTCTATCCGCTGTGTATTCCAACCTGCACAGACAATGAAAAGTACCAGATGTGACAAATGATAGCATGTATTTATGTTTATTATAATAATCAGCCGAGGCAAAGTTAGTTTAATATTTTTATGAAACATAACATTGTAATTATGATTATTAATTTTAGAAAAAACATTTTCCAATGGTTTATTTATTATACATTATTTACTATTATTATTTACTTTAATATTCTTTCTTGATATAATTGTAAAACTTTGACGTTTTTGTGTGCTGTACATCACTAGCCGTGCATTTGTGGAAACGAGCAATGATGTCTACCATTAAAATATATTTCAAACTATTGATTTAATAAAAAGAAACGTGAAGGCTTCTATTCTAGTTTGTTTAACATTAACAGCGTCATGTCGAAACACCGAGCTCTTATGAGAGCTTCATTAAATTGATTGATACTAATTGATTCCAAATAGCACACTCACGGTCTTAAAGGATATGGTTACTAAATTGTATGCACTTAAAATTTCTTGATTGGACACGACTAGATTGTAGTGCAAAATTGTAGATAAAATACTTATAAAATACGAAACAAATTCGTAATTTTTAGGGTTTCATAACTGAAAGGAATTTGTTAGTGACTAAAAAAATGTTATAACACGGCCTTTAAATTAATTATGGAGGTCCTTGTACTAGTTTATTATTTTAATCATCCTTCAGAAATAACAGTTGTTTTGACACTATTAACATGTTCGAACTATTCATTATAAATGATATAAACAAACACTTCTGCACTTAGCATTTATACGAAACAACTAAAATAAAATAAATAATTTTAACAAATAATAATAATATATTTATAAACAAACAATTATATTACAAAAACAAATACACATATATTCTGATAAAAGCGTACGTTATGTATAAGACCTGTGTTATGCATATAAACTGACAAAAATAAATAAAATTATTTCGCATACTTTTTGTATAAAATAAAATTGTCATGTCTAACAGTTGTCAGGGCTACGCAGTACACAGTCCCCAAAAGCTCGCTACATCATTGCTTAATAATGATTTATTTGGTGCGGTGTGCAATCTATGTGTTTTATTATTATTGCAAGCGATATTTATTGACTGCGTACGCACTTAGACGCATCTAACAGATTAACATAAAACATAAGAGAGGGTTTGTTTATCAGATTTCTGGACTTTGATTGTAGCACTGATGAAGTTGAGAGTTTACTCATTGCATAAGTTGTTGTAAGAATTTTCCTTTCAGTTTTGCTATATCAGATACGAACTTCTACTATATCGAGTGGTTCCAGGAAGAGTAGAATTTGGGCCACCCCAACTCTTCCCATGAGGTGTCGTACAAGGCGACGAAGAGATAAGGCTCTTTAATATTGAACAGACATATACAGCCCCGACTCAGCCTCAGATGCATTGCTTGAGTCAACAATAACGCAATAGGCTCACCCCCTATTACGTGGGACCGAGTACAATAAATGGTAAATTGTGGATGTTAATTCACCTCTGCCTAACCCTCAGGGGATAAAGGCGTGGTTATATGTATGTATGTATGTACTATATCGAGTCTTTAGGTGCCTTTAACGTACACAGATCTGTATGTCGTCGTGCATATAATATAGATTTGTGCAAACCATCTGCACAAAATTAGCTCAGTATTATTTGCACAAAACATGCATGCACGACGCACCGCAAGCCCTTACTCACAAATCATTTGTAATCTAATAAAAGAATACATGCACCCGCTGCATTCAATACTGCAATTATTAAATCGATTAGTGGAATTTCAAAAGGTATTTTAAATACTCGACTACTAGCAAAATAATTGGACAATATTCCAACGAGTAAATATCACTTAAATCACTCGGCGTCCATCTAAAATCCAAACAAATCCGAGCCTATATAAATAGTGGTACTAAAGTGGCAAGACAGCATTCCCGGTGTTAATTAGTACCAGTACCGGCTTATCATTAGCGCAGATATACGTGCATCAATCACACGGCGCGGGTTCGACTCCAGTTTAATACCTTGTTTATTTCTATTGCAACCTACTTACGGCGACAGATTAACTGATTTAGTTGTTAGACGGGTTGGGCAAGTGACTCTTGGCTTTATACGCTGCAGCGAGAAAAGTTTGAGTTTTAACTGCGTACTAATGACTCGATTGGTCTTATTTGATACCGGGATGAACTGGGATGAGAATCTCAATAAGAATATATTGCATTATGCAAAAATGCTAGTACAGGTAATCTGTTTGAATTATTCTTCTATAAGATGGTATCATCAAAGTTGATGAAAACTTAATAGTGTGATTTATGAATCGTCATATTATTTAATAAATGTTTTTTTACACACGGTACACGGTATCGTGTTCCCGGCAGAGTAGATCATGGCTTGGTTCCCGGCAGAGTAGATTTTGGACCCACCCATAGGCAAGGCAACTAAGAGATAGGGCTGTTTTACATCAGATAGATATATACAGCTCAGACTCAGCCTCAGACGCATGGCTCGAGTCAATAATAGTGCCCGGAATACGGTAATAGGCTCACCCTTAATTACGGGGGACTGAATACACTATTGGTGAAATGTGGGTGTTAATTCACTTCTGGCTAACCCTCCGGGGATAAAGGCGCGATTATATTTATGTATGTATGTAGATGGTACGGCAACTTCACCTCGACTGATATACCTCGAGATTTAGTTTTTTAATAAATCTTTGCTTGGTGAACTTAAGCTCGTCCAACACCGTAGTACCGTATGCGATCCTCAAATGACACCCAAGAAACGTATTCTGCGCGTATATTTTTTAGGTTCAAGGTATATGTTCCGAGCAATACTAAACTGAAATCAGTCTCAGGAAAGACGATCACAATTACAGACACAATTGTTGGTTTAAAACTCGCCGGGATATTTACCATGTTTAGTATTTTTGCTGAGCAACCGATATTTCGGTGCTGTTACAATCGCCATGATCGCTGTGTTACAAACAGCACACTAGTAATATGAATGATCATGTCAATCTCAAATCATACACAATTGTTGGTGTCTGGCGGCCCTCAGCTTGGCGGCCTCATCAGATGCTTCATTTACTGATAGGATTATTTTAAAAACTAAGTCAGCTTACACAATATTTTATATCAGTTTTTTTTATATCACTTAGGTGGCAGAGAAACGCAGGGCCCATCTGATGGAAAGTGGTTACCGTGGCATATGGATGTGTGTAACACCAGAGAAGCCACACTCACGCTGCCGACCCTAATTCTAATTTCATACTATATTTCATACATTTTAGAGGCAATATAATGCTTAAGTTCTTACCGTTTATATGTATTTAATGTCTTGATTCATATTGCAGTAGCTACATTACTTCTCAGCGATAATAAATTATGTTTTACAATTATAATAATATTATTGCCTCAATTAAGCTGTTCTATAATATTCAATTAATCTACGTTCAGTACATATAACAGACTATCAACTTCATAATAGAACAAAATTGAATAAAACCTTTATCAGAATGAATATTGAACTTAATTATCCGACTGCATATATTTCTGGCAAAGTTTAATTTTCAATGAATTTGATTATTAGAAACATTTACATTGTTTCGATATTTTAATTAGACTCATATCTTTCGTAAGAAAATTGCCTGCTTCGTGTAATTACAGCACTAAATTCTTGTTAATCAATCAATCAATTAGCCCACTGCAGTCCACTGCTGGACACAGGCCTCTCCCAATGTGCGACATTTTCTCCGATCCCCCGCCTTCCGCATCCAGTCTGTCCCAGCCACCTTTTTCAGGTCGTCCGTCCATCTGGCTAGGGGGCGTCCTATCTTTCGATTACCTTCTCGGCGGTCTCCACTGTAGGACTCGTTTGCTCCAACGGCCATCGGTCCTTCGACAAACGTGGCCAGCCCACTGCCACTTCTACTTGCTTATTCAGTGACCTATGTCGGTAACTTTAGTTCTCTGTCGGAGAACCTCGTTCCGAATTCTATCCTTCAGAGAAACCCCAAGCATAGCTCGCTCCATAGCCCGCTGCGCGACTTTTAAGCTATGAACCAGCCCCACCGTAAGTGGCCACGTTTCGGCACCATAAGTCATAACAGGTAGGACGCACTGTTCAAAGACCTTTGTTTTGAGGCATTGCGGTAGGGGTGAAGAGAAGACTCGACGTAGTTTGCGAAATGCTGCCCAACCTAGTTGGATCCTTCTGGATAGTTCTTTCTCGAAGTTGTTTTAACCGAGCTGGATAACTTTGTACACTTCAGATTGACGGTTGATGCTATGACGTAGATTGAGCTTTCAAGGTTGAGGATGTTCATACGGCAGTCGCTCTCGTATAAGTTACATATTTCAGACAACACCGAACTGTGAAATTTTGGTTATAGTCAGGAATAAAACGAGCTAGGATGATGATAATGATGTTTTATGTTAGAAACATTCATAAGTTTTAAGTGCACAGAAGAATTTAGGTCAGAAAGAACAAAATACACTTTGGCATACTTCGTCCTCTCACCAGAAACTCAAGCGCATTCCGCATCAGATGGGCCTCGGCTCAAATCAACTTGAACTCAAAACAAGACTATCACGGGCTGTTACATGCGCACGCGCAGCTGGGCTATGTGATCATGCGCAGTAATTACCACGGCTAATTAAATTATTTTGACCGTCTGAACGACAGGCGCCCGCGGCGGTCTCGCTTTTTAGGCAAAGAGTAGATGTAACGAAGATGGGACATGCATTTTTTCTATAAAAGCATCGCATATTACTAGAAGTTAGTACCTAGACTAATTTTTATGCACATAGAGGATATGAGAATAATTCCATTTTATTATTTACGATTCTTATTTAACGTAATTCATTGTGGGTCAGCAGCGCGATTGTGATGCCCCTATAAAAACCCACCCACATAAAAAATGGTATATTAAATGTAATTTCATATTTGGTACCTATTTATTGATTAAAATGTGCAAAAAATGTAAGAAGTAAATGAAACCAACACAAGTATCTACAAAGGTAGATGTTAAACAATCAATAATATAAATACAGGCAAAGTTTCCGTTGTTTTAAATGAAAAAATAAAAAACAAAAAAGTAGCTCAATCGTGCCGTAACTTTTTGCTTTAAAATCAACATCAAACACAACACTATAATCGTAATAACTTCCATTATAATATAATTAACGCTGCAAAAACAGTAGCACTAAACTTGAAAACATACAAATTACCATGCAATCATCTAATAACCCGCCACGAGGCGTGACTGTCAATCACATGTCATATCTACTCAACGCTGACTAATCTATCAATCCTCTAATAATATGTACAAGAGCAGGCTTGTCTAAGAGGCTGTATTTTTTATGGTCGTCTCAGGTATTTTCGTGAAGGCTTTATAGTTCTGACAATTAGAGATGGACATTGTAATTTGTTGCCAATGACCTCTGATTTAAAACTTGTAAATATGTCGGATTACCTATTAGAATATAGTTTCAGTGTAGCTGTATTTTTAAAGTGGTGGAGAGACTTCAATCTCTCTTTTTAATGGAATATAAATTTATTGGTATGAGGGTAAATAAAGAGTTTTGGCGCCAACACTAAGAAGGGCGCATCGCGGTATTATTTTATTTTCTGAAATTGGTGTGAATTTGAGTTTTTATGTCTAAAATGGTAGATTTTAGTCATAACGTCTTTGACAACGCACGCAAGTGTAGGAAAGTGCCATATTACAGTAAATCGGTCTTGACCAACGAAACCAAAAATCACTTAACATATTCCAACCAACAGTTCACTGGAGACGATTAGTCTGACTCGAACCAACTAAAACGCACGGTGTCTATGGTCGTTGGTTGCCGGAGGTGAGCTTGACGAGTCTAGTCTATCGGGATATTTATCTTTTTCTTAAGAATATTAGAACCGAAATTACTAAAATTCCCTCTAATCCCTTCAACTAAGCTAAATTGCTTGTGCTAGTAGTGGGTTCTCCTCGGTAGTGTAAAGGCCAGGATATGAACCCAGGACCTTTCAATCGCAAGGCCGACTCCTTAATATTAAGCTACCGACATTATTTCGAGTAAATATACCGATAGTTCTAATAGTAAAATGAGTGATCATGATAGTTTAAATACCTATATCATGTTATATTATTGAGCAGATCCTATGGTAAAAGTTAGTGTTCAGCTATTTTTGTTACTAACTCCATACTTAATAAATGTGTAACACTATAATACTTTTTGTAAAAACAAATTACCACGGTGTTGACTAAAATAAATAAACCCATAATTTCTATACCCCTCAGATCCCTCTTTCTAAAAAGGCTTAATAACTCAGCGAGTAAATTTACTTTAATTCGACTTAAAATACTGCAAGTTGCATCGGTCTATAAGGCCGCAGCTAAATCTTAACCCTCCCGTAATGAGCGGTGAATAAACCCGCGGCAGAGGGTGGAAGGGTTAAGGGATTCACTTGATACCTAATATCTTTGTTAGGAAAGTAATGAAGCGGCTTTATGTGATGTCATTTTGTTTTAATGATAGAATGGAAGAAGGACTTAATGTATTGAGGAAGCGCGGGTAGGCATTAAGCGATTGCGTATTTATTTCGAAGGCATATTACAGAGCACATTGTAGTCTATACTATTAGGAATATTATTGTTAAGTAGTCGTGTCTGTACATAGGAGATATTAAAAAAATACTTGGGATCTGTTATACTAATGATATACTAAACATGTTTTTTTTTTTCATTCTTGTCGATTTTTCTAACCTCACTGAAAGCTTAGTTTAACTTTAGGTTATAATGATTTTACTACTTTCTTGTATTCGGCATCAAGCCCCAGATGAAATATCTGGGGCTCGTGCTCGACGGCCGATGGAACTTCGGGAAGCACTTCCGAAGTCTGGGCCCCAAATTGGTGGGCACAGCCAACGCTCTGGCGCGGCTACTGCCCAACTTGAGGGGCCCGGAGGACTCCTGCAGGAGACTTTACGCGGGTGTCGTGCGGTCCATGGCCTTGTACGGGTGTCCCGTGTGGGCGGACACCCTGAGTGATCGACACATGCCCCTGCTGCAGCGTCCGCAGCAGAAGTTGGCGTGCCGCATCATAAGGGGGTACCGCACGATATATTTCAACGCGGCGAGTCTCCTCGCCGGATCGCCACCATGGATCCTGGAAGCGAGATCCCTTTCGGCACTATACCGGTTCCGAATGGCGGGCCGTGAGATCCCGAATCCAAAGGGAAATGGTAGCGGAATGGGAGTTACGACTTGGGCGACCAGGCGCAGGGCGCGCCGTAGTAGCGGCGGTAAGACCCATCATGGGGGAGTGGCTAGAGAGGCCACACGGCAGCCCTTCATATCGTCTGACGCAGATGATCACCGAGCACGGGTGCTTCGGAAAGTATCTGCGTCGGATAGAGAAAGAGCCAACGTCCGAGTGCCATCACTGTGACGTGAGCGAGGACTCAGGTCCGCACACGCTCACCGAGTGTCCGGCGTGGGAGACGCCGAGGCGGGAGCTTGTGGCGGCCCTGGGAGTGAGGTTTCTCACACTCTCCACCTTGCTCGCGGCGATGGTCCGCTGCGCGGATGCGTGGGCGGCCGGCGCCTCCTTCTGCGAGCAAGTAATGCTCGTGAAGTCGGAGGCGGGGCGGGAGCGGCAGCGGGAGCGACGAAGGATCGCAAGACAAGCTGCCCGCGTACGAAGACAACTCGGACGTCAGAGGTCGATGAACGACCTCCGCCCCCCATGAGCGCCGGCCTGGGGGTGACAGGTGGAGCCGCCAGTCACCCTGGCAGAAACAGGCTGCGGCGATGGCGCACCTGGCGCGCCTCCCCGTTTCCGGGGACGAGTTGGGGACTCTGTAGTCCCCACAGCCGAGAAGAGGGCCAGATCGTTAGAGATGGCCCTGGGTCGGCCGGGGTGCGAGGGATATGCCTGTCAACCTCACCTTTGGCAACCAAAGCGACCCACAGGCGGCGTGCGTTTTAGTCGGTTCGAGTCCGACATAACCTCCTCCACCGACTCCGGTGGGGAGGTATCCGTGGGGATTTTGTGCAAGTAAAAAAAAAAAAACTTTCTTGTATTTAATAATAGAAAGAAATCTTGTTTTGAAGAAAATAATCTTGTTTTGAGTCAGTTAAGTTTCTTCATGATCAATACTTATGTACGTATGACTTCTTCTCCAAATTAAAGCAACAAAAAATCTTGTAATTATATTTAATTAGATCATTAACATCTTCAATCAAGATAAATACTTGTGTTAAAAATTGATTTGCGTTAAAACTGAACTGGGTTGAACCCGACATCTATACAACGACCTTAATAAAGATATCTTTAACTAAAGCTTTAACTTCTGAGTCCGTGGTCCAGTTACTCACTCTCCACCTCTTGCTTTGACTACACTGCAGTTATGGGAGTGATTGACGTCTGACCACCCGTCCCTGGTGAGGAAAGTTCAGACCAGAGCCTCTCCCGTCAATGAGCACGAGCACCGGCTAGCACCGAAGGTCTTGATGTACTCTCTTTAATATGTAAAAGTATTATTCTACAGTATCTTTTCTCGTTATCATCCTTTTACGAAACTGACTTGTATCATCTACCCACACAAATGATATTTATAAAAGCTTTAGGTAAAGCAGCCAGTTACAATGTTATCAGTCCAATATGGCAAAGGTAATTGAACAAAATGACACTGGTTATGATAATGTTAATTGATTTCATATCTTATCGTCGTAATTACGACATTTAGCTGGTAACAGTTCTGTTTGCCTAGTACCTATTAGGTACCTGTGCGTATAATTGGCGAGCCTTGTCAATGTAGCGGGTATTTGCAACTCGTTATATTTTTAATTGATCGATGGAGCTGTTGGACCATCTAACTTAATATATAAATGTATGCAACACTTCGATTTCGCAAATGGCTGTGGAGGTCATATGACAGTTCGCTTCACGGCAAATATTGTAGATCATCCAAACACTCAGTTGGATTGGGAAAAGCGGACCCTAGACTCCGAGGTTAAAGCTTCGGATACAATTAGGATGTAGAAGAAATAGAAATATATATATTTGATTCTCGTAAATTACTTTATCTGACAATACCTTAATAACATTTTAAATTAAGTCTGACTGTGTGCGTGCTCACACTAATCACCAATATTGACCCTATGATTTCAATGAAATTGATCCTAACTACACACATACATACATATAGTCACACCTTTATCCCCGGAGGGTTAGGCAGAGATGAATAAACACCCACATTTCTCCAATCAATGAATTTGGTCCCACGTAATAGGGGGTGACCCTATTGCCACCTTCCGGGCACTATTGATGACTCAAGCCATGCATTTAAGACCGAGTCTAGGCTGTCTGTTTGATGTTAAACAGGCCTATCCCTTAGTCACCTTGTACGTTATTTGAAGTTGATCTTAACTTAATTCTTTTATTAACGTCAATTAATCTTTCATTAATAATAAATACTTCATTCATCTTGTCTAGCTTAGATCCAAAAAGTTTTATACTGTCTGTAGCTATATTTTATCATGGATTGTGCAAAGTAATTACATCTAACCATTAATAAATAATGTTAAGATATATTAATCTAATTAATTAGATAGGAATACTATCATTTATCGTTCAAGTAACTTAATTGCGTTGAATGAGGCCTAATCACCTAGATATTATCTAAGCAGGGGTAAAATAACTTGGTCGCGCAGAAAATCACACTATTTTTATATCGGCCTTGTAACATAATAGTCATAATACTAACATCCTTAATAGGTTAGCAGTTTTATTGATTTTATAATGTGTTTTGCATATATTTAGGCTACATATTTGTCTTTAAAGCTCATGACTATTAATATTCTTAATCTACTACTTTAATAAAAATAACTGTTGTAATAATGTTATGCCAAAAGAAAGGTCAGAAGCCATTAGTTTTGAAGTGAAGTTAAATAAATAACTATGACTCTGTCATTAGTTTAGATTGAATTCACACAGAAATCACTATAATTACATAAAGTATTTTTTTTAATTAAACAATGTCTCTGAGTTGAAACTTTAAAATTAAATGGTATAGAAGACGAAACCCTGAAAGGAACTACAAATATAATTTTGATGGGGTTATTTTTTGTAAGACGACACCGGACACATGCTGGCATTCATACATTTATGTGTCACACCACAAAGTATACTTACCGGCAATAAGTAGAGTGGATAAATTCGCCTAAATATGTAATTTGTGGAAGATCTATAGTCTGAACAAAGTCAAAGCTGGTATTTAAGAACATTAGTTCAATAAAGAAGCTTACCTACTTATTGGTAGCCCATTAGACGACCAGTTTTGTATGTTCGACCTTTGTAACTGTTGTTTATGTGTTTTGCGATTTTGTAATTACTTCGAGTAGCTGTAATGTATTTATATGTAATGTTCTTAACATCATGGGTTTAAATTTATCCCACTATAACTGCCGTCTCTCATGCGTGTACAAGATTTACGTCCTTAAGTGTTAATGTTCAGCTTGGCTAGCTTTGAGTACCGTTCCATCTTTGCTCGTTTCTGTGTTGTTTATATATCGTGATGTCTTCCACATTTAGTTGCTAGACTTCTTCGAAAATCAAAAGCTACCTTTACTAGTTGCGTAAGTTCATCAACAGGTTTCCATGGACAGTGCGAAGATCTGAAGATAAATTAGTTCGTGGAAGAGAAAATATCATCTATAAGTTTTATTAACCTCGTGTTGTTGTCCCGGCGGTGAGTAGGATAGCCAGAGCTCACTGGAGAGTTTTTGTGCTATCAGTGGGAAGACCAAAAGCTTGTCCTGCTTTGTCTTTTACACTGACGGCACAGAAACTCTCAATGCTTACAGGGTTGGCAGCGCGAGTGTGACTCCCTTGGTTTTGCACACGTCCATAGGCCATGGTAACCACTTGCCATCAGATGGGCCGTGTACTTGTCTGTCACGTAAGTGCTATAAGAAATGTAATGAAAAAACTAGACCATTATATGTCAGACCTAGCCATTGACTCGAAGAAGAAGAAGTGAAAAAACTTGAAAAAACTCTTGCTACCTCTATATGATGTCAAAGTGAAAACATTCCTGAAAAGTACAATCATAATAAGCTTTTACTCGCAAAGATGTTGACAAAAAAGGCAATTTGTTCATCCACTGAACGATTCACAAAGTACTAGATGTCTTTCTCTTTACAGACTCTTCACTTTATAGCTTAACGAATTGTTGTTACACCTAAATATGAGGTACTAGCTGTTGATGTCGATTATTGCAACAAAACATAGCCCATGTCCTTTCTTTGGGTCTAATCTACCCCTATACCAAATATTATCAAAATTGGTGCTGCGGTTTTAGCATGAAAGCGTAATATACAGACTGAGGCTTTGGCGAGGTGAAGTCAAATTGGTGTAACCTAGATAAAAAAACAGACTGACAGATATTAGTATGGATTCAATAGATTACCCCTCAATTGCAATTAATCAACATAGATATAATATTAGCTGAC
Organism: Eilema griseolum; assembly: GCA_963662185.1. Taxonomy (NCBI): domain Eukaryota; kingdom Metazoa; phylum Arthropoda; class Insecta; order Lepidoptera; family Erebidae; genus Eilema; species Eilema griseolum. The sequence continues at coordinate 28,410,215 of OY759237.1, read as the reverse complement.
ACCCTATCTCCTGTACAACATACACACAGGCAGTTATAAATCCTGTGAGTCAGTGCGCGCAATAAATAAGCTGTACGAAACACCTGGTGGTTGACGGACTCCTACGTGCACCAGCCAGCCCCCCGTCGGGGTTTGACACATGGCCGCTAGTGCATTGTGGGCCTTAGCCATTGATTGCTGTCTACACTACAAACTCAATACTTAGCCAGGTATCGTATGAGTGTTAAATTTGGATTGAAGGAATTACTACAATTACAACTTTTATGAAATTGTTTTAGGAATATGATGCAGAGCTATTATGAAAAGCAGACTGTTGCGACCCTGGCCTGAGAAGTAGCCTATAAGTTAATATTTTTGTTTATCTGTAGGTACCTAATTTCATTTAGATCCGTTACAGTCGGTCTGGGGTGATTGTGGATCAAACATCCACTTTTGCATTTTACAATTTTTTAACTTACTAACATAAACATAATCTCACGCCTATATCCCCGAAGGGGTAGGCAGAGGTGCTAGCACCCACATTTCGCCAGTTTATGTTTAGGTCCCAATGTAATAGGTGGCGAGCCTATTGCCATTAACCGGGCACTTATAAACTTGCGATAAATACACACATAACTTCGAAAAGCATCGAAAAGTTATTGGTGTGTGCCATGGTAAAACCTGGGACCGAACACGAGACCTCGTCTCAGCAGTCCATTACACATACCACTTGGCTACCGCGATAACTTACTATTACTTCTTTATTCTTCATCTTCACCTTAGCGTTAATTCCAGTCGCATCCAAAGCTTTCATCTCGGAGCCTGGGGTCCGCTTTACCAGTCTTACTGTGGAGATGGCTGAACTTCGATATTTTCCATGAAGCGACTGCACAAACCATCGAAGCATTGGAGTTAGACCAGTTGTAAAACTTTTTAGGGCTTCAACTACCCGTGACAACTGTCATAGATGTTCATATGACAACCGGTACCGACCAATGGCATAACATGCTCTCCGAGGCACCAGACCAATGCAAATATCCATATTCATGCATATAAATATTTGCAATGAGCAGGGATCGAACCCGCGCTTCCAGCGTAGCGACCGCGTTCACTACCGCCACGCGACGAAGGTAGTCGATTATTACTTCATTATTACTCTATATTGGGTCCCGGTAGAACACAAGGGCCTTCGTATGAATGTTTTTTTATACTACTTCGGTGGCAGACAAGCACATGGCCCACCTGATGGAAAGTGGTTACCGTGGCCTATGGACGTTTGTAACACCAGAGGAGTCACAGTCGCGCTGCCAACCCTGTAAGTACAGAGTTTCTGTGCCGTTAGTGTAGAAGACAAAGCAAGACAAGCCTTTGGTCTTCCCACTGACAGTACAAATTCTCCAGTAAGCTCTGGCTACCCTACTCACCGCTGGGAACACAACACGAAGTTATTATAGCCGCGGTATTCTGTAGGGCGGAGGTACTTCCCCAGTCGGACTGCTCAATTGGGCGGAAATACCGCCGTGTCCTACCCCCTAACAAAAATAATAATGAAAATGGAATGGCATATGTGTGTTTGTATCTCTGTGTATTGGCATAAGGCGATTAAAGGATAATGCAGTTCTCGATCCGATATTAAATATACAGACCATGGAAATGTGCCTAATTGACGGAAATAGGTTAAACCTTCACATCGCAATACGCTTATGACAGTTGTAATTGCAGTTTTAATAGGTGCAACAAATCAGGATACAAAACAAGTATTCTCTGACAGTTTACCAAGTAGACTTATCTACAGCCATTAAAGTAATTGAAAATCATTCGCTGTATAAATATATCGAAACAATAAAGCTTCGTTAACGAGAAGCGTCATAAGCTACACCCACAGGACGTCTCACAAATCTCATTATGTTATTTGTAGCCCGCCGGGCGATTTGCGGTATTGGTGCCGGTTACCAATACCACGGACTTGGTATCAGGCTGGACTGACTTATTACTTTGTGTACTTTAATTGTGTTTACGTTCAGACCAACAGTAAATATATAAACGCTCATTAAACTTTAACAGGAATAACGAAACTATGCTCCGTTCGGTTAGATATTTTTTTCCTTCATCTTAGCGTTAATTCCAGTCGCGTCCGAAGCTCCCAAGGAGGGCCCTGGGTCGGTCGGGGTGCGAGGGATATGCCTGTCAACCTCACCTTCGGCAACCAACAACGACCCTCAATCGCCGTGTGTTGTAGTCGGTTCGAGTCCGGCATAACCTCTCCCACCGGCTCCGGCTGGGGTATCCGTGGGGATTCTTCGCAAGTAAAAGAAAAAGTGCATCCGAAGTTTTCACCTCGGAGTTTAGGGTCCACTTTAGTATTCTAACTGTGAATTTGGTTGAACTACGATATTTCGGTTAGGTACTTAAGTAAAGGTAAACAATTTTGTAGCGACTCTTTTACTATCTCATTTTTGACCCTTATTTTTGAGACTTTGTCTTCAGCTTACCATCAGGCGAGATACAGTCAAATTGACAAGACGACGATCTTAAACTAAAAAACCCATATTGAACAAAAAACTTAGCAAACTAACTGACTAACTAGTGGTTCAATTTCGGTTTTTAATCTTTAAAATAAGTTTCTAAACAGTAAAATATTAATATACTGAATTATTAAATAGAATTTATTTAAAAGAAATGTCAAAATTGTTTACGTTTAGTTAAAAACCTAACAACCTAACCGAATGGAGTACAGAAAACATTTTGTTTTTATTTAATCTTGATAAAAAAATGTTTATGCTCGTGTCTACGATGAAAAATAATCAAGTACGTAGATACATTGATACATAAGTGCGAGCACAAGACAAGAAATTATATCCGTACTTCTACAAGTTGTCTCCTAGATCGCTGTTGGCAAGATAAAACCTGTTCTATGTTATTGCAATCCTTAATACTGATACATAATCTCCACGTGACTTCGTCCGGCCTCCACTAATCATACTGTATTGCAATATGTAATCCTCCACGATGTACGTTGTGTATGTCGTATTGACTTTAATAAATGTATTCCAATAAAGATGGTATTTCCGTAAAGGGTAAATAGAACCGTCTTAGTACCTAGGAACTTCTCATTTTTGTCGCACGATAAAGACCTGCCCCCCTAGATAAATATAAATTCGTATTAAAGAATAGAATAAAGAATGTATGAGATTCGACGTTTATAACATACATACGTCACATATATCCCACACATTTCTCAGAGGAGGTAGGACACGGCACGGCGGTATTGCCGCCCAATTGAACAGTCCGACTGGGGAAATATCTACAGAAGTCCTACAGAAAACCGCGGTTATAATAACTTCATGTTGTGTTCCCAGCGGTGAGTAGCTACCCTGCCAGAGCTCACTGGAGAATTTGTGCTGTCAGTGGGATGACTAAAGATTTGTCCTGCTTTGTTCTCTACACTGACGGCACAGAAACTCTGTGCTTACAGGGTCGGCAGCGCGAGTGTGGCTTCTCTGGTGTTACACACGTCCATAGGCCACGGTAACCACTTTCCATCAGATGGGCCGTGTGCTTGTCAGCCACCTAAGTGGTATAAAAAAAAATAAAAAAAAATTGTCAATATATTCTACACCTTCTTTGTACAATGTCACGTTTTTTTTTAAGCGACGTGTGGAAAAGCACTTAAGGTCCAGTTTTCTGTACAAAGTTTTGGCAAAGCGACTGGTCGCGGCGACGTGATCAGAAGGCTGGTTAACATCTTGCACAGAGGATAAGTAATGCCATTCTGGGAACGTTACAGGTCAGTTATTTATTTATTTTAGTTTATTTTAATATCTAATAATAGTTTCTACGCTGTTAAAGATCCATTTTTTCGGGCCATCTGCTGCGCTACTGTATTGGGTACGAGAAATGTTCGATGCGATCCTTGCGATTCCAATAGACAACCGCAGGATTGATAGCACCTAGAACACCCTTTACTTTTAAGATCTCACACAAGCTTACCTGCAGTAAATAGTAGTGCAATTCTTTCAATTAAGTTTATTATTGTCGTTAATTAAAATATTCCTACTATGTGATCGTTAATAAGGAAAACAAATTATAAAGTCATGAAGATCGAGAGATTTATCGATGTTTACTGAGATAAGGTTACATTGATGTAACATACTACTAATACTAGCAATACCGGCATACAATATGGCGAATAAACGACAATATTGCAATGATTTATGAACAATATTGACTCGTACGAGTATGATAGCGACGCACATAAAGTGGAGCGTGTTGGTGCCCGCCTACCACTTCCTACACCACGTGTCAACAATGGAATGTGGGCCTGTGGAATGCGCACTGCGAAACTCCAGCCAACGCCAACATATTGGTACCCTATTCTACTCGAATAGTTTAAAAATAATCTTATCGATACCTACGACTGGAGCATAATTCTACTTGACAATGACTTTGTAAAGCTGTCGTAACGTCGTGGAAGGTAGATTTCAATTGGTTAACATAAAAGATAGAACTGAAGGTCATTTCTTATAATGAAAAGATGTTCCAAATTCAGTCTCGATCTAATGTTGTTAGATCGAGACTGAATTTTGAACATCTTTGAAATGTGTGTATTTATCGCAGGTTTATAAGTGCCCGGTTAATGGCAATATGCTCGCATTGGGACCTAAACATAAACTGGCGAAATGTGGATGCTAGTACCTCTGCCTATCCCTTCGGGGATATAGGCGTGAGTTTATGAGTTTATGTTATGTTTGTAATTCCAAAATTGTCAAAAACGATCATGATCATTGATAATTAAAATAAATGTAAAATTGTGTTTTAATTTTTATACCATTTAGGTGGCAGACAAGCTCACGGCCCACCTGATAGAAAGTGATTTCCGTATTTACGCAAAACCAAGAATACCGTTTTTGACTTCTAAGAGATTGAGGTTAGATGGAGACTGAATTATGAATATCTTTTTATTACAAGAATATGCTTATGCTTATGTTTCTACTAACCGACACATTTTAAGTTTTTAAAATGTGTCGGTTAGTAGAAACGCGCGTGATTAGTAACTATTCTCCATTCGGCTAGGTACTTAACTGAAGATAAAAAAAGATGAATCTTGTAGTGACTTTTTATAAAAAACACATATTAAACAAATAAACTAGGCTAAACAAGTAAGTAAAAAAATTAGTGGTTAAATCTCGATGTTTAGTCTTAAAAATAAATTTCTAAACAGAAAAATATTTATAAACTGAGTTTTAAAATTAAAAATATTAAAGAGACACTTTAAGACTGTTCACGTTTAGTTATGTACCTAACCGAATAGAGTGTAGTTACGGTTGGTCAAGCCGAATAAGGCCCTGTTCGATAATCGTCACCTGCACTAATAGGTTAATACGTTTGCCATACAAAGTAAAAACTCACTTCGATTCGTGCGCGACTATCGCAAGATAATGGCAGACAATTTATATGCTAATATGATAATGTCCGCAAAATTATAGCTGATATTCTATCGGAAGTCGGTTAAGGTCATTTTTTTTATACAATAAAACGTCTACAAAATGCGTGCCGCATTTTTTCTAATATTGGCACATAAATATTGCCTAAACGTTGTGTAGAAGAATGTAATTAAACATAGTTGGCATAGTTTCAAAAGAGGCTATTTTTGTTTTATGTGATAAACAGACGAAAGGGGCCGACAATTGCCTCGAGCACGTGAGCGATCAACTAATACATTACTTTTGTACTTTGTTCTTTGTACTGTCGAAGGACCGATAGCCGTTGGAGGAAACGAGTCCTAGAGTGGAGACCGCGAGAAGGCAAATGAAAAATCTTTCGTTGCCGATGCGGCAGACGGAGGACCGGACGAAATGATGCACATTGGGAGCAGTCCAGCAGTCCAGCGGTGGACTACGGTGAGCTGTTTGATTGATTGATTGTACTGTAGTACTATTTTTATAATGTGACAATCCCCCCGGTCAATATCGGATTCGAACCGACTAAAACCACACGCCGTCTTGCGTAATCAATTGCCGAGACATATCTTAACGCCACGGCTGAACCAGGGCAATTGAAATAGCCCTCTTTGGTTGATCTTTAGAACTAAGAATGAATTTCACCATTGATAAGAATCGAAATCAAATAATTAGTACACATTAATACACTCAAACTGTGGAATGGACTCCCTGCTGACGTTTTCCCTAGTGCCTACAATATAGAAATAAGGTTTCTTCAGGGTCGGCAGTGCGAGTGTACTGCCCCTGACGTCGCACGCATTTTAAGACCATGGTAACCACTTCCCAGTATGGAGGCCACCTAAGTGGTATAAAAAAATACTAAAAATGGTATCACGTTTAATTGCAAATTCTGGTGACGAACCACCTGGATCTTGACCTTGCAATATTCATTACTCTTAAACGCACAGAGCAAATTGTACTATAGACATAATGTAGGTATCTACACCGTATACAGGCTTAAAAACTAATCAATACACAGGTTAAACGAATTATTTGGCATGTTTGTACGACCAATTTTTTCATACCACCTGATGGAAAGTGGTTACTGTAGCCTATGGACATGTGAAACACCAGAAAAGTCACACTCGTGCTCCCGACCCTTGTATATGTATTTTCACTCACGCGCCATTAGAATTATGAAAAAAAGTGGTTTCCAAAATGTCGAAAAGATTCTCACTAATTTTATTGATAGTTTTGTCATTATTTCGGATCTATAGATACTGTCTGGCGAGAACTTCGTACCTGTATAATAAGGCGACGGGGAAAAGAGTTGACTTAATACTTAAAACGTCTTAACCATCGGCATAAATAAATAGCATATAATTTACATACAACAGACTATATTTTAACCAGTACTGACAGATACGAAGGTCTGTGAATGAGACTGATTGACGTGACCAGTAATTTCAACCGTGTTCAATATAAAAAGGCTAACAGAAGCCACAAAAGGTAAATAGCGATGATAGTAATTATTTTAAACTAATAATAGTCTTGAACCATGTCGCTGTGACATCGAGCAGCCTGATTGCAGTGACGTGCATTCCGCTGAGAAAAATTAACGCTGACAATTTGTTAATGAAGTACAAAATGAAATTAATTGCTACAAGAAAATCGCTTACATTGTTTTATCGAAAGGTGACGACATTTGATGTGTAGTTGAATTTCAGCGAATTTTCAAATAAATGGCCTGCACGTACAGTGTGTATAATTCAGATAGACAGTATTATGAAGTAAAGGAATTTCTATATAGTTTGGTACACAGTTATTGACGTCAATAACAAACAATTATTTAGTTCAAGATTGAGAATAAATGACTCTGACATGAAACAAATGTACATTCTTTTTTTTACACAACTTAGGTGACAGACAATCACGCGGCCCACATGATGGAAAGTGGCTTCAGTGAACGTGTGTAACACCAAGGGAGTCACAACCGTGCTGCCGACACTGTGAGAACTGAGAGTTTCTGTAGCGTGAGTGCAGAACACAAAATCAGGACAACCTTTGGTCTTCCTACTGACAGCACAAAAACTCTCCAGTGAGCTTTGGCTACTTTACTCATCACCGGTAACACAACACGAAGTTATTATAGCCGTGGTACTCTGTAGGGTGGAGATACTTCCCCAGTCGGACTGCTCAATTGTGACGGAAATATCGTCGTGTATTTAGTCTTAAGAAATTACTAGTTGTAAATTGACGTCTTGAAAATGCCGCCGTTGAGTTTGTTGCGCCGTTTCTTCTTCACCTAGCACCTAGAAAATGGTGGTAAACTTAATTTTAGGCAGAATTTAACGTAAAAAAGATGTAATAATGTTGCATTATTTAAAAAAATAAAGTTTTGAATTTGAATGCGTCTTCTACATTTGCCTTGTAAATTTCTTACACCCTTCATAGCATATTTTGTTCATAACTTTGCAGGTAAACTTCTAAAAGTCAGAGGTGCACGACCTGGGAATGAACTGGACTTGACGTTAGGCGCCAACGGCTACACCACTCGATATCTATGATATATACTAACAATATTGTAGTACTAATCCTGAAATATCGGCAATAAACTATGATGGTTGTCCATGGGTGACGGTCACGCAACCTGACACAGCGCAACATTGTTGCCTTAACCTTTTGCAGTTATGGCAGTTGTATTAATTACAAATGTCTTAGCCAGTAACTGCTTCACCCAGAACTATTTGCATTTTTATGACACGTGAAGTTAAAATCATGATATTATTTTCAGTGTGGTTCCGGTAAAGAAATATATAAGGTATATTCCAAATCTAATCGTAGATATTATATAAAGCTGTGACTAAGGGACATACTTATTCTCTGTTCATTTTATTTAATGTGTAGGTTGTACTGAGAGAGCAGAATTTGCCCAGACCGAACACCTGCGGTACTCCATCTCCTAGCCTATACGGTTATTTAGTATCGACTATAGAAACACTTCCATAATGTTTAAAAGGCCAGACCAGTTCCTTGACTCCGAACCGCAAAACTCAAAGTGAAATCCTCTCTTTAAAAACCTACAAAAGTATTAAGTGAGTGATAATAACATTCCGGGAATGTGTGAGCTTTGCATCTACGGTCGTCTTGATAGCGTGATAAACGTCCCATAATCCCGAACACTCTTCATAAGCTCGTAAACAAATCACCAACTATCCAGCCGAAGCCGTTCGATTCAATTCCCTGTTCCCATAACTCGGAACATACCAGAAAGCGATCCCACAAATCATTTTTTCCATAAACATGTTTTAACAGTGACAAACAACGGTGTAAGCAAATAACGAGTTGCGTACGGAGCTATAAATAACAGAAGAGATATTTATTTTTATTGCTTAGATCAGATATAGATAGAACGGTGAAAGGCCAATGTGTATATGTGAATATGTGACACAAATACTATGCTATAAGTGGTTGAGAGATCTCTATGATACGAGTTGCTACGGTAAACTTAATAGCATACTTCTACTTACTATTCCGTCAGATTGATTCACCACGTATGATAGATAGATAGATAACTGTGATTAAGCCAGAAGATAAAGGATCAGTGCTAGCTGGTAATGCGAAGATTGTTGTGGTCTTCGTTATGAGGGGCATACCTCGCGGCGATATAATAAGATCGTCAGGTTTATGTACACGTCACAGAACGCCAATATAATGCCTCTGCAGAGTATCTTAGTTCTTTTTTAAATATTTAGTCCGTCAATTGACTGCGTCCTGCTGCAGGGCTCTCGAATTATTTTTTATGAACTCGAGAACTCTCTCAGTGTAAGCTGCATTTGACATACTGAAGTATTCTAAAGTTTGTCTCGGGGCTTGCGAGCACTGAATATATTTTTGGTGTTTGTTGGTGAGACAAGACTTTCTGGTACCAATTACCGATTCTCTTGTGGCGGGAGATGTGCATAAATTTCATTTTTTTTTAATCACACCCAGTAGCCAGTGTATGTTTTTAATCAACATTCCGATGGTAGTGCTGGGGTCGTTAATGTAACTTAAGTTATAGACCGATTTGCATAATTAATATCTCTATAACTTGTAGCAGTTTTCTCTATACTTATAAGTGAAGCCGGTGCATGAGGAAAACTGGAAACTGATCAGAGCATAAAGACTGTAACCGGATTTGATACTTAGTCAGTAGTAATTATATTAAATATTAAAATTGATTTATGAACCATCGTTATTCGGTAAATATGACCACGGCTATTAGAAAATTCTTTAAGACGCTAAAAAGTATTTAGTTACTCGTAATTCAAGTGGCTCTTTTTTGGGTTACTAAGAAAGCAAATAAGAAGACTGTTCATTAGATGGTAGAAATATTAATAAAATTATGTCAGGGAGCGACTTAAAAAGATTGATTACATTATTGTGTAGACAACAGGATTGGTTACATTATTGTATAGACAACAGTTTAAAAATTAAAAATTCTAACTAAAAATTATAAACTAGATACTCGTAATGTTCATCCAAGAAAACAAGACATGATTTTGAAATGTTCAACGACGCAGGAACATTACAATCAATACTTACTTTAAAATTGGCCCTAAATCTGCTGCGCCCTTAATTCCGCTCCACTTGGCCCAGCTTATAACGGGGAAGTTAAAAAATAACCATTTCAGGCTTGGCTAGTTCACCTTGCCGTCGCCGGGGGTACAGCAGAGATTAAGCACCACCTATTTAGAGTGAAAAGATTACGCAATTACACGAAAGAATTGGATTACTTTCAATAGTCTCGCTGGGGGCGATTTGACGCGCCATGTTTCCGCATTGTGAAATATTGGAAGGTATCATATTGAAAACTGTGAGAGGAAATCCATAGCAATGCGGTATTAAAAAAAACATTGCCCCTAAAGACTTAGATTTTGCTTAAAATTTAAATATTCAAGTAAGATTGTTAGTATTACTTGTCCTTAAAACATTGTAAACGCATATAATAAGCAAAAAAAAAGTCGATAAATGAGCACCTTATTGCTTTTGAGAATCTAAATTCGAAGCTAATATTTTCTGTTTCATATTCATCTATTCCATTGAGTAGCTTAATATATGTACAACTGTATATAAACCAAAATTGATTTTAATTAATTAACTTCTTTATGTTAAACCTGTCAAATCGAAAAACATAATATTTATTAGACACATATTACAATTGCGCACGTACGATATATTAGTTTTAGTGACTACAGTAGACCTATAAAATTGAACTAAAACACATAATTGCAAATGAACCGGCACAGAACTATATTAGTTTCGAGAAGGCCACTAATTAACCAACGCAATTATCTCCGTCGATGCTTTTACTATAATCGACACAATCGTTACTAAATTAAAACAATTAGTTTGATTACAAACAAACAACTAAATTGTGCAACCAAACGATTATAATGTGTCAAAATGCCGCAACCTAAATATTTGTAATAATCTTCAAAAGGTCAGTTCCTTTATTTCTTTCGATAGCAAAGTTCACCGAGGTAAGTAAAGCCGAATCCAACTGAACCATCCATCACACCGTTTAAATAATAAATAAATCAGTAATAATCTCCAAGTGGGTCGGGGAACAACCACCGATGTTATTTACAACCTACAAGATACGAACATAAAAATCTAATGTACGTTTGTGTGCGATAAATCACTCAACGTGTACGATATAAGGCAGCTTGAAGGCCCGGTTTGATGGCGAAAATTCCACTATTTCGACACACCATTCCCACAGAAGATCTCTCCGGCGTTTCGGACATAAATATATGGTTGTCATAATATTCATAATTATATGACAGATTATAAATGTTATTTGAGTCCATGAGGATATATACTTTAGTGTACATCTGTAGCAAGTGACACAAGGTTACGCAATAGAAAGTAGAAATTGGTGGCAAAGTTAACCCGTAAATATTCATGATCTGTTTTATTGAAGTTGGTGTTTCAAACGACAAGTGAGATTGTAGTTTTTGCCGCGTGTAGTAGTATAGTTTTTCCACTGATATTGCTGAAATCAACGACCATGTGTTGACTGAAATATAATAAAGGCGGAGTTCTAATACTATTTATTGTGAGATTTAACAAAGATAAGCAAAATAAGCACACGTTCCCATAGGTAAATTGTGGTTCAAATCCACCAGATACCATAAACGTATGCAACAGCGCATAATATTATGGTCTAATACACCTGTCACCTCCGGGGACATGTTGTAGGAGCATAATTATTATAATGTAGCTTTAAAATTAGTTGTCGGATATTTTTTTTCTTATTTAATTAAAAACTGTTAATGTTCTCAGAGATCAATTTGTCCATATTATGGTGACTACAAATAGCCGAACTTGAAGTGTAACGTTCGTGTTTAAGCCTCTGCATATCCCCTAAGATAATTCCATTAGTAATAAACCATTCTTGGTATTTTACTTTAATTTGATTTTGTACTGCTGCAAATTAATTTGCGGATAAATTTTCCTTTATGTTCCACCTTGGGGGATGTTTTTTGCATGGAGGGGTGTCGTTTAGTTTTTTATCGGATGTATTTAAAGATCCCTCGGCATCCGTGGGGTTAAGTTGTATGACTTTAATACTTCCTTGTCGCACGTACTCGGTGAGCGAGGGTTGTGTAGTATCGTTAGGGTTGATTCGAAATACGTTTTGTAGTTTGCAATCAGAAAGGATATTTATTATGTTTACCGATAAGCATTTTCTTGCAATACCCTTGTGTTTATATTATGAGACATATTTTTCTTGTACCTCGCATTTCGTTTTCTCCTTCACGAGTTATTTTTTACAATTGGTCTCATTAAAGTTATGTTCAATGAGGTTGACCCGGTCTCTTACTCGGTCCACTTATGCTTTCCTTTCTTCGTGTATCATTCGTTTTTAGTGTCCAAACCAACGCACCTGGTGTTGCATACGTCCATAGGCCACTTCCCATCAAGTAAACTGTGGTATAACACCTAAGCGGTATAAAAAATAATTGGCAAATCTTTTTCCAAAAGGTACTCGTCAATATATTAGATACTATTACTTGATACAAACATCGCGCCATTGTTCGATTGCATGAGCATTTTTTATCTACAACTATTGTTTATTCTTCTCACCAACCGCTCCAATTAAGCTAAACAGCTCATGTTAGCAGTAGGTTCACTTACATGCTACACTGGGTGGGCTTCGAGCTCGTTAATTCTCCACCGACGCCTTGTTCATTAAGGTGCCAACGCTCATAGGTATATCATTGTTCCATATTCAAATGTTATTCAAAATTAATGGCCTTCTTATTTCATCTATCAACATACTTAATTATACCTATCTCTCTACGAACAGAAGCGTGCAAGCGATCTCAATCAGATTTCTTTTTTTGTTCACGTCGCAGCGGGCGTCAGCTACCGGCGTGTGCGCACCAGAATTAAAAAGTTAATTGCTTCGAGAATTCAATTTCGGATTATCTTTTTATTATGTACTTGATATCGATGTGGCTAGATTATCGTTGTTTTAATGCATTGTAAGGATTTATTAGACTTCTATACACTGATAGTGATAGTTAGTTTTTGTGTACAGCGATATTCGGTTATACAACGAAGATAATAATAATGAAGTGAACTTTTCAATTTATTGCCCAGTAATTATAAATAGACTCACTATCGTAATCTGGTCGACCTATTTCCAGATACTCTGGGATCACACGTTTCTCTTTTCTTATTCATTCCGGTCAGATTACCAAGTAATCCATTTTCCTGCATGTCATTTTCTAAAATCTTTACGTTTTGTATTTCACATAACAATTTTTAAGTGACTATAACTGACAACCTCATCAATTTTATTAATTAAAGATTGAAAACTTAATGAATGGTATAATTATCAAATTCTTAGTGTAATTTTATTTTAATGTATTATAATTTGTGTAATTTATTATAATTATTTTATCTTACGCTTGATCTTAATATTTGCACGCCCTAATGGCAGAACATGAACTTGTTGAACATGGTTGATGTTTTAATTTTTATTTTACGCTGTGCACACTTATGAACACTCATGTTTAAGTAAAAACAAAAAATTATGATGTTGAAAAAACTAATTTCCACTTTCTTATCAAGTGCCTCATATACTCATTGATTAGATCCTAGATTGATTGATTAGAAGCCGCGTAGGTACGGGCAGAGTAGAATATGACCATCACATCTCTTCCCATGCGGTATCGTACATGGTGACTAAGAGATGGGGCTGTTTAACATCAGACCGATATATACCTACAGCCTAGACTCAGCCTCAGATGCATGGCTCGAGTCAACAATAGTGCCCGGAATACGGCAATAGGCTCACGTGGGACCGAATACAATTATTGGTGAAATATGGTTGTTAATTCACCTCCGCCTAACCCTCCGGGGATAAAGGCTTGATTATGTGTATGTATGTAGATGCTTATGAGATCGGACACATTAGAAAAAAAAAATAAACAAAAGGAAAATATATATTTAAAGAGACAAAAATTATGTTTTACTACCGTCTGTATAACAATCCCGTTAGAAAACAATTACAATCTTTTTTAGAAACTATGAAACTATATTCGATGCTAACTTCAACTATGTCGTATAGTATACCATTTTTTACCTAATTATTTGAAATCGGTGTATCATGAGATCACTTTAAAATATTCCTGTCAGATGACATCTTTTCAAACACTCTTTTCCTTGTTTTGGCAACTTTCACTCAATCCATTTATTTTTCTTGAGTCTACCCCTGCTTCTAAAACGAACCATAGTGACAGCTTTAAAAGCTAAAGTCTCAAGAAAAAGGTACTTAATAGTAGTAATAGACATACATAACTATCATACTATATCCTTCTTCCTACAGTCCCGGGTCCTTTAAGCGGGGCGTGAAAAAGCATATGATGAGGCCGTCAAGCTGAGTGTCACCATTGTCACACGGTATGTGTAAGTAATGGTGACCCTCTTTTCTGGGACTTTGCCTTCAGCTTACCATCAGGCAGGGCGAAGTCCAATTGACGTGTCCTATATATAAAAATAAAAAAAAACTATCAACAATTAGCAAACGCACAGAAGCATGTAACGTAAACAAAACATCAATTCTTAAAAACGTTTCGATTAAAATCGCTCAAGTTTTATGACCTTGTACTTAAGGGATCTTGCATATTGCTAGTTCGTATAAGAATTCTTAGTTCCCTGCCGAGGGTAACCTAAATTGCCGTAACAATAAGGGTTCGACTCTAAGGGAGACTTTTTTTTATTTTACAGTAATTTCCCATTACATTTTACGTGAGTCAGTTGCGTGGGGTGAACTTTTTGCGATTGCAATTCTTAACCGCTGTTCCATTCTGTTTTATGATTGTCTTAAGTGGGCAGCCATGTCTTTAATAGAATGTGTAATTATATTTATAGCACTCCGGGTAGATGTAAAAAATACCACTCCAATAAGCCATGAAAAAGACTATCAATCACAAGTATCCAGGATACGATGGCTAACTGCGAAATCAAATGCGCACGCATTACGCTCAAAGACCAACCAGAATGTGTGGGATTAGTATTTGTCGTTTGCCGTTGAAAATGAGGCTTTTTATGGCCCACCGCCCGCTGCTCGCTAATCCTACGCCAAAAAACACAATAAGCTATATCGTGACGTCACAGGAAGAATGGCACCAAAATTATTATCCTAGTCTACGGAGCCCTCGCGCGATCTCTGTAAAGCGTTTGATAAAGTGGATCACAAAACGCGCACTGTAATATAAATAAAAACGGGCCCATAAGTGGCCCTCGCGGTAAGCCGCAGTCTCAGCCCCACGCCACATCGCGAAAGTGGTTTCATAAGCTAACCGTGCGAAACGCCTTCTCAGTTGTTATTGTGAAATATGAATTATGAAAATAATAAAAAATAAAACGGCCGGGGTAGAGCGGGGTAAAGCGCGCCACGCGGCGGCACGTGCGCGCCTCGGAGCCAACCAAAATATTGAAAAGTTTAACCACACTGTATTGTGAACACGCTGTACACAGCCACTCGGCGGCTTTCAATGTGCCACGTGACTGTCTTAATTTCATCAATTAAAGTGAGAAATTGTAATCGAATTACCTAGTGTGACATATTAGGTGAGATGAGAGATGAAATGGACCGTTTATTTTCATAGCTAAGTACGCCTTCGGTCTCACCAACAAGTATGAATGGAATAAATGAAGATTGTTGATCCCAAAACTGAACATGAATACAATTAATATATAATCTACTACCGTTGAAACTCAGTGGTAGTTTTTTGAGACATCCATTCTTAACTTATTGTATATTTCTATATAGTTAGTAGAACTACATTACTTTGATATCGCATTCATAGAAAGCAAAGAATTCTAATAAGAACCAAGCGTTTCGGCGACTTTTTCTTTGCCGCAGCATTAAGTCTTGGCATTCTTTACCAGCACGTGTTTCCTTCTTGCTATAGTCCCGATTTTTTAGTAGGACGTGAAAAAGCACCTGAAAAAACTGACAAGCTGAGGGCTACCATTATAAGATTGTTGGTGTATGTAATAACCCACTTCATCATAGAGGCGAAGTGAAAACATAATTGTCGTGTTGTACTAACCAACCATCTTTTTCTTCTTCGAGTCTGGGCTAGATATGGCATAATACATTGATAAGATTTTTAATTCTATCGGCATCCACAATACATGTAAAGAGTTCTTAATTCAAACCTTAATAAGACGAGCAGTACATTAAGTTGCGTCACTCGCTATTAACCCGTTGTCTCGCGAGGGAGCACATCCTCTCCTAATAAGGATTATCTCCTACTGCATTCATCCAATATTTACGCGACGCTAACACCATTGTATTAATACTAGAAAAATTTAATACTGTTTGTGTGCCGCGTCGGTCCCGCCACCGGATTACCAGGGGTAGTTTTTTAAATAGGGTTACGTTTTTTCCACCCGTTCCGCAGCCGAGGGTTGTGATAAATGACACATGCACATTTTTCGAAATACCCAATTTTGGATTTAAGTCACCCCAAAGTGGCCGGAGTCGCCGGACAATGGGGCGCGGGGTTTGCGCGACTCATTTACACCGGACGGCTTGTTGAGCGCCAAAGGGTGTTGGAGCCGCTTCGAGGATGCTTTGCGAGACTTAGTATTGCAATTTCTTATCGCGATACATCACTATTACTTTGAAATGAATTGTGCGTAAAATTGCAATTGTAAAAACCTAACGAGTTTGTGCTATATCAACGTATAATTACGAAGTCAGTTGGATCGCTGAAGGAGGCTGTGTTACACTTTTTCTTGTACAACATAGAATTAACGGATCAGTGGTAAATGTAATTTGGTTGATATAACGGGAAAAAGTGTCAAGTGCTAATTATACCCACGCATCGATGGTTCTGTATAAGATTGTATTTAATTAATGTTTCGCTCTAAAGAAAATCTAAGCTGGGTGGGACAACTTTATCTTTATCATTGTAGTATTGTAGTCTCTATACATTGAGAGACGTGACGTCCACTTTACTGAAAATAAGTTTATAATTTATACAATCATGTTAATGAGAATTCACGTGATGATAGTATAGGTACATATATGTCTACCTTTGATTTTCCTGCCGTTTTTGTTATTGAAGTTTGTAATCGCAAAAAGCTACTTGTTTTGTGTTTTAACCCTTTTAGATATGAAATTGTCGTATGCCAAAATTCATAATGGCCTTGACCTAAATTTCAACTTTTTCGCAGCAACATGATTACAAAACTAAACATTTAAAATTAAAAAGTACCAGCAGATATATTCACGTGCTCCTTAGAAGAAGTCTCATAGCAGACAGAATAACAGACCACTAGGAAACTTTTTTTTCCTTTTGTGGTACGGAACCCTATAAAGACCATCAGTGTCGGTGGTCTTCGCCTAACGTGTGAGAGATAGAGGCGTTAAAACGCAAAATTACACTGTCTATCAAATAAGTCTGCACGTGATTGTAGATAAGATGGCATTTAATTAAAGGTTTGCAATTAAACTAGGATTACTCGTCGCGCAAACATACAGTACAAACAAATTTATTGATATAATTAGGCGCTGCTTATAGCCATTCATGTTCGCCACCTTTAAGGCATGAGCATATACCAGCCACCTCATTAATCTTTGGGACAATTTATTGCATCCATTAAACATGCAGTATTCATTGATTGTGATTTATAGAATAGATTTAATTATTATCATTTGATGTTACAATGATAGGGTACTACTAGCCGCGGGAGCTTTCCACAGCATCCTTTTTTTGGATCTCCCTGGATAGTAAGAAGCTGGAATGAAGTCCAGAAGACTTTCTTATCTTGTATATATGACTCTCCATCCAAATTGGATTTCACCAGTTTACAACATAAACTTTAGATCATTAAATTTTTAGTTGGTGTCGTGGTATAACTCACATAATATCTTGGACCTAAGTTGCGAGATAAACGAGGACCTGGTGCGCGGATTGTTTTTTACCCGACTACGGAGAAGCAAAAGAATGGTTATGATACTAACAGGCTATGTATGTATATGTGTATGTAGGTTCATCTGTTCCCTCATAGCTCCTTAACCACTAATTAGAACTGGAAAAAGAAGCATCTTAGTCGTCCGCTGGTTATAGGCTATTATAATGTAACTGAAACCAATGTGGCGCCCTCTAGCGGTCATAAAGTACTCTGTTAAAAAATAAATTTGCGATAAATATGTCGTGTTTGGTATCAACTGAAAGGACTTGATTAGGACATTTCAAATATGTATGAATTATACCTATTCCTTGCCCAAATAATTTAAATAAAAAAATAAGTTAAAACACAACCCGATTACTGAAAAAGTATTAAAAGTATTATACAAGAAAATATCAAGGATGGCCGTGGTCGTATCAACTTATGCCAGTCTAACAAAATAATACATTGTAGAGAAAAGTGGCATACTACCACGGCTATTCTTGATATTTTCTTGTATAGTACTTTTTCAGTAGTCGGTTTTTAATTTTAAACTTTTTTTTAATAATCTATTCTTGGCGAATTTGAGCTTATCCACCGCCGTAGTATCCCGGGCTATTCTCAAAAGACACCTAAGAAACGTCTCATAGAACACATTTCATTTTGAGCACATTTTAGGTCCAAGATATACGTTCTTACACTCACACGCATTCCCTGTTTCGTGCAGATAGTATGGTCAAAACTACGTGCATAAAATACATACGATGTGCACAAAGTGCGGGCGCCCACATGCTATGACTTAATTTACCTTTATATCGTTGAACCTAGGTTTATCAACGTAATATTGTGTATTTGGTTCTTCTAAGTTTGTCAAAGTTTTCGGTATATTTCTAGAATCCCAAGTGGCCCGAAAAACGAGGATTTGGCGCAGTCAGATTGATTTGATATAATCTATGATAGGTGAACTTGTGTTCCTCTGGCGCCGTAGCATCCCGTGCTATCGTCAAGACACAGCGGTAAAGTTAAATGCTAATATAATTATAAATAAATATAATAATTAAAAACATTCCACACAACGCTATATAGACCCATGGTAAGCATAGCTTAACTAGCTTTTGTTATGGAACATACATAAATAAATATGATTACGTCTTTATCCCCGGAGGATTGGGCAGAGGTGAACTAACACTCACATTTCACCAATTATAGAATTCGGTCCCACGTAATAGGCGGTGGGTCTATTGCCGTCTTCTGGGCTAGAGCCTCAGATGCATGGCGTGAAGCAACAATAGTTTGTTACTTCAAGCCATGCATCACTGATGCTGTCTAATGTTAAACAGCCATATCCCTTAGTCGCCTTGTATGACACCGCGTGGGAAGAGATGGGGTGGTCCAAATTCAACTCTGCAGGGAACCACGCGGTTAAGTTATGGAATCTAAAATACGGATAAACCTATTTAGATACTTTTTCTGTAAATGTATTATTCTCTGATCCAGGTGTTTCTATTATTCATAGAAACACCTGGATCAATGCAAATATACATATTCATGTATACAAATATTTACACTGAGCGGGAAACAAACCCGCGCCCCCAGCGTAGCAGTTGAATGTTCGAAATAGACCAGATAGCAAAAAAAAATATATTAGTATTGTTGTAGATGAAACTTGGAAGTAAAACTGGTGTGAGTTCTCTTACCTAATTAACTCATCATTTCTAATAAACTAACACTTACAGACAAACCAATTAATTAATTCAAATCCTTGACGAGTGTAGTGAATTACATTTATTTTCGATATCAAATAATTAAGTTTCTTCAACAATAACTAACGGGAAACATAATGATTGCAATGAATCATTAGACGAGAAGTTTCCGCATCTCTCAACATACCAGCACACTTTCTTCTCGATATTGATACAACTGCCCCGCAAGCCCCGCGAGCCCCGCAACCAGTGAATTATAGTTTTATATTTCCACAACCGCAGCGAACCAAGATAAATGGATAGACGAAAATATCTTCACTATTATTAATGATGCCATTACAAGTGGGGTGAGCACAAATCAAAGTGCCATAAAACAATTTTTAAAGAACGATTAAAGAATTCATGATAGTTTGGCATGACGTGACGTAGCGAATAGTTCCGCTTCGGTGAACGCTCGCGAAGTTTTGTTGACAGAATGTTTGCATAGATTTTGAGAATAATATAGCCATTATGCATGGGTGTCCTATAAGAATTTCGAATAAAAAGGGTTAATGAAAGTCCCTGTGGTCTTACTGAGAAATCCTTAGAAAAAGTTCACGTAGATATTCAACCGGAGCATCGAAAACATGGATTCCATACCTATATGCCTATATCCCCGAAAGGGTAGGCAGAGGTGCTAGCACCCACATTTCGCCAATTTATGTTTATTATTAATTATTAAGTGTTTTCACAATTTTCAATTTGTCAAAATAATATGGATTATTTACACGTATTTTAGAAATATGTATAATATCACTGTAGTTACTTGTATTATTGTAGATGTCCTGTAGAGGTCCTCTTAAGAAAATTTTGTATGCTAGGGATACACACGCAAGGCGGATACCATCCCCGAGCGCACAAAGTGATCCGGGAGATGGTTACCGCCAGGAACAGAGACTATTGCTGTGCGGCGCTGTGGCTGCGATGGAACCTAAATTATGGAAAATTGGATTGAGTATTGGACGGATGGCCAATTTACCAGAATTGGCTATGGGGAGGAGACTAACGGATGCCTACCATGACAATAGGTCTCAAAATTGTAAAAAAGGCATGCGGTGACGGGCCCCATTAAAATAGCCACATAAAGTACGACCATGGAGCATCATACGTTGAGAGGCTAAGATTGTGGAGAGGTGAGTCTGCGGGGCGCAAGTTCGCAGTATACCAGTTCAGTATGCCCCCGGCGTTATGACATTTTACACTTCCAACCTGGAGCATAGGTTCTATTCGTGCAACTACACTCAAGGCCGGCCAATAACGGCAAGCACACAAGGTGTAGGGAAATAAATCCGAATCCTCGGGAGAATTGAGGTACCTGGTGTCGCCACTCACCAACAGCTCGCCACAAGCTGCCTCTTATTATTAAAGTATTATAGGTAAGCTGAGGATTACAGACTTATAGGTATCTATAACGATGACTCTCAATCTCGAGGCTTCATATATAGCTTATCAGTTATATTGAAATGCCCAGCATAAAATAACTTATTTACTTCCAAAAAGCCTCATCGCTCTTTCATAATAACTTAACGACTTCTTTACACACTTTTATAATGAAAAGGTTATGTTTTATAAAGCACATATTTAAATATTTGCTCAAAATCCGGAGTTATGGTCAGTAAACAGTTACGAGGTGTGGTTTAAGGCGACTATATAAAAGTTAGTGTGGACCAGTTGATCGCACTAAAGCCAGGTTATGATCCGCTCCACTCACAAACTCAGTCTTGGTAACGACTGCTGCGATTATCTTAGGAGGAGCAATAGGGTGCAGATAAAAAGGGAGTATTATTAACATACTTGATGGCGAGATGGGAGATGACAGTACAGTTAAATTTCACAGTATTGTAAAAACGATTATTATATTCTTTTTTTTTTACTAAAATTGTTGAATATAGAAAAATGTTGTACTGGTATTCATAATTTTACAACTACCCACATACGAAATATGGCTGAGTGTCGCATTGTTTGTGGAAGAATGTTCTTAACTGTTATTGTGAACCTTTGAGGATGCCGTAAATCGAAAATCAGGTCAGGTCTACTAAAAAATACTGTAGAAAACGTAGAACTTTGTTCTTATTCTATTATATTGGAGAGTAGAAAATCAAGAGGGAAAATTTTCAAAAGAGAAGAGGTTGCAAACAATATAAAAAACACTGTACAGCAGGATGTTTGTGTTAATTTTCATTATCAAGAACTTACCCTCCTTTAAATGCATGTGACTTTTTGAAACATTTACAGAGCAACGTTATTGTCTTTTCCAATCGAATACAACTATCGCCCTGTCCATTCCTTTGATGAATTTATGGGCGTAAGTATATAGAGAAGAAGAACGAAGTGAGTATTGCAAATATAAAACAAAACAATAAGGTATTAGAAAATCATATTGTCAGATATTATCGCTGTCAGACCGCATACATGGTGAAGTGGCGCCTGCGCGGAACATTAGTTTAAAGACTGCGGTCACAACCCTTGCGGTTACGAGGAGTTAATTGTTGCGGTCAATGTAAATGTTAAACTTCTTTAATATAACCAATTACAAATTACACTACTAATGTAACTTTAAAAGTTGGAAGCGCATTCTTTGACCATCGTCTTCATCAAAGGGTTTGAACCTGGTCGCATTCAATATTGGAACATTGGAGCCTTTCTCTAACTCTTTTCACACATCAAGACGCTTATATTGGTTTTGAAGGTTGCAACTTCCACCTGATCTTGGCAATACCGAGAAAAAACCCACGCCGGATTCTCATCCATTAATCAACAGGTATACCGTCATCTTGGTGAGGTTGGGCTCTTTATACCCTGGTGGACCCCGCAAATAAGCTAGTATCATATTTTTTCATACCAGTGAGGTAGTAAACAAACAAATGGCACACCTAATGATGTTGATCGTGTTTGTGGACCCAAACGAGCCTTTTCGCTGAGAGAAGTATACAAATTATCACGCATTTATCCCCAGAGGGCTAGGCAGAGAAGAAATAACACCCACACTTCACCAATCATTGTATTTGGTCCCACCTAATAAGATGTGAGCCATGGCCATATTCCGGGCACTATTGTTGACTCGAATCTGTCTAATGTTGAACAGCCCTATTTCTTAATCGCCTTGTAAGACATCTCGTGGGAAGAGATTGGGTGGTCCAAATTGTACTATGACGAGAACCACGCATATATGCGAATAAAACAATAACATAAGCCCTAAGTTTCGGTTCTCCACTAAAGTGGACAACTCTGAAACTTCACTATATCTAAAGTATGTCGAGAGTCTCTTGTAGTTTTACTAGCCCCAAAGGACGAATGTTCAGATTCAAACACATCCAAAACAGTTCCTACGTGTTCAACAAAAAATGTCCAAGAAAAACTTTTGATTTTATTCACTGTCCGATCATTCAGTAAAAACACCCTCAATACGAAAAAGAAAATGGCTTCCTGGAATTCCTCTCAACCCTTCTAACCGTTAATAAATGTCACGGCGAGACCGTTGACACTTGGGGTGACCTCGCAGCGGCATCTGCGCGGACTGTCCCGCTAAACGGTGTCTCCGCGGACCACTTCCGATGTTTATGGTCACTGTGGTAAATTTTATAGACAAGTGTTAGTGTGGTATAAGGTGTTTGGTGTAGTGCGTCGAATAACTGAGAATATCGTGTCGATTTTTTGTTTTAAATATGCGTTAAATTTAAGTTTAAAAGTATATTATTAAAGACATGTTTTTTAAATTAAATTTAAGTTATAAATCACCACGAACAAGACGGTGACTCCCGCTCCGGCTCGTTTCTGGGGCAGAGGATCGCGATTCTGCGAAGCAACGTCGCAAATAATGATGTGACATTTGTATGTTTTTGTATAAATAAAACTTTGAGAGGTTATAAATGGATTTGGGAAAAATACTTAACTAATATCCAGACTTATGTGCGATATGTGGTGTCAAGCCATTCTCATGTAAGTGATCTATTTGAAGTTAAGCGGCTGCCACTCCCATAAAAGCCAAGCAAAGCTAATAAACCAAGTTATGTAAAGGAGTTTGAAGTCAAGGCTTTAAATAGAAGCTTTTAGTTCAATTCCAGATACGTGCCCTACAGACATTTAAGGTTTAACTTGCGATTCAAGAATTTCTTCCAGATTTTGGTCAGAGACCAAGATCCACTCTCCTACTCCTAACTTTAGTAGGAGTGAGTACCATCTGACCTTCCAACCCTGAGCGGAAAGCCGGTCCCAGAGTTTCTTTTGATTACCAACAAATGTAATGTGCAAGCCACGGTTGGTTAGGTAGGTTGCCTCCTGCCCCGAAGATCGAGATGGGTCCCAACTTGCGCTTCATGGATGACTAAGAATTGTTGAACCTTGAACAGTATTATTAAACTTAACTTAGAAGAAAATATCTGCAATTAGTATCCAACTAGAAGGACTTTTAAAGACCCTTAGTCATGCTTCCTTTCAACGTACAATGTTGTGAGATATATTGTTTCTGTCAATACGAGGTTAATTGTCAGTTCCTCACTGAGGGCCATTTTTTACTTCATTTTTTATAGGAAAATTGCTGCTTGTTAAGTTTGATGTGTTACTGACGCTTGTAAGGGGCAGCAGGATACCATTATACCGAATGTACCCATTTAGGGTCCTGTTAACGTAAACAATTTTCACCTGCTGGCTGCTAATCAACAGAACGCTCTGACGCAGTCTTCCTTCTGGGGATTGGATGGTTCGATGGCAATAATTCGAATAAATCGAGGAGCGTACCTCAGGGTTGAATGTAAAAGTTTATATTAGGTCCAGTAGGTTACGTTATCATCTGGTTTTAGACGCTTTTTTAACCTTATTTCCCGTGAGGAACCGGGATGTGGGTCTAGTAATTCATAATTCAACTAAATGAAAAAAATCTTCCTCCAGTAGCTCCCCAACGACCTATTATTAAATATTTGTAACAATAAATGACAAAACGCCCGACGAGTGTGGACGTTATCATGTCAAATCGATGAATTGGGGCCCACCTTTTGTGGACGCCTTTTGCTAACTGCGTTAAATTGGCCAAAAGTGTAGTAATTAATATAAAGTGCGAAGGTTGAAGTGTGAACTAATTGCAATAGGTATCTGTACACTTGATTGCAAAATATGCTCGAGAATTTTAAATAATTGCAAGGATTTAGTTTGGGTATCATAGTTGTATCGATATGGTTGGCATATGGATCAAGCATAATTATCTTGATTTATACATAAATTATTTTTTTGTTATACCACTTAGGTGGCAGACAAGCACACGGCCCACCTGATGGAAAGTGGTTACCGTGGCCTATGGACGTGTGTAACACCAGAGAAGCCACACTCGCGCTGCCGCCCCTGTAAGCACAGAGTTTCTGTGCCCTCAGTGTAGAAGACAAAGCAGGACAAGCCTTTAGTCATCCCACTGACAGCACAAATTCTTCAGTGAGCTCTGGGTACCCTATTCACCGCTGGGAATACAACACGAAGTTATTATAACCGCGGTAATCTGTAGGGCGGAGGTACTTCCCCAGTCGGACTGCTCAATTGGGCGGCAATACCGCCGTGTCCTACCTCCTTGGGCGTGTTCCTCCTTGGATACTATACTAATTGCACCTTCCTTCCTTGGATACTGGTGGCGCGATTCTCATGCCACCTGAGCTAGTGGACTGTATTTCGCGGGGGATGAAGTTAACATGTTTCATATGACACTTTACACAACAAACAAGATAGGTGATCGGGTTGCCGCGGAGGTGGTTTAGGCATTGAATGCAACCCGAGAAATTAGGAGAGGATGCACTAACCTTTACGAAGCCACGTGCTGTCATAGCCAGTGCACCGGTCTTCTCTTCCTGGCTCAGGAGTTGCCGCCCACATCACTAAATCACTTGAGGGACACACGAGAGGCACAATCCGATCGGTAAAGGTCTATGAAAGCGGTTAAATCCAACAAACATTATTAATTTCTGAGAGTCGCGTGCGCTGCCGCCATTGTTTATTAGTTCGATGCGGAGTCAAGATGCGGCTATTTCAACCATTGGCGGGGCGAAACTATTGTTATCTCACTTTAGAGGTAGTGCGGGAGGGAGATGGGTATAGGGAGCGTGTGCTCAGCGTCAACCAATTGAGACGATTTGAATTTACTACTACTGGCGCCACCATTCCCCCCGGCTTGAAGGGTTACCTTCAAAACGAAAAATGCGGAACAAATCTAAAGTCTAATCTAAATCTAGGTTTGGGAAATAACAACTAAAATATAAACCTAGATTTGAACTCGTGCCTACTGCTGGCTAGGCAGAGGGCAGAGGCGAACAACCGGGCGCAGATACGATCCGGTTGCGGTTTTAACCCGTACAACACGAGTTATCCCGCGGGAATCGGGAAAAGCTTCCTCTACTACTCCTAGAGGCCAATGCAAAGGAGGCGCATTCCCAGTCATAAGGACTACCACCGTACCTACAGTAATTGGGTTAGATGGAGTATTCCATTTTTGACGCGACTGCAGCGTGTGCAAACAATCGGTTCTCCAACGATTCCAAAACGATTGAACTAATCTATCCAAAAGAGCGTGACGAGTTAGAAGGTGCATTCTATCGTCATCAACATCTATTGCGGGCAAATATTTTAGCGTACTTAAATCACCGGTCAACTCTATATGACCGCGCGTAGATAAAATTCTCAAAAATCGGCCTACATAAACAACACAACGCAACAGTCTCGACCAAGACGAGACGCGATTAGCCAACAACAAAATAAGGGACTCTTCACGTGGGACCGATACAACAAGCGAGTGCTTCTTCTCCTCGGGTGGTTCGGAAACCGTAGTGGGATTGAATTGACTAACTGGCCACTTATCTAACGCTGCATGAATCCAGGACGGTCCACTAAACCATAACAGGTGATCTAAAATTTGCGAAGGAAGCAATCCACGAGAGAGACAATCGGCTGGGTTGTCGGTGCCAGCAACGTGAAAGAGATTTTGTGGCGCTAATTCCGATTGAATTTTTGCC
The DNA here is from genome assembly GCA_963662185.1 of Eilema griseolum. Classification (NCBI taxonomy): domain Eukaryota; kingdom Metazoa; phylum Arthropoda; class Insecta; order Lepidoptera; family Erebidae; genus Eilema; species Eilema griseolum. The sequence continues at coordinate 28,383,602 of OY759237.1, read as the reverse complement.
ACTCTATTAGCGACGAATGTGTCCCAACGATGGGGCGAAGAGTGGGCCCAACACAAAGCGACTGTTGAGTCCGAAAAAGCTAAAATTCTACTAATATTAATGCGACTACTACAAGCATTGGCGATAGAGGTGATCAATCTAACTAACAATAGTAAAGCGCATAGCTCGAGGCGTGCCAGAGAGACGACCTTACGGGGAGAGACCTTTGATTTCGCGCTTATAAGGCTAATTGAAACCTTACCTACATTCGAGACATGAAAATAAACTACTCCTCCATACGCCTTCTCACTAGCGTCCGCGAAGCCTACTACCGTAACAACACTATGTTGCGATATACCTACATGACGCGGAATTTGTATTTGGTCAAGCACAGAAAGTTCTTTTCTAAAGCGAGCCCACAACTTAGCAATGTTGTCGGGCGCGGTGTCGTCCCAATCACAATTGGAAAGCCAAAGCTCTTTTATAAGTAGCTTGGCGTACAAAACGACAGGAGCTACGAATCCCATTACGTCCCATATCCGTGCCACACACGACAGGATAATGCGTTTAGTACAAGTTTGCGGGGTCGAACTAATTTTCAAACTAAACGTATCAGATGCGGGCGACCAGCTTAAACCAAGCACCTTGTGCGTATCACTTTCATCGAATTCCTTAACCGAAGACAATCGGTGCGACGGTGGAATCGACTCTAACGCAGTTTGCGAGTTGCTCGTCCATTTCACGAGATCAAATTGACCAGCTTTCATGAGACTTATAACTTGAGCGGCCGTCTCGACAGCCTCGGCCTCGCTATCTACACTATACACGAAGTCATCCATGTATAAGCCAGTCTCAATGGTGGCTCTCGCTTTCGGAAATGCATCGCCCTCGTCAGCGGCCAACTGCTTGACGGTGCGAAGTGCGTGAAAAGGGCTAGATTTAAGCCCGAAGCAAACACGATTAAATTCGTAAACCATTAAAGGTTCTTGCGGTGAAAATCTATACAAAAATCGTTGAAACCTACGATCGGATTTGCGCACTTCAAGGCACAAAAACATTTGTCGAATATCTGCAGAGAGTGCAACAGCGAATAATCGAAAATTTACAATTATTTCAAATAAATTACCTTGAATATTTTGACCACAATACAAAATGTCATTAAGCGACACGGAAGTGCTAGTCTTAGCACTGCCATCCAAAACTACGCGGAGTTTAGTAGTAAGCTTATCTTCTCTAATAACTCCGTGGTGCGGGATAATGTACGAAGGCTGGGTCTCGTCAGTGTCCGCAGGCGCAGGTGAGATGTAACCTTTATCTAAATATTCGTTAACAACCTCATCATAGGCTTGCTTTAACTTTGGAGACGCCTGCATCTTTCGTTCTAAACAAAGAAAGCGTTTTTCAGCGGATACACGGGAGTCACCGAGCGAAAAAATATCTCCCTTGAAAGGGAGCGCGACAACATAACGACCCTGCTCATCACGAGTAGTCGTGCGACAATAAATCTCCTCAGCCATCTTGTCATCAGGGCTTAGGATAGGTGGGACATTGACCTCTTCAATTTCCCAAAACTTGCGGATGGTAGACTCCAGTGGCGGCTCGACGGTGCAACAGAACGAAGCAGTCGAGTGACTAAAACTATTTATAGAAGCGGGTGCGGAACCAATTATAACAAAACCAAGAACTGTTTCCAGTGCGTGCGGAGCGGGGTACGTCGGTCCCCCTTGAACCTTACGTGATAACTGGAGGTGCGGGAGAATCGAAGCGCCGATCAATATATCGACGACTCCAGGAACAGCGTAAGTCTCATCAGCTAAAGGCAAGTCTTTAAATTTCGTTAATAAAGACGTGTCCACCGGGACGGTAGGCAACTGTTCAGTTATTTTATCTATAACGAGCGAATCCATGTCAAACCAAATATTATTATTAAAACGAGATCCAAACCTTGTTTTAACGGTGCCATGAACAGCTGACCGTAAACCTCCAAAACCCTTCACCACTGAGCGGGTTGAACGCTTATTAACATTGAAACCAAGACGTTGACAACAATCTTGAGTAATAAAATTACTTTGCGAAGCGCCATCTAATAGCGCTCGAACAATGTGCGGTTTACCTAATGCATCGACAACAATAACGCGAGCAGTCGCGAGGACAACAGTAGTGAGCGCAGTACTAGCGGACAACGAACACAAGGTGACGTCATTCGCAGCGGTCTCCGGGCGGGCCGGAGCGCGCGCGAGTGCGGGCTGCGGCTGTGGCGCAGGCCGCCGTGTGCCACCGCTCGACGAACCAACTGTGCTCACATTGGATGCGGCGTTACTATTTTCAAAATGGAGTAAAGTGTGGTGTCTCGCTGGACATTTGCGACAACTATTGCTACTATTACATAAAACAACGCGGTGTTTAGTACCGAGACAATTAAAACAAAAATTATTAGCGCGAACAAATTTATAACGATCACTAGGCGATAATTTTAGGAAACCCGGACACTTGTACAATTGCGAATGATGAGCATTACACAAAGAGCAAACAGGTGATTGTACATGTGCTGGTGCGGTATTAACATAAGTGTGAGTTGACTTCAGTGACTTCGATGACGCATCTATTTTGCGTTCGGAACTAACAACTTTCTTCGCGCCTTCATGTTTCGATGAAGAGCGTTGCAATATTTTTATATGCTCGCGAACAAAACTTTCTAAGTCTTCGAACTTAGGAATTTTATTGCCGCGATGATCCGACTCAAATAAACGAATGGTTTCGGAATCTAATTTCTTTAAACCCATATACTTACAAAAATAAGAAGTCGCAGAGGTCATCGATCTTTAGGTTCTTTACGGCGCGAACAGATGATGCGAAAGTATCTAGAAACTTCTCTAAGTTTTGATCGTTACATGCCGTAATGGCTTTCAAATCAAACATCTGATCCAAAAATGCATTAGCTACCGATCTTTTATCCTCATACTTAGCTTTCAAAGTATTTAAAATTAAATTATAATTTTCGGCACTAAACGTAATTCCAGCGCAAACGGTTATAGCTTTACCAGTTAATTTTTCAACGAGATAATGCAATTTTTCGTGATCTGTCAACGAATCGTTCTTATCTATTGTATTCTCAAAACTATCTATAAATAAACACCAATTGCGGATGTTACCATCAAATTCGGGTATCTGAATTGGTGGCAACTTAGGTCGGTCGCGAGTGGGATTGGGTCGGTCAGACGGTTTCTCCAAACTCCTAGCGACGCGTTTGATACGACAATACAAATCGTCAAACGACGACAAGGCCTGATAACTCACTCAGTAATCGGGATTTAAATTTAACTCTAAAACGTTGATGTCATGTACTAAGGATTCGAAATCCGCGCGTAAACTATCCAAGTTTTCTATAGAACACAAGAACGAATCTCTAATAGCCAAATCAGAGGTTTTAAGTGCATTATCACAAATCGATTGTACGCGAGAGTAAATCATTTCTCTTTTAGAGTATAAAAGTTTCAATTGAACTTTACTATCGGTACTACCAACCTTTGGGGGCATTTTTACAAATAAATATCAAACTAAAGTGCGGTAAACAACAAATGAAATGACTTAATCTTAGCGGTACAGAGCAGCGACGCGGCGCGAGCGATATCCGTAGGTAGGTAGGTACTTATGACTGCGAGTGCAAGCTTGAACAAACGCGCATAGCAACAACCAGATCGTACCTACGCGAGCTAGATCGCTGTCTAGGTTCAACTATTATTTCAGGGATTAAGTATTGCGTAATATCTATTCAAATTAAAATACTTTCGTATGAATTTGAATGAAATGCGAGCGAGGTGTAACCGCGTACCTACTCACGTAGGTATTAGTTAAATACGATGCGAGCTAGCGGCGAACGGACAACTTAGAAATTGAAACAAATAAAAACAAAAGCCAAATACGTTAGGTATTACACTGTGCCTATGCACTAGGGTGTCTAGGATACCTAAGATCTAAACCTAAATGCCTAGATGCGGGGTTTTCTACTAAAATAACTAGGTATTTAGGTGCGGTGCGTTTATTCCCAATGGAATAAATGACAAAATGCGAAACTACGACTAAGGATCGATACGATAAGAGAAATGCGAGCGAGGTATAACCACGTACCTAACCTATGTAGGTATCAGGTAAACACGATGCGAGCCAGCGGCGAACGGACAACCCAGAAATTGAAATAGCCAAATGCGTTAGGTATTACACTGTGCCTATGCACTAGGGTGTCTAGAATACCTAAGATCCAAACCTAAATGCCTAGATGCGGGGTTTTCTACTAAAATAACTAGGTATTTAGGTGCGGTGCGTTTATTCCCCATGGAATAAATAACAAAATGCGAGCTACGACTAAGGATCCGGCTCGACCAGGACCAAAAAGAATGGTGGCGCGATTCTCATGCCACCTGAGCTAGTGGACTGTATTTCGCGGGGGATGAAGTTAACATGTTTCATATGACACTTTACACAACAAACAAGATAGGTGATCGGGTTGCCGCGGAGGTGGTTTAGGCATTGAATGCAACCCGAGAAATTAGGAGAGGATGCACTAACCTTTACGAAGCCACGTGCTGTCGTAGCCGGTGCACCGGTCTTCTCTTCCTGGCTCAGGAGTTGCCGCCCACATCACTAAATCACTTGAGGGACACACGAGAGGCACAATCCGATCGGTAAAGGTCTATGAAAGCGGTTAAAATCCAACAAACATTATTAATTTCTGAGAGTCGCGTGCGCTGCCGCCATTGTTTATTAGTTCGATGCGGAGTCAAGATGCAGCTATTTCAACCATGGGCGGGGCGAAACTATTGTTATCTCACTTTAGAGGTAGTGCGGGAGGGAGATGGGTATAGGGAGCGTGTGCTCAGCGTCAACCAATTGAGACGATTTGAATTTACTACTACTGGCGCCACCAGATACTGTACACTTGATTACAAAATATGCTCGAGAATTTTAAATAATTGCAAGGATTAAATTTCAGGCATCATAGTTGTATCGATATGGTTGGCATATGGATCAAGCATGATTATCTTGGTTTATACATAAATTATAATTACGGATCCTAACTGATTTCAACACAAAGTTTCAACCACTAGGGCTACAAACTTATTTTGAAAATTAATGCCTTTTATATTGTAAGCATACGGAAGGATTTTTGGATATTGCTGCCCTTAGAGGGTAAGTATTTTTTAATTACCTATCCTCTTTGCGTGAATGAATTATTGAGATTACGTCGTGTACTAGTTACAATTATCGATCTTATGCAAAGTACTTATCAGCTTTCCTGCTGACTGATTGGCCTGATATTTGGTAGACAGCTTTGGGTACTCAAGATCGATCTGATGCTAACAGCACACACGTAATAATAATTAGTTCGCACAATTGACTCAAAATTGTTTAGATATAAGCAAGAACCAGCAAATGTGCTACGGCAGCTATTATTGATCTTCGGTCATTCACCGCATAATAGTTAGTGTGACAACGAGCCTTCACCAATGATATAATGCACTAACATGCAAATTAGCACATTATTAGTGTTTACGCACATACAGGAGACCATGCATGCAATTACATATCCGTTTTTATAAAAAAAGTATATTGGTATCTGATATCTACTATAATATTGAATTTAATTTGTATCGTATAATTAAATGATTATAATATTTTATTCGTTTACATGTGCAGTAATATAGGTGATGCAAGACACATTGTATGTTTAACTGTTTACTTAATATTTATTTATGTCTGTGCTGTTAATTACTTTGGTGTACAATGAAGAGTTATCTATCTATCCATCTGTCTAATAATTGATTATTAAATATACGTAACACGTTTGAAAGTTAATAAAATTATAGTTTTATTTACATAATGTGCATGAAATTTATCTAAATTAAAATATTAGAACTATGCCTATAGAAATCTGCAGGTTCGGGCATCAAAGATTTCCTCCCTATCGATGTCCACCGGGATGATAGCCAGAAGCCCGGTGGTATTGCAATTGCAATTGCAATGGCAATACCAATCCTTTGCGCAAAGAATAAACCAGCCCGCTGGTCACGGGTAACGTCAATTAGATGTTCAGAAATGTCTCTAAACAAAAGACGGGCACTAGGATCCCTGCGTCTCGACTCCAAGCGCCTCAAATATATAATTGCCACTTAAATTACTATACATGCGCCGTACGAGGATCTCTGCCAACGCAGCAGCAGCAGCCAGTCTACAGTCCCTGGAAGATGTGAAGGAGCAAGGGTGTTAGTACATGTTGCATTCCATCTTCCAAGTCACCAATGACATTCCATCTGACGTCTTGCCATCGTATAATTGTATCATTTTATTTGTGCTTTAGTATTTGCAATGAAATCTAAAATGGATGTCCAGTCAAACAAATCAGTATGTGGGTATGTGGAAAAACAAAATAATATTTTTTTGACATATTAAATTTTACATCAACGAACACATAATGTTTAAGTTATCCACGAGGTAGAAGGGGGTAGCTGACGCACCCAACACAAAAATAAACTTGATCTAACATAACTCTTGTCCACTATCCTAATAAGGGGTAAGACTTAACAAGTTTTTGTGCCAACAATTAGCAATCATGCCTACTTTCATAAATCATTCTAGTTACATAGTAGGTACCCGTTTGTTACAATACTACATATAAAGTAGTGGCGTTACGGTAACAAAGTGATCAGGTTGGTTACTACACACCTCGGTCCGTCGTGAAGACACGCTTCATTGGACGAGGCGAGATTTTCGATGCGGCTGTTTTTTTAAGAATGTCTTTCATATGCCAATTACGGTAGGATGATTGACAGTGAAGTTAACTTAAGACTTGCTGACCATTCTAAGGTTCGTGGAAATATTTTTTTTGGTCAGCTTTGTTACTGGAATTAGTAGTAGTAGTAGACCCTCTTTTCTGGGACTTTGCCTTCAGCTTACCATCAGGCAAGGCAAAGTCCAATTGACGTGTCCTATATAAAAATATATATATATATATTGAACACACGTGTATGCTAAATAACAGTAAAACCTCAATTGAAACCCTATTTAAATTCTGGTTAGCATTAATTAATGTAATGTTCATTGAATTCTATTGAATATGCAGTATAAATTAATAACAATATTGTTTGTTGAATTAATATGTTAAGGATGAATGAACACGTATTTAAAAAATGCACGTTAGTTTATTTGTGGTTATGAACTTTGTGATAAATATTCAAATAATTAGGAGATTGCATTAAAAATAATATATTTCATAATGACAAAACACAAATTTTCACTGTTATAGATAAACTACAGAGTATGTTCTACCCAGGCTCATAGTATTTCATTAATACAAAATTTTGTTAAGAAAGTTGACTAGAAAAAGGAAAAAAATACTACCAAGTTGTAACGAAGTGGCTGTCCAAGAAAAAATCAGAACAAACTTATTTATAGCGATGCAATACTAATTAACTTATAACATCTGCCTCACACACGTCAATAGAACAATAGAAAAACCAACACCGTGACGCGTAAATAAACTAATTTGAACGTTGAACCTTGTGGTCACCCTGACCCCTGCGGCACTCCCTCAGTTATCGACCATCTCAACGGATCTTAGACAACCAAATTAGAATCCTACTAATTTCACTAGACAGCCGTATCCACTAATATAGAGCATAAAAAACACGCTTTATATTTAGCTAAATAACCTTAATCTTAATGTGGGGTTGTAACATCTTTCCGCCATCGCCCTTAACAATCTCATACGAGGGAATTTCAACTTTAACCATTCAAGCTTAAAGTATCATTTTTTGTAATTGAGTATTGGTTGTTACACTGTTTTGAGCGTTTCGTTAATTGATATCTTGTAGTATCTGGACACAGTACGTTATACGAGACGCAAGGTGGTCGCAAGGTGCGCGGTGACCGTTGCACGTGGAAGGTGCAAGCTACCACCCTCAAGTAATAATACTTGTAACGCAGCATAAAAACTGATTAGTGTAACGAAACGGTGACACTTTTCCACATAACAAGGAGATTTATTGATAGTTTCGGTGATGGCTCACTTCCTGCATGGTAATGAGGAGACAGGGTCAGCAGAGAAACAAAAAAGTAATGACAGATTAAACGTCGCTTGGCACGTGTCTTGTTTTATATTCTGTAAAGTGGACGCGTTTGTGGAATCGTTTTGAAAATGTCTTTTAATACGTATATATTTATACTAGCTAATTAACGAAACAGGTGTATGAGGCGAGTGTGGATCGTACTGTTGGAAGGGGAAGACCCAGGCAAACATACCTAGATTTAATCGGGGAAGTTTTAGAAAAGGAGCAGGTCAGAAGTACCCTAAACCAACGAGCATGCATGAAGAATGTAATGAGAGTGAATGAAGCGAGAGTAGTATGTCAGGATCGTAGCAAATGGAGATCCGTGATCTCTGCCCTACCTCTATGTGAAACAGGCGTTATTTTATGTATGTATGTATTCATACTCCATTCTGTTAGGTACTTAACTTCCTTACTTTGACTTACTTAAAAAGTCGGTTAATTAATTCGGTTTATTAAAAAGTCTGTTTAGCAACCGATTTTAAAGACTAAAAACCGAAAGCACAGCTAGTTCGTCTGTTAGTTAGCCTAGTTTATTTGTTTAGTTAGTTTTTTTTAATATCTCTACTGCATTTTACTGTGAACATTCAATAAAGCAGAGAATATAATTGTTATATCGTTTATTTCCTTTGTTCTTAAATCTTTCTTAATCTTTCTTAATCTTTCTTAATCTTTCTTAATCTTTCTTAATCTTTCTTAATCTTTCTTAATCTTTCTTAATCTTTCTTAATCTTTCTTAATCTTTCTTAATCTTTCTTAATCTTTCTTAATCTTTCTTAATCTTTCTTAATCTTTCTTAATCTTTCTTAATCTTTCTTAATCTTTCTTAATCTTTCTTAATCTTTCTTAATCTTTCTTAGCCTCTGTGGCGTGGCGGTAGTGAACACGACTGCTACGCAGGAGGCGCGGGTTCGATCCCCGCTCAGTGCAAATATTTGTATGCATGAATATGGGTATTTGCATTGGTCTGGGTGTTTCTATGTATAATATGTATGTATTTACAAAAAAAAAAGTATTTAAGTATGTTTATCCGCATTCTAGATTCCATAACACAAGCTAGTTAAGCTATGCTTACCATGGGTCTAGATAGCGTTGTGTAGAATGTTGTAGAATATTTATTCTTAACCTTTCTTAATCTTTTTTAATCTTTCTTAATATTTCTCAATATTTCTTAATCTTCCTTTTTTCTAATTGTTCTTATATAACTAGTAATTATATAGTTTCTATGAACACAATCCAATAAATATAGTGCTCAAATTGAGCGTGTTATTACTCATTTGATAATTGCGAGTTTTCGCATATTCGCATTTGGCTGTACCGACCACCGACCACACCTGTTCGTTGCTCACTGTTGCAACAATGTAATTATAGCAACAAACGTACCAATATTAATTGTTGGTGCGTGTTGTCATTTTGTTGACAACGGGAACCTGCCTTGATACAACGGCATTTAAAGATATTCTTACAGACGATACATCGTACATCGCGTCGACCATCATAATTTCTTGTTAATTTTTTATAACTTTGTAAAAATATTAATTTTACCAATGTAAGGACAGAAACTTTGACTTTATACTGTATAAACACATTATTAGTAAAAAAATTGGCTCGAAATACGCGTTATATTGTGTATGCTTTTTTTTATACCACTTAGTTGGCAGACAAGCACACGGTCCACCTGATGGGAAACGGTTACCGTGGCCTATGGACGTATGCAACACCAGAGGTGTCACACTCGCGCTGCCGACCATGAAGAAACCTTCTGATGCCCCTCTTGAAGAACCCCATAATGCTAATCGCAATTATTGCATTTAAACTGTTAATGTGAGGGATAACCTAGATCTATGCTTACCTTGAAAGGTAAAAGGACATTTTTAGTACCTAACACATCAATGCAAAAAAACATATCCTTACATACAAATCTTTACATAGTGCGGGTATCGAACTCGCGACCTCTGACGTAGCAGTGGAACGCTCTACCGCTACGCCACAGAGTTCGAATAATGCACCGGTCGCCACGTAATCCGTTACACCAGTTTGCTGGTTAGACTTAGCTAGCAACTATTGAAGCGTAAAATCCGTTGGTTGTCTGCTGCAGGCGATACAGACACCTGTCTTCTACGAACGTAATACAATATCTAGTTAACATGCAATTAAAGCGCTGATTGATTCGCAGGAAAGCGCTTTTTTCTTAGATGTAATGCTAGACGAGCTGGCAGCCAATCTGAGATTCTACGAAACTCAGTACTGTTTGCAGTATTTCTGTATTGCAAGCCGCGTATCCGAGTGAAACGCTCCGCCAGACATCTTTAGACCTATCTTCTCGCATTTTTAAGATATATATTAAATAGCGTGGTTTCCGGCAGAGTAGAATTAGGGCCACCCCATCTCTTCCCATGCGGTGTCGTACAAGGCGACTAAGGGATAGGGCTGTTTAGCATCAGACATATATATATAGCCTAGACTCTTGCCCCCCATGAGCGCCGGCCTGGGGGGGACAGGTGGAGCCGCCTGTCACCCTGGCAGAAGCAGGCCGCGGCGGTGGCGCGCCTGGCGCGCCTCCCCGTTTCCGGGGTCGAGTTGGGGACTCTGTAGTCCCCACACCCGAGAAGAGGGCCAGATCGTGAGAGATGGCCCTGGGTCGGCCGGGGTGCGAGGGATATGCCTGTCAACCTCACCTTCGGCAACCAAAACGACCCACAGGCGGCGTGTGTTTTAGTCGGTTCGAGTCCGACATAACCTCCTCCACCGGCTCCGGTGGGGAGGTATCCGTGGGGATTTTGCGCACGTAAAAAAAAAAAAAAAGCCTAGACTCAGCCTCAGATGCATGGCTCGAGTCAACAATAGTGGCCGGAATACGGCAATAGGCTCACCCCCTATTACGTGGGACCGAATACAATTATTAGTGAAATGTGGGTGTTAGTTCACCTCTGCCGAACCTTCCAGGGATAAAGGCGTGATTATATGTATGTATGTATTATATAGATAATAATTTATACTTTATATGCTTAATTGCCTGTACCAGTACGCGAATAGCATCACCCTAAGAGGCAACCATTAATCTAAGTTTCTTATTTTTTGTATTGAATTATGTAGAATATAATCACTTTTCTTTCATCTTTCTTTTTTCTTTCTTTCTTTCTTTTAGATCTAAGTCCACTCGACAAAGTCACAACTGAGAGTAATAAATAGAAAGTGTTATAATGATAATAATATATTAGCACAAGTATATATATAACTAAACATAAATATAATATAACTAAACCATAAATACTTTTATATAATATGACTTAAGATAGCCAAGGGACTTAACCATTCAACACCAACGGACTAAAATAAGTCCAGTTGATAGCATTATAACTTTGAAAGTAACTTTATTAGTTCATATCAGGCAAATGTTATCAAAGAACAGGAGGTAAGCAGATAGTTAAACTGACCTTACGACCTCAAAACGTCATGAAATTATTTTTTCCTATCTACGGTTACATCGCATTCTAATCTGCTATTTAACTTATGAAGGCGTCACGAATTCAAAACTTAAGTTTTACGATCCAATAAACAGGGCATCGCGGGTCCTCGCTAAATGGCTGATAACGCCCTAAGGCCCCGGTCATCAGATACCAACCGGTCGCAATAAAAGACCCCAAGGGCCAAATGTCACGGCTTCACACTTACTCTAAGACACATTTTTTCGGCAAGATAGTTCCGAGCTAGATTTTTATAGAGTTGTTCTTACCACAGTATTATTATAATATTTATGCTCTTAAAATAATAAAATTAAATAATGTAATTTAGTTCAAAAATTATTCAGTGTGGGATGTTCTGGGTAGCGTGAAATGTATGGATTTTCAAAGACAAATTCATGATGGTGAAATAAACTGGCTATCAATAATTTGTAATACATTATCAAATCTGATAACTTTTATTACTAACTATGCATTAGGTATTTACTATAGAGTTTCATAAAATAAATGGATAACAATGTTCATTGTTTTACAGATGGCAGCAGATAAACGAAAACGAATGAACCAATATTATGACGAAGTGACCAAAATATTGGATTTACTCGTGTTATCCCCTCTATGCAAATATAGAGGCGACACATAGAATGGAAAGAGTTGGTCCGGTACATCATTACGGCCCCTCGGTGCTCTGCAGTCGCACCCTCCGCGCCACCATCTGATGCCACCACTCGATTTACTTCCACACTACATCTACATACACAAAAAAATATAGGAAATATGTATGTATAGGTACGTATTGTCAAAATTTTACCTGAGTTATTACTAATTGGTGATACTTAACATTCAGTTCTTATATTCATACAAAATTTCAGTTCTCTTTCGTATAGCAAGGAAGTCAAGCTATATTTCACATTTCAATTAGAAATCATTGTGTAGTTAGTAATAGTAGGCGCGGGTTCGATCCCCGCTCAGTGCAAATATTTGTATGCATGAATATGGGTATTTGCATTGGTCTGGTCGTGCCTCAGCGAGTACATTAAGCCATCGGTCCCGGTTACCATACCAACATCTATGGCAGTCGTTACGGATAGTTGGTCAACTGATCTTCAATACATCGATATCGCCTTTGGGTTGGGTTGTGGAGGTCAGGTGGCAGTCGCTTCACGGAAATTATCGAAGTTTATCTAAATCCGCAGTTAGACTGGTAAAGCGGACCCCAGACTCAGAGGTGAAAGATTCGGAGGCGACTGGGCGTTAAGAGGAAGAAGAAGTCAGTAATAGCAATCTTAATAATAAAGTAGACCAACGGGAAATTAATCCAGGGACAAAAGTACTTAGGGTACCGAAGAGCATGCATGAAGAATATACTGAGAGTGAATAATGCGAGAGTTGTATGTCAGGATCGTAGCAAATGGAGATCGTGATATCTGCCTACCCCTTTGCGAGACAAGCGTGATTACATGCATGTATGTACAAAAAGTAGCCAATGTATTATCTCAAACTATAATCTATCTCTTGACCAAGCTAATTTTGAAATGGAACGCGAGGCTGAACGTACAACCCCCACATACGACGTCACTAAGGTGGTATATCTACAAATGTTTCTAAAACTAGATCGTCCTAACACAAAGTACAGGAAAATTAATCTCGAATACAATAAACAAACGGTCATGATAGAGGTATCCGTGGAAAGCCAATGAAAATTCCCTGTAAACTGGCCTGGAACAAAGGTCTGTATAATGGTTGGTTATCCGAGGTGAGCGAGGACAAAGCAAATTGGCGTGCCTGGACTGACCCTCGCTTGTTGGCTGCCGGACGTCTTAGATCTGGGTGGTCCAGTTGATAAACGGCATGACATAATGCCGCTCAAACTAGTAAAAGAATATTATATAAACCTAGAATCAAATAAAATGTTATGTGTGAGTGTAGTTGACTTAAGTGTTATTAAGGCGCTTGCTAAACCCGAGATGTCAGCTAAATAGGACAAAACTGGTCAGGTGTGATAATAAAATACTGTGGAAAAGTACAAGAAGTGTATTTCAATATGTGTAACAACAAATACCACCAAGTGCCATTAATAAACAGTATAAATAGTCAAAACGAAAGGTGTACTATACATATTATGACTGTTTAATAATTGAATATACTGGTATACAAACACTCATCTTAAATATTACAAATCTTTGCAAAGTAAAAAACATATCTACGAACAATATTTCAATAAAATCTGAAACTGATTCTGTGCAATAGGCTCGCCACCTATTACATTGGGACCTAAACATAAAACTGGCGAAATGTGGGTGCTTAGCACCTCTGCCTACCCCTTCGGGGATATAGGCGTGAGTTTATGTATGTATGATTCTGTAAGCTTGCTCCTAAATCTGTAACTCTTTCAACCGTATCTTATACCTATATTTATTTGTGAAATAGCGTACAATAAGGACTGACATAAAGGTACACAAGCGCCTTCACGCGTGTCTCAATTGTATATGACGATACACTTTATGGCTCACTGTGATCATCCCCGAAATAATATCAAAATAATATGGTCCTGCTTATTTTTTTTGTAAATAAAATACTAATATTAACATGGGTCATACATTACTTAGTAGTAATCTCGTCCACTAGGTAAACTAAAATCACTTGTGATAAGAGTGGGTTCACGTGGATAATGTGTGTAACTTTACGTTGTTAGTCTCGGATGTATTCGAGGCTTTCAAATCGAAGTTCAGAATTAGGCTTTTGGGTATCACTCCTAAAATGCGCACATTTTTGAGTAGGCTATGATATATTTATTCTAGAAATATGATATTATTTTATGGACTATGCGAAATGAACATACAAGTATTTAAAAAAAAATTGGAAAAGTAATTAGGTATGTAATTTAACATCTCTGTAATAAATTTTATATTTATAAACCGCTGTCCTCGTATCACTTGGAGCGTGCTCTAATAAGCGTGGTCGGAGCGACGTCTCGTCAATAATCCCGGGATTAGGCCGACCAACTTACGCAAATACGATCGGATCCGACCGGACACTGCACCTTGCCTAAGCCGATTTTAAAAACCTTTCCCTATTGATACAACCAACTAGGATAATTGACTGGATTGTGATCTGGGTGACCGACTGAGCCTTTTTTCATTGATTCCAACTATCGCTATTTACAGTTGTTATTAGCTGAAAACATTTGATTTTTACATAACATAACATCATAACATAACATAAACTCACGCCCATATCCCCGAAGGGGTAGGCAGAGGTGCTAGCACCCAAATTTCGCCAGTTTATATTAAGGTCACAATGTAATAGGTGGCGAGCCACTTGCCACTAACCGGGCACTAATAAACCTACGAAAAATACACACATAATTTCGAAAAGCATTGAAAAGTCATTGGTGTGTGCCATGGTAAAACCTGGGATCGTACCCGGGACCTCGTCTCAGCAGTCCATTACCCATACCACTAGGCTTGATTTGATTTTTAAATAAAGTCGTTTATTCTTTCTCATGTATCTGATTAAATTACTGAATGTTAATTAATAATACATACACAAGTCTTTTTTCGTCGAGAGTGTTGGCAGCGGTATATCTACTCACGTTTCGCTATCTATGGATCCCATGTAATACCGACTGAGTGAGTTTGGAACACTAAACATTCATCTTCGTAATCTGATGAGGCTAAGGGGTGAAGCTTCGGCAGCCAACGGGTACAATGCAGTTCTCATCAATATACTCGGTTTTTCTGCAAGCAACTGCCTACTTACTCGAATGAGAAGCCTGCGCCAGAGCCTCGTCTATCAAATTAACAGCTGTACCAGTTAGCAGGATATACGTCCCTAGATCTTGACGGGAATATACCCAGACAAAGAACAATGTTATACAGATGAATCTTGTCTGGCACGGGGATTACACATTTTACTCCAAACAGCAAGAACGTAGTCCGCATTCCTTGCTAGTAAGAATCTCTTTCCCTAGCCATGAACTAACAGACGTTCTAAATTCAATTTCGCGTGTAAAAGTTCCTTTACATTAATATTTTAATCAGCTTAACATATTTGGTTGGACATAGTGATTTATTATTATCTAATATTTCTTATTATTTAAGGCCTCAGGCACTCTCTCATGCTTATGGAATACAGCCTTCTGCTACTTATAGTAGGTATTAAGTGAGAGCGTGCTACTTTCCCGGCCAAGCAATATCATTCATTCTGGGAAAAGCAATATTATATTTATTTGATATGTTATCCTACTAATCCTACTAACTGCTAATATATTAAATGTGAAAGTTGCTGAGGCTAGACCGATGTATGTTACTCTTTCATGCAAGAAAGAATAAGTGAACGCATTCGGATAAAATTTGACATATAAATAGAATATTGTTAAATGGGTTTCTGTGAGTTGCGAAACCGTAGAACTGCAGGGACCAGCTCGTAAGTAAAGGCCTTCTACTAGTTATAAGATTTGTCTATGAAATTTTCTTATGCAGGTTGGGGCGGGTCAGCCATAGCTATTAACTGCTTTTGGCCATCTCTAACAACATGAAACGTACACAATGAAAAGTAAATAGAATTTATACTCTTTCCTACTATATCACTCAGTTGCCATACGAACATCTACAACAGTCATTACTGATTCCGATAAGTCTAACTACAGAACTTTGATATCGTTAATTGGTTGTGAAGGTCATATGGCAGTCGGTTCACAATATCGAAACTCAACCGCATCACATTTAGACTGAACAGCTGACCCCAACTATTAACTATTTAAATCACGAAGTTTCACTTTAATTTTCTTTATAAATAATTAAACACATAATTACAGAACTCAGTCATTACCTAAGTTACACACGGAAATACACCGTAAATGTGTTCCTCTTCCTACGGCGGGCGCGGGTGTCTCGTGTGAGTGCTAACTGCGGCTCGTTTGCGGCCCATTCGGAGCCCATTTGTCGGCAGCTCCCTTGCGGTCGCACGCTGCGTTCGTTAACTGCGCGTAATTTTAACACAAGGCCTACAGCTTGGGATGAAAATGTTTACTTATCTCGTTACACTTCTAACTTAATCATTCTTAGTTTGATATTGTTGGAAGTTTACACGAATGATACACTTTGACATAAAACTGTTCGTTAAGAATAAGAACAGTTTTCAGCGTTCGCGTAATATATAGTTAAATCCAACACGATTTAATTGGTGTCGTTTTATTATTTATCTATCTAGGTGGATTCACGAGTTTAATCAAAATCAAATTAATAGTTGAAGGTAACTTACACTCATATAATATATATATATATATATATATATATATATATAACATCATCATTTGTACTCTCACGACCATGATTCCTGTAACTCAACTTCAGGACTCAAAAATACTGATTTAAATGCTACGGCGGTGATTTTGATCGCCAGCTATTTGTAGTCTTCACAAACAGAGTGCAGGCATATTGCTGTCACCCGGGCATATTTTTCTGGCTTTAACTTGTTACTTCCTCCTACAGTCCCGGGTCCTTTAAGCGGGGCGTGAAAAAGTATACGATGAGGCCGTCAAGCTGAGTGTCACCATTGTCACATGGTATGTGTAAGTAATGGTGACCCTTTTTTCTGAGACTTTGCCTTCAGCTTACCATCAGGCAAGGCGAAGTCTAATTGAAGTGTTCTATATTTAAAAAAGACATCCCACTATTTCACTACTTTTTCTGTCATCATGTTTCATTAAAATATTATACGCTAAAAAGTATTATTTGAAACGCAGAAATTAAATTACTTCAGTCGCCCAATTTTTTTCCAGACATGAAGTCAAACACTTGAAAATGTCGCCCTCGTTAAACAAAGCAGCCATGTTTGCAGTACTGCGGTGCATATTTGCCGTACATCGGGGCACAATCAGCGCAGATTCCACATGTATGCAGTCCTGCGTCTTGGACTTTGATTTGCGTCTGTTGTTTGTCTTTCGAATCAAATGAAAAATGCTTTACCGAGAATGTTAAGTTTGGGCCTTGGGCCGTTATGGTTAGAATTATAAACTTTTATGGCTTAACTTGAAATATTTTAACGAAAAAGGTAAATACGTACTTTTCCTGGCACGAATATATAGACTAACGTAAAGCCACTCAACAGATTTTACGTTATAATAAAACAGTTAGTAGCATGCAACTACGAGCATGCAACAAATGTGACATAAGGTTCCAACTTCGATTTCCCATTCGCTTCTTTCCACATGATACGATCTTGATATACATTTTTCACTTTCAAAGCAATTCCTCTTCAAACTATTTCTTACACAAATCGTTTACACAAACTTCCAAACTATGCAGCATCAAACTCGTAGTGAACAAAACGCGTGTCAATAAAACTTCTTTAATCTTCCAAAACATGGAGTGTGAGGCGTAACCCTTACATTCTTGCATTTGGTCACGAGCACCCGGGGGATGGTACATTCCTAAGATGTCTTTTGGAATTTTTGCAAGACAGATAGCGGCTGCTTGACCGAGATGACATATGGCGAGTGGGCCGCTTCATACACTCGCCGGAACCCTGACTCCTGGAGGGTTGGTCGTATGATTTATGCGCTGGCCGCATAAACTTTCAGGTCTAGTTCCGGTTTACGAGCGGCCGTATTTATGACCCTGTTTAAAGTTGGTCTGGCGAGCCCCATATTTATTGTGTTACTCCGACAAAACTAAGTTTGTTTTGTAAATGCACGAGTATTGCTTGTTTTCTGAAATATGCTTGAAAAGGTAGCCGCGTGTGTTTTATGAAATTAAAGTCGGGATTTGTGACGACGGAAAAACTATTTGAACTAAAGCTTTTACTTACTTAAAAATGTTTATTGTTTAAAGATTATAATGTAAAAATAAGGCTATTATGCAAAACGCCTGACAAATTGAAATATATTTTGCGTAGTTTACAATATTTTACTGTTTTATTCGGAATTCGCTTCCGCGTAAGTCATAATAACTCCATCAGGAGGAGAAAATGTAAGAGAGCAAACTCTATACTCCATAGTACAAACTTTCAATTTTGCAATGTAATAATTGAGATTAACTTCGAGATGATGATGATGATGAGCTTGGAATACCTACATAACCACGCAGCTAAGCGTATCATTTATTTAATATATTCTATTCACACCTACACCTGTAGAAACACTTTAAAACCCTATAATTTTCTAATTTATTGTCACTACTTGTTGCGTGCAATAAACAAACAATATAATGTTAAGTACCGAACCACAAAACCGCAAACTGCGCGTAACCGCAAGCGGAGTCGTGTGAGGTAAAAAACGGTTCGACCACAGGCCGAAAGCAAATGTGCAGCAAATGAGGGAATTAGACCACATTAGTGGTGACGGCTGGGAGCCGTCTCAATGTGCCGCGTTTTTGCTGGCGGAGTCCTCGGAATTGATTCGTTTACTTTTTGTGATTTTTATGCATAGTCTAGAGAAAGTTAATTGTTTTGAGACAGACTTAAATTGGTTTTTTAGTTTAGGAAACTTTTCCTATACTAAAAAGTACTTGTTGTTTGTAGTTTTTTCCAGCAGTAATCGCGGTTGCAAAGCTTTTACTTTTGGGCCTAAGATACTCATTTTTATTCTTTGCACTCCTTTATAAACTCATTGTCATTTTTTGTTATAGTGATCTTCGTTGGAACTCCCAACACTCGGAGATGTTGATTTTAATGTTTGAATGTCTGGCTGTTTGTTTTCAATCCCATTCAAACGGTTAAATGGATCTGTCTGAAAGAGATAAGTTGCAACTATTCGTCAATATTAAGAGCCGACTTTCGAGGGCGGTTCTGTTCGAGCCCCTATGCGTAAAAAAACATTGCTCAAACAAGTTCTTAGAAGCAACAAGTCCAAAAGTCCCTAAGAAAACGTTAAGAAAATGATTGCAACGCTGTTAGATATAGAATCCCTATAATCCTTAGGGGCTCGTGTCCAATAAGCGTTCGCAAAAAGCCGCAATCAACCGACCGCCCATGAGATTTGTGTCCACCGTCCGGCGTCCGGTGACCGGCGGACGGCGACCGGCGACCCGGTGCGGTCCGGTCGTTAGTGGATCCAATTGCCTATAAAATAAGACTGTACGTATTATTTACTGCTTAGGCATAAAACAGAATAATCTAATGTCATTACTACTTTTTTAAATACGATTAATGAATATATGGGGACTCCGGCAAGATTTTCGTAGCCCGAAACAAGCTCACCAACTAGACTCCGACCGTATTAGTATCTACCTTACAAATAGATTGGTTGCTTCACGTGTTGTGAATGAACCGGGGAAATACCACCCTACCATTCCAAATCGAATTAAAGCTGTTTAAAGTCGATATGTATTAATACAGTTGACGATTCTCTGAATTTTATGAGAATGCCAGAGTTCTTCTTCCTTTCACTTTTCTCTTTCTTCTATTAAAGTCTTCATATACTAGTTTTATTTGGTACTCTAGTACAACAGAATGATTTTTTCCATCAATTTTGCTACTTCATAAATAAGAAAAAGTTTAGAGCTAACACATATGTATATCTAAACTCTCTTGAAACAATTGGTATGAGTATGCAGCATTACGGTTAGCGGATAGCAAACAACAGACGCTTACATTATGTTATGTCACTGTCCATCTGCGTCGCCGAATTTCTCGCAACCATCGATATGTGTGGCCATAAAGTGAGCGTCAGCCACGATTTATTATGGAGGACAACGATAAGCTAGAATTATTATTGTAGAAGTTGTCATTTTTGAGTTCATAGACTAATTGATGGGATAAGGCTATCAATAAAATTAATCTCTTGTAAAAATAGATAAAAATAGAGACGGACAAGTGAAGAATAGGAAAAATGAAAGTAAGCCAGGCCTCTGGCACTCACAAAAATTATGACATATTTAATTATTTATACAGCGTACTGTTACTTAAACTCGATATCAGTAACGAAAAGTGAGAATGATTTAGACTCGATCTAGTTTGGCAAATTTAAACATCTGTAAGTACCATCTCTACAAAGAGAAAATGGCAGGCATCGGATTATTGGATCCCAGCCTCTAGTCGATATTAAGTGAAGGAGTGGTACTTCTCAGATTGAACCAGCCAAATTGTGCCAAAAACACTTTGGTTAATTCACCTATCAACAAAAATCCAACATAATTTCAATCCGATATGACTGAAAACTAAACTGGTGAAACTTTACAATTCCTTTTCGCGATTTTAAATATTTAGGAATGCAGTGTAGTGGCCCCACACGATCTGCCCACCGCCGTCTGCGTCCGCCCAGCCACCGGAGCTGGTTTTATTTCCGCGTTATCTGATTTATCAGCGATTTATCTCCGCCCCGATGTTTGCTGAAACAATTACCGCTCAAGTGGCTTTTCACTTTCCTGTGATTCTTCATGTGGACGTGTTCTTGGAGGAAATAAATTGGCTTTTTATTTGCATACTTCTTTATGATCACGACGTGTATTTCAGGAAGAGTAGGCAAAAGAGTGTTAATACCTACTTATAATTTTACTATTGTCATTTTCGGTAGTAGGTGATGAGCCTATGGCAGTCAACCACAAACATTTTCATGGACTGTATTTTATTGTTATATGATGGCTATTACTAATGAGGTAAGGATAGCCTTTAGCCAGCGTTAGCCTTTGATTATACTCACGTGAAGAGTCAATAGATGAATCGTAACTCAACTCCGAAAACCAAGCATTCCTAATTAATTTATTTAAGTCAAGCAATCGGCGTAACGTGTCCCAATTCTAGCGTCATTGCTAGGTTAATATTTATAGAAACGTATAGACAAAAAATATGTCTACTTGAGATAAATTCATTTGATGATATTTGCACTGAGCGGGAATCGAACCCTTAATCTCCGACATAGCACACAAACGCTTTACCATAATTTAACACCACGGAATGTGTATCTAGTGAATAAAAAATAAAAAAATAATTACACTTAAATCATATCAAACTACAAAATCAAAACAATCAACAGAAGACAGACAAAACTAATCACACTAACACGTTCAGTATTGAGCACATCACCTCCGAACAGATATTAATCACCAATCACCAATTGCCAATCGCCAGAACGTGTTAGTTCGCGTATCCCACCCACGTAATCCATATTTTTCTTGATTGATAGACCAACCGACTCGCAAATTACAGTCCACACTTTAATATGCCAATTGATCAGGGGCTACCATGGAACATCCGAAGCTTCAGACCCACACAAAACACGAACGAAAGACATTTAACCATTTAATTGTCAAGGAAAAGTTATCATTTCGTTAAGACCAATTGTAATTAATATTTATTGCGTGAATTGCCGAGATCTATAATATAATCAATGTGACTAGATTTAAGACCTAGCATTAAGCTATGTAGGTGCCATGAAGTTAAAAAGCTTTTTAATGCTGAAGATGCCCCAAGGTCATCAGGAGTGTGAGAGAAATATCTTATTGGGGCACCTTACTCTCCAGCCTAAGAGACCCAAGACGGCAGGAGGCTTTACTCGATTCGAGTCTGATAATCCGATAGAACCGTATAAGCTAGCCGGTAAAGTGTTATCCGTGAGGTGTTTCGCATGAAAAAAGATACCATGATATTTCTTACATAAGAGTTTGAGCTCAACTGGATCTTTTGCTGGATGTCAGTGTTCCATGGAACCGATAGTCTAACACTTCGAACTGCTACTGCAAATGTTTCGTAGTAGGTCTACAGATCACGTGGCTATTTGTAGTCGAGTGTCCCACGGCAGCTGTGAGAAGGTTACAAATGGCTAGAGGTGTGATCAACAGTTAAACATTGACGGGTTTTAAACAATATGTTATTTGCATCGTTAATTTAATCCTGTGCTGCTGTTAATTAACTGTTAAGGACTGTTTACATTTCAGTTTTATGTGGATCGTTTGATTAAGTATTAAGCTAGAGATCCCGCTATGTCTGATTCTCTCAGGGTGTAAATACAATGTCGCAAATCACTTAGTTACTTTTTAAAAGTGGAGTTATAGAAAACCTCACCCTGGACTGGACCAAATGCATACACTCGTTGCCCCTATTCCAGTGTAGCATAGCACGAAATTAAAATCATATTGATCAGATTATATCTCATTAATCTATTCAGTATGCCCAATATATCATTATAAACCAGTGAAGTTTATATATGTATCGCCTCTAACCAATCGATTGTCGATAAATGCTCATCGATGGTGAATAATGTTCTTATTGTAACGTCTCGAGTCGCGGTGATAGATCGATCTATCACCGCACTACTCGCCATACAAGTGCAAACAAGAATAATAATTATAGATTGTTTGTGTATTTTACACAACGAACTGGTTCATTCATATAATATTACTAGCTGACCTGCCCCGGCTTCGACTATGGCACATTTTGAAACATATCACTACCTTGAACCTATAATTTTTTAGTCTTCAAATAATGTATGGAAAAGTACCGGATTTGTAGACATTTATGATCTGCTCCACTTCCTTAAATAATAGCATAATGATAAATAGCCTGAATCCTTTGTCGATAAACGGGCTATTTAACACAATTAGAATTTTCCAATTCAACTCAGTAGTTCTTGAGATTAGCGCATTCAAACAAACAAACTATTTAACTTTATAATGTTGTATAGATTACTGTTTTTATCAATATTTGACAGCTTATGAATGAAAAGATTATTTCTTTCAAAAAAGATTCGTGTCTATAGTGTTTAACAGTTCGGTTCGGTTAAATTTTTGTGATACCGAGTAGTTCCTAACGAAGTGGATTACCAGGGCCTCTAGACGAAGTGAAACACTATTTGTCTTAAACGCCAATATAAATGTTCAGTGCTGTATGAGACCCATAAATATAATCTTAATGTGGCTGTGAAAAATAATGAAAATTAATGAAATGAAGTGTTTATAATTTAAAACAAATGATGTCTGATATTGTATTGTGATCCATTGTTGAGGAATAGAATTGGATTCGCTCGTAGTGATTCCGCAAATAGAATGTCACTATGTATAAAGGCCCGGAGTTAGTCCATCTTTTTCACTACGGTATACGCACTATACGCCGATATATGAGACAGTCAAAGTTCAGCCCATGAAAATATGATCGGCAATAGATAAGGGATATATAGGTCCTATACTTGTAGGTCCTCGAAGGAATAGGTAGAGAAAATCTACCTATTCCTTCGAGGACCTACAAGTATAGGACCTATATATGTGTATTAATACTACCAAGATACAGTTTACTTGACAACAATCACTTACGCGTGTGTATAAACATTCTCAGCGCCAGTAGTTTGTCAACCGTACTCCGTCCCTCAAGTGAACACCTCACATCAGTGCACTGAATATTGCGTGTAACACTCCTATTAAGGTGGCAGGAGCTGGCGGTGGAAAGGGCAACATGTCACCCGTCTGAGACTAACATATTCCCCCAAAACCGTAGCATGCGTGCACGTGGGCCAGGGTGAGTCAACGAGTAAGACAATGGGCATTGTACGAAGTCGCCGGACGCATTGTCTCATCGTTTTCTATTAACCTTTAACTACTGGCAAAAAATCGTGCGTGGGCAATATTGTATGAAAACTATATGTGGATGGATATTTATTGATAAAACATGTATTTTTTTGTAAGCCACTAGTACCTCTACATAATCTTGCAACTATTTATACATTCATTAGTTCGCTGCAACCTGAATAACAAAAATTACATCGAAAGTATCATCAAAACAGCCTCACGAAAACTCGGAGTCCTGAACAGAGTGAGACGATTTTTCACGCCGGAGCAGCGGTGTCTTCTATACAAGACACAAATTCGCTCCTGTGTGGAATACTGCTCGCATCTCTGGGATGGTTCAGCAAAGTACTTACTAAATGCTCTCGACAGTTTGCAGATCATTGGGAATCCCGAGGTCACGAACACCCTAGAACCTTTACAGATGCGTAGAGATGTTGCGTCCATGGCTGTATTTTACCGTCTGTACCATGGGGAGTGTTCTGATGAGCTCTTCCAATTAGTCCCACCCTCCCCTTTCCTACACAGGACAACACGTGCAGGTCTTAGATGTCATCCGCACACGGTGCAAAACATCTGATCAAAAACCAAGCGGTTCGGAGACTCTTTCCTCTGTCGTACCATTAAGGCCTGGAATTCATTACCAGCTCACGTGTTTCCTTCTTCCTACTGTCCCGGGTCCATTAAGCGGGGCGTGAAAAAGCATATGATGAGGCCGTCAAGCTGAGTGTCACCATTGTCACACGGTATGTGTAAGTAATGGTGACCCTCTTTTCTGGGACTTTGCCTTCAGCTTACCATCAGGCAAGGCGAAGTCTAATTGACGTGTCCTATATAAAAAAAAACAAATAAGACATTAGATTAGCGAAGTTATTCCGTTTGACACAACTCTGATTTTCTTTTATAGATTGACATTTATGTTAAAATATAGATTTAAACCGTGTTGGGAAGACCTCTCGATATGCAATCAGTTTTCAATGGAGATCCTGTTATTGTACTCCAGTATCGAGGCTGTAATAAACGCTATGTTGAAAAAAGACTGGCAGAACTTTTTCGTAATTGCAAATTCTATTCTTTATCAATCGCTTACCCAATCTAGCAGCTGTAAATGACTAAAAACATTGAATTTCACATTCATTAATGTTATTTTGTCAATTGGTTGAATAAATATTTTTCATTTCATATTCTTTATTGTGCACAAAACTTAACTCAATGTTGAGTTTTCTTCCAGTAAACCTCAGAGTGATAGAGGGAAAATAAAAGATATTGAAAGAGGGCAGAGTCAAGTGTACAGCAAAGTGGATATGACAGACTAGGAAAGAGAAAGTTTAAAGAAGTTACACAGATTAGAAATAAATAGGTAACACCCAGGTTATGCTTACGAGCATGCTCATTATAGATTGCAATACAGAAAGATAAATATATACTTACATATATAACTATATGCCTAAACATATACAAATCGATAAATACCTAATTTTCTTTTTTTTTACGGAAGACTTATAGCTAATATAAGTACGTATATACAAAAGTAAATAGTATGAAAAGGCCACTTAAAAGTTTTCACATATAAACAAGATAATTAGTATTAGATATTAGTAAACAGCAACAGCAAATAAGAACATATTAAAGCGAAAGATACATAAATACATTGATAATAATTCGAAACAAGTAAAGACACAATAACATGGAAAATTAAGTTCCCGTGTAACTGAATACCTCCGTATTTACACTGAAGCATCCCCAAAAAATTTAATACATGAGACTTTTTTAAAATTTGGTAACACTGGTATTAAAAACATCGAGGTCAACACACCGGCATGCTTCGTTGTACGTGCGACCAGCTCTGATCACATATGATCCGAAATAATACATAAATAAATATAACATAGCCATATATTATAATAGTTATGACATTAGTAAGAAATGCTTCGCTATTCTACTCCAGAATATGCTGAAAGAGGGATTATTGCGTATAATGTGAGGTAGATTCGCTAGGGGTAGGTAGATTCATTAGGTGTGAGGGACTATCGCGTATTGTTCCACAAACGTACGGCCACCACCGAGAAGGAACCATTGTAGTGGCTCGATGAGTGTAGAGGAGTGCGAAGGAGAAGAGAACTCACTGATCGGCAGTTTACCTCTGGGCACTAGGTACTCAAAACGTTCTTGAAGGTGGATAGGATAGCTAGTGTGATGAAGAACGCAACACTTGCAAGAAATGGCCTCTTAAGCTACAGAAAAAGTCATGTAATTAATGAAAATCAAATACTCAGTTCTAATCAGAACTGATATTTTCGTAGAAGGTCGAACTCAGTGAAACCTCTCATGGAAACTCATTATAATATGCTAGAAACATCTCTCGCATGTTTGTGCGCCCGCGGGAGTATGACACGACCGCCTGCGTCTGCCTGTGTCACTTGAAAGTAGGTTGAATCGATATGACGTCGCATGTTGATGTCGCGATAACCTTTGTTTCATAATTTTATAGCTTTTGATATACACATTTGTTTATTGTTAACACTCCTAGTAAGACTTCAAATAATTTATATAAACCTTGTTCATCACAACATTTGGATATGTTAGTAATGACGAAAATACGACGAACTTGAACCGAGGTTGGAGGTTGTCTAGTCTCATGCTGAATATAGAAATAGAATTAATAATTAATAATATTTAATAATAATATATTATTATATAATATTATAAAGAGAAAAGATTTGTATTTTTGTATGTAACGAATAAACTTAAAAAGTACTGGACCGATTTTAATAATTCTTTTTTCATTAGAAAGCTACATTCTTCGTGAGTAACATAGGCTACTTTTTATCCTGATATTCTCATGGGATTAGGATTTACGCGGGTGAAACCGCGGCGCGGTGCTAGTATTTAATAAAGTCCTCAGGATTTGATTAACATGTCACTCAATAAATTTAAAATAGAAGTGAAAAACACTTTAATGAATAAAGGTTACTATAAAGTGGATGAGTATCTTGATGATGTATATGCGTGGTCAACATAAGTCTCTTGCTTGCTCACATAAAATAAAATGTAAACTAAAGCAAATTTAAAAAAAAAAGATAATCTAGTTCTAAAATAGTTCTCTGAGTTTCTTGCTGGTATCTTCTCAGTAGAACTAACCTACCGAACCAGCGAAAGAATCATTTTCCAATGATTATTTATATTACCTATTTCTTGACATAATAGTAAAATTTTGACGTTCATAAGTGCTCTTTTTCTGCCTAACCGCAATAAATTAAATTGATTCTTTGATTGATATTATGCGATCTGAATTGAAAGATAACGAGACAGTATCAATACTAGCGAGAAAATCTTAGAAATTTTCTCTCTCTCAGATTGTACAATACATATGTAAGGCCATTGTAGGCAGCTGCATAAAATATTTAATAAAATTCCTCAAGACTTGATTAATATGCCAATAAATAAATTTAAAAAGAAGTGAAAAAAACTTTAATGAGTAAAGGTTACTATAAAGTGGATGAGTACCTCAATGATGTTAATGCGTGGTCAACATAAGTCTTGCTTGCTCGTACAAAATAAATTGTAAACTAAAGCAAATTTAAAAAAGAAAAATAATCTAGTTCTAATGTAGTTCGCTGAGTTTCTTGCTGGTATCTTCTCAGTAGAACTAATCTACCGAACCAGCGCAAGAATCATTTTCCAATGGTTTATTTTTACATTATTTAATATTTTTATATTATTTCTTGACATACATAATTGTAAAATTTTGACGTTCATATGTGCTCTTTGTGTGCCTAAACTGAATAAATGAAATTGAGTCTTTGATTCTTTGACATACTTACTTTGGATCCGGGGATTCCCACTCTTATTCTGTTTTTGTATTTCACTTGGCTTTTGCGGGAAACGACTACCGTCTAACTTCCCGACCGTGAGAGGGAAGCTTGTGCCTACCTGCGTGGTTCCCGCAGATCGTAGAGGAATCGAATCTATTTTAATTTACATGATATTCAGTACTGTGCCTACCAATATCTGTACTATGTAGTTATAGTACCTACAGTACAAGTGAAACACCATGAGACAGTACTAAGTAAATAGTACATACAGTTGGACCAGTCCTTTAATTGCGACGCAAGATCTCGTTGCACGTCGTGACGACCTTGAGTAGCTATCATGTCCTTTATTGGTTTTACCACTTGTTGTTAGCAGGGTATAATTAAATTGTATGCGTTCTCTGATTCAGACAGGCCCGTCTTTAAAGATCATCTGACTATTACTGTGCTGAAGCGGTGGAATGTTTAAGTGCTAAGCGTGAGTTAACGGGTTCCATTCTTGCTCAATGCAAATATAATTATCCAGACAAACATTCACATATTTCTATGTATAGTATATAAGAAGGGTCTAGATAGCGCTGTATTGTCCTAGAACATTACTTTTCTGTTTTAAGAATGTTAGAACCGAAATTATCTACCACTATTCCCTCCAGTTAAGCTATATTGCTTGTGTTAGGAGTGGTTTCACGTCGGTAGTGTAATGGTCATGACTCGATCCCGGGACTTTTCGATCGTAAAGCCGACTCCTTAACCACTAAGCTACCAACGCTTCATATCTCATAACATTATAACGAATACTCATGCATGGTTGAATTAAATAAGGAATGAGTCAGTTCTCCATTGGGAAGTGAACATACAGCAAATCAAAGAGTGCTTGAACGACCTAATTCCTTATATTGAATGAAATTTTAAAGCTTTTAACATATTAACTGCTCATAACTATTCAAGATTAAGATAGAAAAATTTCCCCTGTTAGGGAAAGATCGCGAGTTCGATTTATTTTTTTCTACCTTAATCTAATTCCTTATAGTCTCGTCCTCAGTTTTTTTTATAACACTTATGTGACAGACAAGCGCACGGGCCACCTGATGGAAAGTAGTTACCGTGGCCTATGGACGTATGTAACACCAGAAAAGCCACACTCGTGCTGCTGATCCTGTAATCACTGAGTGTCTGTGCCGTCAGTGTAGAGGACAAAGCAGGACAAGCCTTTAGTCATCCCACTGACAGCACAAATTCTCCAGTGAGCTCTGGCTACCCTACTCACCACTGGGAACATAACACGAATTTATTATAACCGCGGTATTCTATAGGGCGGAGGTACTTCCCCAGTCGGACTACTCAATTGGGCGGAAATAACGCCGTGTCCTACCTCCTTCTTAAGTGGAACTAAACCTTAGTTGACTAAGTTCATGGCCGTTCTGGTTTCAAAGGGTATCCTACTGGTAGTAATATACTAATAGTTTACACTCCTATTTGTCATAACACCGTAGATTTATATGAATATTTAGCCTTTAAAATAATTTATCACTCCGATGGAACACAGCCATATCGTGTAAAATGTAAATTAACCAATCGTTAATTCGATGCCCGTTAAAACATTTCTGTCAAAGTCTAAAATTACTTCGAGCGACACTCCAGCGGCTACAGGTATTGCCATCAAACTGCAATTCACAATGCTTTATGTATTTATGTAAATCAATTGCCGATCAAAACAAAATCCATTACCGAATGTCATTGCCTGTCAATTTGTAGCAATCGTGCATACATTGGATTAAGCTTTCCCCACACAGATATTTTTGATCGATAATACAATACCTACTAGAGTTGTTATTACGATAATACATATTGCTAACACAAAACTACGCGCTTGCATGTAATGTACTGTCGTTCTAATACCTATTGTACTAAAAATGGGATATCGCAATCTTTTCTTCGTCGAGCCTATGGCAATATTCAGCGGTATTGAATGTGTCCAGCCCAAAATTCGGTAATATTGTAAGCTCCGTATTTACCTCGTCCGAGTCCTCAATTGTACAGCGGACACGACAGGAGGTGGTTGCAGAGGTGCGTCATAAAAACATCCTGCACCCTCTGCATCAGTTAGTCCTATTTCGTCCGGTTTTCCCTACAACAGCCCAAACAATAATCCAGGCTCTCGATTTTACTGAAGCAAAACCACTGTCATACCACAGACACTGAAAAATTTGCATTCAATTTTAAACATTATTTTTATAAAGTTAAAGTATAAAATTAAATGAAAAGATTTTCATTACACTTTTTCATTCTATTTGCATAAAGACTTTTAATTTTGGTCTTTAACTTCATTGCTTTAAAGTTTATAATTAAACTAATTTTTTAGCAGTGCGGTACGACAGCGGTTTTTCTGAGGTTCTTGCCGGAGTTTAAAAGGAGATTATCTTCTCTGTGAGTCGCCTCTGACACTCTCGGTTAGGCCCAGCACCACGTAAAGCGCATTTGATACTTTCAACTGATGATCCACCTGTGTGGGGGAGGCTTTAAGGTTTCAACGCAGGAATCCTTTAGAACTATCGGTCGAAAAACGAAATATACGGCTAAATTTGGCGGTTATGTGTACATTACCAATTCTGATGAAGCTGTCAATGTTACGCCATTGAAGATATTTGGGGGAAATCCATAAAAGATGTGATGCTGAAAGGGTTTTGTATCATTATGCGTATCAACCTGACCTGTCTGACTGCCGGCAGACACTTTAATTACTTCGAAATTACTTAAATCACTTAAATATCATCAAATCATCAGTCTAGTCAAGAGTAGTACCTACATTTAGTACAATCCATTTAATGAATGATTTAACGAGTTCACGTTCTGGATGTTGACTTTTCTGTAATTAAATGTTTTCTCATGAAAAAATATGTATGTGAGTATGTAGTTGAGGTTTATAATTTCTCCATTATTAGGTGTTTGTATAATTAAAGCGTGGTTTCGGCACAGTAGAATTTGGATCACCTGAACTCTTTCCTCTTCTTTATATGGCTGTTTAACATCAGACAGATATATACAGCCCAGACTCCACCTTAGACGCATGGCTCGAGTCAACAATAGTGCCTGGAATACGGCAAAAGGCTCACCCCCTATTACGTGGGTCCAAATACAATGATTGGTGAAATGTGGGTGTTAATTCACCTCTGCCAAACCCCCGGGGATAAAGGCGTGATTATATACATTTATTATTGTGAATTAGTATTAATATAATTAAATATAAGTAGCTATAGCTGCTTTAAAATTATATTTTTTAACTAAACGTATTGGAAAGATTAGTTTTCCTCACTATAATTTGTATAACTTAATATTAAATACGAGAAAATAGTTTAAATAAAAACAAGAAGATCAACCAGCTGTAATAGGTCACAAAGAGACACGTATAAAGGACAGAATTAACTAACAAAACATTTAATACCTGCTGTGAGTTAGAGCAAGGCAAATAATTAAATTGTCAAGGATTTATTTATTGATAGTGTGGCGATTGTTGTAGTTTTAACCGAGAAGTCTTTTTTTTTTTTTTTTTTTTTTTTATATAGGACACGTCAATTGGACTTTGCCTTGCCTGATGGTAAGCTGAAGGCAAAATCCCAGAAAAGAGGGTCACCATTACTTACACATACCGTGTGACAATGGTGACACTCAGCTTGACGGCCTTATCATATGCTTTTTCACGCCCCGCTTAAAGGACCCGGGACTGTAGGAAGAAGGAAACACGTGAGCTGGTAATGAATTCCAGGCCTTAATGGTGCGACAGAGGAAAGAGTCTCCGAACCGCTTGGTTCTTGATCGGATGTTTTGCACCGTGTGCGGATGACATCTAAGACCTGCACGCGTTGTCCTGTGTAGGAAAGGGGAGGGTGGGACTAATTGGAAGAGCTCATCAGAACACTCCCCATGGTACAGACGGTAAAATACAGCCATGGACGCAACATCTCTACGCAGCTGTAAAGGTTCTAGGGTGTTCGTGATCTCGGGATTCCCAATGATGCGGATCGCACGTCGCTGCAACCTGTCGAGAGCATCTAGTAAGTACTTTGCTGAACCATCCCAGAGATGCGAGCAGTACTCCACACAGGAGCGAATTTGTGTCTTGTATAGAAGACACCTCTGCTCCGGCGTGAAAAATCGTCTCACTCTGTTCAGGACTCCGAGTTTTCGTGAGGCTGTTTTGATGATGCTTTCGATGTAGTTTTTGTTATTCAGGTTGCAGCGAACATCCATACCTAGGATATTGAGATTGTCCTGCAGCGGCAGTGGCGTGCTCTGAAGAGTGGGGAGGGGAAGGAAAGAAGATACTTTTGCTGTAAACGCACATGCCTGCGTCTTCTTGGCATTGAACTCAACCAGGTTCTCAGAGCCCCATTGAGAAATGTGATTCAGGACCCCGTCAAGCTCAGTGACAAGAAGCTGCCTTTTCTCTGCGATATCTGACTGCTTGGCCGCTGGATGTCCATGATAACTCCCATGTAAAGTGCTATCGTCTGCATAACAATGAACATTGCCGGTAGACAGCATGTCGTTGATATGCAGAAGAAAGAGAGTGGGTGATAAGACGGACCCCTGGGGCACGCCAGCATTAACCTGCAGAAACTCTGAAGCTCGTCCGTCACAAAGGACGCGAATACGGCGCCCCTGCAGGAAGCTAGCAACCCAGTTGCACAGCCTAGAAGGCAGACCAAAGGCAGGTAGCTTAGAAAGAAGCGATTTGTGCCAGACTCTATCGAAAGCTTTGGCGATGTCAAGACTAATTGCCAGTGACTCGCCGTGCTTGTCCATAGCCTCACCCCAAAGATGGGTAACGTATGCTAGAAGATCACCCGTTGACCGTTTCGGTCTGAAGCCATATTGCCGGTCATTAATTAAGGAGTGATCCTCTAGGTGCCGCATGAGCTGTTTGTTAATTATGTGGTCAAACACTTTGCACAGCACTGAGGTGACGGCTATGGGTCGATAGTTGGCTGGCTCCGAGCGATCCCCCCTCTTGGGAATCGGCTGAACATTCGCCTCTTTCCAAGGCAAAGGCACTGTACCCGAACTGTAGGATAGCCGGTACAGGCGCGTAAGCATTGGAGACAACTCCGCTGCACATTTTTTCAAAACTACCGCTGGAATACCATCCGGACCACTGGCTTTCCGGACATCGAGTGATTGCAGCACTGCACGGACATCGCGTTGCCTGATATGGATATCAGGCATCGCGTGGTCACTGTCGGGTAGTGTTGGTGGCTGCGTACCACAATCATCGATTCGGGAGTTGGCCGCAAAGAGATTAGCCAGCAGATTTGCCTTCTCTTGCGACTCATGGGCCAGGGATCCATCAGGGTTACGCAGCGGAGGCAGCGAAGGCTGACAGAAGTTGGCTTGCACGGCTTTAGCCAGTCGCCAGTAGCCACGGCTTCCCGTGGGATGCATCACTAGCTCTTGACCAAGCCGCGCTATGCGCAGGGCATCCGCTCTGACATAGGCCCTTCTACAGACCTTTGTGGCTCTGTTGTACGCTGCCTTGAAGTGGCCCAGATTGGGATGGCGCGTGGCGCGCGCCCTTACCCAAGCGCGGTACGCAGACTGTTTTTGTTCAACAGCTTCCGCGCACTCGCGCCCGAACCAAGGGCGCACCCCGCGGTCACCGGTGACATCGGTGTATGAGATATAGTATTCCATACCCAGACCGATCTCACCGGCGACAGCAGTAGCACAATCCGATGGGTTCTTACCTTCAAAGCAGCGCTCAACCCACGGGATGGACGCAAAATAGTCACGAAGTCCATCCCAGTCCGCTGACGAGTAGTGCCAGAGACGCCGCTTCCCCTGCACGGGTCGTGGGGGCGCCATAATAGGCACCGTGGAACAGACCAGGCAGTGGTCAGAGTTGCCTAACGCGGCTCGCACCGATACACTGTACCGGTCCGGATCACTCGTCAGCAGAAGGTCTAGCAGAGAAGGTGCTTGGCCCGACCTTCTTGGTATCCTAGTGACCTCGTGCACCAATTGGGTCAGGCCGTGCGCCAGAGCAAATGCGTGGGCGGCTCTTCCCGCATGGTCTGTTTTGGAGGAGCCCAACCAGATCTCGTGGTGGGCGTTAAAATCCCCCAAAAATACCATTTCGGCATTCGGAAATCGCTCCTGCGCATCATCTGCCGCCTGACTCAGATATTCAAAGAGTCGAGTTGTCTCAGCATCTCCTGTATGGGAACGGTAGAGGCACACATAGATCTGAATCGTAGGGCCATGGTCTACGTGTACCCAAAGGACGGAGAAGGATGGGTCCTCTAGGCAGCGCAAACGGCGACAGCAAACATCCGCCCTAACAAACACGCACACCCCGGCTTTTGCACGAAAACTTTCCTCAAGAACATAGCCAGGGTAGAGCAAGTAGGTCGTGTCGTCAGGGCGGTGTATTTGCGTCTCCGTTAGAAAAAACATGGCAGGTTTCGCCGTCTCTAGGTGTTGGTGGACGGCGTTGAGGTTTGCATGGAGCCCACAGATGTTAGTGGACTCCACCTCAAATAGCAAGCTTTTGGGAGTGTGACGAGCCGCTGTGTTGCCTTTTTCTATAAATTGCGCTGCCATGAGTTTGGGTGGGAGAAGGCGTGAAAAAAAGAAGTGATTGCCGCCGCAGCACCGTGTGACAAAGCGCGGGATATTGGTTTTATCTATGAATGTGAGGCATGGCGAGAGCCGACGCGCCGAACGGAAGGGCCCCCGTACCCCCCCGAGTATGGTCGCCGGGCTCCCAAATCCGGTCACCAACCGGCACGACGAACCATATCGGGATTATGCGCGGCCTGGTGAGGCAGCCTCCCAAGGTGGTTAACCCCAGTTGGGCCCCTGTACTATACCGCGGGCGGCCAGCGGCACCACCGTTTCTACAGGTCTCCCTGTTCGGCGCATCGCCCCGCGCCATCCCCACTAGACTACGCCAAGACCCACTGGTCCCACTAGTGCTGCGACAACCACCACCTCTGCCCGGCTATGCACATGCTGACCCCTGAACACAATCCAACCGAGATTGAATTGCTATGGAGGGTTTTTCGCAATAGTGCACGGTGGT
This sequence comes from Eilema griseolum, assembly GCA_963662185.1. Lineage (NCBI taxonomy): Eukaryota > Metazoa > Arthropoda > Insecta > Lepidoptera > Erebidae > Eilema > Eilema griseolum. The sequence goes on along the minus strand of OY759237.1, from coordinate 28,348,670 downwards.
ACCTACCCGGTCGAAACTTGAGACAAATTTGTGCCACCAAGTTTCTACCACCAGTAAAGTCTTATATGTCTGTACAAACATTTCTTTTTTTATACCACTTAGGTAGCAGATAATCACACGGCCCACCTGATGGAAAGTGGTTACCGTGGCCTATGGACGTTTGTAACACCAGAGGAGTCACAGTCGTGCTGCCAACCCTGTAAGTACAGAGTTTCTGTGCCGTCAGTGTAGAAGACAAAGCAGCATAAGCCTTTAGTCTTCCCACTGACAGAACAAATTCTCCAGTGAGCTCTGGCTACCCTACTCACCGCTGGGAATACAACACGAAGTTATTATGGCCGTGGTATTCTGTAAGACGGAGGTACTTCCCCAGTCGGATTGCTCAATTGGGCGGAAATATTTTTATATTATTACAGCGAAGCGATTCATATGGAGGCACAAACCTTTAGGAGATAGAATGCTCCTTAGATATTAATGAGGATGTGAAATGACACCAAGTAATCGTTTGTTGTATTAACAATTATTAGCGTTCCATTATTGCATGGTAGAGATTCACAGCAAGACTTACGCTATCTCACTCCAATGTTCTAAAATTAAAACAATTTTAAAAACGAAATTAAGAAAAATCATGTATTTTCTTCTTTAACGAAGTATGTCGAAAGAGGATCGATATCTCAGACCAAATACATATATAAGCACTTTGAAATTCAATGATGAAGACTATTCGGAGAAAGGTTCTACCTACAACCTGAATACAGCAGCTTTTGGAATGTTTGAGATTGCCTAATAATGTGACATCATCTTCCTGGAGTTCAGGGACCCTCTTTCGTCTTTTACTCCTCTACCTCTAATAGTTTTGGACCATTGGCATAACAACAAAGGAATACAGGATATACCTTCGTTCTATTAAATTGTAGCTTCCTTATATGTACGTAATCATTCCAATTATTTCCATAAATTATTAATAACTTTGCACTACCCGTATGAAAATATAATGATAGTGGTTCTAAGGAGATAGTAAGGCGATAATACTTTATTTAGTACCCGCATCGGTCCGCAATTATTCGCGTACCTACCTCGTCAAGATGACAAGACGGTTTATGTTGTTCCCTGGTGGAAAACAGGCGTATGGTTGTCTGTGTACCACATTATTATTATTATTATACTTTTACGCTTGTCAGGTACACCTCGAAGGGGTAGGTAAAGGGATTAAAAGTCACTTTTACGTAAACACGTAATTGGGACTATTGACTTCAAAATGTATTTTTTGTGGACAATATGTCAAAAAATTTAATATACATACAGAATTTGCTTTTTGTTACACAAATTAAAAAGACAATAATTTCTTAAAACTAAAACGTAAAAACGAATACAGCATTTGTAACTTATGCTCCTTTTAATTGAGGCCATTAAAAACTACTGCAATACACGGAATAGTTTTATAATCTTTCAAACAAATTACTCGAAACATATTAAACAACTATAAAAACTCATTAAAAAAATAAACTTAGTTCTGTTAATAGGCCTCTATATCTTTATTAAACGTTGAAGGGTTAAGAGAGTTGTGCACAATAAACGAAATGGAATAGTTAACCCTGCAGCGGTCTTCACACTCACTTTAATTTAGTTAACTGTTTCGTTGCGCCCCGAGCGATGCAGCCCGGTAACTAGGGAAAGGGTTGAATAGTGATGCTCACTGCACTTGTCGATCGATAGGTCGATGCAGCTGTTGCTAAAGTAGTTTGATTATCGCCATTTGACAAGATTAAAAATGAATATAGTCTTCGAATATTAACATTCTTTTTCGAGTACGTTTTTGCACGTGTGCTTTTAGCATTATACTCTCGTAACATAATACAATTTCTGACTGCCGTAGTAGTTACTTCAAGATATGAATCAGATAATGAGCTAGAATGATTAAATTACAGTTTTCTCACGAGAGATGTATAAATTTAGTCAGTTAAATATTATATACTTCTGGAAATGAATTGTACAAACCTACCATATATTAAGTTTACCATTGTTACTTGACAGTTACCAAATGTATAAATCTAATCTAATTCTTTTGTTATATTATTGTCATCGCTAGTGTTTGAATTCTCATCACTTTTTTGCTAGGCGTTTAACTAAGATTTATTTTAACGTATATTTTGTGGCAGAAAGGCTATTATAAAATCCAAGAACACTTGAATGTAAAACAAGCTTGGAAATGAGCTGTTGGCTCAACTATGCTACTCAAGTAAATTTTTGTATTTAAATTAAGTAGACTAAGTGTATGTTTGTAAGTAGACAAAAAAAATGCCCGCTGAGTTTCTTACCGGAGTCTTTTCAGGTCGGGGCCGCGTTTCGAACCGGTGGTACATTTACTAAACTGATTTTCATGTTCCTTTTTTATTGACGTTTGTAAGTGCCGATTTAATAGTTTAGGCAGAATAAATGATTTATAACTTAGACTTTGTATGGAACATGAATGGCAAATTAAATCTTTTAGAGATGATCTACTAAAGAAGATAGCAAAGATAGAAAAAAATTGTGTAAGACATCGATACAATATTTTCAGCTCCGTATTAAAACATCGATAACTGTGATTTTCCATTCCCCATCACTAGGCTCAGTCGTTTTCATCGCGAGCTAATTTATATAGGGCCGGGCGCACCCCCGCCTATATTTAAAAGCTTATAATCGCGCGATGAAGTGTTGCCAGCGTTGATTAATCACGACTGAATTCCGCAACTCGCTCTCAAATTATTGAGGCTCGCGCACCAACCGTTTGTCACTGTAGCTCAACGGATCAAATTAAGAAATGAACGAATCATTTCGGCCTGGTGAAATTATTAAAGTGCAATAATTGTTAGTTCTAGGTGAAAGCAAATGAAATTAAGTATGTCTGTCCACTCCATAGTAATATAATGATATACATTACTTCACTCTCAAGTATCTAGCATACATTTTTAAATAAAATCGATAAAGATAGATCTCCCTAATATGTAAATTTTTTCTTGGTACTCTACTTCAGTACATGCATATAAATGATCACGCCTTTATCCCCGGAGGGTTAGGCAGAGGTGAATTACCTCCCACATTTCACCAATCATTAAATTCGGTTCCACGTAATAGGCGGTGAGCCTATTGTCATCTTTCGGGCATTATTGTTGACTCAAGCCATGCAATAAAGGGGCTCTTACCTATGGCTATTTTTACCCCTTCACTTGTCACTAAAAACAAAAATATAAAAACACATTGATTATAACCTTTTCTTGGCATTCTGGGAAAAACATACACCGTAATATTTTATAATAGTTGAACAGTTCCATTTTGCAACCGAAAAATTAAATTAACTGCTTAATAACACGAGCTTAACCCTTCAATTACTGAACAATAACGAATCGGGCATCGAACCCTGCACCTGCCGGCCGGTTCCTTCATAAAGGAATGCTGATAAAATCAACGAGCTTGTCACATCACAGGCGTGTTGCCGAACGATTATTATATGATGATACAAATTTATTGCCATTTTTACATGATAGGGGAATATGAGCAAGAAGTTTCGATTTATGAAAAAAATAGCACTATCCGTTGCTAAAATACCTTTTCCACAACCTTACCTATGACCGCTTATAAAGGTATGATTCCGAAGGCGACCGCATACGACAACTGCAGACGCGGTGCGTATAGTGAAATAATAAATATAATAATTATTCTACATTCACATTCTAAACATTGCTATCTAGACGCATAGTTTAACTATCTTGTGTTATGGAATCTAGAATGTCGATAAACATACTTAGATACTTTTTTTTTTGTAAATGCATACATATTATACATAAAAGCACCCGGACACATGCAAATTTACATATTCATGCTTACAAATATTTGCACTGAGCGGGAATCGAATCCGCGCCCCCTGCGTAGGAGTCGAACCAAATAGACATGATATGATAATTTTGTTAATAGTTTTGGTGCATTGTGGCTTCTCAATAGTTCCGTTTATCGTATTCTGTTTAAATGTACGTGAAGATGACTCGTCATCCGAACACACAAAAATATTCAATAGTTATAAAAGTAAATCAGTCCTGAAATCCGTTCATTTGTCTATTACTATATAATTACATAGTTTCACATACATTACTTCTTAAACTTCGACACTGATAAATGACATTATGGAGAAACGGCAAAGAAAACAATAAACAAAATTGTCATAATCAAGTGCACGGTATGCCCCGCGTCTGCAGTTGTTGTATGCTGTTGCCTTTGAAATCATACTATAAGTCAGCTTTTTGATGAATTTTTTTATAGATATACCAAGAAACACCATGCCTACAGCGAGTGACAACCACATAAACTATCAATCTTTTGAAGAAGAAGCTTTCACAGCAGATCTTAGGGTCCAAAACAACTTCACCTCCAAGCGGCTTTCCTCTGGCTGATTGACGCACATTTGTTAACTTGTTCTGATGCAGTCTTTCCTCTTTGGGTGGGGAGTTCAAACAAGAAGAAGTACGCAGACTATGGACTCTAAAATCTCCTTCTTCTTGGTTTTAAACAAGCCAATTAGTAAAAAAAAGTAGTAGCAGAATACCACAAAGTTTGGCGACGTGTCCGATAGACGGCAACAGGTGAGGTGGCTTCACAATCAAAATATATCCATCTACAACAGCAAAAAGTAGAACATCATATTTCTTTAAAATTAATAAACATAATAACAGGTCTCATTAATGCGTAGTAATTTTCCGCATATTAGTTCCAGAAATAAACATTAATGTCACTTTAGTAGTAATCCCCATTCAGTAAATATCAATAAATCGAATACCTAAGTCGCGCAGTAAATTTGCGACCATATTTTAACAGATTTATAGATTTTCAATTCCCCATCACATGTATTATGAGAACTCGGTTTAATTTGAACGACTTTTCACTGGCCAAATCACGCTTTAAGGTGTTACTGATGCGTAACCTTGTTACCCGTAGGGGTAATGCCTGCTATGCAAAGTTCTCGAGTTTGATTCCCAAATATTGTGAAAATTTTGCGTAACAAAACGTCAACGGTACAAGAGTAAAGGTGTCTGGTTCACGGCAATACCCCTTGCATATAACCGTAATACGAATTTGATGAAATTTGAGTGTTATTACACCACTGCTTATCTATGAAATCATGAATGAAATATTTTAAGCTCACACATCTAATAGGTCAAACGAAAGCTGCACCCGGTGCACCTGTAATTAGAATGAGCACAATTGTAATCTATACAAAATTCATACACCTTATCGCTACAGAACTACTATAAGCTACAAAACAGCTGACAGTACCCGAAAAACTGTCACACACGTAGCTATAATATATTTTATAAGTTCATTAAAGCATTACAAGACCATTTTTGCAAACTTTTCAAACAATGTTATAAGATATAATGTTACTTGCTATATATAATGCTATATATATATATAAGATATAATGCCTACGACTACGTTCTATTACTTGTGGTTTTCCAAGCGACTGCAACATAGGGTTCTTCAAGAAGGACATTAGTGGATTTTTGTAGCTGCGGCAGCGAGAGTGTGACGCCTCTAGTGAAGCACACGTCCAGAGGCCACAGTAACCATTTCCCACCAGTCCGCCTAGACAAGCGGTAATTCGTTAGCTGTATTATTATGGCTATTTACTGTAGAATAGAAAGACGTGACATTTGTCACTCTATTCTAAAATACGCTGGCCAACAAAATGCCACTTGTCTATTGAGGCAGGTGATCCGCGTGCTTATGTACCACCAATGTCACAAAAATGCGTACAGAAAATATAGATAGATGAATTTTTTTTATATCTTGGACACGCTTATTTGACTTCACCTTGCCTGATGGTAAGCTAAAGGCAAAGTCTCATGAAAGAGGGTCACCATTACAGACACTATTACAATGGTGGCACTCAGCTTGGTGGTGTCATCAGATGCTTTTTCACGCCGGGACTGTAGGGAGAAGGAAACACGTGTGGGTAATGAATTTCAGGTCTTGCTGTATACATGTGTGCTAAATAATTCTAACACCAACATATTATAGTAAGACAAGTAGGTAATATGTATACAGATTAATGTACAATGTGCAATGGGCCTTATCGCTGGAACCCTTATATGCTTTACTTTATACATAGGCAGAAGTATATTAACACCCATAATCAGCTAATTATGATTTTCAGTCTCAACGGGCGAGCCTATTGCCGTCAAGTAGATACTTAGTAATGGGCTGTATGTTTACTGTCGGATGGAGAACAGCTCTATCCCGTACTATATTTTGTATTAATATATATTATAGCTATTTGTGTGACGGGCCTAAGGGTTCGTTCAACAATTTTTCGTTATTTACGGCCCACGGTCCGTCACTACGGAGTTCCGTATAATAACTCGCGATGTTATCTGCAGAAATTATTATCGCTTGCGATGCGTCAACTTGCGACCGAGACAATTATAAATTAATGTTGTTTAATTGTTTATTTTTCACCTGTTCTATATTACTCCTCTACTTGTACAGCTTTTACAGAAGCTACTGCCGCTTGACCTTCCAACCCTGAAAGGAAAACCTGTGAGAGAAGAACCTCGTCTGTCAATCAGTGGGTGAGTGTTTCTATCACCATTATCATTATTTTTAGGAGGTAGGACACGACGGTATTTCCGCCCAATTGAGCAGTCCGAGTGGGGAAGTACCTCCGCCCTACAGAATACCGCGGTTATAATAACTTCGTGTTGTGTTCCCAGCGGTGAGAAGGGTAGCCAGAGCTCATTGGGGAATTTGTGCTGTCAGTGGGAAGTCTAAAGGCTTGTCCTGCTTTGTCCTCTACACTGACGGCACAGAAACTCTGTGCTTACAGGGTCGGCAGCGCGAGTGTGGCTTCTCTGGTGTTACACACGTCCATAGGCCACGGTAACCACTTACCATCAGGTGGGCCGTGCGCTTGTCTGCCACCTAAGCGGTATAAAAATAAATGAAGACGGATTTCCCTGATTGTATTTGAGGCCAAAGGAACTTTTGGTTCAGGGTCCGCCTTCTGACTTTTCATCCACTTTGTACAATTTTGGGTGCCCATGGTGGTGAGACCATTGGTATTCATGTTACACTTCACGACGTTAAGCCAGGACTTCTTGAGTCGTAAAACACCGTGTATCTAGTCCATATTGATAGATTTTAATCTACCTATCAAAATACGTAATGTTTTTTTTAAAGATAAACTGGGTTTTTAATTCTAGTACCCAGATTAATTCAGTGTAAGTATAGTGCAGGAGAGTGTAGGTGCATGAATAGAAAATATTAAAAAATGTTTCGCCAGTTGTCGCAGTGTATCACTGTAACTAAAAGTCAACAGGGTACCCAATACAAAGGCATTTATTGTACGAATTTTACGCTTCCACGTAGGGAGCTGTATACGAGGCCATCTAGTCGTGATACTTCTAAACAAATTTTTTTTTTCAATCCATATTTGTGTTGTCTATATTGAATAAAGATTTGTTTCTCTACTTATTTTCTATTATATATCCTTTACTTACGACAAAGTAAGTTGGAAGAAACTGGATGAGTGAGGCAGAGGATTGGGTTCTATGGCACACAGCGTACAATAGGTGAGGCAGTATGATGTACAGTAGCGGACTACATATATATATATATATATAATTAAAGTATTGCTTGTAACAACTTTGTACCCAAATATCGCAATAAAATAAATTGAATTGAATTGAATTGAGTAAAAAAATATTACGGAAGACATGGTGAATTATGAGGGCTAAACTAAAATAACTCTATCTGTACATTCTAAAAGATACAGTATATTCTACTCAGCATTACCTTAGTATGGGTACATACAGTGTGTGGCTATATTATAGTGTTAGTAGTAGTGTGTAATAAAAAAGAATATGATGCAAGTATCAAGACCTCTTCGTCTAATAACCAGCATCCCTACGCGGCCGCAGACCGCGGTGTGAAACTGAAGGGTTGCATCACCGCATACCCCTTGCACAATTTCGTCACGCTTGTCTCTGTACGCATACAGACCTACGATTTGAACCACAGTCTAATAACGTTACTAACAAAATATTATCCTACTGCAATTATGAAGAAACTCTTCCCAAAACTTTTTTGTCGTATGGATTTATAAAAAAATTAAATTTACTCTTTCTATTGAAGGGTGAAAAATATTTTTTAAAATCAACAATAGAGACGAATAACTAGTTTGCAGTGTAAACAAATTGTTTTATTGTAACTTTTGCGAAGTCAGTGGTTCTGTGTTGGATGGGTAAATATTTACACCACATTTGAATGGTAATGCTGGACGTATTATGTCAGTAGCAACACTTGAAAGTGGAATGCAAATGATTCTCTATATTTAATCTATGTGTCGAAAAAAAAAATTGGGCTCTGTTTATGGAGTGAGTGTGTCTATCCATATTAAGCCATATATTTGAAAATGTTAAATGTAATCAAGTGTAAAACCTTATTCTGAATAAAATATTATTATATTATATATTATCCGAAGGTCAACTGGTTTGATGTTCACACGAGCAATTGCTTAATTTTTCTTTCAATCTATTTTCACACGGCTTAAGTTGATATCAGAAAGAATTCAAGATTCATTTTTCATTTCCTTCAATATGTCGTCGAAGGAGGTCGTGCGTCAACACATGACATCCGTCGGCTTGACTCGAAACAACATGACTGAACCTAAATATGTTCAATCAGTGTTCAAAACTTTCATTTCAATTCAATCTGAGCGAGAATGAAACACTAGATGTAAAAAATTAACCGATCAAACACTGTTGGATCTTTTCATTAGCGAAATCAATAGGTATCAATGGATTAATTTTATGTTCAAATGTGTTACTTTGAGTGATAGATAAAAAATTAAAGACGAAATAAAACAACAAGTGATCCGTTTGATATCAGCTTTAGTAACTAAAGTAAGAATCTCTTCAAGACTTTTGTACATACATATAATCACCCCTTTATCCCTTGAGGGTTAAGCAGAGGTGAATTAACATCCACATATCACCAATATAATTGATTTCGGTCCCACGTAATAGGGGATGAGCCTATTGCCGTCTTCCGAGCACTATTGTTGACTCGAGCCATTCATCTGAGACTGAGTCTGGGCTGTATATATCTGTCTGATGGTACATACATAACATAACAGCCATATCCCTTAGTCGCCTTGTACGACACCGTGTGGGAAGAAATGGGGTGGTCCAAATTCTACGTTGTCAGGGACCATGCGGTTAATCTTTATCTATTTTGTATTGCAAAAAATATCTGAAAAACGAACAAAATTGTAGTTACCTCACCACTATAAAATTAGCGAGTTCACTTGAACAGCTAGAACTAGAACAATACAAAACCAGCAACTATTTTCTAAAAACTACCCGATGTGACCAATCACCATTGATTTATTTCCCATACAGTGAGAGATTAATAATTAATCCAGCAATAATGTCACCGATGGTGGCGGTGCGGGGGAGTCAGCACGCCATATGGGCCCAATATCGGACCGGGCTAAAGTCGACGCGCCGAATTACCCGTAATCCGGGCCATAATGGGAACATGTTTCAAAAATTTCAAATGGGGATAGACCTTTATTGTGAGGACGATTGGTTAAAGAAATGTATAAAGTACAGTCGGCCTCAGTAGGGACACATGAAAAATTAGCGATCTGCGTTGCTCTAAAATCTCACATATAATAACAAACAACATCATGCAATATACCTATTTTTAAGTGAGGCTATAATGATTACAGTACTATTTAGTTATCTAATACTCATTGTCTTAATTTTAATTTATATTTTTATGTAATTTTATATTTGTGCTTGTTAACTTTTGACGTTAATTTGGACCATCATCGAATTCTTAGATTTTACAGGTTGCTAAATGCTAAAACCTAAATCTCTCTATATTAATACGTGAAGCGAAAACTTTGTATGGATAAGATTTGGCATATTGATAGTTTATACGGAAGAAGAAATATTTTTTGAATTACGCAACAACATACATTATTTTTGTTAAAATAAACGTTACACACACTAAAACCCTTTTCTCTCTCACACACACACACACACATACACACACGCACATTACTTACGTGTGCATACATTTATTTTTTTAGGCTTCATAGTCCCATACTTATTTGAAATGTTCATAAGTGACGGATAAAAAATATAGAGATAAAAAAAAAAAGCGAATAGTAAGGAGGTTTTGTCTTAATATTGTTATTGATAAATTAATAGTTGAAGCTAAAAAAAAATTGTCTATAGAAATACCACTCTTCTTGAAATAAAATTAAAAATATGAATATGAAGTAATTTGCTACTGTGAAATCTTAGATTATATAAGTTTATGACAATAGAGCTTTAATAGTGTTCAAACTTATATTTTTTTCAGTAATTATGACTGACTTTCAACCACAGGGCGATCGCCAGTTATTGTTGTTCATTGTTTCTAATATTATATTTATTATATATAGACCTTATTAACATTGACGAAAATATCTACGCACAGAATCCAATACCTCCTATGTTATATACTCGCCTAAACCATCAAACTGAAACATAACTACGGTTCAAGGTGACATAGCGCGCAATATCGCCGCTATGTTCGGTTTACCCGTAGGGCCGGCTAATTCCGCCGCGGACAATATAAGGGTTGAAGGTATTGACACAAATGTGCGGTACCCTCTGTTTGCGGTTATTGTTTCCTTGATTCAGACCCATAGCTAATTCGTTTACGACCGACCCCGGCTGATTGTGGACTGATTTGATTTTTCAGTTTAAATACTATGAATTAAATAAGGAACAATTCAAACTTATAGAAATATGTAAATATAACCTCTTCGAATGAATTTGTAAATGTCTCATTACTTTCGTGTCTTTCCTTTGTTATGTTATGTTATGTCATTACTACTAAAATAGCAAGATTGATGTAAGTGTTTAAATAGTTAAGAAATGACATCTAGTATCTACTGATAATAATAGAATTTGTGTACATTCAGTTATAAAATCTAAAAAGTCATAATGGGTTTTAGGAATACCGTTTAAAATTAATTATTAATTTAAAATAGTAAAATAGTTTAAAAGGTTCAACCTCTTCCAAATTCCCCTTGAGGTTAGAAAGCCCATTTGTCACACAGAGGTATATTATAGTAGGTACTAAAGAATATTTGTACAAAGTTTGGTGCCAGTCAAACATAGCTTCCATCTATTATAATAAAAAAGCGTCATATACGTGTATAATACACATATTACCTACTTCATTTATTTTCGGGGGCCAAGGGTCAAGTTTAGAGGACGTTAAAATATATAATGTTACTAAGATACGTAATATACTTAAAAACAAAAGTAAAAGCACAATCTAATCAGACTAATTATACTGTTGATGGATGGTGAAATTTTGTATTTTTTTCACAGTATTTTTTATTATTACACCTGACCGGTTTCACCTTACAACAGGTTTCCAGTGTTTGTATTAATCAATATGTGCACAATCAAATTCCTTCACAATTTAGGTACTTTGGCCATTCAAATAAACTTTCAAACATCTATTCCAAAACCAAAATCAAATTTGATTAAAATGAAAGAGCACACAAAAGGCGCCACGAATGTGCGGCGGCGACAGCTTGTTGAAATCAAATTATAAATAAAGGAGGGGAACAATAGGGTCCAGGCACACTGCACCGGGATGATCCCGGTGATGGATGGAGGAACTACGTGGTGACGCGACGCGACGGAATGGATAATGTGAGCACGGAATTGACGCGCGAACTGCGAAAATGACGGAGCCGATGCGACGTGGCGCTCGGGAATATTTTGTGTGCATCGGAATGTAATAAAGTTGTGTTCATATATTTTATTTTGTTTAAAAAGTGCTACTATACACTACGTGTCTTTTACTTACACTGTGCGACTAAGCATTAAAATTCACTTCCAATCGAAACCACACTTTGATTTACTAACAGTTGAAATGCTATTAAGGTAGTAAATTAAAATATCTTGCAATTTGAACGCTTGCAATACCAGAAGTACCGGAGGCATGAGGAAAAGGAAAGACTGCTACAAAATGTAAAAATTATTACGTCACTGACAAATAATACTGAGATGAAATGAAAGTTGACAAATATTTTAACAACTTTTTTTTCATACATTTTATCAGAAATCCCTGAAAATGTATTTTCCTTTGTAACAACAAATACCTACTAGTAATTCAATGATAACTTTCATGGGCTAATTCTGTAGTACACATTAACTAAATCATGAACACATCAAAGTCTAAGTACACAGTTTGTGAAGCAACAGCAATTACAAGTAATTGTGGTGTGCGAAGAGGTCCCGTGTTAGCGCGAGTCGTGCGGTGGTCGCGAACTTTCCCCCATCTGCGTGTAGCGTGTCGGAGTCGGACAGCTTAGGGTCGCATTACACACTGTTACGAGTTTTGTGTTTTTTGATGTGTTCCAGGTTCAATTTTGGTTTGACAACTTTGTTGATTGGTGTACTTTTGCGGTACATTTTGAAAGTGATAACGAGTGCCAGTTTAAATTTAATGGCAGGTATTTTGTGTTGTTTCTAAGTTATGATACGTGGATATGAAGGGGTGTATAGGAGATTTTAAGCTTTCTTCATCAGTCAGCCGGCACACCTAAATGATTCTCTAGATAGGGAAGTCAGGCAGCAGTAATTACCGTAAAAACTTTGATAAAGCAAATCGAGACAATGAGTAAGATAATGAACGCCATACTCAAAACTCTCCAAAGTGCAGCTTTGAATGCAATCAGGACTAACGCTATGATGTAGGTGTCTGAGTACCTATGTTACCTGTATTCTAAAACCCATAACACAAGTTATGCTTAGTTTGAGTCTAGATAGGGTTGTGGCACTACACAGCCCTATTATTTACTCTGAATATTTTCATTTGAACGTACGTTTCAATATCGCGGAAGCCTGTCAGCGCCAAATGACGCCATCTTGACGCGGAGTGTGACGTCACATTCGGTCGGTATAACTTGTACACCACTGTGGTGTAGTTATTGTCAAATTTGTGCGCCAGCTTGTATCGGGGTTCATTTTCCAATAGTTTAACTCCCTTACTATTATTGAAATGTTTCCCCTATAGTCTAGGCAGAGTGGGAAACACCATCACTGTATATCTCCAATATGTTGAAAGGTTTCAATCTGGTCTTTTTTTAGAATTCTTATATAAATCCAATAACAACTTACCTAACCCGGAAGTGAAGACTTACATACGTAAATGTTTTTATAACCAATACATTCCAGAAATGTGAATGTTAATAAATATCTACCTACGAGACAAATAAACGAAACATAATTATACTTTTTGCTTGGCGCAGAGGTCCAGCCAGTACTGGACCTCTATGCAACTACCGAAGCTACTAAGAGTTTCCATTTGTCTTAGTACAGGAATGTCACTCGCTAGCGCTACATTACTTAAAACTATTTTACAGAATTTTTATAAGTAATAAAAATAGTTCTAGAAACAATTCCAAGAAGTAAATTAGAATTAGCAATAGCAATTCTTATTCGTTGTGTGTGCAGAACAGACCATCTCCTCGGAGATAACTCTTTAAGCCATTAGCGAGGCTAATTGTGAAGCTGCGTGGTCCCCGGATAACGCTACCGATCCTCAATACCAACTGCTGTTAGGGGGAGGATGTATACAGAGTTCAGACGCTGCGGTTGGACGGCCCAGCAAAGGCACAAGTGCTAGTGAAGAATCTTTAATATTGCTCAGAACTATAGAAACGATACTGCGGAAAAATTGCCAATTACACGCTAAAGGGAAATATATTTGATCAATGCTATGTGTAAGGTGTATCTAACCTCAAAAAAATGTGAAGGTATCACACAAATAAAAGTTTTCTCGATTCCACTACTCAAGATACATTTGGTGAAATATTGTATGTATATTTCACTAAATGTATTAACATCGTTAAATGACTGCTAGTCCAGGCATGCAGAATAGTGTTAAAATATTATAAATCTTAATATAATATTTTAGTAAGTTATATAGATACTGATCGCAGCCTACTAAAAAAAAGCAAATCCAGACGCACTATCCGAGACCTAAGGCAGTTTACCTGCACCTGACTTCGAAGCACCCTTCACAGACACCTGCCTGCCAAATGCGATGTAGCCCTAAGCGTGAGTTCCACGTAGCCCGGGAGACCGCAATCGGCACGAAGCGGTTTTATCGAGTGTGACCGAGGAGATTGGTGCTTTCAAAAAAGCGCACTTTAATTTTGGGCGCCGCCTTGGAGGCACAGATGCGGCCGTGCGTAGCCACCGCCTATTTATTTTATTACCTATAAAAAGTTTTAGAGCCTTCAGTTTTCTCAAAGCGTTTGAGAGATCTTCCTAGGATAGGTTTCAGTCAAGATGATGTTGGAAATTGTCCAATTCTAGCGAGAGGTTTGAATTCTTATTCTAGGTTGGCCAAAGTAATGGTGCTGATTTTAATAGGATATACTGCAGAAATTAGAACTTAAAACTAAAGTACGCCCGGAAAAATAATGTAATATTGACTTCACAGAAGTGGATATTAACGACTATTAGGTCATGTCTATATAGGACGAACATTTATTAAATGACATTTTTGGTCTATGATACTGGATGCACTCAACTAATGAGTGTCATGAAGGGAATTCATTTCTGAAATAAAAAATGCATAAATATTAACTATATTTACGACTGCCAACGTCGGTGTCGTAGCGATGGAGCACTCGACTGCTACGACAGCAGTCGCGGGTTCGGTCTCCGCTCAATGTCTATTATATTACTTGGTACCATCAGATATGTCCTCTTTGCAGTATAAAACATCAATAGATAGATATTTATTAGTGTCAACCAAATCAGCAGGCACCCTCCGTCTAAATGGAATCAAAATTTAAAAAAACTTAACTAATTTTCGCAAATATATCAAACTGTAAAATGAATGTCTTGAGGATAGGGACCTGTCAACTTTATGGGTACGCATAGATCACGGTGGCCACACCCGTATCTATGCGTGCCTTTACAGGTCCCATAGCGGTGACCTGGGCACGGCTCAATTGTTTCAGCATCTGCAGCGGTCGGCGGACAGCGTAATTGAGCAGTACCCCACTGCGGAATTAGTATTCTTGGGGGACTTCAACGCCCACCACGTGGAGTGGCTGGGGTCTCCTAGGACTGATTTTGCGGGAAGGGCTGCTCACGACTTCGCTCTAACTTATGGGCTCTCTCAACTGGTGCATTCTATCACTAGAACACCAGAAATTGAGACCCACAGAAGCTCTATACTGGACCTTCTGCTGACTACGCGCCCGGATGAATACTCCATAAGGGTGGAAGCACCTCTCGGTAATTCGGACCACAGCCTCGTCCGGGCGCAAGTGACACTCGCGCGGCCTGAACCACCGCGGCCACCTCAGTGGCGGCATGTGTGGCACTACAAGTCGGCAGACTGGGATGGACTGCGAGAATTCTTCGCGTCGTACCCGTGGAGGCAGCTTTGCTTCTCTTCTGATGATCCAAGCTCCTGTGCAACAGCAGTCGCTGACGCGATTCTAGTGGGTATGGAATGTTACATCCCCAACCGCTGGGTCGCGACAGGAGCGAGCAAACGCCCGTGGTTTAATAGGCCCTGCAGGGAAGCTAGAGACCGCAAGCAATCTGCATACAGGGCTTGGACCACGGCTCTTGCCAATAAGGATCCGAACATCGCTGAAGTGAAGCGGAAGTTGAATGCTGCCTCAAGGTCCAGTAAAAAGGCAACGTCTAGTGCGAAGTTTGAGTTCATCGGCAGAATTGGCGAGCGGCTTGCGCGCTACCCATCTGGCAGTCGTGCATTTTGGTCGCTTGCTAAAGCTGCTGAGGGAAACTTCTGCCAGTCTTGCCTTCCGCCGCTGCAAAAATCCGACGGTAGTCTGGCCCATGGCGCTAAGGAGAAGGCCAATCTTTTGGGTAATCTCTTTGCGTCAAACTCGACTATGAACGACGGGAACGCCGAACCACCCATCATCCCCAGCTGTGGTGCTTCGATGACCGAAATTAAAATCACACAACGGGTGGTCCGGCGCGAGCTTAAGTCCCTAGATGTTCGGAAGTCGAGTGGGCCGGACGGTATACCGGCGATGGTGCTTAAGCACTGTGCCCCCGAGCTGTGCCCTGTACTTACACGCCTTTTCGCACTCTCATACTCCGCGAGGCAGGTCCCGGCCTCGTGGAAGACTGCGTTCGTGCACCCTGTACCTAAGAAAGGTGACAGGACAGATCCGACCAATTACAGGCCTATCGCTATAACCTCCCTTCTCTCGAAGGTTATGGAGCGTGTTATTAATACACAGCTCCTGAGGTACCTTGAAGGAAACGATCTACTGAGCGACCGACAGTACGGTTTTCGCCACCGTCGCTCTACCGGTGACCTTCTTGTGTATCTCACAAACCGGTGGGCGCAAGCCATCGAGAGTCGCGGTGAGGCACTAGCGGTCAGCCTCGATGTAGCGAAGGCCTTCGATCGGGTCTGGCACAAAGGTCTTCTTACGAAGTTGCCATATTATGGACTCCCCGAGGGATTGTGCGAATGGATCTCCAGCTTTTTGTCCAACAGAAGCATCCAAGCCGTCGTCGACGGCAGCTGCTCGGACCGCATGAACATAAACGCTGGTGTCCCACAAGGCTCCGTGTTGTCTCCGACGCTGTTTCTGCTGCATATCAATGACATGCTGTCTGATGGCTCCATTCATTGTTATGCGGACGACAGTACCGGGGACACGTGTTACACGGGCCGTGCAAACATCCCTCAGTCCGAGGTGGAGAAGAGTCGCGAACAACTTGTGTCTGAAATCGAGACTACTCTCTCTGGAGTGTCCGATTGGGGTCGACTAAACCTGGTCCAATTCAACCCCACTAAGACACAAGTATGTGTATTCACCGCTAAGAAAACCCCATTCATTGTAGCGCCGCAATTCCTGGGCACACCGCTTACCATCTCCCCGAGTATCGGGATCCTTGGTGTCGATATCTCCAGTGACGTCCAATACCGAAGTCATTTGCAGGACAAGGTTAAGTTGGCATCAAGAAAGCTCGGAGTGCTCAACAGGGCAAAGCGATATTTCACTGCGGGGCAGCAACTCCTTCTTTATAAAGCACAGGTCCGGCCTCACATGGAGTACTGCTGTCACCTTTTTGCTGGAGCGCCTGCATACCAGCTTGACCCCTTCGACTCGTTGCAAAGACGGGCATTGAGGCTGGTTGACAATCCCATACTCACAGGTAGAGTGGAACCTCTTAGCCTTAGGAGGGATTTTGCCTCACTGTGTGTGTTCTACCGCCTATACAATGGTTTGTGCTCAGATGAATTGTTTGACATGATGCCCGTAGCTACATTCTATCATCGCACCTCTCGCCATAGGCAGGGAATTCATCCCCACACATTGCGACCTGAGACGGTACGCACTGTGCGGTATGAAAGAAACTTCATCCCACGCACACTCAAGCTGTGGAATGACCTCCCTGCTGCGGTTTTCCCAAGCGCCTACAATATGGGGTTCTTCAAGAGGGGCATCAGAAGGTTTCTTCATGGTCGGCAGCGCGAGTGTGACACCCCTGGTGTTGCATACGTCCATAGGCCACGGTAACCGCTTCCCATCAGGTGGGCCGTGTGCTTGTCTGCCAACTAAGTGGTATAAAAAAAAAAAAAAAAAAAAAAAAATTCTATGAACAAACAAAGAAAAAAAACTTACCATATAAATCTTGTTGAAACTATAATGTCGAACTTGTAAACCCAAGTCGCGCTAGGGACTGGTGGGTCTGGCCCCTTTGACTAATCGCCAGGCAATCGATACCGAAGTTTTTTCGTTGCCCTCAAGCGGTAGACAAATTGTCTTGCGAGAAGAAATTAATTTGACAAGTCACCGGGTAGAGTGGTCCCGAGACGCCTGTATTAATTTATTTGGACAAGTAAAAATGTGGCCACGGTCAGGAGCGAGCTGCGACTAGTGCGGACGAATTGCGGAAGCTGTCACTCGGACTAGCTGAGTGATTGCTGTTTGTATTGTCAAATTAATGATGCAGTTTGTTCAAGTATGGTATCGATTATATTTTGATTAAAATCTGGTGTGCAGTTATCGTTGAGAGTAAATTCACTCTTTATTGGAAGGCTTAATCAAACTAGGCAATTATGTTAATAGAGTTAATTCAATGAGATATATAGCTTGCCATGGACTGAAAACAGAAGATAAGTGAAAAGACAGGCAAGGAATTCTAGCTATGTTTAATTGTATACCATCATTTCCTAAATATGAAAGATAGTCATGTTGTTGAAATTGCTTACTATAGTTGAATTTGATAGCCTAAGAAGATACCATTGTTAATACCTATTTTCTATAAATACACAGTTCAATTTTAGAGTTAGAAAACTTACGATTTGGTAAAATATGTAGTAGAATGACAGAAATAGGCCACCCTGAAGGCCAATCTTGTAAACCGACATGTGATAACAGTGTGGACTCTGTCAAAGATTGCAAAATTAATGTAAAGTGGCCAAGTTATTATTATAAACAGTAAGTAAAGTCGATTGAAAGTATCATAACTAAATAAAAATATCTTACACACTGACATATCAACTCAATAGACACCTATATAACATGTCATCAATGTTATACCCAAGTATTTTATCTGATACGAAGGAAAACATCTGATTAAATCAAAACTAAGTCGCGGAGTAAATAAGCCACACACCTAACATCAAAAAGCAGAAATCCCAATAAAGCTTAATACTAGGGCGGATTCGGTTATCACCTATACGGACATAATGACATCAGGAAAAACTCTCGTGGAAATATAAGACTTATATCGGTATCGGAGGGGAAGCTGTAGGGGAGGTGGATTTATGACAGTCTGATGATACAATCGAATCAAATAAAGCATCTATATAAATCAATGTCCGATTGGAGTGCGAGGTGAGAATGATATATCTGTCTATGTCTGTGTAGTGTTTTTGAGCGGTGTGGATAGTTTTGAGTGGGGCAGAAATATGGGCCGTATTTACTTTTAGATTTGGAACTTGACACACAATATTTCAGTTATCTATCGATAGAATTAGGAGTTTATTAAAATATATTATCTTACTCCTACCAACTGTTACTAACCGTAACTGTACTATCTATTTTCTTCATATCTTTCTTTTGTAATGGAATACACGCTAGTCTATACATGTCCATATTTCACCACGTTTCTCAGTTCTACGTAATAAGATGCAAGCTTATTTCTAAGAAACATAAGCTAGACTCCACGTTTTTTTACAAAGGATGGACTATTCCTGTGTTGTATTTTGCAGATATATATTAGTATTCACAGTAAAGCAAGCAAGCTTTATACTGTTGAACTAATTATTCTTTCCAGATTTCTTGCTGAAAGTTTCCCAACAGATATAGTCAAAAATACTCTTGCCCAACCCAGGAACTCATGCACAGCATACACACACGTTACCACTGTCTCACTGAGATTGTCAAACTCTCTTTGAGTTTTAGTAATAAATTATATATTCAAAATTATGCACAGGAATTGTTTTATAATATACGCCAAACATTCTCAAACAATACGACATCGGGTATGAGACCCAGAGGTACACTCATGTCGCGATGCTCGCCGTAAAAAGAGCAAAAGTTTCAATTAACAACGTTCGGATATCGAGTAATGAGTGGTTGTGGGGATTTATCGGCGGATAACCGACAATTAAACGTCTTTGTTCCCGAGGTCGCGGCGACACTGCGCCACGCCTGCTGCGGAACGTACCAGGTTCGAGCTTCGAACACACCCAGCTATGGAGTGTATCGTATTCTATAAAACGTGTAATTTGAAGTGTGACGACCTGTGTGGCGGCTGAGGTCGCAAGTTCGATTCCTGGTCAGTGTACATTTTAGAAAAATCTCGTACATGGCTATGAAGGCAGCAGACAAGTACACATACAGTAAATGTGTACTTATCATTGTGACTTACACATCCATCTCAAGGTAAGCGGTTGCAATACTCTAAATGTTTCCTGCGAAATAAAATTCATTAAGAGACGAGATAATATGTGTACGTATAAATTGTATAGAATGCAGCATGCTGCTACTTAAATATGTTCTGAAAAGGTTAAGGAAGGATGAAGATACGCAAGGCTCTGTTTGATTTTTTATCTTTTCTCGAACTGAAGAACACTAATTAGAAGAAGATTCCAATGTGGCCAGAGCTAATCTTAAGATATAAATGAACGACAAACTGTGATCAGGAAATAAAAATGAAAGCATTAACCTATGAGTCACATACATCGGTGGATTCACGAATCGTGGCCGGCGCAGACGTACAGACAAAGACAAAAAGTCCAGGCCGCACAAGACGCGGCCGCATTGTTCCTGTGTGCTTACGGGAACAAAGATCTGTCGACGACCAAACCGCCGATAACATAATAGCTCTTAAATTTAACTAATAAACGCCCGCGCGATCGATAAACAATAAGGTTTGTGGAAAAGGTATGAATGGGACGGGCGGATTGTTTTAATACCAGGATTGAAAAGGAAGACACCGTGACAGACATTGCTGGCCCATGTAAGGCAACGCAAGACCCATGTCTTTCGAGCTTTTGAAATATAAATATGTTCAGTCGTTTTTGAGTCGTGTTATGACTTGAAACGAGACATAAATTGACTAAATGCCAAATGACTTAACGATGAAAGAAACAAAATAACAAAGTTGATTAGTCTTTTTACCCGACTACGGCGAAGTCAAAGGAGGGTTATGATTTTGATAGGCTATGTATATATGTATTTATGGATGTATGTAGGTTCACCTGTTCCCTCATAGCTCCTGAACTACTTATTAGAACTAGACAATTGAGGTATCAATAGAAGTGTCTTGGTCGTCCGCTGGTTATAGGCTATATGACGTATCACCAAATTTAATGTAGCGCCCTCTAACTATCATAAAGTATTGTGTTAAAATATAAATTATATGACCCTTAAATTGGGTGTCTACGAGCTACTCGCAGTAAGGCGATTAAATGTTTTTATAATAAACATAACATAAACTAACGCCTATATCCCCAAAGGGGTAGGCAGAGGTGCTAGTATCCACATTTCGCCAGTTTATGTCCCAATGTAATAGGTGGCGAGCCTATTACCATTAACAGGGCACTTATAAACCTGCGATAAATACACACATAACTTCGAAAAGCATCGAAAAGTCATTGGTGTGTGCCATGGTAAAACCTGGGATCGAACCCGAGACCTGGTCTTAGCAGTCCATTACCCATACCACTATCGCTATCGCTATCGCGTTTTTATAATATAATAAAATAAAGAGTTTTTTGGGTAAGCCCTATTAACCGTATGCCGTGACATCAAGATGTCCTACCGATACGACACCCCATGCTGAATTAAAATATTACCAACTCCAATATTTCACATCTCTCTTATACATTAGAATACTGAGAAGTGAAATTTCAAACTTGATTAACATAAATCCGTTTTAAACACAAGCAATTTTACCTTGGCTGGAGAGGTTGTCGCGAATGTTCCCATGGGTGCCTAAATTGGTATAAAATGGTAGGAACAGCACGATTTCCTGGACTCCGAGGTGCACCAATCGAGGCACAGCGCTGAGATGGTGATGAATGGTTTATCGCGAATACTATTAATTTTGGAACCCATGTTCCTGGTGCCCTCTAATAATACAGATAACACTCTGTATAACCCCGTCAAACCCAGCTTCTCATTATGGTCTAGTTTTTTTTCTAAAACACCTTATTTGATTTCCAACGATAAATCCCCACGATTCATCGACTTAAGAGCTTGTAATAATTCCAATATTTCAATCGATACAATCCCATAACACTTTTTTAATCACAAGATCTCAAATCAATTCCCGTCGTCTATTGTACCCGTTGTAAGCGCGTATCGGACATCATCTTCATCACCCCGTACAGATTTTGATGACTTGACATATTTGACAGCTACAAAAACTCCATGACATTTCATAGAATTTGAATTCTATCACCACAGTTTAAGTATCATAATCAAATGTCGTAATAGTAGCTTGACCTACGTTCAATAACTCAAAAGTTTTGATACACGCAGATATACAATAATGACTTGAATCTTATTTTGTATTTACTAAGATCCAAAATTAATTATACAGTGTATAAATGAACTGTAATAGTATTATTTATAAGGCAATGTAGCGCAAGTCGGGCACATCACCAGTCCTTCATGTGTTCCATTCACGGGCATTACCATTCATATCTTTGATACTGATTTGATGTTTGAATGGGAGTCGAACGTGTGGTACTCATTCATGAAGCATAAGTGCGTACTATATGAAGATACAGTCATCGTTACTTTGTACTTTTAATGTTGTTGAGATTTGTTTACGTTCGATTCATTGGTGTTAATTTGAAAATTCAAATATTGTGTTAGCAATTGAGTATTTTAACAAGTACAATTTTATCTCTATCCTAAAACCATACTATAAGCTAGTCCAATTGAAAAGCGGTGTGTAGAGTGTTCCAAAACATTAAGTACATTTATTATTTCTACATATATACATATATACATATAATCACGCCTCTATCCTCGGAGGGTTAGGCAGAGGTGAATTAACACTGACATTACACCAATCATCGAATTCGGTCCCACGTAATAGGGGGTGAGCCTATTGCCGTTTCTCTATTATTGACTCAAGCCATGCATCTGAGGCTGAGTCTGGGCTGTAGGTATATACCTGTATGATATAAAACAGCCCTATTCCTTAAACGCCTTGTACACCGCATGGGAAGAGATGGGATGGTCCAAATGCTACTCTGCTCGGAACCACGCGACTTTTTTTTTATATAGGACACGACAAATTGACCTCACCTCGCCTGATGGTAAGCTAAATACAAAGTCTCAGGAAAGAGGGTCACCATTACGGACACTATGTGTTACAATGGTGGCACTCAGTTTGGGGGCATAATCAGATGCTTTTTCACGCCCCGCTTAAAGGCCCCGGGACTGTAGGAAGAAGGAAACACGTGAGCTGATAATGAACTCCAGGTCTTGGTGGTTCGGCAAAGAAAAGAGTCACCGAACCGCTTGGTTCTTGCTCGTATATTCTGCACAGTGTGAGGGTGACATCTAAGGCCTGCACGTGTTGTCCTATGTAGGAAAGGAGATGGTGAGATTAGTTGGAAGAGCTCGTCAGAACACTCACCATGGTAGAGACGGTAAAATACAGCCAAGGAAACAATATCTCTACGCAATATTTCTACCGTGAAACAATACGTCTATTTTGTCTATACCTGCGGGTCAGTACATCTACTGATGAATGTATAAGGTGCGGACGCAAGGTTCTTTTTTCGCGTTCCGGAGGTGCGAGTACTGTCTAGGAGTAGCACCCATAAAAAGAAATAAGGAGAGCGTTAAGTTCTTTGGATGTCGCCGGATTTGGCGCTTGGATGACAATGATGAACAATCACCTGAAATTGTGTTTTCAGCCTGTGGGTAGTCTGCTTACTCTCTCTAAAGTTTAAGTGCTAAAGAGAAAAACACAACCCTAACAAAATTCCTTGATCACTCCGGCGCATGGCACGAGCCGAGACGTGATTAATACAGCCACACCCCGCGCCCCGTGCGGTATGCTAATGCGCTTTGTCTTGCGCGAGTAGGCGCGCGCGCATCCTGTCTGTGGGACGAAGAAAAAAATTGTCAATTGTTGTGACATGTCAGGTAGGCGATGATGCTGCAATCGCGTGGGCCGTAGGGATCGTAATTGAGGAGTAGAATTGTTGAAGGGCGGGTGAGGAGGTTGGCTAATTAGCTATGTAATATTGCGCAATGAAAATAGGCATTATAGAACGTGTACCTATGAGATTGGTTCCGACAAGACCTTCAGGATTAAGTAAACCTCATCTGCAATCTAGTATACCGAGCTTTTATAGGACACCTCGCCTCGCCTGATGGTAAGCTGAAGGTAAAGCCTCAGAAAAGAGGGGCACCATTACTTACATATACCATGTTACAATGGTGACACTCAACTTGACGGCCAAATCATAATGCTTCTTCACGCTCCGCTTAAAGGACCCGGGACTGTAGGAAGAAGGAATCACAAATACCAGCTCACCCTGGTAATAAATTCCAGCAACAAAGGTCCCTGCTGGTATACTTATATGTTTTAAGTGCTTTCCTAGCTTTAAGAGAACCTTTAAGTAGATACTTATTATGATTGCATACAATTAATTCATCCCTAAGATGTTGGAAAAAAAATTGTTACTTAGAGATCATTACTATGAACATTCCGTAACTAGAACTATCCTAGTGATACGTAGAATAGAGAAGATAAATATTATCACACTGGTTCAAAAAATCGAATGTTAAAAAACCACAATAGCATTTTATGTTGTCTGATTTCCTCAATTCTGCACAAGAGTAAGACCGAGATAGCTGAACCGTATTGTCAACACAAACGCGGCACATTTGCTGTAATTACCCCTGCCTACCCCACAATCCGCGCATTAGCCACCTCGGCTTTCAACACGAGCCTTACTGCTCTACGCCTTGAAACCGCAAAGCATGTTCTACCGTGTTCACCTTAATACTTACAATCCAATGCTTCTAAAGTACGAACAGTTAGAAGGAACAGAGCTACAGTACCAGTAATGGATGTGTTGTTAACTGTGTATGTCGTTAGACTGTTTAGAAGTGTGGGTACCGGGGTGTCAAACCTATGATTAGAGCATTATTACTGGAGGCAAGTAATTGTGGCGAAAAAACGTTGCACATTCGCCTTTAAAAGGAGTATTGTTGCTGAGCAAACAGTTAATATGATTTGACCAATGCCGACACTTTGTAAATATACATTTTTATATACTTAGTAATGAATAACCCGACGCGGCACTCAGCAGTCTACAGTAAGTATGGTTACAACGCATGTTCGATTCCCGGTTTGAACTATGTTTATAGATATTTTGCGTCGAAGAATTTTTGTAAGGATTTACAGTTAGTTATTACCATCAATTCTCTCATTCTTCAGGTTTAATAATAGTAGAGGAGGCTCGTGAATTATGTAGTTGTCTCTGCCTACCCCAGAATGAAATAGGCTTGAGCATATGTATTTATGAATTTTCACCAAATAAATCGCAATATTTAATAAGCATGGAAATAAAAGTATTCTTTAAGATTGGTTTGTAAATATGTTTCTGCAATTTCCATACCCCAACTCACCTTTCTTGAGCATAAGTCATTTCAATTAATCAGAGTTAACGAAGGCTTTAATTAAAATTAACAACGTATTTGCAGGCCATTGTGATTTGCTTGTCCGCATGTACATCTTGGCTCTCACTCACATACATCAACAATTCGGACATACTTTTGAAAATATTGTTTTATTATGTTAAATTTTATTTCTGTACTTTTGGCTCTGACTGGCTGCAAAATAATTGTAAAGAGTTTTATTCAATAATGAACCTTCATGAAATGAGACCTTTTGGTATCAGCTAGCCTTCCTACTTGCTGGAGAAGTGAAAAGTTACGAGCGTATCAATTTTTGGACTCGTCAAACGATTTAAGGACTTCCCATATTCTGATTCCTAGTCAGGAATTGAACATGCAACTCATATTTTGATAGTTGTATAAGTGATCCATCGTTACTTCTTTCTATGATCCTGTTTCCTTTGCTTTCTCTACAGTTGCAAGTATTACTTGAATATTGATTTTCTGTACAAAACAATCTTGTAATTCTAAATGTCGCAAATCAATTCTTATCACATCTTGATATCACAAAGGAAACCATGTGAAATATCTTGTGAATGATCACATCAAAATATTAGATAGTTGACGTCAAAAACTGAATAGGAGCCAATTTTTATGCCGATAGCATCGCACGCAATACAATCACCCAATTCGAACAGTCACTAAATTGATCTCATTTAAAAAAGTGAAAAATTGTACCGCATTCTAGGAACAGGCAGATTACACGTGGCGATTGCAAGAAACACTATTGTACCCAATAACACCGTCACTGATTGATGAAGTCAAACTTTTTTTGAGAAACTCGCGCGTCCATTTAATCGAAGTGGAAAAAAATACTGAACACGTAACAATGGCTGCTTTTTTCATAACAATAAGAGAGCGCTCTATGCGATCATCGATTACTTTTTTATCGGCTACAATATCAATAATCTGTTTACGCCCACTGTTAATTTCGACGTTAGTAAAATTGAAATTTGACACGTGTTACGAAGCGAAAATAATTTTGTGGGTGCATGAGTGTGCGCTTCTAACTATTTTGTTTGTTTCCTTTGGCCGACGCCTCGTGAGTCGACTCGGGGAGGCATTTAGTGCGTGACTAGCGCTTTTTTATTGCCTTTGTATTGAAAAAGCAGTCCTATGTGAGTCGCTTCACTCGAGCAGCCACGACGCACCTCACCTGATGGCGCGCTATCACTCCATCTGCGACTGTCTCGAAACTCACTTCAGTAATTGAGGTCAATTTGGCGAACCGGCCGTTGGCTATAATTATATACATTATTAGCGCTATTTCTAGTAATGGAGTTGTCGGTGCAACTGCAATCATTTCCCTCATTTTATTAGCAATTTCACCATTAACAGTTTTTTATCGTAATGCCGGGTGTATTAGAATATGACAGCTCGTTCATTGGTATTTTTATTGCGCACCGCTGCCTCGAGCCATGGTCGGCCGTTCGACAAATACTTAAATACGGATAGAATGTCGAAGCATGTCCGAAGAGCTACCATACGGTATTTATAGCGCCCATCGGGTGTCGTAAAAGACACTGATTGTATCGATATTATTTCAATTTTCTAATAAAAATAAAGGGACTTTCTCGTGTTTGCTCGGAGCTCATTACCGGCGAGGCGGGTTCACACGGCGCGCGCGCACATGCCCCCAAAACATTCAATAACATAACTTATAACTCGAAAACGAGCCTTCAAATTACACAAAACTGACAGCTTTAATATTTGCCCTGAGCCGTGGACCGCGGGACCGCGGGACCGCGGGACCGCGGGCCGGAGACGCCTCATGCTGAGCTTTTAATTTGTTCCATACATCGTTTCACGTGGCTTTTTCTGTGTTTTGTTTGAGAGCAGCGGTGATCGATCGTTTGCTCGCTTTTTTACCTTGTTTAATTTTGGAAGGAGCTGGCCGTTTCGCTAAGTCATTAGTGCGGGCCCGGCCGGCGACGTGTTTCTCGCTTTTAAATCTTATTGTTCCTATTTGACAGCCCTTGTTTTGTTCTCCACGATGTCATGTCATGAAGGGTTGGGTGAGTGTTTGTAAGTGGTAACTATTTAACTTGGGTCCGGAGTAAACATTATTTACATTCGTTCTATAATAAATGTATAAACAGTGATTGGAACTGGTAGGAGAAAAAAAGTTTATATTAACACATAAATATGTGATAGCAGAAAACAAAATGCATCAATGAAATTTTATTAAAGATGATATCGATTTTAGAAGAGTATATCAGGTCCCATCGCATAAATTTATGTAATTATGTAATTCTGGACTTGAATCTTGGGTCAAGTAAAATTTGATTAGAAGTTTCTGTTAAGCAATTCTCAGTAGCAGAATACAGTGAATAGTCCATAACCCATGAACGGGAACAATGTTTATTTATTATGTTATCACCTAGTACTAAAGTTTCATGCTTTTTCATTCAATATTTATGTCTAGTAAGAAATCGTGTGATTCTTTACCATGTGTTATAGGTTCTTCTCTGTGACTTCGTAAGCAAATTATATCGACTTTGAAAGAATATGACAACATACAATCAGTAATATTTATCGCAGTCATTTATCAATGAGATTCACAAGAACATCTCGACTGTATAATAAAGAAATTTTCCCTGCCACTAGGATGAGAAACGAATTGCGAGTTCAAACAGAAAGTGCAGTTATCAATAAGCGTCCAATGATCCCAAACTGCAACCGTTAACGAAACAACACTGATGGCCAAATTGGCATTCATAAATCAAACTATAATTCAAATTTAACCTTTTCTCAATCTCATACGAAATTTCGGTCGATTAACTGATATAATTCATGTTGCTTTCTCGGATGAACTCTGGAATCTGAAGAAGTTCTCACCTTGCTGAAAGTAAGCAGCATAGAGTTAGTTGAAACGGGTACAGTTTTATCGAAAGATTGAGATGTAATAATAGCTACAAATTATAATTGTTAATAAAATTGAAGTATTTGGCCAGCATTATTGAAGCCCAAACAATTCGGTGCACCTGCTAAACAACGAATAAGGCTCTGGCACAATCGGTTTATGCATTTTGTTTCTGATTGGTATATCGTACCAATCAGAAACAATAAGTGGATCATGGACACCAATGTGCAAATTTATAAATCTCTGTAAAGATGATGACGATGATCGTAGTGTTTTTGCATAAATTCAAATATTATGGGTTTTCCGTGAAAATGGAATAATCGCTTTGCAAGTTTTTCGATACAATTAAGCAGAGTGCACAGTTAGCCACATACCACACGTCCACTGAGAACACAACCTTATTTCCTGTCACGAGGAAATGTCAATGATTTTTGTTCCAGCAAATGATTGATACTCGCCGAAAGTGCCTGGTGCAATAGCAGCTCAGCAGACGCATACAAATCGTCGCCGCCTCGGGCGCGGCGCTGATTCAACGAAGAACAAGCCACTTATGTTTCTGACACATCTCATCGTGTCGTGTACACATTGGTTTATTGGTCAGAACGACACTTATTTATCACTATCTGTTGTCCGCGGATCCGCCCACGATCACGGACCACAGGAACCTATTCTTGATAAAAAGCAGTCCATCTTAAAAGAAGTAACCAAAGTACTAAATAGTATTATCTTTCATCATCCGTATTATCCGTCCAGCAGTGGCCTACGATAGGCTAATGAATTGATTCCTGTTAAACCCTTTAGTTAAACTTTTTTATAACAGTCATGACAATATGACTTTTTCTCGCCAAATAGTTAGATACAGGTAGGTAAAGTTACATGGCTACCGGCAGAGTCGAATTTGGGCCACCATATCTCTTCCCATGCAGTGTAGTACAAGGCGCCTAAGGGATAGGGCTGTTTAACATCAGACAGATATATACAGCCTAGACTCAGCCTCATATGCATAACTCGGGGTAACAATAGTGCCCGGAAAGCGCTAATAGGCTCACCCTCACGTGGTACCGAATACAATGATTGCTGAAACATTGGCGTTGATTCATTTCTGCCTAACCCTTCGCGGATAAAGGCGTGATTATATGTATGTAGGTAGGTAGGTACAGTGTCAGGAATAAGGAAAAACATTACAGACACTAATAATGGCACAACGGTGAAAATTGATTATGCATTTCTTATGTTTGCTATACCATAAGATGGTAGAGAAATATGCACTAAATCAAAGTGCCTGTTATTTCCACGTACTTTGGAGCCCGGAGCACGGTCTAGGATAGAACAGATTGGAGGCCACGGGCTTCGAAGTCCTGTTAATAATATCCTATAATTACTGTTTATCAGAGCAACTGCAGCCTAAACCAATCCTCATAGAAGTAGCCATTATAAGGCCTAAATAAAAGAATGTAAACAGTGGGTATTATTTCCGTATACCGCCGTAATAAACCTTAACCCCAAAGCTTAATATCATATAACTCATTTCAAAATATTCTACCATACAACCGAACATGTAACATTCCCCTCATACTGAGAATGAAATTAGTCGATTACGAAGAATACCACAGTTCGTTAATATTAATTTATTATTGGAAAAAGGTTCATTTATCAATTTTGGAACTAGTGATCAATGTGTATAAGTATTCAATCAATATCTATAGGTTCAAAGCTAGTAGAGCGTTTTTATCGACGTAGGGTCTACAAATATAGACTTGTTAAGAATATAAATCATTAACTTGATAGCAATTTTTAGTTGCGCCCAAAAGCACTTCATGGTTTTAATTTTGAAGTTAAGTTGCCATATTATGGACTCCCCGAGGGATTGTGCGAATGGATCTCCAGCTTTTTGTCCAACAGAAGCATCCAAGCCGTCGTCAACGGCAGCTGCTCGGACCGCATGAACATAAACGCTGGTGTCCCACAAGGCTCCGTGTTGTCTCCGACGCTGTTTCTGCTGCATATCAATGACATGCTGTCTGATGGCTCCATTCATTGTTATGCGGACGACAGTACCGGGGACACGTGTTACACGGGCCGTGCAAATATCCCTCAGTCCGAGGTGGAGAAGAGTCGCGAACAACTTGTGTCTGAAATCGAGACTACTCTCTCTGGAGTGTCCGATTGGGGTCGACTAAACCTAGTCCAATTCAACCCCACTAAGACACAAGTATGTGTATTCACCGCTAAGAAAACCCCATTCATTGTAGCACCGCAATTCCTGGGCACACCGCTTACCATCTCCCCGAGTATCGGGATCCTTGGTGTCGATATCTCCAGTGACGTCCAATACCGAAGTCATTTGCAGGACAAGGTTAAGTTGGCATCAAGAAAGCTCGGAGTGCTCAACAGGGCGAAGCAGTATTTCACTGCGGGGCAGCAACTCCTTCTTTATAAAGCACAGGTCCGGCCTCTCATGGAGTACTGCTGTCACCTTTTTGCTGGAGCACCTGCATACCAGCTTGACCCCTTCGACTCGTTGAAAAGACGGGCATTGAGGCTGGTTGACAATCCCATACTCACAGGTAGAGTGGAACCTCTTAGCCTTAGGAGGGATTTTCCCTCACTGTGTGTGTTCTACCGCCTATATAATGGTTTGTGCTCAGATGAATTGTTTGACATGATGCCCGTAGCTACATTCTATCATCGCACCTCTCGCCATAGGCAGGGAATTCATCCCCACACATTGCGACCTGAGACGGTACGCACTGTGCGGTATGAAAGAAACTTCATCCCACGCACACTCAAGCTGTGGAATGACCTCCCTGCTGCGGTTTTCCCAAGCGCCTACAATATGGGGTTCTTCAAGAGGGGCATCAGAAGGTTTCTTCATCGTCGGCAGCGCGAGTGTGACACCCCTGGTGTTGCATACGTCCATAGGCCACGGTAACCGCTTCCCATCAGGTGGGCCGTTTGCTTGTCTGCCAACTAAGTGGTATAAAAAAAAAAATATTATTGGTATGTCGGCTTTGCCGGGATTTACTGCCACTGACCTCACAACCGTAGTCAAAGTCAAAGTCAAAAATAATAAAGAAATATGAAAGACTAGTTTAGCAAATGAACCACCGCGGCACCGGTTTGAAACGCGGCCCCAACCTGAGAAGACCCCGGCAAGAAATTCAGCGGGCATTTTTTTTGTCTGTTTATAAACATTCACTAAGTCCACTTAGTCTAATTACAATAATTTACTTGGGTAGCATAGTTGAGCGAACAGCTCATTTCCAAGCTTGTTTATCATCTGAGAGGAAAGCCTGGATAGATGACTCTCAAGACCAGAAAGGTCTTTTACACCCTGATATACACCAAAGCTAGATTATACTAGATGGGTACTCATATGAACGTTTGTTCTGAATACAATAATGAATATGACTGAACATGAATAAAATTTAATCAAGTTTTAAAGCATTTTAGTATGATAACTATTCAAAAAATGATTGTAATATCATTCATTGGTGCCGATAGTTCAAAGTTCAAAGTCTTTATTGCGTTCATGTGTTGTACAGATCTTACAATATATATAATATTATTGTATCAACATGAAGCCCTGTTGGGGCACAGCAAAGTTATATAATATTATTATTAAATTCAGTCGTTTTATTAATTATTAGTCGTTATTATTAAATACATATTAATACTTATAAACTAAAACAAAGTAATATTTGTCATTATTATTCTTAAACTTAGGTAGGATACCTACATTAAATATTTTCGTCATTTGTCACTATGTTTGTCATCAAGAAATTCCTGTATATTGTAATAGCATTTCTCTAATAGGTACTCTAATAGGTAGACAGTTCGTACGAGTATCTGTAGATGGCACCCCCACCATGACGTAAGACGGATATATATATGAAGATTTGGATGATTTCAATCAAGGTTCGTTGGCGTCAGAGCGTTCCCCCTGTAAGGAAAAAGTCGCGGGTTCGCATCAATTTGAATCAACAAATTTGCAAAATGATCGTAACATTGAAACACATTATAAAAAAAATTACATATGTCCATCCAAAGGTAACCTAAATGACAAAGCGAGGGATATGCCTGTCAACCTCACCTTCGGCAAAAAAACGACCCACAGGCGGCGTGCGTTTTTCATAGTTTCAAGTCTGACATAACCTCTTCCACCGGCTCCGGTGGGGAGGTATCCGTAGGGATTTTGCGCACGTAAAAAAAAACCTAAATGATAACTAAGCCTAAATTGCTAGTGTTAGAAGTGGAGGGCACGCCGTAGTAACGGCGGTAAGACCCATCATGGGAGAGTGGCTAGAGAGGCCACACGGCAGCCTCTCGTACCGTCTGACGCAGATGATCACCGAGCACGGATGCTTCGGAAAGTATCTGCGTCGGATGCACAAAGAGCCAACGTCCGAGTGCCATCACTGCGACGCGAGCGAGGACTCAGGTCCGCACACGCTCACCGAGTGTCCGGCATGGGAGACGCCGAGGCGGGAGCTTGTGGCGGCCCTGGGAGTGAGGGTTCTCACGCTCTCCACCTTGCTCGCGGCGATGGTTCGCTGCGCGGATGCGTGGGCGGCCGGCGCCTCCTTCTGCGAGCAAGTAATGCTCGTGAAGGAGGAGGCGGGGCGGGAGCGGCAGCGGGAGCGACGAAGGATCGCAAGACAAGCTGCTCGCGTACGAAGGCAACTCGGGCGTCGGAGGTCGATGAACGACCTCCGCCCCCATGAGCGCCGGCCTGGGGGTGACAGGTGAAGCCACCTGTCACCCTGGCAGAAGCAGGCCGCGGCGGTGGCGCGCGTGGCGCGCCTTCCCGTTTCCGGGGACGAGTTGGGGACTCTGTAGTCCCCACACCCGAGAAGAGGGCCATATCGTGAGAGATGGCCCTGGGTCGGCCGGGGTGCGAGGGATATGCCTGTCAACCTCACCTTCGGCAACCAAAACGACCCACATGCGGCGTGCGTTTTAGTCGGTTCGAGTCCGACATAACCTCCTCCACCGGCTCCGGTGGGGAGGTATCCGTGGGGATTTTGCGCACGTAAAAAAAAAAAAAAGTGTTAGAAGTGGATTCACGTCAGGATATGTTTAAAATTAAAGGCTCTAGTAAAACTGATCTACTCTATAAAAAAGTATAGTCAGTGTTGCCATTATACAATAAAATACTATTAGTATTATAGACGGCTGTTTTTTTTATTTATAAGTACTGTAAGTTTTTGTAATTAGTTAATTGTTATATGCTGCAGTAAGTTAAAATAAATACATTTTTTTATACTGGAATGTGATTTTTACTCGACAACGGCGAAGCCATAGGAGGGTTATGTTTTTTTTTATATAGGACACGTCAATTAGACTTCGCCTTGCCTGATGGTAAGCTGAAGGCAAAGTTCCAGAAAAGAGGGTCACCATTACTTACACTTACCGTGTGACAATGGTGACACTCAGCTTGACGGCCTCATCATATGCTTTTTCACGCCCCGCTTAAAGGACCCGGGACTGTAGGAAGAAGAAAACACGTGAGCTGGTAATGAATTCCAGGCCTTAATGGTGCGACAGAGGAAAGAGTCTCCGAACCGCTTGGTTCTTCATCGGATGTTCTGCACCGTGTGCAGATGACATCTAAGACCTGCACGTGCTGTCCTGTGAACTACTTAGTACTTTGCTGAACCATCCCAGAGATGCGAGCAGTATTCCACACAGGAGCGAATTTGTGTTTTGTATAGAAAACACCGCTGCTCTGGCGTGAAAAATCGTCTCACTCTGTTCAGGACTCCGAGTTTTCGTGAGGCTGTTTTGATGATACTTTCGATGTAATTTTTGTTATTCAGGTTGCAGCGAACATCCATACCTAGGATATTGAGATTGTCTTGCAGTGGCAGTGGCGTGCTCTGAAGAGTGGGGAGGGGAAGAAACGAAGATACTTTTGCTGTAAACGCACATGCCTGCGTCTTCTTGGCATTGAACTCAACCAGGTTCTCAGAGCCCCATTGAGAAATGTGATTCAGGATCCAGTCAAGCTCAGTGACAAGAAGCTGCCTTTTCTCTGCGATATCTGACTGCTTGGCCGCAGGATGTCCTTGATAACTTACATGTAAAGTGCTATCGTCTGAATAACAATGAACATTGCCGGTATACAGCATGTCGTTGATATGCAGAAGAAAGAGAGTGGGTGATAAGACGGACCCCTGGGGCCCGCCAGCATTTATCTGCAGAAACTCCGAAGCTCGTCCGTCCGCAAAGGACGCGAATACGGCGCCCCTGCAGGAAGCTAGCAACCCAGTTGCACAGCCTAGAAGGCAGACCGAAGGCAGGTAGCTTGGAAAGAAGCGATTTGTGCCAGACTCTATCGAAAGCTTTGGCGATGTCAAGACTAATTGCCAGTGACTCGCCGTGCTTGTCCATAGCCTCACCCCAAAGATGGGTAACGTATGCTAGAAGATCACCCGTTGACCGTTTCGGCCTGAAGCCATATTGCCGGTCATTAATTAAGGAGTGATCCTCTAAGTGCCGCATGAGCTGTTTGTTAATTATGTGCTCGAACACTTTGCACAGCACTGAGGCTATGGGTCGATAGTTGGCTGGCTCCGAGCGATCCCCCTTCTTGGGAATCGGCTGAACATTCGCCTCTTTCCAAGGCAAAGGCACTGTACCCGAACTGTAGGACAGCCGGTACAGGCGCGTAAGCATTGGAGACAACTCCGCTGCACATTTTTGCAAAACTACCGCTGGAATACCATCCGGACCACTGGCTTTCCGGACATCGAGTGATTGCAGCACTGCACGGACATCGCGTTGCCTGATATGGATGTCAGGCATCGCGTGGTCACTGTCGGGTAGTGTCGGTGGCTGCGTACCACAATCATCGATTCGGGAGTTGGCCGCAAAGAGATTAGCCAGCAGATTTGCCTTCTCTTGCAGCTCATGGGCTAGAGATCCATCAGGGTTACGCAGCGGAGGCAGCGAAGGCAGCGAAGTTGGCTTGCACGGATTTAGCCAGTCGCCAGTAGCCACGGCTTCCCGTGGGATGCATCACTAGCTCTTGACCAAGCCGCGCTATGCGCAGGGCATCCGCTCTGACGTAGGCCCTTCTACAGACCTTTGTGGCTCTGGTGTACGCTGCCTTGAAGTGGCCTAGATTGGGATGGCGCGTGGCGCGCGCCCTTACCCAAGCGCGGTACGCAGACTGTGTTTGTTCAACAGCTTCCGCGCATTCACGCCCGAACCATGGGCGCACCCCGCGGTCACCGGTGATATCGGTATATGAGATATAGTATTCCATACCCAGACCGATCTCACCGGCGACAGCAGTAGCACAATCCGATGGGTTCTTACCTTCAAAGCAGCGCTCAACCCACGGGAAGTCCATCCCAGTCCGCTGACGAGTAGTGCCAGAGACGCCGCTTCCCCTGCACGGGTCGTGGGTGTGCTATAATAGGCACCGTGGAACAGACCAGGCAGTGGTCGAAGTTGCCTAAAGCGGCTCGCACCGACACACTGTACCGGTCCGGATTACTCGTCAGCAGAAGGTCTAGCAGAGAAGGTGCAAGGCCCGACCTTCTTGGTATCCTAGTGACCTCGTGCACCAATTGGGTCAGATCTGTTTTGGAGGAGCCCAACCAGATCTCGTGGTGGGCGTTAAAATCCCCCAAAAATACCATTTCGGCATTCGGAAATCGCTCCTGCGCATCATCTGCCGCCTGACTCAGATATTCAAAGAGTCGAGTTGTCTCAGCATCTCCTGTATGGGAACGGTAAAGGCACACATAGATCTGACTCGTAGGGCCATGGTCTACGTGTACCCAAAGGATAGAGAAGGATGGGTCCTCTAGGCAGCGCAAACGGCGACAGCAAACATCCGCCCTAACAAACACGCACACTCCGGCTTTTGCAGCAAGCTTTTGGAAGTGTGACGAGCCACTGTGTTGCCTAGTTCTCTAAATTGCGCTGCCATGAGTTTGGGTCGGAGAAGGCGTGAAAAAGAGGTGATTGCCGCCGCAGCACGGTGTGACAAAGCGCGGGATATTGATTTTATCTATGAATGTGAGGCATGGCGAGAGCCGACGTGCCGAACGGAAGGGCCCCCGTACCCCCCCGAGTATGGTCGCCGGGCTCCCAAATCCGGTCACCAACCGGCACGACGAACCATATCGGGATTATGCGCGGCCTGGTGAGGCAGCCTCCCAAGGTGGTTAACCCCAGTTGGGCCCCTGTACTATACCGCGGGCGGCCAGCGGCACCACTGTTTCTATAGGTCTCCCTGTTCGGTGCATCGCCCCGCGCCATCCCCACTACATTACGCCAAGACCCACTGGTCCCACTAGTGCTGCGACAACCACCACCTCTGCCCGGCTATGCACTTGCTGACCTCTGAACACAATCCAACCGAGATTGAATTGCTATGGAGTTTTTTTTTTTTTACGTGCGCAAAATCCTCACGGATACCTCCCCACCGGAGCCGGTGGAGGAGGTTATGTCGGACTCAAACCGACTAAAACCGAAGGAAGGAAGAAAAAGTTGCCGAAGGTGAGGTTGACAGGCATATCCCTCGCACCCCGGCCGACCCAGGGCCATCTCTCACGATCTGGTCCTCTTCTCGGGTGTGGGGACTGCAGAGTCCCCAACTCGACCCCGGAAACGGGGAGGCGCGCCAGACGCGCCACCGCCGAAATTTGTGCCACCAAGTTTCTACCACCTTCTTTTTTTGAAGATTTTGAGGTATCGATCAATTGAGGAATCTTTTTTATACCACCTAGGTGGTAGACAAGCACACGGTGCACCTAATGGAAAGTGGTTACCGTGGTCTATGGACGCATACAATACCAAGGACGTCACACTCGTGCTGCGGATACTGTAGGAACCTTCTTGAAGAACCCTCAATTTTATTTTTTTATGGATATTAGAACCAAAATTATTATTATTCCCTCTAACTCCTCCAACTAAGCTAAATTGTTAGAAGTTGTTACACGTGGGTAGTGTAATTGACAGGATTCAAACTCGGGATACCACGATAGTAGCTTAACCACTAAGCTATCGATGCTTCAAAGTCGCTTGGAAAAACTACAGTAGGGATTTCACTCAGCTGCTAGAGCGAGGGTGAGATAAATCTTGAACTTCTTTGCTACCTTAGTGTTCAAAACCGTTAGTATTAACGTTGTTACTAACAATCGTAATTTGTTAAATTACAGAGTCAAATTAATTGTACAAACATAGGTACTACACCTCGAGGTCAGACCTAAGTGTATTACTTTTAACATCGCAAATGCTGTCACAGTGATGTAGTGCCTGTAATTGTGGCTTACACCCCACATTAATCGCTAAAACAATAATTTCTCTGGCACTTACTGCTCTTTGGTTAATTTAAGTGTAATGAGCTACAAGTAA
The DNA here is from genome assembly GCA_963662185.1 of Eilema griseolum. Lineage (NCBI taxonomy): Eukaryota > Metazoa > Arthropoda > Insecta > Lepidoptera > Erebidae > Eilema > Eilema griseolum. The sequence continues at coordinate 28,311,144 of OY759237.1, read as the reverse complement.
ATGAACAATGGATAGTTAAACAAATTATGGGCTTAGAGTAACATACATTACATATATTACATTACATTACATGTATGTTACAATACTTGAATATATATTCAGGTCGCAATATATGAACAGGCAGCTAGTAATCACGTTAGTGTTTTAAAGTTGTAAGTGTGTATAAGGTTCCTCTAAGATCTTTTATTTATTTATACCACTTAGGTGACATCCAAGCACACGACCCATCTGATGGGAAGTGATTACCGTGGCATATCAACGTGTGTAACAGCAGAGACGTTTCACTCGCGCTGCCGACCTTAAAGAAACTTTCTAATGCTCTTTTGAAAAACCTCATATTGTAGGCGCTTGGGTAAACCGCAGCAAGGAGTTCATGCCATAGCTTGAGTGTGCGTAGGATGAAGTTTCTTTCATACCACACGCATCGTTTCAGGTCGCAATGTGTGGTAATTAATTCCCTGCCTATGGCGAGCGAGTGATAATAGAATGTAGCTGTGGGCATCATGTCACACAATGCAATTCGTTTCAATGCTTATATGAGACAAAACGGTAGACCTACTGCTTGATGGAGGAATCACATAAACTTTCTATTCGCACTTTCCTTTCCATTCAACATGTCAGTCGTTTCTATAAAAACCAAAAACCATAGTTGTAAGAGAACCTGGGCTCCAATGTTCTCCTAATGACCTGCCTTGACTTTTGCAGAGGCGACTGGCGCATGAACTCCCAATGTCTAAGGATCCAAGCTTCGTCTATTAATCAAGCAATTTACCGTGATTGAAGCAAGATTTGCAGGTGAGATTATTTTGCTCTTTATTGGTTTTCCCGGGATCATCTGCCGTGTGATCCCCCATCTTCGTCCGTTTTAATAAACAGGCGTACCGGTTAGCTGATGAGGTTGGTTTGGGTTCTAAATATCCTAGCGGGAATTAGGGTACTTAGTACATAATTCAAACAGCTATTTTAAATCCTCAGCCGATTAAACAACAGAAACACCCACATGAAATAATGCTAGTAAGTACTTTGCACTAAAACGATATTCCATCGTACAACTCCTTGCAAACTACCATTCACATATCGCGAATAAAACCTTAGTAAATGTAAGTCGCAACAATAAACAGACGATACTCGCGAACAGTCGGAACAGTGGATATTGTGCGCACTACATCATATTGTGACGCGCAAATAGTGCTGACATGCCTAGTGCATGCCACCGCGCTATTGGGTATCGATAGAAATAATCGAGAAGTTATTTAGTTATTTAGTTTTGAAGTATTAGAATACAATTTTCAAATAATTTCTTATGTTACAAAAATAATTACTTAGGTCTCTTTTTAAGCATTGTTTAATCTAATTTAATTATAATTTATGACTGTAAATCATATCTGATCTGGAATAATAAACTGAATCTGAAGAAGAAATCATATTTTTTCTTATTTTGATAAACAAAGTTATCATTCCTCTTAGGTTGCAGACAAGCACACGGCCCACCTGATGGGAAGTAGTTACCGTGGCCTATGGATGTATGCAACACCAGGGGTGTTACACTGCTTGAGTGGAGATGTCACAGCTTGAGTGTGCGTGATATAAAGTTTCTTTCATACCGCATAGTGCGCACCGTCTCAGGTCGCAATGTGTGCGCACTTGGTTGACAGACAAGCACACGGCCCACCTGATGGAAAGTGATTACCGTGGCGTATGGACGTGTGTTAACACCAAGGGTGTTGCACTCGCGCTGCCAAGCCTGTAAGCACAGAATTCCTGTGCCGTCAGTGTAAAAGACAAAGCAGGACAAGCTTTTGGTCTTCCCACTGAGAGCACAAAAACAAAATGGTCAAGAGAAATAAAATAATTTATCATTAATTCGATCTCCTTTATGTATGGACGTAACTACAAAGTAACACTTATGAACATTAAGATCAATGCTTCTACATATATATTTACAGCGAGATCCGCAAGACAATTGGAAAAGTAACTAAGCAATAAAAACTCACGGTCACTCTTATCTAAAGTGCCTAACGACTGTGTTTACGAGACAGTGTTTATGACCATGTCAGTTCAAAAACTTATATCTGATTAGGACAATCACAAACAGAGTCTATTTAATGGACCGTTGACTGTAATTTAAATAATAATACCAAGATAGAATTAAATAAAACATGTAAATTGAAAATATACAGCATCATTTGAGGCATTTTCAATTTAACAACATGTTCTTGGCCAATGAGTTATTAATATCAAACAACTATAACAGGCTCAATTCTATTTATAAGTGCAACCCTAACACGCAAGGTGCAGGAGGCCAGCCTCTCGGCCTACACTCGGATTTATCGAGTGTCGACACAACAGCGCAGCACTAGGGGGCCTCACGCGTCGTGATACGTCGCTTGTAGCTCGTAATTTAAAATCTCTGATTTATAGTCCAACAGTAGCATTAAATTTGTAATCATATATTGATTTACAGCTTCGATAAGGGCGCGCCCGCTGTCTTCCGAGAATACTCGCGAGTTCTATCGTTCCTTGGTGCCTTTGTGGGCAATTCGTTTTGTCCTGAAATTGCTTTTCGAGCATGTGGGTGATGCAGCCACTCCGCACGCTGGCCGCGAGATATTGCGCCAGCCTGGTGCACCAATAATGTTTTGATGATGTTGTATAATCGAATTTGTTTACGACTAAATAAATGTTATTGCGCGTAAATATTTGAATTTCATTACGATCTTGCTTTAAACTATGGGCTATCAAACCTATAATGTGTTGTGCAATTGTGTTTTACGAAAGTGTGACATTCGAAATGCTTGCCATGTGAATTTCTTATGGGTATTCTAGTAATCTAATATACTTATTTAGCACATTCGAACGGAGAACATTGGTCATATGGCACCCTACATAGCTTACATGTATACGGACAAAACAATAAAAAATGCGTGTGGCTTTAACAATGGCTGCGAGAGCGTATAAATATAAAATTTGTCTGTATGTCCGCGTGTATGATTCGATTTGGTCGACACTTCCTGTGCATTGTCGATGCGTCTCCCACAACGTGCACGCTGATTTGCGCTGGCGCTTATACAAAGATTAATATACAGAGTGGACATAGAACTCGTATTGCTTTTTGTCTTTCATGCATAAGCGTTGAAGGAAAAATACAGGGATTAGACACAAACAGTTTGCAACTTGAGTACCCGTATTTTGTCACTATCTGGTTCTGTGACTCATATTCACACAATGAGAAGATACACTAAATATTTATCCCGACATTGCTGGTGTAGCATTGCTGTCAAATTTCATGCAAATTGTTAGTAAATGAAGGAAAAAGTCTTCTGTAGAGTAAGCAATAACGCTTAGTATTGCATTTTAGTTTAAAATGTATCCGTATCTTTTTATCCGTAATTGGCAAATGTATCAGCCACATTACTAGTCAAAAATATCTTGTATAACAATTTGTAATACATTTGCTGTGGAAAAACCTATGAAATAAATAAATAAAATGAAAGGTCCTCATCGTTTCGCTACAGATAAGAAAAGACGGATGCTATAGATTTAAGCCCTACACTACAAAAACTGGATACCAAATTCGTCTGCTAGAATATGTAGCGATCATTTCAAACCTGATGATTATATGTAGGTAAGCATTTTGAATTCGCCACCTGTCATGCAAGAGCACATTTTGATTGATAAATTTTGTTAATTTTTTTTAATACCACTTTGGTGGCAGACAAGCACACGGCCCACCTGATGGAAAGTGGTTACCGTGGTCTATGGACGTATGCAACACCAGGGATGTTACACTCGCGCTGCCGACCGTGAAGAAACCTTCTGATGCCCCTCTTGAAGAACCCCATATTGTTATTTAATCTCTATGAAAATGTTAACTACAAGATTGACAAGCACCTCTGACAGTCTAATGTAAGAAACATAGGATTATAGACTCTAACACAAGCACCAGCGAAGGTGACGCCAGCTGAAATTAGTTTTGTCTGTTCCTCCCCAGTACCACAGTCTAACGAATAAGATTCGTTATACTGTCAAATGACTATATTAAATAGAACAATCCCACTATTGCCTCAGTGAGTAATTTCCTCACCAGATTCTGCCTACACGCACATCATTGTCAGAGGGCTGTACGCTCGGGATGTGGGTGTCAATGTGACGTGCCAACACTATGATTTACTCTCCGCTCCGCTTGCGCCCAACAAACGATTGACGAACGTTGACGAATGATTGATGCTAATCTCCGTCATCGAAAACCGCGTGTAATGCCCAATTTAAAGTTTAATTTTCGAACAATTTTTATCATTAATGACCATTGTTGTGAGGGGAAATTGGGCTTACAATTGATTTTGGACCCAATTGTGAAGGTAAATAAATATAAAAAGTTTTATGAGCTTTACTGATGGTTTGATTGATGGTTATTTTTTAATAACAACGTGTACCTTTAAAGCAGTTTTTTTTTTCTGATAACGTTTGAAGATTCTGATTGAAGTGTCATCGCGCCTTTTAATATTCAAATCTATTCAAATGAATTATTTCAGATGACAAGCTTCATAATCTGGGTTAGTAACATTGTGGCATAAAAGTAGTGTTAGTTTGCAATAAACAATATAACATTTTCAATTACAATAAAATACAATAAAACTGATGTCCATATAAAAGCATGAAATAAATTAAAATCGCATAAAAAATATATAAAAGCATAATTCTGTATATTGTTAACTGTTTTTTACCACTTAGGTGGCAGACTAGCGCATAGCCCACCTGATGAATAGTGGTTACCGTGGTTTGTGGATGTATTCAATACCTGCGGCGTCACACTCGTGCTGCCGACCCTGTTAGAACATTCTAAGGCCCTTCTTGAAGAACCCCATTTTCAGTAATGAAAGGGTGACTGGTTTTAGTATTGCATTTATGACTCAAAATATATATTATGTGTTTCCGACTATACTGTAGTTGTAAAGTGTCTGACTGCTAAACCAGAGGTGGCGGGTTCAATACTAGCTAACTGCAACTATAAGAAATTACATTCAGCTCGAGTGTAATAAACTCCGACAGTATAAATAACTCTAGCTTTCCTAATTAGGTAGATAGAGTGAAGAGGTCAGTGCTATGTGCTCCTGAGTTATCTTCAAACTCGTGACTTCAAGTAGGAATCACCTCACTCGTATAAATTATGTTCTGAAAGTTGAAAATTTACAATATAATTAGTCACTTAACGCAATCAATGTTAAGAAATGAATTAAGTCATACATATTATGGAGCCATTGTAACGTGGATTTTTTAAATCTAATTGTAATAAATTCTATCAATTATTCGATATTTTTTGACAACTTGACTTGAACTCGCCTGATGGTAAGCTAAAGGCAAAGTCTCAGGTTAGTATGTTTTGATACTTTTTCTAATTGTCAAATGACAGCTCTTGACCCGTCCTACTCTTTGGCAACATTCGCCAAGATCGGTCACTTTGACCCCGTGGCAAACTGCTGTAGGACCCGGGGACAATCTGAGATCAACATTTCCTACTTCTTTCTACTGTTAATATATTTTAATTTTATTTTATTATTAGTGTATGTTATTTCAGCCTACCTTGACCTCTACGGTCAGAGGTCGTATCACCAGCTTGTACTGTTTAAACATTTCTTTTTATTTTAGCTCTAGCCACCTGCTTTTTAGAAGAAATTACCTGTTGACAAACTGACCCACACTCTTTCTTTTTCCAGGGTCTTCACGCCATTGAGCTGGTTAAGAAATGGAAGATATTTATATTTATATTTTTGGTTAATTAAGTTTTACAATGCCTTTTTTTGTTTTTTGAAATTGATAGCCACACTGAATTAACTTTACGATAACTTTCATTTAAAACTTACTAAAAAACCTTACTTCGTTACACCTTATTAAAATTAATGTGTGAAGTTTATGCATTATGCCAGAGAACTAAATGTACAATTTTTCTCCAAGTATATAGTAGTAAGTTAGTTTGGCATGTCGACAGCCTTGGTCACTTTATGACAGATCAGCAATGGTTCTATGTTTTATTGTATGGTACCCTTTATCTAAGCTTACGTAGTTGCAATGGTAGAAGCATATTATGAGGTTGCATTAAACCAACCACTCGTCCCCGTTCACATACCGAGCTATTAGTATAGCTAACAGCTGATTAGTTACGTCCAAGGCAGTAGTAAGCAATGCAGAGTTTGCCAAGAGCTGGTAATACGTTCAGCACAGCATTAGCCCTTAGAAGACATGCTGGGCAGCAGTCTAGTGAGTACCCTTGGCGGTTCGCGACTGTTTCAATGCTACGTTTATCGTTCGTGAAGTCGCGGACAACGAAACTGCACGCGCGGAGCCAGCGAGATAACTGCTTCTCGGAACAAATGAAAGTATTATCAGTCGCACTGCGCCGCTAAAGGCGTGAAGTCGTAACCTCTAATAATAAAACATTATATATTCGCGACCACGTGCCACGAATAATGACAAAATGTGCCGCGTAAAGGGAAAACAAAAGTGGCTCTTTTTAGTTGGCCTCTCGTGTATGGTTTTATAAGCTATCGGCACCTCTGTGAGCGCGGCGATTGTTCGTGGGTTTAATGGCAGCCGCGGTCGTGAAGGGCCACTATCGAAGCATGCGCGGACGCACCGCGGCCGTATGCGTGCGATTTATTGCATCTCAATGCGTTACCTAAGTCCTAGCCGGCGCGCGGCGTGCGCAGAAATAAAACTATACGCTAATTCGTTATAATTAAAACAAATATAAGAGGAAAACTGCTGGTGAATCGCTTTCAATATCATTCGAGTGGCGTACTTCACTTTCCACGGTTTCTCTTTCAATCATTGTTAGGTTCACTGTTCCTTGTATGAAACGAGTTTTCGTTTCGTTTAGTAAGTGGTTACTAGGTGTACAGTCACAATTCCGACGATTCATTAATTTCAGGCGTAGTTTGCCGCAAATCCTAAAAAGTACCTATAATACAATTTTTACACAACCGCTGCAATTTCTACGCACCACCAGTTTCAGGTTCAAGTATTCACTTAAATAAACCTAAGAAAATAAATACGTTGATAAACCGAATGGTTCCTCCGCGTGGGTCCCGGCATTTGTCGCGTGGGTCAGAATTTGGACCACCCCATCTCTTAACTTTTCCCATGCGGTGTCGGACAAGGCGACTAAGGGATAGGACTGTTTATCATCAGACAGATAAATACAGCCCAGGCTCAGCCTCAGATGCATGATTTTAGTTAACAATAATGCCCGGAACCGCCTATTACGTGGTACCGAATTCAATGATTGGTGAAATGTGGGTGTTAACTCACCTCTGCCTAACCCTCCGGGGTTATCCCCGGAGGGTTAGGCATGATTAGGCGTGATTATATATATATACTCGTATATATGTGTGTATAAACTGAGTAGCGCAAAACATAAGTCACTCTCATTTTGGCAGCAGCAACACGACTCATGAAGTAAACACATAGGACAGGCATTGTTCATTGCGTTACACGGGGTTTCTTTTCTAAGGTACACCTGATTCCCCAGCAATATTTGTTGTCTGCCGAGAATACCTTGTGATTTTCATCGGTTCCATACCAAAATACCCATATGACGGTTAACTCCGGTGAGGTGAAGACAAAATGTGCCGTGTAAACGGAAAGCTAAAGTGTCTCTTTTTTTTAGTTAGCCTCTCGTGTATGATTTTATTAGACTGACCAAATGATGAAGTTCTAATATAAGTACCAGTGATAAGTGACTGTACTGTTACCAACTGTAAATTTAATTTAAACCTAAATAGATCGGATCAAAAAGTCGATGAAATGTTTTTTTATGCGGCATGTAACATAATTACCGGGCTTAATTTGTTACCGCCACAGCGGCGGTGCGTAACCGCGCACGCGTCACGCACTGCACAAGATAATAATGATAATTGTGACATTGTTTAGTGCGAAACGGTTTTGTGATTGATGAATGTAGTTTAGAATATTAAATTATCTTAACGAATTTAATTTAAAGCATTTACTATGCTCATTTTTAGTGTAAATTTGATGTGTTTTGGTATTTTGTCTTAAGCGAGACAAGAACCGTCTTCGAAAATTTTGGAACATGGAATCAACCGCGGTAGCCTAGTGGTATGGGTAATGGACTGCTGAGACGAGGTCTCGGGTTCGATCCCAGGTTTTACCAAGGCACACACCAATGACTTTTCGATGCTTTTTGAAGTTATGTGTGTATTTATCGCAGGTTTATAAGTGCTCAGTTAATGGCAATAGGCTCATCACCTATTACATTGGGACCTTGCCTTGCTAGCACCTCTGCCTACCCCTTCGGGGAACATAGGCGTGAGTTTATGTTATGTTATGAATCATTTTATTTTGGATCCCTGGCTCTTATCTGTTTTTAAGAGAGTTACAATTTTCTACGATTAAGCAAAGTTAGTGAAAGTTCAATGAATAAACCTAACACATAGAATGCCAAGAAGAGCAAGAAGTGGAGTGAAAATCTAAATAAAAACCATTAAAAATATTACTATAACTATAAGCAAGCAACGCCAAATATACATGCAAAAGGTATATAAATTACTTAAACTCTTATAAGAGGTAGGACACGACGGTATTCCCGTCGCAATTGAAAAGCCCGACTGGGCAAGTACGTCCACCCTACAGAATACCATGGCTACAATATCCTCGTGTTGTGTTTCCGGTGGTGAATAGGGTAGCCAGAGCTCACTGGAGAGTTTTTGTGCTGTCAGTGGTAAGACTAAAGGCTAGTCCTGATTGTTTCTTCTGCAATGACGGCACGGAAACTCTCTGTTCTTACTGGGTCGTTAGCAGGGGTGTGAGTCCCCTGGTGTTGCACACGTTCATAGGTCACGGTAACTACTTTCCATCTGGTGTGCCGTATGTTTGTTTGTCACCTAAAAACTTATGTATGTTTAAATATAATTCCTGCGTTTAAAGTTCAAGGTAACCACATCGAATCAGCAGTGCACTTGTTTGCTATTATAGTCGAATACAAAAAAGTTTGACTAACTTCATTTTCTAACTGTTAGCTTAACAGCTGAACTCCTTATCAAGCTCCCATATCAGAATGGCCCTACAGTCGTAGAATGATCCAATAAAAGCAAATAAAAGTCCAGCGCAGGCGGATCGGTGTCACCCTCAGTCAGCAATGTTTCATAAAACGTCTATTGCGTCGTGTGAACCTCGAGAGATCTTACGCGTAACTTCTCTAGTGGACCACCGATCTCATTGGCGAACGACGCAGCGATAACGCGAGTTTTACTGGAAGCGATAAGGTAGTGAAAGTGGTGTTTGAAAGTTTATGTGTACTGAAATGAAAAGCAACCGGATATGTTATGGGTGTTTCATAAGAAGATATGATAGAAATTTTGTTAGAAAATTTAAAAGTATGTGGCGGTAGTGAATGCGGCCGCTACGCAGGAGTCGCGGGTCCGATCCCCGCTCAGTGCAAATATTTGTATGCATGAATACGGGTATCAGCATTGATCTGGTCGTGCCTCAGAGAGCACGTTAAGCCGCCAGTTCCGCTTGCCATACGAACATCTATGACAGTAGTTACGGGTAGTTGGCGTCCTAAAAAAGCCCAACCATCGGTCTAGCTGTAATGCTTCGATACCGCTTTGGGTTGTGAAGATCAGATGGCACGCGTCACGAAAAATATCGATGTTCAGCCAAATCTGCAGTTAAACTGGTAAAGCGGACTCCAGACTTCATAGTGAAAGACTCTGATGCGACTGGGATTAACGCTATGATGATGAAGAAGAAAAAGAAATTATGCTATAGAAGTAGAAATAGACCGAAAAGAAGTCTCGAGAAAAAGAAGAAAATGAAGATTGCTTGAAAGAAATTTAGCAAGAAAAGATGTGACTGAAGTGATAGCGCTTGACAGGAATACATGTAATTATATCACTGTCTTCAATCTCAAATGTATGTGATTCTGCCTCTTTACTCTGAAAACATGCAAATTTGACAGCTGGATATGCTAAACGAGACAGTTGGAGATCAAAACCCAATATTCCACATATAAAATTAGATATACTTATCAGACAGTACAGAATCCGTGAAAATAATTTTATTTCAATGAACAAGTTTAATGCCTATACTTACCTACCACCATATCTAGTGACTTAGGACTCCTTGTCCCAAATGAAGGCGAGGCGAGTACCAGGGCGGTAAGTGGCGGCACTTAACTGGCAGTAAAGGGATAAGAATGGCGCGGAGAGGGCGGGGGGCGATGTGTCAACAGATACCACATCCACTGCTAAATACACTCCTGTGCTGACCTAGCAACCCTCGGGTAGACAAGTGTGGAAACGATTTTGTGGAACTGCTGTCTTATATTGATGAACTAATTTTGTTAAGGTACTAATAAAATTTATTTCATTTGATTATCGTAACATACAAAAGTAAGAGCTTAGATAATTACCTATTTTACGCCTATATCATTAATACATTTGAATAATAGAGATAGCTTGTAATCTAAAAATCATCGTTAGATATTTTTTCTTTTGGCATATTTTCTGCTTCGAATCCAATGGATTTAGAAAATACAAGTGAGACATGGGTAGATCAGCATTTACATATTAATTGAAGTTATTATTAAGTAAATTGAATACTAAACTAATCGAATGATACTGAGATGGATTCCTTTGAGAGGTTTCCTAGTGTTTGGCAGCATTTCGATGCTAGAGAAAACTGCTTGCACATCAAGCGCTAGATTCTGCTTGCTTGCTTAATTCTAGATTGCTAGATTCTAGATTCCATAGCTAGCTATTTAAACTATGCTTAATATGGGTCTAGATAGCGTTGTATAGAATGTTTTAGAATATTATTCTACAAGGAGCTGTGCGAACCTCATGTTATAGGTATCAAATCGTTTTCTGAACTCTATAAAAGAAAACAAAAATTGTCTCTATACGTTCGGTGACAGATCGTCAAAAAAGTGTAGTTTCTCGTCTTTACAAGATAGCACTCCCAATAAGCTGGGCTTATAGCTTATCAATCTATACGACGGAGACGCTTGACCGACAGGCTTCTTAAATGTGAAAGGGGAGATAATCTTTATGAGGTCACGACATAGATTCAAAGTCAGCTCGTTAGGGGATAATACTAAAAGTGTTTAACATTTAAGAGAGGTAGATATCTGAAAAAAACCTCAGCATTATTTTAATATTCTTATACCATTACAAAAAATATTACTTAAGCAGCACTCTACTTACATAATATTTTTTACTAGTCTTAATATTCTAGGTTATATAGGCCTCATGAGGAGTTCAAAGTTCTGGGACAGAGGTTCCACTCGGGGTTGAAAGGTCTGACGGCAGTTGCTCCCATAAAACCTACATAAGCCAAATCTAAAGGATAGACATGGAGTAAATGCATCCTAGGCTCCAAAGTGAAACCGGCAACCACACAAAAATGATGAAGATGATGATGTTTCAGAGTCTACTGTAAAACTGGAATAAACAGGCAAAGCCAGGCTAAGAACACGAACGATCACATAACACCATACGGAATAAAAAAAGCAATGTGCGCCTACAATCTCGACACATCAAAATACTTGACACTTCACTGTAGACACTCTTTTGTTCCCCGCAGTAACCTCTGCTCTCAAGTGTCAAGTCAGGGTTGTTATCAATCTATATTGCACCATTAGATCAGTTGGCCGACAACTTCTTGAACTTAGGGGGCGAACTCGTCTTTATTTGGTGATATCTGAAAGAAATCAGAAGGGATCGTGGGTGAACTTTAGGTATGTGTACTCAAGCTGTTTTTGATTGTCCTATTGCGAAACTATTTGATAATCTTTTTTGTTATTACTAAAGATTATTTTCTCTCTCAACACTAACAGACATAATATGTATGTAAATGTATGTATGCTTGTATATTCTTTATTCTGTAAATACATGAGTATTTTATGGATGTGTATGTGGGTCTATGATGGCTTTATATGAATGTATAATTATGTATTACCTTTTGTCAGCAGTATACCTACTCACATTATTAAATCTCGATGTTAATGTACACAAGACTTTGCCTCTCATTGCATTGCAATTCCTCTGTGCACTCTGGGTTTGCTTGAAGAAAACACAACCTTGAGTTAATCTCGCCTTTGTATATAATATTTTACTTACGTTAGGCAGAGGTGAATTAAGACCCACAATTCACCAATCATTGAATTCGGTTTCTCGTAATACGGGGTGAGCCAATTGCCGTCTTTGTTGATTCAAGCCATGCTTCTGAGGCTGAGTCTCGGCTGTATATATCTGTCTAATGATAAACAGCCCTATCCCTTAGTCATCTTGTACGACACCTCATGGGAAGAGATGGGTTCGACAAAATTCTACTCTGCCGGGTACCACGCGGCTTATGCAGTTAGACTGGAAAAAGCGGACACCGGTCTCTGAAGTTTTTTTATACCACTTAGGTGGCAGACAAGCACACGGCTCACTTGATGGAAATGGGTAACCGTGGCCTACGGATGTGTGTAAAATTAATGAACATGAATTACAATAGTATATCACTCGCTTTTTTGCTTATGTCACGTGGTTTAACTGCCATTACCTTACATCATCATTCGTCATTGTCAGATATATTTAACATAAGTACTTAGCTAGCATACCTTAAAAAATTATCAGACTATTGGAGATTATACTGTCTTACTTTCAATGAATTGGTATTGGTCTAAGTAATTTTTTGTTAAACAATAAACTAAAGAGTCAAAAATATCATAACACATTAATTACTTCAAGACAGCTACAGTCGTGACTATGCGTATATTTTTTTGGATTCAAAATTATCAAAAGATTTGGTAAGCACTTTACTTGTATAGAATTATTTATTGGAAGAAATTATCATTAGAAGAAATTTTAGAACATACAGAAATGATATTTAGCGACAAACATAGTTAGGTCAAAAGAAGAGTATATTAGAGGTGAAATGTGGGTGTTAATTTCACCTCCGCCTAATCCTCAGGGGAAAAGGCGTGATTATAATACGTATGTATGTATAAATTTTAAAGCAAGATAATTTAGTTATTAATTGGAATTTCACGTGATTTTTATTATTAATTTTTGATCAATTAAGTAATTTAAAAAGTTTCAGACCCGAAGATTGCTCTTTGTGGTACCCCTCTAGCAACAGATATCTAAAAATACATAAATAATATTTATAAATATAGTTCTCAAAAAGTTATATTAACGCTCTAAGTGACGGCTCATTAGAAAAAAATGATGAAACTAACCACGATATCTGATATAATTAGAGCAATCATATATTATGAAAATGTTAAGACGTCCATAAAAATTCATGAAGTGGAACATACTTGTTACAGTTAAAAAAAAAACAATTATTATTTATGTACAAAGTTAATTTAACAAAGGTCAGGCGCAGTGCAAAAAGTACATAACTACGAAACAAAACAATGAGAAGCGATACAAAGATAAATGTTTGTCTACATCGCGTCGCATGTTTGTAGGAAATCATAAAAGCATTTTATATGCACTTTTTTATATGGAGGTACGAGTCCCAAATTAGATTTTATTACAAACACTAAACCAGGATTATGATTTGTAGTTCTTATGTTTAGAAGTATGATATTTTTATAATTAATAAAATAGCAGTCTTATACGTATAATCATAAACACTTTGGAAATTATGGGATACGATGACATAACAATATCCTCTCAAATCGATACAAAAGAACGCAGAACTTATTTATGTTCCAAAACTAACTTAAAAATCAAGAACTTCTTTATTACTAATTTCCTAAGTTACGATTAAGCGGAATGTAAGGAAATTAATGATACACAATACAAAAGAGTTGTTATAAATTGAACTGTTTAAATCAATTGAAACGTAATTAAATTCTACATCATTGTTTTTTTGTTTTTAATAAATCAAAATACCTATTGATTTAAGTAGCTTGTACTATGAGGCAAAACAGGTCAGGTTTTAATAAATAAATACTGCGCAACAGTACAAGTGGAGATGTGTACCAAGTTCCACTTAGTGCTCACAGTCTACAGTATAAATATTCTACATAATACCAATTTTCTTACATTTGCAGTTCAATTGCGGGAGGTAGGATACGACGGTATTCCCGTCCCAATTGAGCAGTCCGACTGGGGAAGTACCTCCATCCACTCTACAGAATACCACGACTATAATAACCTCGTGTTGTGTTCCCTGCAGTGAGTAGGGAAGCCAGAGCTCACTGGAGAGTTTGTGTGCTGTCAGTGGAAATACTAAAGACATGTCCTGATTGTTTCTTCTGCTCTGACGACACAGAAACTCTGTTCTTACAAAGTCGGTAGCACGGGTGTGACTCCCCTGGTGTTCCACACGTTCATAGAACACGAGAACCACTTTCCATCAGGTGGGCAGTGTGATTTTCTGCCACCAAAGTTAAAAAAACATAACTTTAAATAAGGTTGCTTGTACCACAACCTGTACTAAATGTCACTGCAACGAACATGTGACAGCTCTGCTCCATCAACTGCGGCCTCACTTCAAAGGTCTTCATATCAGATGGCACACAAAGAAAGGCAAGGGCATATGGGGGGTGTGGAGGGGCGGTCCATACGAGTGTGTCCGGCGGAAGCCAGCGCTGGCCGGCCCCTTCCTTCCCGCGCTTGCTGTCTCCTAATTTATGTACTTACGGACTAAGGGAGGCTATTTGATTGTGGCGATCTGATTCGTGAAAGTGTTATCCCCTGTGTCGTTTGTCCAGTTGGGGAGGGGGAGTAATGAATGACTTGTTTGTTTGTGTATTTTTATCATCTATCACAGATCTTAGAATGATGTAAATGCGTGGTCAACGAAGTCTCTTGATCTTGCGGGCAACGCACAACATATAAATTATTATAAACAAAACCATATTTAAGTTCTCTGAGTTTCTTGCAAGTATCTTCTCAGTAGAGATAACTTATCGAACCAGCGAATGAATTATTTCCCAGTGGTTTATTAATATTACTTATTATTTTTATAATATTTCTTTTTTTTATATACCACTGGCAGGCAGGTGGCAGACAAGCACACGGCCCACCTGATGGATAGTTCTTACCGTGGCCTATGGACGTTTGTAACACCAGAGGAGTCACAGTCGCGCTGCTGACCCTGTTAGTACAGAGTTTCTTGACATAATTGGCTTTTTGTGTGCCAAATGAAATTGATTCTTTGAATATTAGTTGCGGGAAATTCATTTATTTAATAATCAAAATCACAAAAATGTAGATGGTCATCAAAACTGCAAACTTGGAGTCTACAATGGGGTCCTTATCATTAGGACAAGTGAAGTCATATTGACATTGTCCTAAATAAAAAAATACAAAACGTAAAGTAAAAGATTTCTATCAAGAACAGAACCGTATCTACATATTATAACAAGTCAACATTAACATATAATAAATAAATATGTAGATAAATTAGATGAGTAAATAGATATTCTTATTATACATTCAAACCTACATTTAAAACGCAATAAATCACTATTTTTTTAATTTAAAAAAACTGTTAACGTAAAATAAAAATAAATCAATGAATTTAAACACTATTATTCTGCTGGTATGATGCGGAAATAAATAAGATGCTAGTTCTCAAGGTGATGGAAGTGGTCAAAATGTATTTTTGTCTATTTACGTATCTTAAGTGGATAAATAATATGCTAATGTATTTTTTATACTTAAAACATACCGACTGTCTACGCTGCTATATATCGGTTATATATATTTTAAAATAGAACAAAATATGTAAAAAAAATGTTTATTTTGTATTTTATTTATTTTTATATATTTTTTATGCGTATGGTTGATTATGATTGCACATATACAAATATTCCCAATGGTATTTTTCAAATGATTTAAAAAGAAATAAATAAGTAACTATAAAAAACAGGGCAGCCGCTATTTCCATCCAGAGCCTTCCTCTAGCGTAGTACGACTGCTACGTCAGGGAGCGTGGATTCGATTCCTGCTAAGTGCAAATATTAGTATGCATGAATACATTTGCATTGGTTTGTGTGGGTTTCTATGTTATTACAAGTATGTTATAATAAAAATTACAAAAATAATTGAATCGAAATAATACACATTTATTCGTATTCTAGATTTATGGGATCTAGAAGAGTACAAGCTAGTTAAACCAGCTTACTTTTGGTCTAGATAGTGTTGTGTTGTGTAGAATTTCGCAGGAATATTTTTTTAATTATTTATTGATTATTCTAGAATAAAGATAGTGATTTTAAGAAAGGATATCTAAATCTAGAGATCTTGGATAGGGTAGTTGTGCACAGGTCGATGTGTGCGCCCAATATGTACTGTAAGTAAATAAACACGCGTCAAGTTGGTGAAACTAATCGAGTTTTCACTTCTAAGTTATTCTGTTTGAAGAACCTCGCGACCAAGTTAAAAGGCATTTACAACATACGATTTTGTGATGCAATTATTAACCGAATTTCAACATAATGATGAATAAAAAAAAATATGTCCACAAATATTTTCTCATACGGTGGTAATTGAATGAAAATCCAACTAAATACTAAAAGGTACTTTTTTGAAAGACTTAATCATTCTCAGTGTATATCTATCTGAAATTACTTCTACTAAAATCCGAAGAAATTACGAAGATTTAAGTTGCTACGGTGCTACGAAACCAGTTGCATTAAAAATTGTGAGCCCAGGATCCTCTAGTTTTTTATTAGTAATCGTTTTCAATTTGAATAAAATTTGAATAAATAACAATAACTTAGACGTGTATCAGAATGGCTTATTATTATTAATAATACTTTATTACTTGCATTACCTAGTAGATTAAGTTAGCTGTTAGATAGTTAGTAAGTAGTTTAACTTTGGTGTTACACTGTTAGCTTGTATTGTTTGTAAATAAATAAATAAATAAATATATTCACAAACTTTCACATTTAGGTATAATTTTAGTAGAATAAGATAAAAGAGACAGTTGAGAAAGAAATTTTTTTCACTAACATACAAATAACAAACAAGGTACAAGACACAGTTCATAATCTAGAAACACAAGTTCACAATCTATCAGTATTTAATAGGTAACTACGTTCTCGAATACACAACACTGTTAAACTACCAAAGAAAATCGTATATATCGAAATCGTGTCGTATAAACGGCTGCATCAACATTCACAGAATGTAAACGTCTTTAACTAAATTGTCGTGTATGATAACAGCGCAGTTATGTACAGGGCTCAGGTGTTAAACGTAAGACAGAAGTGCGCGTGTATACCCCAGGACATATAACTTGGACCTACAATGTGCCCTATACGCACTTTTGAGGACAGCACAATTAATAAGGAGGTAGGACACGGCGGTATTTCCGCCCGATTGAGCAGTCCGACTGGGGTAGTACCTCCGCCCTACAGAATACCGCGGTTATAATAACTTCGTGTTGTGTTCCCAGCGGTGAGTAGGGTAGCCAGAGCTCACTGGAGAATTTGTGCTGTCAGTGGGAAGACTAAAGGCTTGTCCTGCTTTGTCTTCCGCTGACGGCACAGAAACTCTGTACTTACAGGGTTGGCAGCGCGACTGTGACTCCTCTGGTGTTAAAGACGTCCATAGGTCACGGTAACCACTTTCCATCAGGTGGGCCGTGTGCTTGTCTGCCAACTAAGTGGTATAAAAAAATTAAAAAAAAAGCACAAGATGCTACGGCAGTGGACGAGCTCAAGTTCAGAGAGCACAGATTACAGGGCCTCGTTTGTTCGCGATTACAAGATATGTACATACATATATTCACGCCTTTATCCCTGGAGGATCAGGCAGAGGTGAATTAACACTCACATTTCACCAATAATTTTATTCGGTCCCACGTAATAGGGGATGAGTCTATTGCCGTATTCCATGCACTATTGTTGACTCGAGCCATACATCTGAGGATGAGTCTGGGCTGTATATATCTGTCTGATGTTAAACAACCTCTCTATCCCTTAGTCGCCTTGTACGACACCGCATAGGAAGGGGAGGGTTGGCCCTAATTCTACTCTGCCTTTATTAAATTTATCCTACCCTCATTAAATGTCTGTGTTGTGGGGCCTAGGATGTTCTTTGCAGTTTTCGCTGATGCAGATTGAATCTTTGACTAAGTACAAAGAAGACTATACTATATTTCGGATACACGATTGTTGCTAAACTCATACAGCCATGTAACCTACATCAGAATCATGGACAGAATCTATGAAGAAAAGTTTTATTGCTACCATACTCTCGTAAAGTTTCTACAGTATCAATAAAAAGTTATACTATCACTCCTTGACAGTTTTTGAACTGTTAGAAAACGGAATTGACCAATTCACTGTTTATATCAATCAATTAGCTTATTGCAGTCCAGTGCTTGATATAGGCCTCCTCCAATGTGCGGCATTGCTCTATTCTTTCCCTGCCACTGTTTCCAGGTCACCAGTCCATCTGACTAGTTTAGTTTATGCATAGTTTATTAAATACTTCCTATAGTATATCGACAGGGACCAACAAAATATCCATGTCGATGTACCGACGTACATGCACTACAAATCGTATTACATTATTTATTTACGTGTTGTCGAATACATCACGCGCCCTATGCAAACGTCATGCAAATTCTCACACTGCAATAACAAGGGGACTAATGCTCTTAATGCCTCCACCATTAATATTTTAAAATAAACTAGACAAAAAACAAGCACTGGCTAAGCTGCTGAGATGCGGATGGGAAAGGATTTAGAGGAGAGGTACTTCACTCGTAGGATTTAAAGTAGAGGTACTTATCACTCGTTTTTGTTTCGTGTTGGCAAGTAGATGCCTACAAACATTACTCATTCTTGATAATGTAGAAGAACATAATATTATAATAATATTTTCAGAAGAGCTGTATGGAGTCTATAGAGCTACAGAGCTTCGAGTCCCAAATTAACTTCACCTTCTATTTAGTTCATCTGATAAACAAGATATATGGTTTTGACACGGGTTTTTCTATCAGAATTAGGAAGTAAGACACCAGTTGTTCTTGTAAAGGTCAAATTAAAAATTTTCACCGAATTACTTCTACGGGGTTCACTTAAACCCCGGATTCCAAAGTGTTCTTCGAACGTAACCAGGGAATCGTTAGCAGGATAATGGTGACTATTACAAAGTCACGATGGTCTTTCGGTGGATTATCAGTCCTACGAATTGCAGGTGGAGCCTATTGTTGTTAACCAGGTTCTTCAACATAGACTGTATGTTTACTGCCGGGTGGAGAACAGCAATATTCCTTAATCTGCTTCTAAGACACTGGAAGAGATGGGGTGGCCTTTTGCTGCTCCACCGGAAACCAACACGTATGAAATGAAGTACCTGTTGACAAATTAGAATATAATTACAGAATTCTTTAGTTACTTCAACTACTGATCATAATCACCATAATCTGTTCAAACCACAAAACACCAAAACCTTTATCATCAAATACCAAACCTACATATAAAACCTCAAATGAACACAAACCAAAAAATTAATGAAATTGCACACCCAAGTCTGGCGGCCGATTAAAATCTATTATTGTGCGGGCGAGGGGCGCGGGGGCAGCCGGGAGGGCGCGCATTACTATTCACGTCACGCACGAATCATATACGCAAATGTGTAATCTTTTTATCGACGTCTGGCTTGGACAATGACTATCGATGCTTACGCACAGCACTATGGGAGCTTCGGATTTCGAAAATGGAACTGGTATAAATGGAAATACATGGATTTATTTAGTTGCGGTATGGAAATAATATGTTTTTATAAGCTTTTTGGTTTTGTCTGTCGGTACTCGTATCAGTGATTATAGTTACAGCACGCTATGATGGCCGTTTCGACTGAACTGGTTTTGCTCGTTTTCTCTTTTTTGGTGTGTGAAGTTTATTTTCTTCTGTGCCAGTCTCGTCCTATTTTTCTTTGGTTATTCGTCTAACAGTTCGTTGTCGTTGAAAATGAGCAAAACCAGTCGTGTCAAAACAGCCATTACAGCGTGCCGCAACTATAGTGAATGCGATATACCTACCTATAAGCACTGATTTTTATATATAGATATTTAATACTTAGTCATCATCATCAAATGTTCAAAGAATCCTGTTTTGTTCCCGGTGGAGTTAAATAGGGCCACTCCATTTCTTCCTGTGGGTGCCATAGATGGCGACTCAGTGATTGGGCTGTTTTCTATTTAACAGTCAATACACAGACCATGACTAAGTGCCCGCTTGACGATACTAGGCTCGCCGGGCTCGCCCCCTCTTATAGACGCAATGATATAAATGAAAATACACCACTGCTTAACCCTTGGTGCATTTATAGGCGTGAGTATATATATGTCAGAGGGTACACATCGCACTCTAGACTGGAACTACTGACTTAGATACCTTTAGATAATAATTTTCTCCTATATGATTTCTTAGAATGTATTTAGTTCCAATGCAAATATTCCTGCACATGCATACTGTCATCATCATCCTCATTTCAATTTCCCAGTTGCGTCCTAAGTTTAAATTGTTTAAATTTTGAAGCCTGAGGTCCACTTATAGTTTTGAATTGATTTGCTGACTTTTCCGGCAACGAATGCTGTCCAACCTCCCAATCATGAGAGGAAAACTTCATCCGTTATTTACTTAGCAAGGTCACCGACCTGCAGGTGAAGTTCCTGTACACCTGTACTCCAACTGTGTGAAGAGTTCTACCAAGCACTTGACAAGAGCATTTTCAAATCGGTACCTAGTACCTATTATAGTTAAAAGTTCAATTCTACATCCGAAATTTGTTTACGTACAAAAAGTTTGACAAAAGTCTTGGGATCAAATCCAGGTTATTTTATGACAATGTCAGACAAGAGTATGCGAAACCAGCGAACATGGTATTAAACCATTTTTGAAAGAAGAAAAAGTTAAAGAGGTATACCAGTTTCGTAGCATTCGTAGCAAGTGGAAAAACGTGGAACTGCTGCGGTTTTCCCAAGCGCCTACAATATGGGGTTCTTCAAGAGGGGCATCAGAAGGTTTCTTCATGGTCGGCAGCACGAGTGTGACACCCCTGGTGTTGCATTCGTCCATAGGCCACGGTAACCGCTTCCCATCGGGTGGGCCGTGTGCTTGTCTGCCAACTTAGTGGTATAAAAAAAAAAAAAAACGTAATGTCTACCTACCCCATTAGGAAAGAGGCGAGACTGTATATATGTATGTATATAGAATAATCCTTTTAGGATCTCTCTAGGACTGCTTTAAACATGTTCCATTAAACACAGTGCTTCGGACCTATTAGAAGACTCTTCCGTAATCTTCGCTTCTCTTTTCCATGTGTCTACGCGTTGATGACTCTGTTGTTGTTGTTGTAGTAGTAGTAATTTACCAGATGGAAAATGTATTACGTATAACATATTCATTACACCAACAACCAACACTCAGGAATATCGAGTCTAGCCATAAAAAAACCAACTGCTATAATAGACACAGCTATTTAGTAGCAGTACTCTGTACATCAATGAGCAAACACAGCGTTTTAATAAACCAACGGTACAACCTTATGCGGAACGGTTAAAAGATCAATAAAGTGGCGATATGAGCCCGCCGAGATATCTACGCTCACAACAATATATCTAGCGATAGTGGAGCGATGTCTGCCCATAATATTCTTTAGGGTGCATCTCATTTGGCTTAAGAACCAGCCTTTGTCAACAATGTTGGGGGTGGACGGAAAAATCGATAGTGGCCACGAACGCAGGCCTCCGATCATCGTTGCTTGTCTCCCGTAATTCGTGTCTCAATTTTAAATTTTGAATTTGGAATGTTTTGTTTCGAATTTTGTCAGTAATGAGTTGGGTGTTGATTGGATATGCCGTGTTTGGAATATTTAGTGAAAGTTAAGGATTTATATAAGTTACGTAAGAACTGATGATTTAGATAGACTTTAGGAAGTATAATTTTGTTGTAAACTAAATTAAAAGCCATCTTTTTGTTATGGATATTTGTTTACACGTTTTAACCTTTATCTTATATAATTATCCTTAATCGGACACAAAGTATTTTACTATAATCCAATTCAGATACTGTAAAGGAGCGTAGTATTTCATTGTGATTCCGTGACTCGATGTAGGTTATATGCTAACAAGCTGTTCAACCGCCGTGACATTCAAAACTTCCTGTTCTTCATTTAGCTTTTTTTTCTAAGGTTTTATAAAGCAGTTCATTGATTTCGTGATAAGGTTAGACAACTGTGTTATGATTTGAATAAGTAATAAAAGATTTAGATTAGATTTTTTAAACACATAAAAATTCAAGATGTAATAATTGTACATTAAGGTACAAGTGTGTAATGTTGTTGATTACCGTTGAGGCGCCATTGAGACCCAAGCTGGTCCAAGTAGGTGAGGATCTTAAGAGAGCCGAGGGCGGTAATCATCAATACATTCATGTAATCATACGACGTGTTTTCAACACACTTATGTAGAAAATAATACTAAAATAGATATTTACCCAAGTAGTTTTCACGTAGTAAAAATTCCGTAACATTAAAGGTTTAAATCATTTCAAGCCTAATTATTAATTAACTATAACTATAGTTTCAACAGTCACAGGAGGAGTTGAGAAAAATATCTATAAAAATGAGCATTGAAAAAGTCACACAGGTCAGTTACAGGTGTCATTATGTGCCTAATCACGGTGAAATCAGAGCCACTTTATGAACAAGTGTGATGAAAAATAGATTTTTACTACCCACTGCGTTAGAACATAACCCTCAAAGTAATAAATAGTAGTAGGAAACACTTCCATACCCGCGAATGTATTGTGAACGGCGAACTAAACCGCACCTCTAAAGAAATATTGAACAGTCATTTTGGTCATACGCTTTATGTTGTAACTAAGCGTGAACATTTTGAAATTTTGAATGTACCGAGAATTGAGTTGTTAAAATGGTTGTTAAAGGGCTTCGGTAATGGCTAATAACAAGATTTCTAAACACATAATAATATTTTATGTGGACAAAATATATAATATTCTGAACATTCGTGCAAGAAAACAAATCGTCTCTACCCTATTCACAATGCCTACCTCTTTTTGTTGACTGTACCTATGATAGTAACGAATTCATGACGTCTCAAAGAATTTGAGTGTGATGAAATGTGAAATTTGTAAGCACTACCCGCAGATTTTTGTTAGGAGTTGCTTTCGCATGGCAAATTATAAATTTTGAAAGTCCGATGATAGATAAGGAATAATGTTCTGCTAGGAGTTTAACCTCTCTTTTCTCTTTCTGTCTTATATTTTCCTTACACCTTCCTATTATGACTACTGCAAGTTTTTTCCGTGACCAGACAAGCACGCAGGCAGAAAAACCGCTTTCCGTCAAACGGACTCAGCTATTATTTGCCACCATACTACACACAAAATATGGCTTTACGTGTTTAACATATGACATTTCTGAGCTAATAAAAACTAATATAAGATAAATCTAAGATATACGTAATCCTATTAATTAATCAATGTACACTAAATTTTCATCAAATAGTGGATCATTTTTCATACCGGCACGTGTGAAAAGATTAAGATCGAGCGACTCACACGCATGTTTGGTTGTAAGTGGTAAGCCCGCGGTGCCACTGCTGGTGGGATCATCAATCTTTGTTTCATCGTGTCATATTTGTCATACTCTCATTATTCGCTTCTCAGTGTCTATAATGAAAATGATTTAGTTGGACAGAAAGAAATCAAAGATAATTGGCAGTGATACATTATGTATGTCTGAGAGTTTGAGATGCGACCTTTGTGTTTAGGACAACGTTAAACTACTCGTATATAATGAATCGCTCTTAAGGTGACTATATTATTTCTAATTTCTTAATAATTAATTGAACACATTGAAATTCTGAGTTGAAACTATATCTTCGTCGAAATTCATTTCGGTACGCCAAAATTAGCAACGATGGAATGTCTTGGAAAATAAGTTTAAAGAGGTAAATACATACATACATATAATCACGCCTTTATCCCCGAAGGGTTAGAGACAGAGGTGAATTAACACCTACATTTCACCAATCATTGTTTACTGCTTCACGTAATAGCGGGTGAGCCGTGTTCCGGGCACTATTGTTGACTTGAGCCTTGTATATGTGCCTGAGTCTGGGCTGTATATATCTGATGTTAAAAAGTCCTATCCTCTAGTCGCCTTGTACGACACCGCATGGGAAGAGATGGGGTTGGCCCAAATTCTACTCTGCCGGGAGCCGGTAAATGGGAGTAACAAATATAATAAATTCAGCTCCTTCCTTAATATAAAAAAATAATAATTAAATTAAATAGCGGGAGATAAAAGATTTATACAATTAATAATACAAATTAAATCAGAAAGGTATACCAATACACGCTTGTAGTGAACAGTGGGACCTTGCCGCTGAGCGCGTAATAAGCAGCGAAATGCTAATCCGCAGCATACATGTTTGTGTAATGAGACTGCTCGCGCGCTAAGTAAACACTGAGTGACCATTCAACACCGAATCAATCAATCCCCGACATACCACGTTACAAATCAAAAAACTACAATTAATTCTAAATAAAATCATGAAAAACTAAACAAAACTGATTACTAAAACGGGCGCGTTAAGGTATTCACTGCGTTTTTTTTTGTTGTTTTTTATCTGTTTATTAATTCAGGTGATTTTTTTTAAATTAGCGAATGAACTAGCTTCCTGATTACTGGGAACTAGTTACTTTAAACAGTTCCGAATTGTTTATACTTGACCAACTGGGTATAGTCAACGACGAAAGTATCTACTACCAATTATAATTATTATTCGATTACTTGAACGATTAGGTAAACCTTTCAGTAAATAATAAACAAAACTTGGAATGTATTACGTTTAACCTCTGGGGATTATGACATTAATGATGTAGATAAGGAATAATATATGTTAATATTTTATTGGTACATGCATTGCAGTGCTAAAAATTGTACAAATATTTTAATGTTTAACTTCTATCGTCGTCTGTACATATCATTTCCGCTTCATACTGCAATTTTTATTCACAGAAATGTGTTTGGAAAATATTACAATATACGTTTATTTTTTTCAAGAAAGTTTTCCATGGAAATATTCTGCCATTTGTGCAGTATTGACAATGTGTAATGACAATTAGCCAACTTTTACCACAATACAAAAAGTAGATACCATTTATAACACGTTCCAAATT
Source organism: Eilema griseolum (assembly GCA_963662185.1). Classification (NCBI taxonomy): domain Eukaryota; kingdom Metazoa; phylum Arthropoda; class Insecta; order Lepidoptera; family Erebidae; genus Eilema; species Eilema griseolum. The sequence continues at coordinate 28,285,946 of OY759237.1, read as the reverse complement.
CAAGTCAGCCATCCGCCTGGTTTATTACGCCGATATGTAAATTTTGTACAGCGTCACTACCCTTATAAAGACCCTGTTTGAATTGAAAATTTAGTAGAACGAGCGAGAGTAAAGCCGCCATTCAGCCAGTGCCGCCACGTCTTTCAGCGAACTCACTGCTTCTGTAACGTTTTAAGCAACTTAAATACTGTAAACAAATAAATATTGTCTATTACTACACTTTTTTTAATTAGTGACGTTTGAAGCAAAAACGTGAACGTGTATATAATCTGTGGCTATTACCGATCTGTCAAAAAGCGCGCGTAACAGCTGTCATTGGCTCTTTTCTATTCTATTTCTGTAAACGACAATAAGTGACGTGTCGCGTCGAAGTACGAAGTACTTCAATCTGTCAAATCAGACAGAGATAGAAGATAATGTTGGAGGGAGACGGAGCCATTGCGTGCACGTTACGTTATACGCATCGTAAGTAAACATTGTAATGTATTGGACATGACTTTTGAATTATCTTTAGTCCCGCGATTGTAAAATGTTATCAAAAATTCAAACATCATGATTTTGAAAGATAAGAAATTACCATCGTGTTTTTAAGTTGAATACGCTTGCTGTGTAAGTGCATGTTAAGGGTAGGTATGCTACTATATACAATACTTTTATATAAAGCTATAAGACAAACAAGTACACTGGAATCAAGACTTGCGAACGAGATCTACCTCATTAGACGCCAGCAGCTCTCCGACTCTAAATGATTTATTTTGTCTTTTTGTCATTTGACCCACATTAACTCTGAAACCAAAATCATGACCAGAGCCTCGTTCGCCAATCAGCAGGTAAACCGGCTTACAAGTGAGGATGACCTGGACCTCAAAGATCTTGATGTGGCGACATACACTTGGTACACTTACATGGCATCATCCTTACGCGTTCCTATACTTTTATACCTATAGTATTCGTCGGTTTGAGCGTCCAGGAAAGGGAATACTAGGGAATTTAGATTTTTGTGTGGTATTTTAATAAAACGATGGTATGTAAGTGTTTAGTGTGAGGCGATAACTCATAGCGATGACCTCATCACGTCGCGGAATGGCATTCGGTATGCGTCACAAGTACGTGACGTGCCGGGCCGCTTCTGTGCCAGTTCGCGTTCCGATATCTATATCATATCTATACCAGATATCGCACACACGGTAGATTATCTACAACTGCGGATATTCGTATGATTGTAGATTATCTTATATCTTTTGTAATAGGTACCTTAGCATCAGATTTTTCTAGGAGGTAGAACACAGCGGTATTTCCGTCCAATTGTGGAGTGAAGCTCCTCTGGTGTTAGACACGTTCATTGGCCACGGTAACCACTTTCCATCAGGTGGGCCGTGTGCTTGTCTGCCACCTAAGTGGTATAAAAAAAAAGTTGTGCCAACTGGTAGTCTGGATTTGTAGGCTGAATATAGATCTGCTGAATTTAATTTAAACTAAAACTCACGCTCTATAATTAGAAATCTGGCTCGAATTTTATATCGGATTGTTTTGATCGGATACGTCGATCATCATTCATGATACATAGATAATCACGCCCTTTTCCCTTCAGGGTAGCTGGAGATAAAGACACAAAAGCCTGCCTTCTATTTCAGTTTATACAGACTATACACGAGTGTCCTTAACTGTGATGTAAACCCGCCGATCTTGAATGCTTTTCGCCTAAAAAATTTTTTTGCTATTTTTAAGTGTGTGTATTGGATACCGCTACAGCGCGGCGTAGTTATTTCGAGATCTTTACTTTGACTGTGGCTTTATCTTTCGTCCTTTCATGACGATGATGAAGATTTCCAGGCAGAAATGGCTCTTAGCCCCGACCGAGGTGTGCATTTACTTCTTGAAAAGAGATGTCAAGAAGAATTCGCTGCGTAACTGTAATGCACCAAAGCAGCATTAGAGACTTAGTGATTTATGCACCTAGCGGCTACATCTTTAGCGATATATTATGATAATTATGATTGCACTGAAAGCAGGTGGCATGACATACCTTAAGGTGTCTGCTATCTTGAAACCAGCTGAATAAAAAGTTCTCTCGTTATTTCAACACATTATACATTCCAACCACAACCCTGGGGCCGCAGCCCATCAGGCGTGATCACCTTGCCTGGTCGGCGGATCTTCTTTGTTAGAGTAGCAAAATATCATCTCGAGCCTCTACAAGCACCTGCCTAATGCCTAACTAGCGATAAATTGGCTCATTCCTTATTTATTAATCACATTCGTATAGAAGTAATAAACAAGTAGAATGTGTCGGTTAATTAAAGCTGGATGCGTTGAGCGCAGACGTCATTGCGTCATTAACTCAACCCTTCGGCTGCGGTGACGCGGTGACGTCACGGGGGTAATGCTCCCGCACCAAATATAACTTCTAAGGCTTCAAATTTAAATTAACATTGAATAAACCCATAAGGTTTGCTGTTATGAACATATATGTATAATTAAGGATCATTTGTTTATAAATTCATGGTGGTGCAGCATGCTATTTTATCAAGTTGTGGTGCATTTATGCATTTCCCAGTAGGATTCAAAGGACTTCAGTGACGAATACTGAATACTTTCTTAATACTCTTGTTAAGGGGGTACAGGTCCTCATATAGCTTACCTGTGAGTCAATGCTTCTGTTAAACAACGTAGTGCGGTCAATTCAATCGTAGATACTCCTGGAAAAGCTAACGTACCAATCTAACATTGAGTTGCAGTGTAAACAATGAACGCAAACTGATGCTGAAAGATCGCTAAATTTAAGATTTTTTAAACCTGTAAAAAATTAAATCTCCGAAGTAGCTGGGCCGATTTTAACGGAATTTTGTTGCAGATGGCCATATGATACTTTCATTTTATCAAAAGTCTAGGTTCCCCAAATGTGAACACAATGAAATATCTCATCATCCCACTTTAGAACACTTACAACCATGTGCAAACTCTCCCAATATCCCACTGTTCGTTCGCACCAATCGATGACCACTCCAATATTGAATCCTGCAGTACCCTCACAGCATCTCAGCCTCGGGGTACCGATTAACATAACAAGACCCCCATTACGCACCTACGGCAACACTCATACAACGTTCACACTGCAGTTAGAAAGCCAAATTCTACTAACAACGTCCTGAGAAATTCATTTTCGCAGCTGCATATATAAGTTGGTGAGGTCTTTTGTTGCTCTGAAAACTAGAATTTGACAGTAGAACGCTTCGTTTGTCAATTCGTATTGATTATGTACGGTGCAATAGGCAGCCGGCGGCTAATATGGGGCCCGTAGTTAGGTATTTTTCGCTACTAACTAGATAACAAGTGGTTTTAAATTGGAATTTACATAATAATGCGACGGAGGGTGGAGTAATGAAGTTGGGGGTGCCATGACGTGTCACTCATCTCGTCTGCTGAGGTTATGTTCAACTTACTTAGTACATATTGCACTGCATGTACCTACTCGTATGTATGAAAAGGCTTTTTGTTCCAGGTAGTTTTAGATTAAATATATTAATCAGACAGAATTTGTGGGGATTGAAATTATAACTTCGCTTCCTAAATTGGGCCTGAAACCGAGCAACGACGAACAAAATTCTAATCAAAATAACTGTCATTTTTTGCTCGATTAAGGCCTCAAACTCAGAACCTCTTGCACAGTAGTGGTGCCCGATACCGCTGCGCCACTGTAAATAAAACATTTTGTCAGTTTATACTATTACCAATAGATGGCGTTGAACAAAAAGAAAACTCAAGTTTTCCGAATAAACCATTTGAATTCAATTCGTGAAACTAAAAAACTATGACGTGTTTACATTGAGCAAAAAAAACATAAAAGGCAGTTTCGGGCGGACGATTAAAAAAACATTGGTAGGATTGAAGAGCAGCGCACGTGCTACAAATTATCAATATCCCATGATAAAACAAACGCAGTCGCTCGCTGCTGTTTGTCCCTTTGTTTTCAAACATAACTTTGTGTTAACGCTTCGATAGGTAAAAGATGTAAAAATATAAACAAAGTATACAAAACGGAGTGATTAAAATAAAGTAAAAATTGAAAAAAATCTCAAAAAGTGTTTCTAGCAGAGCGTGGTTTCGATCCACGGACCTCTGGGTTATGGGCCCAGCACGCTTCCACTGCGCCACTCTGCTCTTGGCGAGATTAGCGAAATAGTCGTATGCGTTGTATGAACCTACTATTAGTATAATTTTTTATTAATTATACTCTGTCCACTCGTTTATTATAAATTAATAATATTTTTTAATATTTCATAACTATTATATTGTACGTAATAAAGTACTTAGAAAAAAATAATAATATTGCAATGTATGTAAAGTGCATTTCGACAATAAGTGAATAAGATTGAAGTGTTTAAAACCACTTGAGATTATTTGAATAAAAGTGACGTGTGCTTGACTGAATTGAAGGGCAGTGGAGTGGTGTCAGTAGCCGCAGGGCACTTTTATTTAGTTCCACCGATTGAACTTGTATACGGCACAAATTGAGGGCTTCAATTTATAAAAAAAAATCAAAAATTTTTTAGAATTGAAGTTTATAATGTTTGTATTTAGTCTTTTAGGAATTACTGAATCTTCAACAATAATAAAATAGGTAGATTCCTGTCCAACTGTCCAAGATATCAGTTTTTCATTTGCTTCTTTACTTACACACTTTATCCTATCTATCTTTGTCTCAAGACAGTTAGATCGGATAAAAAATTTTAGTATCAAGAATCCTTTCTTCATTCCAGGACTGATCCCGAATGCATCCCTAAACCTTGTATTTTGGAGTCCAGGGTCTGTTTTTTTTTTCAATAAAGGAATTGGATTGGATGGATTTTGGTTTCTTTTTTATCTGGGAGTAGCCAATTTGACTTCACCTCGCCTGATGGTAAGCTAAAGGCAAAGTGTCAGGAAAGAGGGTTTTTTTTTTTTTTTTTTTTTTTTACGTGCGCAAAATCCCCACGGATACCTCCTCACCGGAGCCGGTGGAGGAGGTTATGTCGGACTCGAACCGACTAAAACGCACGCCACCTGTGGGTCGTTTTGGTTGCCGAAGGTGAGGTTGACAGGCATATCCCTCGCACCCCGGCCGACCCAGGGCCATCTCTCACGATCTGGCCCTCGTCTCGGGTGTGGGGACTACAGAGTCCCCAACTCGACCCCGGAAACGGGGAGGCGCGCTAGGCGCGCCATCGCCGCGGCTTGCTTCTGCCAGGGTAACAGGCGGCTCCACCTGTCACCCCCAGGCCGGCGCACATGGGGGGCGGAGGTCGTTCATCGACCTCCGACGCCCGAGTTGCCTTCGTACGCGGGCAGCTTGGCTTGCGATCCTTCGTCGCTCCCGCTGCCGCTCCCGCCCCGCCTCCTCCTTCACGAGCATTACTTGCTCGCAGAAGGAGGCGCCGGCCGCCCACGCATCCGCGCAGCGGACCATCGCCGCGAGCAAGGTGGAGAGCGTGAGAACTCTCACTCCCAGGGCCGCCACAAGCTCCCGCCTCGGCGTCTCCCACGCCGGACACTCGGTGAGCGTGTGTGGACCTGAGTCCTCGCTCGCGTCGCAGTGATGGCACTCGGACGTTGGCTCTTTCTCCATCCGACGCAGATACTTGCCGAAGCATCCGTGCTCGGTGATCATCTGCGTCAGACGGTACGAGAGGCTGCCGTGTGGCCTCTCTAGCCACTCCCCCATGATGGGTCTTACCGCCGCTACTACGGCGCGCCCTGCGCCTGGTCGCCCAAGTCGTAGCTCCCATTCCGCCACCATTTCCCTGTGGAGCCGGGATCTCACGGCCCGAATTTCTTCGGGCTCGGGATCGTGACCCCGCTCCCGCGCCGCCTTTCGGAACCGGTATAGCGCCGAAAGGGATCTCGCTTCCAGGATCCATGGTGGCGATCCGGCGAGGAGACTCGCGGCGTTGAAGGATATCGTGCGGTACCCCCTTATGATGCGGCACGCCAACTTCTGCTGCGGACGCTGCAGCAGGGGCATGTGCCGATCATTCAGGGTGTCCGCCCACACGGGACACCCGTACAGGGCCATGGACCGCACGACACCCGCGTAGAGTCTCCTGCAGGAGTCCTCTGGGCCCCTCAGGTTAGGCAGTAGCCGCGCCAGAGCGTTGGCTGTGCCCACCAATTTGGGGCCTAGACTTCGGAAGTGCTTCTCGAAGTCCCACCGGCCGTCGAGCACGAGCCCCAGATATTTCATCTGGGGCTTGATGCCGATGAGAGTGCCTCCCACTGTGAGACTGGAACCAGGTGGTGGCGTGCGCCGAGGTCCATGAAAGAACATGGCCTCGGATTTATGCAGAGCCACCTCAAGGCCCAGCCGCCGGATCCGTTCCACGACTTGAGCAACCACGGTCGTGGCCCTCAGGGTCGCTTCGCGGTATGTAGCCCCGCTCGCCGTCACTAGCGTGTCGTCCGCATAGCACGTGACGGCGGCGCCGTCCGCGAGCTCACCGCGAAGCACCCAGTCGTATCCGATGTTCCACAGGAGCGGCCCAAGAACCGATCCCTGCGGAACACCGCACGACATCTCACGCCGACCGACGCCGGTCGCACTTGGGTAGATGACGGCTCTCTCCGTCAGGTACGCCCCGACTATGCGGCGGAGGTAGAGAGGCACACCGTGGTACACGAGTGCCTCCCTGATGCAACTCCAGGGCAAGGTGTTGAACGCGTTGGAGATGTCCAAGGACACCGCCAACGTCACCTCGCCCCGGGCGACTGCCTCCTCCGCCAAAGTCCTCACGCGCATGATGGCATCCACGGTGGACCGCCACCGGCGGAAGCCATATTGGGCATCCGCCAGGTCAGGCCCCCTACCAGAGAGGTGCTCGACGAGGCGCTTCGCAATAACTCTTTCAAAGAGCTTGCCCACCTCGTCGAGCAACACAATGGGCCGGTAGCCGGACGGTTCGTCCGCCGGGCGACCCTCCTTTCTGATGAGGACCAGTTTCCCCGTCTTCCACATCTTCGGAAACTGGCCCCGCTCCAAGCATGCGCTGAGGAACCCTCTCAGTCGGGGTTCGAGACCGTCTTCTCCCAGAGCTAGGACCCACGCGCGGCCTGGAATGCCGTCGGGTCCCGGGGCGGTGCTCTTCTTGGCTCTAAGCCTTCGCACCGCCAGCTCCAGTTCTACCCAAGTAACCTCGGGGACTTCGTCGTCAACTACCACACTGGGCGCCATAGGCGACCGAGGTGGCGGAGTCATCTGCGGCGGAACGTGTTCCGCTCGCGCCGGGAACAGGGACTCGACCACTCCACCGAGCAGAGCTGGCTGGAGAACCCGGGTCAACGGCGGGGCCCGGGGGCGCAGCTTTCCTCTTACCATAAGGTAAGGCCGCCCCCATGGGTCCCGCTCCAGCGTCTCCATGAGCTCCTTATAAGCCGCGGCTTTCGCCCGCTTAATCTCCGCTCGGAGGGCATCTCTGGCCTCCCTGTATCCCACAGGAAAGAGGGTTAGTATCTAAGGAAGCGATTACTATTTAAGACAAATATATCAATCAGTAAGCCCGTCGCAGGCCACTGCTGAACATAGATAGGCCTCTAACAATGTTGGGAGACAAAAATATAACTAAGAAGTATTTTCTTTGCTATTCCTTGAATTTAAACTAAGGCTGTGTACCAAGTAAAGCGTCGGTGGCCTAGTGGTTAAGAAGTCGGCCTTATGATCGAGAGTTCCTGGGTTTGAATCCTGGATATTACGCTACCAACGTGAACCCACTCCTAGCACAAGCAATTTGGCTTAGTTGGGGTTAGAGGAAATATTAGTAATTGTGGTTGCTAATATATTCTTGTATAAAGCCGTGAATGGCTCAGTTGACTGTCCAGATCTGCTAGAGAGGGTAACGTCTGCGGTGCCTCGTAGTGGTAGCCATCTTCATAATAGGAAAACCTTTGTAACGGCGACTGTACGAACTAATCTTGGGCAGAATTCGCCCATTTTTCACATTTGCTTTGCATATATCTGCATTGGCAGCGATATAGATATTTTTGGTTTTAAATCAATAATTTTAAGCTTTGTTTTGAATAAATAAGTGGATAATTTCTGTATTTTTTCAAGTAGGCCATACAATCATGTAACATCATAAAGTGTTAAATTATAAGCATAACTGTTAATTGTATAGGCCAGTTTTGTGAACCTTTAATAATAATAAAAAATCTTTAAAAAGAATATCAGAACAAACAGTCAACCAGACGGGGGGAATTTCAAGATATTAAGGTAATTTTGAGTACTATACTAGTCAAAATCGATCTGTTGCTGACTGTATTGTACGTCGTACGTACATCCTGGCGGTGATGTATCCGAAACGAAAAACATTACTTCCCTAGGTAATACTTATTCATATCTACTAATATAAAAATTGCCAATGTTCACACCATACATCAAAAACATTCATATACAGCGTTAAATGGTTATTACGACAAATGACTTACCCCAGCGAGAGAATTAACAAATATGGCATATCATTTCGCACTAGGGTGAAGAGCCCAATAATCGGCCGAGGCACTTGCAACAATACACCTCGGGGAGCCTGTGGACGCCAATAAAATGGTACAAAGACGCCCCGTGGTGCCCCGTGGAGCCCCATAGCCGTTCTTTATGGTATTAGAACAGTTAATCTGGTAGGCTAGGGTGTCGACTTTATTGCTTTCTGCGTCGCTCTAGCGCTAATCTTGTAAGAATGTCTGATTGGACTTATTTGGAATGAAACTGGGCATTGGATGGATGCTTATGGAGCTTATATAGACGAATAACTTTATCTTGACAATGATTCTGAAGGGTAAAAAGTAAGCCATCAGTCTACACATTTTCAAGTCTCAAGCAGTTATGATTGATTTTTGTTAAAAGCAAAATTGTTTGTCTAGTATAATATTCTAAGTATAAGACCAAATAGCAAAGATAAATCACGATATTTTTTCAGTCATGCATTATAATATTTATACATAAACAAAGTGTATATTGTCTACACTATTTGTAAACTTTTCAACGTTATTGAGTAAGTATTTTAAATCTAATACGTCACTGGCTTCATAAATTTATATTATATCATCAGTATATTAGTTAAGTATGACAAATTAACCCATTTTTACTAAAAATGCAACCAGTCCTAAAGGGTTGCAACGCCAAAGAGGGTGGGTACACATTTCTCTCAGCTCATAAAGCAAAATTAAAACTTTTCGATACATTACACCCGCACAATAAAACCATTCCGCTCCAGACTAAATACTCTGCATTAAGGTGTCGTTAGTCAAATGACATTACATTTCAACACCAGTCTGTGATCATCAATCGAAAATCCACCCTTTATGAACTACATAAAGTTAGATATGGAATGCAAAATATATTCGAATTGGCCGTGTGTGAGAATAAAAAAATCTTTATGAATGGGGTCGGCGTGTGCGAGCTGCCCTATTTAATAAATTATTTTGACAAGTTTTACAATTGTTTTATATTTTTTTATAGCTTGAATACTAAATGGACTATTGTACAGAAACATGTTTCCTGCAGAGTATTTTCTTTTTTACTTCTAAATTTGCTGAAAAGCATATAGTCTACCTAATAGTACCGATGGCTATAAGTGCAGTACAGACTGAAAATCCCTGGGCTGCTACTCACATGTCACCGATCCCACCTGTTCGTAGAAACCCACACAATAATAAGCATAATATATGATTATTTAACAAACGGCTTTCTATAAGTTATACTTCACCAGTGAGGCTTCTCCACAGTAGGTATACCTCGTTAGTATGAAAATTAAAATAAAATAATTAAACAACTTGTTCTTATTTAGGTATCTACCTCTACTCGACTTTTTGATAAACTGCAAGTCATAGTTAGAAAACTATAATAATTGATGACATCACAAAAAACGCTTCAAATAACAATGTTGTAAACATTAAAATCAATAAATGCGTGGTTTACAATTGAAATTCGGTAAAATATGGCGTAATTAAACGAGATCATAAATGGCCGAAATATCGTAACACATTGCCTACCATTAAAATTGTTTGCAACATAAGAACAAAATACAGTATTTAGGTCCCCACATCCACCCCAGCATCATTCATAAAATAATAGTGTTCGTCATCAAAAGGGACGTTTAACAAATGATACGACGTACTTCTATTGTTAAATCTTTTGTTGTTTTGTTCGTACTTTCTCGGCTGTCATCGTAAAACATCGTAATGTTGGAAATGTTCAACACCATTTTAAACCCAACGGTCAGTAGTTAGAGTTGTATTTTCGATTGTAGTTTTGTCCTTGGCTCTATGCTTTATTTTCACATGATTTGTAATACGTACGGCTAATAAGTCACATGTGTATAATTATTATTTTATTGCTCGCGATTCGAATGCAAGTCATGCTCGGTGTTTGGGTGCAGTGTCTTACTTTTTGCTTTCATTTTTACTTTTGATAGCTCTCTCATTGTCTTGTTCAGCGTAGGCTGTATTATATTGTCAGTTGTGATTTGTGCTGACTGCTTCAATGTCTTTACGAGTTTACACTTTATAGTGAATAGATAAGATAATTTAATATGCTTTGAATACTCTTTATTGTTATGCCAGTGTTTGAAATTTGTCTATGTTATTCTGAGTTATTGTGATATTTTATGAGATTTAGATTTATGTCAAGCTACAACCTATTTTGGTTGTAGCTTGACATAAATCTTTTATATAAAACTTTTTGCATTCGATAGCTGGGTCATGTTCGTGAAGTGCCGCAACCTTTTTTTATACCACTTAGATGGCAGACAAGCACACGAGCCACCTGATGGAAAGTGGTTACCGTAACCTATGGACGTATGCAACACCAAGAGCGTTGCACTCGTCCTGACGACGATGCTACTTATGGTTACTTATAGTGACAAGGTAAACTTGGCATCACACTCTCTCAAATTAATCAGATAAATAACATCAATACTACATTCAAAATTGATTACACTTTTGAAAAAATGTTACTCTAATTATCAACATACAGATATAAATAAACTTTTAAACTATAGCGGTGAAAATTCATAACACAATAATAGAATTAAAAACTTAATTTATTAGAATAACTATCTGGCAACACTACATAAGCAGCATCATAAAAATCAAATAATTCATTCGCAATCACCAGTATCTAATTAAATTAGTGTCATCAACAACCATGCGAATTTTCTCGAAGTCACACAACCATAACTCATCCGTTAATGTTTTACTGCTATGCGTTTTGTTACCCGTCTTCCATTGATAGCGATCGACACGTGCCTTTTGTGCGCTCTGGCCTGGCGGCTGGCCTGGTCTGCAGGCAGGCCAGACACGTGCCCTTCATTATTTTCGCGCCAAAATGTTCCAACAATGCTTTGTTAGGAGATTAGGCGTGGGGAGGTGTGAGAGTCGCACTATTTTTGTTTTGCTATTAAGTTTTATTAAAACATCCGGGTGTTTGTAACTTTTGAACGCGTGGCTACTTAGTGGAGTATCCTTTGAAGTGTCTATATTAGTTTTTTGAACTTAGGAAGACGGCAACACATACGTTAGTAAATAACTTTCAAGCCTTTATGGTGCAGTATCGAAAAGGGGTAACTTGAATTGTTTGATTACTTCTTGAAAAATAAACCACTTTATTATCATCTACGAGTACTAAACAAGTTACATGCTGCACTATGAGAACTTTTTTTTACAGAAAACCGAGCATCAATACGCTGCCTTACTCCTTACCCTTACTTACGCCTTTAAACAATGCAGTACAAACAAATTCTCCCAAAAGTTCAGCTAATTCATCACGCACACAATAGACAGGATCATAAAACAGTGCATTGGGACGACAATCGGGACATTCACCCTACCGGTCGTATCGATGGCTGGTTAGTTTATTTCGCTTTTTCGGCCCCTTCATTAATGGCCCCAATAGAAAAATATTGAAACACAGAGCCGGCACTATTGTGCCGTGGGCGGCACCAAGGCGTATTTGTTATTTTTGTCACCATTGTACATGGTGGGATTATAGCCAGTATTTAGATAAAATTGGGGATAAGGTCCGCTAATCCGGGCTTTCGCCCTATTGTGGTGATGTGCTATCGATTTTTATATGCGAATGGACCTAATAACAAACGCAGTCATATTTAATAATAACAATAACATTCTGAGATGGTATGTGGCGCCTTCTAGACTGGGACTAAGCATGACATGCATTATCGGTTCTTGAATGTGGATTAATAAATATAAGTATACTTGAGTATGTTAAACGTAACATCACCGTTATTTTAAACGCATATAAATAATGAACGATAACCACTTAACTGCATATATGTGCTTGTATGTATTTTTTGAACCGACATAAAAGGTAGGTAGGTATAACCCAAAATTACGACATTAATATTTTAGGAGCATTTTCTTTGAAGATAGGCAATCAAGAAAAATACAAAACATGTGCATTATTTTAAAAGAAAACATTTATTACCAATACTGGTGTTTTCAACTATAATTGCGACACGCTATGATGCCCGTTTTGACACTATTGGTTTTACTCGTTTTTTCTTTTTTTCTGCGCTTAATATTGGACAACATACTATTAGACGAATAACACAAAAAAATGTGGCGAGACTGGCACAGAAGAAAATAAATTTCACACACCAAAAAAGAGAAAACGAGCAAAACCATTAGTGTCAAAACGTCCACCATAGTGTGCCGCAACTAAAGTTATAAAAATGTCAAAACTAACTACGCTTCAAAACATAGAAATTTACCTATACCAGAACATTTTCAAAGAAAAATTTGCATCAAGCACACGAGACGCGTGGGCGCAAATCTGTCGTGCCATTTTACGACAGCGTTTATTGCGTCAAGATAATCGTTCGCACAATATTATTATGTTATTGTCAATTCACGATCTCTACACGGGCACCACTCATGTGTGAACAATCAGGATTGTCTCACTTTAGACGTTTACGCATCTTGGAGACTTAATATGCAATAATATTCGCGAATTTCTCTTCGAGTTTGAGGTGCTGATCAATAGAATTTGTTAATACCACGGCTATAATAACTCCCGGTAGGGTAGCTAGAGCTCACTGGAGAGTTTTTGTGCTGTCAGTGGGAAGACCAAAGGCTTGTCCTGATTGTGTCTTCTGCACAGAAACTCTCTGTTCTGTAAGATAGACTGTAAGACACTTTCTGTCGGCAGCACGAGTGTGACTCCATTTTTGTGTTGCACACGTCAATTGATCATGGTAACCACTTTCCAACAGGTTGGCCGTGTGTTTGTCTGCCACCTAAAGTGTATAAAAAAGCTACTTATGTTGTTGACTGTACATCACTTTGCTCATGTTTTAGGAGTATATTTTATTTAAAAACTGGTTACAGGCATACATCTTGATTCCAGTCAGAAAGTACTCGTTTTTGGGTGCTATGGCGGCGGAGGAGCTCAAACCCGTCATAGATTATATCAAACCAATCTTGGGTCAAGATATATACCGGTAACTATAATGAATATCAACACTCAATGAAAATGCAGTAGCTAATCTGATTCCGGGGTTAATTTCCTAATCGTGAGCTTCCTTGCTTTTTTGCTGTTGTATATCTGTATTCAACTTGCTGATTTGCAGTCTGTATTGTAGACTCGTTTGCTGCAATACCCAATAAAATAGCGTTAGAACTGAATTCAGCTTTACCAACAGAAATATCTGACAGGCTAGTAAGCACAATTACATCTTACCTACAGCAAATTTAACGACATTAATATCTCGAGATTCAATTGGAGCACCAATTGCGGCCATTTATATCGGTATATAATCTCAAAATAGTTGTACTTTGCCGGAGTCTCCAGTCACGTACAACATTAGCACTACACTATGTAGTACCCTTGGAACTGTGCTCCGGGTTCGGGGTGGAGGCGACTTTCACAATATCAGATCAAGGAATGTCTTTGAGAAAATTTACAACGACCCGGCGCTTGGAGGGGCAACTTTGAATAACTTATTTTAGTAGCAAAGTATCGTTTTAAGATTATTCTGTGTAAATACATCGTTTGTCTTGCTAGTTTAGTTTATGATTATCCGGACTTTATTCTAGGACAAACTTATCACATATTGAAAAACTCATTTGATCTTTCCACATTATTTTTAATATATATTAGGCCTGACCGGTTTCGCCTTACGGCATCCTCAAAGGCGAAACTGGTCAGGTCTAATATATATAAAAATAATGTGGAAAAGTACAGGTGAGTTTGTGACAGACACACACACACATAACCATAAACCCCGTCGTTTTTGCGTCGGGGTTAAAAAATAAAAAACAACAGATACCAATCGAATTAAGAACCTCCTCTTTTCTGGAAGTCGATTAAAAATAATATTGAACGAAGTGGTATGTACTTCACCAAACGTACCACACTGGACTTACCTAAAAAGACTAAAATAATAAACTGCTAACTAAAAAAGCGTCTGTAGCTTAGTGGTTAAGGAGTCGGTCTTGCCATTGAAAGGTCCCGGGTTCGAATCCTGGCCATTGCACTACCGACGTGAACCCAATCCTTGCACAAGCAATTTAGCTTAGTTGGAGGGGTTAGAGGGAATATTAGTAATTGTGGTAGCTAATAGTCTATTTATAAAAAAAAAAAAATATTTAATTATAACTGAGGCACAAATTCAATCATGCATACTAATCAGCATATCGGTCTTAAACTTAACCTGGATGACAATTGCAATGATCAACAAAACCCTAAATATAGTTCACGGAAGACAGAACATCATTTCCTTCTCCATGACATAGTTAGATACAAGAAAATATTCAAAGTATATCAGCGATAGCCACCGAATTACTAACAATTTAAGGTGAACCTCAGCAGACGTCCATTCTCAATATGAATATAAATTTGACCGTTCCACATGTTTTTGGTGAACCGATAGCAGTTTGCGTACTTCGAAGGAAGATAAGTTTCCGTACGCAGATGCAAGTGGTACCAGTCTAACTTACTCCAAGTTAGTTCAGTTAGTACCAAGTTATAAGACTACCTGTCTGTTTTATTATCGTTAACTATCGATTTGAAACTTTGTAAGATAATCACATCCGGATATTCGCTCATTAGTTTAACGCTTTCGAACTGATGAACGAAGTAGTAGATCGTAAACACCTATACCTAATTGGGGTTTATTTAGTTTCTTTTAACGAGGTCCAATCATTACATTAGATAACTAGTTTGATATAGATAGTTTTTAATCTGTTATATTATCATTACTTAAGTTGGAGACTTCCTCATCATAAATTAATACACAAGTGCTACGTACATATAAATATATAACAAGCTTAGTGGTTAGAGTCAGCCTAGCGATCGAGAGGTCCCGGATTCGAATCCTGACCAACGTGAACCCACTCCTTGCACAAGCAATTTAGCTGGGGGAATATTAGCAATGGTGTTTGCTAGTATTCTTTTTTAAAAAAAAACCCTGTCTCTAACAAAACAAAATACTCATTAAACGATTACAATCTCCCAAACAAAATGTAATACCGATTCTCCAACAGTTACACGTCTTAAACATCAAAAACAGAACTGAGTACGGGAAAAAAATCATTACGCTGGTATTGTTTTGAAAAAGGCCGCCCTATGCGTGGTACGGCGGGTGGCTAGGGCGAGCAATCAATACACGGCCATGCCCGAGCTGAATACTAAACAGCCAGGTACTGACTCCTCTGCCACGTGCACCGAACCCTACGATGTAACATCGATATTCAAGACGGGTGTTTCGGTATACTTCGGTACTAATTTTTATATTACAGTTTGAGTGCAGTAGCGAAGGTTTGGGCAATAATTAAGAAAATTTCAATGGTTTATAAAGTCATCTTCTACTAAAATACAACTAAATATTATTCTGTGAGGATCACAACAATACCTAAACATCAACTATTTATACATATATTTCAACTTTGTTAGTGGTGTTGCTGTTAAGTAAATTCCCTATCTTCTGACATTTTATCTCATTCTCCACATTTCACGTAAATTCTCTGTTACAAAATGTTCATGAGCTGCCCGTGAAATAAGTGTCCGATTTTCAGCAATAAGTTCGCTTCTTATTTACAAATAAATAAGTAACCACTTATAGATATCTGGTGTTTATTATTGAACTAAACAACCGTTTAGTTCAATAATAACTACCAGATATCTGAATTTATTTATACTAATTTAATTCGAGTGATGTTTTATTCAACACTCAATATTAAATAAATTACCGTATCTACTAAAGCACTCATCAATTAACTTACATAATTATTAAAATCATAACCCGAAAACACAAGCTAAACTCACAGGGAACGGAACCAAGTACATTAAATAGCAAAGATAACCCGTTCGCAAATAGTGAGTCAAACAATGAAGCACTCATCTCCAGAGCCAATCCAATCATCTCAAACAGTAGCCGTCTGCGACTACAATACGCTCTCAGCCCTTGAGAATAGCGCCGAATCAACTTACCGCTACACTCTGCCCTTGTTGACTTTTGACGTTTCACTATATTGCCAGTGTTATCTTAGTTTACTTAATCAGCGTTGTGCGCAACCGATTCGGTGTGTGGTCTCCTGGGCACCCTAACCGGTTAACCGGTCCCATAGCTCGCGAGGGATCCGCGCTGAAGGGTTTGTCCGTACGTTTGTATGAAAGGAAAATATTCCTTATCTTTTTAATTATGGCGCAGTCGACTGTTCCGCTAGATCATCTGTTTTAATTTTCTCGGCGTCTCTTGGGAGTTTGATAATATAATATACTAAGCTCTAGATTAATAGCGTTTGCTTAGTGATACGTATCGCTTATTCTTTTCTTACTTGATGTTTGTGTCGTGTTATTGATACGGTGATTTATAAGTTCCTGCATTACCTTTCACTTGAATCTCTTACAACAAATCTATCAAGCATAAAAGGACCTCATTTCGTTCATTAAAAAGATACGTATATATTATTATGCTACAAGGCTGTACACCAGTGAGTATCCACAGTGGTGACCTAAAACAATGAGTGATGGCACTCGGAGGTCCCCCGGAAAGTTAAACTGTATTGGAACCGTGAATGTGTAGACTACGAAATTAGAAATTTTTGAATGAAATTTAAAGCATTTACTTATTATGCAACATTTTTCTTGTACCTATTTTTCTCATTGTATGTGTTTTTCTTTCCATTCTGTTTTAACATATGTGCTATTTTGCTATCTGGCTTTTTACATTAAAACGGTAAAAATGATAATGGAATATCTAGTACAATTTGATTTTTTATTATCTTAAGTTTTCAGAATATAAATTGAATATAAGAAACCTGAAACTGAACTTTAATCAAGTTTAAAGTCTTCTACACTTAGTTAAGATGGCTACCACTGAATAGTAGACATTTTTTACTGGTGAGCTTTGCACTATGATGTCTACGCAATTGTGGCTAAAATATTGTGTACCAAATAGTAAGTGATACTCGTATGTGCGACACATGGAAAAGATTCGTATCATTTGTAAGCACGTTGATCCGTGGGGTTGCCAATATAATATTCCGCGTGATAAGTAACACCCTCCCTGCGATCCCTCCTGAAACCCGATCCGCGAATCCTCTTGGTAATTAACTACCAATTTTATTTCTTGATGCATTTTTAAAAGCGTCCGACGGATTTTTAATGGTTATTTTATGGTGACGGATCACTTATTAAGTTTTTATGGCGGACATGGCGCGACAGATGGGCTGTAGTTTGACACCAGATTTGAGGGCCGACTTGTCTCAGCGCGCGGCGGTGGCGGCGGTGGCGGCGGTGGCGGCGGTGGCGGCGGTGGCGGCGGTGGCGGCGGTGGCGGCGGTGGCGGCGGTGGCGGCGGCGTAATCGAGAATTAATGTTCTCATTTAAAAAGTCGTAACATTTTCGATGTTTGTTTTGGTGTTGATTTGCATGTAACATCATATCGGAATTATGTGGGACTCCTGTACCATTCTATAAGTTGCAACACTGTCTAAGCAGACTATGACACTGCTTTGCAAACTATGACACCTTATATCACTGAAGGTGTTAGTATAATTCACATTTCACCAACTACATTGTTTGGTCTCACGTGAGTTACGTGACCTTAGGCCTACATTTGAAATGTTGTGTCATTTCAAATGTAGGCTTCAATATCGGTAAATATATTTTTGTGTATTGAATGAGAATGATAATAATCTTAACAAAAAGGGGTAGAGTGACTTGATATAAGAAATAACGAAAGAAAGGTTACTACACTTCGGGAGTTCGTATTACTACCGGTTACTACAATTTATAAGTTCACATTGGAAAACTCTAATGTACAGACTTTATTGGATATGTGTTAAAACAATGAAGTCCAATAAAGCATAAGTTCCCTATAGCCATAAACAGTTATCACCCCTAACGCATAGGCAGTTCTGAGTCTTGCAACTTCTAGACAGTGTTGTGAATTATACTTGTACTTTTTCACCTGACCGGTTTCGCCTTACGGCATCCTCAAAGGTTCCTTTTCCAAAGATCAGGTGTAATAATAAAAAATACTGTAGAAAAAGTACAGTGTAACAACAAATTCCAAAAAAGTGCCATCAATCAACATTATAAACTAGAAAATGTTTTAATAATTAAAAGAATTGGTAAACTACAACACTAACTTATTGATAAACATAAAAAATGTCCCGTTGCCAAAAGCTATTTGCTCTCCAAACGGCTGACAGCACATCAAAAACTGAACGTCAATACAATTTATTTATCTAGCCCCGTCATAACCCTAAACAGCGCATTGATATGTATGCAAATATTTACTATCACAGCACATAACAGGTACCCACCCGACCCTGTTCACGAATGAACGCTTGACTGACTCCTAACGAATGATTCGCCCTCTGTGTTCGTAGGTACTTTGTAGTAGGTATTATATTAGCTATAGCGCAGATATGAACGGGTCTCAATTTGAAATTTCCACGTCTCCGGTCTGTTAGGCCCCAGTCGCGATTGGCCGGGAGGGGGCGAGCGGTGGCAGTGTTAATTGCATTCTTGAAGGGTTATGATTTACGTCTGTACTGTTTGTTAATTGATTTTTGTTGAGTCTTTAATGGTAAACATAATTAATGTGTTTATACATTTTTAATTTATTTTTTTATAGTATATAGCCGCACACAATCTGAGTTCACATGCAAATTTACGAGAACAGCATGTCTTGTTAAAGGATCCTAGTGACGAGAGCTGAAGGAAGTTTTACTGAAGAACTTCTACATACAGCAATTCTACATATAATATAATAAATCTATTAAGATTGAAAGATCCAGGCGGGATTCAAACCCGTGATATTTCCCTTTTAGGGGAAATGCTCTGACCACTGAGCCAGCGAACCTTCGCCTGAAACCATTCAAATTCTTCTATACATAATACATATATTCGTCTTACGTCAGCGATGGTTATTTTCAATTTTTTTTATCTTAATCGATTTGAATAGTTAGCATATTAAATGCTTTAAAATTTCATTCAATAATATAATGATATAAATAATGGCCGATCAGAGTCGTCATTGAAAATCTTACACCGATAGATGTATTTTAGAAGAGTAGGTACTAATTAGTAGCCTGTATTGCTAGTTAACCCTTTAGCTATGCTAAATTGCTTGTGCTAGGACTGCATTTACATCGGTACTGTAATGGTTAAAAGTCGAACCTGGGTCATTTTGAACATACCTAATTTGGTTAGCAATAATTAAAAAAAATTGTTATAAAGCATACAAACTGTAAGTTAAGGTCTTAGGTTTAATGACTAAATCATTCTGAATAAGTGAGTGTGTACAATTTAGAGCCAGCATTCGATGGCCACATACATATTATAACAAAAATCAACAATAACTCAACTAAAATGAAAAGATAATCGAATACACATCTCATTATCGGTTTAAAGGGACGAAATTATCCCTTTGCATTGACAAATAACAGGCCAGCGACTTCCTTGTTAACCATGGATGTGTGGGGGCGCACACTAGGTTCTGCACACGCTTCACACAGACAAACAAAAACCAACTCTATCTTAAAACAATACAGCTGACTTTCATTTGAGGGCTAATATGACGAACAGGTGCCAAATGAAAGTGAATTTGAACTTTATCAGCTAGAGGATAAAATTAAAAATGGTTTAACCGTAATAATGGTTTTGAACTGTGGTTATAGTACGAATGTTTTGCGGTACACCGATAGTGACGAAGGCGTCAGCTTGTATGATAGGATTTGTGTATGGAAGTATGAACTAATCTCCCTCCGTGGCGTTTGATAACTCAATAACGTCGCATAATGAGAGGACCTTTGAAGCCAGGGTACGGGGAACGCTGGGGGAGGTGACGAAATCCTAATTGTAGATAAAAAGATAACTTTCATGAGGTTATTTTGGTGGATTTTGTGCAACGTGCAATGCTTTTAGAGTTATTTACATAAGCTTGTTACGGCGAGAGTAAGTTTGGTTAGGTTTTGGGCATGTAATCAGTTTAGAGGCTTTTCGAAATATGTAGTTACAACAACTAAGTTACTTAACTCACTGTAGATATCACACGTTTGTAATTATAATAACGAACACTTAATTTATCTACCAACTCATACTTTTGTCTTCCAAAGTAAGAAGGTCAGTGTATTACTTAAGAGTCCAAGGGAGAAAAGCCCCTTTTAAACTTACACCTAATATGTAACTGTTCTGGTTCTAAGTATAACAGTAATAAGTAGTGCGACACTTGTCGTGGATATCGTCTCTGACAAATAAATTAAGGAATCATTAAAAGTACACAATAGCCGCGTGGTTTCCGGCAGATTAGAATTTGGGTCACCCATCTCTTCCCATGTGGTATCTAACAAGGCGACTAAGAGATAGGGCTGTTTAACGTCAGACAGATATATACAGCCCAGACTCAGCCTCAGATGCATGACTCGAGCAAACAATAGCGCCCGGAATACGGCAATAGCCTCACCACGTATTACGTGGGACTGAAAACAATTATTGGTGAAATGTGAGTGTTAATTCACCTCTGCCTAACCCTACGGGGATAAAGGCGTGATTATATGTATGTATGTAAAAAAAACACTAACTACATAACACACACTGTATGTAAGTATATAAGTAGATAGATAAACAAATTAATATGAGATTTTTTGAATAAAATTAAATCCTCAACTTCACACCCTTGCACAACGACAACTTAATGTGTGGTTATCTACATATAAGATCTGTGTGTACGTCACAGAGAGATGCATCCATCTGTCCGTTCGTCACCGGCCCAGGGGTGTCAGCCCAACAAATTGCAAAATTAAAACTCCCATGACAATATCCTCGCTTTGACAGTGCAATGGGTTTGCTAACTTTAAAATAGAGTTGAATATGCTTGTCATAATGTCTACACACAGTTTTCTATAGAACAAGTACCAACCTATTTATCAGTACAAACACCTTGTATTGATGACATGAATTATTTATTTAGTGTTAATGTGACATGGACTAAATCGTAATTGTATTTAAATCATGATTACTATCTTATAATAAAGATCACTTTAGAATAATATAAATAAATGGAATCTGGTTTCAAACAACCTGAATCAAAAAATTACATGTACCTATGTATTGCAATAATTATCTTACTTAGTACAAACAAAAGTCACTAAACACATTTGACATACACCTGTGAAAACTTTTAACTGTACTAAAGTACTTAGGAAAGTAGGTAAGTTTTCCGTATTTAAAAAATGAAATTATAAACGAACGCATTTATGCATGAATGTGGAGGTTGGCATTCAGTTGTTGCGGTCTGTCTGTTAATAAAGATCCAGGGTGTGTAAGAACTTTGATAACTAAACTCTTAGTTAACTAAAATTTACAGCATAAAACAAGAGTTAAATTACTTTGTTGGCGATTCAGAAATAAACTTCAAAGTTAGACGTCATTGCACTAACAATGAAAGAGATAAACAAGTTGCCAACTTGCCTCTGCTTCCTTAAAGAATCCTGGAACTGAAGATTCTCTACATTAAACCTTTAGAATGATGCAAAAAAGAAAATATAACAAAAGTGTTATTTTACCATAACACAGACCATCAATCATAAAAGTAGGCGATTGTTTCTAGGTCATCAAATCCAGAACAATGTGATTGATCTCGCTCCAGTACTCGACACACATACGTCCCTATAGTTGGCCCATTAATCACGAATATGCTGTTCTTAGGAAAAAAAACGCGACAGAGCCAAAGAACTTCTAGAAGAGTCCTTCACTCGAGAGCCGATATTCCGCAGGCGTACTTGAGATTTGTCGCGGCAATAAAACACACGCTGGCTTGTAAAAAACTGTTTCTTGTTGGCGTGTCTAGTGCAGAGGTTGTTGGTCGGTGACGTGGGGTACGCATTTGATTAACAGTTAGTTTCAAGAAGGGATTATTTATTCATGACAGTAGCCAAAATATAACAGACATTATAGATACAAACTTTAAATGCCAACTATGTATAAAAATAAAAGAACTGAGTATTCGATTTCTTTAGAGAACCTCATCACTCTGAAGGTACTATCAAAGAATGTGTTCTGATGAACTTAAAACATAAAAGTATTTCGAAATAATTACAGGTTCATCCAGACATCTTTCTAATAAATTCAGACAACTCACTACTGCCGGCAACTTATTTCACTTCCATATTTTGTAGTTGAAGTACAAGACCTTTTACACCCTTAGGGTCCAAGTCAACCTGCACCTGCTAAACAAAGAACGAGCCACTAGCGCAAGCTTACCTTTACAAGAGTCAAAAAGCAATCAAAAATAATGAGCGGACCTCCAAAATGAGGCTCCAAAGCGCTAACTTTGTATGCCACCGAGAATCACCAGGTTGATGTTAATGTCTTGGAATGTTTCTAACATTTCATGACAGTTCTTGGATACGATTCCCCAAAGTCTATCTTGATTCTAGATTTGCTAAAATCTATATTCAAGATAGAGAAGACCGTGAACGTTTTATAGGATATGCGTAATAAATTTTTTAAATGATATAATAAATACAATTATCCCCAAATAAATCACAGCTTGGGTAGCGTGCTGGTTTGAAGTAATGCGTGCTACGTATATTCGGAATTTAGTTGAATTAATTACTTGAAAAAACAAATATTACCGAAACAATTAGTAACAGCACTAACAGCTAATTGTTAGGTGACGCTGAAAGGTTACAAATGTGTGAAAATTCGTTAAATATTTCACCATTAAATATTCCAGATGTTATCGCTCTCAAACAATTATACAATTTTTACGGGAATTAACTCGTTCATGGTAATAGGTTACATAAGTTTGAATAGGTTGCACTGGTCGTAGTCAGAAGCACAGTTGATCTTTGACTACGATCAGTACAACCTGACCAACAGGATCGCAATAATTCCTATAAACATACCTAATTGCTAACATAACTCTTTCTGTAGGTATTGTACAATCCGCATCGTGCTGGACGAATTTTTCGAATTTCAAATCGAAGAAGTCTTTGAACTGAATACAATGTTATTTGACTCCTCAACCCACAATCTGGTGAGATTTAGTGATGCAAAATAAACGTCCGCACTCAATCATCGGTTAGGTGTACGAATGTGGCGCGACACAATCATCTGTCGGATCTGTCCCCAGTGCGCCATCGCAGTGAGTCCGGTGCGTCGTCGTTCATTTTCAACAAACACAACATCTACACTGTGTTGTTGATGGAAAGGGATTGCTGTTATGAATTGAATGATAAGGATGCGTTGTGATTGCAGATCTGTATTTCTCCTAATATATATTAAATCAACTGTGAATATTCCCATATTGAGACTAAGACCCTCGGGGACAAATAACCCCACTTTAAGCAAGTACACCTGCTGTTAACGAAAGAGGCTCTGGCGTAAGCTCTTTTCTCAGGTTCGGTAGGTTAGATGACAGTCAGTCCCAAATATGATTTAAGTTGTCGAATGAGACAGATGACTTTTTAGTTTTGTCTAATAAATATTCTAAATATTCTACAACATTCTACACTACGCTATCTAGACCCACTGTAAGCATAGTTTAACCAACTTATGTTATGGGATCCAGTCTGCGGATAAATATAGTTGGATACTTTTTTTTGTAAATACATACACCCACCTCAGACGGATGCAAATATGCATATTCATGCACTGAGCGGGAATTGAACTCGCGCCCCCTGCGTAGCAGTCGAACGTTCTACCGCAGTTGCCATCGTATAATATTGTAATGTACTTTGATTCATTAAAGTAATGTTACTTTTCATCAAAATGTTACTTTTTGAGCTATCTTATATTACATTAGACTATCTGCCACTGGTAACACTGCATGAGTCCCCCGAAAATGATGTGTGTTATTCAGAAAGAAAACTGAGAATTTCCTCACAGCTGCATTACTCAATATTGGATTCGAATCCAGCATCTCATAGCCACTTAAAAACCTCCAACTGCCAACAACCAACAAGGCTCCCCACCAAATGGCGCGTACAATAACTCAAAAAGCGAATCTGCGCTAAAAATTTTGGTTTTATTGCGGCATGTTATCGTACGTGTCTCGTCCGGCGTAAAAACACGCGGAACAACACGAATCGGGCTCATGTTAATATTTGAGGTATTTTTATTTGAAATTTCCATTTACACGCGGACGTCTCCCTCGCCCCCGGCCCCCCTCATCCATATTCATCGGATGCACCCACCCTCGCTACACTTTCTCTGCACAGAGTCGTTTACGTAGAACGATATTTGTGCGATCTGTGTACTGAAACCTCAGCAAGTGCGGCGTCCGCGGCTGCTCCGTGGACGCTTGATTTATGTATTAATATTTTAGTTCGCCTGTACGTTTTAGTTCTCTTGTATATTTTCTTCCAAGTTGGTCGTTGTAAGTAAAATGTTGTTTGTATGTTGCAGTTATTGGTTATTTGTTAGTTGGAAAGAAGTTGTATGATATAGTAATAGGTATTGCTAGACGTAATATCGTCTCATGGTAGTTTAAGTTCACACTTATATTTGCGACAATAATGACCTCCTGAAATAGTTTCCATCCAAGGCGTGAGCATATGTATGTGTGTTATGTAGACCATAAACTCGACTTTTTTGATATCTTGGAATAGCTCACGCCTTGGATGGAAATCCCTCCAGGGTAGGTAGAGTCAACGGCCCGTAATCATTTATTCACGCCAGAGCAGCGGTGTCTTCTGTACAAGACACAAATGCGCTCCTGCGTAGTATACTGCTCGCATCTTATCATGCTCTTGACAGGTTGCTGCTACGTGCGATCCGCATTATGTGGAATCCCGAGGTCACAAACACCCTAGAGCCTTTGCAGATGCGTAAAGATGTTGCGTCCTTGTCAATATTTTACCGTCTGTACCTTGGTGAATGTTCTGATGAGCTCTTCTAATTAGTCCCACCCTCCTCTTTCCTGCACAGGACAACACGTGCAGGACGTAGATGTCACCCGCACACGGTGCAGAATATCCAATCAAGAACCAAGCGGTTCGGTGACTCTTTCCTTTGTCGCAGCATATGATAAGGCCGTCAAGTTGAGTGTCACCATTGTCACATGGTATGTGTAAGTAATGGTGACCCTCATTTCTGAGACTTTTCCTTCAGCTTACCATCGGGCAAGGCGAAGTCTAATTGAAGTGTTCTATATAAAAAAAAAAAATCTGCTTCTATTCTATCATATCGATTTTATCCGACGATAGATCTAGTTTTAGTAGCAATATGCTTTACCTCCCTGCCTGACCCGGAAGCTCGAACTCAGTAGATACCTTAACTATCACAGCGCCAGAGAGTCAAAAAGGTAACGACTCTTTCCCAATAAGGTAGGCAAAGACCACATGTCTCCACTAGTAACGATACTGGTATACACTTTTTGCTTCTTCTATTTCAATAATTATTTTCCTACAAGCCCTCCGGTGCTTTTTTGGTAAAATGTAGGTTTGTTTAAATAAACCTTAGCCTACCCCTTTGACGAAAACCTTATGTAAGGTGCTAGCCGAGGCATAGTTTGGACATTCCTGAAATGTAGCTAGTCTGTTATTTACAGCTACTTGCGGCGGAAATGCGTAACACGCGCACCGGGTGTGACGTCACGGCGGCCGAGGACACCGGAAGTGGACCGTGGCGCCGCACGCCGGAAGCGGACGTCGCCACAACGCACGGGTCATGACCGGTATTACTCGCCTGTTATATTATATCTGATTATGATATAACTAGCTGTCGTTATCGGTCTAAGTTTGCTAGCTATGATAGACCTCCGTGCCGTCGAGACTTTGACTGGTATGTCAGAGGATACAGGTTCGAGTCCCGCTCAGTACAAATATTTGTTTGCATGAGTTTATCCATTTAGTTTGGTCTCTGTATATGTATGTATAATTTGCAAACTGAAAACTTTAATGTAAATTCCGCTATTTGAAACCCATATAACAAGATATGCTTTGTTTGATGGTAGATTTATGTTTATCATTAGTCCAGAAACGATCCTTAATATTTATGTCTCCTTAGCCTAGCTTTCAGACAGCATCAGCTAACTTGTATCGTAAAAAGTCACCATTAAACCAAACGACACCACAAAGTCGCAAACGATATGTGACTAGCATAGCGAAGGCGACAATTACCTAAGTATATTTCAAAAAACAAATATCCAATCTCCTTAGATATTACAAGTACATAGCAACAATATATTGAGCAAACAAAGTCGATCACGTCGCCGCGATAACGCAGCCTAATGTCCCCGTCAACAGGCGTAGGCATAGAGCATCCGGCGTATATTTCATAGACAAAAAAAAACACAAATAAAGAAAACAAAGCGCTGCAAACTTGTCATAAATATCCACCTCCGAAATCCCCTTTGTCGAGGATGTAATAAAAACCGCCGATATCTCGACAAGACAAGGAAAATCCCCCGGACCTCGCACAATGGTACAAAATGAAAGCAAAACTTAGTGTAATTAATTTCGAGTACCTACTCAACGCTTTTGTAATAAATCGTTTCATCCGCGTATAAATTTTATCCGGAGACGCGTCTGTTCGACTGAACTTCAGCTGAGGCTCTGTCCCACTCGCACGCACCGCCCATTTGCATAATATCATGTCACCTGTCCCTTTCGGAAATTCACAAATGATTCCCAGTTTCCCGCTTTTCGCTAATCACGTGTCTCAAAAGCCACGCTATTGCAATATCTGAATTAAGCTCTATTAATGCTAATTTTAAAGTTGAATTTGGTTTGTTAAGTGGTGGAGTCCCGGCAGGGGTGTTCAACCGTTAGGTAAAGTTTGTCGAAATAATTTCACTCAGATATCGGGTGTGACGCAGTGAGAGCGAATAGGCGACGAGTCGTCGACTCAGGACAGAGATAAGAGGTAATAATTCTTAATCTCACTGTAGAGGGAAGCTCGGGTCGCGGTCGGAACCAGGACATTGTTTTAGAACAACGATAATTTTCATAGTCTGCGAGTTGAAAGAAGTTAGAATTGCGGATATAAATAATGTGAAGTCAGAAGTAACGAACTGTTATGTGTTTGTAACAAGCGAGTCGATGAACCGATTCCTTATTATTGTTTATTCTTTGAGACAATCGACGAACTTTTCATGTTTATCACTGAAAACTGCCGCGAGGTCTTAACTTACAGTAGACTTCACCGACGTTATTGGTATCGGACACAGAATCGTGGCCTCCGTAACCGAGCACTTTGTCTTGAACAATAACTGCCATAAATTTAACCTTATGTAAATAATATTTAGTCCGTAAGGGAGATATATATTCCAGTGTCTTGGAACATTTCTATTTAGCTCTAATGTCGGGTACACACCGAGAGGCGAAGAGAAGCGATGATGAACGAACGCAATTTTTTAAAATAAAATGTCTATTTCATACTTCAACCACATAACCACAAAATGGTTTATTTTGTTCAATTAAAAGAACAGTGACACTCCGGGAGCGCCGATAGAAGTGAAATCTATAGAAACTTACATACATACAGAGGTGTCACGTGTGAATTGTTACAATTGGGGAATGATCATAAACTGTCACAAAAGGTTTCAGTAACGATGTCACGAGTTCAATGGTTTTTTCCGATCTCAAAAACACTGGTCTACGAAAAATGCTCAACGCGCATAAAGAACTTTTCACTTCAAAAAGAATGAATAGGAGATCCTGGGTTTCGGTTCCCAGGTATGCTATCAAAGCTTTAGATGAAACCGGGACGAACGATGTAATGTTAATAATGAATGCACAGTTGAAAAATGTTATTACTTAAATAGGTTTCTTAAAAACCACTTAAGTCAATCTTAAGTTATACATCGACGCCTTGGAACTCACCGAGTAAGTAAGGTTGACTGGCACAAATATCATATCCATACTGAATCAGTTATTTTATCATCATCGCAATCATTTTAGGCCTGGCCTCCCGTCTAGCCATAAACTACTTGTCATTAGACAAGCGGAATGCTGCGGGATCACTGCTACCTAATGTGTAGGAAATTGTTACACAATTTATTTAGCACTGAATTGGTTAAAGTAAGGCACTTTAGAAATGTGATAATGAAGTTTCTAGTTACAGTTTTTTTTACTTTTTCAGTGCGAGTAATTCATGATCTGAAGAGTAGAAAATTTATGTGTATTGGAGCATAATCACTATGAAATAAATTAATATTCTAAGACATAATTATATAACGGTTAAATCATGGAACACTATTTTTGCCGAGAACCAGCACTCATGACATGACTTGACGTCGGTAAAAATAGTAAATTTCATGATTTCATCGCGAAAAGTCTTACGAATACACACCGCGATAGTTTAAAAAAAAATAGTATTCTGGGAGATAATACACAACGCTATCTAGATCCAAAGTAAGCATAGCTTGATTAGCTTATCTTATTGGTTTTAGACTGCGAATATACACACTTTGATACATAATTTTAATACATATAATACTATACATTTGCCCTAAGCGTGAAACGAACCCGCGACCTCAAACGTTACCGCTACGATACACAAATCGGAATACAATGATTAAATTGCCCGATATTTCGGATGCCTTGCAGCATAAACTCTACAAACTATCTTCTGTTAGATGATCTTTAGGTAAGCGTATTCTTAAGTTCGAACACAAACAATAATATTTCCCTTAAAAATGTCTACAATGTCCTCTTTATTCCGCGCCAATTAAAACAACACTGTAACACAAACTAACTCTAAACTGTGCATCGCTAAACAAAACAGATAATGTTTGGTGACGAAACATCACAATTTGAACGTTGTTGTCGCTATTAAGGTTATGTACATTTAACCAATAAAGATTTCAATAAATTAATTACCCCATTGCAGTCCACTGCTGGACATAGGCCTCTCCCAATGTTGAGA
Source organism: Eilema griseolum (assembly GCA_963662185.1). Taxonomy (NCBI): domain Eukaryota; kingdom Metazoa; phylum Arthropoda; class Insecta; order Lepidoptera; family Erebidae; genus Eilema; species Eilema griseolum. The sequence continues at coordinate 28,256,578 of OY759237.1, read as the reverse complement.
GGCTTTGGCCTACTGTATCTACGCTGGGCAGACGGGTTGGTACAGGGTTTTATTTCGAATTTTCCTTTCAAACTTACAATTATGGAAGTATCTGTGAAGAATCAGGTTGCGGTGAAATCTTAAGACGGTACGAGTTAAGACAGTTGAACGGTTACTATGTCATCAACATTATCCCTGTAAGAATTTTCCAGTTGCGACCTCTTGCGACCTCTGCTCATAGTTCAAACTTTGAAGCCCGAGGGGTGCTTTTTTTATACTGACGGAAAATGGTTACCACGGCCCAAGGACGTGACCGTTTTATTTTGATTGGGATGTCCAATTTTTTGGGCGCGACTGCCTCTCAAGCCTGATAGTAAAGCCAGCACCAGATCCTCGTCTCGTCAATAACATTTACAAGTATCTTTGGTTTGGGCCTCAAGGATTTTGATAAGACCTTCTTCATTCCTAAGTTCTTTTCTTTATCATTTTTTTAAAGAATATTAGAACCAAAATTACTAATATTCCCTCTAACCCCTCCAGCTGAGCGAAGTTTTTTGTTTGGGTTCACGTCGGTAGTGTAATGGCCAGGACTCGAACCCGAGACCTTTCGATCGCAAGACCGACTCTTTAACCACTAAGCTACCGACGCTTTTAGAAGTTTTATAAGTTATTATCCCAATAAACACTTCACCGACCCAGAAATTGAACCTGAACTTCAGACTACTTCTTACCACCAGCATACTAAAATATAATTATAATTGTCCATCTACCAGATACATATTTTCACGGAGTAACACTTTCTCTTCATAAACACCTTAACAGATTAAGTCTAAAGTCGCTGTGAGCCGACACACGCGGGTCCTAACACGAACCCATTACCTCACAGTGTGAGCATTGATTACCTGTATAACTGTACCTATGTGCAGACGTGGAGACGCATCGAAATCTCCTGTCGAGGACGCTGATCAGATAGAGATGGATAAGTAAGCGAGAGGACGCTCTCCCGGGACCGTCGCTACACAACCGGGCGAGCAGGGCGAGCTGTGGAGTCGGTGCTTATATATTTTTGTATTATCAACTCAAAGATTCAAATTCATAACATAAACATAACATAAACTTACGCCTATATCCCCGAAGGGGTAGGCAGAGGTGCTAGCACCCACATTTCGTCAGTTTATGTTTAGGTCCCAATGTAATAGGTGGCGAGCCTATTGCCATTAACCGGGCACTTATAAACCTGCGATAAATACACACATAACTTCGAAAAGCATCGAAAAGTCATTGGTGTGTGCCATGGTAAACCTGGGATCGAACCCGAGACGACGTCTCAGCAGTCCATTACCCAAATTCATATTTTCCAAATTTATTTTCGTGTAATGTGGAATAATGGAATAAAAGATATAGGAACTAAGCACATTTCGCCATAAAATTGACATGCAAACACAGATATACTTTGCAACTAAAATAAAACCTAAGAATATAGGAGCTATGAAGGAACAGATGAACCTACATACAAACATATATACTTAGTCTTGCAAAAAGCATAACCCTCCTTTGGTTTATTCGGGTAATAATATTACGTGTTATTTCCGATTCCCCCCCCTTTCAATTTATAATGAGCTTTTTATCAAGATGGTACAGGCAATAAGAAAAGTGTTACTTATAATATCCATTTATTTATTTATGTCACTTACGTGGCAGACTTCACGGTCCACTTGATAGAAAGTGGCAATTCATTGACGCTGTTAGAGTAGAATAGATTTAATTTAAATAATTTATTTAGAAAGCCGAATAGTACTGGCATGTTACAATTAAAAAGAGTAGGTTTGTGGTGGGCACTATTTAGTTACTCTCACAAACCATATTAAAGATGATAGATAATGACCTAAATGGGAGTGCAGATAATGATTGTTGCAAGACAGTATTGACTGGTATTCTCATTCGTACGGTAACACCTTCTGTCTTAAATGCTCAAACGCAAAAAAACTAGTGTAATTTCATTTTTTTTAAATGTGATATACAAATACAACTCCACTCCTCCTATACTCCATGAGACAACATCAAAGCCTCGCTACTAAATTAGACGTTTTGCAGATACTAAAAGATATTTAGCCGGGCTGTCCTTCGTCCCTCCCCCTCCACCTTCCCATCGCACCCCCACCTCGGGTCTTGACAGTAAACTATTTAAAAGGGTTGTTTACACCCTAAGATATCAAGTCTATATATCCAAGTGTTTCGTCGTCTTGAGTCCGGGTGAAGGTTGATTTCCTCACTATATTTTGTGTTAAAATTTAAGTGGTTGGAAACATTTTGGGGAAATGAAATAAGACTCGTCTCAAGGAAATGCGTGTGTATTACATAACTATTGTAGTTTTAATAAGGTGAATGGTACCAAGATCCAACTTTACCTGATAACGGTAAAGTTACGTGTCGATTGACGAAAGTTGGGATCGTAGGTGGCAGTCGCTTCCGTAAAAGACAAAATTAACATAATTATGAGAACAACAGAGTAGAATTTGGGCCACCCCATCTCTTCCCATACAGTGTCATACAAGGCGACTATGGAATAGAGCTGTTTAACAGCTCAGACTCAGCATCAGACGCATAGGTCGAGTCAACAATAGTGCCCGGAATACGGCAATAGGCTCACCCCCTATGATGTTGGACCGAATACAATGATTGGTGAATAAAGTGTTAATTCACCTCTACCTAACCCTCTGGGGATGAAGTCGTGATTATATGTATGTATGTATGGGAATGGGAGAGAGGATCCCAGACTTCAGAGTAATTGAAATGTAAAAAAATAAAATATGACATTCTGGCTCCATAAACATATATCTATGCCAACGGCCATAGGGCTCACCCCCTATGATAAACATATATCTATATGTCATTTTGGACTTATGTTACAGCAGCAGTCATACCATTATCTAAGGCAGTCGTTACGGGTACTTGGAGTCCTAAAAAATCCAAATAGTCTTGAAATCAATTGGTTGTGGAGGTCAGATGGCAGTCACATCATGAAAAATGTAGCCGCATCACAGTTTAGCTGGAAAGTTGACCAATTGGGGTCAGCTATCCAGCCTAACTTGGGTTAGTAAAGGATCAGAGAATAGTGATGATGACAGCAGACTGACTAACCAGAAATCTAGATATTGGTCTTTATTCTTACATTAACATTAACATAAATTCCTGCCTATATCCCCGAAGGGGTAGGCAGAAGTGCTGGCACCCACATTTCGCCAGTTTATGTTTAAGTCCCAATGTAATAGGTTGCGAGCCTATTGCCATTAACCGGGCACTTATAAACCTGCGATAAATACACACATAACTTTGAAAAGCATCGAAAAGTCATTGGTGTGTGCCATGGTAAAACCTGGGATCGAACCCGAGACCTTGTTTCAGCAGTCCATTACCTATACCACTAGGCTACCGCGGTTATATAAATTCAAATCAAATTACTTATCTACCATAGTATGAATGACTAAACGGCATTTTGTACAGAGCGCACTCGTAAAATTTTGCTACGAGTATTACATAATTCAGATGTTTTTAATTTAATTCAAACTGTTAGTTAAATATTTAATTATTATTTTATAAAATTATTTTTACTAAACATTAATTCAGTACATGTTCATAATTATCTTTGAATATGTTAAGTGGCTTAAATACTAGATTAAATTGTTGTAGACTGCTGTTATAATTTCTAAAGACTAGAATGAAATTTGTATGTTTTAATTTTAGTCTTTAGAAATTTTACTTTACGTTTTACATTGCTAGATATCTTGTAAACTGGTCCACTTGGTAAGACGTTAGCCTTTTAATGAAATTTGAAAGTTGATTGTGTAAATTCAGCACGCAATAGGATCCTAATAATAATAGTATAACATTTTGTGAAGATGTTTGTTACTTAATTACGCTCAAACAGCTGTTAGGGTCTGGTTGAAATTTGGTACAAAGTTAGGGTAGGTACACTTTGGAAAAACACATAGACTTTTGTATTTTACCCCTGAAATAAGTTCTCGTAGGTTCTGGGATCGGTATCAGAATTCTCGGACATTCTTTCTTTTTATATAGATACTTCAAATCAAAATAGTTTTATACCAAATTCTGCAACTAAAAATATAGAGTTTATAATGAGGCTCTATATATGTTGGCGGACACTGAGCTCCGAGGATACCTTGGCGCCGGATGCAATCAGGAAATACGTCTTTATGTAGATAATCAATGAGGCTTTATGTACTATATTATAATCTTATCAGCGTCAATCCAAATAGGTTCAATTTTCTAGGTTGTATTTCGTATAATAAAATCAAGTAAACAGCACGTGCATTAACTGATTTTACAACACCTTATTAGTCAAATCTGAAAATAAACATTTACTTTTGATACTAACTATAATACATCACGTAAGCTACAACACGTAGAATACGTACATATGAGAGAGTCTCAAAAGAAATAAATAGGAAACATTACCAGCCACTCAGACCCAACATTCGGCTGATACATAATGTATGACCGAAAAAATCGTTCCAAAATTAAAAATACATCCGAGATCGTAGCGCGGCGCACATCAAACGTTGATCCCTAAAATATTCCTTTTGACAAGTGCCAGTATTCCTTTGATCTATAAGGGAGGTTGTATTGCAGCCAATCAGAGGACGCTCACACTGTGATTGCTTGAGGGACTGTTAATTAGCCGATGACCTTTCGTCCGAAGGCGTGTCACAGGTCCTTAACACTCCGCTGAGTGCCAATTTGGCCGGTCGTTTCGCAGAAAGGGGCCGAAGACGGCGATGTTCGGCTGTCGGGACACTATTTGATTGGAATGAGAATTAGTTATGCTGATTACGTTGGAACTGCTGACTGCTATGATACACGTTCATAGTCGAAGTCTCAATTTTCAGTATTAAGGCAGCTAGAAATTCCCAACAAAGTGAGTAATTTAAGTTACTTAATGAATGTCACAGAATAAGCAAGTTAAAGTGGCAGTGGGCTGGCCACGTTTGTCGAAGGACCGATGGCCGTTGGAGCAAACGAGTCCTAGAGTGGAGACCGCGAGAAGGTAAACGAAAGATAGGACGCCCCCTCGCTAGATGGGCGGATGACCTGAAAAAGGTGGCTGGGACAGACTGGAAGCGGAAGGCGGAGGATCGGAGAACATGCCGCACATTGGGAGAGGCCTATGTCCAGCAGTGGACTGATTGATTGATTGATTGATTGATTGATTAATGAATGTTTGCAATATCACAGATGTAGCTCGCGAATTGATTGACATATGTTGAGAGGAGAATAGGAAAACCATATAACAAGATAGCACGACCGTCTGATGTCAAGCGGTAATCTTAGCCTATACGCCTTCCTTGGCTCATTGCTACCCGTATAGAAGGCAAAGAGATAGCCAAGGAAAAAGGAAGAGGATAGAGGATACACCAATGTTGTATGAATACAGCATACTGCTATTGAACTCATCATCTAAGCACTGAGTACAAATAGTATCCGAGGCTCTCAGAACCCGGGGTCAGATTTTCAACTTTTATTTCTGCACTTTACATGATCTTTGGTATTCTTCTAAATACTTTCCATGACGTCACATTTCACTAATCACCTTTACCTCCATATCTTGTATATATAGATATAGTTCGCGTTTACCTAGACACTTAAGTCTTCAGACAGTCATAAGTCCTCACCATCCCACACTCACCCACTACCAAAACCCACAACTCTAACTACACTCATTATACAAATTCTAGTTTCCAATCACTAGAGGTCGATTGCTCGGGGAGTCTCTTGCACATTGACCTTAGAAAGCGTTGCCCCATGCCGCTTGGGAAGTCTTAGGGTAGCGAATACTATCATTGGGCGATGAATATGAGTAGTGATTCGACTTTTATTTCGACTTAAATTAATAAGTATTATTCCAGAAACGTATTTACTCGCAGTTGTCTGAAAACAAAATGATTGGATGAACTGTCAGTGAGCTTATAAACTATTTACTATGGTAATGTTCTGCAAGTGGAACATGACAAATTTTTGATCGCTAGTTTGTTCGAAACTTAAATTTGCTTAAAGATTTTGAAGTATGCTAGGGCTTCTACGCTATATTCAATTGTCATATCTTCAATTCAATCATGTTGTCAATATTAATAAGTATAATATTAATATTTGTTTGAAATAAACGAATGAATTAGAAAATGGAAAGATTCAATTTTCGAATATATTGAACGATAATAGAAAAATTACTACATTTTCCTAATATTTGTACCCATCTCTTGACAACTTTAACCTTCCAAAACCCTTTTCCTTTTGCATCATTTCCAACCTATACTTCTAGGTATAGCAGTTACACTATTGGGCAGGGAGTCACATCGCAGACATGCTGTCCCACTGGACAGGATGTGTTAGTTATGTTCCTGTGATACCATTAAGTTGACTGGCTCGCGTGATCCCGTGCACATCTACAGCATGATGGCGCTTTTGCTATACAAGTAAAAAACATCGCCGTTTCAAAGAAATTATTTTTGAAATATATATTAATTTTTGTAGCCTAGTGGTATGGGTAATGGACTGCTCAGACGAGGTCTCGGGTTCGGTCCCAGGTTTTACCATGGCACAGACCAATGACTTAGATGCTTTTCGAAGTTATGTGTGTATTTATCGAAAGTTTATAAGTGCCCAGTTAATGGCAATAGGTTCGCCACCTATTCGCCACATTGGGACCTAAACATAAACTAGCGAAATGTGGATGCTAGCACCTCTGCCTACCCCTTCGGGATATAGGCGTGAGTTTATGTTATGTTATATTAATTTTACCTCTTTGTGCTAAGATGAGCAGGTGGAGTTGCCCTTAAAGTTCGAAACGAACTATATATTAATGTGGAACTTCATGTCGCACAAATAGCTGACAAAATCAAAGAATTTAGGCTGAGATAGTACGGTCATATACTCCAGATATCCATGTTGCCAAAAAGAGCTCATGGCTACACAGAAGAGAGGACGAAGATGAAAATGGGTCACCCAGGTGGTAAGAGGTAAGAGGATTTGGAGAAGAAAGGAGGAATTGGGGCTTGAAGACGACGCACAGGAAAGAACCAGACGGAGTAACATAATTTGGAAAGTCGTCCCTACCTAAACGGAGAAGCCCAAACAAGATATAGACTGCGACGGTTTGGTTAAACATGGTTTTCACTAGGAAATAGGAATGTTACAATTAGAAAAACTATAACCTAACCTATCAAGCTCTGGGTAAAAACAGGTACCATCGACAAAAATAGAGATAATACAGGCATTTGTGCTAAACCCTCTAAAAGGTATCAACCTGTATTCGCACTGAGACGAGGAGACAGACAGCTGATGTCTAAGATCAATCCTCGCTACCGGCGCGACGAGTTCGTGCTCACTCCTACATATACCACGATACACTCTACCTTGTTTATTCGCGCTACAGCTCAATAAATTCCTAACTCAGACCCGATTGTTCGATGCATTCAAAAAAAGAACTCAGTGTCATGGCAGCCAATACTTTTTTTCTTTTGTTGTGCTTTTACTAAATTAGATAGAACTTTTTCGTGACATCCGACTACTGAATATAAATTGCAACTAATAACTGTTTCTTGTGTTCATATTGGCGTTTTTGGTATCAGATTTGGTAGGCTTCTAATGTTGATTTATTGCTAGTCCTGATAATAAATCCTTATAGTTAGCTGTATTTTATTTTGGTGATGTTTCGTTTTCACTATATTTCATATACTTGTCTCTAATTTATGTTCATTTCGTCTTCGTCAGGGATGTTAATAGAAGGGGGAGTTGATAAATTATTTGCTGTAACACGGAGTATGTGTATGTAAGTACAGCTTCATCTCTGGTATTCAAGTTGTGAACAAGCAGATTTAACTGTTTGAATTCAACGTTTTGAACACTAACGTATTGTTCACCAAATAGCGTTCCTATATTGTTTGCCTGGTAAAATAGGCTTATTGCATTTTATTTTATTTATGATATTATTCGGTGCAGAATAAATGTATTACTTTCTCAATGTGACCATTTCACTAGCAAATGCCATCTCTTAACTGTCGTAATGGACGTATTATCTTATTACTCTCTCTCGTTTTAATTAGATATATTACCCTGCCCACTAAAGTGTGATTAAAGCCCATATAAGTATAAACAAACAATGAATCAGTAATCGAATTTAAATCCAAAATAAAGTCGTTTCGTACAATACTAAATCTCCACAAACATATCCGAAACTCATTAACGAAATAATATAATTAATTGAAATTCCTTAGATTACGGCAACAGCTCACACTAAAAGCAACTCAGTGTATCGCGGGCGCCGCGGCCGGCGGGACCGCGCGGGGCGGGGGCGCCACTGCGCTGTGATTAACGCGCCGGCGCGCGCGCATGTTTCAGTTAATTAGCTCACAGACACGCGGTGTTCACACTCCCCCACCCTAAAAAGGAGATCTCAGTTAGCCTTAAGTAGACGGCAGTGTTCTCTATCGTTCGTTTTGTTGCTACCATGTTGGTATTTTATGTTACTCACACCGCTCAGCATTGTTTACAAGAGCAGGGCGCGTAATTAAGCTTTATTTGGTTTTTACTTCATCACAAAGTTTAGTCAAAGGGTAATCGAATAAACTATGTGTGTACAATTGTTACGTTGATTAGATACTAGCGATGCTGAAGGCTATTTTCAAACGGTCTACGTAAATTACATCAAACAAACACAGGAAACAAACTGTCATCTCCATCAACATGCATAATACTATCTCATCTACTCGCACGAAACGCTCATCAAATAACCGGCATTGAACAAGAACATTACGCAGACGAATATGACAAATTATCTCACATCCGCCGTTTCCATCATACCAACTCAAATTGGAACGCAGAAATAATTACAGACACATCCAAGATCATATCGAAGGAGTCTTACATAACACACATAGATTGAAACCTGCTGGTGAGTAAAAACTTGACGTGGCATTGAGGAAAAATAAAATAAAAAAACGAACACAAATACACAATACCGAGGAGTCTTGGGTAGTATTACTCCATTCCGAGCGAAGCTTCTGTACAGTGAAGCCAATGCGAACAAAAACTCCAGAGAACGTTGCAATGCGACCAACGGTAGCAAAATAATAAGATCGCACAACAAAATAAAGAAATGCCCTGGAAACAAAAGGAAGGCTAGTGAAATAAGGCTAAGAAGTTTAAGGAGTGACGCGGTGTGGGCCTGCGCTCATTGTCTTCCGAAAACCGCGAGTCAGGCCTCATGGATGCGGCGTTATTGGCGAGAAATATAATCATGACCACGGATAATATGGAAGCACTCGAGCCCACTACCTATTACTGCAGCAGATTCAAAATATTATAGTCTAGCTGCAGCCCGCGACAGTACCTTCGTGAAAATTCAGATTTCGTTACCTGAACCTTTCCCAGGGATAAAAAGTAAAGATTATTCTAGAATATCAAGATCTAACCAGATTCTTTCAGCCGATTGAGCGTGATTGAATAACGAATATGTAAACAACATTCCATAGGTTATGGGAACGAATTCGAAATCCTAAGCAGGGTGCAGCTAACCCTGAAATAATATTGTAAATATCAAGTAAATAGTATCCACACATTCACTCACAAATCTAGCCACCGAATTCAATATCTAGGAAATAAAATGTATTCCATTCGATACATTACTAGATTTAAATTAGAATTTCAAATTAATAGAAAGCTTCCATATAGCATGTATAGTTCTGTCTTTAATCAAATGGATTCATGCTTATAATCAAAACAGGAAAGATCATGGAAACTTTAATTAGATTCCCACGCAACGCAAGTACGATACGATACATTCATTTTGTGATCACGTTATCCCTTTATAGGTAAAGGTTCTAATATCTCAAAACAGAACTCACAATGAATTAACACCCACATTTCACCAATCATTAAATTAGGGGGTGAGCTATTGCCATCTTCTGGGCACTACTGTTGACTCAGGCCATTCATCGGGGCTGAATATATCTGTCTGATGTTAAACAGCCCTATCCCTTGGTCGCCTTGTACGACACCGCCTGGGAAGAGATGAGGTGGCCCAAATTCTACTCTGCCGGGAACCACGCGGCTTAACAACTTATCCATGTATAATCGTTTTGTGAAGTTTTTGTACAAATAATAAGATAATGTAATTTCATATTATTGTATACTAATCTTAAATGAATCACTTTCGTATAACCATTATATTACGTAGCCATCACTGATATATTAAATAAAAACTGCCGCATCCATTTCACCATACTTCTCCAAAACCCTCAGAGGATACTGGTTAAAAAAACCTTGCAATCGGACTGGTTGAGGTACATCATTGTTGTTCCCGATACCTGTCTGTGTCGCTGTTGTACCGACACGACACTTTTGCGACAACTCAGCCCAAACCAAACTTTACTGGTATATCAATAGCAGTGAAAATGGTTTGTTTAAACATTCGTGATTGTTAAAATGTACTAGCTAAAAGAATTGGTTCGTTATTTTACGTTGATTGATCGATTGGCGAGGAATTTTAACTTATCTGGAATTCAATAGTTTTAGTGACAGTGTTTTGATTATACAGCATATACCGTACAATATGTACAGGTAAAAAATATATTTTCCTCATTGCACGAGATATGAATCATCGTATCCTCTCGAATATGAGTATCTTAACAATTTAAAGGTAAAGATAAAATTTAATGTGGTATGACTTTGTAGGTAGGTTGTCTTTTCCGGGAGCGTCTGCCCTCTGACCTTTCGACCCCAAAAAGATAACCTGTGCTAGAGCTTCATCCCTTGTTTAGCAGGTACAACGACTAGCAGATGAGGCTTGGGCTGAAAACTAGTTGGTAGGACAGAGATCACGGTATACAGGTGACGCACTTTATTGTATAAAACGCGAAGTGAAAACTGTTGTATAAGCCATATACGACACGCTTTTCACTTTCAGCCCCACTAAGCCCACAGTTTTTATCTACCTAGCTCATGTAGCCCCACAATTAATTCACGACATTATCTTTTAACGGCACACGTTACTATCTACGTTCGTAAACGTAACGCAAACGTGCACGTCAGGCGGTCACGTGACGTGGTCCCACGTCACGACACAGGGCCGCCTCGCGCCGAGTTAGTTCTAAATCCGGCCCCGGTTTTACATTACAATTGTCGCTCCAACCTGTGCTGGAATATGATAAATCAGTCGATGTACGTACTATTGGCGACATAAGTGCTTAACATAACAGGTATTAATGTTTAAAAAGTATTAAACATGTATTGTCAATTATCTCTGTTTCTTTTATTTTAGTGCACAGGCAGTAGCAATTATACTTTTTGCACATGTTACTTAGGAATCGTCTTCATTTTGTACTTTTTTTATACAACTTAGGTGGCAGACAAGCACACGGCCCACCTGATGGAAAGTAGTTATCGTGATCTATGAACGTGTGTAACAACAGTGGAGTCCCATCCGTGCTGCCAACCCTGTAAGAACAGAGATTTAATGTGCCCAGTGCAGAACACGAAATCAAGACAAGCCTTTGGTCTCTTCCCACTGACAACACAAAAACTCTCCAGTGAGATCCGGCTACCCTACTCACCACCTGGAACACAACATGAGGTTCTTATAGCCGTGGTATTCTGTAAGGTGGAGGTACTTCCCCAGTCGGACTGCTTAATTCGGACGGGAATACCGTCGTGTCCTACCTCCTCGAGTACCTACTCCATAAATACAGTTTTCTGATCTATCTCCTGTTTCTAGTTTTTCTTCCAAATATACTCAAACATAGTTATTATTTACTTTGCACATGCATAGACTTATTATAACACTTATAACACACACACACACACATATACAAACACGCACACGCACCTATACATTTCTGAATATATAATATATGAATCATCAACATGAGCCTATTACCTACTTAATCTCTCTAATGTAAGGACCATTTGTCTTTTAGAGATCAAGTTAGGAAACTAGAAAATCCCATCATTCAAACGTCCTCGGACTAGTCAAGTGTACGTGAATGTTTCAATAAATTAAAACATAGCACTTGAGTGACGCGACTGTACATGTTCGAGATTTACACAGGCGACAGGTACAGAGCTCATATCTGTAGGAATCCAGTAAGTTTAACACACCCTGTAGCCGCTCGGTGTAGATACATCTACTATGTACAGGCTGTTCTGATTTATACTGAGGACAAAATTGTTTGTTGAATTTAGAGTAATTACGGAAAATTTTAACTTGTACATATAATAAACTTTCTTCTACTGAGTATTCTTCTAATTCAATGTTTAAAAATAAATAACAAAGATAGTGATGTTCAGGTAATAGCTCCTAAGTATCATTTTCTACCTTAATTGAATTAGTTAGAGATTGGAATTCAACAAAGCGTGCTCTAGATCCTTCTCCATCAATCTCCAGCGGGTCTAAAAAGGCAAAACATTGAGCGAATCTGCTAAAAACGAGTAACTTTGTGGATTTCCAGTAGATCTCTGTAGACTCATATGGGCAGAATTACAATAATTAATTTACTAAGTAGATTCTAGTTTCGAGTAAATGTCATCGCCTGACTTATGCATGATTGCATGATGTTAAACAGCCCTATCTTTTAATCGCTTCGTACGAAACCGTATGGGAAGAAATAGGGTGGCCCAAATTCTACTCTGTCGGGAACCATCTTTAACTTTATGTAAAGATAATTTTGAATACTCTGCTAGCTTAGATGCCATGGAGGGACTTGTTAGCACATATCAATATAAACACTCTGCTATCTTACATTATTATGTAGAATTGATTGCTAAAATGTTTTGACCACTCTGGATTTTGTACAACTATTAGAACTCTGTGATAGCAAATATACAATTGGAATTTTGGTATTAAGATTATTTTGAGCACTTTGCTAAGATCGATCATATGCTGACTGTACTGTAGCTATGTGTACTGTGTTATAAAAAATAATAGAAGGCAAACACTAAGGTGCACTAATCTATTGATTTTATTGTGTACAACAAAACCGCGTGCTACACCGGCGGCGGCGGCGCGGGCGCAGCTTTCGCGGAAGGCGCCTAATGAAGATCTTAATTGGGTGCGCGCGTGTGTCCCGGCCCTTATCGCTACGCTGCTGGACTTTTGTGCATATATGATTGGACTAAATATATTGTCCTTCAGTAGTATTGTCAGCTTACCCTCAAAAAAGACACAATTTATTCGAACGATGAATGAATTCGACAAGCGAAACATTCAAGTTTTTTAATAGCTAATAAGTAACAAAACGTTTCATAAACATGTCGAAAACATACACAACAGCAATTACGCCAATATTTAAATGGAACTTCAGTCAAACTCGGGACTCGATGAAAAAATCAACAAAACAAAATGTAACAAACAAAAACGTCAAAAAAGCTCACGCGATACCACCATTACAGAATAACTCGGTCGTGTAGCAAGTGATTCGATTTAACTGAACGCAAATGTGAGATGCGACCGACATAAAATCAATCGGGTAGCACGCGAGGCTTAACACCGAAATAATGTAAATTATTGCTCGTAAAAGTGTCATTTTCGACGTACACGTGACGTCATCGGTGCGACGTAGCATCGCACCGACTGTCAACCAACAACCGACATACGACCTTAACCATATTAGCATACAATTTAAATCTATTTAGCTATTGATGGACTCTCAGACTAAACGTATTTGAAAATGGTTTATGCTCAAAATGCCCCTGCTTTGTTATCTTCGCCATCGGCTTGTAAGCATTAGCATGTCTGTTGTAGTCGTCTACTACTTCCACTACGAATGTTTACTATCAACATCTAACGGTTACGCGTAAATAACGAACGAACAGAGAGACGTCAAACACTGAAGGACACCGGGACGCATCGGATCCGAAATTTCGCATTTAAAATAGGACAAAAGCTGTCAGGGCAGTAAACCTCAAACATCGAGTTATCGGTGTGTTACCGGTGCCGTGTTGTTATAGGCTTCGCACACATAACCGATGAGACGTTCATTTACATACGGCGGGGCGAGGGGGGCGCGCGCGGGCTGCGGGGGCGCCGCCCCGGCCCTGGGGAACGCCGCGACGCCCTGGATACCGCGCGCTAGACAGAGACCACTATATTATTATCCTGAGCTAAAAAAACGAAAAGTGGGCGGGGGATTACATTATAGTAGCGAAAGTAATCGATATTCTGTTTTAGTACGAGGTTGTTAGAGCTGCACCGCTGCAGCCTAAATACGTAAGGCTGTTAGGTCACGGAGGGCAGCGCCGCCAGCCGCCAGGTGGATCACCTCAGTTTTTATGCGGGAGACGGTAAGAGGATTGAGGCTATCAAAGAGGTGGGAAGCCTTAACGGTGTGCTCCTGAAGCCTTCAAATATATCATAAACACGGCAGGCTTTTATCATTTACGTGCCGTGCCGCGGCCGTCGTCGCTTTAACGTTCTGAGTGCCGAGATTCGAAGTGATAGTTTGATTTTGAAGGGGCGAGAGAATGGATACTTTATTTTTTAAGCGTTTATAACGGCAGCTTTAAGAATATTTACGTTTATTAGGCTCTGAAACATTTTCTTTCACAGCTGTATCATATTTTTTTCATGTAAACGCACTTATTCACATCTGTATACCAGGAAACGGGCAGGCAGAGATGTTGTACCGATTCCATACAGATAATTTCCTAATAGTAATATTATTTTCTCAACCCGGTAATCACACCTAGGACCCCAAGAACAACAAACGTGTCGTGATCGCTACTCCAGACGTAGATTACAAACAAAATTTTCCAATTGTGAACTTCACCAAAACAATGACTGTTAGTTATTCAGAAAAGTAGATATTAATAGCATTCAATATTTATCGGCTCCTAATCTGTCTGCGCTTGTCCTTGAACTCCGGACAATGAACTAAAAGATTTTTGAACAGACTAAACTTCTGAACTTGATTTGTTCCTACAGAAGTTTATTTAAACTTTCCACCTCAATAACTTTTACGTAACCTTAACTTACTGAAAGCCTTTTATTATGAAACAGTGAGAATTATTGTACGTGCACGCTCTCATTATAAATTGCAGTTAAGAAGAGGTTTGAATTGAAGAGGCCGTCGGTACACTGGTGGTTAGGAAATCAAACTTATAATCGCGAGGTCCTAGATTCAAATCTCAGTCATTACCTACACGATTGACATGAAACTACCTACTCCTAACACAAGTAAATTCACTTAACTGTAATATCTAGCAGGATTACTAGTTATTCGGTTATTAGTACTCTATTTAAAAAATTAAATTAAAAAAACTACAATAACTTCAAAAGTGAGCATACCTCTTCATAAAGTAAATATTAGTCCCAAAAAAATAACCTTCCTAAACAGCATATCTTTACTTTCCTCTAACAACCAACAAGGGAGGTAATGGCCCTATTATAAACCCACTTGGGTCGACTTGGCCCTTCGATGCAGCGTTCGGTGCAAATGAGCCGTGGGCTATTCGCGCGTAATACAGCCTTAGGGTTTCGACCGCTGACCGACCGGGCCTGTTCATGGTTACATGGTTCCGGCGGTATCCATTGATGGGTTATTGAAAGTAGCCAGTGATCGACGGGTTAAGGTTGATATGAATTATGAAACATTGATGAACAGTGTTTGTAGACGTTATGAGAATGAAATCACTGGAGGGTTTTTGTGCTGTCAGTGGGAAGACCAAAAGCTTGTCCTGCTTTGCCTTTTTCTCTGACGGCACAGAAACTCTCAATACTTACAGGGTTGACAGCACGAGTATGACTCTCTAGGTTTTGCACGCGTCCATAGGCCACGGTGACCACTTTACATCCGGTGGGCCCTGTGCTTGTCTGCCACCTAAGTAGTTTAAAAAAAAGAATGGAATTAAACTCGGTCACAAAGGAAACGCACAATGAATAGCTAAATTTTTTTTTATATTTTTTATTAGATTGTCTACCGAAAGACGAGGCCCTGGTGCATGTTCTCCTCTTAGCATTGGGAAGGCAGATGGCAGTCGCTCCAATAAAAGCCGTATAAGCGAAACCAGCTGTGGCACACGAGCTATAACTACGGGATACTTCACCTAAATCGTATGTTCCTTAGTTTGATTCATATATTTTCTTCCACAAGTATTCTTAAAACGTGGTATAAAAATCACATATAAACTGTAACATAGGTAGTGACATGTCGTATTGTAGTGTCGTGACGTAAGATACGCAGATATTTATATAGTGATAAAATCCATTTACGACTCGCGCCGTGCAGTGCGGCCCGAACAAACTTTATTTCCATTGCTTTCATATCTAGAGGGCTAGGGATGGGACACCGTGTTTAGTTTGTTTGGTTAGATATTTTATGTATAATTTTGCTATTGGTAATATCAAGTGATGGATCTCCAACAAGATCTAGACTACTTGCCAAACTTACCTACGAGCTGGATTTCTGACGATTTTCTTAGGTTTATAGGCCATACAGCAACCGTTCTCCTAACACACATGCATCTCATACTTACACCTATAAATCCTCTAAGAGATAAGCAGAGGTGTATTAGCTCGAACATTTCGTCAACTATAATTTTCAGGCCCAATCTGAAAATTTACACCATTTATTAAAATGGCGAGCCGAACGGGCACTTTATGATAGGCTAAATTTCTTGTCTGAATAAATAAAAAATACTGTGGAAAAAGTACAAGTGAATTTCAATATGTATATCATCTCTCGAATGGCGTACACCCCTTTCGCCATTCGATAGATGATATTTGTTCTCTCGTCACTCTCCTAAAAGTCAAAATAAATAATCTGGGAGATATATAAATATTGAAATACACTTGTACTTTTTCCACAGTATTTTTTATTATTACACCTGACCGGTTTTTAAAGGTTTTACAATTGCAGTAAAGAAAATTGTACACTTGTACTGTACAAGTGTGTTTCAACATGTGTACCGAACACCAAATTCCACCAAGTGCCATCAATCAACAGTATATCTCTATCTCTATCACGATCGATCTCACTCGATCTCTCAAAGACAAGAATCCCAAACCCACCATCAACAAGTCACTACTAAAGCCAAACAAACTAGAATCTAGTTTCATAGATAGTGGTAGTAAGTCAAATACATACATGTAGTGAAACTCAACTGCCCACCCTTTTGATGTCGGCCATTGATTGTCCCGCAGTGCTCCCCTGAAAGGGTTACGTGCTTACAAGTAGGCACTCGGCATCACGCACATGACACAAGCCACATAAATATGACATGCTTTGAGAAACTACGCGTGACGTTCCATTTATTAAAATAACAATCAAAACTTTAATTTGGGCAATAAAAACTAACCTAGTTTTATTGTTTGAACTTTTCATTATTAATTTTCGGTCTACGAAAATGTGTGTTTGTTCATATTTTATGTGCATAACTACTGTTCTTTTAATTGCTATATAAGTGACCACTACATCTATCCTGTATGAAAATCTTACTATATTCATGCTTGCACGAAGATTAATTATTCACTCTTGCTCATTTTTTATGCAATCCGTAGTCATTATATTTGTGTTTTGAATTTATTATATGAATATTTACATTATGTACAAAGGTTTCATTTAGTTCGGCCTGCTTGTTAGAGTCAATAATAGATATTTATCCCCTTCCTATTGATTGATATATCTGATATTTACCTAGTACACACGTTAAGTTCGGATGACAATGCAAATTCAATAAATAAAACTGTTTCATTTAAAATTCTACAACATTCTACACAACGTTATCTAGACCCATAGTAAGCGTAGCTTAACTAGCTTGTGTTGTGGAATCTAGAATGCGGATAAACATACTTAAATACTTTTTGTAAATTTTATATTTTATACATAGAAATACCCAGACCAATACAAATATACATATTCCTGCATACAAATATTTGCACTGAGTGGGAATTGAACCCACGCCTCCTGCGTAGCAGTCGAACGTTCTACCGCTACGCCACAGAAGTCATAACCACTTATTCTGCATAGACTCATATAACATATACGCCGATCGATTCGAGACGCGGCCCTGACCTGAGAAAACTCCGGCAAGAAACTCAGTGGGTTTGCCCGTCATTTGAAGTATAGTTTACTTATGTATTTAAGAAACTACCTAGAAGTATTTTTCTCAAGCAGCCGCACAAACTGTCGATGCTTGTACATCACTATCAAAGCCACCCTCAGTTTTTCCTTCAATTTTCCTTTTGCTACGATCTCCATTCACTTAATTGACGAAGAATTTTGATTGGTCCGTACCTCCGCCATATTCTATGCATTCGTGGCGACGAAATTTTCTTTTTCCTTTTTTTAAATTTGAGCACAGCTTCATTTATTATTCTGCCTCTTATTTTAATAGGAGGCTCGTTATTGTCTGTCGAGTTCCCGATATTATTTTTGATTTTAATTGCTGGCAGTATCTACCTACGTTTCGTTTCTGCTCTCTTGTTGATTGAAGTGTTGCCAGTATTTTCCCACTTGTATATTATAAATTAGGCGTTTGTTTATATTGTATCTTTAATACAAAGTTTAATGTTAATGTCTTAGCTATCACGCGTAGGTTCGGAACACAAGTTTGGGGCTCATTTATGACTATTTTATTTTTTATTTAATTATTTATTCTTTATTGTACACTTACAAGAGATTTATACAAATAAGTGAAATATTATGTACAAAGGCGAGCTTAACTCAAAGTTGAATTCACAAAACAGAGAGAGTATGCAGCTATGTATGGGTATACTACTTGTCACTGTGTAAGTTAAATTCTTTTCTTGTTAAGTATTTTTTGTCATTTTCAGTTTTTTGCTTATCTGTAGTTGTGTATTTCTACTATCTTCCTTTTATTTTCTGTCAAATAAGACTTATTCATAAAATAACTTCTATGACATTTATTTATTGGATATTTTTTTTCACATTATACGCTCCTCGTTTGTTGGGCACACTTAATAAGAGGTGAACTTTAATTAAGCACTTTTTCGTGATTCCTGATACTGATAATTTCCTTATAAAACTATTTCTCGCTTTACCTGTCCCGGGAATCAAACCTGAAATAGAAGACACATTCGCAAACGCTAAAGAAGAGAAGTATATTTTATATTATTTACGATTCCAATTAACCTAAATTATTTTTTATTTTTTAACCATAGGTACTCCTCTTGAAAATTAGTCCAAAATATGCACCCTACATAAAAACAATAAAACCATTCCCAATACTATAAAATAACATTTCAATCGATGCAAGCAATTACTCGTCAAAGGCGGTACAGTTGAATGCAGAACTGATTAAACGGTACAGTCGCAGACAGTATTGACAAAACTGCGCGCGTCGATGCGCAAGCGTCGAGAATCGAACAAATTTCCAGTAAGGCGGCCCATTCAAACGTCACGATGGGAGCATTGTATGCTCATCTTTGTATGTAGGGAATAGGGTAATCGGTATTATTGGGCATTTTCAACCATTTTTAAAATAAAACGTATCCTATTTGTTAATTGTATAGCCGTCGGTGTGTCGAGGGAACTGATTAGTTTCGTAAATAACTGCTTTTATTTTCTTTGAAAAATTATGTTTGAAATAAAATTAAGCATAGCAATCTAACACATGAAGCTGGTATAAGTTTAAGGAACCTAACAATAAAAATTAAGCTTCACATTGACTTAAAGCAAACAGAATGCTAAGGCACCTAAATTACAATTTATATACACAGCACACTAACCCCAAGTCAAATGGTTTAAACCAAACCCGCATTGCGAATTCTCATCATGTGATCATTCCCATAGAATTCTGAGTCATATACAAATACGGAACTGATCGCACAAGCGAAAAAAAATTGTCCAAAAATTCTCCAAATCTATGTTTTAGCATAGAATCTATCGCGTGGCTATTTTAATTCGAGTTAATATGAGACCAAGCACCAACCAACATCCGAGGAGCCCAAGTGAACCAAACTTACTAGTAGGTGCACCTGCTAAATAACTAACGATGCTCTGACGCTTTCCTTTTGAGCATTGGAAGGTCAAGTGACAGTCCCTTATTAATCTACACAAAAATAATAGATTGTATAATTAATCAACCAGGGCCGTGATTCTACTAAGTTTATGTCATAACAGAACCAGTGTCATACCACTGATATTGTAAAAACAGCTATTAGCTTTTAGACTTTATTGAGATACCCTTAAAATTCAAAAATAAATGAAAAAATGTTCATTACATTTTCATTCTCTCTACATTCTGATTTGATTGATGCTGTTTAATTTTGCACATTAACAACATGAAGGTAATGTCTAAAATTAAATATCATTTTTGCAGTGTCTGTGGCTTGACAGTGGCTTTGACATAACATTGAATCTCAGGTAATTTTCTATTTTTTAATTATGGCAAAGACATAATGGCAGTTCTCTTCAATCCCTCTGAAACCATATTTGAAAGGAGGTAGGACACGATGGTATTTCCGCCCAATTGAGCAGTTCGACTGGGGAAGTACTACCGCCCTACAGAATACCGCAGTTATAATAACTTCGTGTTGTGTTCCCGGCAGTGAGTAGGGTAGCCAGAGCTCACTGGAGAGTTTTTGTGCGTCAGTAGGATGACCAAAAGCTTGTACTGCTTTGTCCTCTACACTGACGGCACAAAATCTCTGTTCTTACAGGGTCGGCAGCACGGATGTGACTCCACTGGTGTTACACACGTTCATAGGTCATAGTAACCACTTTCCATCAGGTGGGCCGTGTGCTTGTCTGCCACCTAAGTTGTATAAAAAAAAAATATCAAAATGTAGTTATCTGCTTGCTGATTTAAGTCCCGTCTAATTCGTTTGTTTTTCAATCTTAATCAATTTGAATATCAAAAACTTCACAAAATTATCTTTTTTGTAAAAATCTTCATTCCATTCATTTTTAAGTAAATTCCTCACCTTCAATGACCACCTGCTGCTGACCAACTATTTCTCCATTACATAGTCCAGGAGTCGAACCTGCAGGCGATTAGCGCGCCTGGCAGTGACGGTGATTCTTGCACACAATGCCTGATTAATGGGCATTAAGATTCCTACCGCGTGCGATCTGGCGCCGGACGTATTACACGACGCAAAAATTGTGCACCCTACTGGATACGAGTTGACTGGCAGGAGTGCACAAATGTGATTTTGTTGTTTGCACAGTATAAGAATTATCTCATTTTTATACAATTAAAGTTCTAAATAAGCTAGATGGTATGCTGTTAATATAGCATATGAATGTTTGTAATGTCAAAAGTATGACTGAAGCATTACTACTAGCAAGAATAGGAGAAAAGAAAGGAAGAGATAAGACCAGCAGTCTCACCTATTACTACCCCTACAAATCAATCAATCAATCAATCAATCAATTAGCCCACCGCAGTCCACTGCTGGAAATAGGCCTCCCCAATGTTAGCCATTTTATCCGATCCTCTGCCTTCAGCATCCAGTCTCTCCCAGCTACCTTTTTCAGATCGTCCGTCAAATATTTAACATAATTGTTAAGTGAAATCAATCAATGACAGCAAGTGGAAAGCGTTTGTCTCTGTCTACTCTAAAGAGGCGTCGAAAAATGAATATCACTGTAACAAAGCATTACAATACTTTGTTTTAAATAACATTATTTATCTCTCAGCTTTTCTTTTTAATAACTAATCACTGATTATTTTACCCCTGTGTTGCTCTTCTCGGGTACCGTGTCATAGTTCGCTGCAATTTTTCCTATCCGACTTAGACACATTTATAGGCCATATTGGAATTTAGGAGAGATTTTATTGACTTCGTTTTATGTTAATTGGATTTCCTCTAATCCCGAAGGAATGATATTTTCAACTCGTAGTTGGATAAATCTCATTTTCTTAGATTACACACCAGTAAAACATAGATTGTTTTTCGGAAAATTGTACCACTAAAGGTGCATTTAGACCAAACGAACATAGAGTTAGAGCTAGAACAAGAGCATTCGTTCTTAAAATTTTTGTGAAAACGAAATCATGTTTTCGAAGAAAAAAACACCGAACGAATAGTGTATCACTGTTCACATTAAAATAATTTGACGTAGAGTAGTACCTTAAAATTGACATATTTTTTTATTTTTAAATAAAGGAATATAGTTAGCGAAGACAGTAATTTTTAGGTGGCAGACAAGCACACGGCCCACCTGATGGAAAGTGGTTACCGTGACCTATGAACGTATGTAACACCAGTGGAGTCACATCCGTGCTGCCAACCCTGTAAGAACAGAGATTTTCTGTGCCTTCAGAGCAGAACACAAAATCAGGACAAGCCTTTGGTGTTTGTCACCTTCGCCAAACTGTGAAATATGTGGCGTGGTTGAAGACGTACAACATATTCTGATGGAATGTGTTCGGAACCAACAGCGGAGAGCAGACCTAACGCAAACTAATGTAATGGATATCGGAGGATGCAATAGCGTCCTTGCGAGTCCTCTTTCGGATGCAGCTCAAGACATGTATCTGTTCTATCATGAATATGTGACAGCTGTATAATGTATTAATATATATAAAATTACTGGTACTGTATACAAAATGGCTATGATGGAGCGACATAGTCATGTTGTGGCTAAGCTCCGTAAATAAAGATTTAAAAAAAAAAACCTTTGGTCTTCCCACTGACAGCACAAAAACTCTCCAGTGAGCTCTGGCTACCCTACTCACCGCCGGGAACACAACATGAGGTTATTATAGCCGTGGTATTCTGTAGCCTATAATCCCTCCAGTTAAGCTGATTTGCTTGTCTTAGAAGTGAATTCACGTCAGTAGTGTAATGGCCAAGGTTCGAAGCCAGGACCCCTTGTTCGTAAGGCAGTCTTGACCACTAAGCTACCTACTCTGTGTGGAACCGAAATGAATACTGAATTTCAGTATAGTGGTCCTGACCTACATAGTGATTAACGTGCTGAATTGAAAACAATTCAAAGCGCGGTTATAATAACTTCGTGTTGTGTTCCCAGCGGTAAGTAGGGTAGCCAGAGCTCACTGGAGAATTTGTGCTGTCAGTGGGAAGACTAAAGGCTTGTCCTGCTTTGCCGTCTACACTGACGGCACAGAAACTCTTTGCTTACAGGGTCGGCAGGTCGCGAGTGTGGCTTCTCTGGTGTTACACACGTTCATAGGCCACGGTATCCACTTTCCATCAGGTGGGCCGTGCGCTTGTTTGCCACCTAAGTGATATAAAAAAAATCAAACCATGAGAAAGCAATAAAGCCAGCGAAAGAATCATTTGCCAATGGTTTATTTATTATTACTTATTATTTTTTTAATATTTCTTGACATAATTGCAAAAATGTGACGTTTGTGCTCTTTATGTGCATAAACTGAATAAATGAAATTGATTCTTTGATTGATTGAGTAAGCAGGTTCTGAAATAAAAGCATTGGTTGCAACCGGAAAAATAATTGAATTTACTTGTCTGATATTCTGCTTTTGATCTAAGCATACAATAGGTATGATGACAGCCCGCTCGATTCCACCACATACTGCTTTATATCTTAGTTTTTGATGATAATACATAATATGCCTGGCAAAATAAATTATTACTATACTGAAAGTATTACTTTTTATTATTAGTAGTTCCCAAAATACTTCAAAATATAAACAATCAAATTGATTGCAAATTTAAAACTTTTTAAATTCCTTCTTAAATTTCAAATGACTTTTATTAGTAATTATATTTTTTTTATACAACTTAGGTGGCAGGCAAGCACTAGTCCCACCTGATGGAAAGTGGTTACCGTGACCTATGAACGTGTGCAACACCAGTGGACACATCCGTGCTGCCGACCCTGTTAGAACAGAGATTTTATGTGCCCTCAGTGCAGAACACGAAATCAGGACAAGCCTTTGGTCTTCCCACTGACAGCACAAAAACTCTCCAGTGAGCTCTGGCTACCCTATTCATCACCGTGAACACAATACGAGGTTATTATAGCCGTGGTATTCTGTAGGGTGGAGGTGCTTCCCCAGTCGGACTGCTCAATTCGGACGTGAATACCGTCGTGTCCTACCTTCTCGACTCCTACCTGTAAACTACGTGTAAACGCAACGCAGACCAAAATAAATGCGATATTCTCTTGCGCTCTATGCGTATGTAACGAATGCGTGACGTCACAATTTTGTAACGATTTTGTATGGAGCGTTTACGGGTGATTCGCAAAATTAAATTTTCTAAATCAAATATCTTTTTCAAGATATTTGTTTTTTTTTGTTATGTTTGTTTGTTATGTTGTTACATATATTATTATAACATAATATGTTTTTTCAAGATGATTTCAGACCTCTGTCATTCTCTCACTCACTCTCATTGTAAAATCCAAAAGCAGCCACAATTAATTCTACCCCAAAATCTTTGCAGGTATACAAGCGGCTTCGTTTCAGCACTGAACTAATATTATTGTGAAATGTCCGACGACTTGCATCCCGGTGGGTTCATTAACCGAGGGAGTCCCCCTGCGCGCCCCTCCTCCCGCCCGCACCCCCAGGAACTAGCATGGCTAGGTTATTAAAGGAGATTCATGTGCGGAAATATATAGAATTAGGTGTATCAAAATTTACTTGAACTTCAATGGACTTTGTTTCAGTGGTCTGTCATATATATCTTATTGTCACATACTGTAGGGACCGAAGATAACCGCTTACCATAAGCTAAGAAGAATGTTTTATCTGTATTCCAATACCTGGTATTGGTCGATAAGGTTCGAACGCTATCACCACTTTCAATAACAAAACAACAAAGTTACACAAAGTTTTTGGCACACCGTCAACATAAAACAAAACAAAAAACAGTTTCTGAAAACAATCCGAATCATTAATATTGCATAACACTTGTATAACCGTTATTAAAGTTATTAGTAATATTATAACCTGGTAGTCTTCAAGTCTAGAGTGACCTAGGCTTGAAGACTACCTACTAACGTATTCTAATTTCGACCAAACGTGAGCCTACTCATAAAAAAACAACAAAAAACATGTTCTGAAAACAATACACAAACCTTTAAACAAATCATTGATATTATTCTGAATAAATTAAACTCGTATAACCCAACGAGAGATGGCGTCGCGACAAATATTGCGAAGTTGGGGAGAGCTTCACCAAGCTGAGTCGAGATGGGCACCCAAACACAAAAATATGCAAAGTGCGAGCCGGTCCTTGACATCGCCCTACTTCAAGTCCTCATTATTGCTTAAAAACAATGCTCAATATTAGGGAGCAGACACATCGTACGTATTTTATGGGGGTATCAGGCAGTGTTATTCTAATTTTCAGTCATGAAAAAGTAGCCGGTGCACAGTAATTATTGTAATGTCGACCAAATCCCCTTTAGGAATACCTACACAGATGTGAGTAGTATAATATAATAGCTTAGCAGTAATAATGGCAAAACTAGAAGGCAGAAAAAGTACTACTTCTATCATTCATCTCAATCTAAAGCAGTTACAATGTACAGTAGTTTATAGATAATTTAACACACACTCCATTTATGGCTTCACTGCGTTTAAAAATATCCATAATTTCATAAGTAAAGCAATATTATTAGAAACATGTATTTTGCAACAAACAAATATGGTTTTTTGTCAACTGTGCTGCGTTTACGGTTGAACCCATCGCGATTAATCCGTAATTGAAACTATCTCCAAACAAAACGTCAGTGTGAAGTAGAAATTCGAAATTTAATACATTTATTTTCCAACTTACTGCATACATTGAAATATCTTTGTACCTACGTCTGAAAGTCACCAATCTTAATTTCCTATCTCTGGCATATGTCCAGATCGTTTGTCTTCACTAAGTGACACTTGCTAGACGGCACGAATGTCCTCTGCTGTACAGAACTAATAGAAACCAGACAACAATCCTATTTTCCACGACACTGAACTCTAAAAAGGAGTAACGGCATCTCCTTTAAAGCAGCAAAGAGATAACGTCTTAAAGAACCAATCACGACCTAATCTTATAGAAACTACGAGTCTTTGTCTCACCTTCCAACTCTAGTGCTGCATTACATAATTCATGGACGATACCTCACGCATCTACACGCACACACGGACGGCGCGAGTGACATGTGTTTACAAACAACTAATTAGAACGAGTCCTGCGTGGTGTGAGTGTTTTTGTTTCGCTGACAATAGGCTGCGCGTGTGTGCGTGTCCTGGCCTGTGTGGGTGTTTTGGCTGTGTGAAGGCTAAGGTAAGGGGCCTCATGGCTGGCTCGGCTCATGTAAAATGCATAAGATACGCTTTCATACAGGCCCGGGTCGTGTCTCGAGTTTGTCTCAGTACGCACAGATGTTTGGTGAAAGCCGCTTTTTGCGTGGCCGTGAAACTTAACTGAAAGTATTGAAAACATTATCGTTACGATGGCGATGGCTGTAAAGCGCTGCTTCGCGCTTAGATAGCTATCAATTTCAATACTAAATCCTTTATAGAATCTTGGATGTTTTATTTCAAGTTCATCAACTTAAGACATAAACTGAGCAGTTCGAATGAACTCTTTCAACGTGAACTTATTCATTCTTAGCTTCAGATTAACCCGAATACTATTGTTATGTGACCCACATTAAGAAGATTTTTTATACAAGTCTATTATTCGCCAAACTATAGATATGATAACATATTCAAGGAATGATTGAGATTTTCAGATTAGTGATATTCTTCTATCAATATGTCTTGTTATTTTCTTCTCGTATTTTGATACCACCAGTGCCAGCCGTCGGCAAAGTGTTTAGACCAGTATAAGTTACATTCTTGACGAGTCTCCTAAATGTTAGCTGCTTTCTTTTCAAGGCCTCTCTCTCCTCTCAACTTTTAAGTAAACTTGAGATGAATTACACAACAGTTTAGATCTTTCAAACTGTAATGTACCATACAAACAGTGGATATAACCTAGGTCTGTGCAGAAATGTAAAAAAAAATCTCCGATTGACCATATCCCTATGACACTTTATCTGATCCAGAATTGAACTCTGAACCTCGAGTGCAGCAGCCCTACATGCCATGGTTGCGTTATAGCGACCGTATATTAGAAAAATCGTTTTTCCAAATTACCCAAAAGTCTATACCAAAAAATAATTTCCACATAAGAGTCATCCATCAGCCGCGTCACATGTTCTTCACCCATATATCTGAAGTCGCAATGAGCATGACCTTATTCCAGGAGCGACAAAAGTATTGCGCGTGTTGCGCATTGCAATAGCAAGGTTAACGTCCCGGCGGGGGCAGAGGGGCGCGGCGGGAGGGGGTGGCCTCGTCATCCCCCCTCCCCCTCCCCGGACATTGTTCTCACCTTCAGACACAACAAGCTCCTGAAAATATAAGAATTAAAGTTCAGTTGTTGGTTTGGGATGTCTGGAAGTATTTGGGAGTAATTTGTGTTTCATCAGCTAATAATAGACTAAATTTCTCAGAAATACAACGATTTATTTGTATCTTCAAGTTGCAAATATGTTTACGAGCATTGTGACGATCTTGGAATGGTCGTAGTCCAAGGTTGATCAGTCAAGCATAGACATAGTTGTGTATGGCATGGAACGTAAATATTTTCGAATTAAAAATAGATGTCTTAGTAACTGTTAACTGTTATATATATACTCATACCTACATATTCCGAAGCGACAGAGAGGAAGGGATAAGGTATTTGAACATCTACATTTCACAAACAAAACTTAATAGAAAAAGAGCTGATTACAGCTTACCAGAGACTTTTTTGTAGATTGTATTTTAACTATGTGAAAGAAAATTTGTATGCAGTCTTCAACTTTATATCATATGTACGATCATTGAATGAAAATTTCTTAAGTGCCTACCTGGATATATTTATCAACTTCACGCATATATATTTTTTTTTTTTTGCAGATTCGATGGAGTCATCTGTAGCTGCGTCTACACTTCTGATTTCAATGCATTTGTCAAAACATTCACCGGTTTATTTTTCTTGGTATCGTTTGAAATTACCCGAACAAATGCCAGGCGTACCGCGTATCCCGGAGCCAGAATTTGGGACATTTTAATCCCCCGTAACGGTGGGCTAACGGGTGGTAGGTAAAAAGGCAATATCGGCAGATAGCATCGATGGCTTCCAACGTAAGTAGGCTGCGAAAATGGCCGACCGAAACGCTGTGCGTGCACACTAGAGTACGGGGTAATGGCGTTTGTAGAAACTAGAAGGAAAATACACAATTTTGTTTACTAAACTTGTGTACATAAGAAAAAGTATACATGGCAGATTAAATATCAATCGTATTACACTAGTAAATCATTGATAGCCGTGTAGACAAGGACTGAAGTTAGTTGTGTATGTAGTCAAAGAATTTAACGCAATTATATGTCACACCAAATGAAATATATCGGTAATTATAATAGTACTGTACAATGAATTTTTCAATTAGCCCCACCCTCTCCTTTCCTATACAGGACAATACGTGTAGGGCTTAGATGTCCACCCGCATACGGTACAGAATATCTGATCAAGAACCAAGCGGTTCGGAGACTCTTTACTATGTCGCACCATTAAGGCCTGGAATTCATTACCAGCTCACGTGTTTCCTTCTACGCGGGGCGTGAAAAAGCATAATATGATGAGTCCGTCAAGCTGTCGCCATTGTAACATGGTATATGTATGTAATATAAAAATATAAAAGTGAGAGAATCATTTTCCAATGGTTTATTTTTAGATTATTTAATATTTTTATATTATTTCCTGACATACATAATTGTGAAATTTTGACGTTCATATGTGCTCTTTGTGTGCCTAAACTGAATAAATGAAATTGAATTATCGAATGGTAACCCGCTTTTCTGTGACTTTGCCTTCAGCTCGCCATCAGGGTTACGATATAAAAAGTACGAAGAATAAAATAAATCATCAACTTGCATAATAATTAATGATACCTATGTTCATACTTGGGATGCAAGTAAGTATATTTATCTTTCTCATAAATGAATGATTAAGAAGCTGCTACTGCCAATATTTCTGTAGTACAAAGTGACAGTAAGTTGACATAACATTTTTGAGAGAAGTATGGTAAAAACACAAACAGTTACGTTTTACTTAAGAGATGCAGTTTACCTCATAATTGTGGTTTAGTTTGCATAGTCCCTAACACTATTACATTGGGACCTAAACATAAACTGGCGAAATGTGGGTGCTAGCACCTCTGCCTACCCCTTCGGGGATATAGGTGTGAGTTTATGAGAGAGAGAGAGAGTCCCTAACAAATAACTTAGTCTTACAGTTACTAAATTAACCAGCGCAGTATCAAAACTAAAACTATCACCGCATTCAGAAGACCACACAATACAATTTCAGTCACTCAAATCACGTAAAGCCTCTCCGCACTAACAGCCATTCAAAACACAACGTCACACCTGACCGACAGCTTTTTACTTGGAAACTTTAAAAAAGGCATAGTTCACTAAGTAGGTACCTCACACCGTACACTCACTAATGTCTGGGCTACAGGACATCTGCTAGTGTCACACGGCTGGAATAGTAATAGGCCTCTTGTGACAACGCTCGACTTTCCAACGACATTACGTATTCGGATGGTGCCCCAGGACCTTACAATAACCCGCTTCACGCCGGACACGGTGGAGCATCAATTGTCTACCGTCTATTTTTATTAAAATCTATATGTGTTTTTTATTTTTCAGAAGTTTCGAAGGCGCTATCGAGGTTGTGTTGGTTATTTAGGTACTTAAAAGATTGGTGAAGAAACTTTGGTAGATTAAACAACCATTTATACATTACTGAAAACCAAAATTTATGTGGAATCTTAAATTTAAAGAAAGAGCTCCATTATGACCCACGGGCTCAACACAGGCCAACCTGACCTGTAAGCCAGTACACCTAATTATGAAAGTCAGGGCTCTGGCATTTTGTCCTCGGAGCTGGAATATCAGACGACAGTAGGTTCCTTAAAAACCGTTTCAGCTAAATCGATAAAAAAAAGTTAGCTTAAGCAGATCCCAGGCATGGAAGTGATGGCACCAATTACAACCGAAAATAACGAAAATGATGATTTTAAACGACTAAATATTATAGTCCTCATACATTATTATTTTCAGGCGTTTATTCCGGTACTAGCTGTAGCCTGCTACATCACTCACTTGGAATTTTAATTCTATGGGACCTATGGGAGCCTACTCCCGGGATAAAAGAAGTAGCATGGCAGGCGGCGTGCGTTTTAGTCGGTTCGAGTCCGACATAACCTCCTCCACCGGCTCCGGTGGGGAGGTATCCGTGGGGATTTTGCGCACGTAAAAAAATAAAAAATAAAACTATAAAATAACACAATAAATGAAGTAGATAAATTACTGAATTTACAGATTGAATGTAAATTCAGTATAATGCCTAGCTCGAGAGGTCATTTTATTTCAATTGATTGCAACATAATATAGTTCAGGCACAAAAGACAAAGTAGACACCGACATCTTTTTAATGGATAGTCGAGCATGCCGACCATAATTTTCGATATAATGCTCTCAATAACTTGAACAAAATATTCATACTATACATTATTAAGAATTTCTGTTATCTGCCTCCTTAGTTCAAAACTTGGTGATTCTGGCACGCCCTTGACCATTGTAATGTTCCTACCGTATCACAGGATCATCACAAAACTAGCTAAAAAGCAATCATTTTCCATTTCCAGCCATTTCAATCCATTCCTATTTGATTTCGAGGAGTTCTCTAGTGTATCTCCAGAGTCAGGACTCCAGTAGGTACCTATGAAATTTACGTGAAATTACCTGTGTGTTATACCAAACCTAAGAATGTTAAAAATCGGTTCATAAATGACGGAAATACCAAAGAACATTGAAAATAAATCAGTTAAAACACACATCAATGTTTCTAAAATTAAAACTACTGGTCCAAGCTATATAAAATTTTTGTGGGACCAAATGGTAACTACTCTGCATTAAACTAAAAGAAACACGTAAATCAGATTATAAATCTTAGCGTAATCGGTGTACATACATAAAAAAATACCAATCGAAATGAGAACTTCCTCTTTTTTGGAAGTCGGTATAAAGAAGTTACATTACAAGTGAACGATAACATTATTCAAGATTAGTAAAACAATAAGCAAATTAAAGTATCTACGAGTATAATTTACTTAGTGTTCAAATTGAATAAGATCTTCATCAGACAACTACCACTGCGAATAAATTCCGACCAACTAATTACAAAGTTGGAGCTGATTCAAAACTGTAACACTGACTGTCAACATTCAACTGCTAAACTAATTGTAAAACGTGACCACAATATTAGACCTTGAGATACCACTTTTGTTTGAGTAAGTAAAATTAGTGGCATAGCTGTAAAATTATACGCTGATGACGTAAAAGATATACCTAATCTTTTGACATTCTATAAGTATTCAAATATGCAAAGAGTATTGAATGCCAGCAAATTGTGAACAAACTATTGATACTTGCTGAGAGGAAAGAGGAAAACCTGAAGAAGAATTAATGATGCAGTATATCATTATGGGTTTATTATAAAACGGTTATACGGGGCCCTACTAACATCTTTGAGGCACAAGTCCACCCCACTTGTTAGTCAGTGCACCTGCCAAATAAGAGACGAGGCTATGGCGCAGCTTACCTCTTGGAATTGGAAGACCAGACGGCAATCATGCTCGAAATTACTAAACGGACCCTGGACTCCAAAGTGCAACCTTGAACGCAATCGTATAATCATCGATGATGGTGATAAGTAAACTCCAGGGACACAATGCAAAATGGTTCAAGCTGTGATATTTATAAAAAGTACAGGAGCCTACCAAGTTTCTGGACATTAGATAAACCATAAAAAGATTTGAATGAAATTTTAAAGCATGTAGTATGCTTACTATTCAAATGGATTAGATACGTACGAGTATCAGTAGATAGCTCCCGCCGTCGCCGCAAGACAGTTATATAAAAGAAAAATGCGTATGCCTTCAGATAAGGTACGGTGGCTCGGTGGTAAGAGCATTGCCCCTGTAAGGGAAAGATCGCGGGTTCGAATCCCGCCTGAACCAATACAATTCTATATTAATCGACATAAAAAAGGACGTACGTCACTACGTAATCACTTTTTAATAATACCTAATTATCATAGTGAATCCACAACAATCATTTCTGAATATTGATCTCACAATATTATGTTTGAAGTACTTGTACCTACGATAATACTTAAAAAGTACTGATTAATATTTTACACCAACATTTCAAAGTTTGCGAAATTATTCATAACTACGAAATATTACGACAAAATGACAAAAACCCATGAATATATTACAACAACACACCTATTCATACAACAGCCTTGAAACACGACTTAAAATACCAACCAGATCATCTCAACATCATTAAGGCCTTTCAGAACTCTATAATTAATACGGTCAATAACCTTCAAAACACACCTTCAAAACGCTACCAACCTAGACCTACGTCAACAAACCAATCTGAAATATTCCACCTTTCCATCTCGAAGACCTATTTTGATCATAGCTCCTCGCGCGGTGCCTTATGGCGGACTGATGGCAGCTCTAATAGATAGCGGAGAGTTTTCTGATTCGGAACCCACAGGTGGAAGCCAGAATGAGTGTACTGAAACAAAATCGCTAAAACTTAAGGGGCCGACGACACCGCGGCCCGAACTGCGCCGCTCGAAATGTATTCAAATATATGCGCGATTAATTCAGCCTGCATAGCCAACGGGACGGTGTTAGTAGTGGCAGCCAGTCTCACTTTCTACGCCGGATCGATGGGGCCGTGACCTTCAGTGCCTCTTATTTGGTTCCTGAATCGATTTTTTGGCGAATTCTAGACGTCTTTTATTGATTGTTTTTCGGCAAATACCCGTAACTGTGGGAGCGACGGAAGTCCTTCTCTGGGCTTATTACCCTTGATAATTTGATGCAGAATGAACTCAAATCCAGTTACAGAGACCTTGGACTTCTTTAACCAAAATTCTTTAAAAATGAGATACACAAAAACTTGGCAGTTTTATTTTGGAACCTTTAATAAGACCTGTCTCTTATGTTTGGTAACAATATTGAGTTTCAAGACCAACAACAACACTTGTTGCTATATTTATAAACATGAATTTTATGTTTACTGAAACAACTTGGTACTTGTATCTGTCTGTTGAATATGATGGAGTTTGTGCTTCAAATACTTATATGGATATCTTGATCAGATTCCAATTCCAATCGACGGTTGCTGCTAAACCAGTAACTTGTCATGTCTAAAATATGGATCATATTGATTAAGTCCTAAAATTATGCATATTATGTTCAATGTTGATTTTATCGCAGTTTCATTAAATTTGCATTTCTATCAGACTGTCCTCCCATATCTGGCAGTTTCCGCGCCGTACATTATGTACTTGATAGCCTTCACTATAAAATCCACATAGCTAGCAGATAATCAAAATCTATTTGTGTTTTACTCAATAAACATTTAAAACAGGTACCAAACATATTGAAAAGTAGTTCCATTTAGAATAAAGAACCAGATTTTCCAGATTATACATATATATCTCAGAGTGGGTCAAGGCTAACTTAATACCTAAAACATCCAACATAATGAACCACGCATAAAATGTTAGAGCGTAAATTCTTGCAAAATTCAGCAACTTAAAATAAAGTAGGCACTTTAGCTATGTATGGATTTTTTCATGTTTACGATTACGAGAGTCCCTGGAGATGCCAACTACAAAGGAACCACTAACTATCAATACATCCCTTTATAACGGTTAAGAGCCCAGTTTTACAGCCAAAGGTTCGCTCAAAAGAAAAAGGCGCCCTTGTAAAATTCCTTTTCAGGTCTCGAAGGAGTTTTCGAGTTGAAGTAAAGAGTGTTGGAGCAAACATTTGTAGTTATGTAGTGTGGGGCGTATCGCGTAGATGGACGCAACCGCGTGTGCGTGAGACGTGACACACGCGCACACGCGCACACTCGCATGTGTGCGTGGAATGCGGCACACGGCAGTCGGTATGATGCGTCGCGGTAAAATGAAAAGCTTGTGACGTCACAGTATGTTTACGAAATAATGTAAGTATGAATTATTTTAAGTAAGTATTAAATTAAGACATTGGTAAAATAGCTTACAAGAATATATGTACTTTATAGTCATTATTAAAAGTATATTAATAAGTTCATTAATAGATAAAAAAACTATTCGTAGGTATGATAGCAAAGAAAAATATGAATATGTTCAGTACTTCTAAGCTTCCAAGTCTAAAAGTGAACATAAATTAGGAAACGCCTGAAATTCCTCTGAACATGACAATATCCGACAAAATCAAATATAGAAATACTTGTTTAGCTATTATTAAATACGAACCATCGTACACACACACACGCACACACGCACGGGGCGCACACACACCAGCCCAGGTTGGTACGTGCCGTCGTCTTGGCAACGGCGCGCATGCGCGGCACCGCCCACTCCCCCCTACCCACCACATGCCAGACTTAGCACTACTAGTACGAACACAGTCTATCTTGCATGATTGGTCATTGAAGCAAGTATTATGAACTATTCGCTCTTCCAAAGATGTACAGAGTATACATAAGCTTGCTTATTAGTTCTGTGTTATTTCATTATTTAATCATTTTGGTCAGTAATTGCTACGTTATGATTTTTTAATATAAATTTAATCAAAATACTGACAGACCTCTTTGAAACATTCACAACCATTTAAAATTTATCGAAGTATCTACAATTTGATTAATTTATTAATAGATATTGATTATGTGTAGGTACCCAAGTTAAATGTTTCCCAAGTCACAATCACATATTAATATAATGACATAATCAGATTACATCACATTCAGAGAACCATAACATTTACAACAAATAGATTGTTTCATTATAATCAAATAGTTAATATATAAATATCTATAAATAATAATTCATTATTATCACTTAATACTTTCCACAAATCAAATTAGGAAATTGATTTGGTCAGTTGGATGTTAAGAAACGTTTAAAATTCTTTACCAGGATATTTTTTACGGTATACGTGCAAAAACTACTGCAGCGATAATAAAAACTGCAATGAATTAAAGAAATACTGAACAAGAATAAAAAATCTGTCTACTAAATAATGATGAAAAGAAAATGGTTAAGTTTTTCCACCAGCATAAACTACCACACACTTTCGTAAAAAAAAGTAAAAACACAATCGTTTAGAACTTCGTAAATCAGTAACTAATATTTATTTACAAAAAGCAAAGGCTAAACAGACAATAATGGACCGGCGAACACAGGCCAACACAACTATAGATTGGGCAAAGAGAGACAAATGTACACGCAAGACTGGGATAGAAGATCACCCTCACATGCAAGGACAAAATATAGTGTAGATAGAAAATTGCACAGACAGGATAGATGGTGGTGTGCGTTTGGGGAAATACTCGCCTCGTAGTATAACGTAGGTACGGCGATATCGTTTGTCATGCAAGATATGAATCCAGTCGCGCTTACGGCTGTTAATACTTAATTTTTAACGACAGACTTGAGACTTTGTGATTGCTGAACTGCTAGATTATTGGCTCATCGTATTATGTGTGTGTGTCTGCGTTGTAATATTTAGTATCGTTATAATACACATTAATACGTGACACAAAGCTTAAACATAAAATCGAAATTAAAATAGGCATCTTAACAATTTAAAATTGCTATAAACTCGATAATATAACTTGAATATGTTAAATGTCTAACATTAAAATTGAACATTAGGAAAGGCAAGAACTGCATGTTTCCATTTGGTACGATCCTGAAACACACTTTTCACTGCTTCTACTTTTATGATTGTTTTAATTGCATTGCAGATTCTCTTAACATTACCTTTCTTTACAACGTCCTTGATCTAATTTAGTTTCGTAAAATGAATTTTTTTTTTTTTTTTTTTTTATATAGGACACGTCAATTGGACTTCGCCTTGCCTGATGGTAAGCTGAAGGCAAAATCCCAGAAAAGAGGGTCACCATTACTTACACATACCGTGTGACAATGGTGACACTCAGCTTGACGGCCTTATCATATGCTTTTTCACGCCCCGCTTAAAGGACCCGGGACTGTAGGAAGAAGGAAACACGTGAGCTGGTAATGAATTCCAGGCCTTAATGGTGCGACAGAGGAAAGAGTCTCCGAACCGCTTGGTTCTTGATCGGATGTTTTGCACCGTGTGCGGATGATATCTAAGACCTGCACGCGTTGTCCTGTGTAGGAAAGGGGAGGGTGGGACTAATTGGAAGAGCTCATCAGAACACTCCCCATGGTACAGACGGTAAAATACAGCCATGGACGCAACATCTCTACGCAGCTGTAAAGGTTCTAGGGTGTTCGTGATCTCGGGATTCCCAATGATGCGGACCGCACGTCGCTGCAACCTGTCGAGAGCATCTAGTAAGTACTTTGCTGAACCATCCCAGAGATGCGAGCAGTACTCCACACAGGAGCGAATTTGTGTCTTGTATAGAAGACACCGCTGCTCCGGCGTGAAAAATCGTCTCACTCTGTTCAGGACTCCGAGTTTTCGTGAGGCTGTTTTGATGATGCTTTCGATGTAGTTTTTGTTATTCAGGTTGCAGCGAACATCCATACCTAGGATATTGAGATTGTCCTGCAGCGGCAGTGGCGTGCTCTGAAGAGTGGGGAGGGGAAGGAAAGAAGATACTTTTGCTGTAAACGCACATGCCTGCGTCTTCTTGGCATTGAACTCAACCAGGTTCTCAGAGCCCCATTGAGAAATGTGATTCAGGACCCCGTCAAGCTCAGTGACAAGAAGCTGCCTTTTCTCTGCGATATCTGACTGCTTGGCCGCTGGATGTCTGGATGGATATTTGATCTTCTTCAAGTTAGATGACGAAAATCATATTTCGGGATCATGCACTTTCGAGAACGGTGGAGGAAGCCTGTCCCAAAGTCTCATTCGTCAATCATCACGTGTGCTTTGTACGTGAAGTTCTCAGGTCTAATTTTAGACCTATATTTAGAATGAAAACCATCTCCTCTATTGCCGCACTCCGCCTTTGTAATTTATTATCCACTAAACACACACAATATTTAAGATCAATAAAAATAATTATAATGTTATTGAAAACTGTATCAAAATTTTGACGGAAGAAGACAAACAGATGCGGACATCATCAGATGTGACTTCATTTTTTACCTACATTAAGTAAGAATGACTAAAGTAAAATCACAAAAAAAAATAAAGATATGTCGTTAAAAGATATCAAACCCGAGAAAGATATCATTCAAAGTAGAAAACGTACTCATAACGGTCATTAGAACCTCGATAATTTGCTTTTATTCAAAATTTGGGACTCGGGGATTGTTTTGTCAGTTCTAATTGATGAGTAACGGAGAGGGAACGAGTGCTTCTTGAGATTGCAGAGGTATATAAATTGAGTTTCTCATATTTATTTGGAGGACAGCTTTATTTGAGATACTTATCTCCATAAGGGTCAATTTTTTGAGTTGCTAAATTTCAATGTGCGGAAAGTATTTTGACTGAAAAATAAGTTCCGATTTCAGCAACTAAACTGAACTGATATTGGTTCCTGTCAGTGGTGAAACCTTGAAACCCGCTTCAAGGTACGGTTTATAAACTGAATATACATTAACGGCACGAAAATGAGAAATATTCAAACACCCGAATACTTCCATACTAAATCGTGTAAATGATCTCTCAACACAACATTATAAGTTTACGACGAAGTAATGGCCCAAATAAACTTACTCACGAGTTCACGTGCCGATTCATTCACAATAAAAATGCATAACAATTATTTAAATTTAAAACCGTTGTAAGTCTGGCCAGACAACCGGCAGCCTAAAATAAACACGAAACAAACTTTTATTAAAACGTCTACCATCCACTTTACGTGGCTGGAGTTAAAACGAGCTTCGAAAACTTCGAATAACTCTCAACGATACTACTAACGCCATCTTGTATCGAATAGCAGAACTCAACATATGTATGGTTCATATCAAGAACGAAGAAAATAACAGTAAATAATTGTAAAAAGTTGAACAAACAAGTTAGTATAATTACGTAATAACATGATTGTGAAAGCGTTTAGTGGTATTACTAAAGGAAATGAATTCAAATGACCTTGGTTCATTAATGCGCAAATGATAAATAAAACATGAGCCATTATCATTGTTCCAAGTGCTTTTTCATCAGCGCCGTGTTCTCACATCGCGGCGTTCAGTTCATTCATATGCGTTGATTATACTAAATGAGTGATTAGTATCATTTATCATAAATTCATAACTATTGTAAAGCGATACGTTTTGGGATAATTTATTTATTTATGAAATATTTGTGCGGTATTTATGTTAAATTGAATTGTTAGAGCGTTTTGGAGCGGCGTGTGCGGGCCCGTGATTAATTAACTTACATAAACATCATTCATCTTGAAGACTTTTTTGGATTTTATATACTTAAACGTTAGTCAAATTTATAGCTAATATTTCGCTACCATAACAATTATAGTTTACCAAACACCCATCACCTGTTTATTTAGCTTTCTTGACTTATGCGAGAGCGACTGAGAGTCCTATCCTATTTAGAGTCTTGAAATGCCTCAGATGTACATGTATGCATGGCTTTAAGATCTTTTTGACTCTTTTCTGGATCACAAGCTGATGTTTCTGTCGACTTTGAGCCTAGAAGAAGAAATATAGTCATCAGTTCAATTTCCTTGTAAAAAATGGTACTTCGTCAACCGTAGTCTCATTAACAGTTATACTATAAGTATATATATACCTATATTAAACCTATCAATAGTTTCGATAAGAAATTAGTTATGAAGTATCGATAGTGAATAATCATATTGAAATTAAATTTTAAATATTTATTAAATTGACCACTTCAGTCAGGTAATGATCTAAATTATGATTATGTATGTAAATATAAAATATAGACAAGTTAGTATGCTGTGAGTAGGTACTATCAAAAATCATAAAGTCGAAACACAAGTACCGACCGACGGATTTATTATTATAAATATGATATCCTAGGGATGTAGCGCCATCTATATTCAATATAAGTATAACATTTACAGAACATGGATAAACATGTATTTAATTATTTGTAAAAACAAAAATAAGACACGTAAAAACGCTCAAACTATTGTCGATAGATACTTGCAAGCAAATTTATATTTGCATTGAGTAGAAATCAAACCCACGACCTCTATCGTAGCATGTGAATGCCCTACCTCACCTGTAATACTTCTAAGCAAGGTATAACATGAACTTGGTAACTTAAATTCAACTTATCTACTTTATATACATACATACTAAGAGTAGTGACGCCGTACTCGTAAATTCTACTTATGCGAGTGATCCGCCCAGCGGCGTGCTTACTTAGTGCAACTTAACTTACTTATTTTACTTACTTGAACGAAACTTCTACGGTGTACTCTCTCTACTCCTAGGATTTGAGTTTTGTGAAATATTTAACTTGTCGCAATATTTTATTGAAGTTGAATAAAGTTAGGAAGTTAAGTTTAAGTTTTTTCTATGTTAAGAACAAATTCTAAGCAAAAATAAATATGAAAGTTGAACTTTGGTTAAGTTAAAGCTTTACATAAAATAACATAAACTCACGCCTATATCCCCGAAGGGCTAGGCAGAGATGCTAGCGCACCCACATTTCGCCAGTTTATGTTTAGATCCCAAGGTGGCGAGCCTATTGCCATTAACCGGGCACTTATAAACCTGCGATAAATACACACATAACTTCGAAAAGCGTCGAAAAGTCATTGGTGTGTGCCATGGTAGAACCTGGGATCGAACCCGAGACCTCGTCTCAGCAGTCCATTACCCACACCACTAGGCTACCGCGGTTAAAGCTTAAGTTATAGTTTACTTAGTAATTTGTTAATCGTACTGATAATTTAAAGTATGAATGCCTTAAGAATGACTCGTGGTTAAGCAATAACCGAATAGATTGGCATATTGCTAGGTAAGAAAGAAAGTTTAGCTTGGTCAGTCCTATTATTGCTAAATATTACTTTATTCTTACATAAGGTTTGAAAAATAACGGTGACCTCTGGAAAGAATAAAAAATAACAAATTAGGAGGTCTCTAGCACGCTCTAAAGTCAATTCAGACTGACAGTATTGGCAGTCGGCTGGAAAGCTAGGGATATAGAATAGAATATAGAATATAGAATAGAATAGAATAGAATCCTATAAATACCTGTCAACCTAACCTTCGGCAACCAAAAACGACACACAGGCACCGTGTGTTTTAGTCACTTCGATTCCGACATAACCTCTCTCACCGGCTCCGGTAGGTATCCGTAAGAATATTTTGCACTACTTTCCAGTCTTACATATCCATCCCTGTTTAGTTTAACACGACCCTTTTTTAAGTATATATTATTATACTGCAAAAATTCTATTACGTGCCAATTTCAGTACCAAAAAGGTAATATTAATTCGGTTTTTATTATCGGTTCCATCACTCAAATGACTATATCACTATATAATTAGCCCACACTATAGTACACAGTATGTCAGTTGCACGGCCATTGTTCTCATCGATTTGCGTGCGTTACGATGCGTGAAATGAACGAAAATAACCGCCCATGCGCCTGCGGTACTTATGTACACAGTACACACCTGTGTACTGTACATAGTGGGTACTGCGACATGATGGCGGGAATAGGGGTGTGCGTTGGCGATAAGAATACAGGAAAGTCGTACCTTATGTATGTCATAACCATATGACACATTTATTTTATACTAGTGGTGCCCGCGATTTCGTCCGCATGGATACTATTTTCTATTCGTGCTAAAATTGTTAGGGTATCCCTAACAATTTTCTGAAATAAAAGTAGCTTTTGTTATGCCTTATAACACCAGTTATCTGCACTACAAAATCAGTCAAAATTGGGTAAACTACTTCGGTGATAACCCAGCAAGAACAGACAGACAGATTGTAAAAAGTGCTATATGAGTATAATGAATAAATATCCTAGGATAAATTACATAGCGCCTTCTAGATACAAGGGCCCAGAGCAGTTCGAAAAATATACACAGTTCTTCTTTTGTAAATACATATTTTTATAATAATTAGAAATACTCAGAGCAATTCAAATATAATTATTACAAACAAAATATAAAACAAAACTTCTTGCCTCGCGGCCAATTGGGTAGCAAGAATATTGACAAAGAGATTAATTAGTTAATAATGAATTAATTATCAAGATTTTATTGTAAGATGTATATTAGCATAGCCGAAAACATGCAAAAACTTGTAATTGGCCATTCTACATTACAATTGTTTCTAATCTGTGTCCTAACTGTAAGTTTTTTCCGAAATAATAAAATATAATGAAACAAAATCCCTTTTAAAATACAGATTAAAAAATACATAAAGCGGGCTGTCGCACCCGTGATCTCTAACTTAACATTCGATGGTTGTACCGCTAAGGTACAGAGAACGTCATCTCCACAATGGAAGTACGAACTCAAATACCATTTCCTTCGTCACTGTTACTCCATTCGATATCATGAACTTCTTAGTCAGATTCTGTATTCCTGTATGCATTTGACAGTGTACAATCGTAGTTACTATTCTCGCCATTGCACAGAATATTTGTATAATATGTTATCTACGTATCATAGACTAATCGGTAATATTGAATATATTTTATGTCTATTTACTACACTTAACTAACTAAATGGTTTAATGAAACTATCAACAAACTAAAGCATGCATGTCATACGTTACCCGGACTACGTAGGAGCCGCGAGGTGCGGCGAGAGCCGTCGGCCGCGACAGACGCCATCTTTTCATTTCACGGATGGACTTACACACAAACGACATTGCACTCATTATGGCTTTGATAGACTTAAATGAGTATAAGTACAGTCGCCATCGGTATTAGATTAATACATTTTCAAGATTTTGATCGCCTTTGTTCTAAAACTAAGTAAAACAGTAAACGAAAATTATAAAGTGCTTACTAAAAAGGTCCTTAAAAAAATAATGTGAATGATAGCATGTTTTTGTGTTCAACAACTTCTGACGACGACTGCAGGTAAGATATACAAAACACAGACTATCTCAATTTCGATTTATTTTAGTATTTAGATATGTTGCCGGTGATATGCCACGGATGTGATCTTAACTTGCACTATATTTTAGTAACTGGCCGCACTCCGAGTTCTGAAGCACCTACACTCGGGTCTCGGTTGACGTTGATGTAAGAAGAATAATCTTAGTTACTTCACAGGTAAGTAAATTCTGTCCAAACCCAATATATAACATAACATAAACTCATGTCTATATCCCCGAAGGGGTAGGCAGAGGTGCTAGCACCCACATTTCGCCAGTTTTTGTTTAGGTCCCAATGTCGAAAAGTCATTGGTGTATGCCATGGTAAAACCTGGGATCGAACCCGAGACCTCGTCTCAGCAGTCCATTACCCATACCACTAGGCTACCGCGGTTCTTAATAAGTTATATATTATTCCAGCCATGACTCCGAAAAGAAAAAAAATCGCTACGAATAGATACAAATGATGCCGTTAAACTACAAAAATTATTCGGGACATAAACCCACTACTTATATCGTAACCATCCCAAAACAAAAACAACTCCCCATCAGTCACCGCAAACAATTCACAACTCAAAACCTTTCATAAAGCAATGCAAATGACGACAGTTTAAAATATAAATGTGAATTTCACCCGGCTATACATAATATGCGTAGATATGGCAATAAATCCGGGTTGTTCCGGGAATACAATTAAAACGATCCGGGCAATCCTGCTGCATCGGCGGGCGAATTATAAATTCCATGGGAAAGGCGACAGGTGTCGCTAGTAATCGCATGAAGCCTCCCGAATCATACCGGGCCGACG
This sequence comes from Eilema griseolum, assembly GCA_963662185.1. NCBI lineage: Eukaryota > Metazoa > Arthropoda > Insecta > Lepidoptera > Erebidae > Eilema > Eilema griseolum. The sequence continues at coordinate 28,213,658 of OY759237.1, read as the reverse complement.
GCACCGCACTACAAGCAAAGATTATGTTAGTGATAGACCTGATGAGAACTGATATTATGTCGTAATTATATGATTATTATGACTATTAATAGAAATTACTGTGAAGCATTTGGGGAAGAACATAAAGTAAAATGCAGATCTAAGAGTACAACAGTTTTAATGGTATGTAGTTATGTGAGCTGAAAAAGGTGTATGTATTAAGTAAGATCTTCGGACCTAAACCACTGTCACCAGCAAGCCAGTACATCTGGTTATTGATGAACGAGGCTTTATCGAAGGCGTTAGGGCTGAAGGCGTCAGAATGGACTCCTCTTTTTTATTTGGTTTATACGGCCATTATGGGTGTGACTGCTGCCTGAGCTCAGAAACCCTAGAAAGCCCGCGTTAGAGATTCGTCCGTCAAATAGCAGGCCTATCAACTTGCAGGTGAGGTTTTGCTTAACCCCTAACACATTGATCGCAAACCATAACGCAAATTTAACAAGCTCATGGACTTAGTTACCCACAAATCATTAAACACTAGCTCAGCCCGCTTGAAGCTTTTATTCCGTTTCCGCTACCCGTTGAAATTGGCTAGGGATAAAAAATAACATATGTATTATTCTAGACTATAATATTTCCCTGTACCAAATTTCAACCTTTAGATCGTGATTGAATAACAAATCTAAACATCTTCACAAATTTTAAAATTTATAATACATATTAGTAGGATATGATAGGATAGGGTCCAATCTGAATCCTCAGGCCACTTGGTCTATGCAACAGTTAGGTATAATTGTGGCGAGGCGAGTATTTGCGCAGCGCGCGCCGTGAAATAACACGCCGCTGATAACGCGACCCATCACATACTATTGTTTTAGCTTCCAGTACCTTGCCTACTGTTATTCTACTGCCAGCGTTCAAGCACTGTTAGTTTTATAAATAGTTCAAGATATGAGCCCACATTTTTTAGTACATAACCTACCAGCTTGACTATAAATCTAGAGGCTACCAGTTGCGACAGGTGAAAATTTTTAACCTTACTTCCAGACCTTACTGAGAGCAAATACGGCTATTCATAGTTTGGTTTTAGATGGCGTGTTGCAGTATGTTGTAGAATATTCATTTATTAATAGTTTCCTCCTTACCTATTGCTGCACTTTGACGTAGCCTCCCCACATAACAGACCACTGTCACCATTAAATTAAATTACCCAAAAATAATGTTCTAATTGACAAAATCACTTACTACCGGTCCGCTTCACTCACGACCCCTATTCCACGATCAGATCGTGACACCACCCTGTACGCCACTTCCGGTGTGGTGGCCGCTGATTGGCCGCCACCGTGACGTAATGTCCTGTCATGTACCACACTATGGAGGGGTTACGGCGATCTAATGCCAAATATTCTTTTATAGTCGTCGTTATTTTGGAGGTAGTTAAGGTGTTAAAAGTAGAAATTTATGGTGGCTGTATTCAATTGTTACTTTTTTATGAAGGTGATACAGACCACGCCGGGTGTTTCTGACTGAGTTTGATGTCAATAATAAGGAGCTCTTTGTTAAAATTTTCAAAAATTATCAGAACTAATACGTATATGATTACAATTACAACTACGCAAGGAGGTAGAACACGACGGTATTTCCGTTAATTGAGCAGTCCGACTGGGGAAGTACCTCTGCCAAACAAAATACCGCGGTCATAATAACCTCGTGTTGTGTTCCTGGCGGTGAGTAGGGTAGCCAAAGCTCACTGGAGGGTTTTTCTGTCAGTGGTAAGACCAAAAGCTTGTCCTGCTTTGTCACACTGACGGCACAGAAACTCTCAACGCTTGCAGGGTTGGCAGCGCGAGTGTGACTCTCTTGGTTTTGCACACGTCCATAGGCCTCAGTGACTACTTTCCATCAGGTGGGCCGTGTGCTTGTCTGCCACCTAAGTCACATACAAAGTCACATTCGCAAGATAATGGATAAATCTCTCAGTCATATTTTTTAATCACCTGTAATTAGATTTCGTATCAACAATGTTCGTGCGCAACACCCGTGCTGCCGATCCTGTAAGAGCAGAGAGTTTATGTGCCGTTAGCGCAGAAAACACAATCAGGACCAGCCTTTTGGTCTCCTCACTGACCGCAGAAAAACTCTTCAGTAATCTTTGGCTTCCCTACTCACATAGCTGGGAACTCTGTAGGGCGAAGGCACTTCCCCAGTCGGACAGTTCACTTGGGACGGGAATACCGTCGTGTCTTACCTCAACATTTCAAGTTGGGCCTGTATTCCTGAACGAAACTGACTCCTGAATCTGGATATATAACTACATCTGATTGTATGCTATACGAAAGTCCTAAAGTCATTGTGAGAGTTGACATAACTGAGCGTTGTTCGGGACTTATTACCTTAGGTTCAATATCTTCTATATAATTTAAACTATAAAATATATAAAAATTTTCCTTAGGAGGAATTTTACCTCACTGTGTGCCGCCTATACAATGGTTTGTGCTCAGATGAATTGTTTGACATGATGCCCGTAGCTACATTCTATCATTGCACCTCTCGCCATAGGCAGGGAATTCATCCTCACACATTGCGATCTGGGACGGTGCGCACTGTGCGGTATGAGAGAAACTTCATCCCACGCACACTGAAGCTGTGGAATGACCTCCCTACTACGGGTTTCCCAAGCGCCTACAATATAGGGTTCTTCAAGAGGGGCATCAGAAGGTTTCTTCATGGTCGGCAGCGCTAGTGTGACACCCCTGGTGTTGCATACGTCCATAGGCCACGGTAACCGTTTCCCATCAGGTGGGCCGTGTGCTTGTCGCCAACTAAGTGGTATAAAAGAAACAGTTGTGTTTAAATCTCAAATATAAAATTTTGTAGAATCCAAATTATACCAATACATCTATTGAGTATCTCTAAAAATTTTACAATATCTAAAAGTTTTAACGCCCCTTATGCAAACCAGTAGATACTCCACCTTACCACACCTGACGATTACCAAACATTCCAATAATGCGTTACCAGCCTTGTAAAATCATATTGCAACGTATAACTAACTCGATATTATGATCTCTATGCCAATTGATTAGTTACAAATGTGATAATAGACTGGTATATTACAAAGTTGACATGTATCATGATTACCAATTACTGTATCGTAAGTCAATCGCGTAAAGAACGCAGAAAAAAATCTCTGATTTGAATACTCACACCTCGTGGGCACATCACAAAAAACGTGGTACAGTTCTCATTAGCGTATAGGTGGAGAGGTGGACGCACGCTGTTGTAGGCAAATTTTAAATCAATTTACTTTAGTACATTGTTATCTTGATACTTAAAAATTATAAAAAAAGTATCAAGATAACAATGTAAGTTTGGTTTGGTGGAGTTGGAGCTTTATGTTTTCGTATAAATTGTGAAATTAATAAATTTCAGTAGTATGATAGAGGGACTTTCTTGAGAGTTTTTATAATCATCGCATTTTTTTTAAATGTAAAACATATATGGGTACTGTAATAAAAAAAAGAGAAGGTTTTTTATAGCTTATATTTTTGTGGAAATACGAACTGACAAAACCCACACGCCATCTTGAATCATCTGATGCGGAGATGTATGTAATGTGGCTTATAATTCATTTCCCTCTCACTCTGATTTTTTATTTATAATCTATTTATTGGTTGTTTACAATAGAATAGTTTGAAATTGCAACCAGCTCTTCAACTATAAATTGTCAAGTAAAATCACATGTTTTGAAAACCACTACGCATCGATGAAGTAAGTAAATTGCATTTGTTTCAATATTTTTTACAGGCGATCGTCGCACTCGGCTGGAGCTGTACTCCGTCCAGATATGTAACGCGATTTTTTATTAGATTATGTACGCACAATACACTCGTTTGAGTACGCACAACGAATTATTTCATCTTTAGTAGAGCAAAACTGTAAATAACACAAAGTGAAACTTGACCGTCTTACTACACTATACCTTGGGACACATATCTTTGACATAAATCGTGATACAAACAAGGCCCTGGCGCGCGCTGATAATTTTTTTTTTTTATTTATATAGGACACACCCACTTGACTTCACCTCGCCTGATGGTAAGCTAAAGGCAAAGTCTCAGAAAAGGGGTCACCATTACAGACATCAAGTGTTACAATGGTGGCACTCAGCTTGGCGGCCTCATCAGATGCTTTTTCACGCCCCGCTTAAAGACCCCAGGACTGTAGGAAGAAGGAAACACGTGTGCTGGTAATGAATTCCAGGTCTTGATGGTGTGGCAAAGAAAAGTTTTGTTATAATTAATTGCTTAGTAAATTTGAGTTCCTCCAACGCCGTGGAAAGCGTACTGCGCATAAAGAGCACATTCCTATTGAGCACATATCAGGCTCAAGATATATGCCCCGAGCTTATAATATTTATAAATGCGAATTTTTAACTTTATGAGTTTCTTCAGTAACCAAAAAGCCTTCCTTTTTTTTAGTATCACTTGGTTGGCAGCCAAGCACACCCACCTGATGGAAAGTGGTTACCGTGGCCTATGGACGTGTGCAACACCAAGGGAGTCACACTCGCGCTGCCAACCCTGTAGGCACAAGAGGTTCTGTGCCGTCATTGTAAAAGACGAAGCAGGACAAGCTTTTGGTCTTCCCACTGACAGTACAAAAACTCGCTAGTGAGCTCTAGCCTACTCAGCGCCGGGAACACCACACGAGGTTATTATGGCCGCGGTATTCTGTAGGGCGGAGGTACTTCCCCAGTCGGACTGCTCAATGGGACGGAAATACCGTCGTGTCCTACCTCCTACAAAAACTACCTTCTGTTGTATCCTGAGTCTGTGGAGGTATCTTATACCTATCTTCATTTTTTTTTAAGGAGGCATTGCAGTTTTCAGTTACTGTATTATTTATTCTGACCCCAGATGGATGTAGATTTATCCACATTTAGCCTTAAGGAATTATGTATTGTTTTTTTTTATACCACTTAGTTGGCAGACAAGCACACGGCCCACCTGATGGGAAGCGGTTACCGTGGCCTATGGACGTATGCAACACCAGGGGTGTCACACTCGCGCTGCCGACCATGAAGAAACCTTCTGATGCCCTTGTAAATTGTTGTCTTGAAAAAATACCGCTGTGGATTTTTCGCCCCGTTTCTTTTCCACCAGTGACTTGGAACTGGTGGTAAACTTAGCTCAAGTCGAATTAGGTAGAATCTTATAGAAAAAAATGTCTTAACTGTTATTGTGAACCTTTGAGTATGCCGTAAGGCGAAACCCGTCAGGCCAAAAAAAAACACTGTGAAAAAAGTACAGTGTGTTCAAATTTAGTTTAAGTAGAATTATTATTTATTTTTTTTGCGTGCGCAAAATTCCCACGGATAACTCCGCACCGGAGCCGGTGGAGGATGTTATGTCGGACACGAACCGACTAAAACGCACGCCGCCTGTGGGTCGCTTTGGTTGCCGAAGGTGAGTTTGACAGGCATATCCCTCGCACCCCGGCCGACTCAGGGCCATCTCTCACGATCTGGCCCTCTTCTCGGGTGTGGGGACTACAGAGTCCCCAACTCGTCCCCGGAAACCGCGACCTGCAGTAGAATTATGATTGCTATCAATAAGAATAATTTAAATAAAAAAACTATGACTATGTTCTACCGATGCAAGAATGACCGACATGATCGGTTTCTCCATGCCCAGCAATTAGATGCTGGTCATCTATCTATTGACCAAATTATGGACAACCTACTTTTCTTTTTATTTTGCCCACTTTATACAATGGAATCAGACGTTTGCCATTCAGTTCTTAGAAAAATGTTCGTTTAACGTTTATCCAAAGGTAGGTAGCATAAATCACTGTTTTTGTCAATTCTTTCTCTATAACAAATTAAATTAATCTACAATACAGACTATAAAGTCATTAATTAAAGATATAAATTATAAACAAACTGACAGAATACATTAATTTATGTTGTCTCTTGTTGGAAAGTTCAGCTATAAACGAAATTAATCTTGAATATATTAATAAAGTCAAAATATATACAGCAAATTTCAAGAATAGTTTAATCTAGAATTTTATCATTCGATCAAGTTAAACTACGTTTTAATTTGAAGAGTAAATTTCACTGCATACAAATTAAGTTAATTATTTACAGGTTTAGATCGGATTAAGTCAACGTCCAAAATGATGGAATGTATAGGAGAATTTCGAATATCTAAGACGTGCCCAAGTAGCTCAGTTGTCCAGCGGGAGCGACGAAGCAGCGGGAGCGACGAAGGATCGCAAGCCAAGCTGCCCGCGTACGAAGGCAAATCGGGTGTCGGAGGTCGGTGACCGACCTCCGCCCCCCATGAACGCAGGCCTGGGGGTGACAGGTGGAGCCGCCTGTCACCCTGGCAGAAGCAGGCCGCGGCGGAGGCGCACCTGACGCGTCTCCCCGTTTCCAGGGACGAGTTGGGGACTCTGTAGTCCCCACACCCGAGAAGAGGGCCAGATCGTGAGAGATGGCCCTAGATCAGCCGGGGGGCGAAGGATATGACTGTAAGCCTCACCTTCGGCAACCAAAACGACCCACAGGCGGCGTGCGTTTTAGTCGGTGCGAGTCCGACATAATCTCCTCCACCGGCTCCGGTGGGGAGGTATCCGTGAGGATTTTGCGCACGTAAAAAAAAAAGTAGCTCAGTTGTTCAGAGCATTCATCCCTGTAAGGCACAGGTCGCGGGTTCAAGTCAAAAATATGCAAATTAGTTTACAATAGGCCTATGGAAGATGATAGAACCTTACCCGACTGCACCAGTGAGTATGTATGTATGTATAAATGTATGTGTGTAGTTTTATTTGTTCCCCTCTAAAGGCTTAACAGCTGGTCAGATTTCAAATCAAACTAGTTTCGATCTCGTAGACAACAGTTGGGATTTCTTATTTTTTAATTAAATATTTTATTGTGTTTCGTAATCGACCTTTGCTAAATTTTCACAAAGTGATTCGTTCTGACAAACCGCTAACATAATATTAAATAATAAGTATCTAATAATTACACTATCATTAGCTATTGAACGCATTATTATATTGTAGAAATATAATAAGTAATAAAAGCTTTTATAATGGGGATCTACAGTGATTTAAATTGTGCAAAAGCTGCTTTATTGTTCATAAATAAAATCTTAGCTTAATAAAGTATGTATTAGTAATTTCTTCACTAAGATTGCTATTGATACGCTAATAAACTATATTGGAGATAATGTGTCATAATTTTGAATGCATATAAATAATAACAGACGAACATTATTTTGTATATTAGTGTTTTGAAACCGGAATCATTAGGTTAACGGTCAGAAATACATTTTATCTCACGGAATTATTTACTCATAATGTCTGGGTCGTCTATAAAATGTATTCTAATCGACCCTGCAATCTTTTTTTTTTTGGCTCATGAAACTGGTCGTTACATTTGGCATATTCATTACATAATCAATCCATTAGAAAGCGATGCAAAGTCCTTCTAGACGGGAACACTACATCTTCCCTTGTAGGGGGAATGTTCTGACCACTGAGTCACCTTCACCTCACGGCTTTGTTCTCAGTACCATTAGCATCATGGAGACATATTTCCCGGACTGCGTTCGAGGCCAAGGTGACCTCAAAGCTTAAGATCCACTTTCTGACTCTTTCTCTTCCACTTCGCTCGATTTTGGTCGTACATATTAGTGAGAGCACACAAACGATATGAGTAGTATATACCCTGTTTACCCCTGTACAGCATATAATATGAGTTCCATATAAGCATATAATTTGGTAAGTCATTCCCCACTATCTAATCCTACTGCCAGCTTATCTGTCTATCTGTCGGCGTATAGTTTTATGGCGAGTGTTTTGTACTTAATTAGTTCCATGTATATTAAGTAGGGACGTGATACGAATCTATGGGGGCGATGGAGACGTCGATACAACTATTCGATTACTTTTGGCAATGTGCAGACTCCATAGCTGAAGAATTACTAACTTATTTCGTTAGTAGTAAAGATTTTATTGTTAGGAATTAGTATTCGCTATATTAAGCGAGCAGCAGACTGGTCTAGGTTAACCATGCAGATTGTATACTGACTAAATTTATCTTGAAAAGACAAGTTAACACTTCCCAATACTGGTAGGTCTACATCAAAAGTTTATTAACAGTATAGAAAGCTCATGTAAGGACACAACCATATAACAAATTGATGTCTCTGCCTAATATGTAGGTAGGTAGGACTTTAACTTTACCTATATATGTAAATACTACCTAAATGTGTAAATATTGTTTCTTTTTGCATGAAAATCCCCACGGATACCCCCCGCCGGAGCGCCTTCATATCAGCTTGACACCTTCGACTCGGTGCAAAGACGGGCATTAAGGCTGGTCGACAATCCCACACTCGCAAGTGATGTGGAATCTCTCCGCCTTAGGAGGGACTTTACAACGGTTTGCGCTAGAAGAGTTGATTGACATGATGCCTATAGCAACTTTCTATCAACCCACCGCTTGCCATAGGCAGGGAATTCATCCCCACACATTGCGACGCACACTCAAACTGTGGAATGAACTCCCTGCTGCGGTTTTCCAATGAACCTACAAATGGGGTTCATCAAAAGTGGCATTAGAAGGTTTCTTCAGGGTCGGCAGCGCGAGTGTGACATTCCTGGTGTTGCACACGTCCTTAGCCCACGGTAACCACTTTCCATCAGGTGGGCCGTGTGTTTGTCTGCCACCTTAAGTTTCATAAAAAAAAAGTTGGTGGTTCGTTGTAGGTTGCCGGACGTGTGGTTGACAGACATATCCCTCGCACCTCGGCCGACCCAGGGCTATCTCAATCTTGCCCTCCTCAGAGTTCAGCTCCTCGGGTGTATAAGTACTGTAGATTTAGTAGCATTCAGAACAACTACGCCATCGCAGTGCAGTTACATACATATGATAATACATATAATAACGCCTTTATCCCCGGACGATTAGGCAGAGGTGAATTAAAACCCACATTTCGTCCCACGTAATAGGGGGTGAGCCTATTACCGTCTTCCGGACATTATTGTTGACTCAAGTCATGCATATGAGGCTGAGTCTGGGCTGTATATATCTGTCTGATGTTAAGCAGCCCTACCCCTTACTCGCCTTGTACGACACCGCATGGGAAGAGATAGCGTGCCCAAATTCTTCTCTGCCGGAACCACGCGACTGCAGTTCTTTCGACATATTGCCCAGTAATAGATAATAAAAAGTTTGGTCTTCTCAAAATGTTTATCAAAACTTACCCACTTAGAAATGATTTCTGTGTGAAATTGTGGTATCCACCTGACACATATTTTCGAAACGGCTGCGTGCAGCGTAACTGCAGGGCAAGCGTCACCGCGCACGCATAATTAGCGCAAGGAAGGAAGTGCGTCCGCGCCGATCTGATCCACAGATACATGCATTTGCATCTATTAGCATTTATATCAGCTAAGGGCTAAGGGCGCAACCCACATATTTGTTGTAACCGTCTTCGTGGGCACCAAGGTGGCAGTCACAGTTCATTTTTTTACTAATTGCTCGTTAAAAGTATAAGTATTATGTTAAGAGTTTCTGTAGGTGAGATTATTGAAAGTGAAAGGGTTATCGCTATGTAAAGCTATGTACAACATACGAAACATACCATTTAGATAATAAATACATGTTTTCATGCTTACCGATTTGTGCATCCAACCAAAAAAGTCATGGAACCACGTGGTTGGTAAAATGTGAATTTTACCAACCACGTGGTTCCAAGACTTTTTTTTCAACCATATTACTTATAGACCCATATTACAAACATACAGTATACTAAAAATATGAAAACGATAAGTGATATAGTTTACGTATTAGGAGAAGAGAAGCAGGAAAACTCGAAAGAAAACACAGTACCACCTCGTTTTTTTTTTTATACAAGGCCACACGACGGTATCTCCCGTCTCAAATTGAGCAGTCCGTCTGGGGAAGTACCTCCGCCCTACAGAATACCGCGGTTATAATAACCTTGTGTTGTGTTCCCGGTGGTGAGTAGGGTAGCCAGAGCTCACTGGAGAGGTTTTGTGCTGTCAGTGGATAGACCGTAGGCTTAAATTGACACCACTGACTTGTAGGGGCGTGAAATGTTGGCGCGGCGGTCAGGGAGACCCGGTGAAACGGTTATCCGCTGGCCGCCCGCAGGTTGTACGGTTCCCGAACCTGGGGATCACTTAATCTCCGCCCCAGGAGGCTGAACCAGCAGCCTGTGTAAAGTGCCCAATGCTGTAGTCGTGCCGGAGGAGGAAACCGGAGTGGACTCGGCTACAGTATTTGGGAGGGGACCGGGGGCCCTTCCGCCCGCCGCGCCAGCCACTCACACAACCCCAGCTTGTCAGTGGTGGTACGAAGCCTAGCTTTGTCTTCTGCACTGGGAGCACAGAAACTCTCTATACCTTCCTCCCCCCCACCCCCCACATAGGTCATGAAAGGAAAAAATAAGAATAAGGTTACTACAGCGGTACCATCATCCACAATACATGTGGATTTCTGTAACATCAGGGGCCTACACACCAACCTCAACGCGGTCCATCTACATTTAGAGACCGCGCAGCCCACCTTGTTTTTTCTGACGGAGACGCAAATATCATGCCCGGCCGATACAGCCTACTTAATGTACCCGGGGTACAAACTCGAGCATAACTTCCTGAGTCGCGCCGGGGTATGCTTGTACGTCCGGGATGATATTTGCTGCCGCCGTCTTCAAGGCCTTGAAGACAGGGACCTGTCAACTCTTTGGGTACGTACGGATCACGGTGGCCACACCCGTATCTTTGCGTGCCTCTACAGGTCTCATAGCGGTGACTTGGGTACAGCTCAATTGTTTGAGCATCTGCAGCGGTCTGCGGACAAGGTAATTGAGCAATACCCTACCGCAGATTTAGTATTCTTGGGGGACTTCAACGCTCACCACGTAGAGTGGCTGGGGTCTCCTAGAACTGATTTTGCGGGAAGGGCTGCTCATGACTTTGCACTGAGCTACGGATTCTCTCAACTGGTGCATTCTATTACTAGAACACCAGAAATAGAGACCCATAGAAGCTCTATACTGGACCTTCTGCTGACTTCACGCCCGGACGAATACTCAGTAACTGTGGAAGCACCACTTGGTACTTCGGACCACAGCCTCGTTCGGGCGCAAGTGACTCTCACGCGGCCTGAACCACCGCGGCCACCTCAATGGCGGCATGTCTGGCACTACAAGTCGGCAGACTGGGATGGACTGCGAGAATTCTTCGCGTCGTACCCGTGGAGGCAGCTTTGCTTCACTTCAAATGATCCCAGCTCCTGTGCAACAGCAGTAGCTGATGCGATCCTAGCGGGTATGGAATGCTATATTCCGAACCGCTGGATCGCAACAGGAGAGAGCAAACGCCCTTGGTTTAATAGGCCCTGCAGAGAAGCAAGAGACCACAAGCAATCTGCATACAGGGCTTGGACCACGGCTTTAGCCAATAAAGATCCTAATATCACTGAAGTGAAGCGAAAGTTGAATGCCGCCTCGAGGTCTAGTAAAAAAGCTACGGCCAGGGCTAAGTTTGAGTTCATCGGCAGAATTGGCGAGCGGCTTGCGCGCTACCCATCTGGCAGTCGTGCATTTTGGTCGCTCGCCAAAGCTGCCGAGGGAAACTTCTGCCAGTCTTGCCTTCCACCGCTGCAAAAATCCGATGGTAGTCTGGCCCATGGCGCTAAGGAGAAAGCCGATCTGTTGGGTAATCTCTTTGCGTCAAACTCGACTATGAACGACGGGGACGCCGAACACCCCATAATTCCCAGCTGTGGTGCTTCCATGTCTGAAGTTAAAATCACGCAACGGGCGGTCCGGCGTGAGCTTAAGTCCCTAGATGTTCGGAAGTCGAGTGGGCCGGATGGGATACCGGCGATGGTGCTTAAACACTGCGCCCCTGAGCTGTGCCCTGTACTTACACGCCTTTTTGCACTCTCCTACTCCGCGCGGCAGGTCCCAGCCTCGTGGAAGACCGCATTCGTGCACCCTGTACCTAAGAAAGGCGACAGGACAGATCCGACCAATTACAGGCCTATCGCTATAACCTCCCTACTCTCGAAGGTTATGGAGCGTGTCATTAACACACAGCTCCTGAGATACCTTGAAGGAAACGATCTACTGAGCGACCGACAGTACGGCTTTCGCCACCGTCGCTCAACCGGTGACCTTCTTGTGTATCTCACAAACCGGTGGTCGCAAGCCATCGAGAGTCGGGGTGAGGCACTAGCGGTCAGCCTCGATATAGCAAAGGCCTTCGATCGGGTCTGGCACAAAGGTCTTCTTGCGAAGTTGCCGTACTATGGACTCCCCGAGGGACTTTGCGAATGGATCGCCAGCTTTTTGTCCAACAGAAGCATCCAAGCTGTCGTCGACGGCACCTGCTCGGACCGCATGAACATAAACGCTGGTGTCCCACAAGGCTCCGTGTTGTCTCCGACGCTGTTTCTGCTGCATATCAATGACATGCTGTCTGATGGCTCCATTCATTGTTATGCGGACGACAGTACCGGGGACACGTGTTACACGGGCCGTGCAAATATCCCTCAGTCCGAGGTGGAGAAGAGTCGCGAACAACTTGTGTCTAAAATCGAGACTACTCTCTCTGGAGTATCCGATTGGGGACGACTAAACCTAGTCCAATTCAACCCCACTAAGACACAAGTATGTGTATTCACCGCTAAGAAAACCCCATTCATTGTAGCGCCGCAATTCCTGGGCACACCGCTTACCATCTCCTCGAGTATCGGGATCCTTGGTGTCGATATCTCCAGCGACGTCCAATACCGAAGTCATTTGCAGGACAAGGTTAAGTTGGCATCAAAAAAACTCGGAGTGCTCAACAGGGCGAAGCAGTACTTCACTGCGGGGCAGCAACTCCTTCTTTATAAGGCACAGGTCCGGCCTCACATGGAGTACTGCTGTCACCTTTTTGCTGGAGCACCTGCATACCAGCTTGACCCCTTCGACTCGTTGCAAAGACGGGCATTGAGGCTGGTTGACAATCCCATACTCACAGGTAGAGTGGAACCTCTTAGCCTTAGGAGGGATTTTGCCTCACTGTGTGTGTTCTATCGCCTATACAATGGTTTGTGCTCAGATGAATTGTTTGACATGATGCCCGTAGCTTCATTCTATCATCGCACCTCTCGCCATAGGCAGGGAATTCATCCCCACACATTGCGACCTGAGACGGTACGCACTGTGCGGTATGAAAGAAACTTCATCCCACGCACACTCAAGCTGTGGAATGACCTCCCTGCTGCGGTTTTCCCAAGCGCCTACAATATGGGGTTCTTCAAGAGGGGCATCAGAAGGTTTCTTCATGGTCGGCAGCACGAGTGTGACACCCCTGGTGTTGCATACGTCCATAGGCCACGGTAACCGCTTCCCATCAGGTGGGCCGTGTGCTTGTCTGCCAACTTAGTGGTATAAAAAAAAAAAAAAAAAAGGCAGGCAAGCACACGGCCCACCTGATGGAAAGTGGTTACCATGACCTATGAACGTGTGTAACACCAGTGGAGTCACATCCGTGCTGTCGACCCTGTAAGAACAGAGATTTTGTGCCGTCAGTGTAGAGGACAAAGCAGGACAAGCCTTTGGTCATCACACTGACAGCACAAAAACTCCTCTCCAGACTCCAGTGAGCTCTGGCTACCCTACTTACCGCCGGGAACACAACATGAAGTTATTATAACCGCGGTATTCTGTAGGGCGGAGGTACTTCCCCAGTCGGACTGCTCAATTGGGCGGAAAAACCGCCGTGTCCTACCTCCTCAAAAAAATCGTCTGGTTAGCGTAGAATTAGTTGGCTAAAGTCTCCCAAAATTGGGAGAAGCCTATGCTGCAGGGAATTACGATAGGCTAATTGATTGTTTGTATATAAACGTATGGAGTTACACATACGTTAGTTCATCAGGAGATAGGTACCGCTGTAGTCTAGTAGTATGGGTAATGGACTGTTGAGACGAGGTCTCGGGTTCGATTCCAGGTTTTACCATGGCACGCACCAATGACTTTACGATGCTTTTCGAAGTTATGTGTGTATTTATCGCAGGTTTATAAGTGCCCGGTTAATGGCAATATGCTCACCTATTACATTGGGACCTAAACATAAACTAGCGAAATGTGGGTGCTAGCACCTCTGCCTACCCCTTCGGGGATATAGGCATGAGTTTATGTTACGTTATGTTATGTTAGGTATCTACTTTAAAAATAATAAAATCAGGAATTGCAATGCCTGTTTTTAGTTGAGTGTAGAAGAGTTTAAACAAAATATTTATATAGTAATTCAATTTATTAGTAGACATCATCTTATGTCCGTTGAGCATTCTAATGTCAAGCGTTGTCGTACACAGCGTTCTCGGACATGAGCATGGTATGACTTGAATTTGTTATGAAGCAGGCATTTTACTTCAATAGTGTACCGTTTGATATAACTATAGACATAAAGGAGGCTAGATAACGTGTGTGTATTAAATTTTATGAAAATAATATTATAAAAGTATGTCTCTTCTAAAATCTTCTTCCGAGCGCTAATCGTGGTTGCTTGCACTTAGGAGCCTAGAATCTGTTTTTACTTTTCCCTTCCATAATTTGTTTTGGTTGACTTTTATAGGAAAAATCGTGATGGTAAAGCATAAAAGGCACCATCTATCAAAAACTCAACTTTTAAATCACTGTCGTCTCTATATCAATCTGCTGTGCTGACGTGATTTTTCCAAGCGACTACCATTTGGGGTTCTTCAAGAGAGGTACCAACATCGTCTTACAGGGCTGGCAGCACGAGTGTGATGCCCCTGGTGTTGCACGCCTCCATAAACCACAGTAATCACTTTCCATCAGGTGGGATGTGTCAGTTGTCTGCCATCTAAGTGGTGAGTATAAAAAAATCAGGACATGTAATTACAATATTTGTATTTTGTAATTTAGCAACGTTAACTTAAGTAGTAATACCCGTCATCCAATTGAAATTTTGAATTAAGATACTGTCAAACGAACCTTAAAATGCCAAATGCTAAATTTTCCAACCGTTTCCAACCAAGATTTGCATCTAAATAAACTCTATACCTAACACATTGATCAACAACTATCAACCGCTCTTATTTATAGTGAACGCTGTGACATATCGACAGCTTGTAAAACTGGTGGAAAACCAGGTTTGGTTTTTTTTTTTTTTTTTTTTTTTTTTTTACGTGCGCAAAATCCCCACGGATACCTCCCCACCGGAGCCGGTGGAGGAGGTTATGTCGGACTCGAACCGACTAAAACGCACGCCGCCTGTGGGTCGTTTCGGTTGCCGAAGGTGAGGTTGACAGGCATATCCCTCGCACCCCGGCCGACCCAGGGCCATCTCTCACGATCTGGCCCTCTTCTCGGGTGAACCAGGTTTGGTTTCAAGTTGTCGTAAGCGTCGTACGGAATGTATTGAAATGAGTTCAATTTGTTATGTGAACGCAGCGGTCTGCTGTGCCGGAATGTGATTAGCGACGTGGGCTATGAATATCTTTATCATAGTAAATAGAGCAGCACTCCATAACTTATTGGTTTCTAATACGATATTAGGAATTTTATTGCTGTTAGCGAGTGTATATATACCCCGCAAAAGTCGTAAAAGTATACAATTTATGACTTTGATTCAAGTCACTTTGTATATTAGTTTATTGGGGGAAATTTTGAACTTGTTCCCGTTATTTATACATAACTACGTAGGTGATGACATGTCGGTTCATCTGCGGATTCACGGACTAGACTCTGGTGCAGGCTTTCCTCTCGGGATTGTAAGGTTTGCAACGATAGACAGTATAAATACTGTTGATCAATAGCATTGGTTTAATTTGTTGTTACACATATTGAGAACTAACTCCTCCTCGTTGCCCTTGGTTTAGCCAGTCTAGCCAAAATAGAAATTTAATTGTTACAGCTTTGAGACTGCGTTCTGGTCATATTCCATTACGGAAATTTGGACACATGATGAGAGTTGTTGATTCGCCTAACTGTTTAACATGTGTCGCAATAGACGATGTCCAACATTTGCTCTTGGAGTGTGAACGAAATCGTAGTGCTAGGGAACAACTAGTTTACAACAGTATTTTATCGGCACCTTATTCTGATGCTGCAAGGTGTGTTTATGAGATGTGTAGAAATGTTTGGTAAATGTAAATAATATAATTTGTTACAATAAGACTGTCATGTCTTACGACAAAAGTATATAAATAAAGATTTAAAAAAAAAAAAAAAAAAAAATAGACCATAATGGTTTCGTTTTACGGCATCCTTAAATGTCATTGTAAACCTTTGAGGATACCGTAAGGCCAAACCTAACCTAATATGTGTGTCAGCACCGATAGTTAGCAAGTGTACTGATTCACAGGTGAAGAAATCCAGTTATTGTTTCAGTTTATTATAAATATAAAAACCGCGGTAGCCTAGTGGTATGGGTAATGGACTGCTGAGACGAGGTCACGGGTTTGATCCCAGGTTTTACCATGGCACACACCAATGACTTTTCGAAGTTATGTGTGTATTTATCGCAGGTTTATAAGTGCCCGGTTAATCGCAATAGGCTCGCCACCTATTACATTGGGACCTAAACATAAACTGACGAAATGTGGGTGCTAGCACCTCTGCCTACCTCTTCGGGGATATAGGCGTGAGTTTATATTATGTTGTGTTTTATTATAAATATGGTAGCTGTCATGATACAATAAGAAATACTTGTGTTATATGCTTCTGCTCCAATTAATGTATAATTATTCCTAAGAAATACGTAGAAGTCTAGGTATTTAAACTATCATGGTCACTGACATCAGTATCAGAATAAATATCGGACACTCAAAATAAGGAAACATGGTAAATATCCCGTTTATTCTGATACGTAGAAGTCTGCTTATTATAGACAGCAATATTCAAGCAATACTTCTTTTGTCATACCATTGTGTTTTAAGAACAAATGTCCAATATGTAAATATGTTAGTAACAATTTGTTTAGCCACTAATACAAATAGTGCAATAACTTATTACAGCTATTTAGAAACACAACATTACACCCCCTGGTCACGCCATATCGCCATTCAAAGGAACAATACCTAGTATGCATATTGATAGATACACACTTGTATAAAGTCATTTACTGGGGTGGGAAGTTACTCAATTTTGTGAGTACATGTATTAGGAGTATTAACGACGATCCATTGATTTAAAAAGTTGATTTATAATTAACACCCCATTCAAACTTCATGGGCCGTATGTATTTTATACTTTTTAATGTAATGGACGTACAGCATAATGGTTTCTCTCTCCCTGATGACAAGGTGTAATAATATATGAGCTGGTACATATTTTGGGTTGGTATTTGAGACAAGCTGAAAAAATATCCAACACTTCTTGTATAGACCTTAACACAGAAAGGAAGGCCTGACTTTTGAACTCACGGATGGTTTAGTGCTGGAAGTAAAATCAGGATTAACTATTAAACTTTCGCGTTCCATGATATACAATAATATGTTTCCATGATCGCATTAATTCCATTAAACATTATTTTAAAATCAGGATTTGCAATATTAGAATTTTTGATCAGAAAAATTGCCTAAATAACCAGTGGTGGGTTACATAAATAGTCATCACAAATTAGTGGAAAATAGTACACACAATTGTTACTGTTATTATAATAAACTGCACAGGTAGGTCGCTGTTATAGTAACAACAGTAGCTAATTAAGCAGCGTGACGACTCACCATGAAAACCCACACCGTTATATTATAAGTAATGGGGTATAATGACTGGTGTTCTGCCCCATTTTATGGGGCACAAACCATTACGTTATGGTGTACCGTGGTACAACAAACCGTTTGGTACAACGGCGACGTTGAGGTAATTCATGTGAGTTAAACGTTTCATGAATGGATCAAGTGTTTGAATGTACAATTTTAAAGAAGTTATTAAAATGCTTTACGATCCTTCTGTATAGTTAAATTACATAGCTATTGAAAACATAACACGACTTGGAGTGAGCTAGACTATCTTTACAGATCATATTTTTTTATATTATTTGTAGAATATATTTATACCACTTAGGTGGCAGACAAGCACACGGCCCACCTGATGGAAAGTGGTTACCGTGGCCTATGAACGAGCGCAACACCAAGAGAGTCACACACGCGCTGCCGACCTTGTAAGTACAGAGTGCAGAAGACAAAACAGCATAAGTCTTTGGTCTTCCCACTGTCAGCACAAAAACTCTCCATTGACATAACATAAACTCACGCCTATATCCCCGAAGGGGTAGGCAGAGGTGCTAGCACCCACATTTCGCCAGTTTATGTTTAGGTCCCAAAATAATAGGTGGCGAGCCTTTTGCCACTAACCGGGCACTTACAAAGCTGTGATAAATACACACATAACTTCGAAAAGCATCGAAAACTCATTGGTGTGTGCCATGGTAAAACCTGGGATAGAACCCGAGTCCTCGTCTCAGCAGTCCATTACCCATACCACTAGGCTACCGCGGTTGTACTCTCTATTGAACTCTGGCTAAAAGCTGAAATCTTTTACAACTTCTCTACGCGACCTCCGACATAACTTTGTAACTTTACAACAAGACATGATGTGAGGACCACATCTGCTATCTCGCCGAATTTCAGAAAATTTGACATAATTGATACCTAATATCTCAGATCAATATCGAATAAAAAAACCCATGAATATCGAAGGAGGTAAGTTGTATAAAAAAACACATCAATACACCGTTAATTGGTCACAAGATTCAGGAGCTGATCTTCGTATTCAAATGCTAATTTTTACACAGCAAACGCATTGACAATGGCATATTGACATAGTACTCAGAGCATTGATTAAATCTGCATCCCTACAAGTGCCTCGTAAGGTACAAGACACGTGTAAGGCACTTGCGTCATTCATAATATGGAAGTATAATAGTGATTAAGTTGACGCAAGTCCGTCAACTAATTATGAGATACACACAATTACCGATGTGAGCCTTCTACTTACACAGGTCAAAGTTCATAACTCTACGTAGCCTTGGTTAGTATGTTATTACTGACCTGACCGGTAAAAAAAACGCTTAATCCAGTTCGGATATCGGCAATGCCAGCTACATCAATAAATCCGTCAGTTCATCTATCTAGGGAGACATCTGGTAAGTTATTAAACAGTGCAGGAGGTAGAACGCGACGCTATTTCCGTCAAATTGAGCAGTCCGACTGGGGAAGTACCTCCACCCTACAGAATACTGCAGACATAATAACCTCGTGTTGTGTTCCCAGCGGTGAGTAGGGTAGCCAGAACTCACTGGAGGGTTTTTGTGCTGTCATTGGAAAGATCAAATGCTTGTCCTGCTTTTACACTGACGATACAAAAACTCTCAATGCTTGCAGGGTTGGCAGCGCAAGTGTGACTCTCTTGGTTTTGCACGCGTCCATAGGCTACGGTGACCACTTTCCATCAGGTGAGCCGTGTACTTGTCTGCCACCTAAGTGCTGTAATAATAGCAATAAAGTTAATGCTATATTTATATTTTTAATCTTAACCTGAGTAGAAGTAACTACAACACCCTTTGGAAATATAGACATTTTAAAAGTTGCCCATATTTATATTTTCAGTTCAATAAAAGTATTCAATTAGATAATTAGACAGCCAATCTGACAATTTATGTCTGACTACACAAGATTCCGCTGACTAGTCTGTGGCACTATTAATAGCAAATGTATTAACTAATAGATATTATTTTATTTATTCTTGATTTATGCTATGGCAAGAATTTTTTCAAAATAATATTATATTATACTTAATGTAAAAGAAATATTGGGTGATGATTTATGATACAGACGCGACGTGACCACTTTTTTTTGGAGGAACTTTACGCATAGTTCCACCTTTGACAGTTGACATGGAACATACAAGTGAATGGCAAATAAATTGTTTTATTCCTAATGTCTTTCTCTTTTCTAATGTACGGAAGAAATCACTAGGGTACCCACATATTATCAGGGTGACCGTAACCTTTCATTGCTCCAAACACTATAACTACAAATAAACGGTTGTTCCCGGCGGTGAGTAGGGTAGCCAGAGCTCACTGGAGAGTTTTTGCGCTGTCAGTGGGAAGACCAAAAGCTTGTCCTGCTGTCTATTACACTAACTGCATAGAAACTCTGTACTTTACGGTACGGTACGGTTAGCAGTGAGTGTGACTACCTTGGTTTTGCACACGTTCCATAGGCTACGGTAACCACTTTCCATCAGGTGGGCCGTGTGTTTGTCTGCCACCTAAGTGGTATAAATATATTCTACAAATAATATACAAACGCCCTTGGTTTAATAGGCCCTGCAGAGAAGCAAGAGACCACAAGCAATCTGCATACGGGGCTTGGACCACGGCTCTTGCCAATAAAGATCCGAATATCGCTGAAGTGAAGCGAAAGTTGAATGCCGCCTCGAGGTCTAGTAAAAAAGCTACAGCCAGGGCTAAGTTTGAGTTCATCGGCAGAATTGGCGAGCGGCTTGCGCGCTACCCATCTGGCAGTCGTGCATTTTGGTCGCTCGCCAAAGCTGCCGAGGGAAACTTCTGCCAGTCTTGCCTTCCACCGCTGCAAAAATCCGATGGTAGTCTGGCCCATGGCGCTAAGGAGAAAGCCGATCTGTTGGGTAATCTCTTTGCGTCAAACTCGACTATGAACGACGGGGACGCCGAACCACCCATAATTCCCAGCTGTGGTGCTTCCATGTCTGAAGTTAAAATCACGCAACGGGCGGTCCGGCGTGAGCTTAAGTCCCTAGATGTTCGGAAGTCGAGTGGGCCGGATGGTATACCGGCGATGGTGCTTAAACACTGCGCCCCCGAGCTGTGCCCTGTACTTACACGCCTTTTCGCACTCTCATACTCCGCGCGGCAGGTCCCAGCCTCGTGGAAGACCGCATTCGTGCACCCTGTACCTAAGAAAGGTGACAGGACAGATCCGTCCAATTACAGGCCTATTGCTATAACCTCCCTACTCTCGAAGGTTATGAAGCGTGTCATTAATACACAGCTCCTGAGATACCTTGAAGGAAACGATCTACTGAGCGACCGACAGTACGGCTTTCGCCACCGTCGCTCAACCGGTGACCTTCTTGTGTATCTCACAAACCGGTGGTCGCAAGCCATCGAGAGTCGGGGTGAGGCACTAGCGGTCAGCCTCGATATAGCAAAGGCCTTCGATCGGGTCTGGCACAAAGGTCTCCTTGCGAAGTTGCCGTACTATGGACTCCCCGAGGGACTTTGCGAATGGATCGCCAGCTTTTTGTCCAACAGAAGCATCCAAGCTGTCGTCAACGGCAGCTGCATGAACATAAACGCTGGTGTCCAACAAGGCTCCGTGTTGTCTCCGACGCTGTTTCTGCTGCATATCAATGACATGCTGTCTGATGGCTCCATTCATTGTTATGCGGACGACAGTACCGGGGACACGTGTTACACGGGCCGTGCAAATATCCCTCAGTCCGAGGTGGAGAAGAGTCGCGAACAACTTGTGTCTAAAATCGAGACTACTCTCTCTGGAGTATCCGATTGGGGACGACTAAACCTAGTCCAATTCAACCCCACTAAGACACAAGTATGTGTATTCACCGCTAAGAAAACCCCATTCATTGTAGCGCCGCAATTCCTGGGCACACCGCTTACCATCTCCTCGAGTATCGGGATCCTTGGTGTCGATATCTCCAGCGACGTCCAATACCGAAGTCATTTGCAGGACAAGGTTAAGTTGGCATCAAGAAAACTCGGAGTGCTCAACAGGGCGAAGCAGTACTTCACTGCGGGGCAGCAACTCCTTCTTTATAAGGCACAGGTCCGGCCTCACATGGAGTACTGCTGTCACCTTTTTGCTGGAGCACCTGCATACCAGCTTGACCCCTTCGACTCGTTGCAAAGACGGGCATTGCGGCTGGTTGACAATCCCATACTCACAGGTAGAGTGGAACCTCTTAGCCTTAGGAGGGATTTTGCCTCACTGTGTGTGTTCTAACGCCTATACAATGGTTTGTGCTCAGATGAATTGTTTGACATGATGCCCGTAGCTACATTCTATCATCGCACCTCTCGCCATAGGCAGGGAATTTATCCACACACATTGCGACCTGAGACGGTGCGCACTGTGCGGTATGAAAGAAACTTCATCCCACGCACACTCAAGCTGTGGAATGACCTCCCTGCTGCGGTTTTCCCAAGCGCCTACAATATGGGGTTCTTCAAGAGGGGCATCAGAAGGTTTCTTCATGGTCGGCAGCACGAGTGTGACACCCCTGGTGTTGCATACGTCCATAGGCCACGGTAACCGCTTCCCATCAGGTGGGCCGTGTGCTTGTCTGCCAACTTAGTGGTATAAAAAAAATAAAAAAAAACAATTACTAACAAATTTATTTAAAACTATGCTAACTATACAACATATACAAATAAAATATTCTACAACGTTCTACACAACGCTATCTAGACCCATGGTAAGCATAGCTTAACTAGCTTATGTTATGAAATCTAGAATGTAGATAAACATACTTAAATGCTTTTTTTTGTAACTACATACATATTATACATAGAAACATCCAAACCAATGCAAATACCCATATTTATGCATACAAATATTTGCACTGAGCGCGGATCGAACTTACGCCTCCTGCCTAGCGGGCGCGTTCACTACCGCTACGACACAGAGGCTGTCAGGTTGTCAAAACAAAAATGCTATTTTTTGACAACCTGGGTTAGAGACACCAATGTTACGTCTCTAAACTTAAATAGTTTCGATGCCGTTATACTCTCTATGCTACAATATCATGCTAGAATCAAAACATAACTCAAGGTCCAGCAAATATACCGTTCCAAGGGTACCATTTTTTCCTGTGTAACAGTTGCCGACCGCCAAAGATCGCAATCACGCCGCGGCCATCGATACGGTATCACAACGTTGTGTTCGTTACGACTGGGGTCGACTGCATAAATATTCATGAACAACGACTCGTCCATATGCCGTGTACTTGGATATGAGTGAGGGAACTGTGGGACTAGCGAGGCGGTTCTGGTGACAACGCTTGGCCGAAAATTTTCTTTGGAAATTTAACAAGTAGGTGCCTACTAAAAAACGGAGCTTGGACTCCGAATTCAAAGCCTCGGACGTAACCGACGAAGTCTGCACAAGGTCTTAATTGCTGTACAGTAACCAATCCCTTTTGAAATAATTTTATTTCTTCGCTAACATTTTTTTTGGTAGCCTACATCCCGTAAGTTTGTGGAGTTTGAACCTTCAACCTCTTCAATTGGAAATCCAATGCCCTACACTACCGATAATTGCTCCTCTCCCCGCCAGAGTGTTGCCGCGCTAGATCGCTCTGGCGCCCTAGGATCAGATTATCGTAACTACTTAGTGTACTACATATAGGTAGAATGTAAGTCACAAACAAACGACTAACAGTATTTTTCATGTTATTTGGAAATATTCTTATTTGCATAAATCGACCCATTTTCAATATTTTTAGTGATCGATTCGGACATATTAAATAACCGACACCTCTAGAAAAATATAGTAGCGATTCGTGTGAGAATCGCTACCTCTTAAATGAGTATATTTGAGAAATGATACATTAACGCAGAAAAGTGCAGGATATACATGAAAACAAAGGCAGCAAGTAGGTATAAGAATTCGAAGCAAACGAACACTAAAATCTGTGAACTAAAGCTTCATAAAAGTAACCTATAAGAATTTCTCGGGTTAAATGTATTCATGCATAGTGTATGGTGTGTTGTATGACGAATAAATTTGCGTCCATTAGCGTCGCGCTAAGCGATGTGTTCTGTTATTTGTTTTAATACACGCAATTATGCGCGACGGTACTTTGTAGCCGCTAAATGTGGCCTACAGGTTGCAAGTAAACATACTACTATCGACATACTAAATGTAAGTACATGTAGAAGCTTATTAAGTCCAAAAACGAAATAAAAAAATGTCCACTCCAAAAAAATCTTACAAAATATTAATAGACAGAATCACTTTGAATGATTTAATTAAGATATAAGGATTAGGGGGTAGTGTTATTACGGAAAGAACATATTAATAACACTTGGATTCATTTTATACCTATATACTTACTGACATTATTTTGCACTTATTTTCATGAGATTGCATGAACTGTACCCACAAGAGAAAAGATAAGTGATAAGTACCTGTTACTTGGAGTAATATAAAGATAAGCAATCAAACAAATTTTGATATCCGGTATCAAAGAGAAACTAGAGAAAGTATATTTTAAAGAAAAAAAAGCAAAGTAACTACAGTAAACCGTAGAATTTGAAAAAAAAAAACAAATTCAATAATATAAAGCTCTCAGATTTTAAAAAGTAACAGAAATGATTTACTCTTATATGTATAGTTAGTAAAAAAGTAGTAATCAAACAATGTATAAATAAATACATTTGTTAATTCATTCCTTAGATATAATTAATATAGTTTTTAACATATTTTTAATGAAAACAATAAATGTTTTTGATATTTTAAACCACACGAATTTGTGGAACGCTACTGTTCTGAATTATATAATTAGGTAGATAAAATAAAGAGTAGCATCTTTTATTGTACCTAAAGATAAAACATTTTAGCCTAAAGAGATTACACGTTAGATACAAATACGTACTTTAAATCTAATCCTACATTACCGGTAACTTCACTAAAATAAAGTCGTTTGGTATAATTTTATTAGAACTGAGATCTAACTTTTTTAACTTTGCTACTTAAAAAAAAGCTTTTTCCCTATTCGAAAAGCTCACCAGTTATGACATTATTCAAAATTTGATATAAAACAAAGCGCACGTCAATGCGAGTAAAGAAATTTTTAATTCACGCCATCTACCAACGAATAGCAATACTACTTTTAATCATAGTATAAATTTCCAAACCAAATACTGAATAAACTTCCAATGAAGACGTTTAAATTTTTAACATATACTTAAAATGTCGAAAAATAAGCTCCAACAAACCGTTGGATAGCGAAACAGATAGGAAAAAAGTAAAAACAACGGTTTTAAAAAAGCGAAGCATGTGCGTCTAATTTTATTCCCCTGTTCAGTGGTTATGAAATATATGCTAATGTATGCGCGGGCTACGCGTGTGAGCCAACGTGTGCTGTGGATCGGCCAGGACGCGCGGTGGGACCGCCAGTGACAATTGAATTCATAAAATATGGATTGGTGAAATTATAAATACCTTGTGAAATTTGATTGATTCTTTTATTTGGGTTTGCGTACTTAGTGAAAACCAAATTTTCTATTGTTTATTCCAACATTCGGATTCGTTTCATGTATGGCAGCAAGTATACCTAGTAGAAATGTAAACTAATAAAAATTACAAAATAAAACTAAAATTAAGTTTTTACCTATTATTCTAATACATCAATTCGTTCACCAAAGCTCAGCTAATATAAATTACTAATGTAGGTATCCATTCGACTGTAGAATATCAAATCAAGTTAGCCAATTTATGGAGACTAGCAGCCGGATGAACAACGATACCTATAATCTGAGAAGTTTTATATATCCTTAAATATTAAAATTCGAAAAGAAGATTACCTTAGTAGATCAAATACCTATTGTAATAGAATAAAGTAACATAAAGTTGTCAGATTTTGTTACCTACGTGACACAAGTTAGAAAAGACAAACCAAATACATGTAAAAGAACTTCAAGCTTTTATAATTTTCCGATAGTACACATACACATTCCAAAAAGCTTCTAGCTCGTTTACCAACCAATAAAGAAGCACTAATAAACAATATCGGTGAAACACATTTCATAACACACAACCACAACGATTTAGAACAAAGGAGAAAGAATTTCAAACAAAAGTGTGTGATTGCACAGTAAACGGTTAAGTATTCTTAATCTACGGTTATGGGCATCCAGTTTAGTCGTACTCGTTCTGAATATAAAGCAGAAGTTTTTGGTCCGTTATTATAGACACGGTTCGGTGGACGACTCTTGTCGGTCTAAGAACAGCTGACTTGGATTTTGGTAGGTGGGAATTGATCCTTATCTGGTATATTCCTTAGTCTATCGGTGTGAACGACGCGTGGGATATTATAGTCGCCAATAACATGTGTGTTAGGTATATAGTGTTAAGGACATTATGTTTTAACTTGCGGTATTTACTTGGTTAATATTGTCAATGGTCATGACCATTTTCTTTAAAATATAATTTCATACCAAGATTACCAAATAAAGAGGCCATTACTTCAGTTCCAAATATTAAACCTGTACATATAGGTACCTGTTTAGGTTACCTTCTTTTATCTGAAATTTAATGTACACTTAAGATCCCCTTATACTATAACCACTTCTTTGCTACTCAAAGGTTTGCTGGGAGAGAACTCATATTGAGTTAAGCTCGCCTTTGTACATATTTCTGATAGATATTTTTTTGTATACCTATGACCCTCTGTACTGATTTTGTGCAATAAAGAATTTAATTAAATTAAAGGCACGTAATAGGGAGTGAGCCTACTGCCGTATTACGGGCACTATTGTTAGGAGGCCTAACCATATATAAATTAGAACCATATCTCTTCCGTCAGATTTTTTTCTTTATGACTGCAGCACCAGTTTAACCACCATTGATTCATTTTTCAAATAAGCCCTTCTACAGACTTCTCTAAATGCAAGTCAACCATTTACTCTAATTTTTTATTTTGGTTGCCATTCCTGCAATCACTATCTAGGTGATACTATTCAGTTTATTGCACATGCAGTTCAGAAAACGTTCTATGTTCTGCTAGTGTCACACTTCTTATTACAACAATACAAATATAAATACTCTTAAAGTGAAGTCGTGTTTTTTGTCGAAACAGTAAAGATGTTTAAACTGTTCTCATATTCACCACGTAATTCCATGACCTCTTCCCTTATTAATTTACATATTACCACATTATTATCAATTACTTAATCTTATACTTTCTACTATTTCACAACATAATATGTCTAATTTGGTCCGGTATGCGTGATATAACTCAAATATATAAAGTACACGGACCTTTAAGAATAATTCCTAATCAGATAAGATGAATGATTTACTTTACGACCGAACGTCATAATTAATATTCACTTTTGGAGTTAAGTAATATGAAAAACTCACTCCCATACCTACTATATACATAGTTAGATTATAAATTATATCAATGAGTAAAGTAAACAATAGTGATTCTCCTGTTTCTACATGGATTTGGAAAATATGTTGTCAATAATTTTTTTTTGTACAACTTAGATGGCAGACAAACACCCGGCCCACCTAATGGAAAGTGGTTACCGTGATCTATGAACGTGTGTAACACCAGGGGAATCACACCCGTGCTGCCGACGCTGTGAGAACAGAGATTTTCTGCGTCGTCAGTGCAGACCACAAAATCAGGACAAGCCTTTGGTCTTCCCACTGATAGCAAAAAACCTCTCCAGTGAGCTCTGGCTACCCTACTCATCGCCGGGAACACAACACGAGGTTATTATAGCTGTGGCATTCTGTAGGATGGTGGTACTCCCCCAGTTGGACTGCTCAATTGGGACAGAAATACCGTCATGTAATTATAAATATAGCATCATAATATGTGATTATTAAAAAAAACCATTAATTTGGGGCAATAAAAAATAAAATATTTTACAACATTATATCTATATCATTGGCGAGTCACATCAATACAAAATGTACTGTAAGTAGGGCACTGTACATTTTAGTTAACTCATTACTGTATGTACTTTACATAATATACCTATAGAATATAGCAATTTCAAATACGATCAGAAAATACTTAATTCTCATCTTCTTATAGTCATTACGGACCTTGATGTACCAGGATCGTAGCAAGTGGAAAGATGTGGTTTCCATCTTTCAAGTCAATTTTTTTTTTTTTATATAGGACACGCCAACTTGACCTCACCTCGCCTGATGGTAAGCTAAAGGCAAAGTCTCAGGAAAGAGGGTCACCATCACAGACACTAAGTGCTACAATGGTGGCACTCAGCTTGGCGGCCTCATCAGATGCTTTTTCACGCCCCGCTTAAAGGCCCCGGGACTGTAGGAAGAAGGAAACACGTGTGCTGGTAATGAATTCCAGGTCTTGGTGGTGCGGCAAAGAAAAGAGTCTCCGAACCGCTTGGTTCTTGCTCGTATATTCTGCACAGTGTGAGGGTGACATCTAAGGCCTGCACGTGTTGTCCTATGTAGGAAAGGAGATGGTGGGATTAGTTGGAAGAGTAGTAAAATACAGCCAAGGAAGCAATATCTCTACGCATCTGCAAAGGCTCGAGGGTGTTCGTGACCTCAGGGTTCCCAATAATTCGGACCGCGCGTCGCTGCAACCTGTCGAGAGCATCTAGTAGGTATTTCGCGGAGCCATCCCAGAGATGCGAGCAGTATTCCACGCAGGAGCGAATTTGTGTCTTATAGAGAAGACACCGCTGCTCCGGCGTGAAAAAACGTCTCACTTTGTTTAGGAGTCCGAGTTTCTGCGAGGCTGTTTTGATGATGCTCTCGATGTAATTTCTGTTATTCAGTTTGCAGCGAATACAATTTGTGTTTCTTCGGCAATTTATTTCATTAATGTGACGTAACTAGTTTCGTAAGTTCTTTTCCACGGTATTATCTTGACCTTATTGAACCTGAAATTGAGTTTTCTATTTAATTATATAACTTTCATTTTCTGCATGTTAAGTAAGAGACGTCAGTTAATTCATTAAATAAAATAATGATTGCATAAAAATAATATTATACAACTAGAATTTGCATCAATTTGAATAGATATATCTTATTTTTACTTTATTTTTATCACACAAGCGTCTGCTTTCGATACAACGTTAATTATTTAAAAACTCTGCTCAAACTTCAGAATTGAGTGGCGGGCGGCCATTTTTCTAATTTCACGAATATATTAAAGTAATTTTTTTAAAACTTTCTGTTTGTCCGTCCCTCGGCCTGGTCCATTTTTAATTTTCCCATTTATTAATTTCCATCTTGACGCTTTGGTAATATATTCGGGGCCTCAAATTGAAAAGTTGCCGTTGGTGGGCGATTTGATTCACGTACTTTTGATTTGAATAATGGCAAAAATAATTAAAATATCTAACGTGTTTCATCTGCACCTTTCCTTAAAATAAATTGTATCATAGCTGTGATTTAATTTGGAAGCATAGACAGGAGCATGATTTAATTTGGATGCATAGATAAGTATTACTATTACCATCTAATATCTACGTTTTAATATTGCTAGGTCTATGCATGTTCTGTGCATGATGCTGTGACAATCTGTTGAGGCTCGCTAAAATATATTGTATTTCTTATGGCTGGAAATAGAGTGAATGGGGCACTACACAACTTTATGAGCAGCCGGAAAGTGTCCGAAAAGGCACGACTGGCTGTACATGGAGG
The DNA here is from genome assembly GCA_963662185.1 of Eilema griseolum. Taxonomy (NCBI): domain Eukaryota; kingdom Metazoa; phylum Arthropoda; class Insecta; order Lepidoptera; family Erebidae; genus Eilema; species Eilema griseolum. The sequence goes on along the minus strand of OY759237.1, from coordinate 28,184,179 downwards.
AGTATTGGTGCCGACTCTTATGTATGGTAGTGAAAGTTGGGTGTGGCAGAAAAAGCATCAGAGTAGAGTGAATGCAGTAGAAATGCGTGCGTTGCGAAGTATGTGTGACTTGACCTTGAAAGATAGAGTGAGAAATAGCGTGATAAGAGATCGATGTGGAGTGATAGAAGATGTAGTGATGAGAATTGAGAGAGGAATGTTGAGATGGTTTGGTCATGTTGAGAGAATGAATGAAAGAAGACTAACAAAACAGGTGTATGAGGCGAGTGTGGATGGTACCGTCGGAAGGGGAAGACCTAGGCGCACATACCTGGACCAAATCGGGGAAGTTTTAGAAAAGGGGCAGATCAGGAGTACTCTAAACCGACGAGCATGCATGAAGAATGTAATGAGAGTGAATGAAGCGAGAGTAGTATGTCAGGATCGTAGTAAATGGAGATCCGTGATCTCTGCCTACCCCTATGGGAGACAGGCGTGATTTTATGTATGTATGTATGTCCTCTGTAACCGTGTTTTCTTTCTGTTTTCTAATAATAACACTAAATAACTTAATTCTTAGAAATAACTACTAATAATGATTTTTACGTTCTTCAAAATGGCTTGTTATCAAAACATAAATATAAACACGACAGTCTGAAAGTAATTAATGCATAATAAATCCTTTACAATCTGTGGGCAACAAATTAAAGTGCATTACTACCTTAGTTCGTCTACTTGCTGAGAGAGGGCGCTGTTAATTTACATATCAAACTGGCAATTAGCATAACTCGGTGCCGCCAAATGTAAGCTTTTTTGTTAAATCCTCTTAATTTGTTTCTGGGTTGCAGTTTAAAGGCTTCAAATTTACATTCATTGGTTTAGAAACCTTTTCGCCGAGTCAATTTTAAGTTTTCTTTTATCTGACGTTAAAACAAAGTAAGATATCATGGATACGCAAAGTAGGTATACTATGCTTTGAACTTAATCTGTGCTGATGAAATAATAAAGTTAATCGTATTCAAAAATATGTTTATCAAATTCCTTGATATTCTTGAAAATTTGTAAAAAGTAAAAAGGATTAAACAACGTTTTTAAGCAGCTGAGGCTTGCGCATTTTAATATTGTAATACTACTTAGTATTAAATTAAAAACAATATATTTATCTAAATACGTGTCCGAATGAATTGTTACTCTCTTACCTTTTGTAAAAAGTACTTGTATTCAGGGTATTCTCATTTTATTGGCAATACCACACAGAATCTTAAATTTCTTCCCCACTTACCAAGTACCTAACAAAATGCAAATCGTAAGACATTAGAGTGTAAAAGATAAGAAATAGGATTAATAGCGCGTTACGTCCCACCCGTGTTCTTAGACTGTAATTAAGGGTTAATTATGTGATTGAGGGTAGAAATTGACACCAATTTCAGTATTGCATTAAAATCTAATCATGCAAGATGCAAATATTTTTGAAATGAATAGTTTAAAGGCGTTTAGTGTAAAGTATAAACTCATATCATAATATTTTATTTCTTTTCTTTTTTTAAAGTATATTCGAACCGACTAATATTCCCTTTAACCCCTCCAGCTAAGCTAAATTGCTTGTGTCAGGAGTGGGTTTACGACGGTAATGTAATAAACTAGCAAACAAAAGAAGAGAATCGTTGGTACTTCCATATTTTTCTTCTTGTAAGTATTCAAGGATTAAAATAATAATAGCTGTTGATCTGTTGGAAATAAAGTGTCATTTACTGTTGAACTATCAGTTTTACTCAATATAAGTTATTGGGTGGGGCATCTGGGCTCAGTCTAGGTACTTACATTCAAAACAACAATACACTTGTAGGAAAAAATAATAAATTTTCTTTGAGTACCATAAATACAGAGCAATGTTTCACAAACAAATACAGCGTTTTTATTTCACCATAACGAAATCCATGTAAATAAGAGCCGAACCCTTTCGGATGCACCACGCACATACCGAATAAACAAGTCATTCCCTCGACGAGTTTTATCAATAAATGGCCACAGGAAAATTGATAAAATAAAAAGAATAAGGTAATAACAATAAAATATAACGGTTCGTATAAATTTCCTTTTATTTTCTTTTCTGGCCGGTGTCCAGGGAAGAGACGGGGTGCATACATAACGCACAGGGGAACGGTGCTTCTCTCTAATTTGGAAACAAGACGGATTGGGTCGTGGACTCGCGTCCGGTCAAGTAATTTATCAAGTATCGACTCTTATTGTTGCGGTTTGTGTTTATCGTGGCTATTTGCGGTATTACAGGGGATGTTTGGATGTTTTTAGTTACGTATGCGCATATTTTATGTAAATGAGAATAAGTGATTTACCGCAAGAATGATTTTGACTTAGGTGAGACTGAAGTGCACAATCTTTCGTTTGGATTTTCAATATCTATAAAATAAGAAATACTCTCAAGTATTTTTCTCTATTACAACTCCATAGCACACTAGCTGACCAAATTATTGATAGGTAAATCTCTGCACTCCAAATATACTTAAGACATATTATAACGATAATCAAACACTATCTGTCAGGACTTCTCAGTTTTAATTCAACTTCGTTACAGTTTGTCATACTTCCACCTTACTCTTGAAGTACTCATTATATTTCTTCTATATCACTTAGGCGCATTGAGGAAAAATTACTGTTATATTTACATAGTTATAGTATGTACATATGGGTACTCATGCCGATACCCTACAGTCTACAGTATCCAATACAGCGTAGCATCAAGCAATATATTTACAAAGAACTTTTCCTGTCCAAGTGACTATTTATATAAAATACGCCATTACCATTTAAAAGTGAACCGATTTTCGATCTTCAAAAGGACGTGTACAAATTTTATAGCCATTCGCAGTGCCCAACGATCCAAGCGTATCTATTGACGTGTAAATATTTTTGTTTTTTATTTATGACCACCCCGTGTGTCCGAGTCTTCTAGTGTTTACTCTGGCAACATCCCCTCCGTTTGTCAAAGAAACTGAAACGTTAACGCATGAACAGTAATGATGTTTTACTATTTACATTTTTATAGGATATGGAGGGTTGCTTTTGATAGGCAGCACCGAAAATATGTCCGTTTAAAATGAGCAGTTATTCAGACGGAAGCGGCTGTGAAGTCGTTTACATAATGTAATATAAGAGTTGTAGAATTATTAGTAACAAGTTTACTAGTTTGTACAGAGAAACAATTAAAAATCTGTTGCCATGATTAACACGTTTTTACTCGTACATATGATTTTATCAAACTTAGATTTTCAAACTTTGATTAGATAAGCTTTTATTGCGATTGATATGTTGGTTTGTAACTTAAATGAAATCTAAAAAAACTTCACGCATCGTTTCCAGATGACATTAATGTTAAAATAGTGGCCCTTTAAGGCTTCAATAGATGACTTCTCATAGCCCGCGTAAAGAACAAAATGGTCAAATATATTGTTATCTTCGCCCTTGCATTAATTCTGGTCGCATCCAAAGCTTTAACTGCGTGTCTTGCTAAATATTGGCTCATCCATGAACTGCCATCTATCTACACAACCCGTTGGCGATGTCGAGGAATTGCAGTTAGACCAATTCTTGAACCACCCATAACGACTGTCATAGATAAAATTTTAATTAGTTAACATTCGAACATGTTAACTAATTAAAATTTTGCCGAAACAGGTACACGCAAATATCAATATAAACATACCTCATATAAATCAATTAGTTTTGTAGTAGACCACTTTTATAAACATAGGCACAATTCAATCATTAAACATTCAACTGGCTTACCACAAATGTAAATAAAGACGTGAAACATTTTGCCAAAACCATCCGTTCTTATCAGGCCATTTTCTCAGTTAATCTAAGAAATTCTCGTGTTGCCAAAATTTTCTTTAAGAAAAGCGCCCGAATAATTCTCCTTGCGCTCATTACCGCGGGTCATCAGTATACATAATAAATGAGTAAAGCTCCATCTAGCGGAGAAAGGCAGAACTGAATAATGGTTTAGTCAAATGTGGAGATTGATTGCTCGGGCCTGTGACGAATGGCCGTGGAGTTTGATTCCGATGTTTTTGTTTCGTATTGTTATTTGATAATATACTGATCGGGATTAAAATCTGCGGGCCTGCAGTGAATTCTCCGTAACTTGGTGTTTTGGCTCAGTGTATATTTATTATAATTTTATTTTCGTTAACTGTTTTTTATCAAGAACTGAATTTCAATGATGAATATAAACATTGTCAATTCAATTTAAATTGCTTCAGAACGTTTTACTTAAAAAATGATTTTACTGGTGACTGGCTAGGTTATTTATTTATTTTTATTAAATTAGCGCGCGAAGTTTGTTCAACAACCTTGTGACGTCAAGATGTTTAAAGTATACCTACATCCTATAGAATCAAAGAATCAATTTCATTTATTCAGTTTAGGCACACAAAGAGCACACATGAACGTCAAAATTTTACAATTATGTATGTCAAGAAATAAAATAAAAATATTAAATAATGTAAAAATAAACCATTGGAAAATGATTCTTTCGCTGGTTCGGTAGATTAGTTCTACTGAGAAGATACCAGCAAGAAACTTAGCGAACTACATTAGAACTAGATTATTTTTCTTTTTTAAATTTGCTTTACTTTACAATTTATTTTGTGCGAGCAAGCAAGAGACTTATGTTGACCACGCATTAACATCATTGAAGTACTCATCCACTTTATAGTAACCTTTACTCATTAAGGTTATACCATCACCATCATACGAAGATCCCGTTAATCCCCTAAAACATAATTTATAACTGAAATATTGTATCTTAGCGCTGAAAACAGTCCAAACATCCTGCAGACATAATTAAATAGGCACTATATTTACCATAACGATGACATAACCAAGAACATTACTTCTGTACCACCCTTAAACATACCATACACAACTCCCATATTAAACTTTCAACCTTGTTCTTATGTCATAAGCAATAGAGTTCAAATTTAACTGACAAGTAGTTTATCAATTGCACAATTTAATGTTGTGCGTATATTCGTAAGGGAACAATAAGTAACAGACGCACTAGATGGCGTTACTGTCGCGCTCGTCGATTTATCATCGGAGTTAGTTATGACAAGTGGCCTGTCGACTGCAGACGCTGAGAAGATGCTTTTTACTCGGCAACTATGTAAAGAGCAAGGTGGAGGGAATTTTGGAGGAGATATTGTTTGGGAAGGTTTATTACAAGACGTACCTAGTGTTCTCGCCTGTTATTTATTCCGTACATGTACTGTAATTTATTGGTGTACATTAAAGATTTGTCTTATCTTATCTTAAAATATACATACATACATACATATAATCACGCCTTTATCCCCGGAGGGTTAGGCAAAAGTGAATTAACACCCACATTTCACCAATGATTGAATTCGGTCCCACGTAATAGGGGGTGAGCCTATTGCCATCTTCCGGGCGCTATTGTTAACTCAAGCCATACATCTCAGCCTGAGCCTGGGCTGTATACCTAGTCTAGCCATAAATATTGTTACGAAGAAAAAACTTTTTTTTTTTATTGCAAATAATATTTATTACTTTTACAGTGTGTTAGTTTAATATAAAACAAACAATATCCATAAATATAAAACAATTTAAAATATAAAAAGCTTATTCGAAGTGGACTCCATTGGCTGCAACACAGTCCTTTAAACGTTGAGGCCAGTTATCAATAGAAGCACGCACTCTTTCCATGGGAAAATTCTTCACTGCCAATCGTATGGATTGTTTTAGGGACTCCAAATTATCATGGCGTTTAGAGCAAGCCATACTCTCTAAAGCTGACCATAAATGATAATCCAGCTGATTAAGATCGGGACTAGACGATGGCCAGTCTTCAGCTCTGATGAAGTCCGAAACGTTCACTTCCAACCAAGACTGCGTGGACCGAGCTTTATGACCCGGCGCTGAGTTTTGTTGGAAGGACCATACTTGGTTATTGAACATGGTGTTGTTAAAGGGTTTAACTACCTTCTCAAGAATGGTATCTTGATACACTTGTGCCGATGTTTTGATACCTTTTTCACAAAAATATGGCTCAGTCACTCCTTCATAGCTAACACCCCACCAAACCATCACTGAAGTCGGATAATGCCCACGTTGCACTCTGTCGACTAATTGGGAAGCTTCCTTAGAGCTTTGAGCATAAATACGGTCATTTTGTTTGTTAAAATGTTGCTCAATTGTAAAGATTTTCTCATCCGTAAACTATTTTTTTCTGTGACCTCCCTTTGCGTACCGCTTCAGCAGTTGCTTCGATTTTACCACCCTATTCTTTTATAAATTATCGGTTAAAAAATGACCAGTGCATCTCTTATAGGCTGCAAGTCCTAAGTCATCTTTTAAAATGCGCGACATGATTCTGGGTGCTATCTTTATCTCCTGAGATAAAATCTTTTGCTTTCGGACAGGATTTCTTCGAATTCTTTCCCTTACTGCTTTGACCACCTTTTTCGTACGAACACTACGTGGACGGCCAGATCTTTTTCGGTCACAAACAGAGGAGGTCTCATTGTACCTATTAATAGCCCGGTACACAAACATTTGACTAATACCAAGCGTATGGAGAGTTTTAAAAATTACATTCGGCTCCATACCATTGTGTAATGCAATCACAGCGATTCGGTTTTCTTTATCACCCCACTCCATTTTAATATAGCAAAATATTGTACAATGTATTGACACCAAAATTAGAAAACACAATGAACAATCGTATAAAAATGACAGATTCCAAATTCAAATCTTTCTTATTTTAATTGTAACAGTATTTATGGCCAGACTAAGTATATCTATCTGATGTTAAACTGCCCTATCCCTAAGTCACCTTGTACGACACCGCATGTGAAGAGATGGGGTGGTCCAAGTCCGACATACATTGACGACTGTCATTACCGTCAGAATACGTGTCACTCCCCCTGTTCTTTTCCAATGATACATGAGCATGAGATTGATACATAAGCTAGCATCATCATCAGAACAGTAATCTTGGTTGCATTGGCCTCCTACTCTTCCTATGGAAATATCGTTTATCTTGGCGTTTATAAAAGTGACTGGTGGTATTTAGCACAGGGATGGTTAAAGTTTAGAATGGGCATATAGCCTTTTATCCTGTTCGTTTCTGTTGGCTTGCAGGAAATGGATCTGCATTTTACTCAGTCGCAGAGTAGGAGGAGTCGGAGTCCAGGGCTATCTTCCGACTTTTACTCTTTCATTATCACTCCATCCACAATAGTGGGATCATTTGCATACCATCAAAACATAGCAGCCAAAATGTTGAGTGAAATTTCCAAGACGCTTCCACAAATGTTTTAGTTAAAAATTTACTTAAAATTTAAATTATTATATTTCCTTCAAAGCCTTGCTTCGAACATCCCAGAACTCGCCACAGACTATGCTAATGAGCAGAGGGCGCGTTTTTGCTACTTTCATCCCCTGTATAGTGTGTACAGGGTGCTCCCTATTTGAATAAAGCTCACTGTTCACTTCTGAGTGAGTCTCGGCCACGCACTAAGCTTGTTTTCGTAGTTCAGAAGGATTGATGGCTTACATAGTGGTGTTTATTCCAAATGTAACTACAAAAGATATAAAAAGAAAGAAAGAAATCTTTATTTCAACTTACTGCAGTACACAACATTTGACTAATTACAGTACTTATACCTATATAAAATATACAATTAAAACCTGAAACTTTTTTTTGTGACGGCAACACTGACCACCTTTTACTTCCCTGTCTCAGCTATTGATATAATCTATATAGGTATGACATCATACTAACTAATCTAAAAAATTAGGTGTACTTAAATAAACTATACAATTTACAATAACAAACAAATGCAGTGCAGTGACCAGATTCGTGTAAAAAAAAATTGTTAATACGTTAGTGACAGTGCAGTGTTGCGAAGTAATATCAATTATATTATGCGCTGCTCAGCTTAGTGCTGTGAGGTAGTGTTAATTGAGGAACGAGCCTGCCTACACCCAGTGCTGATTTTCGTTCGCAGTCATTGGCAATATATGTGCGTGTTTTCTGACCAAGTAGCAAACTAAAAACACAGTTAACAGATTCTTCTCTCCATGTGCCAATCCCGATGCAGCCAAAGCTTCCACTTTGGAGACTGAGATACGCTCAGCTCTTTACCATTTCCAAAATTTTGTTAATGTAACCTTTTGAATTTATGTAGCCCTTTTTCCACCTGCTAGTTGAACCTACAACCCTGAGATCTGACTCAGCGCCAATACAGCATGTGTACCAGTATACAGGTGAGGATGACTTGGCCCCCATTCTTATGTAACCAGATAACCCGTGTCCTAATCGTTGCCAGGATTAACAGAGGTAATCTTAGTTAATATACAAAAGAAAGCTAGTAATTTTTACTAAAGTAATCTACATTAAACATCCCATTTTCTGGTATCTGCAAAACCAGTGAGTTTTCTTCCAAAACGATAAATAATTCTGCAGAAAAGAGGCTGAGAAAAAAAGTCAATTGTTACTGCAGCAATTTCAAACAGTGCTGGCTTAAAATAAACGTCTTTCGGTCGGTTGGTGTGCGCGGGCGGCAGCGGCGGCGGCGATGGAGGCTGTGTAATGAAACACGCGGTTTGTATGAATAGTCATGACACTTAACTCCAACTTACGGAACAGCATGGAGCTGGAACACTACTCGCTAGATAAAGAAGTTGGTAAGTGGCATTTTTGAAATGGAGATTTTTCTTATACATGTAAATTGCTACTGGAGATGGGAGAAGTGTGTTTGTTGTTGCAAGTTAAGCTTAAGTTTTTGTTCTACTTAGCAATAATATAATTTATTGTCATTATTATTTGTAAAAAAACATCGCTCGCAAAGAGAATAATTATTTCAAAACAGTATATTTTATAAAGTATTTTGTAATTTGCGGTATGGCAACTCTAGAAACATTCAATTAAGATAGGAAAATTTTTGAATCATTTCAGGCGGGATTTGAACATTACAAAATACATTCAATTTCTATGCCGACCCGCCTCTTTGTCGTAGCTCTAATGATAGATACATGGAAAAGCATACATCCAAAACAGCAATATCTCATTTATTTCTTATTTAGTACAGCTGTTCCTACACATGTTTCCGCAAATAAAATTATCTTTATCCTTATCTTTATCTTACCTAATTTAACCCTACAATTTAAGTCACCGCGTGGTCCTTGCTGTGCAAAAACAACCATACATTTATAACCATTTTTTTATCACTTAGGTAGCAGACAAACACACGGTCCACCTGATAGGAAGTGGTTACAGTAGCCTATGGAAATGCAACACCAGGGGTATTACACTCGCGCTGCCGACCCTATTTACTAAATAAAATACTTAATAAGATAATATAACACAATTTCATTTCAATGCGTATATTTCACGTAAACTTTCACAATGACTTGTATGTTTAATAATATCAACTACAGATTGTCAGTTACCGCGTGTTTCCCAACCCTCCCCTGCTCATTGAGATGCGGTGACCTCTCGAAATCACGGTCCACCCACATTATCATCCCACTTTTATATCGAGCCGTTAATGTAATTGCCCAACTCGATACGGGGTCCAACAGACCCTACACTTAATTAATTTTATACTCTTCTGCTATGTGTTTAATGATATAGAACAAGATGACATTACTTGTAGTTAATTTCGGTAGTGGTGCGGTTGTAAAAGTGATGAAGGGCTGACTATGTGTAGTGGGTAGGTTGACAAGTCGTTGTTTGTAGATTGTGACTGTTGGGAGTAATTGGTTTCGATTTGAACATGTTGTTGTAAAGCAGTTCGGTACTAAATAATCTAAAAAAATATATAAACAGGTGTCGATTTAAAACCGACTTTTAGTTTACCTGTAACATCTACGAAATTAGAAAGATAAATTAGATAAATATGTGGTGAACAATCAAACTAATGGAGGTACACTTTTACAACATTCAAAAGATTCAATGAAAACTCTCCAGTGAGCTCTGGCTACCCTACTCACTGGTGGTAACACAACGAGAGGTTATTATATCTGTGGTATTCTGTAGGGTGGAGGTACATCATCAGTCGGACTGCTCAATTGGGATAATGTTAAATACTTAATGTTAAATATCAGCGTAACATTGTACCGTACACGATCTTGTTCTTTATTTATAACATAACATAAACTCACGCCTTTATCCCCGAAGGTAGATGTGCTAGCACCCACATTTCGCCAGTTTATGTTTAGGTCCCAATGAAATAGGTGGCGAGCCTATTGGCATTAACCGGGCACTTATAAACCTGCGATAAATACACACATAACTTCGAAAAGCATCGAACAGTCATTAGGCTAACGCGGCATTAATTATTTATACATCGACGAATTAATTTCGTTACTTCTGGATATAACAAAACTGAGTAATTAATGTAATTATTTTTGGGCTTGTTTAATAGATACAATACCCTCTTGTACAATAAAGATTATCTCGCCCTTTTATTTTTTCTATCTTAATAGATTTTGAATAGATAGCATAAAAAAGAAATCTCATTCAAAAGATTATCTTATCTCATCTTATCTTTTTTTCTGTTGAGTCGATGGTATGTCAGTTATAGCAGTATGCTGCCACTCACAGGCGCTCATAAGTTCCCCAGTGCATATGTATATGGACAAGCAACATACCTTAGTTAGATTTGAAGTAAATTTACTCTTTTATTTCTATCCTGCCTACGTATTCGTTAACACGTTATACTACTTCAGATAAAACTGTAATATTCAGTAGGTAACAGACGGTAACGCGTTTAAAACTAAACGAAAAATATGATGCAGAAAGAAATACAAAAATAACACATTAGCCAACGATAGACTCTGCAGCTACCTGAGACTGAAGACTAGTTTTAAACTTGCTCGCTGTATATAATGGATAGCTTCTACCTTTACGTAAAGAGAAAAGTTATATCTTGCAGTTTCTCACAGGGCTGCCAAGTCTGGAGTTTTAAATGTAAATAACTTATATATACGTTTGCTGGGAAAAAAATCAATATTGAGTTAAGCTCGCCTTTGTACACCAAGATGTATTTGTGATTACCTGTTGATGTATTATTTTCTTGTGTACAATAAAGAATTAAAGAACTTAACAAGACTAGGAGAACCATTATTATAATGAAAAATGAGAAGGAAACTTAGGATGTATGGAGACCTAACAAGAAATCCAGGGCCCAAGAGCTCCCTTGAGCCTCTGGCGCAAACTTTCCTAATTTATTGGGATCAATAGTTTATCGTAAAACCATAAGAAAATGCGAGGGAAAGCAGACCTCGGGTTCTTACGTACAAGTAATGCAGACCTTGAGAAGACCTGAAGACCTTGTGGTCAATTTTGAACATTTCACTTACATTAACTCCAAAAAAAAATTTTTGCAGAAGGCGAACTAGCACTTAATTAAGTACTTGGTTTTAATTTCTTTAACACGTCGGTGCCACCCTTACAGAACATACTGCGATACTACATAGCTGACATCACTAGTAAATAAGAATCTGGCCGCACCGTCCTTGGCTCGCTGCTCCATCTCCCCGCGGTTTAAGGAGCTTGACACTGTCAAATAATGAAGTTTGCCTCTTTTGTGTGTTAAGAATAGGAAGAATATTGAAACGTAGTTGACTAAGTACAGTACAGAATCAATAAATCATTATTATTATTTCAGCAGTACGCTTTTTTCCATTAGACAGCAAAGAAGCAGTCTACCCATTTAAGGATAAATGCTTACCATGGCTACATGTACGCTATAAGTACCAAAAGTATCATCTCACATCTCAAAAATGCTTAAGAGTAGATTAATCTCATGATAGGCTGAGTCGCTCTCATGATTCTCTGGTAATAAAAATATGATTTGAATTCTACTACGAAAGTAACAAAAATGTCAGCTAACTTTAAATAATTTTATAAGTACCTACATACGGAAAATATGATTATTGATCATTCTCTGTTCTCATCGAGTCGATAGCTTCTTGTTTGATTTTAGCAACCCAGCCACAGTGACTTAGATTGATCAGTGCACTGAAAAGTTGTAGATAATGCTTATCAAAAGAAAGCAAGCGTTACCGTTTCACAAGTAGGTACTCTCCCACATAATAACCAAAGGCGCATTGAAATAATCCTGACTCAACACTCCTGAGATGACCGTGCCTTAAGACGCGGGCGGTGACTGTACCCGACACCTCCCTCTTCCCCCAAAATGTTGTAAAAGAAGGAATCCTCCCTCTTCCACCCCATCCCCCCAAGAACACTCGAGATAGCGATTGTTCATGTATGAATTCACCACATTACAAGTCAAGTAGGATAAAAACCGAGCGCCTTTGAGAAATATACCCAGCATTGAGTGATATTCTTTGCTCTTAAGTGGGCCGCTTTTATTTCTTTCGTTTTGGATTGGAAAACAAACGGACAGATGTTTTGTAAGATAACTTTGTTGGTAGGTACTGTGTGTAGAACGTCATTATGTGTTAATCACTGATCGATGATAAGGAGCAAGCTACTGGGAGTTAGTCTGTGCAGTCTAGTGCGGAATCACTGAAAAATAAAGTCACGATATGTAACGGAGGATATTAGAATGAAATTGACTGGATTTACGTTCATATTGAAGAAAACTGCATTTATCATTCTAAGAAACATAAGGGAGCCATTTTGTTTTTCAAGTGAAGCTACACAGCTTAATATATAAGGCATAGATAAACTAGACAAGAATAGTGATAAATTAAGAATAGAAATGACTGTTAATACTGTTGATTGATGGCGCTTGGTGGAACTTGCTACCCCATATTGAATAAGGCACTTTATTTTTAAATACTTGCAACGTGGTTCCCGGCAGAGTAGAATTTGGACCACCGCATGCGGTGTCGTACAAGGAGACTTAGGGATAGTTAAAAATCAGACAGAAATATATAGCCCAGGCTCACCCTCAGATGCATGGCTTGAGTCAACAATAGTGCCCAGAAGACGGCAATAGGCTCAATGATTGGTAACATGTGGGTGTTAACTCTGCCTAACCCTCCGGGGATTAAGGCGTGATTATATATATGTATGTATAATTAACTTTTTATAGTATATTAATTAGTTATTTAAGGGAAAATTGAATATTATTACTCCTAGGAAAAAACTCCCACATGTAAAATATTGTCAAATATTTAGAAATATAACTTTATAACCGGCAATATAAACCTTTGAGAATACCGTGAGGCGAAACCAGTCTAGTGAAAATAAAATATAGTGGAAAAGTCCAAAGAAAATACATGCTTTTTTTTACGTGCGCTAAATCCCCACGGATACCTCCCCACCGGAGCCGGTGGGAGAGGCTATGTTGGACTCGAACCGACTAAAACGCACGCCGCCTGTGGGTCGTTTTGGTTGCCGAAGGTGAGGTTGACAGGCATATCCCTCGCACCCCGGCCGACCCAGGGCCATCTCTCACGATCTGGCCCTCTCCTCGGGTGTGTGGGGACTACAGAGTCCCCAACTCGTTCCCGGGTGACAGGCGGCTCCACCTGTCACCCCCAGGCCGGCGCTCATGGGGGGCGGAGGTCGTTCATCGACCTCCGACGCCCGAGTTGCCTTCGTACGTGGGCAGCTTGGCTTGCGATCTCTCGTCGCCCCCGCTGCCGCTCCCGCCTCGCCTCCTCATTCACGAGCATTACTTGCTCGCAGAAGGAGGCGCCGGCCGCCCACGCATCCGCGCAACGGACCATCGCCGCGAGCAAGGTGGAGAGCGTGAGAACCCTCACTCCCAGGGCCGCCACAAGCTCCCGCCTCAGCGTCTCCCACGCCGGACACTCGGTGAGCGTGTGCGGCCCCGAGTCCTCGCTCGCGTCGCAGTGATGGCACTCGGACGTTGGCTCTTTCCAGAAAATACATACTTAGCTATCTACTTGATTTATTCACTATCATATATCTACTAATCAAATTATTATGATCTATATCACAATTGATTCATTGTATAAGTTTACCGTAAGATTCTCAGTGAAATAGGCCCCACAGCATGTGAAAAATTAAATTAGCAGTAATACTCCATGACCTCTATTTTCGCGCCTCTATTCAGTTTAAGATAATATTACAAACCCATAATATATAATGATATATTATGGGTTTGTAACATTATCTTAAACTGAGGACTTATTATTTTTATTCTATTGTTTAGAGACATTTCTAAACGTTTAATTGACGCTACCCGTGATCGGTTTATTCCTTGCGCAAAGGATTGGTATTGCCATTCAAAGTGGCAATGCCACCAGCTTTCTGGCCACCCTCCCGGTTGATATCGATGGGGAGGAATTCTTTGATGCCTAAACCAGCTGGATGGTATAGGTATATTCTGTATTGTTCTTATATTTTAATTTAGATAAATCCCATATACATAATATAAATAAAAAAACTAACTTTGAAAAAAAGAAATCAAAAAAAAAAATTATTTCATAATTTATACATCGAAATAGAGAGATTTAATGCATTTCTTTTTTATATTACTTCCTACACCATATTCGTATAATTTCTCATTCATGACACGAAATGCACAGAGTACCTTCCTTCGGATCTGCATGACTCCCTTCTTGACTTTGACCACAACATTCTATACCAGCCATATGCCAACAGGCAGCAACTAATACCAGCAGGGTTTCTTCACACCATCGTCAATAGAGGCCAGTTAAATTTCCATAAAAGTAAGCGAACGCCCTACCCGATGCTCCCTTTAATTCCATACAAAAGAGGTGCAATAAGGTTTTATGGCCGGCCCAGTTTATGTCTTCATATTCAGATTATGGGAATATGATGGTGTGAATGTATGGATTATGTAAAGGGCAATAAATGTTTTCGGGAAAAAATAAAGACTTGAAGTGAATACTGTTATATAACGTCGCAGGCTTTCACCAAATATATTGCAGATATTTTCTGAATAATCGCACAAAATAGATAATACTCGTAGTACTGACGTAATAATGGTAGATTTTCGTGTGTTTACATTTTATCTTCGGAAAATATGAACAGATATGAGAAATCAATTAAGATAAGAATTATTTTTTTATCGGTTCACTATCAATTCAAATCAAACCTGCGATTTTTCTCTTGTAGGGGGAATGCTCGGATGACTGAGCCACTGAACCTCGTCTGAAGCCGTCAAAATCTTCCTATTTATATACTCGTACGAACTGTTGGCACCAATGAAAGATGTATTAAAAATGAGTGTTTTAAATATTGTTTTTTGATTACTCCGCCCAAACAATTGAATAACATTTTTAAAGCTATCTTAATTGATTCGAATAGTTACCATACTAAATGCTTTTATAATTTCATTCAAGATATGAGAATGTTTGTACTGAAGAATATCATGTACCAAATCACATGTACCAAAATTTTATTGTAACAGAGTATAATGTAAAGTCACAAGTAAAAAAGGAATATATTTCACAGAACGTGCACTTGTTAGCTGTTTGGCTGTTTGTTACACTAGTAAGAAAACAAATATATCCTCCACCTGGTCGGCCATCACCGTAACTTATAAAGGTTCTCGTTTCAGCTACTCTGACTCTGCTACCACCATAAAGTAATGCTGAGACTAGAAACACAAAATTAATCTACATAAAATATCAATAACACAAACAAATACGACAAGTACACAACAAATCATCAAGGTATGTAAATAGCCTACATTCCCCTCGTCTTAACGAAGTAGCCCTGAACATGAATATGGAAACTGCTGAAGAAAAGAGAGGTGTTAATCTTAAAACTTTGAGGGATCCACCTTTTAATTAATACAATCAAAACAAACTGTGGCCCGCTCAACGGCTTAATTCACAGGGATGGACTTTACACAAAACTGCCGAATATTTTATTAACAATCAAGACCTGTTACAATCATTCATCTGTTAAGTAACCTTTATTTACTAGAAAAAGTTCAGTATATAAGAATAAATATCATTTACAAGTTTTAGATACGATTCGATATGGTCTCCAAGCCATGTTTAAATTTGGTCAATGACATCCTTGTGATGCTTCGTACAATGCTTAAGGAAGTTGAATTATGAATTTTCGTGTTTGTCAGCTGCGACTTTGTTGGTGGGATAAGAAGAGGGCTCAAACATGTTAAAGAATGAAAAAAAATTCAACGACTTCCTCCCAGCTGAAAATTGGTTACAGTACAGTTAAGTCAATGCTGTATTTTACCGCGGACCTGGCGCTGTCTTGCGGACCAATACGGTCGACGAGCAAAATTGTGGTCCTAACTTGGGACAAGCAATCAATGGTTTTCAATTTCAGTCAATGCGATGTCAGCTCTGGAAGAACTTTACAATTTAGATTAAAATAGGCGATATATAGATTTTGGATAACAATTTCAATTTGTTTTTTAGTTAACAATTATTATTTTATATACTTACTAGCTGTTGAGGTTCTCATTACCTAACATACCCCTATACCAAATTTAATCGAAATCGGTTGTCGACAGACAGAAATAGTTACTTCCAAATTTATAATTTCAGTATAAATATGCTGTAAATAATATAGACAAACAAGTACAAAGTCCGCCCCTGGCGAGTTCGTCCGCGGTCCGACCCTTCAGCCTTTCATTAACCACCGGCTTTTATTAAAAACCTCACCTATTAATCTCAACTGTAGACTCATTTTCATATTTCACTCCGTGTATTTGTATTATTTTTATTCATTTAATTTTATCTTTAGCCACAGAATAGATAGTAGTAGCTTTGCAGCAGTAATAACGTAAAAAGTATTTTTTGTAGGAGGTAGGACATAACGGTATTTCCGTCCAATTGAGCAGTCCGGCTGGGGAAGTACCTCCGTCCTACAGAATATCGCGGCCATAATAACTTCGTGTGAGTAGGGTACCCAGAGCTCACTGGAGAGTTTGTGCTGTCATATGACAAAAAATGTGATCTATACAGTTGTGTAAGCAGTGATATTCTCTTCACAGTAGAATCAATAATGGTTGAAGGTCAAAGATCCTCCAGTAGAATCCTCCAGGTTGTCAAATATTTTTGGAATCCAATTACCCATAATAAATGCCATAGATGTTGCCATCATAACCGGGACAGACGGCTAAACGTGCTCAACTAGATACTAGTAATTCATCTTAAGATTGACCTCGCTAGTATTGCTTACCTTTGCAGCTATTCGGTTACCACTAATTCACAAGTCCTTCTTTATCCACGACCCTCTCTAGAATAATCCCCCTAATATGTTCAATTAAATACAGGCATGTCAGAATCACCATGCCTTCTCTTAGCACTCCTGAAACTTTGAAGGACACTCATTGAGTATCCAGAAGTACGGTTTGCGTTACAGTTGCTCAACCAAGCAGCTCAGTGACTTAGTCCCTGCATTTTGTCGCTAGTTCGAGCCTATATAAGTTCTACTTAATATAGCAGACACCATTTTTATCCAACTCGGTTAGAGCATTTACTCTAGATATACAGTCGCTACGTTTCGTTCGAAGTAACAAATTTTATTCGTTTGACATGAGTACGTATATTCGTTTCATGCGATAGTCAAACGCTCTTGTGTTGAAAAGTATCGTCAGCGTTGAATGATTTATAACTACAAATATATGAATTACCACTACTTGAGTTCAGTCGCAAAGAACCTGGTAAATGCAAAAGCTACGCAAAAACGAGACAAGTCCAATTCGGTGGTCTGAATTCAATTAATGATTCCACACGGGAATTGATGATAATTTACTAGTGAGAGACTTTGCTATTAGTCAGATTTCATAAATACCATAAGCAGTAAATATTAGTGATTCATGGTCAAACATCCAGATTTTAGTAATTATCATTTTTCGTTCGTACGTTATAGAATATGGATCCATTGCTAAGTCAACCAAGTACTTGGTAATGGGATAATATGGTTAGGTTATAATGGTTACATGCATAACAGTCATATCCTGGAAGCATTCTCTAAGGAAAACATTAGGTTACTTTTGAAAGAGACCTTCAATGTTTTTTTATGGTTGATAGGCTCACGTTTGACCACTATTCCACCCGTTGGTAAGTGATGCGGTAGAGGACGCTTACTCAGAAGCAACTTACTCAGGCATAACACAGACTCGGGCATTACAGTACTTGGCAGTACGTATGATGAATGTATGTTTCCTAGAATCGAAACTTATTTAAACTATATTATTGTTATACTAAATAAACCTGTACTGCATACATTGAATTTATTTGCGAACATTCGCCTCATTCCAACCAGACAATGCGGTTACTCAAATTAAAAAGATTAAAATAAGTCACTCTCCAAAAATATTCTCCACCTCGCTTTAACCCCAATATTAAACTAAAAGCCGCCTATGAATACCAAATTTGCAGACAGACAGAACAACTCCTGAAATATAGCCCGTTGAACGACTGAAATTTACATGAAACATTTTAATATCGGCCCTCCACACTCACCTGCCCTTTTTTCTCACGCCATAAAGGCACGAAAAAAGTTTTTATGCTACCCTTAAACCCGTTCCCTTCACCTTAATAAGGAAAAAATAACGCTATATAAAACCTCTTTGATTTACGAGGAGTACTGGCCAAAATGTGACAAACTTTTTCTTTTTTTGTCCGCGTTCCGAATACGAACAAACGTCAATCAAGTCTGAAAGACGTGTCCTTGCAAGTTTAGTTGCGTTCGGCTGACTCCTAATTAAGTAACTTTTGATAGATACCTCCTATACAATTGGGAGATAGCGGGCGAAAAACCGGCGCATAATTTACGACCTGATTTTGGAATTCGGGAAAAACAGGAATGACTCAGCTATTGGCATCCTGTAGAACTTTATATGGTCACAATGGATTCTTAAAATATATGGTGGTATACTGAGAATAATTTATGTGTGATTTTTGCCATATTGTCACAAAAAATCCATACCTCCAACCGGATGGTAAATGAACGTACTGTATCCTTGTCTCAATGCTTTGCTTATCGTATAAAACCTTCTTCTTTTTTTACGTGCGCAAAATCCCCGCGGATACCTCCCCACCGGAGCCGGTAGAGGAGGTTATGTCGGGCTCGAACCGACTAAAACACACGCCGCCTGTGGGTCGTTTTGGTTGCCGAAGGTGAGGTTGACAGGCATATCCCTCGCACCCCGGCCGACCGAGGGCCATCTCTTACGATCTGGCCCTCTTCTACTACTTCGACTACAGAGTCTCCAACACGTCCCCGGAAACGGGGAGGCGCGTCAGGCGCGCCACCGCCGCGGCCTGCTTCTGCCAGGGTGACAGGTTGCTCCACCTGTCATCCCCAGGCCTGCGCTCATGGGGGGCGGAGGTCGTTCATCGACCTCCAACGCCCGAGTTGCCTTCGTACGCGGGCAGCTTGGCTTGCGATCCTTCGTCAGAACCTGGTACCTATACTTTGAAAAAAATTCTAATGCTGCAATTTTCATATTCGACGTATGGTAATTGGTCAACCTTGCCTCTAAGTATTAGAAACAGCACAATTTCACTCTTACAGTGCCTGAGCCTCTCTCCAAGGCGAACCTATTCGTTAGTAGCAAAGCAAACAGTGCTACCGATGTTCACGAAGTGTCAGGTTCAATTCACATGGCATAATATTCTTGATTTTCTCTATTACTGAATTCTCCGTAGCAGCATGAACTTTAAAAAAAGCGCCCAGGTGACGACAAAGGTTCATCCATTGCTATATGGGTTCAACAATATGGTATCTATAATTTAGAACTTCTAACTAACCTTACTCGCTCAACACTCTACTTTAAAGAGTAACTAAGGTGCGAAGACTCTTTCATTTGCCTGACCTTGAGACCTGGAATTCCTTACCAGTCCACGTATTTCCTTCTACCTACAATCCCGGATCCTATAAATGGGGCATAAAAAGCACTGAGCACCACCATGCTACGTGTCTGTAATGGTGAAGTGAAGTCAAAAACTAAGATGTAGATGTAATTCAACGCCAAGTCTTATTAATTTCGATATCAAGTATTTCGGGATCACATCTAAAAATAAATAACTCTGCGCCCACCTCAAGCGTCATCTGACAAAAACATCAACAGAAATATAAAATCACAATAAATAAAGCATCTGCGACACATACTCGAGCTGCAGACGAAAGCTCTCGACGACACAAAGGTGGCGGGGTTGCCATGCCACGACTCTCCACCAAATTTATGCACATAGCTTACGTGACGAGACACTCTGCGAGGGACCGGCCGAGATAATGTGGTAACACTGACACACTGCAGGGTTCAGAAAAAAGTTTGTAATTTGATAGGCTTTGTGTTTGTGCTTTGTTACTTGGTTGATTAAACGCAGTAACATAAGCAATGAAAAATTTATATGATATACCTACTTCATGTGATTTGACATAGGAATTTATGAGTAAAAAAAGGTAAGTAGTAGTATATAAAACTCCTCTTAACACAAAAGGGAAATAAAGTTGCCCCTAAACTAGACTTGCAAAGTAGAGAGAACCGCAGGTGCAAGCTGATGGAAGTCCCAACCCCTTTATTATAATAGAATATTTTCGGAATTAATCCCTCGGGTCCAAGTATGATAGATTCACGATTTATTCAATTTACTTTTCCAAATACTAACTTAGGTAATCTTTAAAAAAAAACACATGTTCAATGAGGCAGTTGTTATATTGATTGTATCTATCAGTGGGCCTAACCTACCTTAAGTTTATATATATTAGTTACGATAAAATATAAACAAATTCTCCCATGTCAGGATTACACCTTCAATTTCAACTCAAAAGTGTTAAAATTGCTCTGTGATATACAATGAACTCATTCTGGGACCACGAGGACCGTAAACATTTGAATTCTAATATGGGAATTATACATTTTGGTATTTGGAGTTATATTAATAATAATCTAAATTTTTATAATAAAAACGAGAATACAAATAACTGCCAGGATTAATATACCCACTAAATCTACTAAACCATTCGTACAGACTGTTGTCAGCTCGCTTTTCTACAATCATAACACAAATTGCTTTACACCGTATTATATTGGTTGTATTGTGAACATCCAGTATGTAGAAAAAGGCGATAAACTCTGAAGTTATTTCCTTCCAGTTGATTTAGCTACAACATTTTCCCGAGCCATCCATCATTTTCGCGCGAAAATACAGCCCCGGGTACACCGCTAGCCTCTTATCGGCCGACGATAATCAATTCTAAGGAAAGTATACTTTATACCTGAAGTTAGGGGAGATATCATTAAGACGCAGTTATGAGGAGTACGAACCAAAAATGTGCACAAAATCGCCGTCAGAAAGATTACAGGTTTATTCACTTACCTAAAACATACATACATACATAAATTCACGCCTAAATCCCCGAAGGGGTAGGCAGAGGTGCTAGCACCCACATTTCCCTAGTTTATGTTTAGGTCTCAAAATAGGTGGCGAGCCTATTGCCATTAACCGGGCACTTATAAATCTGAGATAAATACATACATAACTTCGCAGCAGTCCATTACCCATACCACTAGGCTCGCTAAAACACTTATACTTAAATAACTTGAATTGTCTTTACGAAAATAAATTATCAAAGCACTGCAGGCATTACAGCAATGCCTGCAGCAGTACAGTGCAGGCATTTTGATTCTGTTGTTACAAAAACTGAATTGAACCAGTTTAACAGGATTGAAATCTTTAAATTAATATTTTAGTTATTTCATATTTATTTAGTTATTATTTATTTCATAGTTTCATTTATTCGAGCATTACGTTGAAAAATCTTTACAAATTGATTAAAAAATAATCATATTCCCTTGACCTGTCCCAGGGAAAAATAGATCATATAGTAGTCTAGACGACAATCAATAGTTTGTACCGAATTATGTATCAAAAATCAAACAGATCTGCCGGACAATTACTGTATAAATGATTAACAAACTTCAATTCATATTTGAGGGATAAGATACTTATATTATTAGTATAATTTAAACAAAATACTTTCTTACTAGAACTAACGAATCAAAACGCTCATTCTATAGAAATGGTTCAAAATATTCAGTTAGACTCCCCCATTAATTCACATCCCGGGCATACATTAAACGCTATTTGTTTTTGCTACATTAACATTTTTATGACTAAACTGAGAGGAATCACTTACTCTAAGTGTACCGACCGTACCGGCCATTACATTCACACAAACACTACCTTTGAGTAACCGTGTTAGGGATGATAATCCCGTGGCTATCCGTTCGTTAAGTGTTACATGGATGGTTGTTCGCGAATCGTAATGAGTGTTTGGAAAAGTCAGAATAATTGTGTCTGAGAGCAAGCGTTTGTTTTGATTCTGTGTTCCGTTAAATGACAATGCGGATAATCAATTTTTAATCAAAGAAGACCTTTTGTCTCTTTCTCGTTTCGTTATTGTGTTATACATGTGGATACTTACCAGTAGGTACTTGTGGATAAAAAACAATAATAACTACTCCAGAATTGGTACTTGTCTGTCACCAAAAGGTTATAAAAAATAGGATACCTCAGACAGAAGTGATGATCATGATTAATTCGATCAAGATTTGAAAATAGATTTCTAGTATATTTATTGCTGTTGTGTTGTTACTTATAAAAGGTTATGTTACAACTGTGATCGCACTATGATATTTTATCTTTCAACTATAAAAGAAATAATGAAGATCATATTATTAACTTGGCAAAGACTAGTACATTGATAATATTTTATAGCTATTTTATTGAATTAGAGATCATAAACCAGAAGTAAATAAAATTAAATACTCAGGTACATAAATAAAATCTTCGAAATGCAATGAAACAAGTGCACACAATTCCTATTTCAATATCTTCAGTTTCAAAAGACGCAAGAAAACTCTCGCCCAACTTCAACTTAATTTATTTACTCAAATAATAGAATGTAGGTCTTAACGAACTAGAAGCCCCAACTAAAATTCACTGAAGCATATTTTGAGTCTGGGGGGTGAACTCCAGACCTTAATTCCTCCCGCCGCGACCGCAAAGAAAACTTCGCTCCAAAATTAATATTTCTTTCATTAAAATGCTGTAATATTTTCGCGTGCTGCATGCATAAGTAATGTCTATGAATAAGTTACGTGTAAAAATTCTACCAAGTCGCACTGATTGAGCCGCGATATCGGCGGCGGAGAGCTGGAACACGATGCTTGCTTGCAAAATTGGATTTTAGTTCTAGGTTTGGGGCCTTAGACAGATAGCACAACTGCTTAGATTTTTATTCAATTTACTTATTTATTCAACTTTATGCACAGTATCTTTGTACAAAGGCGGACTTAATACCAAATCTAACAGTTAACTTTAGGGTGATGCAGAGATACATTGAGGTGGGTGCAGGCAAAATAATAATCCATTTACTACATTGATGATGTTCTAATTTGTAACACTAAGTTGTTGACAGAGGCTCATCGAGGCAACCGGTGACACTCGTTCCGGGTCGTTCCTGGTCCAAAGGCTGTCCATTGCCATCCAACGTGGCAACGCAGCAAGTGTTATGGGCACTTTTGCACCGGGAGCGATCAGGGGCGGATTATTTGATTAGTAGTTTTGACATATTGTATTATAATGGATGTATTATGATTTTATTAACTATTGCATCTAGTATTAACTTGTGATACTTAATTTATTAATAATTGAAATATTTAGTTTTGTAAATTATAATTATTAACTGACATCAAATCTAATGCAATAATATAATATCAATTGATTTGTAATATATTATCTATGTTCACAATAATAACACATACATTATACATACAAACTATAATACTTAAGAAATCCATACGCATACTTTTAAATTTAACATAAACATAAAAACATAAACTCACGCCTATATCCCCGAAGGGGTAGGCAGAGGTGATACATTGGGACCTAAACATAAACTGCGCGAATGTGGGTGCTAGCACCTCTGCCTACTTATAAATTTATTATTTATATATTCGTATTATACTTATAACACGTATTTCGTATAATTCGTATATAATATTTTCTATATTTCCCGATAGAAACACTTCGAATGGGGTAGAGGTAAAGGTAAAGGTACTAAAATTGAGGCTATCTAAAAGATAACCTCAATTTTAGTACCTTCTGATACTTATGTTACCAATTACTTTGATACTTAGTACTTGAACCAATGACGTGGTATTTCGAATATGTCCCCACACTATGCAGCATTTTTTGCTAATTAAGAAGAAATATTAAGTAAATATTATTCAGTTGATGTTACATCCTAACTGCATAAGTGTAAGCATATATCCCGCTGTGTTCGCCAAATATAACATCATACTGTTTTTAAACATTAGGATATTTTAAAATGTAAAACCATCGGTGATTTCCCAATACTGTGGCGTTCAATTTATACACCGTTTGTTTGATCGCATTAAGATTCTGTTTTGTTTGTGTTGTAGATTTGAGTGGCGAGTTTAAGTCAAGACCGAACTGAATTCTTGCTCTTTATTTAGAAAGAGGGACAGAAGTACTCGTAATTTGATTTTCTATTAAAATTTGTAGTACCTACATAGCTGATTCCGCCAGATTTTATTTTTATTATATTGATGGTGTTTGTCTGAAACTTTTTCCGCTGTCTCGGAAATCAGCAATTGGGTACCTATGGAAGTAGGAAACTTTTATCATATTATCAACCTCCGAATTGCTTCAACTGAAAAGTCAACACATAAAATTGAAAGATTTATTAATAGATTCGTAATTTTGAGATCAATTTAATATTATTATTCAAATTATATGCACTGCACGACAAGACCATGCGTCATTAATTACGTTATCACGTTGATTTTACACAAAAAACTAAAAATTTGAGACTGCCAATCAATCAGTTTGACTAATTAAGAAATCGGATACAAAAACTAAAAGATTTTTATATGAAGCTGAATCAATTTTAAATAATAAATGAATTGAGCACGTTAGTATGTCAATTTTATTAATTATATGTCATGGAAAAGAAAAGAAAAATGCGTTTAATTTTGCAATACTGCGGTACATAAATACAGTTGTAGCGGATAATCCTAAACTCCCTCTCCGTAATACACGCGGTAGGGCGCCGAGACGTTATTCTCCGTCTACTAATTTACGAACGCGCCCATAGCGCTAGCCAATCACAGGCCCGCGCGACCGGCTCGGAGAGTCGGAGAAACGAACGCCAACGTACTACACGAATTATAATCATTGTCTTAATAATTAAGTTTATTTGTTCCTAAAATTGTGAAATTAATCATTAAAAGGAATGTGACAATTACACCTGGCTCCTTATTGGCTCCATCCCGACTACAACTGACGCCCAACGTGTATATAAGGAGCATAAAGTTCGTCCAACAAGATGCCGCGAAAACGACAATCGCTAGATCAAAATAGTTCTGTACAGGAGGGAAATAGCAATAACTCAACAAATAATAACGTTGTGTTTACACAAGAAGCACTTACAACGCTTATTACGAGTATGCAGCAGTCTCAAGCTGAGTTATATTCTCAAATAATGAGAGAGGTACGTTCGTCCACACCAAACGAGGTTAATGTCTCCGCCATTATGAAAAATAATTTTGCGAAATGTGCATCGCGTTTCAACGGAAATACTGGTGAGTCTGTTGACAATTTTATTGATGCCATCTCAGTATACAAGGCGTGCCTAAACATAAGCGACGAGAACGCCATGTTAGGACTTTCTATGTTACTGGGTTCATCGGCGGGAACATGGTGGCAAGGCGTCAAAAACTCAACGAAAACTTGGGAAGAGGCCCTAAACAGATTGCGCAGTGCCTTCGGCGAGCGTCGTCCGCCATTCAGGATTTACTCCGAAATATTTTCAACCACTCAAGGTCAGCAGAATACAGATCTTTTTATTGCGAAAATTCGAGCTTTATTAGCAAAGCTTCCGCATGGTGATCTGTGTGAACGAGTGGAGTTGGACATGGTATATGGGTTATTAGATCGCCGCATTAAGAAAAGATTAGATAGATCAGCTATCAGTACATTCGACGAATTATTAATTAAAGCTCGCGCTATTGAGGACTCGTTAAAGGAAAACCACAAGTCCGAGAGCTGCAACACATCCGTCGCGACGACTTCGGAATCTGCGCGCCCCGCTTCTAACCCTATGCGTGCCACTGCAGTCCCCGCACGTGCCTCTGCAGCACCTGCGTATTCCACTGGCACAGCTGTTGATGGTCAAGATGCAAGACGTGGGAAACCCAGGTTGTTCTGTGTGTATTGCAAGCGTAGTGGTCACACTAAAGACAAGTGTGAAAAGCTTAATATTAATAAATCTAATGATAATAAGTCTAGTGATAGTGATACTTCAAAGTACAAAGATATTAAATGTTATGGTTGCGGTACAGAAAATGTTATAAAATCTAAATGTCCTAATTGTAACCCTAAATTAAGCTCATATGGTGAGCACACTGCATTTTATTCCCTTAGTTCAAAGACTGAGACTTCAACTTGTATTTGTAACAATTGTAATCCCCGCTTTATGTTGTCAAATGGTTTTCAATGTGTTTCTGGTAATTTTGTCGGATCAAAATCTCATGTTAATAATGATTTTAGGCCGCACACCAGTATTGCTGTACCATTATCTGACAAAGTTGGTGGCTCACAATCTTTATTGGAAATGTCAAGTAGCTCTAAACAGTTTCATGGGAAAGTCAGTGGTGCTCAAACATATTTGGTAAATGGTGCTCAAACATGTTTTGCTAATGATTCTCAAACATGTTTTGCTAATGAATCTCAAAGTTTTTTTAAAGTTAATTGTGAAAATAAATCTTCTCTACGTCCAGTAATAAAAATTAATATTTTAGGTGAGAATGGTACAGCAATGATTGATTCAGCAGCCAAATGTTGTGTGGCTGGCTATACATTGTACAATCTTTTTAAAATGAGAAATCATCGTATGTTGTCTTGTGTGAAAAATGTAAGCTTAGCTGATGGTGTTACTAGATTAATGAATGTACTTACTACGGAAGTGT
Source organism: Eilema griseolum (assembly GCA_963662185.1). Lineage (NCBI taxonomy): Eukaryota > Metazoa > Arthropoda > Insecta > Lepidoptera > Erebidae > Eilema > Eilema griseolum. The sequence continues at coordinate 28,157,195 of OY759237.1, read as the reverse complement.
ATGTATGTCTTGAAGGTAGAACCAGGCTCATAAGTTTTTTAATTTTTCCAGACGCGGATAGTAATCATACTTTGTTAGGTATAGATTTTTTGATAAATTTTGATATCAGTGTGGATTTTGGTAACGCTAAATGGTACTTTAACGATAATGATAAAAAGTTTGATCTTCTTTTCGAAAAAGATTTATTTTATGAACATGTCTATGTTAACAGCATATTTAGGGATGATGAAGCATCAGGTCTTACCAATCAACAACGCGAGGTTCTTGCTCAAGTTCTCACGGAAAATGAGGACATTTTTAAGTTGACAGGTGAACCAACTAGTTTCGCGGAACATGTAATAGATACCGGTGACCACGCTCCTATCGCGGTACCTCCGTATAGGTTAACGCCCGCGAAAAAGGCTGTTATGCAGACTGAAATAGAAAAGATGTTAGCCGAGGACATCATAGAGGAATGCGAGTCGGCATGGGCCGCTCCGGCGTTATTAGTTCCAAAAAAAAATGGTCAGGTACGTTTTTGTGTCGACTATCGTAAGCTTAACGCAATTACTAAGTCTGACGCGTATCCAATGCCGCTTATTGACGAACTTGTACAGTCAACAAAACGCAATTGCATCATGACTACGTTAGATATGAGAAGTGGGTTTTGGAATGTAAGCGTACGCGAGTGTGATAGGGATAAAACGGCCTTTCAGACACATTTAGGAACGTTTCGTTTTAAACGCATGCCTTTTGGTCTTAAAAATTCGCCAATGACGTTTGCTAGGCTAATAGACAGGTTGCGCTCCGGTACATCACTGAAAAACATAAACATTTTAGCATACCAAGATGACCTGCTAATTATATCAGATGGATTCGACCAGCATATCGCAGATTTACGTATAGTTTTTGATAGACTACGCCTATTCAATCTTCGCGCCAACCGCGAAAAATGTGTTTTCGCACGCAAAGAGGTTAAATATCTTGGCCACGTCATCACACAGGAAGGGATCCTCCCTGATCCTGGTAAAGTACGCGCTATCGTGGATATGAAAGAACCAAGTTCGGTACGCCATCTCAAAACTTTTCTTCAAACGTGCTCGTGGTTCCGAAAGTTCATTTTGAACTTTTCGAAAGTCGCTGAACCACTAACACGTCTTCTGAAAAAGAATCAACCTTGGAAGTGGGGTAATGAGCAGAAACAGTCGTTTCAAGAGCTCAAAAAGAGTTTAACGTCTGCTCCCATTTTAATCCAAGCTGATTACAGCAAACCATTTGTATTACGTACGGATGCTAGCAATTACGCCTTAGGTGCCGTCTTGCTGCAGGGCGAAGGAAACAATGAACGGCCAATTGAGTATGCGAGCCGTCTCCTTAACCCCGCCGAACGCAACTACAGTACTACTGAAAGAGAAGCTCTAGCAGTAGTCTGGTCTGTTGAACGCTTCAGAGGTTACATTGAGGGTCATGAAATTGTTGTTAGTAGTGACCATCAACCTCTTAAGTGGTTATTAAGTTTAAAATCGCCTTCAGGTAGACTCGTGCGATGGGCTTTAAAGTTGCAAGAGTTTAATATTCGCTTTGAATACACTCCTGGTAAAGCCAATGTTGTCGCTGACACTTTGAGTCGTCCTACCTGCGAAGAAGATAGTAAGGATCAGTGCGGGATTTGCTCAGTCATTGTAGACTTACCTTCGAGAAGTCCTGCTGATCTTCGCCAAGCTCAGTTAGATGACTCGGAACTGAGAAAAATTATTAGTAGTCTTGAAAGTAATGATGCTCTTGAAGACAAACGCTGGTCTGAGCGAGGTTACTTCATGCAACAAGGAGTTCTTTATAGGTATAATCCTGACGTCGATGTTGAAGAACCACAGCTCGTACTTCCTGTGAGTTTAAGACTCGATGTCCTGCAGGAATGCCATGACACTCCTATTGCTGGTCATCAAGGCATCGATAGAACGTTACATAGACTTTCACAACGGTTTTTTTTCACTGGTATGAGACGTCTTGTGGCTGATTTTATTAAGTCTTGCCCTACATGCCAGCGGTATAAGTCGTCAAATGTAAAGCCATCAGGCCTCTTGCAAACACCAGTTTTGCAACAAAGAGGTGAGGTTATAGCAGTTGACTTATTTGGCCCGCTCCCATCTGGAGAAAAGGGGGAGAAATACATATTGTTGGTTGAGGACACAGCTACTCGGTGGGTCGAACTCTTTGCTCTTGTTGACGCCACGGCAGAAGTCTGTGCCCGAACACTGATAGAGGAATATTTCCTCAGGTATGGCCTACCGCGTCGTGTCGTCTCCGATAATGGAGTACAGTTCGTCTCATCTGTTATGCAACAATGCATGTTTATCCTGGGGATTCAACAGGATCTGTTACCCTTATACCACCCGGAAGCAAATCCGGCTGAACGTAAAAATAGAGACCTTAAGGTACAGCTGGCTCAGATAGTTGACACCAAGCATAACTCATGGCCCAAACACCTACCGTCGGTTCGTTTCGCTATGAACTCAGCTATGTGTAATACAACTGGTGTCTCGCCCGCATTTCTCACCTTTGCTAGGGATCTCCGTTCACCTATCGAAGTCAATCTTGACATCAGGACAGTCCTAGAGAAAGATAATTTTGTACCCCAGATTACTCCTTATTTAAAGAGTTTCTTGAATTCTTTAATTTCAATTCGAGATAGAGTAGAGAAGGAACAGGATAGACGTAAAGAATACGCGGATAAAAATCGTAAAATTGAAGAGTTTCATGTCAATGACCAAGTGTTAGTTAAATCGCACGTATTAAGTAACGCTGCAAAAGGGATTTCAGCTAAATTTGTACCAAAAAGAGATGGTCCTTATACAATAATTAAGGTAGCGAGTCCTACTACTTACATTCTTTCTAAACTTGATAATCCTAACGACATCATAGGTAAATTTCACGCGTCACAACTTACGTCATTTGTTAAAAGGAACGAGGTTTCTCTACCGGTCATGCCCAAACGTAACCGAGGCCGCCCTCGTCAGATTAAGCCTGTTTCCATTTCACCTGAACGGGTTCCAGAGCCTGTTTCTATCTCAAACGAACGGGTTCTTGAGCGAGGACGCTTTATCGAACCCGAGGGGGAGTATGTAGCGGATAATCCTAAACTCCCTCTCCGTAATACACGCGGTAGGGCGCCGAGACGTTATTCTCCGTCTACTAATTTACGAACGCGCCCATAGCGCTAGCCAATCACAGGCCCGCGCGACCGGCTCGGAGAGTCGGAGAAACGAACGCCAACGTACTACACGAATTATAATCATTGTCTTAATAATTAAGTTTATTTGTTCCTAAAATTGTGAAATTAATCATTAAAAGGAATGTGACAATTACACCTGGCTCCTTATTGGCTCCATCCCGACTACACAGTTCATTACAATATACTTCAACTTATAATATAAAACTATATTAGTAATAAAAAATATAAAATACTATTACTACTATTAAAATGTGTACACTATCCGTCCTGCCCTCCTCTATCCGTAATAGCCACAGGCACGGGACACTTACCTACTTTCATTTACCAATAATTCTTAGATTTGTAGAATCCTATTAATTATTTTATAATTTCAACCATTTAACACAAAAAGCTCACATAGAGGAAACGTAAATAATAAGAAAAACAAATAGAACATAATAAATAAAGTTATAAAACTGTTATCTGGTCGCATCATTAAGCTATCTCGCTGGGGTGCGAGCAGTACGCGGCGAGCCCCTGCACAATTTGCATACGCCTGTTCAAGGGAAGGAAAACAACGGTCTTCTTACACGGGCTCATTTGAAAAATTGGTTTTGTAGCACGTTTTGTGCTACATTTATTTATTAATAACAAGAAAGACACGCAAGACGTACTTTTTTATCATACTTTGTAGCTAACAAACAAACTCACGGTTTTATAATGCACTAATCCTTTTATTACATCACTGTCCATCCCCAGGTTGCCTGGAAGAAATCTCTTCCAGCGATAAGGCCACCAATTGTTCATTAAACTGTATGCATACTACCTACAAGTTCTACTGTAATCTATTGGTTTAAGTACAATAAAGAATTATCTATCCATCTATAAATCCACGGATACTCCTCCACCATAGCTGGCGTTCGTGTTTATATCGGACTCAAAACTATTAAAACCGCATGCTGTCTTCGACTCTTCTGTTGCCGTAGGTAAGATAGCCAGAAAAATAGCTTTCGCCCTAACTGACCCAGGGTCATCTTAGGCTACGAGAGGTCCCCCCTCGGGTCACAGTCTTCTCTGTATGATAACTACTTATTTAGCAATGCCTATGAAACATGCACACTATCAGAGATGCCATTTGTCACCGCCGAAGTACTAAATCATCCTCTTACAAGAGAAAGAAGAAAAGGAGTAGGAATCAAGAAGTATGCAGCACTATTCAGTAAAATTTTTTTGTTCTTCTTTATTAATTCACAGAATGCAGGTACAACAAGTGTGGTCTTATAATTAAAATAATGTTTCCTTATACATTCTACCACTTTTGTGTGGTATGTAAATATTCAAAAAGTAATTAATTAGAACACAGTAGATATAAATATAATTTTTCTGTTTCTTGGGTGGTCTTTCGTCAGTCATTAGCCCCGTTCGCACGACTCTTAGGGTGACGGCTGGAGCCACCTCTCACACTAGCAAAAGCAGGCCGAGAGGGTGGCACAAAAGGCGCCTCCCCATACCCGGGTGCTAGATGAGGACACCGTGGTTCCTACACCCGAAGAGAGCCATTTCGAAAGATACAGCCCTGGATCAGACTGAGTGCGAGAGATATGTCTACGGCAGCCTACGAGCTCCAAACGACGTGCATTTTAGTCGGTTTGAGTCCGGTATAACACAATCGGTGGGAATTTTGCACACATTAATACGTGGAAGCTAAAGTTTTTTGCTACGGTTGAGTATTGTAAATAGGTTAGTCTCCAACATCTTCCTCAAAACTCTGCAAAGCATCTGTGAAACACAGTTTCAGTTCATTTGCTGACAAAATGTGTATAAAAAGTTAAGGCACTTCTCTTTTCAACAGTTCTTAGGATATACTTTGAATAAAGCGGCCCATTCAGGTGACGATTTTATATTTTTAATGCAAAGATTAAACTTTATAGTAAGTTGAAATCGGACCAGCTAAAAATACTTATAACCTGTTTAGTTACCAAATTAAGAGTTTTAGTATGAACAGTTAACTTAACGCTACTGGTTAAAGTTATGGAGTAATGACAGGAAGGTCTGTCAGAGTCAGAGGATGAAAATATAAACTATGTCCAAATATAGCTGCAGAGGAAGAAACAAAACACATAATAACAAATACTAACCACATAGTTTGCTAAGCTGTTATTATTGTAATTGGATTGTTAATATGGTGGCTAAAGTATACATATTTACCTATGATATTTACAATATGTATAACAATTTTGTTAAAAACAATGATTAAGTTTAACTCAATCCTTGTAATCTAGGAGATATGTAATCTGACAATTAAGTTTTTATGCAATCTAGAATAAAACTGTATATAAATTATAAAAAAACATCCATTAAAATTAAGCCTCAAAAAACTTTTAGCCGTACTTCCACAGACAGCTTTAAGAGTTTATTTCTTGAATAATGCGAGTGTTATGGCTCGAAATATGCTTCATTTGGCGCAAGGAAACTTCTCTAAAGTGCGTAAGGAAATCATATTCATATTTTTTACGCTTCAACTGTTCGCGACGACCGAATTTGAATAAAATATGGCAAATTCTTTTTTCTCTCGTTAGATTACTTTGACTGTGGAAACTCTTGGGCCGTAGCACTTGTGCTCGTTTAGAGACTGCCGAAATCTACTAAACAAAATTGTACAGACATTTTTAAATTTAGATAGACAAAAGAATTTATTAATATATTACAGTAAGAGCACGTGGAGGGCACTCATGTTTGACTTTTGAATTGCAGATATCGTTGTCAACGCTGTTGGGTCATCAAATTATAAGTTTAACACAAACAGAATAAAAAAAATGATATCGAAGAAATTTTTATTTCAATGTCTTTCAACTTTAAAAGCTTTATTTTTTAACCCCCGACGCAAAAACGACGGGGTGTTATAAGTTTGACGTGTCTGTGTGTGTGTGTGTGTGTGTATGTATGTGGATCGTAGCTCCTGAACGGATAAACCGATTTGGATTTATTTATTTTTGTTTGAAAGGTATATTAGTCTGGAGTGCTCTTAACTATGTTTAAAAAAAAATCGGTCCAAGATGGATGACTTTTTGGGGATTGTTTTTTGTGACGGAGGTTTTTTAAAAATTTTTACGTTAAAAATAAGACTAATCTTATAAGATTTGATATAAAACCTTTATTCTAACAATTATCAACAAAATGTCGTCGCATTTTATCTCGCACCAATCCTTACACTTCATAACCAAAACGCAATAAATTACAACAACTTTGTTCATAAATGGATTCTTGCATAAACAGATTTTACGTATTTCACCTCCAAAGACCCGAGTGCCCGCAAAATTAAGTTTGAAAACCATTTAAGTCCGACCAAAAATCACGTTAGGAACTTTTGGGGCTCCAATCTTCACGCATACATTAACCGGGAGGTGTGAGCTGTGAACATGGACTAAAACAAAATCATTATTCAAATCCCCTGAATAATGTTTTCAGGAATCGAGACAGAGTTCCGTGCGTCGTTTTTGAATTTTAATACGGACCTCTAACAAGTTTTCAGTCAAAGGAGATCGGTAGAACTGGTGGGCTGCGTGCTCAGGAGCAAAGTGGACACTAGGTAGCTAATTATTGAGATTTCATATCTAAAATAGACATGACACACTTCTAGTGCAGGATCTGTTCCAGAGCCTCATACGCCAATCAGCAGATGTATTACACATTATATGTACAAGTAACAACAGTTTGAGGTTCTTTAAAAGTTGTAAACCTACATACTCTTGCAACTTGCTAGCATCATTGCATAACTGTCATTCCACCGAATTTTTCTACCAATTTCCTGAAACACTGCAGGCAGAAAGACAAATTCCCAAAAAATTCTTAGTACCTACATGTACTTCATGTAAAAGTTCATGCGAACTTAAAAGATTCTCACTAATTATTTTGCTTTGGCTGTAGTTGGATATAACCGAAGTGTCCTTTGAACTCCTCAGTACACTACCGCCACAGTGTCGTCGGCCGATCAAAGGCTGGTGATCAAAGGACGCCGGTGTCCGAGGCGAGGTAATTAGCCACCTTCACGCGAGTCGTCTGGGGGCCTCCACGAGCCGCACCCGGCCATAGGAGCGGAATATGAATATTGTGCTTCAGCTGAAGAGATTTAATTTCTACGTCGTCAAGTCTTCAAAGAATTGTAGGTGGTTATAATCTACTATAGCATAGGTACCTTGGTATATTATTCCTGCAGTTTGTATAGTCTTATATTCAAAGTAAGATAACGATAATTAAGGCATTATTTTAATTATGTTATTTTTAAGGATAAACACAGTAACGCGATATTAACCATGGGACTTGTATAGGTGAATCTAAGTAAAGTGGCCACAGACTTATTCGTGGTGTATGTACCCTCAGCTATGACTGTATAATTTGAAACCCAAAGTTCTCATACATCGTCAGTCAAAGTGTTCGTTATAGGTTGTGTTTATTGTGCTGAGGTTGAGAGATACGGTTAGCCGCAATTGATACACTCCTATGCGTTAGTTTCTTAAAGGTACCATAGAAGACCACATAAATTATGAAGGTACCTATAACTATTCAATAATAACTTTAATATATAGATTGTTGATGACTGTTTGATTTCTCGATATAATGACAAGCAATAGTGCGGGGGATCTGACCATCGCTAGGGAGGTTATAATGCGCAATCTAAGATGGCGACGATCTGGGCTCAGAACGGCGGTCACTTGGTCATTACTGCCCTCGCTACATCTATGAAATATTTATGACGACTGCCATAATAACGCCGGCGACGATATCATTATACTTTGTGATGGGGGGGTCGGGCGGGGCGGAATTTCTGAACGCTCCTTACCATTGCAAAGTCGCAATCGCGGGCGCTTCAAAACGCACCCACCGATGCTCCGTACAACTTTAAAACATTTTCTGCGAAGGTGAATTTTAAATTTGGAGTATTCGGATTCACAATGACGTCGGATTGTCGACGCCGCGCGAACCTGGCCTGGACGCCGACATTCAAATTTGTAAATCCATCAGCCCGCGGTGTGCGCAGACGCGGCGGGGCCGTATCGCCCATATTAACTTGTTAATTAGGTCCATAATACGACTTGCAGATGAGCTACAGAGTTGTGAAGTTGAATACATAAAAAGCCCTTTTTCAGCGATCGCATGCATTGTTGGTAGTGTGTGCGCCCCGACGGCCGGTCGCACCGGCGAGGGAGGCGAGCCTATAACGTATTTCGTACGTCCCACCAGCCACCAGAAGTTTGCCTGTTCATAAATAAACGCGAGCGGTATTCAACAGCCCTTGGTGCTGTATGCATAACGAATTTGAAGGAGGCAAACTTGGAGGCTCTGCTGACTGGGATGGAGTATAAAATTCAGTAACAACATGGTGGAGGTTTTCATTCGACGATCTGCTGCCGGGGCAAGCATAGCTCCGTCAGCGTAATTAGTAAAGTGTCAGTTAATTGCCCATGCGTGGTGACCTTCATTATGGGTCGATCTACGTGGGTACACGTGTGGGAACCGCAAAAGTACCAAGAATATGAAGCTAGTAGTGTACGGAGTGTTATTTGTGGTGTTGATGCTAATTAGTAGCAATGGTTGTATGCAGTTCTGTTGCATTGTGCCCCAGATAAGTGCGCCAGTGGCGGCGCGCGCCTTGGTTGGCGCGCTTTACAGTCGCCATCTTGGGGATGCTGTCAAACGTGTGAGTACCGAGCTACCGCCAGGCGGCGTGCGTGTCGCTTTTGTGTATCAAAATAATATGGCCGCCTTAACTCTCTGCTTTGAATATTTTTGCATGGAATCTGCGAATAATTTGGTATTCTTTCAGTCGTTTAGCATCTATTTAATGGAGTTACGTTGTTTATTAATAAGAACCTTTGTCGTAGACCGTTATATATGGATTGATCTTATAAAGAGTAGGGACAATTAATAAAATAGATAGCACTGCTGGTTTTAAAGGTGTTTACAACATTTGATTTTAACCCCTATTAATAAACTAAGTGAGTATGCTGACTTGACTCACATCAGTGGTTAGAATGAGACTCGAATACTCCCTAAGCTTTACGATTACAAGCCACATTCCTTAGTGATAGATGGGTGCACCATCTATCACTAAGGCCACGAACCTTTGTGTGAAACCATACTTTTTCCTCGGAGAACCATAAAACAGTACTAACCTGAACGCAAGTAAATACTTTGACTTTGATTTTGCTAAAAATTTTCTCTTTAATTTCACTTGTCCAATGACATTGTTCAATCGGGCCTTCAAATTATAAGCGGTAATAGCCTAGTGGATAAGGCGTAACGTTAGCGATCGCGAGGTCGCGAGTACGAACCTCTGCCAACTCCCTACCCTACGCATCTCGTGAGCTAACTGGAGAATTTGTGCTGTCAGTGGGATGACTAAAGGCTTGTCCTGCTTTGTCCTCTACACTGACGGCACAGAAACCCTGTGCTTACAGGATCGGCAGCGCGAGTGTGGCTTCTTTCTGGTGTTACACACGTCCATAGGCCACGGTAACCACTTTCTATCAGGTGAGCCGTGCGCTTGTCTGCCACCTAAGTGGTCTAAAAAAAAAGAGATAATGAATTAAAGGTTTAACGAAAACATCCGTAATTTCAATTGTTAATAAGTGTGCGTCGTAATATAATGTCAGTCTTACGGCAATCGTGTAAGAAATTTAGGTAATTCACACTATTATAACTAATAACACATGTGACCAATAAATGATGATTTCAAATGCTTACACACATTGTATGTTCCTACAATACAAGTAATAGTAGATAAAGTATGTGGAAATTAGACAATGCTACTTACCACTGCTCTCCACTTTACTCTTCAAGCTTGAATTTGAATCATAGTTAATACATACATATAATCACGCTATTATCCCCGGTGGGTTAGGCAGAGGTGAAAGACAAAAAGCCTGCTTTGTCTTTTACACTGACGGCACAGAAACTCTCAATGCTTGCAGGGTTGGCAGTGCGAGTGTGACTCTCTTGGTTTTGGACGCGTCCATAGGCCACAGTGACCACTTTCCATAAGGTGCACCATGTGCTCGTTTGCCACCTAAGTGGTATAAAAAAATCACCAATCATTATATTCGTAGGTATATGACTATAACTAAAGTAGCCTACTTGCGACTGCCCAAATAGGCCAACAATCTTTAACTGTTAACACTCGATACCTGATATTGATATCTTCATCAGGCACTGGACTCCGGGGAAGTTAGTAGTCTTTGACAGTATTCCAGCATTTCCAGCGGTGGTGCTACGAGGAAGCGTAGCACAGTTGGCGTAGCTCCTAAAACCTTTACACAATTGTAATACCTCATTAATATCTCGTCTACCAGAGCAAATGCTCGAATAAGCTGATTTGGTCAACCGGGAAAGTTCCCCTAATAATTGAAAATCGGCATTCCATACCCCGATAATTGAGTATTTGACAACTATTACAAAAAAATATGAAATGTATTAGATATGATAACTTATACATAAATAATAACTATACAATATATATTTACACATTTACAATATAAATTTCAAATATTTTATTTTTACAACATAGAATTGAAATTTTTATCTGTATTGCAGATGAGGCAAAACGTAGAAAATCTGTTGACAGTTCGCGTGACGTAACTATAAAAAATTTACTTAGCGTAACGAAAACTTCCACTGATTGGTCTCTTCGTAGATATTATTTAATGACGTCACGGGACGAATGTCACGTGACTGACTTCGCGCACTTTTTAAGCTAACAAAGTGAATATGAGTTTATTTCTAATTACGAGTAATAAGGTTTTACGAGAAAATAATGAATTACAACAGATATTAAATAAATTTCTACATATTTTATATAATACCCAATTGATTTTTGATATCTCTCATGGCCTTCTAATTGAGTTCACCACTAACCTTGAAGCACCTTTGTCAGCCTCCTATGATCGTCAGAAGCACTGGCATATAGGTGCATGAACCTATCAGCATCATTCACGCATGTATACGTACGAGTATATTCCAAATTCAAAATTTAAGGTACAGTCCAAAAATGTAAATAAAATCCTAAACCTAATACCTCTCGTGTCAGCAGCGAGGTGTTAACATGACGTCACGAAGGCGCGAACACGCTGACACGTCATTTTCCGCGCTAGTGCATCTACAGAATTTGGATATGTCACCCGCAAATATAGGGTTATGTTAGCCCAAGTTTATTTTATTCGAAATTTTTCACTTACAATTTTTATGACAACGCGTTAAGGTGTATATTTGAGCATTTTTTTATTTTATAGCTTTGAGTATATGTTTGTTAGGCTTGATGTCAGGTCACGACGCATTTGTCCAATCTGTGTGATGCACGCCTGATGGTTTTGTATTGAAATCTCGATATTTATGCGTTACGTATAGCAACGTTACTTATATATACATAGTACAGATTTGTATCTGTGGTATATCTATTTTATCAAGTTTTTTCAGGATCTACCGAGTTCAATTTCGAAAGTATGTTTGCGCTTTAAGTACTGAAGACTACCAGTACCTGCAGAGTCGTTCGGGTGTACTTAGATCTGAGCTTTAATTGATTCTGTGCTACTTTAATACTTTTCTATAATAAAACGCGTATTACTAGGACGCGGAACAACCTGCCTGACTCTGTGCTTCCGAATAGCTATATCCTGAAAGTATCCAATCGATTAAGAATACGAAAAATTTAATCGGTTCAGGTGGGATTCCAACCCGCGATCTTCCCCTTACAGGGCGACCGCTCTGACCACTTAACCACAGAACATTCGCCCGAACCCATTCAAATTCTTCTATACATTTTTTATACCACTTATGTGGCAGACAAGCGCACGGCCCACCTGATGGAAATCAGGAAATCACCTAAATGCTTTAAAATTTCATTCAATGGAAGTCTCTAAGTCTAGAGTGCATAAGTTGCCTTTAAATAAGCTTTCTCCACCACATCGTCATCACAAAGTTAACAGCTGGAATGGTCAGACGCGAACTTATTGTTAAAAAAAATAACCCTAACTTGACAGTCGGGTAAAAATAGGACGTACATACATACATATAATAACGCCTTTTGATATATATATAGGCAGAGGTGAATTAACACCCACATTTCTAGATTCATTCCCACGTTATAGGGGAGGCCTATTTCCGTCTTCCGGGCACTATCACTCAAGCCATGCATCTAAGGCTGAGTCTAGGCTGTATAAATCTGTCTGATGTTAAACAGCCGTATCCCTTAGTCACCTTGTACGGCACCACATGGGGTGGTTCAAATTCTACTCTGCCGGGATCCACGGGAACTTATAAGTTAATGATGCAACTACCAGTTTTGTTAGCTCCACTCTTTTGAAAATTCGCGTTAGCATTTGGTCTTATTGTTTTAATTTTTTTTAAGAATATAAGATCCGAAATTACTAATATTCCCACTAACCCCTCCAGCACAGCTAATAGATAAATTGCTAAAGTCATTCTTTCGTAACGGTGGACATAAGTTTGATGAGAATCAACTTGGTCATCATCCACATAGCGATTTCTCAGTTGTGTTTAATTCAAAGTTTGCACTTTGAATGGAATTTGAATTGGAGCCCGTATGTTGTTTTTGATTGGTATGTTTGCCGGGAGCGACTGCCAACTGACATAGAAGAGACTCAGGCGCGGGCTGAGGAGACAGCCCGTGCCTGTGTCTCTTCAACAGATGCCTAAAAGTAGTTACGACCCTGTGCACCCAGATTGATCAGTTGGAGAGATATCAAAACCTTCAATAAACAGAATTCTTCTAAACAATGTTGTTTGAGCAACACTTTAAAATTGGTGTACTTATGTCTGCGGTCGGCGCGCGGCGCGCGTCGCCTGCACAACGTGATTTACCGATTCTCGCCGATTGAGCTCGATCGCTACTCGATAATCGCGCGCACTGTGCAAACATTCACTTTCTTGTTCACGAATTTTTGCTAACTGCCTGTATACAGGAGGCGTTCAATTTCGTTGTTTTGCAAGGTATATTATTTCTAGGAAACGTTTTTTAGTTCAATAAAAATAACTATATACTATAAGTGTACGGGGATTTACTTATAAGCGAAAGCGTTGTAAAGAATAAAAATAAAAATCACGATAGAATAAATAAAATAGGGGTTGATCGTAGAGGGTTGAAAATTCAGGGTTGTATGTGTTTTCTAATGCTGTATCATAAAAAGTAAAAAAAATATCTAAAAATTTAAAAGAATATTTAGGGGTACCCTTAACATTTAGGAGAATGAAAAATAGATAATTATACTAGGTATCGGGACTTCTCGCGAATTATATCTTGGAACTTACTATTTCTGCCGACGTTTCGGATGCGTTGCAGCACCCGTGGTCACGACTTGACTCGAAAATAGATTGACTTGAATGAAAAATAGATGTTGTCCGATTCTCAGATCTACCCAATGTGCACACATAATTTCATGAGAATCGGTCAAGCCGATTCAGAAGAGTTTAACTACAAACACCGCGACAAGAGAATTTTATATATTACGTAACCTAACTAATATCGACTTTATGTATTTAAGTATAACTTATAGTATTAGTACAAACCTGAGTGGTTAATTTTAATTTATTAATACTACTAAACTGTTATTTATGTCCCCCTACTATGTAATTTGCTAAATAAAAAAAAACAAATGTGTGCGTGTATACCTTTTTACAATTATTCTAAAATACTATTAGTAAATAACATAAATAACATAAGACATATTCACTATAAATGAATGTAAAGATAAAATATTTTCTTTCTTTCTTTCTTTAAAAAAATATGTAACTGACCAGAAAGCAAGGTAAACATACAGCCCCGTAGGGTTAGCCATAGGTAAACTAACACCCATATTTCACCAATCATTTTTTCAATTCGGTAATAGGGGGTGATCCTATTGCCGTCTTCCGGGTACTATTGTTGATTCAAGCCATGCATCTGAGGCATAGTCTGGGCTGTATATATCTGTCTGAGGTTAAACTGCCCTTTCCTTAGTTGCCTTGTGCGACACTGCATGGGAAGAGATAGGGTGGTCCGAATTCTACTTTGCCGGAAACCACGTGGCAAGTAAACGTGGTAATGATGGTAAAATAAAAAATAAAGTGTAAATCTGAAACCCGACTACTGAAAAATGACGCTCTAAAAAGTATTAAACAAGAAAATATCAACGACAGCCGTAGTCGTATGCCACTTTTTCATAGAATGTATTTTTTTGTTAGACTAAGTGGCATACGACCTTCCTCCTCCTTGATACATTAACATATTTGAAATGTGCTGATGAAGCTCTTTCAGTTGATTTCAGTTGATTTAACAGGGTCATAAAAAATGCTAAAAGGCTCTCAATTCAGAATCAGATTGCAAGATTTAAAAACGTCTCGAGAGGCATCTGGAAAATAGTTAATCGACACAGAAATAAGGGACAGAATAAGAAAGAAAGACTAGTTCTAAAGTCAAATGGCAGGGTTATTGCAAATCCATCTGAAGTGGCAAACATATTTGCAAGTGAATTTGGTAAAGTTTTCAGTCAGGTTCACAGTTATTCAACATTAGCACTAAAAATTTTAGAGGAACATACAAATAAAATTGAAAAAGAAATAGAATGGGACCCCGTCACACCTAGTGAAGTGTTTAGGATCATCAATACCATGAAGTTAAAATCATCTTGTGGATATGATGATATGCCTATAACAGTAATTAAGGAAAATATTGACATATTATCTGAACCTCTATGTAATTTTTATAACAAGTGTTTTGACGAGGGTATTTTTCCCGAACAGTATAAAATAGCAAAGGTTATTCCCGTGCACAAAAAAGGGTCCAAAACTGACTCTGCTATGTATAGACCTATTTCACTACTGCCAATATTATCAAAAGTTTTAGAAAAGTTGATGAAGATAAGACTCGTTCGACATTTGAATTTGAATAAAGCACTAAACCTAAGACAGAATGGATATCAAAAGAATGTTGGCACCCAAGACGCTATAGACACCTTGATAAAAGATATCATCAGTCGTTTAAATGAAAAGAAAAAAGTAGCGGGACTTTTTCTTGATCTGAGTTCCGCTTTTGATACCATAAACCACGAGCTACTGTTAATAAAGTTGGAACATTATGGAATAAGAGGAAAGGCCAATAACATCTTTCAGTCATATTTACAGAATCGCAAGATGTACGTAGAATTAAAAGCCACTGATACCGATGATACCCATGGGAAAAACAAGTGCGAAGAGTCATATAGGTCAAAGATGATACAAATTAGAACAGGTGTTCCACAAGGGTCGATTTTGGGGCCTGTTCTCTTCATTACGTTCATAAACGACCTTATAAACTACGTAACTCAAATAGCATCTGGTGAAATCCAATTAGTTATGTTCGCTGATGACACAAACGCTGTGATATCTGCAGATAATCTAGATGTTCTCAAATCAGCAATAGATCAAGCTTTAGAAATATTTTATAATTGGTTCTCAGCAAACAGCCTTCAGCTAAACCCTAATAAGACTCAGGTTATTTTATTTAGATCAACTGCTCAAAACGGAAGTACTATTGATTACACTTTAAATGGTACAAAGGTAAGCCCAGTAAGTACTGTTAAGTTTCTGGGTGTATATGTTGACGAGCTGCTAAATTGGAAAGATGAACTTGCCAACCTGGAGAAAGCAATAAGTTCAGCCTGCTATGTTCTAAGAAGCCTGCGCAACGATGTTGAATTGGAACATTTAAAAATGGTCTACCATGCGCTAGTAGAGTCTAGGCTTAGATACAGCATTCTTTTCTGGGGAGGTAGCTATGACTATAATATAACAGGAGCTTTCATCTTGCAGAAGAGAGCTATACGAACAATGGTGCGTATAAGACAGGATGAGTCATGTAAAGAGCACTTCAATGATCTGGGTATCTTGACCGTTCCAAGCTTGTATGTTCTGGTATTGATGACACATTTTGCAAAACACGTGCATGAATATGAAACCGAAGAAGAAAGAAAGATCAGAGAGAGCACGCGCAGGATGGATTTTCAAAGTATAGTTCGTCCTCATTTGAACATCGTCAAACATAGCACGATGTACAATTCTACCAGGTTGTTTAATAAGCTACCATTAGATTTGAAAGGTCTTCTATATGAAAAAGAGTTCCATAGGGAGTTAAAAGTGTTCCTATTGAAAGGGTGCTACTATTCAATCGAGGAATTATAGGTATTTTTTAATTTTTTGACAATTTTATTATATTTGACATTTTGTTTTATTTTATTTTGATTTAATTTTGGTATATTATTTGGTATTTGGACTTGGCTTCTGAAATTATATTATTGACATGAGTAATTTATGATTTGACATGAATAAAAATTGACATGTACCTACTGTATAAATCTGACTTTGTGTACTAATTTATTTTTATAATTACTTACCAAGTTAATTGATTTTGTCATTTTTATAGTTCCTTATTGTTTAATTATTGTAAATTTTTGATAGACTTGAAATGAATTATTGTAATAATATTATGTATGTTCAAACACAGTGTAAATTGTTACTGAATAAATAAATAAGAATAAGAATAAGATATCAAACATGATATATTTATCTTAAATTTGTTTTTAATGCAATCTATTATGACCTCTAGAGGGCGCCACATTAGATTCAGTGACAAGTTATATAGCCTATAACCAGCGGGCGAGTAAGATGCTTCTAACGAAACCTTATTTGTCCAGTTCTAATTAGTACTTGAGGAGCTATGAAGGAATAGATCAAATGCATACATAGCCAGTCAAAATCATAACCATCCGTCTTCGCCGTAGTCGGGTAATAAATCAGAAATGATGAAATAATATTATATCTAAATTAGTCATATAGTCCACATATAACTATCATTATATCTGGAGGATATCAATATTATAAAAGCAATAGGTAAATTATTATAAGAAATTTGAATGTGCTTGTGTTATATCTTCTAAAATGTAACCTTCTAAACGAAGAACTGACTTAAACAACAATGCATAAATACCACTACAAAGTATTTAATTTTATGACGTATTATGAGGTATTTATGAAGTATTCGTAGGGATTTTCGCAAGAAAAAAGAAAGGTACTTATAGACTTCAAATCGCCAGAGGTACATTTACACAGATATTTACGTTTTGCCTTATTTTTTTTATCTCAGACTCAACTGAAATCTAAGAGAGTCAACTTAAATTTAAAATAAGTGTCACTTTATTGATACAAAGTGTTTATTGAAAAGTTTGAGAAACATTGAAAGATCTAGTCTGTTCATATCTCTATAAATGAATCTGAGATTGCCCAACATTCTTGACGTTCATGAGATTAATAGGAGGTAGGACTCGACGGTATTCCCAGTTCGACTGGGGAAGTAACCACTTTTTGAATTCCCGGCGGTGAGTAGGGTAGCCAGAGCTCACTGGAGAGTTTTTGTGCTGTCAGTGAGAAGACTAAAGGCTTGTCCGGATTGTGTCTTCTGCACTAACGGCACAGAAACTCCGTTCTTACAGGGTCGGTAGCACGGGTATGACTTCTCTGGTTTTGCACACGTTCATATGTCACGGTAACCACTTTCCATAAATTGGGCCGTGTGCTTGTCTGCCACCTAAATTGTATAAAAAAGTGATACGTTGTGATCTAAACGAATAAAGATATACATAATATTTTTTAACTTATTGTCATTTATGTTGTATTCGTTGGCTGTGTTTTTGTTAAATTTTTGTATTTATTTTTGATTCTATACTGTTGCATTGGACTAGCCCAGTAATGGGCAAAGTACAGCTCCAGCCTGCGAAAGCAATTAATCCGACCCGCCGACGGTAATTTAAAAAAATCATAAAGTAGATTCTTTTTTATACTTCTGGATTTAATTTTTTTATCGATTCGATTCAACACTACAACAAATTGAATAAAAAATTGCAGAGAGGACCAATTTATAGATGAAACATGTGGTTGTCTAAATTTATATTTTTTATTTATATTGGTATGAATTACTTCGTCACAGGTCAAACCTGTATTCTAAATATTATGGGAAATCACAAGCAATTTCATATGTCTCACAGCCTTTGAATAAAAGATGAATTGTAATTTTTAACATTTAAGCAAGTGTATAATGCTCGGGCTGAGGATGACGGGTGGAGCCGCCTGGTACCCTAGCAGAAGTAGGCCGCGGCGGCAGTGGAATACGCGCCTCCCCGTATCCGGCAACTAGATAAGGAGTTCGTGGTCCCCACATCCAAAGAGGGCCAGCTAGAAAGAGATAGCCCAAGGTCGGCTGGGGTGCGAGAGATTTGTCTCTGCCAATCTCATCTTCGGCAACCAAGGTCCCAAAGACGACGTGCGTGTTCAAGTCTGCCGGAGGGGAGAGTAGGATATATCTGGCCCACCTTTGAAATTTCTTAAACGTTCTTAAAAGAAAATTTTCCCGTCACTGGACTAGTCTATAATAGTAGTGTATGATGTGTATTTAATAAATACAAAGTTCGATTCACAAAAGCAACACACTGTAGATGAATGATCGTGGGATAACATTTGCGCGTGCGACCGCCGGACGCCCCGGGCGCTGCGGCCCACAACCCCCCATTACCGGGCAATCACTACCTTACAAGCTTCACCAGGGTCACCCACTACACTCAAATTTAGTATTTATTGAAATTCAACTAAAAGAACTAGGAATGCTTTTCAATAATAACTTCGGACGATCATTCAAAAATATCTTCGCAGCTCAATCCAAACTTACCTGAAATCCGGTACATCAGCTGATTGAAAGCAGAGTCTCTGACACTGACGACCCTGACGCCTAGACGTTGTGCGTTTTAGTCGGTTCGAGTCCGACATATTCACTTCTCACACTTGTTCCGGCGGGGAGGGGTATCCGTGGAGATTTTTCGCACATTTAAAAAAAGATAGCAACCGCTATTTTAAAAGACAACTAGACAACAATTATGAAAATAAATTGTAAAGAGAGTGGACCCCGGACTCCCAAGTTCATACCTCAGATGCACCAGGATTAGGTACTGTTCGGATAAAGAATATTTTGTCATCCCAAACCAGCTTTTGAAAATGTATCAATATTTTGTTCAACCCTACTTAGACAAATACGGTATTGCGATCAGTTCGTAATCTTCGCTACGCGAACTGATCGCGGATCAGTGTGTTTATGTCGGTCGGAGGTCAGGTCATGCTGAGTGCGAGCCTTGAATCTAGACGGGAACGAGCTCCAAGTAAACGGATCCTAATCAATTTTTAAGTGTCATGGGCCGGCGAAAATTGGTAGGGCTCGAAGACAGGTTTATTAGATTCCAAGCCATGATGTGTTTGGGGATACCTACACCACGTCATAGATCTTACTGATATGAATGCGCTGACTCGAAACGAGCAGGTAAGACACGACGGTATTCCCGTCCCAATTAAACAGACCGACTAGGGAAGTCATAATAATCTCGTGTTATGTTCCCAGTAGTGAGTAGGTAGGGTAGCCAGAGCTCACTGGAGAGTTTTTATGCTGTCAGTGAGTTGACCAAACGCTTATACTGACTGTCTTCTGCACTGACGGCACAGAAACTCTATTCTAACAGGGTAGGCAGCACAGCTCCTGGTGTTGCACACGTTCATATGTCACGGTAACCACTTTCTATCAGATGGGCCATGTGCTTGTCTACCTCCTAAGTTGTATAAACAATTTTAACATTTAAAACTAGAAGAAAGTATCCAGTAAGAGGTTGGTGTTATAGCATCCTAAGACTAGATACAGAGACCACTTACCATCAGAGCGGTATTCTTGTTAGTTACTTTAGATATGCACTATATCTATCATCATAACACACGGTATATCAAGCGTATGTATCTCATGGTCATTTCCTAGTAACGTCTAAAGTTTACATTTTGTCGAAGACTCTTTATAGTTTTTAATTGGTATCTCCGTCTGACTCTGAGAGCAATAGCCTGCCATTATTACAATGTAAATAACATAACATAAACTCACGCCTATATCCCCGAAGGGTTAGGCAGAGGTGCTAGCACCCACATTTCGCCAGTTTATCTTTAGGTCCCAATGTAATAGGTGGGCGAGCCTATTGCCATTAACCGGGCACAATTACAATTATAATCTTTGGCGCGTTTTTCTCACCATTTAGATACCTTTTTTATCCTTTCTTTTATTATTGTCAGTTGTTTACTTAATAGGTATTCTTTTAAAAAATTTAACACAATATATTTTAGTACCAAGGCGATATACCAATCCTTGATACTACATAACATAACATACAAATTTCCATAGCATTCATTCGAATGTGTTTTCTTACCTACACCAGTGAGCAATAATTATCCTAACAAAAACGTTATCTTCCCAGAGACAACGCAGCGACATAAATCTCCTTGCTCCGTACATTTAACGGTTAAGGGAGACGCATTTTTATTCAAAATAGGCACTTAGTTAAAAAATATGTGTGCGCAGAAACAAACAACAGGAACTGGGTGGAGATTGTCCTTTTTCCCAACTTCCTGTGGCCTCAATGTTACCTTTTTGTTTTATTTTTAAATTGTTTACCGCCAGATGCAGGGGGCCTGTGGAAAATACAGTGGCGACCAATTAATGGTATTCAGTCTTCAATTATTCATTTTTAAAAGTTACTTTTTTTCAAAACTTAATGGATAATAATAATAATGGTTATAACACTGGTTTTTGCAATTGGAAGAATAAATATGTATAATTGATTCGTATAAATTTACAATATTTATTAGTTACTTACAATAAGTATGACTTCTACTGTTATTTGTTGGAAGTCAAATCATGCTAGAAAACAAAGTCTACAATGTTCAATCATCCAATTCAAGGACTGGGTGTAAAGTGTATTTAAAAGACAGTGTATGTAACAGAACGTAATTAATTTATAATTATATAGAACTGTAAAAAAAGAAATTGGAGTTCAATATAATGATATAAATAAAATATAACTATAGAATACAAAATGTAAAATATAAAGAATGTCAGATAAAATAATTACAAAAATACATCACCCATGATCAACACTGCACTTTTTATTTGCACCGCAACTGTACCCAAATTCTTTTTGAAAATCGTACCGAAAAATGTTTAGTCGTAGAAAATTAGCATTTGTGTGGTCCCTGGGCCCTGGCCCGTGGTCGGGAAGTTGGCGGGGCTCATTAATTTGTTGCTTTTTTATTTCTCCCTTTCACAGGGTAATTTGGTTAAAGCCTCCGCTTTGTTCCCACTGTACAGAGCTTACTAATGGATAACGCTATTGCTTAGACAACTGTTTTATTAAGATGACACTTTTTTTCTTTTCTATTTATCAGTTGACTGACAATGGTCCTGCTTTAACAGTAAAATGAAAACTTGTAATGAAATTAATCAGTTTAATGTTTCTGTTCAGTACTTACCTACCTGCAAATCTCACATATAAAAGTAATGGCAGATTACATTAAGTTACAAAAATGATAAACGCTTAGCGCGTGGCGTAAATCGATATATTTCAATAACGTATCATGAGCTTAATTTGTCCAAACATGCATATTTTATTGTACAACTCTAGTGTTGCCAACATGACACAAAACTATGAATAGATATTTAACAAAATATATTTGAACTGAGAAGCTACTATAAAATTTGAGGTATTTACAGAATTTAATAATATTACATCACCTAGTATAGTAGTATGTGTAGTTACTTAATTGAAGTCCCGCTCCACATAGCTAGAGGGGTTAGAGGAAATATTAGTAATTTCGGTACGTGTTCCTACGGTATCCTCGAAGGTTTACTTATAAACCTATGAGGCTATAAGGCGAAACCGGTCAGATACAATAATAAATACTGAAGAAAATGTACAAGTTCTCAATATTTGTAATAATAAATTCCACCAAGTGCCAACAATCAACGGCATAAAGAGTTTAATGACAGTCTGAAAAGTATACGTAGCTCTGGAGGTGAATAAGGATTGAAGCAAATGGCAGGCTTATGGGTGCTTACCCCGGAGAATATGGAAGTTATGGAAGTTTGAACTTGAAGGACGAGAACATCGCGTGTAAACTTAACACTCAATCTTAACTTAACTTGTGAATTGCTTTGCTTATAATAGCAGGCGAGAACAGGCCTACTTGTGCCGGACAGATACATGCGTGGCACTGGACGACGACAGCATCAGCTCTTGACTTGCCCACCAGCTTGGCGCTTTCTTGCATGCAGTAGCCATACTTATAGAGCTGTTCAATACCTGAATGACTTTTTAAAAAAGAATCCAAATGTGGAATTATTCCATATAAGCCAAGTGTCATTGCTCGTGCCAATTTGTGACAAAATATTTGTACAATTTATAGCACCTACTTGTATGCCTAAAATTATAATTAATATATTTCATTTCATAATATTAGCTATTTGAATAATTTCGAGGAATGCAGATTCCTCGAAATTTAAATATTTAATCTATATAATGTATTGTATAATGTATTTTTTTTGTAACTGACAGCACTTAAGCGCTTTGGTGCCAATTGTAAGCTTATATTGCTAATAATGATAGATTAAATGAATGTCTAAGGCCGTTGTATACTTGCATTTAACAAAAATCTGACCTCCTAGACAAGAGGAAATTACGTTGACCGGCGTATTGTAGTATCAAATTATATTCTGAATGTATAGGACTGACACGTATGTTGATATCATCGGCGTTCATGACAGTCATCCCATTTTATTTATCTATTCTGTTTTATTCCACAAACGTATTGCCACCTGTCTAAAGGGACAGATCAGCAACATCGAAGTCTGGAAGAGAGTCCTTCGCAAGGAGCCGCCGGTTGCTATCCCGACTGATGATGAACAAACCAAGCCAAATTATATAAATAAGGATAACGGAACCAAGCTTCGAAATACAAGCTTTGGTGCAACTGGAATTGGCGGTTGGTCGAAGAAAAAAGAGACTGATGTCTGACATTATTATTTACAATATTATTGTAAAACTAAATATTTCTACATTTATTATGGTAGAATAGGTATATTCTATGACCACTGTAATAACATATAGATCTCGATGTACTTATACTTAGAAATAATAAAATTCATTCAATTCAATTCAAATGCTTTATTGTGAAACATAGGTACAACATACATACATACATAAAACCACGGCTTTATCCCCGGAGGGTTAGCCATAGGTGAATTAACACCCATACTTCACCAATCATTGAATTCGGTAATAGGGGGTGAGCCTATTGCCGTCTTCCGGGCACTATTGTTGTATCAAGCCATGCATCTGAGGCATAGTCTGGGCTGTATATATTTTTCTGATGTTAAACAGCCCTATCCCTTAGTCGCCTTGTACGACACCGCATGGGAAGAGATGGGGTGGCCCAAATTCTACTCTGCCGGGAACCACGCGGCCTCATAGGCACAAAGATGGTCTTTTTACATAACTTGATCAGCTATGTTCAGCCATATTGGCATACGATGTTTTGTGAGTAATTATTAATTAATTACAAATTATCATACATTAAATTTAAATTACACTTATATCATTTCTATCAGTCATGTCATATCATATATTATTTATAGTCAGTCTTATCAATTTTTAGTCAAGTGTCATTAAATCATTCTGACCTCCCAACTCTGAGAGGAGAGCCTATGCCAGAGCCTCATCCGTTGTTTAACAGGTGCACCGATATGCATGTGAGGTTGGCTTGGACCTCAAAGTTTGTTGATAGGCTCCTGTACACCCCTTGTTTGAAAAAAGTCTTTGGACGAGTGATACTGACACTGTGTCTGTGTGAGTGAACTACTCGGGACAGTACTAACTACTACTACAGTAATACCGCAGTTTATTATTTGTTTTTGTAAAAGAAAACTACTTAACCGATACTGCTAAGACAAATTCCCTTTAGCAAAGTAAGTGTGTTAAGAGAATTTTTCCGACATTATGGTGGTCATATTCCAGCAGTTATAATCGCAAAATCATTCTCCCTATGACGTCGTGATGATACAGGTGCTGCTTGATTTTTTTAAATGTTTACTTGTTTCCATACTCACAGGATGAGATTAAAGTGGTTTGCTTATGCTTGGGTTTATGATTACTTTAGTGAACGTACTACATGAATAAATTCCAATACCTCATAAAAACTAAATCACCCTTAACCATACTCCTAACATTCCTTCGTAAATAGAATCATTACCTTCTATCGTACCAATACTATCAGGTAATGTGTGTATACGTACCAACAATACCTACGAACTAAACAAACAAAGCCATTTCTCCACACAATTTATTTCTCTCAATCCCACTCTGGCCAACTTATATAACTCCGTTCATTTAATAAAGGAGAACATTTGGACGCTACTCAAGATCGCAGGAACCTTCGCCCCTCCTGCCAAGAGAGGCGTGGTCTCACCACGCCCATTGATCCTCTTATTCCCTCCCACACCACTTTTTCCTGGCTACTTATATAATATTTTTCCTCTAGGGAGGCATGGGAGGTGGGTGGACATTTGTCTTTACTTAGAACCAACTCCTGGATTATTAAATTTACTGAGCCAAAATGGCGGAGGATTTATGTACGGCGTATGTATTGTACATAAGGCTTATGTACTTTGATTTACTGGTGTAGGTACCGGACCGAGATATTTATGTGACAAAGTAAGTCTGTTTATTTTACTGCTTTGGAGGGTAGTTTCGATAAAGTCGCTCGGTTCGTTATTTTATAGCAATAGACTATATCGAAACTCCTATCTATTCTTACTTATTGATGTGTGGAACCATGTTCTTATAAATATTAGTTATCTTTTGAGTGTACATGCAATTAAAATAAATAAAAAAATAAAAGATTACAGCAGAGGTCTATCATCTCGTCCCGGTTTCCCGAGAATGATGACAATTGATGAATGAATGATAGTATTCTGTTGACCCTACACGTCAGCCTGGAATTCTACAACTCGATAGTATATTTTTGTAGAATGAGGGTAGGTACTTATGTACAAATATTTGGTCCTCGTCATTACATACGTATTTTGATTTTATTAAACGCAGACCGAATTAAATCACATATAAACACATAATATTCACGCCTTTCGCTATTCCGGGTAGACAGAGCTAACAGCTCGTATTTTGCTTCGGATCAATCAACTACAAAACATAAATTCCAGAAAAGTGGAGGATTCTTTTATGGAGCGTGGTAGAATACTCTTAGTTATTGTATTATTAAAAATTAAGTTACTGTGATCTACTTTTATTTTAGGTGATATAAAATTAATTGCGACGTATACATTATTTCAAATGGAATGTTCTAGATAAATTTATTAAATAGGACCCGAGGGTATGTGGAAAAATCTTTAGCTTAACAGTAAAAGATAACAACGTAAGTGCATTCTTAGAAAATAATTCTTAATTTAGTAAAATCATCTATTTATGAATGTTATTCGCTTAAAAGTGCCTATATTTTTTTTAGTTTAGTAAAAATCTAATAAAAGATCTTTGCTTGGTTTCCGTCTGTGCTATGACTAGGTATTAAGTTAATTAGATATAATATAAACGAGTAGGGCCAGATCGAGAGAGATGGCCCTGGATCAGTCGGAGTGCCAGTGTCAACCTCACCTTCGATAACCAACAGTGACCCACAGGCGCCGTGTATTTCAGTCGGTTCGAGTCCGACATCTCGCCTACCAGTTCCGGCGAGGAGGTATCCGTGGAGGAGGTATCTTTCGCACGTAAAAAAAAAGAAAAAATTAAAGGTAAATATGTCGCTAGGTTTTATTTTCTAATAACAATTTCTAATTTAGAACGCCTTAGAAGTTTTCGTTATGTCATAAGATTTCAAGTTGTCATTATTTGTGTTACTTACACCAATCTGGGCCGATCGAATTCATTCATTTTCGAAACTCATTTTTCATTCAATGCCCAAATGTCATTACTTGAAACATAATATTACAAGAACCATGATCTCTATATACTGTGTCTGTGCTAACCTTCTAATGAATAGGGCTTATGGCTAGTAGGTACTTCGTCAACAAAGTAAATGGCCGATTTTCGCAACTTCGACGCTTCAAATTATTATTATTATTATTATTTTATATAGGACACGCCAACTTCACCTCACCTCGCCTGATGGTAAGCTAAAGGCAAAGTCTCAGGAAAGAGGGTCACCATTACAGACACTTAGTGTTACAATGGTGGCACTCAGCTTGGCGGCCTCATCAGATGCTTTTTCACGCCCCGCTTAAAGGCCACGGGACTGTAGGAAAAAGGAAACACGTGTGCTGGTAATGAATTCCAGGTCTTGGTGGTGCGGCAAAGAATAGAGTCTCCGAGCCGCTTGGTTCGGATTTATCGTAGAACGATTCTACTTCTAACCCCTCGTTTATTTGACAAGTTGCAATATGTCACAGGCTACAGTGTGAACGCAAATGTGTTTTATACTTGTTTACAACTGGCTGGCTATACATACTATATTGTGAAAGAAAAAATATCTGAGATACATGTATAAAATAAGTATTGTATTTTGATTAGTCTTCTACAAATCTTCAACAAGTTTTTTATAACCAAGTTGTAAACTTGATTCGTAATGTAAACAAGGTGTCACTGTTATCAAAAGTTAAAAACCTTTTAAGACCTACTGAAAATTAAGTTAAGGCATAAACTAGTAACTTGCACTACGATACTAAGCTACGGTTTCTGCACTCAAATTTCACTTGGTCTGGTCAAAACAAAAGCAATGGATCAGATATTTTGAGTCCTTATTCCTTATTGTATTCATCGCAGGTTTATAAGTGCCCGGTTAATGGCAATAGGCTCGCCACCTATTACATTGGGACCTAAACATAAACTGGCGAAATGTGGGTGCTAGCACCTCTGCCTACCCCTTCGGGGATATAGGCGTGAGTTTATGTAATGTAATGTACTCCCTAAGCCAAATATCACTCAGTTTTTGTTACAATACACATATAATCGTCTTGTATGGTCAACATTTTTCATACTGTGATATAAAAGTATCTATTTAGGATAAAGTAATTTAATTTTAATATTAAATAAAAATATGCATTTACCACGTCATTCATTACTACGTATCAGAGATTAGGCTATATATAGCGACGCATGCATGCAAACCTTGCATTCGGTTGCTGCAGCGGGACGTAAGTAATTAAAAATGTTATTTAATACCTATTCTATTTTTATATTATCCTCCATTTTTATTAATAAGTCCCACATTTTCTTCAGTTTTCAATAATTTTGTAAAATTTGCAAGCTCTTATTCATAATTCCATTTTCAGTTGATTAACACGTGGTAGAACCACGTGTTTCCAATATTTTTTTAAAACTCCATAGTTCTTAAACTCCATGTCTCATGAATGAGCATAATTACTCTTGGATTGTTATTAAACTGTGTGTTTATTTCCAGTGAGCCAGGGTGCCCGCCATTTCGTGGCCTGTAGCGGTCTGGTAAGTGAAATTTTAAATATTCTTTGCCCTTTTGTCTTTGTCTTTAAACAATAGCGTTTGAATCAAAATACCTTAAATCTCCAGATATTACTGAAACCTAACCTGTCAAACAGGCACGCGGCCACGTGGTCACTTTTTGATAAACTTCCCAACTTCCAATCACTGTTCTTCCTATATTATGGAAAAATCTGGTGTTACATTTATAAGGTGTCCGCCTGTAATATCGTTTGTTTATAGATTAAGTATATTTTAAGCACGTGTTCACCAGAAAACCAGCACTTGCTAACCAGAAACCCAGGGCGCGCTAACCAGAAATCCTTACAGTAAACAAAAAAATTGCTAACCAGGAATTTAGCACGTGGCATCCATGAAATAGCAATTCCAATCTTTACTTAAAACAGTTCTGTGTAATTAAATTATAATATTTTTGAAGTAGCAATATCAGAAATCTCTGGTGCTCGTGCCAGGTAAACATACGGCCCATGGTAATGAGATGGGAAGCGAACACAGCAGCCTATGGACGTTTGCAACATCAGGTGTCACACTTTCACTGCTGACCTTGTAAAATCCTTCTGATAGATTTCTTTAAGAACACGGTTTAATAGTTGCTTAGAAAATGGGCTTTAATATCTGAATAATGTTTTTTTTGTTCGCAGGCAGGGGTGATGACAAACCCTGGCAACGGCGACAGGCCACGGCGCTCCGGTGCCGCGGGCGCCGACGTCGTGTGACGTCGCCCGCCCGCGCCGCTGGCCCGCGCGGCTCACGCGGCTCCGACATGAGCGGCGTGCAGTACAACGCGCTTTCCTTCGTAGTTTATATAGGTAAGCACTTCACAGTACACCTAGTAGTACTTTAGAATGGATCAAACATGGACGGAAGCCCTTTAAAATCTTCAGGATCTAAGCCTACCTCAATTGTAAGTGAGATTGCTGATTAACAAGCGAGGTTCTGGTGCAGACTTTCGATTGAGGCGTCGCAAATAGCAAAGTCAAGATAAGCCAAATGAAGAGAGAGGGGCCTATTGACAGTCAAAGACTTGTGAAGTTATATCAAGGACTGTGGTTGGTTTCAAATGTAGGTTTTCTCATGGAAATATGTTTTGGGAATGAATATGAGAGCAGTTATATCAATTACATATCATAAATGTTACAATTTTAACTTTAGTTTCTACAATAATTACCTCTTCCAAGATCAAGCTTGTATTCTAACTTACTAAAGGTGTTTGTTTCCTTGTTCCAGGTGATTTTACATGGCTTAATCTACTGTGTTAGCTGTAAGAAAATTGGTGGTGGCTTCATATACCTGCTAGAATAGCATCCGTTCCTGTGGTGCCAAGAGACGAGGCATATCACAAACTCAGCACTTTTCCGTTACTCATTGTGGGAGTTAGTTTAGTTTATCACTTTCATGTACATACAAATAAGTTTTACAAATATAATACGAATAAGTTTTTTCATCCAAAGTCAGCAATGTCCACTTAGTTACAGGTGAAACCAAGTTTCTTTTTTCTAAGAGTGTTCTTTATTAGTACTAAGACGTTATGTTATCTGTGCTCGCAAGCTTTAATGCAAACATTTGACATGTTGTTACAGATAATAAAAGTTGTTATAGATTTTTTACTTCGTTTCATTTCAGTCAGCAATCCATTCAGTTGTACGCGGAACCAAGTTTGTTTCGTAGTTTTCTTTTAGTTGTAAGACAGTTTGCTATATTGATATAAGATGTTCACAAGTTATAGTAATACATTACATTTGACATGTTATGTTATATAGAATAAAAGTTGTGATGGACTTAATGCTTCCTTTTATTTCGTAAATAGTAAAACTAAAAATGCCGCATGGTTTCCGGCAGAGTAGAATTAGGGCCACCCCATCTCTTCCCATGCGGTGTCGTACACGGCGACTAAGGGATAGGGCTGTTTAACATCAGACAGATATATACAGCCCAGACTCAGCCTCAGATGCATGGCTCGAGCCAACAATAGTACCCCGAATACGGCAATAGGCTCACCCCCTAATACGTGGGACCGAATACAATTATTGGTGAAATATGGGTGTTTTTTCACCTTTGCCGAACCCTCCAGGGATAAAGGCGTGATTATATGTATGTATGTAATAATTCGATGAACTGAAAGGGGCTGGCACTTACCTTCAATATAGTCAATCTTGCTAAATTGACTTTGAATTTGGCAGTACTATTACATAACAGCCGATGCTAAGTACTTAAGGATAAGTACTCATCGATTTTATTGAGTACCGATACAACACCATGCGATGCAACAATATGTTTTAAATATCGATATATAATTATAACGGCGCAAGTATAGTAAAACAAGTGGTAATTACATATTTGAGCCGTTTGGGGTCGAGACGATGGGATCATGGGGTCCAAGTGCCCGTCTTTTGTTCAGAGAAATTTCTAAACGATTTGACGCTACCTGTGACCAGAGGGCTGGTTTATTCCTTGCGCAAAGGATTGATATTGCCATTCAACGTGGCAATGCCGCCAGCCTTGTGGCCACCCTGCCGGTTGACATTTATGAGGAGGAATTCTTTGACGCCTGAACCTGCAGGATTGTTTATATATCTAAACAATATATATATTATATATTATATATTATATATATATATATATCCTGCAGGTTATATATATTCTGGTATTTTTATATATTTATATAAAAAAATTATAATTATATGTAATAATCATCAAAAGCTAGTTAAGTTAACTAGCTTGTGTTATGGAATCTAGTATGCGGATAAACATATCTAAATACTTTTTTTTGTAAATACATCATATACATAGAAACACCCAGACCAATGCAAATATACATTTCATGCATACACTGAACGGGCATCGAACTCGCGCCCCCTGCGTATCATTCGAACCTTCTACCGCTACTCCACAGTAGCCGTCAAACACACGATAACACGGAACACACATAAATATACTAGCACACGATACACATATCGCATTTCTCAAAATGATTGATACTCATCCCTAGTACTGCTACGAGATGAAATTCGATTAGATTCTAGGGACGTGGAAAATAAAGGTTTAAGAAATATAATAAATTTAATCGTTTAATATACAACCTGCCCACGATTGTGGCCGCATGGATATCAGTTATTAGTACCTACTAATAAACGCAGCTATATAAAACGCATATTGTAACGTATATAAAAAACGCAATAGGTTAAAAATTTGATCAAATCTTTTCAAGTATCATTTGCAAATGATGTAAAGCAACTCGTTGACACACGCACCGTGCCGTGATTGTCGTAGAGTAAACAGAGTGCCGCGCGAGGCAGAGAGGCAGAGAGGCACTAATATCGCAGCTAAGTGGCGAGCGCCCGCGCCGAACACTTTGATCCCCAGATATTGACTCCGACCCGCATATCATTTGTGCGCACACACGGGGCGAGTTTTCATTATTTTGTTACTATTAGTACATATAATATATATTGTAAAAGGTTTATAATTCAAAAGATCTTATACAGGTACATGAAACATATTAGGTGAAGATCAGGTCAGGAAATTGAGTAATATATAAAACAAGCCTCACTTGACAACTGACCTTGACTACGTAAACATTAGCTCTGTATTTACAAATTTTATAAAAATGCTAATAATTAGTTTTTTTTCAATAAAAAAGTGCTTAATCAATATAAATACATTAGATAAATGTGTGAAAATGTTATCAGTGGAGTGAACTCCAGAAATATATCTGATATATCGGGTACTTTATATCAGTCAGTGAAAGCATTCCGAACTTTTCTCAAGTTTTCATTAAGTTATAAATAATCCTATTGAGAGGCGACTGAAGATTCTGTATCTTCAGTCGCCTCTCAATAGAACAGAACTCTGTTCTGTACATTTGAAGCTAGAGAGTGAACATGTGGGGCTCTGCGCATTTTCAAAGGTGCGTCGCCGCCGTTGCCATGGTGCGAAGTGTCGTGCAGTGCTTTTGACGTTTATATTTATTTTTATTACATTTTCAAATACTAATATTTTGGAAATATAATTTTGTGTCTTATATATATACCTAAGTGATTTAGTGTAAGTTTAAATATTTATGCAAGACTGCAGTGGTACTTGTAGTGATACGGATGTAACTTCAAGTCAACCTACCACACTTGTTCGGTGCCCCCACTGCACCCAAGCTCGCTTTTTTAAAGGTAAGCAGGGTTTGAAAATACATTTAGGAAAAGTACACAAATCTCCAAATGTAGTTTCAAGCTCAATACCAGTATCACAATCGCACACTACCTCCGAAATTCCATTTTGGCGAACTCTAAGCAAATTTAAAAATTCGGTTCCGATTTTAAAGAGAGTTCCCCGCGGTGCCCGACCATCTGTGGCACAAAATCTGGCTTCTTGCATTTCAAAAGTAGTCCGGGAGAACTCTCAAAGAGCTTGGGAACAGCTTCTCACTTTTCCTTACAGGATTCTACACATATCACATGTCTCAACTTCTAAGAAATCTTTATCACTACAAATTAAAGAAAATTGCCTCTCGACCTATATTTTTGACCCTAAATTCTCGAGCTTTCGAAAAAATTCTGTTTATCACTATGTAGAATCCAAATTAAGGGAAGGTGACATAAAGGGTGCATCGAGACTTTTGTTTAGCAGCGATGTGGTGGCTGCTTGCTCGCCAGATACTCTTGCAGAACTGAAGAGCAAGCATCCAGCACCAGCCGCTGACCTTTCCTTCCCTGATCCTCCAAATAAAGACGATGATTTTCTCACTGTTTCAGCTAAGGACGTTCTAGCTGCCGTTGGTTCCTTCAAGAGCGGATCTGCTGGCGGCCTAGATGGTTTAACCCCGCAACACCTCAAAGACTTGCTGAGCCCTGGGGAAGCCGGCGATGCACTTTTGAAGGAGCTAACGGCCTTAATCAACCTAATGCTCTCCGGCAATGTGTGCGATGCCATCGTTGATTTGCTTTACGGCGCAAATCTATGCGCCTTACGTAAGAAAGACGGTGGTATTCGTCCCATTGCCGTAGGGTGCACGTACAGGCGTATGGCGGCCAAATTATGCTGTAAAGCATATAATAACACATTAACCAACCAGTTCCAGCCCCTGCAACTTGGCTTTGGCTCTAAAGGGGGCTGCGAGGCTGCCGTACATGCCCTGTCAACGTACCTTGGCTGCAATAGAGGAGAAGTCATTCTTAAAGTTGACTTGAAGAATGCCTTCAACTCAGTGAATAGGGACACATTGTTGACGTAAGTGAAATTGGAAACCCCTAAAATTTATAAATTTCTTTGGCAATGTTATAGGTACCCCTCAAAATTACTATACAAGGACAACGTTTTAGAATCATCAGTTGGGTGTCAACAAGGTGACCCTCTTGGGCCACTCATTTTTAGCCTTGCTATACATCCCGTGATACGGCAGCTAAATTCTGAATTTAACGTGTGGTATCTAGACGACGGGACCCTAGGAGGAGACGTTAAAACAGTTTTAGAAGATTTGGCTTTTTTAAAAGATGAATTTAGATCCATTGGTTTACATTTAAATGCAACTAAATGTGAAATTTTTCTTGATGATAACATAGACATCCTTTCAACATTATCAAAATTCAACGATTTGGCTCCAGATTTAAAAATTGTTCAAAAAGATTCTCTCCGCCTCCTTGGGTCCCCAATCCTAGAGGAAGCATATGACTCCTTCGTAGAAGAAAAGATTCGAAATTTCTGTGAAGTTTCGGACCGATTACAACAAATTAACATCCATTCTGCTTTCACTATAATTCGGTATTGTCTTTTTGTTCCTAAATTTACACATGTTCTCCGCTCAACTCAACTGTTCAAATATTCGACTCTTTTAGGTAAAATGGATAGTGTGATTCGAAACACACTATGCAAAATTCTAAATGTGGATATGAACGACCGAGTCTGGCTTCAGGCATCCATGCCTGTGCGTCTAGGCGGGCTCGGCGTTCGCAAAATTACTGACGTAAGTCTGCCAGCATTTTTATCTTCGGTGCATGGCACGGATGAATTAGTTAAAAAAATCTTAACCCCTAGCCTAACTAATTCAGAAGTGCCAGGCATGGCCAAAGCTTTTAATGCTTGGAAAATGTTTTGCCCAAACGCTGATTTGCCAGCCAACCCAGCTTCCCAGAGACAATGGGACGTGCCGCTCTGCAACATGGTAAGAAAACATCTAATTTCTAGTTCTACCAATGTTGCGGAGCGTGCTCGCCTTTTGGCTGTGGGCGAATGAGAATCCGGTGTTTGGCTTCAGGCCCTACCGTCGCCTAACATTGGTACCATGTTGGACGATAACACCTTCCGTATCGCTGCTTGCCTTCGTTTAGGTGCTCCTTGCGTTTCTCCGCATCGATGTCGCTGTGGGGAAGAAGTTGGTAGCCTTGGACATCATGGTCTCTCTTGCAGCAGGAGCGCAGGACGGCTGTCGTGGCACGGGTATATCAATGACATAATCCGTCGGGCTCTTGTCACCGCTGGCGTTCCAGCCATATTAGAACCCACTGGCTTGGCGCGTGACGATGGCAAGAGGCCAGATGGAATGTCATTGGTGCCTTGGAAGATGGGAAGGCATTTGGTGTGGGATGCAACATGTGCTGACACCCTTGCGCCTTCACACCTTCCAGGGACTGCAAACTGCGCCTGCGCTGCTGCTGCGTCGGCAGAGGCCCTCAAACGACGCAAGTATAGTAATATAAGTGGTAATTACATATTTGAGCCGTTCGGGGTCGAGACGCTGGGATCATGGGGTCCAAGTGCCCGTCTTTTGTTTAGAGACATTTCTAAACGTTTAATTGACGCTACCCGTGATCAGAGGGCTGGTTTATTATTTGCGCAAAGAATTGGTATTGCCATTCAACGTGGCAATGCCGCTAGCCTTCTGGCCACCTTCCCGGTTGACATCGATGGCGAGGAATTCTTTGACGCTTGAACCTGTTTACCTGAACCTGAACCTTTATTTAGATATATATTCTTTTTTATATATATATTTTTATTTCTATAATTTCCGTGTATATTATGTAAATAATTGTTTATGAATAAATGAGAAATTAAATATTAAAAAAAAAAACAAGCCTAACGAGTGTATTTTTATCCGACTATTGCGAAACAAAAGGAGGCTTTTGACAAGGCTTTTGACAGGCTATATATGTAAATCCGAGAGCATCTAGTAAGTACTTTGCTGAACCATCCCAGAGATGCGAGCAGTATTCCACACAGGAGCGAATCTCTTGTTTAGAAGACACCGCTGCTCCGGCGCAAAAAATCGTCTCACTCTGTTCAGGACTCCGAGTTTTCGTGAGGCTGTTTTGATGATACTTTCGATGTAATTTTTGTTATTCAGGTTGCAGCGAACATCCATACCTAGGATATTGAGATTGTCCTGCAGTGGCAGTGGTGTGCTCTGAAGAAATCCGTGAAGGAGGCTGTTATAGATGGTGGTTTGGTTAATATTTTGCTTCAGATATTGACCTTGGTTTAGTCAGACAGAAGACAGACGGCGAAGCAAAAGGAGGGTTATGATTTTGACAAGCTATGCTTGTATGTAGGTTCATCTGTTTCCTCATAGCTCCTCAACCACTAATCAGAACTGGACAAATGAGGTATTGTTAGAAGCATCTTAGTCGTCCGCTGGTTATAGGCTATATAACGTATCACTGAATCTAATATACGGCCTCCAGCGGTCATAAAATACTATGTTAAAAAATAAATTTAATATAAATATAACCTGTTTGGTATATCATCTGAAAGGGCTTAATTAGCACATTACAAATATGTATAAATTATAGGTGCTGCTTGCTCCAAAACAATATAAATAAAAAAATAATTTTAAATTAAAACCCTACTAGAGAAAAATCACGATTTTAAAGTATTAAACAAAAAAATATCAGGGATAGCCGTGGTCATATGCCACTTAGTCTAACAAAACTATACATTCTAGGAAAAAGTGGCATACGACCACGACTATCCTTCATATTTTCTTGTTTAATACTTTTTACATACATACACATAATCACGCCTTCATCCCCTGAGGGTTAGGCAGAGGTTAGATCCCTAGTGACTTCAGAAATAATTTAGTAATACTACTTCGTTGGTTCTGGTATTTATGAGGATAATGAAACAAAGGTGAACCATTACTGATAACATTCTTTACTCTCTTTACAGTGGTATATATAGTTAGGGGGTAGGACACGGCGGTATTTCCGCCCAATTGAGCAGTCCGACTGGGGAAGTACCTCCGCCCTACAGAATACCGCGGCTATAATAACTTCGTGTTGTGTTCCCAGCGGTGAGTAGGGTAGCCAGAGCTCACTGGAGAATTTGTGCTGTCCGTGGGAAGACTACAGGCTTGTCTTGCTTTGTCTTCTACATTAACGGCACAGAAACTCTGTACTTACAGGGTTGGCAGCGTGACTGTGACTCCTCTGGTGTTACAAACGTCCATAGGCCACG
Source organism: Eilema griseolum (assembly GCA_963662185.1). Lineage (NCBI taxonomy): Eukaryota > Metazoa > Arthropoda > Insecta > Lepidoptera > Erebidae > Eilema > Eilema griseolum. Next base: position 28,121,114 of record OY759237.1, on the reverse strand, counting down.
GTAACCACTTTCCATCAGGTGGGCCGTGTGCTTGTCTGCCACCTAAGTGGTATAAAAAAAAATATCACGTAAATAACTTAACTCAAAATATAAGAAAACAATTTAGCGCAAATTAATATAAGTTTTATCATATTGAAAATTCGCGCAGTGTGTTCGGGCCTCGGGGTCCGCACTCCAAACACCCCCAATGTCCCTGGAAAATATTTAAATGAAGATCATCTGTTACTTCGCAGGCTTTTTGCTAACGCCATCTTGCGGCCGTCCCCCGCTTTTTAATGTTGTTCTAAAACAAAGTACTTGACGTTATTTTAGGCTATAAACTCTGTTATAACTTGCTTTAAGATGAGAAAAGTGATTCGGGCTACTACCGTGAAGTGTAAAACCCAATAACTGTGACGTAATGCTGAGTGTAAAATTGAGTAATATTCAAAGAAAGAAGTGTTATGATTTAAGTAATAATTTCCAAGCGACTACATTATGGGTTTCTTAAAGAAGGGCATTATAATGTTTTGTTGCTCTCTGAGGGAATTCACAGATACCGCATTATCTGTAATATAAGTTAAGTTGTATAGTTAGATTGCCCACTCTACTGTACTAGGGTTATATATATTACAATATTGTACCGATTAAAACCACACGGCCGCCTTAGGCCATCAGCTGCTGGGAGTGAGGTAGCCTTTGGCGTATCCCTCGCGGGTATTAGGGTAACCTGTAAAAATTGTTGCAGATGATGGAAATAAATAGATTTAAAAAAAAAGTTCGTACAGGTTTGTCTGCACGACTGTGTTCGAATCTCCTGGTGTTGTACAGAGCACATGTCCATCGGCTACAACTGTAGTCAGGCTTTCCATCGGGTGGATCGCGTGCTAGTCTGTGACCTAAGTTTTATAAAAAACTATATCCCATCTGCAACAACCCCTTGCTTTTGACGACTAACGTGTGCTTCTTGAGATGTTGGTCGAGTCTCTAGGCTTGGCAATCAGACTGAGGTTCCTTATTTTTTTTCCAATCGTACCGTAGTTACGAACCCCTCGTAGACATCATCTATGGTGTGGCGATAGAGAACGCGGCCGCTACGCAGAACGCACGGGTTCAATTCACTCTCGGTGCAAATATTTGTATAAACGAATATAGGTATTTGCACTGGTCTGGTCGTGCCTCAGAGAACACGTCAAGCCGTCGCTCACGGATGTCATACCAATATCTATGGCAGTCGTTACGGGTAGTTGGAGCCCTAAAAAGTATCATTTTTGGGTTGTGGAGGTCATATGAAAGTCGCGTCACGTTATTTATCGAACTTTACCCAAAACCGCGGTAAAGCGGACTCTAAACTCCGAAGTGAAAGCTTTGAATGTGACTGGGATTAACGCTAAGAAGAAGAAGAAAAATAATCTTATCTTCCTTACTAACAGTTCTTCATTTATAAAGAAGAATATTATACAAATCTAAATGATAATAAAATCAATCTAAAACAACATACATATCTAATCATCTACATAACCTCCGCAACATCTTTACAACGAACCAATCACAAACGTACTCGCAATATATTCTATTTCGAAATGAAGTAGCATTACAGCAGCAATACGAAACCAATTTAAAATTCCTTTGAGTCCTACTTAAAATATGTCGTCGAATCGAGAGACATTAGCATGTAGACAACATTAGACAGGTACAAATGCCTTTACAAAGCTTCCAGCTTGGCCATAAATTGAAATGAGACGGTGAATTAAAATATAAATCAAAAGAGGATTTTTCTCGACACGTCGACTCGACGAAATTGGAAAAAATCTACTTCGCGACACGAGAGGGATGCCGTGCGCATTGTTGGGTACGGCACGGCATTGATTGAGCATGCATGAGTTTTTTTTTACTTTTGTGGTGTGATAATAAAGTGCAGTTAATTAAGTATCAAATTAAAACCAATAAGTAAGATGATTTCCAAATTTTACAGAAACTTAAATTCAACTTGGGTTTGTGAGATGACTTGTGCTGCCCTCTTTTCCATTGTCATATTCTTTTTATCTGCGACTACAATATGGAGCCCTTCAAGAAGGGCATTCGAAGGTTTTTTCAGGGTCGGTAGCACCAGTGTAACTTCTCTGGTATTGCATACGTCCTTAGGTTATGGTAATCACTTCTCATCCGGTGGGCCGTGTACTTAAATAGTACTTAAGCAGTATAAAAAAGCAACTTTTTATTATGTAGGTTCAAATGCTCATAAACCAAGTGGTACCAAACAGTGGAAAAATAATTTTAGTTTTTATCCTAACTGGGTCAAGTAGAACAGACCTTAAGACCGTTGACTGGTCGATGGCAGTTTTTTCACTGTGTCGTGCCTTGTGACATTGGAAACACACAATTCACTAGATAATAAAAATGTCCCCGTACATATTAAACCGGCGGCGTCGCGGGCGCTTACAAGCAGACTGTTAGACAAACTCATTTTAATATACATGATGAAATTGAAAGAATTACGGAGGGAGCGGTTTGTAACTACGGTTAACACAAAATGTACGATATTGCGTGCGGTATTATTCTGTGAAGACATGAAATGAGAGGATCTGAATCGTCTGAATATTTTACCTTAATAAGGTCTCCGCATTGCTATTATCTGTATTTCTTATAGTGGTTTTGTAGCGTAATATTTCTAACATGAGGATCTGAGGATAAATGTCTAATACAAAAGATATTGATTTCAAAAGTGGCTTAGTATATTTACGAAAATATCTTAAATATACGGAAAACCTTAGATCTTTTAAAAAAATAGGTCATTCAGAATTGAGTTGATTTAAAATAGAAGTGAAAAAATGTTTAATGAAAATAATTTATTATAAAGTAGATGAATATCTTCAAGATAATAATATATGGTCAGCGTAAACTATTGCTCGCTCGCACAGTATAAATTGTAAATGTAACGGCATAAAAAAAGATAATCTAGTTCTAATATAGTTATCTGAGTTTCTTGTGGTATCTTCTCAGTAGAACGAATCTACCTAACTAATCTATCGAATTTTAACTTTTGACATGTTTGCCTTAAATTTTCATATTTATTCAATAACTTGGGCATTGTCAAAAACGCTTTTATAGTTTGATTTGATAACAACGTTGCATGCAAAAATTTCTGTGAGACATGTTGTACACCATTAGGTATATGTTAACATGTGTATACCTGACCATGTTTCATGCAATAAATGAATTTACTTACTTACCGAACCAGCGGAAGAATCATTTCCCAATGGTTTATCGTCCTTATTTAATTGTCATAATTAATTGTGAAACTTCATTCATATGTTCTCTTTATATGTCTAAATTGAATAATAGGAATGGAATACATCTTTGATTGATTCTTTGATTGATTTTTATGATGTCTAAGTCAAAAATCGTTAATTCTATGCAGACCATGGCGGTTACGTTACCTTCAACAATATTATATATTCTTGTCTTCCTATATTGGTTTTATTACTTTCTAATATTAAGCTACACAAGGTGAATAATACACAAGTCCTTCAGGCAGTAGACTTTTTAATCAAATAGTATTTAAAATCGAAATCATTAGCATTCTCGTTAACCCTTCCAGGTTAGCTAAAATGCTTGTTAATTAGTTCTGGTCGGTAGTGTATTGACCAGAATTTTAACCCTTAACCACTGAGCTAAAACACTAAAAACAAACAAGTAAACACTATTTTATTAGTAAAGTACTTGTGTATTTCCTACATTGAAAGGCGTTTGTTATAATGGTAGTAAAACCAAAGTGGGTTATCAGGTTACCGGGATAATAACCCATCTCTATGGCCGCGCCGGGATCGGAATTCAAATTAGTTGCTAAACGTCCCCTACTGTATAATTACAATGTATTTGTCAGTTTTTATGGGAGCAAATGTATTGTAATGTATAGTTATACATATATTAGTTACATGTTGTATGCTATAAATCAGTGTGTTCAATGTAATAAAGTTCAGTTATTATTCAGAAGTCTGACTTATCATTTCTCTCTCAACACATGCCTTTATATGGCGACCCTGCCATGAGTGATGTAGGGCATCAAATTGCGTCTCGATTCGAATAGTGACAATGTGCAACTTCAAAATCTATGTAACGGGAGTGCGTACTGTCGTGCGAGTAACGTGTTCTATAAACAGTAAAAATGTGTAACACAAATAGGTACACCAAAAACACAAGAGGTCACCATTAACCAAAACGGAATTGGTTCAGCTATCGCAGGTAGCACGGAGCAACTGCAAATTCAATTATCAACAATAAGTATTGTGATGGTAATACTGCTTGGACTGTGTCTGTTGGTCGGGGTTTACTTCGTGTGGCGATGCTACAGGAAGTGTCACCACGGTTGGATTTCTGACCAATTAGTAAGGGAAAATTTGAGAAGGTCATTCACTCGACGCAGAGATACCGCCTACGATGTTAGATATACGTGTGAAGCAGGACACAAAAGTACTTCGCCGTGTCGCGATAAACATTAAACGACCATGAATATTCCTATCGAAGATAGAAAGTGAAAGTGCAGTGCAAGGATTTTCGTTCGTTGTGGAAAAGTTGAGGTACTTATTTTAATGTATTAGCTTATTGTTGTATGGTTAACTTTTATTTTCTCTCAATTTATTGTATCAGTATAATGACATACTCGTAGTATGGCCCAAGAGCTCAAAACAATATTAGATAAATTAAAGTTAATTAAAGAAAAATTAAGTAAATTGAATTATAACCGAAGGACACCAGAACTGCTACAAGAAAAGTTAGACAAAGCAGAGAGCGTGTATAACGAATATATTACTTTAATACCTAATATTGATGAGCAAATAACTAAAGAACAAATTACTGGAGAGAGTTTATTATTAATTCAAGAGTATAGTACTGAAATTAAGGAGTTATATTTACATATTGAAAAATTTTGTAATAAGATTCACGTTAAAGTTGTTGACAAAGAAATAGCTGGGTCAAAATCAGTTTCCAAAATGGAGTTTAATTTGAAAACTGCTTTGAGTTTGTTACCAGTCATGGATAATAATGAATCAACTACCAGGCAACTAATAGATGGTATCGACTACTACAGTTCTATGTTAGGAAACGACACGTGTAAGTCAAATTTAATTAATTTTATATTAAAGAACCGACTGTCACAAGTTGCAAAGTTGAAACTTTCCTCTAATTATACTTCTGTAGACGCGCTATTGGCTGATATGCGCATGATCCTATTACCCAAGAAGAGCGCAGTTGCGTTACAAAATAAATTACAGACTGTAAGACAGGAACAAAAATCGATTGACGACTATGGCAAAGAGCTGACAGAATTGTTCATGGAACTGACTATTGCACAAGCCGGCGGCAAGACCGAATCTCTCAATATTTTACGACCTATAAACGAAAAACAAGCAATTAAACGTTTTGCCGACGGTTTGCGTAATAAACGACTTAGTACGATAATAGCAGCGCGTAATTTCGACTGTTTAAAGGATGCTATACAGGCAGCATTGGACGAGGAGGTTACTTCGCCGTTGCAATCAGAAAATATGTTATCTATGAATAAAAATAACGAAAAAAGGTTTTCAGGTTCTATTCATAGGGGTAATTTTAGACCTGGAACATTCAACCGACAGATACGAGGCATCCCCCCCAATAATTATTATAACAATAATTATCGTCGTGGCAATTTAGGCTACCGAGGTAGCGGACGGGCTTACCAGAATTCAACCAATCGAGGGAGATCGAGGCCCTATCGAGGTTCGTACCCTAATTTTAATAATAGATCCGATAATTCTGTAGGTCACCAAGCTACACTTCATAATGCAGAGATTCAGGTTGTTGAGGAGGAACCCGTAGAGAATAGCGAATTACAATTTTTTCGTGAATAACAAAGGTGATGAGTATATTTGTGCAACAGACAATACTTGTTGTATACAATTAAATATAGGTAGCTATAATTATTCATTCTTAGTTGACACGGGCGCTTCCATTTGCGCTATTAAGTATAAACATATCAATGGCTTGAACATACCGATCCATAAAGAGAACATAAAGATAAGTGGAATTGGCGGTACAATTGATGCAATCGGATATGTTTATTTAACGCTTAGCAACATCTGTGATTTATCAGGTGGCTCATTACAGCATAAGTTTTATGTTTTTAATTCCTTACCATGTAGGGCACATGCTATTTTAGGACATGATTTTCTTGCAAAATATAATGCTATCTTAAATTTTAAGAGTTTAACGTTGACTCTACAGAATAACTTGCATAAAAATGTAATTTTTCCTTTAAAAAAATTAAATGACAATAACAATTGTTTGACCTTGCCACCAAGATCTGAATCGATACATTACATTCGAACTGATTTTTCTGAGGAATGTCTTGTTTGTTCATCCGAGTTAGGCGAAGGAATTTTCCTCGCTAGTTCGTTAGTCAAACCAATAAATGGTATGATACCAATTTCAATCTTAAATACTAGCGAGAGTACAGTTCAACTTGACGATTTTAAACCAAATATAGAGAGTATTAGTGAGTACAATATATGTAGTTTTAATAAATGTGAAAATGTAAATGCTGATCGAGTAAAAACATTATTGAGGTCATTAAATTTGAAACATTTGAATGACGAAGAACAAATTACAATAGAAGGTATTTGTGCCAAGTTTTCGGATATATTTTTATTGCCAGGAGATAAACTGACAACCACAAATATTTATAGCCACCGTATCAGTTTAAAGCCTGACGTTCAACCAGTTTACAGTAAACCATACAGAATACCCTACACACAAAAATGTGTGGTAAGCAAACAAATAACCGACATGCTGCAAGAGGGTATAATAGAACCATGTCAGAGCGAATGGTCTAGCCCAATTTTACTGGTTCCAAAAAAAATGGATAACTCTGGCATTAAAAAGTGGCGATTAGTTATAGATTATCGAAAATTAAACAATAATATAAGAGATGACAAATTCCCGCTTCCAAATATTACAGAGATTCTTGATTCTCTTTCGGGATCAGTCTATTTTTCTACGCTTGATCTATCTTCAGGCTATTACCAGTGTAGCCTTGACCCTGAATGTCGAAAATATACAGCATTTAGTTCAGGTCAATTTCGAGTTTCAGAAAATAATACAACCGGTTCCAGGGGTACTGCCTCCGCTTCAGGTCAGTTCCAGATGACCCGTATGCCGATGGGGATGAAAACAAGCGCCAGTTCGTTTTCAAAAATGATGACTATTGCAATGTCAGGTTTAGCATACGAAAAGTGTTTGGTATACCTAGATGACCTTATAGTTTTCAGGAAATCATTATTTTTTCATAATAAAAACCTTATAGATATTTTTACCAGGTTACGACAAGTGAATTTAAAGTTGAACCCCCATAAATGTAATTTTCTTAAGAAAGATATTTTGTATTTAGGTCATATTATCTCAGGTGAAGGGGTATTACCCGATCCTGAAAAAATTCGTGCATTATCCAACTGGCCGGTTCCAAAAAACGTAGAGGAAGTAGTAAGATTTGTTGCATTTGCAAACTATTATAGGAAGTTTATTAGACAGTTTGCTTGCATAGCTCATCCTCTAACTCAATTAACGAAGAAAAATTCACCCTTTCTATGGGACGAAAAGTGTCAGAATGCATTTTCCACCTTAAAATCTATTATTTCTTCCCCGCCAATATTACAATATCCGGACTTTTCCGAAAATAATAAATTTGTACTACAAACTGACGCTTCACAATACTCATTAGGAGCTGTTCTATGTAACTCGAATAAAAAACCAATAGCTTTCGCAAGCCGGAATCTTAATAAAGCTGAGATTAACTATCCCACTATTGAAAAAGAGTTATTGTCGATAGTATGGGCTGTCAAACATTTCCGCCCTTATTTGTATGGTAGAAATTTTATCATTGAAACTGATCATAAACCCCTCATTTATTTGTTTGGAATGAGAGATCCTTCTAGCCGTCTTATGAAGTTTAGGCTTTCACTTGAAGAGTATAATTTTGAAGTTCAATATATAAAAGGATCAGACAATATAGCAGCCGATGCAATGTCACGACCGCCTATCACATCAAATGAATTAAAAAATATGCATGAAAGTTTAATTACCGTTATGACGCGGGCTCAAAGAAAGAAAATTCTTGATTCTCAGAGTACTCCGGGTGCTATGGTTCCTACTAATGATCGGCCTGCGCAACCGAAAGTTGTAGAAATTCATAGTAAACAGAGCGATTCTGTAGAATTACAATTTACTGATAATACTAACTTAAATAAACTACGTAAGTGCAACGAAATAGACTTGGAGAATAGCATGTTTTGTTACTCATTTGCAAGAATGACGTTGTTTATAAATCCAGTGTCTCGATCACAACTGACGCCAGCCGCTTTTGTGAGGGAGCTGAGATATTTTTGTGATAAAATAAACGTGCACGAATTATTTTTTATAAGAGATAAAAAATATGATGATTTTATAAATAAATTAGTGATAGAGATAAGAAGCTATACTAATTGGTCCGGACCCCGTTTATGTATCTTAAATAATGTTAAAAGAATAGCTGACAAAGACGACCAGAAAGTAATATTGAATGACTTTCATCTTTTACCGAGTAGTGGCCACGCTGGTATAAGACGAATGTATAAAAATATTAGAAAATATTACTTTTGGCCAGGTCTCGAAAAGGATGTGACAAATTTTATAAAAAAATGTGACAAATGTCAAAGGCTGAAACATAACTCACATTATATTAAAGAGCCTTTAGTCATTACGACTACAGCCAAATCAGCAATGGAAAAAGTCTTTTTAGATGTTGTAGGTCCTTTAGATAGAGACGACTATAATTATGCATACATTTTAACTATACAATGTGAGCTTAGTAAGTATGCCTATGGAATCTAAAAGTTCTGTAGAAATTGCGAAAAATTTTGTAAATAACTTTATACTGAGATATGGTATTCCTGACAGAATCGCGACTGACAGGGGTGCTGAGTTCTTATCTTCAGTTTTTAAGGACACATGTAAACTACTCGAAATATCTACTTTACAATCTACTGCGTACCACCATGAGACTATAGGGTCCTTGGAAAATACTCATAAACATTTAGGTAATTTCCTTAGGATACAAACCGATAACCATCCGGGGTCATGGAGTACATGGCTGCCCTTTTGGTGTTTTTCCTATAATACTTCAGTGCATAGTTCTACTAAATATACCCCCTTTGAATTATTATATGGTAAAATTTGTAATATACCATCAAATTTAAATCAAGATAAAGTAGATCCACTTTATAATCATGACGATTACCCTTTAGAATTAAAATATAGGCTGCAAACATCTCAAAAAGAAGCTCATGAAAATTTATTACATAGTAAGCGCGTGAGGAAACAAAAGTATGACCAGAACTGTAATCCTATAACATATAACGAAAATGACTTGGTACTTGTGAAAAATGAGACTGGAAACAAACTCCAAAGTATATATAACGGGCCATATCTTGTGATCAAAGATATTTCACCAAATGTTGAGTTGTTAAAAGATGGTAAAAACTATGTAGTTCATAAAAATAGAACAAAGTTATATTGTGGTTAGATTTATTTTTACGTTTATTTCTGTTATTAGCTTGTAAACACGTATTACCAACCGATGATATTTTATACACTCTATGTTTTACTAAACTCTCATAAGTATACTCCATGTACTTAGTATTAATATGTTGTGTCTATTAGAACTCATTGTAAGCAAATATTTAATAACCAAACATGATGTAATGACAATGTTATTAGTTTTAAGATTATTATTCTAAACGCTAGAATAAACCTATGTTATTAAATTAAATAATACTTATTGTAACCAGTATTATTTAAAAAAAAAAAAAATATCGGGTGAAGGTGTAATGTATAGTTATACATATATTAGTTACATGTTGTATGCTATAAATCAGTGTGTTCAATGTAATAAAGTTCAGTTATTATTCAGAAGTCCGACTTATCATTTCTCTCTCAACACATGCCTTTATAGTATGTTAGTCAAATTTACACTGAACATTTTTAACTTTAGTTAGTCCTCGTTGTGTTTTTACACTTTTTATCTTTTCTTGAGACATTGAGTTATTAGTTTTGAATAACTGAATCGCAACGATAGAAAAATATCGTGTGTACGTTAGTTTCGGTACTAAACAAAACAAATATTTTATTTTCATACCAAATCAATATTGAAATTTGCCGTTTGTTCTGTTAAACTGACTTATCAAGACGTACCCTTAATCACTGGGAGTTGTATAGGTATGTTGTAACCATCCACAAAAGAAATTATTTTTGGAAATTTCATCGTTATGTGTAAAAAATGGATAGGGAGCATATCGGACACGGTTTTTTTTAAATGAATTCTCGTACGAAGCCCCTGGTCACTCTGTGCTAGTCACTATTGTAAGAGGACCTGGGATGGCCAGAAGATATTTGCAGAGAACTAGTATGAGTAAGAAGTGATATGGAAGAAGTTGTCAAGTAAGAAGTTTTCACTATATTTAGGTGGTGATACAGTCATACTTTTCCTGAATAAGCAGACTCAGCTTCAAAAGAACGGTACCTTCTCAGTTGAAACTGAGTCTACTTATTCAGGGAGCTGTCAGTTAACATCAAATTTAAGTTACTTTCAATGAATTCGGATTATAAGAAGGACGTAAGGCTTCTAGTTAGTACTTGCTTTTATTATTCCTGTCCTCCTTTTCCCTTACTTTTAATTACCTTACTTAAGTAATTGTAAAACGAAATCCTTATAGTACGTCTTTTCATAAAGCTCAAAACCTTAATAATACAATGTCCACTCCTTTCCAATTACCACAGAAAATCCTTCCCAACCGCAAAACTTTCCAATTCAGCTGAAACCTTTAATAAACAAGAGACACCGCCATTATTATAGACTTACATAGAGTATAGACCAGTCCATTACTGCGGGCTTTCTCCGTAAGTGCTATCAAAGAAAAATAATCCATTGTGGGGCACTTGACACAGTTGGGCCCTGGGCCACGCCCCGCCGCCCGCCCAGCCGACCGCCCGGCGGCACGCCCACGCCCGCTGCCACCTCTAGCCCACTGTATATTTTAAGTAAAGTTATCTTTTAGCCTGAATTAGTTTTCCGCTAACGTCAGCCCACCCGCCGTGGGTTTATAAAAGTTGTTTGCTTAGCTGCACTTAATGTACCTCTCAGAGCTAAGTTTGGTTCTCTCAAGAATTGCTTGTTTTGAATGCCTTCTGCTTTTATTTTCTAGTTAACTAGTTGGCTAAGAAACTAATACTATTTTTCATTGGGTAACATAACTTCACTATACGAGTGGTGACGGAGAAAGAATACAAGTCATCCCATCTCATCTGAAGGGTGTCGTAAGAGGCGACTAACGGAAAAATACGCAGACGATATCACTGCGAGAGAAGGAAACCTTGAAATAAAACCCTGTACCAACCCGTTTGGCCAGCGTGGAAACAGTAGGCCAATGCCTCCCAACATTGGGAGAGGTCTAGTCCAGCATTGGACTGCGATGGGCTAAATTGATGATTGATTGAACATAACTTCAAAGAAGTATCAGGCCAAAAACATAATGTCTAATATGTCATCATCATCCTAACGTTCATACTAATCGCATCCGAGGCCTTCATCTCAGAATTTGGGGGTCCGCTTCTTCCAGTATAAAATGACTGAACCTTGATATTTTCCGTGAAGCGACTGATCCACCTGATCTCTACAATCAATTGATGATATGGAAGCAGTTAGACCAATTGTTTGTAGGACTCTTTAGGACTTACAGGAATTCTCAGACCAATGCAAATAGATATATTCGTGCATACAAATATTTACACTGAAGGGGAATCAAACCCGCACCCCCAGTCGAATGCACAACCGCCACGCCACAGACGCTGAGGCATTCATGACCATGTATGAAAATACTTATGAAAGTAGGAGAACAAAATGTGTATAATAATAATAATAATAATCTTTATTCTTCATAAATTTACAAAATTAATACAATTTCTGAGGTCTCCTTTTAAGTAGCAAAGGATACTTGTGCCAGAAGACCTCGCTTCTCCATAATTACAATAAATTAAACAATTCAACAGAGAAACAGGCAATAAACAGAATAAAGACAATACAAACTAAATTAAGGTTAGTTATTAACGGGTTGAGCGTGTGAGAATATGTGTGTGTATGTGTGTGTGTGTGTGTGTGTGTGTGTGTGTGTGTGTGTGTGTGTGTGTGTGTGTTTGTGAGTGAGAGAGAAGACAAGGAGAGAGGAATAGATTTAACCCATATAGAACAGCAACCTACAATCCTACGTAACCCGCACCTGGGATTGGTATGCCGGCTGTAGCCGGCACAGGCCACTGTGCCTGTGATGAAGTGATTACCCTAAAAAGTCTTAGGAAAGGGGAATCAAGAGCGATTCCAACTCTTCGTAGTTACTGTGTAGGAGCCAGGACGTTAACGTCTTTTTGCAATCATGGTCATTTAGTTTATAGATACATATTTAGAAGCTTATTTATTTGGTTATATATGAAAGATGACAGCCAGGTATATTGCCTTTGAGCATATGTAGTCGTGACTCCTTTGACATACGATACTTTATGCTTGCGTCTTTTCTTTAAGATATGAGGGTCATAAGGTAATTTCACATGCACTTTAAGCGTTGCCTTCAGGATAAATAGTTTCCTGATAGTTAAAAGATTACAGGTAAGTTGTATGCCAGGATTGTTTTTTATACCACTTGGAAAGCAGACAAGACACGGCCGACCTGATAGAAAGTAGTTACCGTGGGCGTGTACAACACCAGAGGATCGTACCAAGTGGAAAGATATTGTCTCTGCCTACCCCAAGGGTAAAGGAGGCGTTACTATATTTGTGTGAGTAGCTGATTATGCGTTAAAATTAACACATTTCAAAAAAATTGTAAAACAGGAGGTAGGATACTACTGCATTCCCGTCTCAATTGACCAGTCCGACTGGGGAATTACCTCCACTCTACAGAATACCACGACAATAATAACCTCGTTTTGTGTTCCCAGCGGTGAGTAGGGTAGCCAGAGTTCACTTGAGAGTTTTTGTGCTGTCAGTGGGAAGACCAAAGGCTTGTCCTGATTGTTTCTTCTACACTGACACAGAAACTCTCTGTTCTTACAGGGTTAGTAGCACGGATGTAACTCCCCTGATGTTGCACACGTTTATAGGTCACGATAACCACTTTCCATTGTGTGGGACGTGTGCTTGTCTGTCACCTAAGTTGTATAAAAAAAAAATTGCCTTGAAACAGAACAAATTCGTTCCTATGTAAATATTGTTCTCATCAGTGGGATAGCTGTTCAACTCTCTTAGACAAGTGGCAAATCGGTAGTAGAATAGAATAGAACAATCAATGGATGGGATTGACATGATTATATCTGTTATAAAATGTCATGAACGTCCAAATACATGATATATTGATCAATTCTATTCAACTACCGATTGTGCCATTTGACTAAAGGAGCTGGGCTTATCTGACAATTTCTATAAATTGCAGCGACGCGCAACCAGCATTATTTCAACTCCTGAGGACAACATTACTCATGAAGTTTTGCAGTTGCGTATAAAAGTTATTTTGTTTGCAGTGTTCCGTCTATATCCTTGGTCCATTAAACAAGGCGTGAACAAGCCTCTATCAAAGGCGTCAAACTGAAACTGCAGTGAACACATCGCAGAGATGGTGGTTTTAATTTCGACTTAAAGTTGTAACACATAAAGTACGTATTTAAATGTACCTAGCTTGAGCATATTATATGTATTATGTTATTCTTTTACTTTTTTATTTCTCCTTAATCTGGATTCCGGTGAAATCTAGCCTAAATATGTCACATACCTATTTTTTCTCATATTAGCAAACTTACCTACAACACAAGAGAGAGCATTTGACAAAGAAAGAAACCCTAGTAGCAATTTTCTTTATTGAATTTATTGAAGAAATTCACTGGTAGTCTAAAAGTTGATCATGGTAGGATCGATATTTTTCGATTTATACCCAAAAGGTGAGAAAAATGTGCCCCTAAATTCAAGATGGCGGAGAATGCAACGATCCAAATACCACACAAAACTAAATTTAGACTGCTTGTGACCTCCCCCAACGAAAAAAAGTTACTACTAGGATTTTTTTCTAGGTTTGCACATTAACTCAGCTAATTCTACTGTATTACTAAGAAAGTAGAAATATTCTATCTTTAACATTTACACTACACCATCACCTTGACGATTATTTTCATTTATAAACTTTGCGATCCGATTCCCAAACAATCCCCCCCCTAGTAGCCAAACTTGCAACTAACAAACAAACGCACCGAAAACCAACCAAAAGGACTGCGGATGTTGTATAAAAAGCCTCTCTATGCCGTATATGATGGGAGGAGATCGTCCATCGAAAATACGTGATCAAAACGTTGAACAGAGTTTATCCAAAGAAAACACCGGTGGATTGCGGGCTTTCATCGTAAAGCGAGAGATATCAAAAAAATACATCGGACGGCCGCTCCGCGCTTTATTAAGAATAAATTTAGGGACGACGAGGAGGATGAGGGGAGGCGCGAGTGACAAGAGGGCAGCGATTTGGAAGATTATTACTTTTATTGGCACTCTCTATTTTTCCACTGTATTTTATTTTTCATCTGACTGGTTTCGCCTCACGGCATTTTCAAAGGTTTGTATTGTATTGAATTTTATTCTTGTAAAAATAAAGTACAGTGGAAAAGTACAAAGTGTCTTATTCAATATGTGTAGCAAATCAAATCAAATCAAATCAAATCAAATTTTATTTTATAATTGTTGTACAGTATTTTACATGGTTCTTAATCTATCGTGCGTTATTACATTGTGCATGGGTAGGTATATTAGGTATGTATAATATATATTTGTGCACTTAATTGTCTTACTTAGGGATATTTATCTAAGCTGTGCCTGAACTTGGTAGTCCTGTGCTTCAAGCGTCAAGTGCAGATTAACAATATTTCATAAATACTATTACAGATACAACCAATTTACTAAGAATATTACAATGCTAGGGTGATTCACTACTACTAACTAAAGTTATGTCTTAATTATGTAACTATTTTAAAACAGACAATAACTCCTCTGTGTCATCGTAGGACAATCTTTAGAGGACATTCTTTACGACTCGTTTACGACACGCATAATTTAAAGAATAAATGCTTGTTCCACCAAGTACCATCAATCAATAGTATAAACAATATTACTTTTGTAGAAGGGTTTCCTTGGGGCCCAAAACAAGACGGGATTAAGCCAATCTCCACTGCAAGCCGGTACACCTACTGATTATTAAAACTTTTGAGCAGGTTTTCCTTTCGGGGTTAGAAGGTCAGAGTGGTCAAATGGTAGTTACTGGCATAAGTTGCTAAAGGAGACCTAGAACGTACCATGGGCTCCGAATTGATAATCCCGTATACAACTGGAAACGACACTAAAATGGTAATGACATGTTTTGTGGGCAATAGATATAGCTGGGAAGAAAATTTGTTAGCGTGAGACAGAGAGGTAGGTAACTACTAGCTGTGGGATGTATTCTCTTGATTTTATATCCATAAATAAAATTTAATATTGTCTATTTTCTTTCTTTTTTTATTTAGAACACGTCAATTAGACTATTTTGCTGTCATGTCACATATTACGCACTCTTTTCTTTACCTCACGATAAAATCTTTTTTTTAAACCACTTAGGTGGTAGACAAGCACACGACCCACCGTGATAAGTGGTTACCGTGGCCTACAGACAACACAAATTCTCCAGTGAGCTCTGGGTACACTACTCACCGCTGGGAACACAACATGAAGTTATTATGAAGAGGGTCATGAAAAAGCATCTGATAAAGTCATCAAGACGTCGTGACTCTCTTTCCTGACACTTTATCTTCAGCTTTATATCAGGCGAAGCGAGTCAATAACTCCGCTGTCCGCTGGCGCTCGTAGCTCACACCAGAATAGTGCGAGGTGCCTATCTTCAGGCTAATGCATTTATGCATCAGGCGCGGAGGACGATCGATACAGCGCGTAATTTGACGAAAATATTGTGAGAACCTTTTGTTTCTTACTTTGTTACTCTTATATTGGCGAGAGGGTACGCCCAGGTACCTCCTGGCTCACTTAGCTGGCACCGATAGTTGAGGCGGAAAATGAAAACGTATGGGGTTTATTGACAGTTTGATGTTTTTTTAATAGGAAACGTCAATTAGACTTCGCCTTGCCTGATGGTAAGCTGAAGGCAAAGTCTCAGAAAAGTGGGTCACCATTACTTACACATGCCATGTGACAATGGTGACACTCAACTTGACAGCCTCATCATATGCTATTTCACGCCCCGCTTAAAGGACCCGGGACTCACAGGCCTTAATGGTGCGACAGAGGAAAGAGTCACAGATCCGCTTGGTTCTTGATATAAATTTATTTAAACGTATTATTTTAAACCTATAATCTACTAATATGTTAGCAATGGTATATGGTTAGGTTATTTCTATACTTAGTCAAACACGAGGTTGATTAAGAGTATTTAATAAAACAGGGTGCCTTCCTGTATTGTATTATATTTGTCTCGTAATTTCTTGACGAATATTTTTCATATACTTTTAAATAAAGATCAAAAAATATCAACGTCTAGGACGGGACTCGAGCTTGCGACCAGCCTTTTTTCATCGGTAGATGGTTCCAGTGTCGCCCAAAAACTTATTGATAGGAGAGTTACAAATATCCAGGGCGTGTCCAGGTAGTTTAGTCAGAGTATTCCCCCTGAAAGGAACTAGTCGTGGTTTCAAGTCTCGTCCTCAGTGCAGACTTTTTCCGATCTAAAACTATGGGAAACGTTAGTATGCTAATTGCTTTATAATCTATTTAAATATACATGTATGCAATACAAACAAGTTGTCAAGACATTATTGATACGACATATTGATAGCCGTGCTATGTGCCTATTCTGTACAAGTAAATGAAATATATTGTATTGAATGAAATTTTAAAGTATTGTTAGTATACTAGCTATTCAAATCGATTAAGATAGGAAAATAATTGAATCAGTTCAGAAGGGATTCGAACCCGCGACCTTTCCCTTACAGGGGGATGCTCTACCACTGAGCCACTGAACCACGTCTGAAATCATCCAAATCTTTCTTTATATATCCGTCTTACGGCCTGTCTTAAACGATTTGAAATAGAGTGTAATCACAAAGGGCGAATTACTGATGTTTAAGAAGTTGACATACATATTTACAAATACATACTTTTTTATACATACCACTTAGGTGGCAGACAAGCGCACGGCCCACCTGATGGAAAGTGGTTACCGTGGCCTATGGACGTGTGTAGCATCAGAGAAGCCACACTCGTGCTGCCGAGCCTGTAAGCACAGAGTTTCTGTGCTGTCAGTATAGAGGACAAACCTTTAGTCATCCCACTGACAGCACAAATTCTCCAGTGAGCTCTGGCTACCCTACTCACCGCCGGGAACACAACACGAAGTTATTATAATCGCGGTATTCTGTAAGGCGGAGGTACTTACCCATTCGGACTGCTCAATTGGGCGCAAAAACCGCCGTGTCCTACCTCCTATCATGAATCCTAAGCGTCTATTGAGTAGTTGGCTTGTACCTGAACAGGGTTCTGGACTGCGGATAAACATACTCAGATATTCAGAAAACTCCAGTTCAACACAGATATTTGCATTGAGGGGGAATTGAACCCGCAGCCTCTGACTTTGCCGTAGCAGTTAAACCCCTACCCGTACGCCACGAAAGTTGTCAAACTTTTCAAAACAAAACACTGAAGATTCACTAAATCCTATAGCACTTTAAAATAACTTCCTCCCTTCCACAAGAATCAATAAGTACAATAGATATTACGAGCAAATGTACCACACACCATCGAACAATCGACGGTGTGTTGATTCGAACCCCCGACCCAAATTTCTCATACATGCACTATCTATAGATATCTGTCTATCTATCTGCAAGCAAAAGATTCCTTTTTACCTCTCAATAGATGAAAAATAAATAAAAAGAAAAGGTAGAACAAGGCGCTCTTAACAAGTTGCGAGTAAATCCGATTTGTGAGCGAATTTGAATAAGAGCCAAAGCGGAATTTGAATAGCGTTTGTGAGTTTTGTTGCTAAAATAACAATAGCTACAGAAATAAAGGCGTACGATTGAGAAGAGTAATTTTAAACCGCAGCTACGAGTTGCTCGATGTAAAAGTTCTACTGGCTACCGAAAATCTTTATTTTTACTACCTATTCAGATAATATAATATAATTCTCCCACCTATCATAGTTAAGTTCAAGTTGGCAACCGCGATAGCCTAGTGATAAGGGTAATGGACTGCTGAGACGAGGTCTCTGGTTCGATCCCAGGTTTAAAATGGCACACACCAATGACTTTTCGATGCTTTTCGAAGTTATGTGTGTATTTATCGCAGGTTTATAAGTGCCCAGTTAATGGCAAGTGGCTCGCCACCTATTACATTGGGACCTTAACATAAACTGGCGAAATGTGGGTGCTAGCACCTCTGCCTACCCCTTCGGGGATGACCTTCGTGCTTCAAGTATTCGTTTGTGCCATTGAAACTAAAATACCTATGTAAGGCTGTTTATTTCATTTTAATAAAACCAATTTTTTTTTATTCAACTAGTTTTTTTATACCTCTTCCACACATGACCCAATCGATGAAAAGTAGTTAACGTGGCCTATGGTCGTGTGCATAGTCGTGTTGCCAACACTGAAAGAATGCCCTTCTTAAAAAAAAACCTTTTCTTACAGGGTCGGCAGCACGGGTGTGACTCCCCTGATGTTACACATATTCATAGGTCACGGTAACCACTTTTTATCAGGTGGGCCGTGTGCTTTTCTGCCACCTAAGTTGTATAAATATTACCCACATATTCTGGTAAAATCAGAGCAGGGAGTTAATTCCGCAGCGTGAGCGTCTGTGGGATGAAGTTCCTTTCATACCGCTAAGGGAAACTTTTTCAGTCGCAATGTGTGGGGATGGATTCCCTGCCTATGGTGAGCGGTTCGATTATAGAATTTAACTGTAGGCATCAACAACTCCGCAAAAAAAAAACCAAATCAGTGTTATGCTGCAAAACACGACCAAAAATATTTGTAAATCATACTGGGGCCCAAGTCAGTAAAATTACGATTTCACAACACGTGATTACAATTCTATTAATCGACCAATTTTATTTGAGACCGAAGCAGCTAATTCTTCATGTTAATACACGTCTGCCTACCATCGCAATCATATTCAGGCATGAATACTTTCATAACATTTTCAGATACCTGTTCGAACCATAACTCATAGCTCCAATAAGTAATTACTTGTCGGTAACCTACTTGCGGGAACGTATAACAATAGTAATGTACTACAGTTCGCTTATGGGGTGGCTCGTGGCTCCCAATACCGCCACATTATGGCGAACCGTCGACTCACTTCCGTCGGCTCAATACCTGTTGGTTTTAACATAATGAAAGCGTGGCCTAATTCCGGTCTATTGGAGAGAAGTTTATTGAAGTCATCGGCCAAGTAATATATTTTAGGTTGTTAATGTGATGATATTGGTAATTAGGAAGAAACACTTTAAAACTTCGCTAACTGACTCGATAATGTTTACTGTGCGGTACTCTATGTACTTGTACAGGCCGTAAAGGTGATACGGTTTCACCAATACAAACTGGTGACAGTTTATCACACAGCGTCTCACTAACACAGCTGTAAGTATCAAAAGATAGCACTTTAAAGCTCTGGGGCTTTGAGAGCAAATCTGAACAAAACCCCGAGAAGAAAACTTCATGTTGCGTGTGATGTTCCGGCAGGCAGATGACCTAATGTGCTACTGTCCACCAAGTGAAGGTGAAGATTTCCGAGATTTTACGGGCCCTTCTTGCCACAAGCCTGGGCTTGAACCAGTAAAATCTTAGCGAAGATCCCATACAATCAATCAATTAGCCCACTGCAGTCCACTGCTGGACATAGGCCTTCCGCATCCAGTCTGTCCCAGCCACCTTTTTCAGGTCGTCCGTCTATCTGGCTAGGGGGGGAGGGGGGATATGAAAATAGGTGGATACCTACCTAAAAGAAAAATGAAGAACATTAAGAAAACAATAAGATAATCCCATATCAAACAAAAACCGCTTTTGGGTCGCTTAATTCTCAACTTTTTCAATAAACTTCAAGAGAAATACCTACTTAGCATTTTCAATCAATCTTTAGTAGGTAAATTACACAATATCAACGAGCACAACAGCTCCCAAATACAGCTCGGAAAATCTCCTCAAATTGTATAGGTAATTTGAAAGGTGTGATGGACAGTTTCCACGACAATGCGCCCAATCGTAAATATTTGTATGGCGCCTTTCCTTGCGCTTTGTCGCACAAAGCGCGCCCGCCCAACGTTTTGCACTGTCACCTTTATAGGCGATTACGTTTTCTTCAATACTTTACATTCATGTTGGAATGCACGGCCTATTTTTAGATGCGGTACTTTTTTTGTAGATACTGCATAAATAATTAACAAGACTACGGACCGCTTAATGATGATCAATGATGACTGTGGAAAAAAAAGCGTTGAAGATTTGATAAGTAAGAAGGTAGTATTCCCTCATTGTGCCAGCCTATTTGTGCTACTATTTGCCGCGTGCGTTCCCATGCGGTGTCGTACAAAGCGACTAAAGGATAGGGCTATTTAACATCAGACAAATATATACAGCCCAAACTCTGCCTCAGATGTTTGGCTCGAGTCAACAATAGTGCCCGGAATACGGCAATAGGCTCACCCCCTATTACGTGGGACCGAATATAATTATTGGTGAAATGTGTGTGGTGTTAATTCACCTCTGTCTAACCTAACTGATTATATGTATGTATGTATGTATTTGTACTAGCTGAGGCATGGCTGTACCATAGTACACTTCGATAAAATAACTTTTAAACTTTCGCGTTCCATGACATACAATAATGTTAACGGGAATTAACGCGATCATGGTATAGGTACATACCTACACACCTTTGATTTGCCTGACGTTTCGACCAGGTTATATTGGCCGTGATCACAGGCTGACTGGCTCAGTGGTGCACGCCCACAGTCTTCGAGCCCGTGAGTAGTAGGTTCTTCATCTACCCGCAAATTCTCGATATTTTTAATATTTTCCTTTCGCCATGTACCGTCACATACCACACTAACAGTGTCCCTATTCTGTAAGTAAACTCTCCGGTGTCTATCCGACTGCGCAGAAAAGCGAGGTTGTATGTTTTAAAACACTGGATTCCATGCTGCAGCTAATTTAAACCCTTCTTCCCGGTTGAAATTTTTGTGTTTCTTGATTTCAATCGCTTCACGTACAGCTCTACTCACCACAGGCAAATCAAAGTTAACCTACACCATTATCGCGTTAAGTCCCGTAAACATTATTGTGTACACTGAGATAGTGAATTCGGATCACCATCTTAGCATAAAAACGCATAAGGTACGTGCAGACTTACGAGCCTACTTAATTTGCACCTTGTACAGAATAGCTTTGGATAATTTTAAAATCTAAATGAATGTACAGAAATCCGTAACTTCCACTTCAACCCCGAGTGAACTCCTGGGGACTGTGGGTCTATGAACACTAACTATAAATCTTGGAGTACTTCGATGGTTATGAGTACTCGATATCTCTGAACGTAAATTATGCTCACTTTAGTTATATACAGGTTTTCCACATTATACAGGTGGATGGCACTACGGACTAATGCATTCTCTTAACCAGTCTATAAAGCTAAAATCACCACATCCATATCCTCGTACCTGCAACACCAAACACAAAAAAACAGCCCAATCACGTCGATTAGTGTCCCGTGCTCTACAAAACTCATTGTTGACGACCACAATACTCCCGATCCTCGACACAACAGTTATACAATCTAATACACTAATATCACCCTGTCATTTGTACACGTCAATACCAAGCCTTTAAATACGAAGCTCCAGAGAAAATTATGACAGTTAGTAGTGGAAATTCGCGAAGTAATCAGTTCAAGTGCTGTGGGTTCTTTAGATTTTTAATTAGTTCTATGGACTAGCAAAATGGAATCATGATGTCAATAATTAAATTTCTTTTCCAATTATGATGTCTTAGTAATTTGACCAACCTAATTGGACCTTTGACTCGGTGTAGTTTATGAACAATAATTGTGTAAAAGATAATCGCTGACACAAATTAGTAACAAAAAAACTAATGATGGAAATCCAAACAGAACCCTTAGATCTATCAACTAAAGCTAAACCAGCAAAAATCCTTAATATAATAGACTTCAAATTCCTAGAAGGTCTTAATAACCATTTAGTGAAACTGTACGAGAGGACTAACCTGGTCTGCAGCAAAGAAACCTTTCTGCCACAAAAGACGACTAGTATGAAGAATATACTGCCTTGTCAGGTCTGCTTAAAGACATTTGATCGGCCGTCGCTTCTAAAAAGGCACATGAGGACACATACAGGTGACATGGCTCTTCGTATCTTGCATGTACTACCTTTAACTACTAAGTTTTCTCACTCGATGATCATGATGTGGCTGGTGGATGAATATTATGTGAAGTCCCATAACACGAATGGTTTTTCTTTCTTTCTTTCTTCTTTGATATATTAGTGGATCCGATATTTAAAACTGTTGTATGTTGTTTGTATGTTGTTTCAACTATTGTCCGTCGTATGAATTCTACTTTTTCGAATTTGAGTTAAGAAATAATTTCACCTTTCTCACTGGCTTTTCCGGAAGACTTTTTTTTTATATAGAACACGTCAATTAGACTTCGCCTTGCCTGATGGTAAGCTGAAGGCAAAGTCTCAGAAAAGAGGGTCACCATTACTTACACATACCGTGTGACAATAATAATAATAATAATAATAATAATAAACCCCGCAGGGGCAGCTTGTGGCGAGCTGTTGGTGCGTGGCGACACCACGTACCCCGATTCTCCCGAGGATTAGGATTTATTCCCCCTCACCTTGTGTGCTTGCCTTTATTGGCCGGCCACGAGTGGAGTTGCAAGAGCAGAACCTATGCTCCAGGTTGGAAGTGTAAAATGTCATAACGCCGGGGGCACGCTGACTGGTATACTTGCGCCCCGCAGACTCACCTCTCGACAACCTTAGCCGCTCAACGGATGTTGCTCCATGGTCGCACTATATGTGGCTATTTTAATGGAGCCCATGCAATGAGTTGGCAAGTCACCGCCTGCCTTTTTACAATTTTGAGACTTATTGTCACGGCAGGCGTCCGTTAGTCTCCCCCCATAGCCCATTCACCAGTCCACCCAATTTCAATCCCATAGCCCATAATTTAGTTTTCATCGCGGCCACAGCACCGCACAGCAATAGTCTCTGCACATGGCGGGGACCATCTCCCGGTGTATCATATTGTGCGCTCGGGGATGATATCCGCCATGTGTGTGTATTCCTAGCATATTAAATTCTCGTAAAAGGGCCTCTACGTCTTGGCTTCAGCCCGACGCACGCCTTCCAAAGGCCCGGGACTCCATAGTCCCGAGAGTCAAGGTACTGAGAAACAATAATAATAATAATATTCTACAACATTCTACACAACGCTATCTAGACCCACGGTAAGCATAGTTTAACTAGCTTGTGTTATGGAATCTAGAATACGGATAAACATACTTAAATACTTTTTTTTTTGTAAATACATACATATTATACATAGAAACACCCAGACCAATGCAAATACCCATATTCATGCATACAAATATTTGCACTGAGCGGGGACACTCAGCTTGACAGCCTCATCATATGCTTTTTCACGCCCCCTTATAGGACTCGGGACTGTAGGAAGAAGGAAACACGTGAGCTGGTAATGAATTCCAGGCCTTAATGGTGCGACAGAGGAAAGAGTCACCGAACCACTTGGTTCTTGATCGGATGTTGTGCACCGTGTGCGGATGACATCTAAGACCTGCACGTGTTGACCTGTGTAGGAAAGGGGAGGGTGGGACTAATTGGAAAAGCTCATCAGAACACTCACCATGGTACAGACGGTAAAATACAGCCATGGACGCAACATCTCTACGCATTTGTAAAGGTTCTAGGGTGTTCGTGACCGCACGTCGCTGCAACATAGGATTCTTTGAAAAACAATAAGTGCCTACTTAACTATTTTTATTCCTGCCGGTCAGAAAGAATGCTTCTCCACTACGCTGTCTTTGGCAATCATGGTAGTGATGCCACCATTTAATATGTTCCATGAAATTATCTTGTTCCAGGTGAGAAGCCGCATATCTGCAACGTCTGTAACAAAGGCTTCAGCACCTCCAGCTCACTCAACACACACCGCAGGATACACACAGGTATTACCTACACCGTACAATACTATCTGTGAGTGTAGGAATTAGTTCTGTATTCTTAATTCTGTGTTCCACTACGAACGGAGTTAGTCTAGCCCAAATGCCAACTTTGTAGGTACGTGATGAAAAATTTCATGTAACTGACTCATCTCTTTCATGTAGATGACTCTGTGTTGTCAGTGTAGAGGGCAAAGCAGGACAAGCCTAGTCATCCCACTAACAGCACAAATTCTCCAGTGAGCTCTGGCTACCCTACTTACCGCTGGGAACACAACACGAAGTTATTATAACCGTGGTATTCTGTAGGGCGGAGGTACTTCCCCAGTCGGATTGCTCAATTGGGCGGAAATACTGACGTGTCCTACCTCCTTTAGATTTCTTTGGCCCCGGTGACTCAGGTGAACGTTACCTGGGAATTAAAAATAATTGAAAGTCATAGTTTCACTTTAGTTAGGCAATATAAATTAGATTACAACATTTATTTAGAAGTCGGGTGCCTTGGAATACATGCCGAGGCCGTGGAAGGTTCCGTTAAGGGCCACCTAGTATCTACTCCCCAATTTTCAGAAAATTTTATGTAGTCTTTTGGTTTGTAGGTGAAAAGCCTCATAAATGTCCAGAATGCGGGAAGTGCTTCACAGCAAGCTCCAACTTGTACTATCACCGAATGACTCACACCAAGGTACGTTTTATCACATTTATTTGCAAGAACAAGACGGAATATTTATCTTTCTCCCTAGTATCTAAGTAGTTAGTTTTCTCACTCGATGATCATAATGTGGCTGGTGGATGAATATTATGTGAAGTCCCATGGTACGACTGGGGTGTTGTGCCATGGGGAAAGCTGTAGATCCTGGTCCATTCTGGTAAACCTCGTAGTGACTAATGCCAGTATAGGATGATGACTGTGGTGCTAAACAATGATGTGATCAAAGTTTTCTATTATAGATAGATAATTCTTTATTGTACACCAATATATTTACAGTAGGATAAGGAGCTAGCATGTATACAGTTTAATTTACAATAGGCCTTGTCGCTGAAGCTGTTTCTTCCAGGAAACCTTGGGACGGACAGTAATGTGATAAAAGCAAAAGATTTGATGTAATTAGTAAATAAACTAGAAACAAGGTGTATTAAAAATAAAAAGAAAAATAGTAAATTAAAATATACCATTTAGCACTTATATAGCTATACAATGTATATAGTACATACTAATGAGAAGGGAAAATAGTGAGCATATAAATTGTGCGCTATTAGAGTGTATAGGATGATATGGAATAGTAGTCTTTTACCATTATTTTAAAAACGTTTAGGGTTTTTGCTCGTCTGATGTTCAATGGCAATGCGTTTAAAAAGCGCACAGCCTTGACAGAGAATGACTTATCAACACCATTAGCGGAATACATTGGCATTCTCAGCCTAGAATTTTCGGATATTTCTATATTTCTAAAAATGTTTCCTTTTCTCTTTTCTAAATGATGGAAAATGGTTAAGAGCTTTTTTCACCATATATTCTTCTACTTACTCCTAGCGTTAATCCCCGTCGCATTCGAAGTTTTAATTTCGGAGTTTAAGGGTCCGCTTTTTCCACTCCTAACTGCGGGTTTGGCTAATCTTCCATATTTTCCGTGAAACGACTCCCATCTGACCTCCACAACCCATTGGCGATTTTGAAACAATACAGTTAGACCAGTTATTGGACGTTTTAGAGCTCCAACTAGCCATAAAAACTGTCATATTTATTCGTATGGTAACACGGATCCACAACTTAACGTGCTCTTTCACGACACCAAGAACATATTCATGCAGGCTGTATCTTTTTTGCCATATATTGGAACCTTAATGACTATCTATTGAAGGTTCCAACTCCCCGTTCTCCACAGAACAAGCCGCACAAGTGCACGTGGTGTACGCGCTCGTTCCCGACGCCGGGCGAGCTCCGGGCGCACCTGGCGGGGCACGGCGCGGCGGCCTGGCCCGCGCCCGCCGCGCCGCCCGCGCCCTGCCGCCACCGGGACCTGTACTCGCACACAACGATGTAAGGCTATTCAAAAACACAAAAATTTTCAATTGTTCTTCCTTTTCGTTGTGGAGACGTTGGACTGCTGGAGGGTGGAGGCTAAGCGGAGGACACCGGGCGCAGGTCGAGGCATAAATCTGGATACTCTCGCGCCGGGTCGTGGATGGCCTTTAGAAGAGACAATGCGAACAGCGTAATGGATACCATTGTATCGGGTACAGGTCTGAGCGTATCGTAGGAGACACCTGATAGGTGAATATTGTGACGAAATTATACTTTTTTAGGGTTCCTTACCTCGAGAGGAAGAAAACGGTACACTGATAGGATCACTTCGTTGTCCATCAGTCTGTCTGTCTGGCTGGTGACTGGTTGATATTTATACTACATATTCAGGTCTATAACATCTTGAAACTGTACAAAAATCAAATTTCAACGCATTCAAAATATATCACAGTTTATGTAGCTTAAGTAACGGAACCCTTTGGTGCGCTTGGGACTCGCACTTGTCCGGCTTTTTATAAATACTATAAAATTTTTAAGTAAGATAGATAAACCATTGGAAAATGATTCTTTCGCTGGTTAGGTAGACCAGTAAGAACTATATAAGAACTAGATTATCTTTTTCAAAATATGATTTTGTTTACAATTTATATTATGCGAGCAGCAAGATATTAGGATGACCACCATGCATTTTATCATTAATATATTCATCTACTTTACACATAATGACTTTTTTTCATTAAACATTTTTTCATTTCTATTTTAAATACATTAACATATCAACCACAGCCTCGTTTCTCTTGTGACTTGTGGACAAGATATACCTACTTATGTCAGGAAAAAAATCTAGTTTAAAGCCTGCAAGTAGGTCGATGCACCGGTTACCGGTTGAGAGGACAGACGGCAGTTGCTCCCGGAAATGCTCACATACTAATCAAAAACAATAAGCAAACTTCGGGCTCCAAGGTCCAAACTCTGGAAATTGCCATAATTGATAATATGATTAGTAATTATAGATTTTAGCTTAATTTTAAATTCATTACCATATTGTTTGTTAATTTTTCTGATATAGTGCCATGTACCTACTTAGGCTTACGAACGCTGTGCATTTCTATGATTGGGTTATGTCCTAGATATAAGTCCACAAAACCTGTCATTTAAGTTTGAAATGTAATATAATATAATTTGAATGAAAGCCTGTCCTGTGGGTACCTCTTACGATTACACAAGTTACAATTGCTTGGTCGACATTATTACTCTTATAAAATTCTCTGGAACATTTTACATACATGCGTGTGTGTTTGTGAGCGTGTGTATCTGTGTGCACTTGTGTGTGTGCGTGCGTGTGTATGTGCGTAGGTGTGGGTATATGCGTGCACGTGTGTGTTCTTTAAATGCGCGTGTTTTAATGCAAGTCATAACAAGTTAATTTAGCAAAAGTATTTCTGTGGCTTCATATGTCATTGTGCTAAGCCATTTTGTTACCTCTTTTTTTGCTTGTCTCACCGAGCAGTTTTCAATGTTGCAATGTCTTGCAACTTGATTGTAGATGTGATGGTCGATATACGGGGCAAAGGGTCTAGCAAATGTTGTATTAGTTTTCGGCAAGGTAAGTCTGAATACTCTACGTCTGAGTAGATTGTCATAATCTGCAGAATTGATGACAACCCGGTGTACTATGAGGAACGATTTCAAAATAAACAACTGTCGTACGTTGAGAACCTTTCTTTCGTTGTACAGCAGCGCAGTAGGATATCTAAATGGTTTTTTGTACATAGTTTTTAGTACCGATCGCTGAGCTCTTTCTAACTGTATCAAGATTGATTTACCAGAACCACCCCAAATACGTATGCAGTACGTAATCAATGACTGCGACAAGGCGAGATAGACTATCTTTAAAGTGTCCGTAGATGCTGATGTCCGAAGCAACTTCATTATATTCGCCGTTTTACGTACACGACCAGACAACACGTTGATATGTTCTTTGAAGTTACGATTTTCATTTATTATTAGATACTTAATCTTGTCTACCCTTTGAGCTATTCTACATTTGCAACTGTTCAGTGTCTTGCCGTTGTGTAGCCTAATATTAATGGACGTGGGTGGGACTGATGCAGCGGTTTTGTGAAAGCAGATGTACTTAGTTTTGTTGGCATTTAGTGTCAGCAGATTATGTCTTAGCCATTGTTGTATTTCAGTCATACCTGTTTCAGCGTCACTAACACTTTTTCCCAAGTCGATCCATGAAAGACAACGACTGTATCATCGGCGTAGCATATTATGTCTGCTTTAACACATGCGTGAATGTCATTCATGTACATTATGAAGAGCGTTGGGCCGAGCACACTTCCCTGCGGTACACCAAAATTAACCAACTGTAGTTCGCTTTTGTCGTTGCCCACTCGGACGCACTGTCTTCTATCAGTCAAGTAACTTTTAAACCAATTCAAAGGTATGCCACATATTCCAAATTGAAATTCCAGTTTTTTCAGCAAGATTGGTATTGAAACGGTGTCAAAAGCTTTCGCTAAGTCCAGAAAAGCGCCTATGCTGAACTGTTTCAAGTCAAGATGGGATGACACAGTTGATGTTAAAAGTATTACAGCTTCTTCAGTCGACCTCAAAGCACAAGCAGCAGCTTAGTTTGGGGGACAGAGTCCGTACCTATAGTACGGTAAGCTTCAGAGAAAAGGAACCCCCGCGGCGATATTCTTTAAGTATTGAGGGGGTCTGATTTCTCTGACGCTGTGTGTACCTACTTACATTTACTTGTGAACTAATTTTAAGCTACCTGTGAACTGTAAATTTTTGTGACAATAAAATTATTATTATTATTATTTCCCTTTTCTAAAACCATACTGCCTATGTGATATCAGGTTATGACTTTTTATATATTTGACTAATCTGTTGTTAACTATCTTTTCCAATAGTTTAGAGAATATAGACAGTAAAGAAATGGGACGGTGCTGTCCGGGCAGTCTCTAGGACCGTGTTTATAAATAGGTGTGACAGACGCAGTTTTCCAGGCTTCGGGGAACACGCCAGATTCAAGGCTTAAATTGAAGACGTCAGTCAGTGGAGGAATGATTACGTTTCTTATTTCTTTTAACAAGTCATTAGTCATTCCATCAATGCCCGGTGCTTTATTGTTCCGCAAAGATAGATAAATATTTTTTTATTGTACACCAACAGATTTACAGTAGGACAAGTGCTTAGCATGTATACTTACGTACCTAAACATTGGTACCTATATGCATATTTTTGCTTACTTTTGGTGACAAGGGGGAGGGGGGGTTAAATAATTATAATTATAGGATGTAAAATTGCCTAGGCTCCTAGAATATATCCCTCGCATCCCGGCTGACAGTTCCAGACCACGCATAACGCCCTCCTGACCATTAATGCCTTGACCCAGAAGTATATGGCAGTATGTCATTCTTTGTGTAATTAACTTAATAAGTAGTACACATAAACATAGAAGAACTACCTGTACACAATAATATATTATAAACTGCTTAGACCATATACTGTGTACAAGAGTTTTATTAACAAAATGCTTCACAAAAAACTGTGTGAAAGTCGCATTGTGTAAGCTAATTTTAAGGTTATTCTTTAAACTATCAATGTGTACGTGTCATGGTGGCAGACAAGCGCACGGTCCACCTGATGGAAAGTGGTTACCGTGGCCTATGGACGTGTGTAACACCAGAGAAGCCACACTCGCGCTGCCGACCCTGTATGCACACAGTTTCTGTGCTGTCAGTGTGGAGGACAAAGCAGGACAAGCCTTTAGTCATCCCACTGACAGCACAAATTCTCCAGTGAGCTCTGGCTACCCTACTCACCGCTGGGAACACAACACGAAGTTATTATAACCGCGGTATTCTGTAGGGCGGAGGTTCTTCCCCAGTCGGACTGCTCAATTGGGCGGAAATACCACCGTGTCCTACCTCCTCCGAAATGTATTATTATGCTTTACCGAAGTAGTTTTTTACGCCGCATTGAAATAACACTTGCTGCGTCTAGGTATAGTTTGTGTAGTTTTTGTCAATACGTAAAATTTTATCTCTTTGTTTCAGATAACCCAGCACTACAAACAACAACCATAAATAAAACATACCGCACGCCTGTCTATACCTGAAGTGGCAGGTAGAAGTGCATCAACACCCACGTTTCGCCATCTATGAGTTTCGATCCCACGGAAAAGGGGACGAGTCTATTGCCGTCAAGCGGGCACTTAGGCGTTTACTGTCTGATGGAGAACAGCCCTATCCCTTAGGCGCCTTTTACGACACCCACAGGAAGAGATGAAGTGGCCCTATTTTTTGATTCTACTCCACCGGGAACCAATGATCAAATAAAACAATGAGATACAATAAATCTTTTTATTGCTCTATCTTCAACTTCTTAGCAATATCGCCTTCTTCTTCTTCCAATTTCCTCTTCTCCCCTGTATTACCTGAATCTCCCTCTTCCATAGCCTCCGACTTCACTATTGCCACTTCCCCATCATCATTGTTTTCTACCGTTCCTTTGTCTCCATCATTCGCGTCCGTAGTGTCAGTCGACTCGCTGGTACCTTTGTTTTCCCTATTTCTCTTGTGATAGTTGTTTTGGAGAGCTTGATTGTCGCTGGAGGTGTCGACCTTGAGTAATTCACGAAGGGCCATAGTCGCATAGCAACTGGATGGCAGTATCATGTTTAGGAGTAGAGCTCGGTATTTGCCGTCTGAAAAAATATATTTGTTGTTATGTTAATAGTAGAAAAAGCCAGTCAATTGCGAGTGGCACCCGCGCACAGAGGGTTCCGTATTAAATTGGATTCAGGAAAGAACTTAAGTTACATAAACCGCGATATCTTTTGATTGAGTTGACTTAGAAGTTTGATTATTGTACAGTTTGAAAACGTTGAAAACCTGAGCATGTGGTATGAATTTCAATTTGATGCCTCCACGCAATTCTGAGAAAAAGTTCTTGACTGACAGACAAGTAGACTGACAGGCAGACTGACAGGCAAACTGACAGACTGACAACGAAGTGATCTTATAAGGGTTCCGGTGTTTCCCGTTTGAGGTACGAAACCCTAAAAAGTAAAGGGAAGTATTATTATAAAAGTAGAAAATATATGCCAGAGAAAAAATGAGGTCTCTTCCTACGCAATTGGGAAATATCGTGACTGTCTGTATGGAAAATATTAGAAGAATCAAGAACTAAGCGGTTCAATAAAAATTCGCACCAAAAAGATTGCACTGTTAAAGTCTAAAATTAATGGCATCTTATCAATGAAAAAATATAATGATCATCATTTTATTCTCGACATTAAGTTGTTTTAGTATAAATAAATTTTACACTTAACATCCCAGTATTCTTTTGTTACGTAACTGGCCAATATAATATTCAATTATTTTTTTTTAATGTAAGGTATATTTTACTCTGCATTAATTGTTATGAATATGCATTTATAACCAAAATTTAACTATCTAAATGTAAAATGAAAATTATAATATAATTAATTAACGAAATTAGTACTGCATCAAATTACTAGTGTCCGACAGACACAAATCACAATACTGTTTTGTTTGAGTCTAATGTGCAGGAGGATTATTTCTATTTACATTTAGTTACAATCGCATATTTAGATAACATTGGCGATAAATTAGATAAAAGGCAGAAAGAAGGCAGAAAAAAAGACAAAAAGGATCATTAAAATATATACTTTAATTTTTATGTCAACATAAACACAAAATTGTGTCCGTGAGACACTTTTGGGATGTTAAAGGTTAATATCATTTTTGCAGTGTTAATGGTAAGATAATGGTTGACCATTAGCAGAATAGTTCCAGGACACGCGTTTTCTACTTCCTACAGTCCCAGGTCCTTTACACGAGGCGTGATAAAAACATCTGTAGATCCCGCCAAGGTACGAGTCACCATTCTGTAATGTGCTTCGGACTGCACCCCGGATCACTAGCAGGCGGGGTGCGAACTAAATATATAAAGGGAGATACACACATCAACAAAGTCTAGGGAACAAGGACATTTCTAGTTTTTATTTAAAAACCCTTTCTTGTAATAGTGAGTGTTTTATATCAATAGAAGGGTATTTTTATACCGTTTTTAATTTTAATAAAAACATTTTCATACCAATTTTTTTTTTTTTAAGAAAGAATTGAATAGTGCCAATATTGAGTATTACAACCTTCTATGATTAGGCACAAAAATAACGAGGTAGTAAGAAATACAGTAATTAACCGTACTTTAAACGTTTTTAATAATCTGTAGGACCTCCTAAAGCATTACACACACAGCTCGACAACGGCGTGGCATATTTAGTATGAGATTGTCAATCATCGTCTGTGGAATATGGCTCCATACATTGCGAAGGTGTGAAAAAAGTTGTTCTTCAGTGTTCAGATTTTCTAAAGAATCACTGAAAGCTCTTCTCCCAAGCAAATCCCAGGCATGCTCTATGGGATTGAGGTCGGCAGACTGAGCAGGCCATTCCAACGTCGTCATATTGTGCTCGCTTAACGCATTGACCACTACCCTCGCGGTGTGTGACCGTGCATTATCTTGCATGAACATAAAATCTTGACCGAACTGCTGTTGATGAGGGATTACCATGGGGTGTATAACCTCCTGAATGTATTGGTTTGCATTCAAATTGCCCCGTATCCAAACGAGATCGGTCCTTCCACCAAGGCGAATTCCAGCCCATATCATGATTGTTCCACCTTGGTAAGGATGAACTTCTTGCGGATTCTGGAGACGACTCCGACGTCCAGGAACTCGGCATATACGCACTCTTCTCGAATCAGGATGAAAACCGAAGCGAGATTCGTCGGAAAACAGAACCCGTGCCCATTGATGGTCGGTCCACTGTAAATGTGCGTTAGCCCACAATAAGCGACGACCTCGATTTCCACGTCGAAGAGTTGGAACCCTAAGCGGTCTGCGAGCATGAAGATTGGCTTCGTGTAGTCTTCTCCTGACAGTTTGATCGCTACAGTCCATCAAATCTAAGAGGTACCGTTTGACGTTTCATATTTTTCAAACCGAAACAACTTTGTTCATACGTACATTATTCAGTTTCGATAACCTTTTTCATAAAACCATGAATTTAGAAAGATTTCATTATTGTATCTAAAAATGTACAATTCTTAATATCTAAATGTAATTGAAAACTTTCAAACAAAGCAAAATAACACATATTTACACAGTAAATAATTTCTAATAGTTATATTCTTGACCGCATTACAAAGTTACGTAGTTAGGTCACTGCACGTAGTGTTGCGACTCTTCGGATACACTTGTATGCAAAAAAATCGTTTACATATACGAAAAATCGAATGTATTATTTACAAATTACACTTGACAACCAAACAAATATTTTTTCATGTGAATGGGATTTATCTCACATATTACGATTACATAACTAAATAGTTATGTAATCGTAAAATATGAGATAAAACCCATTCACCAAAAATACGTATTTATAAATCAAATATATTTGCTTCTTTAAAAAGTTGTCGAAAGCGATTTGTCGATTTTTGATTTTCGCGCCCAAATAAGTCGGGGTTTCTCGCGCTAACGCTGTCGAAATAGTAAATGGAGTCAGGGATAGTGTTTTTTACATTTATTTTTGTGTATGATAGTATGGGTTTGCATATTACAGAGAAATAAACAAATTTTTAACAAGCACATCCATTGATTTTACAATTACAATTTTTTCTTCTAAGTCTTATTTCTACGTCTAAAACTAATAAAAATAAGGTATGTAGAACCCATTCACAAAAATGTTGTTGCCTGATGTTATAAATTAACGACGTTACTGCGCGACCGCATAATGCACTGAATACGCAGATACCCTAAAATAAATTAATTTAATTATTTTTAGGTCAATAGGCAAAATCGCAGGTGTCCAAGTCTCTACAATTTTTTTTTTCTGGCAACACTGCCAACTACAAGCGCACGCGGTCCGCTCGGTCGGTTCGGCGTCAGCAGTCTCTCGCCATCTTGGAAGCTGACTGTGCGCGTACTTGCTTTCTCGTTTGTGTTTTACAATTTGTGACTTGGCTATTACTTTTCTGGACTGATCATTCTTTATCCGTTTACCTTGGCAATATTTATACTGGACTCCGAACTAAGCAAGTGTTTATTAATAATGTCGAAAAGAGGACGTACTTTGAACAGCCAGGCTCGTGAATTGGTGGTGAAATTACACGAGTATTTTGAGCGTGAATCTCAAAATGGTGGACTTCTACTGCCAGTTACACAAGTTCGGGATCGCGTCGGTGAAGCTCTCGGTATTGGTAGCCGCACCGTTGGCAAAATATTAAGTGAAAAATATGGGCCTTCGGGGAGTGACAGTAACGTACTTCACACACCGAAAAAACGAAAAAGAAATAAACCTGTGACAGGCATCGATGAATTCGATAGTCATGCTATTAGAAACCATATATACGGGTATTTTACAAGAGGCGAATTTCCAACATTGGCAAAGTTATGTGCAACTTTAAAAGATGCCGGGCTGTATAAGGGAAGCATAGAGTCGTTGAGAACGGTAATAACAGGAATTGGCTTCAGATACAAAAAAGTTGACAAACGAAAAATTGTTATGGAGCGACATGACATAATTATGCAGCGACTAACATTCCTGCGCGAAGTTAAACAAATTATAAACTGGGATAATGTAATATTTTTGGACGAAACTTGGCTAAATTCCAACCATTCTGTGCCGAAAACATGGACTGATGATTCTGAAGCTTCGTGCTCGAAGGTGCCGATAGGAAAAGGTGGACGCCTCATAATATGCCATGCTGGGTCAGCGTCTACAGGCTTCGTGGAAAACTCTTTATTAGCTTTCCAATCCAAAAGCACTAAAGAGTATCATGAAGAAATGGACGCAGTAAGGTTCCGAGAGTGGTTCTTAAATTTATTACAGAATATCCCTCCTAACAGCACAATTATAATGGATAATGCCCCATACCACTCTGTGCAAATTGATAAAGCACCTACGTCAGCCAATAAGAAAGCAGATTTGGTGGCATGGCTGCAAAGAAAAGGAGTGGATGCCGACATGTCACTATTAAAAGCTGAATTATTACAGTTAGTGAAATTGCATAAACCACCAAAACCGACATATGTAATTGACCAATTGGCCGAAGAGCACGGGCACAAAGTCATACGACTTCCTCCGTACCATTGCCAATATAATGCCATTGAACTGATTTGGGCCCAAGTTAAAGGTAATATTTTATAATATTATAATAATAACACGAGTACTTCTAACATTTATAATTTAAACAATGGTTTTCGTCTGCTATCAAATAGTTACATTATTGTTTTACAGGTTATGCAGCAAGACACAACACAAAACCACCCTTCAGTGTCAAGAAAATGGAAGGTTTATTAAAGGAAGCATGTGCCCAAGTTACACAGGAAGATTGGAGTAAAGTAGTACAAAAAACAAAGAAAATAATAATGGACGACTTCGAAAGAGACGTACACTTTGATAATGTAATGGACAATCAACTGGTCATTAATTTAAATGACGATGATGACGAAGACGACGATACTAGTACTAGTAGTGAATAAAAAAATATCCTAAACATTTCTTTTATTTAATTATAACAATTGATTTCTTAAAATTCGGATATTATAGTAATCGATCTCTTAAAGTTCGGTTATTATAGTAATCGATTTTTTCATCCCATCCCTATCATTCAATTGTCAGAACTGTCAAACGGTACTTCTTAGATTTGACGGACTGTAATAACCACTTGATGCTGAGACTGGAGGCCTGCGACCAACTGACGAGCAGTAATCGTGGGATGCCGCCTTGCGGAATTTTGCAAGAAACGATCTTGTCGCGGGGTAGTAACCCTATTTCGTCCCCTGTGACGTTCGGCAACATCCCCTGTAGACCTGTAGCGTGCCCATAATCTGCAAATTACGCTTGGTTGGGTGTTGAAAGCACGCTACGTCGCGTTGAGTTCGTCCAGCTTGCAGCATACCAACAGCCCTTAACATCTCTTCGCGACT
Organism: Eilema griseolum; assembly: GCA_963662185.1. Lineage (NCBI taxonomy): Eukaryota > Metazoa > Arthropoda > Insecta > Lepidoptera > Erebidae > Eilema > Eilema griseolum. The sequence continues at coordinate 28,084,665 of OY759237.1, read as the reverse complement.
TAAATGACGACGTGACATGATGACTACAGTCACAAAAATGCACAAACCATACGTAAAAGACGTGTTATTGATAATAAACGTTATTTACAATCAAAAAAAATAATTTTTATTTTGCCTCAGAGAAACTGCACAATCAAACACTTTTAAAAGTTTTCCCTCCATATTCGAAAATCATTACTTATTTAAATTTATTTTTAAATTTCGAACAACTCTGTAATCTACTTTATTCTATTTTTATTTATTTGCTGCCAGTTATTTGCAAAACAAGATTTACACGAAAAAAAATTATTGGGGTCATCTTGTTCCCTAGACTTTGTTGAGGTGTTTATAAACGGAGGTACCTTCGATGATGCCGGTGATGAGCCTGTTGTCCAGCTCGTCGCGGTCGGAGGCGATGAGGTCGGCGTACGGGTCGGAGTAGCGCGCGTGCTGCCACGCCACGCGCAGCGGCCGCACCACCACGTGCCGGTACGCGCCCGCCAGGCTGTACGACCTGCGCACAAGCGCCGCTACACCACTCCACTCTGCACCCTACACCCTACACCCTACACCCTACACTGCACACTCTACACCCTACACTCTACACCGTACACGGTACAGGACCATCGGAATAGACTAAGTGTCTGGCCATAAATACTGTTACAATTAAAATAAGAAAGATATTACATTTGAATTTGGAATCTGTCATTTTTATACGATTGTTCATTGTGTTTTCTAATTTTGGCGCCAATACATTGTACAATATTTTGCTATATTAAAATGGAGTGGGGTGATAAAGAAAACCGAATCGCTGTGATTGCATTACACAAAGTTGGTATGGAGCCGAATGTAATTTTTAAAACTCTCCATACGCTTGGTATTAGTCAAATGTTTGTGTACCGGGCTATTAATAGGTACAATGAGACCTCCTCTGTATGTGACAGAAAAAGATCTGGCCGTCCACGTAGTGTTCGTACGAAAAAGGTGGTCAAAGCAGTAAGGGAAAGAATTCGAAGAAATCCTGTCCGAAAGCAAAAGATTTTATCTCGGGAGATGAAGATAGCACCCAGAACCATGTCGCGCATTTTAAAAGATTGACTTAGGACTTGCGGCCTATAAGAGACGCACTGGTCATTTTTTAACTGATAATTTAAAAAAGAATAGGGTGATAAAATCGAAGCAACTGCTGAAGCGGTCCGCAAAGGGAGGTCACAAAAATTTTGTTTACGGATGAGAAAATCTTTACAATTGAGCAACATTTTAACAAACAAAATGACCGTATTTATGCTCAAAGCTCTAAGGAAGCTTCCCAATTAGTCGACAGAGTGCAACGTGGGCATTATCCGACTTCAGTGATGGTTTGGTGGGGTGTTAGCTATGAAGGAGTGACTGAGCCATATTTTTGTGATAAAGGTATCAAAACATCGGCACAAGTGTATCAAGATACCATTCTTGAGAAGGTAGTTAAACCCCTTAACAACACCATGTTCAATAACCAAGTATGGTCCTTCCAACAAGACTCAGCGCCGGGTCATAAAGCTCGGTCCACGCAGTCTTGCTTGGAAGTGAACGTTTCGGACTTCATCAGAGCCGAAGACTGGCCGTCGTCTAGTCCCGATCTTAATCCGCTGGATTATGATTTATGGTCAGTTTTAGAGAGTATGGCTTGCTCAAAACGCCATGATAATTTGGAGTCCCTAAAACAATCCATACGATTGGCAGTGAAGAATTTTCCCATGGAAAGAGTGCGTGCTTCTATTGATAACTGGCCTCAACGTTTAAAGGACTGTGTTGCAGCCAATGGAGACCACTTCGAATAAGCTTTATATATTTTAAATTGTTTTATATTTATGTATTAAACTAACACAATGTAAAAGTAATTAATATTATTTGCAATAAAAAAAAATGATTTTATTTTCGTAACAATATTTATGGCTAGACTAGGTATTGGTGAATTTTTCAAAAGATTAGATGGCCAAATCAACATATCATTACTACTACGTTTATCATTACTTCGCAGAATTTGATCATTAACAGCGACACGTGTTCTTATGATTCTGAATCAACGGGTTCGATTCCCAGCTAGGAATATTGGTTTTTCAAAAATCTTTTTAGATTTCATTAAAATCGGACTCGTGACTCCTTTGAATATTTTTCGCTATTCCTTATAGTTTCGGATTTGATCGTCCAAGCCGTTTTCAAAAATTCACCTGTATTGCTTATGTCATAAGTAGGAGATTATTATGAACACTGACGATGGCGTACGTTCCTAAAATTGCCAATTCCCTTCGAGAAAAGATTAGAAGGGAAGTGAAGACCAACCCTAAGTGGGTTGGTAGAGAGACTTCACAACTAGATTTTTGTTAAATATCAATTATAATATTTTTCACGTAGCATGGGTACGGTGACATTTGACTAATTCCATTTCATGCATGATTCATTTCGAAACAATTTACCTAACGCGGAATACAGGAAACAACACTTAATACGAAGATAAAAAGAAAACTGTTTTATTTTGCATTTTTAACTTAAAACTATTTTTATTTCTCCGTAATTATTTAAACTTTAAATATAAACATTCCAAATACATAATTCTTGATGCGTGAATCGGAACAGGTTGCGTTAGAGATTGACATAGTAAAATCGTTATAATCGATAAATTGTCGAATAAAGTATCATAAATCGTTAGTTGTATTTTTAACTAAAATACGATTATAAAATATAATTATGTAATAATAAACTTTAAACAAAGCATTTTTGTCTTTGTGGAGCTTTATTATAATATAGCAACACTGCTTAAGCATGAGCTGGCAGCCATCTTGTTATATCAACTCAGTACGAGTGCGTCTGCCTTGTATGCGGTCTGTTTTCTTTGTTTTGAGCTTGCGTGGTGTTTTTGTTACTTGTTTTTGTTATTGACTATCGTTGTGCTTTGTTGTTTTCGTTACCGTTTTTTGTTATTGACTTTTGTTTTGTTGTTTTTTTTGGCAAAATGCCAAAAAGAACGAAAAAGACTGTGCTTGGTAGTCAAGCCCGTGAATTTGTAGTTCGATTGCGGGATTACTTTGAGCGGGAACGTGAGAATGGCGGAACGCTATTGCCTGTGTCCAACGTTTTGGATCGAGTGGCAGATGCGTTAGACATTGGGCGGAACACGGTTTCTCGAATCACTCGAGAAAAAATGATGCTCACGATACAGAAGAAAATAAGTTGTCCACCCCTAATAAAAAGCGAACCAAAAAGGCATCTGTAACAGATGTAGACAGTTTTGCGGCCGATGCTATACGGAGCCACATTTATAACTATTACCAGAATAAAGAATTACCGACGCTTCTAAAGCTGGTCAAGTCTTTAAAAGATGCTGATTTGTTTACTGGAAGTCCTACATCCTTGTGGCGCGTATTGAAGGACATTGGTTTCCAATTCAAAAAAGTAAACAAAAGAAAAATTGTCATGGAGAGGGGCGATATAGCACTTGCGCGGGTTACCTTTTTGAAAAAGGCTAAAGCGATTACCGATTGGAGCAATGTCGTCTTCCTGGATGAAACTTGGCTTGACGATACACCTCATGCCTCGAACAAAGTGCCAGAAGGAAAAGGGGAGAGATTGATTATTTGTCACGCAGGCACATCGAAAGGATTTGTAGAAAATGGGCTACTTGCTTTTAAATCGAAAAAGACGGGAGAATATCACGAAGATATGAATGCGGAAGTATTCACGGAGTGGTTTCAAAATATGCTTAGCAATTTAGAAGAACCCAGCACAATAATATGGACAATGCCCCATATCACTCCGTGCAATTGAACAAACCGCCGACTTCTTCCAATAAGAAGAGCGAGTTGATCGAGTGGCTCCAAGCCAATAATGTGGAAGCCGATGAGACGAAATTAAAGGTGGAGCTAGTGAAGCTCGTAAAAATGCACAAGCCCCAAACGACATACAAATTAGATATGATGGCAAACGAATATGGTCACGAAGTCCTGAGGCTTCCACCGTACCACTGTCAGTACAATGCCATTGAATTAATTTGGGCCCAAATCAAAGGTAACTTGTTTAACCATAGTCTATTTACATACAGACAAAAATATGATTATGTTTATTACTTGAATTCTATGACTCAATTTGTTTTTTATCTTGTTTCAGGATACGCTGCACGAAAAAATACAGCTCCGCCTTTTACAGCCACAAAAATGATGGGGTTATTGAAAGAGGGATGCAAAAATGTCACTGGCGATGACTGGAAGAAAGTAGTGGAGAAAACCAAAAATCTAATCTTACATGACTGGGAGCGAGACATTAGAATAGACTGCATAATTGATTACCAAATAATTATTCACGTCGACGAGTCAGATGACGATGATGATGATGATGATGATGAAGATGATGAACATGTTTGATTTTTAATAAATAATTAAACAGGTTATCAATTTTGTTTTACTTTTTTTCTTCAAAATTATTAGTTAATAGAATCGATTTCTTCTTCATTAATAAATGATCTCGATAAGATATATAATCGATTTTATTTCATGCGATTTTATCTTGACTACATCTCTAGTAACTTCAAATCCCAAACGTCACCGTACCCATGCTACGTGAAAAATATTGTAGGTGTCAGACAATCACACGGTTAAAAAGTAATGCCGAGGCCTATTGAGGTGAGCAACATCAGGGACGTCACAGTCGTGCTGCAGACCCTGTAAAAACCTTCTAATACCCTTTTTGAAGAACCCCATGCTGTAGTCTCTTGGTAAAATTTTAGTAGTGAGTTCATGCACACTTGAGCGAGCGCCAAATAAAGCTATGTAATCCCCTCCCTCACAGATAACGAAAAAAAATGTAAGAAACTTTGAACTTTAATGACATTTCTTAAAAAATGTTTTTTTGCCATCCATGGATAACGTTGATCACGAATATGACAAAAAATCGATATTATTTGTAGCCCATAGTGTCGAAAATTGCTTACACCTATTTTCTACAATAAACCTAAAGATTATTAAAAACTAAAAGAAATCTATAGTATGTGTGAATTAATCCTTAAACGAAACATAAATAAATGCGTCAACTTACTTTAATTTATGCTTCATGTCCATCTTCAGTCCGTCCTTTGTCAATAATTCTTCATAATAGTCCACCATGTTAGGAGGGTACGCTACGAAGGCGCCGGGCAGGGGCAGTACGATGTTGAACACGTTGTACTTCCCGCTATCCACGTCCTCTTGGGTTAGGATCTTTATGGGAAGAGGCGGCCTCGGCTCTTGCTTTGGTTGTTTCTGTTTTTTATTATCTTTCTTGACTGAAGTCTTGGAATCAGACGCTGCGTCCGTTGCGGGGGTTTCGTTCGTTGCTGGTGTGTCATCTGTTGCTGGAGTGTCAACTGCTGATGTATCGTTGTCTGTTGCTGCAGCAGGCTCTTTTTTTGGGGAGACGTCTGCTGAAGTACTTTCTGATGTGGAAGTTTCATCATCTTCGCCTTCTTCGGAATCTGATTCACCTTCAATGTTGTCTGCGAAAAAAATTCATAGATGTATTACATACATACCTTTTGGTTTTTTTTTTGTGCTAAATACCCATGGATACCCCTCCACCGGCTAGTGAGGGTGATTATGACGGACTCAAACCGACCAAAACTGCACGCCGTTTCAAAGATTTATTAGATATGATTAAAGCAGAAATATCTTCCTCAGTTTTTGAATTCATTCCAAATCAAATCAATTTATTGCGATAAATGGGTACACAGGTTACATTTAAATACATTTAGGTTCCACCATAATTCCTTTTTTTATATTTTTTTTTATACCACTTAGTTGGCAGACAAGCACACGGCCCACCTGATGGAAAGTGGATACCGTGACCTATGGACGTCTGTAACACCAGAGAAGTCACAGTCGCGCTGCCAACCCTGTAAGTACAGAGTTTCTGTGCCGTCAGTAGAAGACAAAGCAGGACAAGCCTTTAGTCTTCCTACTGACAGCACAAATTCTCCAGTGAGCTCTGGCTACCCTACTCACCGCTGGGAACACAACACGAAGTTATTATAGCCGTGGTATTCTGTAGGGCGGAGGTACTACCCCAGTCGGACTGCTCAATCGGGCGGAAATACCGCCGTGTCCTACCTCCTTTAAGGCTTTTATCACCTTGACCTTGACTTGGGTCCTAAAGGACGTAAAAAGTACTTTCTTCTTTGTCTTAATCTCCGTCCCATGCAAAGCTTTCACCTCAGAGTATGGGGTTCGCTTTAGCAGTCTAAATGCTTCTTTAGATGAACTACGATATTTTCATGAAGCTATCTGACCTCCACAATCCTAAGGCGATATAGAAGCATTACAGTTAGACCAGTTGTTGGATTTTTAGGGCTCCAAGTACCCGCAACGACTGCTATAGACGTTGATATGGCAACCGAGACCGACGGCTCAACGTGCTCTCGGAGGCACGACGAATGCAATAACCTGCGCCTCTTACGTAGCGGCCGCGTTCAGTACCGCCACGCTACAGACGCTGTCAAAAGTGTAAAAAGCGGTCGGTAAGAAAAGAATCGTAATCGTATCGTAAACGTTACGAGAGAATGGAGCATTGCGATTGGCCGCCTGCCTACTGTCAACCTGTTCGTATGTGAAGTCGGCAATCGCAATACTACGTACTCTCGTAAAGTTTACGTTTCGATTACGATCGTTTTTCGTGCTAGGAATACTGTTCACCAAATATTTATGCATTCAAAAGATTTGTGTGTTAATATAATGGAATGTGTGTGTTAATGTGATGGAATGTGCGTGTTAATGTAATGGAATGTGTGTGTTAATATAATGGAATGTGTGTGTTAATATAGTGGAATGTGTGTTTTAATGCAATGGAATGTGTGTTAATGTAGTGGAATGCGTGTGTTAATGTAATGGAATGCGTGTGTTAATGTAATGGAATGTGTGTGTTAATGTGATGGAATGTGCGTGTTAATGTAATGGAATGTGTGTGTTAATGTGATGGAATGTGCGTGTTAATGTAATGGAATGTGTGTGTTAATGTAATGGAATGCGTGTGTTAATGTAATGGAATGTGTGTGTTAATGTAATGGAATGTGTGTGTTAATGTAATGGAATGCGTGTGTTAATGTAATGGAATATGTGTGTTAGTGTAATGGAATGCGTGTGCGCCCGTACCGACGATCTCGACATTGGGCAGCGGCACGCAGTCGCCGACGGCGGGCTCCAGACCGAAGCGGCGGATGCGCTCCGACACGGCGCGGTTCCACACCAGCGACTGGTACGAGTGCAGGTACAGCAGACGGATGTTGCGCGCCAACTGCACACATACACACCTCTGTGACTACATATTCAATCATTCCATTAGTACACTTATACACTTGTATTGCACTTGTATTAACCATTTATTGTAGACGTATAATGAAATTTAGTCTAAGAATGAGCTACCCCTATATAGGCAGCAGGCGCGCTATATAGGGGGGCGAGGCCGTACCCGGTTGAGCGCGCCCAGCAGGTCGTGCGGCGCGTCGGCGAGCGCGCGCAGCAGGCGCGCCTCGCTGGTGGAGGCGCGCGCGGGCAGCAGCTTGGCCGCCGCGGCCGCGCCCGCCGCCTGGTACGCGCGCAGCACCTTCACCATGGGGCCCTCCAGGCGCGGCTCCAGGATCGAGTCGATGGCCTGCGGCACGCCGGGAAATACATTCATTGGCGACGTTGAATCATGATCTCGAACGAGAGACGATCGTTGGACCGTCGTATGTTGAACGCAAATATTCGTTCGATCTGGTATGTAGCTGATCCGGTGCAGGGATGCGAGCTTTGAGAAAGAGATTTAGCATCTGTTCTAGTCCATGTACTGAAGAGCTTAGATAGGATTCCTAGATTTCTGGAAGAATTTCAAAGTACACCGACTACATAAAAAGGAAACAAAAAATACCTCCTTATATTTCCCCTGCAGCAACTTCAGTCCTATATCGAAAGTGGGTGTGTCAATCCTGGAGCCGAACCTCTGCAGTCCGTAATAGTTGATGAACCCTTGCTCCTTGAGGTGTTCGCAGGCTGCGTCCACGTGTTCCTCGTCAGCTGTGATGTTGCGGAGAGCGATACGGAATCTGTAGGGCGAAGAATTGTTTCATTATCACCAACCCAAGAGTGATAGATATATAATGCAAATTTCATTCGTACAAATCTTGAAACTGCGACGTGTTGGTGGTACCGTGGGGTATATCACTCACTTGTTCCCCTTGAGCATGCCGAGCTTGAGGTGCGCGTCGGCGAAGCTGTAGTTGCCAACGTGCACGTCGCGCAGGTGGCGGCAGGCGGCGGCCACGCGCGCCGGGTCCACGCGCCGCACGCTGAACCACTGCGACGTGTTGGTGGTACCGTGGGGTATATCACTCACTTGTTCCCCTTGAGCATGCCGAGCTTGAGGTGCGCGTCGGCGAAGCTGTAGTTGCCGACGTGCACGTCGCGCAGGTGGCGGCAGGCGGCGGCCACGCGCGCCGGGTCCACGCGCCGCACGCTGAACCACTGCGACGTGTTGGTGGTACCGTGGGGTATATCACTCACTTGTTCCCCTTGAGCATGCCGAGCTTGAGGTGCGCGTCGGCGAAGCTGTAGTTGCCGACGTGCACGTCGCGCAGGTGGCGGCAGGCGGCGGCCACGCGCCGCACGCTGAACCACTGCGACGTGTTGGTGGTACCGTGGGGTATATCACTCACTTGTTCCCCTTGAGCATGCCGAGCTTGAGGTGCGCGTCGGCGAAGCTGTAGTTGCCGACGTGCACGTCGCGCAGGTGGCGGCAGGCGGCGGCCACGCGCCGCACGCTGAACCACTGCGACGTGTTGGTGGTACCGTGGGGTATATCACTCACTTGTTCCCCTTGAGCATGCCGAGCTTGAGGTGCGCGTCGGCGAAGCTGTAGTTGCCGACGTGCACGTCGCGCAGGTGGCGGCAGGCGGCGGCCACGCGCGCCGGGTCCACGCGCCGCACGCTGAACCACTGCGACGTGTTGGTGGTACCGTGGGGTATATCACTCACTTGTTCCCCTTGAGCATGCCGAGCTTGAGGTGCGCGTCGGCGAAGCTGTAGTTGCCGACGTGCACGTCGCGCAGGTGGCGGCAGGCGGCGGCCACGCGCGCCGGGTCCACGCGCCGCACGCTGAACCACTGCGACGTGTTGGTGGTACCGTGGGGTATATCACTCACTTGTTCCCCTTGAGCATGCCGAGCTTGAGGTGCGCGTCGGCGAAGCTGTAGTTGCCGACGTGCACGTCGCGCAGGTGGCGGCAGGCGGCGGCCACGCGCGCCGGGTCCACGCGCCGCACGCTGAACCACTGCGACGTGTTGGTGGTACCGTGGGGTATATCACTCACTTGTTCCCCTTGAGCATGCCGAGCTTGAGGTGCGCGTCGGCGAAGCTGTAGTTGCCGACGTGCACGTCGCGCAGGTGGCGGCAGGCGGCGGCCACGCGCGCCGGGTCCACGCGCCGCACGCTGAACCACTGCGACGTGTTGGTGGTACCGTGGGGTATATCACTCACTTGTTCCCCTTGAGCATGCCGAGCTTGAGGTGCGCGTCGGCGAAGCTGTAGTTGCCGACGTGCACGTCGCGCAGGTGGCGGCAGGCGGCGGCCACGCGCGCCGGGTCCACGCGCCGCACGCTGAACCACTGCGACGTCTTGGCGCGCCGGTCCTTCGTGCCCGCGTAGCCGATCGTCGACGGCTTCAGGCTGCAACAACACCGTACACTATACACGTCAAGTCCAACGGAGGGCGCTCTAAAAGCCACCCACCACAAACCAATAGAAGGAGAACAGGATTATTGATTGTGGGCTCCGCAGTGCCTTAACGCAGATGGTATTGGTACTCAGATGAATAAGAAGAACCAGGAAGCAGATATACAATTCAAAGGGGTTTCGTGAATGCTGGGACTCTCAAGAAATATGTCTGGGGAAATGAATAAGTGCCTCAAAGATAAACCTTGTAAATATATTTGGGTACCTGATGTAAAAGAATGAATTAAGGTCTTATGGTAAATTGGATGTCCAAATAATACTCCTCCTGATGTTATGAAAATTTACAACACACGCCAATTAACATGGCACCTGCCTTTAACAACAACCCTTCTCTTGCATCCCTGCACGAGGTCCCACTCTCTCTCTCGAAGAACGAGAACACTGTGAATGTTGCAAGTTTGGCTTAGTTTGAGAAGCCAGGTGTCATGTTAATGCGCACAAGTTATATATCAAAATCATAAAATGGCTATAACAGGGATCAATTGCCAAATTGTTACAACTTACCTCAAACCAATCCTTTCGGCGATACGTGCAGCTGCCTCCATAGTATCACAGTTTTCTTTGTGTACTACAAAGTACACATACTCACCAGGCCATATCCATTTTACTCTATTATCTATACGCACTGGAAAAAAGTATAATTACATTTTTAAAACATTGGTATTAAAAATTTTGCACCTAAATAGTCAATCTAATATGAAATCTTAATAGCATATACTATGGGCAAAAATCGTGTTCAAAATAGTACAAATAAATACACACTTGTGCATTTATTTGTACTATTTTGAACACAATTTTTTATGTATCGAAACTTTTTTAAGAACTGAGCAACTCAACCAATAAAAATTAACTCACTTGTGAATTATAGCAAGGAAAATGTCAGTTTGATTATAGGTGCCATGATGTGTCTAATTGCAGAGAAATTAGAGCCAATTTACGAGCAAGTGTGTTGAAAAAATTTAAATGGTATTCTCAAAGGATTACATGAATTTTTACACAATTATGTCGGTTTTATTCATTGAAATATTAGACCTCAGTATGTTTAAAATACTAAATAATGTGCCACATAAATACATTACCTCCCTTTCTGTACTTCACAAAGCGCATAAACTTTTTGTCGTCAACATTGATGGTACTGCCCACAATAGAATCCCCAAATGCTTTTTTGACAGCATCATGGATTTTTGTTCTCTGCTCTTTCGACACTCCATCCATAACAATCTGCAATAATAAAAATTTATAGAATTCCTTTTAGGAAATTGGTCCAGATTGACATCTTTCAATCAGCAGATGGTGTATTAGATGGCACATTGAGTTGGCTTGAGTTTATTTAAACATAATAGTGCCCCATAACTAAAGACCTAAATCATATAGTCTCAAGCCATTTATCTATCATACTATTACTGTTACCTACTAATAATTCTCCACTTTGGTTCTTGTAATAATCTCAGATAGTACTAAAATGTTAAAATGGTACTTGAGATCATCGGAGAATCTGAAGTTGAATATGCCTAGACATTCCACAAACTTCCTAGGTAAATCCTTCACCATTGAAGCAGTGCGCCTGTGGAACGCGCTGCCTGAAACAATAAGACGTGCACAAACTCCCCAGACGTTTAAGAGACTTGTCAAAGAACACTTCTTAACACTGTAACACCCACGTTCAAGATATTTTATCTTATATGAGATTGATATGTATGTATGTATGTATTTATGCATGTATTTATGTATGTGTATTTATGTTTATATGTGTGTATGTATGCCGGTATGTGTATATATGATTGTATATGTATGGATATATTTATGTATTTATTAGAGCATCTATATCATAGATCATCAGACTTATTTCAATAAGTTGTTTAGTATAGACATTTGCTGTAGAGGAATGGATATAGCGTGTAACATTGGCTGAATATATTTTAAGTGCATACATATTTTAATGTAGTAAGTACACCATTTCTAGCCTGCTATTCCAAAGATACCAGTCAATCTAAAGGTTGTCTGGAAGAGATCGCAGTCCGCGATAAGACCGCCCATTTGTACATACTACTATGAACTTTGTTAATATTTATTTTGTGTTGATTATCGGTGTACAGTTTTATTCATTCATTCATTCATTCATTCAAATGTTATCTTTACCTCAACTGTTTCAGCGTTCTCAGGGTCTTCACTAACAGGGCCCACAGCAAGTGAGTTGATTTTATCCCATGTCTCCATCGGCAAGATTTCTAAATTATACTTGTTAAGGATCAGATCTTCGTCATCATCCACAGTAGCATCTGTAGGCCGCGGTGGTGGATTTCTGTCAGTCAATTTGGCTATCTCACCTTTTTCATTCATCTCGGCAACTTGGAAATCCGAATATCTGGAAAATTAAAAGAAAAAGGTGTAAGGTGACAGTCACTATGTACCTAATTAATTAATGCTTTGTTTATAAATAATGTTTTACTTTAAAATGTAATGTAGTTAATGTTACTTAACCCCAAATTGCATATAATGCAAAATTAATGATCTTCTAACGTTATGCTGTCAAATGTCTACATAGGGAATGTGATGTTTTAATGTTTTTAAATATTTTGGTGTAACAGTGTTATAGTTTCAAAAGCATATTATGCTTTTGCTGTGTTGCCTCATGTTATGCTTTTGCTTTGTTGCCTCTTATTAAGAGGCCACAAAGAAGAAAACTTGAAAGGCACAGTACTAAATCTGTATATGCAATAGTACAAGTATGTAATGCATAGCGATAAAATTAAGTCGTAAAGAAGACATTAACTTTGGAAGTACTTAGATGGCAAAAGGGGATAGGAAGACCTAATGAGCTGTGTGAAGGTTGATGATATGAGTAGGAAGGTAGTGAATATTGAGATGACTGCGACTAGAGATGAATGGAAACATAACACATGTTACACTAACACTAATTAAATATGTGATAAGGGCAGGAGTATGACAAATGCAAGCATTTGGCACACATGCACAGAAATAATGAATGAATAAGTACCTAGATTTGATAATTCCATTGAATCCTTCATGTTCACTAATGTATTCGGTGACACCAATGAGATCTTCAGACAAACGTTTACCAGGAGTAAGTGGCTTCTCCTTCTTCAGATGTTTGTTTTTCCATTGTTTCTGATTAGGGTGAAAATCTTTTTGATACCGATTCCCGGTACCGCCAAAGAAGCCCTCGTAGTTAGAATTTGGCCCCCTATAATCACCACGGTGCCACGACCAACCTCTGTTATTTCCACGCCCACCTCTGTTAAAACCACCCCGATTAAAACGACCCCTTGGATTTGGGTTCCAATACCTGTTATTCATTTTGGCTTACAACTGAAACTAACCTAAGAGTACCGGGTGAAAGATTTTTGGAATAAAAGTAACCTGTTCACGAATTGTGATATCACAATATAAGACTTAAAGAACTACAATTAAAATATACAACTACAAATTAGAATAATCTAATTCTAAACAAATTCAACACGTGAATTTAATGTCAATCCCATTATCAAATTCAAGAAGCAATTGAAGCAATCTATGCAATACTATAATGCATTGCATTGAAATTCACCAAATGCATAGATTATAAATACCAAATGCCAAATGACAGCCAGCGACAAAGAGTATAGCCAGCGAGCGAATGAAGTGATTTTTAAGTTTGTTTTTGAGATGGTTACAAGACATTTAAGCCATGTCGTTATTTAGTTCAGATCGAGTAAAGTGAATTTACTAAAACCTGCAACAAAAACAAAAGCTCTCAAAACTGCCAAAGCCACAAAATCATGTGCGTTGTTTTTTTGTAGACTATGTTATGACTTGTGTCGCGAAGTTCCTTCACGAAATATTTACTTCTTGGTAATCGTACCGTTTTGGTTATCTTCGCTGGCAGACTGTAAATCTTTAAACGTTATTTTCTTCACTGTCAAATATAAATATGTATGTCAAGTACAGGAATTTGTATCTACGTGCAATAATTGGTGTGATTATGCAGAAGATAAACTACACAATTACCTAGAGAAGCAGACATTCATTAAGGCTGGTACCCTTACATATTTTATCACCCTAGTCATACGATTTACGCTACGACGATTTAACAGGATACCTTAACTCCATGAGGGATTCCTGGTCACTTAGAATATTATCATGCCGGTTTTAAGATGACCAGGAATCTGATTGGCCGATATTCTGCAAACAGAGGCTTCGTCGGAGTTGCGGTGAGGCCCCGTTTCGGTGGTATACTCCTTTGAGGGGTATACGCGATGGACACCTTACCCGCTGGAGGTACATGATGTCACGTCTGGTGACGAGGGTATTATTTGACCAGGTTGGGCGTATATGAGGGGGATAAAGTATGAAAGGAGAAAGTTACCAGCTTATTCCAATTGTGGAATAGCAGTCACCTTTCCTTGTACCCAGATCTTTACGTCTACGGAGAGAGTTGACAGAAGCAGTTGTAACCGGCAACCATTCGATTGTGCCAGAATTAGAATCACATAGAACCCACTTCTTCTTCTTTTTTCCGATAACTTATGAGTGCTGAGGCAATGTTGCGAATAAAATTACAAGAGAGCCTAGCAAGATGAGAGTAACCAAAAAGATACCAAGTACCTATTTCTAAACACTTATGTATATATGTATGTATGTAAATATATTTTTTATTCTGTGTTTTTAAGAGAATTTTCTTAGTTCGTGAATGTTGTGAATAGTACCCTTTTTGAAATATTGCATTGGTTTACAAGTAACAACTTGTTGCTCAATGCGAAGAAAACAAAATATGTAAAGTTTACTGTGCTTGTAAGACAGATAGATAGGTACTAATATTAAAACCACCGTTTTTCTTGAAATAATAATAATAATAATAATAAATATTCCACGACATTCTACACAACGCTATCTAGACCCATGGTAAGCATAGCTTAACTAGCTTGTGTTATGGTATCTAGAATGCGGATAAACATACTTAGATATTTTTTTTTTGTAAATACATACATAGTATACATAGAAAGACCCAGACCAAAGCAAATATACATATTCATGCATACAAATATTTGCACTGAGCAGGAATCGAACCCGCGCCCCCTGCGTAGCAGTCGAATGCTCTACCGCTACGCCACGGAGGTCGTCAATGGAATAATTCTAGATAGTAAACTGCAATGGGGTTCTCATATCACAGCCGTAGCAGGAAGACTTAGCTGCCTATGCGGTTAGAAAAATAGGGTCACTGCATTATTTTATTTTATACCACTTAGGTGGCAGATAAGCACACTATGTGCCCTATGGACGTGTATAACACCAGAGGAGCCATCCTCACGCTGCCGACCCTGTAAGCTCAGAGTTTCTGTGCCGTCAGTGTAGAAGACAAAACAGCACAAGTCTTTAGTCTTCCCACTGACAGCACAAATTCTCCAGTGAGCTCTGGCTACCCTACTCATCGCTGGGAACACAACACGAAGTAATTATGGCCGCGGTATTCTGTTTTATATTATTTCTTGACATAATTGTAAAATTTTGACGCTCTTTATGTGCCTAAACTAAATAAATGAAATTGATTCTTATAGTAAACCACGGCACAATATTGCCTCAGCGAGCCTCTCGCGGTTGTATACCAGCTCGATTCTTGGAATAAGAACTATTATTTATTATGTACCTTTACGGTAGCGCGCTAACTATCTCGCGCAGCATGCGATCCTTGACAAGGATATACGAACTTCCCGAATGAGTTCGCGTCTTACCGCGCCGCGCCCGCGCTTCAGCCGCTCGCTACTCGTGAACTATACGAGTCAGCACTATGGTTAGCACGAGCGCACGCCTACGAACCTAATTATCTTGTAATAATCTGTAACTACTGTGAAGTACTGTGTTACATTAAAATAGTGATACCCAAAAGATTTCTCATGTTTTCTTCACTATGAGGACATTCTTTGATTCTATGTATGTGTATGTTGTATGTAGGTCTATAATGACTTTGTATGTATGTATATATAATACCTTTTAGTCAGGGGTGTACCTTCCGTATACTTATTCACATTATTCAATCTTGAAATTAATGTACACAAGACTTTGCCTCTCATTGAATTTCAATTCCTCTGTGCACTCCCGAGTTTGCTGGAAGAGAACTCACCATTAAGTTAAGCTCGCCTTTGTTTTATTTCACTTCTTTGTATAACATGATGTGTAAATGTACAATAAAGAATAAATTAATCAGCTGGTTGCAGCACCGATTGTACTTCGACAAAACGGAGTTGATACTTTGATTATTTATTCCATACAGGATCACTTTGCTGTCCTCTCTGCTATCCGTCTGTCTGTCAGGACCTTGTCTTGAAATTCATACCACACACTCAGACCTATAACGTCTTGAAACTGTGCAAATATCAAACTTCTAAGTCAACGTATTCAAAATATATTACAGTTTATGAAGCTTAAGTTACGGAACCCTCGGTACGGAATCCGACTCGCACTTACTGGATTTTTTTTATTGGATGTGCATAAAAACCGATGTAATGTACGTTTTTTAGTCCTTTAAAAAGGTAAAGAGAAAGGAAAACATGAGTTTATGCAGTAGGTAGATACAACGCTAGCGGACTTGTGTTACCAAAAATGTGTTTTTTTTTACTCTACAATACAAACTATTTTGTTTAAAGTTACCTAAAGTTACCTACCCCATCAGACTCGATGATGAAACGTACAAAATACTCAGCGACACCACGTACCCCGATTTTCCCGAGGATTAGGATTTATTCCCCCTCACCTTGTGTGCTTACCTTTATTGGCCGGCCATGAGTGGAGTTGCAAGAGCAAAACCTATGCTCCAGTTTGGAAGAGTAAAATGTCATAACGCCGGGGGCACGCTGACTGGTATACCGGGAACTTGCACCCTGCAGACTCACCTCTTGACAACCTTAGCCACTCAACAGATGTTGCTCCATGGTCCCACTATACTATATGTCGCTATTTTAATGGGGCCCATGCAATGAGTTGGCAAGTCACCACCTGCTTTTTTACAATTTAGAGACTAATTGTCACGGCAGGCGTCCGTTGATCTCCCCCCATAGCCCATTCACCAGTCCATCCAATTCTCAATTCCATAGCCCATAATTTAGTTTCCATCGCGGCCACAGCATCGCACAGCAATAGTCTCTGCACCTGGCGGGGACCATCTCCCGGTGTATCATATAATACGCTCGGGGATGATATCCGCCATATATGTATGTATTCCTAGCATATTAAATTCTCATAAAAGGGCCTCTACGTCTTGGCTTCGGCCCGACACACGTCTTCCAAAGGCCCGGGAATCCATTGTCCCGAGAGTCAAGGTACTGAGAAACAATAATTATAATATTGGATAAGTAATTATTTAAAATTCATAATTTATTAATCATATAATTAACTTACTTAACCTGTGGTCTTTACCTTACAGGGGGAACGTTCTGACCACTAAGCCACAGAATCTTCGCCCGAACGCATCCAAATTCTTCTAGACATATATCCGTCTTACGGCGACGGTGGGAGCCAAAGAGTATATAAGAGTAGATGTAGATATTCGTACGAACTATCGGAACCAATGAGTAAAGTTGCAATCATTTTTAAATATTGATTTTTGATAGCTCAGCTCAAACTATTGAATGAAATTTTAAAGCATTTTAGTATGCTAACTATTTAAATCGATTAAGAAATAGAAAAAGCCGAGGTCGCAAAGACCTGAGAGAAGGAAAACTCGAGAACAAACCGTTTGCCAACCCATCTGGCCAGCGTGGCAATAGTAGGCTAAACCCTCCCAAATGAACAGACGCCACAACAAAAGGCCCCAGTTCCCGGCGGTCCTGCTATTCCCAGGCAAGGTAGCGGTTCGGATGACGGCGGGGCGGGGGGTGCGAAGAATCTCCGGGCTACGGGAGGCTACCGAAACCGACGACTACTACTGGCAACGTATAATTGCAGTACACTTCCTCTGGACAGGCACCTCGCAGAACTAGAGGTAGAACTAAGTCGCATAAATTGGCATATATTAGGGTTGTCTGAGATCCGAAGACAAGGGGAGGACACGACAACCACTGAGTCAGGCGGCCTGTTCTAGTTCAGAGAAGGTGAACAGCTCTCCCAGTGTCGGTTTTCTGGTAAAAAAGGACCTTATTAGCAGCGTTGTTGAAATCGGCAGTGTGTCGAACCGGGTCCTTATAGTAAAAATCACGAACTGTCGTCCCAACGAAAGTGCCGAGGTCGTATATGAGGATATTGCTAAGGCAATTAATCACACCGCCAAGGCCACTTACAAAGTTGTTATGGGGGACTTCAATGCTAAAGTAAGAATACAAGAACGCGAAGAGACGAAAATCGGACCTTATGGAGTGGGATGCAGAAATCACAGGGGACAAATGCTAGTCAACTTCCTCGAGGCGCAGGGGCTCCTCATAATGAATAGCTTTTTTAAGAAAAAACCCCACAGGAAGTGGACTTGGCAACGTCGGGACTCTGTGATAAGAAATGAGATAGACTTTTTGATAACGGACAGTAAGCACATATTGTCTCTATGATCAACAAGTTTAAAACCGGAAACGATCACAGACTTATCCGAGGCTCTCTAAATATCAACATCAAGGCTGAAAGATTTCGAATGATACGGTCTACTTTTCGACCTACGTCACTCCAAGTAGCTCTAGGGTCCGAAAAGTTCCAATTGAAACTTCAAAATCGTTTCGCAACGCTGGAAACCACAAACGGCATTGACGAGAAAACCGATTCAGTGGTCAAAACATTGCAGGAAGTGTTTCAAAAGTCCTTTCCCGGGAAACGCAAACAGCGAAAATCCAAGCTCTCTCCTGAGACTCTCGAACTTACGAGAAAGAGACGTGAGCAGTCACCCACACCGTCTTCTTCGTCCGATGAGAGAGCCTTAAACCGACTAATTAAAAAGCTGATTAGACGCGACCTCCGACGCTATAACACCCACATCGTCCAGGAGGCGATTGAGCGAAATAGGGGGTCGAAAGTGTTCGCTCTGCAGTTGGGGAGGCCCCATCTGACGATACTTAAAACTGCGGGTGGTAAAATGACTGCCTCAAGGTTCGAGATTCTCGATGAGATAGAGATATTTTATGGACAGCTATATGCATCACGGACGAGTAAACCGACAGGACACAGCGATGAAGACCACAAAGCCCCACTCACGATATCGAGCAATGCGAGTTGGAGGCGGCTATCAGACAACTGAAGAACAACAGGTGCCCAGGTGATGACGGAATTACTACTGAGTTCCTGAAAGCAGGCGGGGCTACAATCCTGAAAGAGCTAGCAAGCTTCTTTAATTCCGTCATCTTACAAGGTCTTACACCTAGAGCATGGAACGGGAGTGCGGTGATACTGTTCTTCAAAAAAGGAGATAAGACCCTGCTGAAGAACTACAGGCCCATCTCACTCCTGAGTCATGTCTACAAGCTGTTCTCGAGAGTCGTCACAAATCGTCTTGCGGGTAAGCTCGACGAGTTCCAACCACCGGAGCAAGCCGGGTTTCGAAAACGTGTGGTCCGTGGACCACATCCATACTGTTCGGCAGATTGTAGAAAAGGCCCAAGAATACAATTAGCCGCTGTGTTTGTGGACTACGAAAAGGCATTCGACTCCATCGAAACCTGGGCAGTTCTGGATGCCCTGCAGCGGTGTCGTGTCGATTGGCGATACATCGAAGTGCTGAGATGCTTATATGACACTGCCACAATGTTCGTCCAGCTCCAAGACCAGAAGACGAAACCTATTAGCCTCCAACGTGGAGTGAGACAGGGTTATGTTATATCCCCCAAACTATTCACCAACGCACTGGAGGACGTCTTCAAAACTCTGGATTGGACTGGGCGGGGTATAAACATTAACGGTGAGTATATATCACATCTTCGTTTCGCCGACAACATCGTCATAGTAGCGGAATCGTTGGAACAACTGGGCGAGATGCTGCATAGCCTGGATGGAGCTTCTCGACGCGTCGGCCTCGGTGTAAACTTGAATAAAACCAAAATTATGTTCAACGAACATGTTGCACCGAGACCGATTGCCATCGAAGGGGTGACCCTCGAAGTTGCTCAAAAATATACCTGGGGCATGTTACCCAGCTCGGTAAAAACAACTTCGAGAAAGAACTATCCAGAAGGATCCAACTAGGTTTCGCAAGCATTTCGCAAACTACGTCGAGTCTTCTCTTCACCCCTACCGCTATACCTTAAAACAAAGGTCTTTGAACAGTGCGTCCTACCTGTTATGACTTACGGTGCCGAAACGTGGACACTTACAGTGGGGCTGGTCCATAGCTTAAAAGTCGCACAGCGGGCTATGCTTGGAGTTTCTCTGAAGGATAGAATTCGGAACGAGGTTATTCGACAGAGAACTAAAATTACCGACATAGGTCACAGAATAGGCAAGTTGAAGTGGCAGTGGGCTGGCCACGTTTGTCGAAGGACCGATGGCCGTTGGAGCAAACGAGTTCTACAGTGGAGACCGCGAGAAAATAAACGAAAGGTAGGACGCACCCTAACCAGATGGACGGACGACCTGAAAAAGGTGGCTGGGACAGACTGGATGCGGAAGGATCGGAGAAAATGGCGCACATTGGGAGAGGCCTATGTCCAGCAGTGGCTTCTTTCCAAGCTACCTGCCTTTGGTCTGCCTTCTAGGCTGTGCAACTGGGTTGCTAGCTTCCTGCAGGGGCGCCGTATTCGCGTCCTTTGTGACGGACGAGCTTCGGAGTTTCTGCAGGTTAATGCTGGCGTGCCCCAGGGGTCCGTCTTATCACCCACTCTCTTTCTTCTGCATATCAACGACATGCTGTCTACCGGCAATGTTCATTGTTATGCAGACGATAGCACTTTGCATGGGAGTTATCATGGACATCCTGCGGCCAAGCAGTCGGATATCGCGGAGAAAAGGCAGCTTCTTGTCACTGAGCTTGACGGGATCCTGAATCACATTTCTCAATGGGGCTCTGAGAACCTGGTTGAGTTCAATGCCAAGAAGACGCAGGCATGTGCGTTTACAGCAAAAGTATCTTCTTTCCTTCCCCTTCCCACTCTTCAGAGCACGCCACTGCCACTGCAGGACAATCTCAATATCCTAGGTATGGATGTTCGCTGCAACCTGAATAACAAAAACTACATCGAAAGTATCATCAAAACAGCCTCACGAAAACTCGGAGTCCTGAACAGAGTGATACGGTTTTTCACGCCGGAGCAGCGGTGTCTTCTATACAAGACACAAATTCGCTCCTGTGTGGAGTACTGCTCGCATCTCTGGGATGGTTCAGCAAAGTACTTACTAGATGCTCTCGACAGGTTGCAGCGACGTGCGGTCCGCATCATTGGGAATCCCGAGATCACGAACACCCTAGAACCTTTACAGCTGCGTAGAGATGTTGCGTCCATGGCTATATTTTACCGTTTGTACCATGGGGAGTGTTCTGATGAGCTCTTCCAATTAGTCCCACCCTCCCCTTTCCTACACAGGACAACGCGTGCAGGTCTTAGATGTCATCCGCACACGGTGCAAAACATCCGATCAAGAACCAAGCGGTTCGGAGACTCTTTCCTCTGTCGCACCATTAAGGCCTGGAATTCATTACCAGCTCACGTGTTTCCTTCTTCCTACAGTCCCGGGTCCTTTAAGCGGGGCGTGAAAAAGCATATGATGAGGCCGTCAAGCTGAGTGTCACCATTGTCACACGGTATGTGTAAGTAATGGTGACCCTCTTTTCTGGGACTTTGCCTTCAGCTTACCATCAGGCAAGGCGAAGTCCAATTGACGTGTCCTATATAAAAAAAAAAAAAAAAGTGGACTGCGGTGGGCTAATTGATGATTGATGAAGAATTAGAAAAAATTGGATCGGTTCGGTTTTCTATTATTTCCAATATCAACCTTTTTCCCTGTACTTTATTTAGTACTCTTTCGTTTGTCATTCTTAAGAAATCAAAAAACTATATTTAAGTATCAAAATGGTACAATCGAATTTGACATAATGACATTAACATTATAAAAATTGACATACAATATAAAAATCATAATTATTTTTTTTTAAATCGTATCAGATTCAGGTATACCTATAACTATTAATCATTTAACTTTTAAACTTTCACGTTCCATGATATACAATAATGTTTACAGGAATAAGACAGAAGAAGAAAATTATGTAAATAAGCATTTTTATTGTCTTTGATTTAAGAGAAGATTTTTTGAACGGAAACATTCATACTTCGCGTCTTTTTGGTTCTTATTTTGTTGTTGGTACAAACTACTTTTCCCGCGTAATCTGCAAACAACTGATCGGAGTTAAAAAAAATAGTCGTGGGTCGTAACGTCTTTTGGGCGTAATCCGTTATACGTAGTTTCGTAGATGTGAGTAACTAGTTTCAAAACCGATTATTTTTGTAACTAGTTACTTCTGTATACAGTAGAGTGTTGGTTAGTTTTTCGTTTGTATACCTATGTAATGATTACGAAAATTTCACAGGAATTATTTGTATTGTGTTTCGATTACGAATATGTAACAGTTTATAGGTATTGTAGTATGTTGTACGTGTAATTTGAGTACCTACATAATTTTATCAATTGAACTTCCCTTCATACTTTTTTCCAGGCTTAGGACTGGCTGCAAAATTTCATATTAAAGTTATTTTTGCAATATTTTCTTAAAGACAGAATGCAGGCGTATTTAAAAGTTCATTTGATTTTATATACAGTTTTTTTCCTATTTACATTTTACGCATATATTTACAGTTTGACTAGAATATTTACAATTTGAATAGCATATACAGTTTTTTTTCAATTTACAATTTACGCATATATTTACAGTTAGATTAAAATATTTAGGTACAATTTGAATCGTATTTATACAGTTTTTTTTCTATTTACAGTTTACTCATATACCTATTTACAGTTTGATTTAAATATTTACAATTTGAATCGGTTTGGATCCAAATTAACATTTAAGTAAGTTAGTTGGGCAACTTTAGTTGTTTTCAGACGGGTGCGACGGTCATTGATTGTAAGACCGGTTTTACTAAATATTCGCTCACAGGGAACGGAAGTAGCGACTATGTTTCCGTATCTTCGTAGCAAAGTAGTTAGGTTGGGATAAATATGACGGTTTGAGCGCCACCATTCCAATGGAGAATTAAATTTCCCGTTTTCGTCAAAAACTGGTAAAATGTCATCTTTTATGTATGCGTCTACTTCCCTTATTGCACGTGATAAAGGTGTGCCACTGCCACTCTGTTGCTGCTTGCCTACTATGGATTCGAAAATAGACCACGGCGAAAATTTGTCCTTGGTGACGGCCGTCACGGGTCCTGCCGCAGCAGATACCGACGGGTGGTCAGAATAAAACCGCTTATTAATAATCGCTGCAACCATTTCTTCAACTTTTTTTTTTGTTTTGGCAGCTTCTTGTGGATCCGAGAAAACATTCATTTTATAGCGGGGGTCCAGGAATGTGCAAATTGTGAAGGTACCGCTTCTCTCTACCCCTTCGAAGCGCGATTTTAAGCCAGAGTAAAGTGCAGATATCACTGATTTTGTAATCTCAGAAAAATTTTCTGCCATGAGCTGCTCACAAGATCCTATTAAACACCTGGTCATAACTATTATTGTGCTAGCCGTAATGTAGTTTTCTCCACTCATCGCTTTAGTGGCTTCATCGAATGGTTTTAGCACTTTGCAAAGCTCTGCTAACACTGACCACTCCTCGTTTGAGACAACGGGAAGATCTTTTTTTAAAACGGCAATTGTGGCGCGGATGTAGCTCTCGAGTTCCACAAATCTCTCCAACATGTGAAATGTCGAATTCCATCTTGTTGGAACATCTTGAATTAGGCGTTTCGGTATTGCATCAGGATTTTCTTGAGTTTGTGCCTTCAATAACCTCTCTAGTGCACTAGTGCTAGTTTTAAAATGGCGAACTATGCATTTCACCTTATCAAGATTGTCTTGTATCTTTCGTAGACTGTCTTGGACGATAAGATTGAGGGTATGTCCGTAGCAGCCGTAATGTTTCCAGCCCAAATCTGTTATAGCTTTTTTCACGTTTGCTGCATTGTCGCTAATAACAAAATTAACTTTGTTAGTTATGTTCCACTCTTCAGAGGCCTCCAGTAGTGCATTATATATATTCGCACTAGTGTGTGCGCCTTGGAATGCTGCACATTTTATTAAAAAAAGTTTCATTTCCAATTGTTCAGAAATATAATGGCCAGTTATAGCAATATAGCTGTCATTAACTCGGGATGTCCAGAGGTCCGTAGTCAAACATATGTTTTCAATATTTGTGAATTCTTTTTTGTTTATATCTAACGTTTTTTCATATAGGTTTGGTATTAAAACGTTAGAAACCGTTTTTCTTGACGGCAGTTCATATCCCGGTATCCAACGTGCGAACTTTTTAAATGCACGTTCTTCAACCAATGAAAACGGTTGGTAGCTATCTATGAATAGATCTAATAGATCGCTGTCTATTTTTCTTTTGGTTTCTAGGGAAATTCTTTTTGCTGTGCCATATCTATCAATTCGCTGTTGGTTTGTTGGACGGTGACTTGTCGCCACCGTGGCAGAGGGTCCAGACACTGATGACAATGCCTGTTCGGCAAGAACTTCTCTATTAAGTAACTGAGCAGAGGACTCAGTATTTGAAACCGGGGCAGTAGCAGTACCACGAGAATTCAACTGAGCGGTTGAAACTCTCTCATACGCGTCGAGGTGCTTACGTTTTAAGTGAGTTTTTAAATTTGCCGTCGAGGCTTTATAGCTATAAGTATCAGCGCAAATATTGCACTTAGCTTTTTTGTCCGAACCGTCAATTTTTTGAAAAAACTCCCACAAAACACTAGAATTTACACGCGACATTGTAAAAATTAGTCCACAATTTTACTCACAAAATAGTCACAAAATCACAAAAATCAACCAATCTACTTTATCAAATTATTTATTTACAAATGTCTATTTATGTACACTTAATGTTTGTTTACACTATTACCTACTTAATCAAAACAATATCTAATATAAAACCCGCGAAAAGTTTAGAAGCACAAATTCGAGACAGATAACTTTCGTAACATCAATCACCTTTGCACTTGCTAACTGCCTAAAATGAAATTCTATTTATAAATAGAAACAAGTTCAAGGCCGCAATTTCTTCAAAAAAAAAAACAATACCATAATGAACTTAAACTCTTTCCAATTGCATATAAATTTGCATGGGCATATGAAATTTAAAGAAGACGCAACGATTATTATATTGTCGTCTCTTTTTATCTTGCGTATAAGATAAGCCATACCTATCCTTTACTCTCGTTGTGCGAGTCGGGCGAGTCGTCAAGTCGTTGCGTTATAACGTGTAACGACTTCCTACTTCTACTATCTAATATGTTGAACGAAACGCTAAACGGTCATTGTGTGAGTGTGAACTGCGTACGTATAATAATCGTTACATTTGTGTCTACGAAACTAGGTACACGATTATCAGCCTCGTAACTAGTTACTGAAACCGATTACGTTAAATAACGCTCACCGCTAATCGGAGTTGTCATTTCCAATTTCAATATAGTCTTTTGTTGGTCTTTTGATAGTCTTTTGTGATTGTCAGTTCAGTCACACTCTAATAAATATACTTTTTGAATGCTGTATTGTAATTAGTATTGTATTGTTACTTTGCTTCCTTTCCTTGTGTTTATTTTATCTAAAGTTTTTCGTCATGCCTCCTGTACACAGTGAGTAGAGAACACATATCTTTTGCTTAAAAATTACAGACGAATTATCTGAGGAACTAGTAAATAAATGTGATTTATGATATTTACAGATGCAGGAAAGAGGGCTAAAGCCAAGACCCGCAGCCATCGTGCTGGTCTAACGTTTTCTGTGGGCAGGGTACATAGAATTCTGAAAAACGGACACTATGCACCTCGCGTAGGCGCTGGTGCCTCTGTTTATCTTGCTGCTGTGCTGGAGTATTTATCTGCTGAGATATTGGAGTTAGGAGCTAAGGCTGCGGAAGATAATAAGAAATCCAGGTAAATAAATTTGTCAAAAAGTTAGGCTTATTGGCATCCCTATAACCGTCCACCGATTTTGAATAATAAACAATCCACACATATATATAATCCCGCCTTTATCTCTGGAGGGTTAGGCAGAGGTGAATTAACACCCACATTTCACCAGTAATTGTATTTGGTCCCACTTAATAGGGGGTGAGCCTATTGCTATATTCCAGGTACTATTGTTGACTCAAGCCATGCATCTAAAGCCGAGTCTGGGCTGTATATATCTGTCTGATGTTAAACAGCCTTTCCCCTTAGTTGCCTTGTATGACACTGCATGGGAAGAGATGGGGTGGCCCTGATTCTACTCTGCCGGAAACCATGTGGCACCATAGTAACTCAAAAAAATATAGCGAATATACTTAAGTTGTACATAAATTATATTATTGTAAGTAAATGATATTTATATTTCTATCTTTATCTTTAGCACTTGAATGTACAACAGGTTCTTTTCTTTTCAAGGGTGTCACCCCGTCACATCTTACTGGCCATCCGCAATGATGAAGAACTGGACAAAATGCTAAATGGTGTAGTTATTAGACAGGGGGGTGTAATTCCACACATTGAGGGACTACTACTGCCTAAGAAAACTTCCAAGCCCAAGCAGACTACCAATGCTTCCTCTCAAGAATATTGACCAATTTCTAATAATTATTGTCTTGGCTACTATCAGATAGACATTGTTGCTGTA
Source organism: Eilema griseolum (assembly GCA_963662185.1). Lineage (NCBI taxonomy): Eukaryota > Metazoa > Arthropoda > Insecta > Lepidoptera > Erebidae > Eilema > Eilema griseolum. The sequence continues at coordinate 28,058,167 of OY759237.1, read as the reverse complement.
GTAGGGCACTGCAAGAGTTGTAATTCCTAATGAATTATGTACCTTTCCATTTTTCTTTTTAAGGAAATTGGTACATAATTTACATATACCTACATTATGAACAGTAGTTGCCTGTCTCTCCAATAGACCTTTTGTGTGAAAGCAGCATAATCTGTTAAAAGTTCTGCCTCAATTATCACATAATTGTAGCAGAATGTATTTAGCTGTTTATATCATGCCATGACTGCATTGCTACTGAATACTTTTAAACAAACAGCTTTGGTCTATCTGGTAGTAGTCTAATTAGGATAAGTTTTTTTATGTTTCAAATTAACTTGTTTTGTTGTAGATGATAATTATGATGACAGATGTTTGATGTACAATTAGAAAATATGTAATTGTTAAATTCCATTCCAACTTACAGCAGACTTATACCATATTATCTTCTTTTTTTTGGTTTATTTTATATATACTATCTAAAGTACATACATAAAGTAATAACAGCAATAAATGTTTTAATATATGTGGCTGCAAGTGCAAGAACAGCCTAACCAACATTTTATCTATAAATCAATTTGTTAGATAGTTAGCGTTTCGAACATTGCCTAAAATAGATTTTTTTTAACACCATCTCTAGAAAACTTACGATGTTATGCCAGTTTGCTTTAATAGTATTTTATTATGACTATTGGCCACCTGTCTAATCTTTGATAAAATGTTGGTTAGGTCATTCTGGGGCTCACACCCTGATGTATACCATGTAGAAGTAACCAAATAAGCTGCTTTAAGGCTAAAAATGATTTTCTTTTTGATCTTTATTACGTAGTATAATCATGGAATGTTATGTTAATAAAATTACAATTATATTCACTCCATTTCATGGCCTTGTCTAGAACAAACCCATCTCAACTACCCAAATATTTTTCAAACATCACAGGTGGCGCAGGCTCGCGTTGTTGGTTGATTATTTATTCCTTTTTTTGACTTGTATGGTTCGTCAAAAGACTAAAGATGTTTGCAAAATTAATAAAAAAAAAAACAAATTCAACCAGTCTTGTAAATGACATGTAATTTTAAATACTGTAAACAAGAGATCTGTATTTTAATTCCATTACATTAGGTAGGTACAATGTTTATAAACTTACAGTCAGTTTCATAACTTTATAATCAAAAAATACATTTGTTTCACACTAAAACATGACATAGTTTTGAATTACTTTTAACATTGAGTTTGATTATTTTAACAACTTTACCACTAATTTTTTTTTGTGAAACGAATACAATATATATAATAAAGTGAATTACACTTACAGATTTCTACGTATATTGTTCGTCTGATTACCATAACGGCGCATTATTCTACTTGACAGAGTTTCGAAACGCAGTCGTAACGTGAGTAGACGGTGGATTTCAATTGGTTTACATAAAAGATAGAGAGTGGGCATGCTATAATATGTTGGTAATAGCTATTACCGTGTCTACGCGCGTTCGTAGGTACGAATGCGCGTAGACACGTTACGGTTTGTCAAGCTGAATAATGGGCCTGGGGGGTAGATCGAGAACGTGGTTTATTCTAGAGTTGTTGCTCTAAAGAACTCTACACAAATGATTGCCAGTGGAAGATATATATTATAGATAGTTAATTCATTGAACTGTAAGTGGTATTCGCTTTACATACAAAAAATAAATTAACATAAAATATCGCAATAAAAGCCTATCAATAAAATATAATTACATTTCTGATCATAATTGAATACAAATTAATATAATTTATATCAAAGGAACATATTGGGTGTAGTTATCTACTAAGGTGCCTAGGGCACGTAATTAAAACACTACAACTATTGTACCTATTTAAAAACTAACTGTTTAATAAAAAGAAATACTTTATAAAATACAAAACTAAATGTAAATTTAGCACATCAAAAAATATACAAGAATTTTTTAAATTATAAACGCAATGTTGATGTGAATAGTTCACTTTTGACAATTATACGAGTAAAAATCTAATAAGTGTATAAATATTTGTGTTTTTATTTATATAGAGTTTGAGAATTTTCGATATTCATCAAAAGTTCTTACAGCAACTTAATTTGCGAAGTGATTAAAACTACAGATTTTACAACATCTAGATGAGACATGCTAGTAATTTGTTAAATTTATTTTTAGGTCAGAGAATAAACATTGCCATACTAGGTGACAATGCTGCCAGTCTTCTGGGAACGCGACCACAAGAGGCTTGCATGCGGAGGAATTCCACAACACATTTTTATAATTTTTTAGCAATTAGTTGTAAAATAGTTATTTTAGTTTTCGAATGTTTTTTTTAATTTAATAAATGTACTCACTACTAAATGGAAACAAGTATATTATTCTGTAGTTTTCTGATTAAACCTTTGCTCTTTTGTCTATTATCAGCCTCTATTTAAAAAATGTTCAATCCAAGTCCGTCTTTATAAAACATGACAAGATGTTTTCATGATGAAAATAAACCAAACACTAAAGAACGAAGGTTTGACCCACTTACGATTAGATGATTTCGACGATTTCTCTGAGGAATTGTCGTAATATGGGGCAATTGCAATAAAATGAATTTTAAACGCCTTGCTTTATTTACTCATTTTGTTTGATATCTGTCATGCTAATCCCAAGACTGACTTTATTTCGTGGTTGCATGTATCTCTGTCTCATCTAGTATTTATAAATCTATGCTTGTGACATTTTGCAAATGAAACAAGAAAGTTAAGTATTAATATGTAAAACTTATCGAAAATTCTATCGTAGAAAGACGAAATAAGATCCATGTTCGCTTGCGGCTCTGAGACACTTGCCACTGGTCTGCTAATAAAAAATATAACACTAGTAAAAATAAAACTATAAATAACATAAAAATCCAGGAATTGCACAGGAGTAATGACTTATTGTGTCATTATAGACTTGGTTATGTGACATATTGACTAACCAACCATATAAAATCTACCGTATTTGAGATATCATCTTTCACTAGTGTTCCGAATTTCTAAACGAGAATTTAAAAAAAGTAGTTGGTGTTATAAATAATCTGTGTAACCCTATTGTAGTTACAATCTACGCTTTTCTGATTCTTTTACTGAGTCTTATGAATTTATAGACGCTTTGGATCCGCACTTGTGCACACGGCTTTACCTTTATAAACAGAGTAAACATTGTCGGTATCTGTCAAGATTCTAAATATTTTCTTGTACCCTCAAAAATATTCTGAAAAAATCACTGTCCGACTATTAGTACAATATGCTGGGATGCTGTAAGTTCGATTTTATAGGGAATATTTTGAGCATGTTATTAGTAATTGCACTCCATTTAAAGTTATATAAAGGGTCTGATCAGTACTGCAAATAGCACGGACCATGATCAACACTTTCCCTTGATTTAAAAAAATATTTACACAGTTCGTATTCAAATGTTAACGACAAGTACACAAATATTATCAAGTATACAAATATTAACGTCATGTTCAAGACTAGTTCACGTAGTAATTTTTTTGATTAAAAAAATACTCGTACAAGTTATTACAATATAACATAAATAAAGTCGTCTATTTGACAGATATCTATGGTTGTTGTACCTGTGGCGCTATCTAGTAGTACATTTCTCTATATAGTCGTTATTGATCAAAAACTGCGTCATAGTGTAGGTTTGTAAATAGACCAAAAAAAAAGATATGCCCGCTGAGTTTCTTGCCGGAGTCTTCTCAGGTCGGGGCCGCGTTTCGAACCGGTGGTCCATTTACAAAACTGATATTCATGTTCCTTTTTTGTTGACGTTTTGTAAGTGCCGGTATAATGGTCTATACAGAATAAATGATTTTTGACTTTTGACGTCCAACTATTTTTATGATGTCTCTCCCTCTCATTGTTCTTAGCGCTATTATAGTGAGCTTTTTGAGGTTATGATCGGTTCACTTAAATTATAATGTCCGCACCTATGTGTATAGGTCCACCATGACCGTGTATCCGAAATTAGTACCATGAAACCGCCCGAAAGTGGTACCGAAAGAAATCCGAAATAACTTCGTAGTGCGTAAATACTACATTTTCCGTTCGGGCCCGAACTTTCGGATACACGTTTCATGGTAACCCCGTATATGGCTCACGTGCAATCCTATCCTGATAAAGCATCATTTGGCAGTATTATAAAAAGCCAACTAGCATTAAATCGAAAGTAATTTACTAATTATGAGATCATTGTCAAAGTAAATTAGATGATTCAAATTTGCACACGATTGGTCGCTTGCAAATGTAAATGATTCAATACGGGTCAATCTCCACTGATAGCAGAGCAGCGGCAGTGGTTTTTGAGATATATGTAATGTTACAAACCATTTTCAATCTTATCTACGGAAAATAGAGTTCATATTCTTTTTTGAAAAGAGGAGTACGGCGCCGTGGAGTTGCTTGAACCTGGTCGCAACTCCTTCTAGTAACAAATTCCGGCTGCTCTTTTAGTGAAAATTGACCCAAATACGATGAGCAAATCTTATAAACATCGAATATTAATTATTATAAAGAGAATAAAAATATATTCCACACTGCACTCTAGATTTCAACTACCATACGAATGATTTTAGTTACGAAATAGTGTCATAGAAAAATGAGATTACTAAATATAAATCCTCATTAAGTAAATTGCACTTCTTTTTAAGTCAGTGGCACTTTCCTAAGGTCGGTAGCACTATACTAAGGGGCTAGTGGTGTTGTAGCTTAATCTCGATTTAAAAAATGTAGTGCCGTACCTCATACCTCGCTCTGTCGCCTTCAAGTCTCATCTCACTCAATATTCTCTCACATCAGCTAAACAGTTGGCCTCGAGAATATCCAGAACACATAGAATTTACCCTATTTACATAATATTCATCTATTGTAAATCACGTGTAACAAGCTCAGGACTTTAAATATAGTAAATTGGCAACAATGAAAATATAGCATTATATAAAAATTATTAATATTACAACATTGGTTGGTAATTCATATTAAGCTAATACACCAGCTTTTCTCCCAAACACGTTGGCCTTGTTAAAACATGACTTATATTTAGGTTAGTTAGTTGTACCCCTATTAAGCAAAGAAGCAATTTATTGACGTTAAATTGGGTATTTGCCTGTAGTTGTAACTAATTTGACAAATACCCAATTACAGAAACTAGGCCATGAACAGCGGTAGAAATAGGTTCAAGCTGTGGAAGTAGGTTTGTGTATTGTGACCGACAAACTTGGTGACAATGTACTGCAAACCGGGTTTCTAGGTCACTTTGGTATCTCCACCAATCACTGCCTGGGTTAAAGGGCTCGCGTCATTGGTTGATCAGTCCCTTAATTTAGTTTTTGGTTGGACTGTTAGTGCAAATCTAAAAACTTTGACGCGTGTTCACTAAGTTTGCCGATAATTCTACAAGACCCTTACTTTGTGGGGTTGCTTGAACGCTCGTCATTTTTTATTCGACAGGTTTGCGCTGTGATATTTTGTAACCGTGTCATAAGATAATAAGCATGCGCGTTTTGGCCTAATATGAACATACCTGTTCCAACCACTAGTTCAAACAACATTAGGATTAACACACAACCATAAAAATGCACTCACACACAAACCAAGCATCTCGTGTTGTATTGTCGCGTTGTGGTTCATTATTAATAGAGAGAAACAGAGCTATGTTTTATCTCTTTCATACTAGTTTCTAGTGAATACAGTAATTACTAAGTTAGTATAAATTAATTCAGTAATTTTGTTATTGATAATATTAGGTCATATTTAAGAATGAACAATAAATTGGAATGTCATTGAATACAAGTTACAAAAGGGACAAAACATGGTCGATTCACAAACACACAATACAAGAGAATGATAAAACATTCATAAAAGTACGTGCATCCATTCTTTGCTTCCATTAGTGTATAATAAGTACAATAACATTTAATTTATAATATTACCTAAGCTGTAAAAACTTGTGAATTACTTTGAACATGTCCCAATGCTTCTGATTTCTAAAAAAGCTACAAGTTGTTCAACTAACTAAAGCATGCAATAAGTGAATGTCAACTCAGACACATCTGTCAAAACTCTATCCATAAATTAATATTGCTCCACCTAGATCGCTATTGTAACATAATTATGTTAACTTGTTCAATTACATGACACTCAAGCGAATATACTGTTCAAACATCAACCGCCATACAAAATGTTTGTAAAAGCTAACTTTATGAGCTTATTGAGCTGAGAGCACTTGTGTTATTATCACATATATTCTTATCAGTCGAATGCAAAACTAGTTTCTGCATTGGGTCTATAATAATTTTAGAGTTCTCATCGTTAAACTCTTGTTCTTTGTTCGTACTGTCATCTTGTGTATCGTTACTCTCGTTCACTGTTTTATTGTCAAAGTAGGGGAAGAAATCATAATGAGCGTGTTTACCGTTACTTATCTTAACTTTAGAGCAGCGTTTCTTCTTTTCATCATTTTTTATTGAAGATATGTTACGTTTAGAGAATTCGTCCCATCCCTCCGTAGTTTTACCATGTACTGGATTCCAGTCTTTCCTAAAAGAGCTTGAAGGTTTGATTTCGTTTGATGCGAACTTTTGTTGGATGTCATTAATTTGGTTGTGGTTCTCCCGTGTTGAAACAATTTGTCCATACACTGGGGTGCAGTATGTTGTGTCCGGTGAACTATTTCCAGTTTTATTTTCGTGATTCTGATTAATTTGGCAGTTATTCATTCCAGAGTCGAACTCAGACTTTTGTCCAGCATTTAAAAGTATTTGCTTGGAAGATTTGACAGGTTTCTTGTCACAACTTGAGCCATTACTTGAAGTCTTGTCCCTTGAGCTATTATCGTCTTCATTCATTTCTTCGCCAATGCCATCAATGTCATAAACCTGAAAATAAGTTTAAAACAAACAGTTAGTATATGTACGTGACTTAATAGGGAATCAATGTTCATGGAGTTCAAAAAGTACTGGCAATACATTATCTATCTAACAGCTAAATGAATGAATAGATAGATAGATAATACTTTATTGTACACCAATACATTTACAGCTGAGACAAGTAGGTAGCATACATATACAGTTTAATGTACAATGGGCGGCCTTATCGCTGAAAGCGATTTCTTCCAGGCAACCTTGGGATGTACAGTAATGTGACAAGACAAAATATATATGGTGTAGTTAACATATAAAACTACATAAAAGGTGAACTAAAACAAAAAAGAAAGAGAGAGAAAAGAACAAATAAAGGAAAATAAAATAACATATACAGCTTTACGTAAAGTATTATAAACATAATCGCAAGTAGTAGGTATTCCCGGAGACTAGACCAACTCTCCAAACCACCACCTCCCCCCTGTCATTCCCTCCCCCCGCCATGCCCTGTCTCTCGGCTTCAGGGTGGCCGTCACGGCTAAAAAAAAAGAAAAAAAAAAAAAAAAGTTTGGTGTCTATTCGGGGGTTTTCGGCGATGCCGAGTCGATTGCGCTAATCCGTTTTCGCGTACGACGCACCGTTACAAAGTTACAAAAACGTAATCAGAGGTAATTGACGAACAATTGATAACGGCCGACCCTTGATAACGACCAGCCGTCGTCGCTCAATGTTATCTCGGGTCTGTTGTCTTTTTTGTCAATGTCTGCGTCATAGCCAATGATGACTAAACCTATGATGTAAACGGGTATGTATATGATTTAAAAAAAAGTCCTTTCGCAGTACTAATTTTCTTTATTATTTTCAAAACAATATTTGAATAACTTACTTAGTATGATATCGTTATACAGCGTATTGTTAGTGAACAGGTGCTGGAAATCGGCTAATGACATACCATAATGTTTATAGTATAAATACATTAAACAATATTCGCCACATACTGGAGTGTAATCGTTTTGGATTCGATTAGTGTTGTAATTCCATACTCTGCAATTTCGATCTAAAAACGTACGATGGAAACCTGTGGGTGCTCTACCATAGGAATCAAAGTACTGACCAACTCCATTCGCGTCTATGTGTATAGCAACCCAGTGAGAACCAGGCTTATTGTCGCTATCTAAGTTGCTTATTATATATGTAGGCATATCTACATGAATCGGCAAGCGATTTGCGGCATAAACATTACATTCACTTTTTGAATCCACTTGTCTCAAGTATCTCCGTATTTCTAATGTATTCATGATCGCGTTACGATGTTATCAGGCTCGTAGATTATAAGCAAATAATGAGATCAACAATAATTTAACATATTATAGGGTCTACAAAAACTTTTGTTTTAACTGTAACATGACGTACGAGCTCCCTTTGCTCGCTCCCGCGCATAATAATTTCACTCATAATGAACATTGACCAAATTGGTCTGGTCTATGACAGAGTATCTTAACATACACTGCATTTCGAACATTCACGGTAACATAATATATACAAACACATTGTTAATAAAACAAAGAAATACTTTGTATGAATATATTTTATTGAAAGGATCAATATACAATAATGCAGACTTATTTCTAAAACATATTTAATTCTAATACGCGCTTAATTCTAATACACACTTAATTTTAAAACATTTAAGTTTACTTAACTACTATAGTCAACAGAAATGTTACGGTTTTTATCGATTTCTATAACATTATCAAATTCTGCATAGACAATACAATTAATAGTTTGTGTTAAAGCCGTATCAAAGCGAACTTCTATTCTTACGCTACCATGTTTTATAAGGTTCCAGTGATTAGAAGCATTCGCTGATAAGTCAGGTGTTAAATCGAACGCTAGCAGACAAAACCCTTTGGAATATTGATCTCTAGATATCCCGTTGCCTTCATTAAGGAAATGTATACCTGTACCCGAGAACAACGTATGATAACTAGAAGTAAAAATATTATTCCCAAATGATGGTTGTAAAGCTTTTGAAGGTATTTGTTGTCCGTCTATGTATAAATAAAATGTACTAATATCAAAATTTTCAAAGTTAAATGGGTTTTTAGAGAGATTTCCATTGAATGCTGCATTATTCACAAAACCAACTATACACCGTTTAGGTACTTGACCAAGGAATATGTTATCAAGAGTTTTACCCTGAACACCTGATGGTATCGTTAAAACTTTAACTTCAGCTCGTGTGATAGGATATTTAGCTGTCGTAGATGATAACACTTTTTGATGTGCAAGTAACACAGTTGGATTAATTCGTGCTCTACGAACAATCAGGGTTGCATCTGTAATAGTAACTTTAAATTTAAGGTCATGCGAAGAAGCCATTAGATTAAAATTTTCCCTAGAGCGAACTAATTTTACACACATATCAACACCATTAATCAAAAATTTTTCTTGATTAAATATATCACCATGAAGATGACCAATCATTTCTATTTCTCTACTTTCACTAGCCATTTGTTGTCTCTTTGTAAATCCCTCATTTTTATCATCCATCTCGTCCATTTTCCCAGCTACGTCTTCATACCAAAGACTGCATGATAGATGCGAGTTTTTAGCTGCAGGTGCATAGTTCAATAGTGTTTCTATGTAAGCTCGATAAGCATATGTATTATTTGGAGGTGATACAAGTTTTTGGTTTAAGTACACATCGAGTTGACTAAAAAGCGAATGTAACCAATTGTTAACTGGAGCAACTACTGCACTAGTAGCAAGTTTTGTATTATCCTGGGTTAATATTTTCGCTTTTAGTTGAAGTAAAGTATGAGATAAATCAACGTAGTCGTCGCCTGCTCCGGGTATTTGAAATTCAATAGGTCCATCATCAGCAAGGGACGAAATGGGCTTATAGTGTATCCATATTCCACTTTCAATACTAGTTTGAGTTGTTGGTAATGCAAATAAATCTAGTTCAGACTTAACACATTCACAAGATTGACTATGTAAAAAAGACATAGTTAATTCGAAAATATATCTTTAATATGAGCACTTTTCAATTTTTTTGTGGCTTTCACTCTCGCTGTTATCGAAGGAATGAATGTAGAAAGACGTTTCCGTTTCGTTATATATCCTGATCCAGACATGTTGATGCTATTTATTTTCTTATCAGCTCTGCGTTTCAAATTGGTACCGACCTCTTTGAGTCGGGATTTAATTGATTCCTCCATAGGACGTGCACTGACCATATCCGACAACAGACCAACGCCAGCATTTAAGGCTTCTTTACCAATTGCTTTAGCTCCACTAGATAGTAATGGAAAAACAGATCGAAATAATCCCCCAAGAAAACTTCCAATACCATGTCCTTTTTGATACGGTGCTCCCCTATAGATCACTCCTATACCTGATCCAGCTTGATGGGAATAATAGTGTTGGTAAGGACATGAGATATTATCATGTTGAGAATACATTATAATTTTTGAAAGTGAAGTTTAATGCACACTGTCCCAAATTGGAATGGTATCTTTTGACCAGTGGTTGATCTTATATCTATTTCAATGGTATCAAATTCTCTACGCATAACAGGCAAATAATGGGGTGGAGAAAAAACATGCATTTTATTAGCACCATAAATGTATTTCGAGGGATCTAATGGTATAATTCGCAGAAGTGGAGTCATCACATCCCCAACAATTTGTGGTTCAACTATATCACAATAAACAAATATTTGCGATGGTAAGCCTAAGTGTAAATTAGCCGGACATTTTCCTATATTTTTTTCTACTAAGTTTCTATTTGGTTCAAAACCTAATTGAAGGGCTAATCTGGATGATAATGTTATGGATTTTATATTTTCATCTGATACACTAACCACAACAAACTTTGATATCTCATCATAACGAAATCTTATTTTTTCTCGAATATTATTCATTGCCTTTAAAATGTGATTAATATTGTCATAATTCGTTGCTGGAATGTGTATTTTGTAATATATTAGAGATTCTTTTTTTTCATTAGGCATTTGTGCTAATTTTGCAATGTATATAACATTTTCATGTTCTTGAACCGTAAACATGGTGCATGGATACTGGAATTCCACAACGCCAACCTTCCATTCTCCTTCTAGTATTATTGGTTTCGGTAATTTTGTGGAAAAAATTGATGTTTTGTTATCTGGAAAGTATTCCATGGAACTATTACTTAGTAAAGTTAGATAAAAGCTTTGTTTGTTCATATTTCTTTCAAATTAGTAGCCAAGACCCAGCTATTAAATTTGTCTGGATAACCTCTCCACTTGACTAACACTTCTTTTCTAACACCAGAATATCGAGAACGTATTATTTTATCTACTTTAAAATTGGCAGTGGGGTCAAAGATGATTTTCTGTAACTCTTTTTCATAGAAAGTTCCTATTATCTCTTCGCCCTCTAGGTCTTTAAGAGTGTATACTAACCACGGAGACCGGCGAATTACGGAAGATATTATGAATATTTCATCACTCCAGTTAGATTCATAACCTTTTTGAAAAATATGTTTATGTTTCGTTATTCTGACAAACTCACCAACGCGAAACTTCGATAAAGCGATGTTAGAAGGTTTGTCTTTTCCTTTCTTGTAATATAAATTTTCCCATACAGTAATGATATTATCACGATTAACTTCAGATGGACACATTTTGATACTAGAATGATAACTATGATTATACGAGTACAGCAAATCTTGTAAAACATCAATATATTTATGCGTGTTCTTATGTGTGAAATACCGCCACATTTTCATCTTTAGAGTTCTCTGGAATCTTTCTACAATGCTTGCTTTAATATCAGGATTATTAGTAGTATAATAATTAATATTTTTTGAAGTAAAGTATTTTCGTACGTCTTTGGATACGAATTCTGTCCCTTTGTCAGATTGTATATGTGTAGGTGTAACTTTAGCTTCCATGAATATACTCTCGAAACATGCTTTGATTGTTTCAGAGTTTTTCTTTTTCATTGGTCTCGCAAAGGCATATTTACTAAACACGTCAATAACACAAAGAATATAGTTGAACCCATCATTATAATTTGAGTAAGTTCTCATATCACTCAAGTCAGCCTGCCACAGTTCGTTAATATTAGATAAAATATATTTATTTCTTGAAAAGTTTCTTTGTACAGGTTTATGTAATGTATATGTTTCTTGTGACTTTAACCAGTTCTTCACATCATCTCTTTTCAATTTACCTTTCATTGCTTTGGTTAATTTGCTAAGGCTACTATACCCTGCAGGATGTGAAGAATCATAATAAATCTTATTTAATTCTAATATGGGGTCCATTTTTCCCAATCTATTTTTCTTTTTATCTTTTTACGAAATTTACTTTCAGTTATTGGTGTAGAAAATAATTCATCTGCTGGGATTGAATCTTGATGCTCTTGTGATTGTAGCTTTTTAATATATTCAGATCTTTTTGTGTTACCAATATATATAAGCGGTACTTTGATTTCCTTTAAAGCTGTAGCGAATTTTTGCCATCCAGTAGGTTCACTATTTTTAAGTGTCCTCAATGAATCATTTACCAAATCAACAATATTACTTTCAGGCACTTTTTGACCATCTATAACCACAGTGCCTGTCTCATCCCAATTAATCTTATATTTATTCAAAGAGAGTAAGTTCAACAGTGATTCCCCCCTTTTTATATAGGATTTTGGTATAAGTTTTAAAATGTAATTAGATGTGTATGGTCCTTCATTAGTTTCTTGCAAACTTACTTCCTTTACTGATGTGTTAGAATGGACTGTAGATATATTATCTTCATCATCAGTAATATACTTCACCGATCTTTTCGAGTCTTGATTTATTATTGGTATTTCATAGGGCTGTCGCTCCTCTTTAGTGAAGTTTAAATATCTTTGTAGAGTTTGTAAATATAAAATACACTTCTTTCGATCATCCATATCGCTATTTAAAATGTTTTGCATATCTGTGTCTAAACGAGATAATGGAGTATCAACCGCGTTAGGTTGTTTTAACTTTTCTAATAGAGATGGATCGATGAGTAACATTTTTTTAGCATTATCCATTTTTCTTAGACAAGTGTACTAACCAAGGCACTTAGAACAGAACCCAATATTAGTGGTAGAAATGCACCACCTTTTTGTATTATTAAATGTTTTCTAATTTTGTGTGATCCCTTCCGTACTATTTTTCGTAGAATATTTTTGTATTTTTTCAATTTTGATCTTTCTTTTTCTTTCAATTCTATTTTTCCTTGTAAAACGTTATGAATACATTCACAAATACAATTTATTTCTTCTTCATCGCAGGCTTTTAAAAGAGCTTTTTGATATTTTGGTTTAAGTGTAATCAGAGCGCTTAATAGGCCTTTATGCGTCTTTGTGCTTCCATGCATTGTTAGTAACTAATGGATATCTGTTGATTTCTACTATATTTAAACCCTTTTGATGGTATGTAAACAGTGCAATATCCATCACATGGAAATATCTTTGTTTTAATACGACACATGTCATTTGTTTCTTGTTTTAAATCAATCATAAGATATCCATGTGCATTGTTAGTTGCGTCTTTGTAAGAATCTTCCAAGTATTTTGGATTTTCTGGAAATACTTGTCGTGCCAAGTATCGTATTTGTGTTTTATCTCTTGGATTTTTAAAATAAATTATATAACTTGAATTCAGAGATATGTCTCGTTGACCTTTTCCCTGATGAAATAAATTTTGTGATATGTAAAACACACTTAAATTTCTATGATGACTTCCTTTTGTGAATATATCAACAATACGTCCATCAGACTCTCTCATTAAGTCATCAATTATTAGGAGTTGAGGATCCTTTCCACTAAACATAGTTAGATCTGGTATGCCTTGGATGTAATTAACATTTCGTATATTGTATAAAGGTTGCATTTCATCAAAACACCATGTTATTTGATCAAAATTTGTGTTACAAACATCTTTTACAAATTTTATAAAATTTGTTACAAAGACTGACTTTCCACATCCACTAGGACCAGCAACTATCGCAGTAAATGGATGATTGAAGTGGATCATTTTGAAAAACGTCTAAGTAAGTTACGATTTAGACAAAGAATGAAACAATTTGTTAAGAAAATAAGCATTTATATATTTTATTTTAAAAAATTATTACTTAAACAGACTTATAATGATAAACATTTATAACACAATCATATAAACAAATTTACTATATTTTATACATTTATTATACAATCTTATAATAGACAGACTTATAATGATAAAAATTTATGGCACAATATTATAAACAAATTTGTTAAATTTTATTTTATATAATTATTACACAATCTTATAATAGAGAGACCTATAAGGACAAACATTTATAGCAATCTTAAAAACATATTTATATTACAATTAAAGCACGAAGCAAGCGTGTTGCGGCAGTAGATTGTAGAATATTTATTATTTATATTTACAACATACATAAAAAGTTAAATGTTCTTAATTTTATAGTGCCCCCAAGCTAGGGTATTGATAGCGTCTTCCAATATGTATCGTTTAGTGTCATTGTGCGAAAGAGATATTTTATTAACTTTTTGTGTGTATATAGTATGTTTTATTGACTTAAATCTTAACATTTCACTATAATGTATTTTTTCTTCTAACAAACAGCTTTTATAATCATTTAAAGTAAATTTTTTTGTAACACATTTATTAACACCCTTTGCTTTAGCTATAAATTTATTTTGTACGTCCATAGCATACATTTTTGCTCGAAGTCCTACAAACTCTTTAAGAATTTTGCCATTGTTTTCGTCTTTAAAAAATCCTAATCGCTTTTTATTTATTAGAGGTAAACCATATATATTGTCAGGAGGATAATCGGATGTATCAAAGTAATTTTCTAAATTTTCTTTAATATCATGATAAAAATTATTGGTAAATATCTGGTATACTAAACTATCAGTATCTGTATATAATAGTTTAATATTTTCCATATATTTTTCTTTCATAAAATCATAATGAAAGTCATACATTAAAGTTTTTGAAATATCTAAAATACAAAATCCAAGGTAAATCGGTTTGTTGTATAAAACTTGTGTTTTGTTTAATTGTACAGCGATTAAGTCTTCTGAAAATACAGATAAACTATGAAATTCAGGTCTTGCTATTAAAGTTTCAGCTCCCTGAGTTTTCCCACAATTTGTCCAACGGTTCACTAATTTTACATTTACTCGTTTTAAAACATTTTCCATTGTTTTACCAAAAACAGAGTTATTCATTAATTTAAAGAAATCTTTTTCAAAATCTGAAGTTGCCAATGAACGCATGCGAGTGTTCAAATCTATATAAACTTTTAACCACGCTGATTGATTGAACTTAAGAATTTTGTGAATTTTAAGCAAACGAAGTCCTCTTTTCAAACATTGTTTAAGATTCCTATAATGAATGACATAGTTCTTTTTATCATTTAAATTTGGAATCAATTTTTTGTCTTTACTACCACCATAACATATATTTTCAGGACATAACGGCAGATCCGAATGTAAGTCGTGTAAATGTTCTGGATATTCTAAGTCCACTTCCAAAATGAAACCATAATCAGCATCGTCAGGAACATGAAAGTTAGTATTAACATCAACCCATTCAAATTTTCCAGTAGGGAGACATTGAGACATAGCCCAACCGTAAAGGTTATTTGCATCCAGATACATTAGAAAAGAAGATGGTACAGAAGGATCATATTCTGACATATAAGAATTATTTGCTTTAGCATGTCTGTTACTACATTGAGATATACCACCGCGAATATTTTTTGCAATAAAAGTAATTTTGTTTATATCAGTTAACAACTCTAAATTTATTTTAGTATGTACTAACATGGCATCCCAACTCAAACCCGGTGCTGTATAATAATGGGCTGGGTCTAATTCATATGTTTTAAGACACACATCTCTAAAATTTTCAAATATATCGGCCAACAATAAAACATCTGTTTTTAAATATAAATCAGAGTATTCTTTCATATTTTTACAATGGAAATGATGCCATACATCTTGAGCATGCTGGTAATCATTTTCAGTAACATGCATATCAGTTAACGAACTATAAAATTTGTCAGGAGTAGGCAGACATGTTAAGTTTAAACATTCGAATGAAGTCATATATTCATAAGGATAAATACCTTTACGTATTAAGCGCCGAAAGTCTTCCTCACATGGAAAATTTAATTTGAGTTCTTTGAATTGTTCCAATAATAAATTTTGAGCCAATTTTTCTAGACTACTAGACATGAATTTAAAAGAATCAAGAAATCTTAATTTCATAACACGGTTATTAATATTTAATATTTTTGAAAAAGAAATGTACTTTTCTTTATTCTCAGGAATGATTTCTATATTACCATCTTCAAAATTGAGACCATGAACAATAAAATGCGAATCATAGTTACCCAAGTTATGTAGAAATATGGGTACGAAGTTTGGTACTCTATACTTTTTAGAACAATGTGTATGTCCAACTCCTTCATATAAACCAGTAAACCAATTATAACAAATCTCAAAATTTTCATTTAAACTATGATTACAAATATAACAGACTTTAGTTTGATTAGACATATTAATATTTTCTTCCGTTAATGGTAACGGACTTTTAACAAATGTATTTTTTTTACAGATATTAACTAAATCATCTTTTATCATTTTCATAAACATAAGTGCACAATCTTTACCAGTATGTGACCTATACTTTGAAAGCCTATCATCATATGAACATTTAATGTAATAGCCAAAGCTATACGTTTCATGTTTTTGGATGTTTTCGGTTGATGAATTATTTGGGTTATTAGAACATCCGTTAATAGGATTCAAAAAAGCTTCAAAGTCAGCGTATATTACGAAGGGTACTCTTAATTTTCGTTCATAATTGTTAAATGATATTTGGTTCGAAGGTGTTAACTCATTAAACCAATTACTTTTTTTATTAGATTCCGATGGTAGTTTTGTTGAAATGTGGAAACAATCTTTTTCTTGATGTTGTTTTAAATTATTATGCGATGTAAAGTTTAACAAACAACCATCACAAATATGAACTGCACATTTACTTGATGAAATTTGTTGAGCTACTAACCTTGAAATATTTTTTATATAACAATAATGACCTCTGTTAGCCTGAGTTATGTATAATAAGTTTAAATGAATGTTTTTTTTTTCTTTTGTAAAATATAACGGGCCAACCACAATATTTTTATTTTTTCTAGAATCGTAATCTAAACCAAAAACATTTATACTAATATCATTAAGTTTTTCAAATTTATTAATGTCTTTCAATTTTACAGGAAAAGAAATATTACCAAATTTTAATTTATTTTTATAAGGAATATAACATGTTACCCTGTCAACATGGGTTTTAGCTGGATATAATGCTGATAAAACTGCCCATCGAAAACATTCGTTATCCCTATTTTGTACATTTATTACTGCTTTTTTAACTTTTATGTCTAATGGTAGGTCTATGTAGAAAGAGCCCCGCAATGGGTTAAATTTATTAACATTCATATCCATGTAATTTATTTTTAGTAAACTCCAACCACTATCTTTTTTTTCAAAATTAGAAATTTTAGTACTTATTTCAGAAGTTATTAAAGAAAAAATCATATCTTTATCATCACCACGACTGAAAACGTAATTAGTTATTTGGAAGTCGAACGTGTTACGTAAGTTTTTAGTTAGCTGTATAAAGTCTGCATTGAGGATAAAATTTACTTTTACAATAAAAAGATCTATGATACATCGTTCAAGTAAAGTAAATACGACATCTTTGATTTCTTTTAAAAATAATTCAGGTGTTTGAAAAGGTTGTGGATTGTTGTCAATAATGATATCAGATTTAATTCTATACGTAATAACTCTATTTCCGAAAGCACTTTCAACTATTTTAACATTTCTTAACTCTGAATCATTCTTTAAAGAATTATTTTTATGTGTATTACTTTTCAAATGGTTACTCAAAAATTTTTTATTTATCGACACATTGCACTGTGAACATTTAATTGTATCATAACTTTCTGTACTCACAGTTTGAAAAAACACTGATGATGTGGATGGTGCTTCAAGATGTATTCTTTTTGCAGTTGAGTCTTCTTCTGTTGTTGTCACAGATTCTGTTTTTCTTTTTCCTTTTCCAGTTTGTGATATATGAATTTCCTGGTTGAATTCAGATGACATAAAATCTAACGACACTTCCTCAGCAAGCACCACGAGTTCCGAATTATATAAATCACAGTTTAATGTATCCATGGTGTATCACTATTAATCTTTATATTTAACACAAGGATTCTTGAATACGCACTGTTTTACTAGATAGATTGTACTACACAATAGTTCATACACTATCCAAACTAAATTAAGGTAGAAGTCTCTGTGTATCTTCACTACTTCAATTATTCATGAAGTATTTAGCACAATCTTCGGTAGCAGCGAGCTGTTTAGTGATATCGTATATGATATCACGTACATTGTTTAGATTCTTGTCCCCATCGTTTACTGTATAATATTTTACACGCAGCTCGGCATGTTTCCATAGCTCCGTCGGTGCAATTTCTTTAGTCTTCTTCAGATCGTAAATTTCAATTTTTATGAGGTGGGATGCATTATCTCCATCGTCATTGTTTGTAGAGATATATGCTGTACCCCCGTTTGATAAGCGTCCAACAGTAGATGACTTTTTGGAGGCCTTCTTCTTCTTCTTCGATTTCTCAAAGAATTCCTCTATGTCTTTCTTCCTTTTTAGTAGAATGGCGTTCTTTACTTTGTACTCCAGAGTACCTTCTTCGTCACTGCGCTCATCCTCTTCCCCTGGATAGTAAAACTGTTTATATGTATTATCTAGAAACTGAAACAATATAAAATATCTTTTTTAAAAATTTGACATGGACACACGAATAAAAAAGTATAAATGTAATTAAGAACACTATTTGAAATATGATAATACTTACAGCCATAGTAACCACAACGTATGAACAGCACACTGTAATGTATGAAGAATACTATGATATTCAGTTATCAAACTTGTACTTTGGTCTTTTTATTATAGTGTACTAACTTATCCACTGTTGACGACAACGTTTTAACTGAGTTTAGTGAGAGAGAGGACTCTCTTTTATACACAGCCCATATCTCGTTGCTTTTAGAAACGTAGTAATGATATCCTCAGATAATTTACCTTCAGATAGCGAACCAATTTGTTTGAATTGTAAGCTAAATACCTCAGATAACTGAACTTTTTTGTTGTATTCGATAACCACAAATCTCTACCTACTTAGTCATATTCCCAGATAACAGAAATTTTGCTTATAACGAGTGGTCATTACTTTAGATGACACATACATTTTTGTTTTTTTTTTGTTTTAGATAGCGACTGACTCGTTCTAATTGTTTGCTGACGACCTTAAATTTAAAGTTACTATTACAGATGCAACCCTGATTGTTCGTAGAGCACGAATTAATCCAACTGTGTTACTTGCACATCAAAAAGTGTTATCATCTACGACAGCTAAATATCCTATCACACGAGCTGAAGTTAAAGTTTTAACGATACCATCAGGTGTTCAGGGTAAAACTCTTGATAACATATTCCTTGGTCAAGTACCTAAACGGTGTATAGTTGGTTTTGTGAATAATGCAGCATTCAATGGAAATCTCTCTAAAAACCCATTTAACTTTGAAAATTTTGATATTAGTACATTTTGTTTATACATAGACGGACAACAAATACCTTCAAAAGCTTTACAACCATCATTTGGGAATAATATTTTTACTTCTAGTTATCATACGTTGTTCTCGGGTACAGGTATACATTTCCTTAATGAAGGCAACGGGATATCTAGAGATCAATATTCCAAAGGGTTTTGTCTGCTAGCGTTCGATTTAACACCTGACTTATCAGCGAATGCTTCTAATCACTGGAACCTTATAAAACATGGTAGCGTAAGAATAGAAGTTCGCTTTGATACGGCTTTAACACAAACTATTAATTGTATTGTCTATGCAGAATTTGATAATGTTATAGAAATCGATAAAAACCGTAACATTTCTGTTGACTATAGTAGTTAAGTAAACTTAAATGTTTTAAAATTAAGTGTGTATTAGAATTAAGCGCGTATTAGAATTAAATATGTTTTAGAAATAAGTCTGCATTATTGTATATTGATCCTTTCAATAAAATATATTCATACAAAGTATTTCTTTGTTTTATTAACAATGTGTTTGTATATATTATGTTACCGTGAATGTTCGAAATGCAGTGTATGTTAAGATACTCTGTCATAGACCAGACCAATTTGGTCAATGTTCATTATGAGTGAAATTATTATGCGCGGGAGCGAGCAAAGGGAGCTCGTACGTCATGTTACAGTTAAAACAAAAGTTTTTGTAGACCCTATAATATGTTAAATTATTGTTGATCTCATTATTTGCTTATAATCTACGAGCCTGATAACATCGTAACGCGATCATGAATACATTAGAAATACGGAGATACTTGAGACAAGTGGATTCAAAAAGTGAATGTAATGTTTATGCCGCAAATCGCTTGCCGATTCATGTAGATATGCCTACATATATAATAAGCAACTTAGATAGCGACAATAAGCCTGGTTCTCACTGGGTTGCTATACACATAGACGCGAATGGAGTTGGTCAGTACTTTGATTCCTATGGTAGAGCACCCACAGGTTTCCATCGTACGTTTTTAGATCGAAATTGCAGAGTATGGAATTACAACACTAATCGAATCCAAAACGATTACACTCCAGTATGTGGCGAATATTGTTTAATGTATTTATACTATAAACATTATGGTATGTCATTAGCCGATTTCCAGCACCTGTTCACTAACAATACGCTGTATAACGATATCATACTAAGTAAGTTATTCAAATATTGTTTTGAAAATAATAAAGAAAATTAGTACTGCGAAAGGACTTTTTTTTAAATCATATACATACCCGTTTACATCATAGGTTTAGTCATCATTGGCTATGACGCAGACATTGACAAAAAAGACAACAGACCCGAGATAACATTGAGCGACGACGGCTGGTCGTTATCAAGGGTCGGCCGTTATCAATTGTTCGTCAATTACCTCTGATTACGTTTTTGTAACTTTGTAACGGTGCGTCGTACGCGAAAACGGATTAGCGCAATCGACTCGGCATCGCCGAAAACCCCCGAATAGACACCAAACTTTTTTTTTTTTTTTTTTTTTTTAGCCGTGACGGCCACCCTGAAGCCGAGAGACAGGGCATGGCGGGGGGAGGGAATGACAGGGGGGAGGTGGTGGTTTGGAGAGTTGGTCTAGTCTCCGGGAATACCTACTACTATCGCATAACCACAATGTCCACAACACAAATAGATATATAAAATAAACTAGTAGTTAAATAATATAAATAATATACCACATCATTATATAATAATAACCTAAACTAATAAAGTCGAGGAGAAAGCCCGACCTTTTAGGTAATCTCTTGCGTCAAACTCGCGAATGTAAAAGCGGGCGTTGAGGATCGTCGACAATCCCGCACTGCAATGCCTGTACATTGGTGTGTTTACAGACGAATTGTTCGCCATAATGCCCACGGCTACATTCTATCATCATCGCACCTGTCGCCATAGGCAGGGAATGCACACCCACACATTGCGACTTGAAACAGTACGCACAGTTAGGCATGATAGGAACTTCATCCCCCGCACTCGTAAGCTGTGGAATGAACTCCCTGCTGTGATTTTCCCAAGCAACTACACAATGGGGTTCTTCAAGGGCATTAGAAGTATCTTATAGAGTCGGCGGCGCGAGTGTGACGACCCTGGTGATGCACTTGTCTGCCACTTAAGTGATATAAAAAAAGCATATTTTTACTCACCTTGTACATAACATCTTGATTCATACCCTTCTCCCGTTCTCTCTTGTTTTGGACAGCAAGCCAGACATCCTTCAGCTCACCAGCTAGATCTCGATCTTTGAGTATAACAGGGCTTCGCGTTAGCAACAGACCTGGATTCATAGCCTCAACAAAGTCGCACAGAAGACTCACAAGAGCTTCTCGATCCTGGAAATATTTAGTATATTTTAAGTTAATGATGAACACATATTCTAATGATGTTTACAATATGCTTCCATTTCAAGACACAGACTGGAGAAGAGATGACTATAGTACCGCGGTATAGGTACACGCGGAGTGGCGGGGGACGAGGTAAAGTAAGGGAAACAAACAGCAGGAGTGGAGAGTGAGCAAGACGGACTGATAAACTCTGACGGTAGACACCGCGTACATACCCAAGGTACAGTACTGCGGTAGCAGTCGAACTATTGAAGACTTACTATGCCCTACATAGAAAACCATAACCTTTATGTTCTTATATATAACTTCAAGGATGGCTGAAAAAATTGGGCCTGGTTGATTGGGAAGGATTGAATTATCCTGTGGTAATCGAAACATGATACAAGTACCACTACTCCATCTCATCCAGGGGGTGTCGTAAGAGGTAACTAATGGAAAAATATGCAGACAATATCACTGCTAGAGAAGGAAAAAACACTGAATCAAAATAGTACACACAGTAGGCCAAAGCCTCCCAACATTGGGAGGCCTATGTTCAGAAGTGGACTGCAATAGGTATATAGATTGATTGATAGTCATTTAGCCTATTGCAGTTGGGAAGGCACCACACTCTCCATATATACATTGATGTTAAATAGCAATATGTTAATGTCATAAACAATAGAGTAGCACCTATAGCACTATATAATATATATAAAATGGCGCGTAGATTTATTTATTTAAATAGATGAAAACTACAGTTGGGTTTTGAAGATATATTGACCTGTGTTTTGTCTTGAGTGTTGATGCCATCTAATTATCACACGGACCTCTACAATCTCAATATGTCCCACGCGGCATACTGTTGTGGGGTGTGGCTGCTGATATATAAACCATTCTTTTATAAAAAAGCATGCAATAGGAGAAGTCTACAAATTAAGTGCTAGCGTTACTCAAAGAGAAGTATTCAAGGCATTCAAGGTAATGTAACAGTTCCTTTATAGTCGCTATATATATTATACAAAATATAGGTGCCATGTTTCTTATTTTTGACCTTGAAAGTATAATGTTTACAATAAGTTCAGAGCCTACAGACTACAGAGTGTATGTGGAAGACATAGTAGATAATAGGAATTGAATTGACATAGTAGATGAAAATAAGTAACCGCTGTAGGTACGAGATTAAGTACCCAGAGGACAAAACACAGCATCTCTTTACCAATGTTGTTCATCTTAATTATAGCTTTGTTATATTTTACAACAATCATGATAATTAAAAATTATAAGAAAGCTTTAAATAAATGAAAAAAATCCTTTCGGATAAGTACTTAACCAGAGGTAAACAATCTTATCTTAGAGACTTTTATAAAAACACATAAACTAGGTTAACTAAATAACTAACTACAATAGTGGTTAAATTTCGGTATTTAGTATTTAAAACGAATTTCTAAATATACCAATATTAATAAACTGAATTTTTAAATAAAACATTTAATTAGATACGTCAAGATTGTTTACGTTTAGTTAAGTACCTATTTAACCGAATGCAGTATAGGTATTTCAGTATTCTATATGGGAAGACCTGCAGGTAACAGTTAATGATATCAATGAGTTAGAGATGCAGCATTCAAGAATTACTCACTGTAGAGTTATTGGCATTCTTTCCATTGGCTTTTAATATATCTGGATTCACCATGACTGCAAACACCAGTATTGGGACTTTATTGCTGTTCGGACCACATCCTTGGGGCACCTGAAACATATTTTGACTTACTGTTTGTTACGGTAAGTATGAAAATTTTAAATAGTTAAGAAATTCTACTGTATGTATATACTTTTAATAAATTCTGTAATAACTTTTAATAAATGTAAGTATGTATAAGACTATAATAAAAGTAAAACCTTACATTTTTTACATTATCCTTCCTAATGTTAATATTCCAAATCCTAATTGTATCAAGATATTTTATAAATAGTTTGTTGTTGTATAATATGTTCCATTAATAAAGAGTTATTATTATAATAGATTAATTGTTTAAAATTGACAGTGATTAAAGTTTCTCATGTTCTTTTAAAGAAAAGAAAGGTCTTTTATTATTTCTAAGCTAAAATTCATCATCAGTGAAATGGGTAAGTAATAATCTTAATTCCCACACTTCTCTTCATGGGCAAGGATTTACCTTTTAATATAAGCTAAATTGTGAATAAATATAGAAAAATCTTATTAGAATCTACTGTAATAATCATTCTAATTTCTTTGCATTTTGTATCATAAACACAGGTTATCTCATTGGGAAATTAGAGCGGTAAATTCGTGCCACATTAATAATTTGCGTACATCGATACCGACAGCAATTATAGGTGAAATAAAAAGTAGGTAAGTGGGGCACCTACCTGCATGCCTCCATAAAGAGGTATAGGATCCGAATATTGCTTTGGGTTCGCAATTTTTTGCCATCCCAATACATTAATGTATAACTTTTCCGTTGTGTCTTTTATCGTATCTTGGATACACATATGTGGTTGTGGTGGATTTTTGAACTGGCGGAAAGCTCGCGAGCCTCGTCCATATTGAACTGGTGCCACCCTTTCTTGAGGATTCTGATTTTCCATAGCAGCACAGCTCATAACACAAATATCAACAGATATTTAGGGCAATTTCACGAAACATTCACGATGAAATCCAATAACCAATAATGACATCTCTGAAAGGCCTGTCCGACATCGAAGTTTAATGAACTCTAGCCGCATACAGTGGTATATTTACTGTGAAACTGTACTTGATCACTCAATACTAACTAGTTTTATTTATATAACTGTTTATTTTAAGTAAACTTCTACGTAAATATGTTAACTCAAAGCTCGAAAGTGTAAAGTAAAATCAAAAGAAAGAGCTTCCGTGAAAGAGAAAGACACATAGAGAAAATGAAAGACAGCTTTAGTTTTTTTTAATATTCCAGTCCGGAAAAATTCCATTTCTCAACCGAGGACACTTTCTGAAAAAATCTAAATAATTATGAAAATATAGGTTTTGTCATTCAAGTTTACTCATTTATTCTTAAACATATTAATAAGGTTGTTTTATTAAAAGTTTCTAAATATAAAATTGCCTAACCGATCTTAAAAGTTCAACTGAAACAGCAACAGGTGCTACTTGTTTCTTCAATAAATAGCTAGATGGCGCTTTTCCAACTTTTTATAACATTGACAACGATTATTCCCGGTGTCCACCACCAATTTGGCCACCACTGGTGGACAGAGCGACAAATTATGAAATTATGTTCCACTGTCCACCAGTGGTGGACAGAGCAACATATATTGAAAAGTTGTGACATTGTCCACCAGGGGTGGACATAGAAACAACTTTTTATAAACATTTACTTTAGCCACCACTGGTGGACAGCGTCACTATTAATACCAAAACATTACCTTTGTCCACCACGGGAGGACAGCGTCGCTATGAATACCAAAACATTACCTTTGTCCACTAATGGCTAATCAATACTATGGGTAATCGTTAATCAATATCTTACCTTGTTTTCGTTGTCAAATTTAGCAATAATTATTCAGTAAGTAATTACGAATTTTTACGCTACTAGAAAATCATAGATAACCTACATTAGACAAATAACAATATTGTTATTCCTGTTACGCATCCCTAATCTATGGAGATCGCTGCGTCAACTTCAACCTCAATAAACATTGCACACGGCACTCGCAGCCATAGGGTGCAACGTCAGCTCAACGTGAACATTGCACAAGGCGCCTGGCGACACAGGATGCACCATCAGCGGAACGTGCATCGCTACGACGTCATTGGAATCTTTCCCTAGAAACTGCTAATAATTTGTGCGCATAATTGTTTCATACTTCGAAGCGTTATCATTGTATTTTAGTTATAATTTTTACTTTGTAAAATTACTTAATAATTAAATTCAGTTAAATTAAATTGGTTTTTTTTGGGACCTCCGGCCGCAGTTAACGTATTTTTCCTACAATATTTATTGATCAATATTTTCCTCATATTATTATTATTGTTAATTATAGAACAGTCTAGTTCAAATTATATATCAAAATGTCTATTATCCACAAAGTTGTTGTAAAGTGTCAGTTGGGTATATTTTAAAACCGCAGATTTAGTGGGTAGTTTTAATTTAGTTGAGCATAGTCAGCATTACTTATTGACGACATTAGGATACACCATTGCCACCGGCCTAGCCATGTCCGATATAAATACCGGCGCCGGTACTTCTTCTGGAAATGTACACGTAACGTATGTGTATAGAAAAGGTGGACGGGTTTTGTTGCATGCAGGGCATGAATACGTTCTAAAACGAAAACATAATAGTGGATTAGTGATCTGGGAGTGTGTGAATAGAAAGAAAGAGCTGTGCAGAGGACAGCTAAAAATACGGGTATGTTTTTTATGTATATTTTTTTTACTTATTAGAGTTCGAGACGATTTCTATTTTTATAGGATCGGACTATTGTTGAAGAAAATTCACACAAATGCCCTCCCGATTTCGCGAAAAACATACTCGAAGAAAAAATACAAGAGTGTAAGGACAAAATAGTTTCTCCTCATTTTCCACCTGTGCCAAAAACATTCAATGATATGATATGTCAATTTAAAGATGCTGGAATGGACTTAGTTAAAAAATTACCCGCATTTCAAAGTATAAAATCTAATCTGTACAGACATTATCATTATAATGGCAACCGTATTTTAGTATTTTGTCTTAAACAAGCAAAACAGTACCTTTGTGAGGCTCGTGATTTCTTTTGCGATGGCACCTTCAAGAGCTGTCCTACGCCCTTCACACAACTATACTCAATACATGGAGATGTTCTTAGTACAGGCAATAATACCAACATAATTCCATTGATCTATGCCTACATGACATCCCGCGATTTCAAGTCTTACACTATTTTATTCCAATTGATCAAAAGCCAAATACCAGAATGGGAACCCATAAAATTTACAATAGACTTTGAAAAAGCCGCTATGAAAGCCATCAGATCAACATTTCCTTCGGCAAAATTGAAAGGATGTTATACACATTTTAAAAAAGCCATTTGGTCTAAAGGGCGGCATTTAAAACTTACTACATCCAAAGATGTCCACAAAATTCGAGAGGTTGCATTGACTGCAGTGCTTCCATTATTACCCGAATCGGAAATTAAAAACGGATGGCTTTATATTACCCGAAGAAGTACAACAGATCCAGATGTTTTAAAATTTCGTAAATACGTGGAAGTCAATTGGCTGAAAGATGAATTATTAACAGTATGGTGTATCTTTGGAGAAAGACACCGCACGACTAATGCCGTTGAGGGATGGCACCATAGGATCAATAGTGCAGTAGGTACAAAAAAAACAAATATACTGCAATCTTTAAATTGTATTCAAGAAGACGCATTTTTGTTCCTTTTGCGAAATAAGCAGCTAAGCCAAAATATCGTGAAGACTAATAATCGAAAAAAGAAATATATTTTGAATGATCTTTATATTCAAGAAACGCAAATGGAACTTGTAAGTGGTTTAATAACTGCCGGACAATTCCTTGAAATGATGAGACATTAATAGTAATAGTAAATTACTATTAGAAATCAGACCTAATTGTATTGGTTTTTAGAAAAAAGGAAAATAATTTCATTTTGAATTTATTACGTTAAATTATCTGACATGATAATTGTGATTTTAAATATTGCGATGACCATACACAACCGTGCTATTTTTATAGTAGGTACTTAGTATAAATCGTAGCTTATGATTGATTTGAACAATCTTTTATATTTATTTTTCGATTTCTTTTTTTTTTTGAACTTTGCATTAAAATTTTTGTTTGATTCTAAGGAACCTCGAAATCGATTTTAGAAAAAAGAAATTAGGTACATATAAAAAAATCTGCTTTGGCCGGGAGACAAACCTACACAAAGTACATAAATCAAAGTACTTATGTTAATGAACCTTGACGTTTTATCTAAAAATAAACACTAATTTTCTGTGTAAAAATAGGTTTATTTAGGCACAACTTCAACACTATTAACGTAAGACTTTATCGTCTTCCTTTAATTTATAAGAGAGATTACAATAAATTAATAGGTAGGTATATTATGTCACATTTTGCGTAGGTTCGACTACCGATCAAAGTTTTTGTAGGTAATTTTTTTTATTTTTCAAGTAAAATCGATTTCATAATATACCTAATATGATTTTGGAAAATCATTGCATATATTATAGGACAAAATGTTAATGAAACTGTGATTACTTTCTACTGATTTAGATTATAACGAAGATAATAAAAAATAATAGTCCTAATATGACGGAAACTTTATTAATAAACATCAACTTAGATACATCGAATCGTTTCATCTTACCTGTACCGCCACGGTCACATCTATCTATCCTGTCGAATTCCCGCAATAATTTCAATTGAGACATTATAACAGATTTCGGTAAGTCGATATGACGCTGACTGTACATTCATGTTTCATTCACTCTATACTCCTCTCTGCGGACGGCCTAGGGATGGACAAAGTGAACCGAAAACAATTTGTTGTTCAACTTTCCAAAATAGGTAAAATATTGATAAAAATCGATTAGCCCGTGTGCCAGGGTGGACAAAGGTAATGTTTTGGTATTAATAGTGACGCTGTCCACCAGTGGTGGCTAAAGTAAATGTTTATAAAAAGTTGTTTCTATGTCCACCCCTGGTGGACAATGTCACAACGAATAATCGCTTTTCAAGATATGTTGCTCTGTCCACCACCTGGTGGACAGTGGAACTTAATTTCATAATTTGTCGCTCTGTCCACCAGTGGTGGCCAAATTGGTGGTGGACACCGGGAATAATCGCATTGACAATAGGTTGATCCCGAGGCCGACCGCAGACAGCAGCAGCAGATACGGAGCGTGTATAGTATACCACGAAATAGACCTGAATATGATCATTTTGTTTATTGTTTTAATTAATTGCGGCTTCTCAATGTAGCAGTTTATCCGTATCGAAGTTTAACAAGTAATGTATGCGGAGAGACGACGCGTGGATGACGTGTCCGATTTTTCTCACATACATTACATACTTTACTTAATAAACTTGAATACGGATAAACGGCGCCATTGAGAAACCGCAACAAATTTAAATAAAATTGTGCTGCAGAAATCAGAATCATGCTTGCCTTTACTGTCGCCTGTCGCACACCAAGGTTTCCACGTTCCACGCAAGACAAAATTGGTAATGGATAATTTGATTAATTCAGCTACATGAGGAGGTACCTATCACCCACCTAGCCATTGTTTTCATCCTATGATGAGGACGATGATTGTCTAACGAAGTTATAACGTAAGAGTAACCATAAAAATAAAATGTAACATTCGCGGCGAACAGAGTGCCTGCCACGGATATTTGTGGTGTCTGCAGTAGGTACCTATGCATTAAGGTCTGAAGCTCATTAGAGCTATCCAGCCAGCACCAACTCGACAATCGGTTACTAATGATCTTTACTTACACCTTACAGGTGTACAGAAATGTCTAGAGAAAGAGTACCTACACTCTTTCTCTTGATTTGGTTTTTGTAGGATCGACTGGCAGCCTCTGACCTCCCAATACCGAGACGATAGCCTGCTGACCACTGCTTGTCTGAACTCGTCTGTCAATCAACAGGAGTACTGGTCTTTGATTATACTGAAGCAATACCATTGTCATATCACAGACAGTGCAAAAAATGGTATTAAATTTTAGACTTTATTTCTATTAGGTTTAAAGTCCAAAATTGAATGACAATAGTTTCATTACACTTTTCATGCACTCTGCAAGAAACCTTTTAATTTTGGAACTTTAAGCACATTGATTTAAAGTCTAAATTTTTTTGAACAGTGTCCGTGGTATTATAATGGGTTTGCTTTAGCAGAATCTAGGCCCCCCTTGTAGATAAGGTAAGCTTGGGTCCCGAACGTCTCGGTGGGAGTCCTATGCACCCATATCATATGTGTAATCAATATTAATAGTCACTTTATGTACATAATATATTATGTCCATACAGGAGTAGGTACCTACATGACAACCTCCGTGGCGTAGCGGTAGAGCATTCGACTACTATGCAGGGGGCGCGGGTTCGATTCCCACTCAGTGCAAATATTTGTATGCATGAATATGTATATTTGCATTGGTCTGGGTGTTTCTATGTATAATATGTATGTATTTACAAAAAAAAAAGTATCTAAGTATGTTTATCCGCATTCTAGATCCTATAACACAAGTTAGTTAAACTATGCTTACCATGGGTCTAGATAGCGTTGTGTAGAATGTCATGGAATATTTATTCATTTATTTACCTACCTATCTACGTTAAATAAAAACCACATTCACAGACATAATGCTTTTATTTACTAGTTACTCAAACTAATTAGATCTACATTAGCGACAGCACAGACCTACTTACATATCATTGCAAAAATTACCTATGTACTTACCCTACCTAAACATTCTCAAAACCTCTGTAGGAAATTTCTTTTCATTTAAAATGCTGAAATCATTATAAAAAGGACCCCCTTTTTAGGTATAATGATTTCAGCCACCAGAAACGTATCTCCTAAGACATATTCTCAAACCTATGTACCAACTTAAACAAAATAAATAACAATTAATTAAAAAAGGAGTGCGACCATAAAAAGAGATCACATGAGATTTTTATCTGTTAGGTTTATTTCCTCAGCAATGTATAATAGCTGTATGCGCCTTTTAGGATCTGTAACAGAAAAATCACAATCAGCTTCGGCAAAAGCATGTAGCAGTTGAGCAGGTACACAGGTAAGTACTTGGAAAATTGATAAACAGACTTCAATATCGCTCCAGTTCACTAAAAAAAATAGATCATTTCAGAAACTTAATAATGCAGTCGTTTCAGTACTCAGTTGTGACACTTTTCAATAGTTCTATATACATACCTACTTACAGTCACGCTTCTTTTCTATTGTAGTTGGCAGAGATTGCCTCTCTTTGTGTTCTGAGGAGCTACTTCAATTGATCCTACCCTCTCCCTTCCTATCCAAAACAACTCGTGCTGGCCTGCAGTGCCATCCACACACGGAATCCATGCCGTCTCGAAAGCTCACACGTGTTTCACTCTTCTTACAGTCTTTAAGCGGGGCGTCAAAAAGGATAATTCAAGGCCGTCAAGGTAGGCACCACAATTTTAAGTTCAATAGTGTCGGAAGTGGTGGTCCGTATCTTTTGGACTCCATCTCAACCGTTTGCCATCTAGCGGGGTGTAGTCCACTGACTGATCAAATATTAAAATTCGTTGTTCTTTATTGTGTACAGTACCTATACAGTACCGTATGTAGCTATAATAGTTGTGTTATTGTATTGTTTTGACTGGATACTCTCATAATTTAAAAGAGTAAGTCTACTCACATAATAAATTATATATACATATATATTTTTTATATAGAACACGTCAATTAGACATCGCCATCGACACATATCGTGTGTCAATGGTGACACTCAGCTTGACGGCCTCATGATATGCTTTTTCACGCCCCGCTTAAAGGAGCCGAGACTGTAGGAAGAAGGAAACACGTGAGCTGGTAATGAATTCCAGGCCTTAATGAATATAAATAATAAAATATAAATAATCTAATGTTATAGAACTAAGTACCTATGTATGACAAACTCTTCCTCTCTTCAAACATTGTGCTGTGCCCGACAGGGTCCATAATTGTAACAATAACTTTAATCTGAACAATTATTGTACTACATTATGGAACACAATTAATGTATTGATTACTTATGAGTGTCCTACGTTCAGTCGCGTGCATACGTCACATGAAGTATGGAAGAATCGCGTCGTGGTGCCACGCTGTCGCACT
Source organism: Eilema griseolum (assembly GCA_963662185.1). Taxonomy (NCBI): domain Eukaryota; kingdom Metazoa; phylum Arthropoda; class Insecta; order Lepidoptera; family Erebidae; genus Eilema; species Eilema griseolum. The sequence goes on along the minus strand of OY759237.1, from coordinate 28,026,349 downwards.
TGTCTTTCTACCACCTGGTATGCGCGTGGCTTTTTCTTCCGGAGACAACATTTTCATCCCATCGGAAAAATATAGAGAGAAGCTGAAAGCACTAAAAACTACATCATACTTACGTACTACAGCGTACTTACAAAAATATTGAACACTGAAGTGAACTTACATTGATAAAAGAGGCTAGGGTGAGATTGGCGAAGGGTCCAGCAGTAAAAATAGTCTTTATACGAAGCTGTCCGGACAGGATGTGCACATTCTTTCTTTGTTCATTGCTTGCGGCCCACCACTCACTGCCGTAAGGCCCCGATGACAATGTTTCGAACTGAGCAAATTTTTGTGTATTAGTAGGGCACAGAGTTATTACATAAAATGCCAAGGATATCTTAAACTACAGGAATATTAAGCGATTGAATAGAATAGTAGGTTTAAAATATAACTAGGTATTCTACATCTAAGTAAGTATCTAAGTAAGTGCCGCGTGGTTTCCGGCAGAGTAGAATTTGGACCACCCCATCTCTTCTCATGCGGTGTCGTACAAGGCGACTAAGGGTTAGGGCTGTTTAACATCAGACAGATATATACCGCCTAGACTCAGCCTCAGATGCATGGCTCGAGTCAACAATAGTGCCCGGAATACGGCAATAGGCTCACCGAATACAATTATTGGTGAAATGTGGATGTTAATTCACCTCTGCCTAACCCTCCAGGGATAAAGGCATGATTATATGTATGTATGTAAGTAAGATAAGCGTCTTGTGTACCTACAAATGCGATGCGATGATTCGAACCTCCAATTGAATAGAAGAGCAGAGAAAGAATACACCACCCTATCTAATCCGACAGGTGTCGTAAGAGGCGTCTAACTGAAAAATATGCAGACGATACCACTGCGAGCGAAGGAAAACTCGATATAAAACCCTGTGCCGACCCGTCTGGCCAGCATGGAAACAGTAGGCCAAAGCCTCTCAACGTTAGGAGAGGCCTATGTATGTTAATTGATTGATTAATTGTATTTGTAATTCATGGATACTTATATTTTTTATAAATTTGAGGAATTATGGAATACGTCTCTCTTCCGAAACCATTAACTATTATTTCTCCACTTGTTTGACTAAATCATCTTCGTCCTCCTGCCGTTATCCCAAGTTTATTTGGGGTCGGCGCAACAACATGAATACATTATTTTCCATTCATCTGTAGTTGCAGTCATTTCAACATTCACTCCCTTCTTAACCATATATCATCATTCACACTGTCCATCCACCTCATTTTAGGTCTCCCTCTCCCCTTGTAGTCATCCACTTCCACAGTTAGTGCCTTCCTTACAACATTATTTTCATCCCTACGCATTACATGTCCGAACCAGGTTAAACGATTTCCTCGTAACTTTTCCGTGATTCAAATTTCCTCTAATATATTAATTCCTAAATCAAAAACGCCGCGTGGTTCTCGGCAGAGTAGAATTTGGACCACCTCATCTCCTCCCATGCGGAGTCGTAGGTACAAGGCGACTAAGGGATAGGGCTGTTTATCATCAGACAGATATATACAGCTCAAACTTAGGCACAGATACAAGGCTTGAGACGGTAATAGGCTCACCCCCTATTACGTGGGACCGAATTCAATGATGGTGAAATGTGGGTGGTAATTCACCTATGCCTAACCCTTCGGGTATAAAAGCGTGATTATATGTATGTATGTACTAAATTTAAAAAAAACATTTTTAATTTAATACAAGGAGAGAAAGCGACTTATGTTATAGGAAGATAGATGAACTATGTGACATACGTGAAAGGTTATATGTCCAAGGAATGAGATGAGTGTTGAGATGACTGCAAACCGAGATGCTTAGAGAATCAGACATTAGCGCTAATCTTCAACCAGTGAAAAAGCCGGCACATGATTATGATAACAGAGGGATGACGTAAAAGAATGACTGACTTACTTTAATCAGTACACCATTGCTGTGCCAGCAATACAGGAATAGTTGCGCTATGCCAAATATTAGATACTCAGCTGTTAGGAGTATTTGAGCCGCGTTTGCTGCGGACTGCCAAGATACAGATCAATTAAATCTTATCATTAGATACCATTTAGTATACAGATTTTCGTCCTTACTTCCTCACTTACTATAGTACATAACTACTTCCGTGGTCTGTTAGAATTTTGTTAAAAGACTCCTACGAGACCATAGTAACTTGACGAGAATTTCCTATTGTTGACAGACGTACCCATTCCCTCTAGAAAGGTTCAAGTTCTAATCTGACATGTGAGAGACAGCAATAATGGGACTCAAAAAAAAAATTGATAACTTTTCCTGTAAAAACTTCCGTTTTTTCTGAGACCTTTTGACGTGCCCTATATTAAAAAAAAACCAGATTTAATTTGCATTCTTGTAACCTATTTGTAATGCCTACGTAGGTAGTGTCAATACCTATGTAGGTACTTAGATGTTGAAGTCCGGTCCTTAATATTTGGAGTAGCTATTATCCATAGACAGGGAGGTCCTATCTAGAAGCCCTAGCTCACAACTATTTAGGTAATCTGTGCTAAAAAGGCTAAAACCGCTAAGAGAAATACAAATCATCATTTTCCTTCTAAACAAACGTGTGAAGCTAAAGTAGGGCTAGACGCAGGAGGTTTCCATCACCTACTTTTCTCTTCATCTCCTAAATCACCAATTCCTAAATGATTTGATACTTATTCAGTAGGTACTTACGTACCGTTAATTGAAAAGCGCTGGCACAGATCATCAATGAACACATCACGACGTAGACAAACATGACAGGTGACAGCAGAGAATTAAATAGCCTCGAATACCTGAAACATAAAACATAATATATCTAACAGGAATAATATTTCGTGGGTGTAAATAATTATTAAACTTCTTGTTTTGTTTTTGGGGCACAGTGTTGGCCATTGCTTTTGCCTCATAGTGTTTGAACTGTCGAGAGATATTCGTATCGATAAAATTTTTAGCGACTCATTTCCTTGTTTTAATAAAGGATATGATTATTATTTTTGGTAGTGTTACTTCATATAATGGTATGTTGTCGTTCTATATTTTTTCTATGATAATAATTAGAGAGATAATACACGCTCGGCGTAGCAAAAAGAATCCCTTGAATTAGGAAACATCTTGGTATTTATGGTAAAAAACTTTGCTCAATGTGGTTTAATAATCTACTTGCTAAACCCAGCCGTTATAATTATTTCTTCACTTTCTTCAATTCACTTTATCAGTATCATTTTATTAATAAGATTTTTGAAGTATTTAAGACTTTTTTATGACTAGGCTACAAGGGGAGAGGGAGACCTAACTGTCTGTCTTATTGAATAACTTTGTTTGTAGACTGTCAGACTACACTACAGACTTTAAACTTTTAAGTGGAGATTAAGTTAGCATTTAATAACGCGAACTCAATTTTAAAGCCGTAAATTGATTTGTAAATATAAATCTAAACGTATATAATTACGTGAATTTATTTGTGGCCAAAACATAAGTCATGCAGAGAATTTTTTTCTCAATAAATGCAATGTACTTAATGCTTTAATTTTATTTTAGCTAGTGGAGATACACACATAAAATCACTCTTGTATTTATCCAAAGGGATATTGCTATCATGAAGTCAGGGTCACGTTTATGAAATGCTCCTTTTAACAATTACCGACTTCTGAAATGAAAATATAGAAATCTTGGTAAAGTGAACTAATTTTTGTTAAACATTTATTTTTTGGAATTCAACTCGTTAATATTTGTGCACCGCGCCAGGAAATTCGAAGCTGTAGTAGCTTTAGTTTGATGATTTCTATAGAAGCACTGAAGACTTTTTGTGCTGTTAGTGGGAAGACCGAAGGCTTGTCCTGCTTAATCTACTGAATTGACGGCTCAGGAACTCTCTGTTCTTCCAAGGATGGCGGCATGAATGTTACTCCCCTGGTGTTGCACATAGTCCACGGTAACCATCTAAGTTGTATTTAAAAAACTGTGCTTTAAATGTGGCGTGGCGTTTAAATGAAAGAAATGACCCAGGACAATAGAAAGATGGAAACACGTGTATTAGTATAGAATTCCAAGTCAATGTGACAAAGAAAAGAGGTGCCGAAACAGTTTGATCCTAGATCCTGATGGAATATATGGTATTACATTCATATCAAGCTTGCGTTAAACCACAATTTCATCTAATGTAACATAACATAACGCCTATATTCCCGAAGGGGTAGGCAGAGGTGCTAGCACTCACATTTCGCCAATTTATGTGTAGGTCCCAATGTAATAGGTGGCGAGCCTATTGCCATTAACCGGGCACTTATAAACCTGCGATAAATACACACATAACTTAGAAAAGCATCGAAAGTCATTGGTGTGTGCCATGGTAAAACTTGAGATCGAACCCGAGACCTCGTCTTAGTAGTCCATTACCCATACCACTAGGCTATCTAATGTTAAGAGATAATGTAATACACGGTGGAGCACGCTTAGCTAGAAAATCCCCAAGTGAATCTAACTTGTAACTTGGTTTTGATTGTTGGAAAATACAGACTGCGGTAAGCAATGTGTAGGAAACAGAAGGAAAAGTTTTTCCTGCGGTTTAAAATGGCACTGAGCATAGTTATCACTAGGTCATAATTTTCCATAGAAACTCGCATTTAGAGTATTGAGTAACGTTTTCCTGTCTTTTCTGCAGTTTAGTTTAATCAGCAGAAATTTGAAAGGAATCGTGTTGAATTGTTTCGAGTTTCCGATATTTCAGCATTGTTGCAAACATGGTAAATATCCCGATTATTTTGATATTGGCGTGAGTGACCATGATAGTCTAAATACCTATATTTAGAAGGTAATTATATATTCTTTGTGTCTAATTCCTTGAGTTTTAATAAGCTTAATAAGACACAGGATCATTCCTGCGTGGAGTCGTAGTAGCAGCGATGTCTATTCCGTATCATCCGGTGTCCAGAAGTTATTAACACCTTAGAATCCTTGCAGTTTTGTAGAGAAGTCAGTTAGGTATTTATGATGAGCTCTTGCAAAAAGTTCCACCCAATCTTTTCTCTTTCTATCTAGAAGAACGCGTGTTGATCTGCCATCTCACTCACATACGGCACAAATTATAACTATCGTCCCGAAGCAACTGGTTCAGTAGTTCTTTCTTAGTTCCACGATAAAGAATTGGTATCCTCTATTAATACACGTGTTTTCTACTTACAATCTTGGGTTCTATCAAAGAGGTGTCAAAGAGTATTGTCGACTTCGTCAGTAGGGGGTACAGCAGTGTAGGGAGATTTTAGTAGGTATCGACAACATGTAGACTAATGGCTTGTGCAATCAATGCAATCAATGGATGGACTAAATATTAAAAAAGCAATAGCAACCCAAGAATTTAAATGAGCACAAAGCCACACTTACACTGCGTAGCACGCACAAAACACCTAGGAAGGGATATTCTCATATAGGTTTCTGAGTCTTGAATTTAAATTAAAAAAATTGAATAGTATTTTTTTATACCACTTAGGTGGCAGACGAGCATACGGCCCACCTGATGGAAAGTGGTTACCGTGGCCCACAGACGTGCGTAACACCAGAGGAGCCACACTCGTGCTGACGACCCTAGAAGCACAGTGTTTCTGTGCCGTCAGTGTAGAAGACAAAGTAGGACAAGCCTTTCGTCTTCCCACTGACAGCACAAATTCTCCAGTGAGCTCTGGCTACTTGACTCACCGCTGGAAACACATCACGAAGTTATTATGGCCGCGGTATTCTGTAGGGCGGAGGTACTTCCCCAGTTAGACTGCTCAATTGGGCGGAAATACCACCGTGTCCTACCTTTTTTTTATATAGGACACGCCAACTTGACCTCACCTCGCCTGATGGTAAGCTAAAGGCAAAGTCTCAGAAAAGAGGGTCACCATTACAGACACAAGGAAGCAATATCTCTACGCATCTGCAAAGGCTCGAGAGTGTTCGTGACCTCAGGGTTCCCAATAATTCGGACCGCGCGTCGCTGCAACCTGTCGAGAGCATCTAGTAGGTATTTTGCGGAGTCATCCCAGAGATACGAGCAGTATTCCACGCAGGAGCGAATTTGTGTCTTATAGAGAAGACACCACTGCTTCGGTGTGAAAAAACGTCTCACTTTGTTCAGGAGTCCGTGTTTCCGCGAGGCTGTTTTGATGATGCTCTCGATGTAATTTCTGTTATTCAGTTTGTAGCGAATATCCATGCCTAGGATATTGAGATTGTCCTGCAGTGGCAGTGACGTGTTCTGAAGAGTGGGAAGGGGAAGGAAAGAAGATACCTTTGCTGTGAACGCACAAGCCTGCGTCCTACCTCCTATCAAACCTAGTATACCTACACTATCATTCAACGCGGCGAGTCTCCTCGCCGGATCGCCACCATGGATCCTGGAAGCGAGATGCCTTTCGGCGCTATACCGGTTCCGAAGGGCGGCGCGGGAGCGGGGTCACGATCCCGAGCCCGAAGAAATTCGGGCCGTGAGATCCCGGCTCCACAGGGAAATGGTGGCGGAATGGGAGATACGACTTGGGCAACCAGGCGCAGGGCACGCCGTAGTAACGGCGGTAAGACCCATCATTGGGGAGTGGCTAGAGAGGCCACACGGCAGCCTCTCGTACCGTCTGACGCAGATGATCACCGAGCACGGATGCTTCGGAAAGTATCTGCGTCGGATGCAGAAAGAGCCAACGTCCGAGTGCCATCACTGCGACGCGAGCGAGGACTCAGGTCCGCACACGCTCACCGAGTGTCCGGCGTGGGAGACGCCGAGGCGGGAGCTTGTGGCGGCCCTGGGAGTGAGGGTTCTCACGCTCTCCACCTTGCTGGATGCGTGGGCGGCCGGCGCCTCCTTCTACGAGCAAGTAATGCTCGTGAAGGAGGAGGCGGGGCGGGAGCGGCAGCGGGAGCGACGAAGGATCGCAAGACAAGCTGCCCGCGTACGAAGGCAACTCGGGCGTCGGAGGTCGACGACGTCGAACGACCTCCGCCCCCCATGAGCGCCGGCCTGGGGGTGACAGGTGAAGCCGCCTGTCACCCTGGCAGAAGCAGGCCGCGGCGGTGGCGCGCGTGGCGCGCCTCCCCGTTTCCGGGGACGAGTTGGGGCCCCGTAGTCCCCACACCCGAGGAGAGGGCCAGATCGTGAGAGATGGCCCTGGGTCGGCCGGGGTGCGAGGGATATGCGTGTCAACCTCACCTTCGGCAACCAAAACGACCCACAGGCGGCGTGCGTTTTAGTCGGTTCGAGTCCGACATAACTTCCTCCACCGGCTCCGGTGGGGAGGTATCCGAGGAGATTTTGCGCACGTAAAAAAAAAAAAAAAAAAAGTATACCTACACTGTACGACAGACCAACGAATAATTGATTCAGTATTTAAAGAATTGTGAGTGTTTAACACACATTATAACAGCATTATTCACTAGTTACTCATTGAATATGAAAAATGGTAAGGTGCTTAACTTATTGGCTAACATAAAGTCAAGATTGGTAATATGAACCATTTTTATTTGGGAACAAAGATTTTTGCAATATAGATCTTTCACAGATGTGGATAAAGTTATCTAGTGATTTCTAATCATGTGTGAAGGTATTCTTATGAACTGTAATATTATTATTTTCATCAGGGACTCTGGAGATTGGGGAAACGATACATCTGCGACACTGTTGGCCTATATTTGTATAATCATGTATAAGCTTAATTCAGATTGAGAGTATCATTATTAATACCCATGAACAATTACAGCTGAAACACTTCAATAAATTAAGTCTTAGTTGGCTTAATAAGTCCTTTCATTTCTGGTACGTTACTTGAAATGATACTTAGTGTCTGGTTCTGTAACCACGTTTTGTTGCACTAAACGCTGTAACCAGACGCCAAGCATGTATTGCCTGTAAGACAGCTTGGACTTCACTTTATGATTGCCATACTTTTTCAATATTGTGTATTTTATTAATCATACGCTAAGCGTACACTATACAATTTACATTTTTGTTCTATTCAATTTCAATTTCATTTATTCTGAACAGTGACCAGCTGCTTTCGTAGATAGGCTACAGGTAGCCTGTTTTAAGGATAAGCAGTGCCCTTCCCTTTGGTATGTTCGATAATGGTTTTACTTTACACTGTCTGTTAACATGCTTGGAATTAAATTTAAGAATGCTATACTAATTCGATGTGGTCTAATATGTTACCAAACTAGTCTAATTTAACTCCTAAATATTGTGTGTACACGTTTTTATTAGATTGAATTATTTAATCAAATGTTAAAGGATTTCGTTTGCTAACTATTTAAATCGATAGATAGAATAAATTTCGTCGCCGTAAAACGGACATATATAGGAAGATTTGGATGATTTCAAGATGATTTTCATTCGAGGTTCAGTGGCTCAGTGGTCAAGAAAGATCGCGGGTTCGAATCCCACCTGAACGGATTCAAAACTGTTCCTATCTTAATCGATTAGAATGAACTAATGTTCCGAAAAAAAGCGTCACAAATTTTCTAACTACTATATACGTTCCTGAAACTTACTTGATTAACATTACATGTATTCCATGCAGTTCACGAATGACCTCTCCATGTTCTCTTTCACTCACTCCAACTTCTAACGTCATGAACATTTGTTTGCATCTCACTCGCAGCAAATCAAGTTTACCTCCAAAGAAGACCATCACGACTACTATGCATGTGTCGTAAGCTGCCATAATCAGAGCTCCATAAGCGCACAAAAGCGTATGCCAGACAACAGTGATCCAACATCCCGGAGAGTGGTACTTATCAAAGGGCATCCAGGAACTAAAGATATGTGGAAAGTTCTCAGTTCCATTTCGCATGTTCTCCCTAAAAGTTGACGATGATACGTATCTAATGAGTGGTGTCAAAGTCGTCGTCCAAAATGTTGCGAAGACCAGTGACCAGTAGAAGTACGTCAAACGCCGGCAATATCTTGTATAAGAACTAACGATTTTAGCTTTAATTGAATCGAGATCTTTGCGTTCGAACGAATCAGCTGCTGTGACATAATCTAACACATCTCTCCATTTCATTTGCCATAGAATAAAAGAGTTCACTTTGATCACACATACGACGCTCAACATCGAAATCTTTAGATTGTTCAACACTTGTTCCAAGTCTGATCTTATTACGTAAAGCTCTATGTATTGTGTTATCACAAAGAAGGTGACTATCTCGTGTACTATTATGTACAGTATCTTAGAAATCAGGTTTTCTGATAATATTAATCCCACTTTCTTTAAAATCCAGTAGTTTGGACCTAGAAAAGGTCTTTCTGGATCTTCTAAATTTTGACGCAGTGAATTCATATTTACCCGGTTGAAGTTTTTTTTCGAATGTACAATATTTGTTATGCGCGTGATATTTATAGTGATACTGTGTCTTGACCTCGCAACCCCTACTTATGTCTCAGAAAGGGGAATCATATGTGTTAGACTGAAATTGTACAGCCCATTTTACCCTCGATAGGATTTTTAGGGTTTATGAGCCATAATAACTAACATTAAGGCAGAGTAAGTGATTGTTAGGATATTGTATTTTACGACTCATAGACGTTAAATGTTTATGAATAAGTAACTTTTTTCTAACGACAGACTAGCCAACAGTATCAGTATTTTATTTAGGATTTTACTTCAGTGATACAAATAATAAGTGGTAGTTACACTTCGAATACGAACTAATGTACACGGACTTGTAACTCTTCATTAAAGAAGCTTATGATACTGTGCCGAGATCGGTTGCATCCAAAAGTTAGAACGCAGGATCCTCTTACCTACTTTTCTTTTCCTTATGGATTGGTTTGTCATAAAGTACTAAGCTACTTATTCTATCCTATGAAAGTTCCATTGAAGTTAAGCTTAGGAGTAAAAACTAAATTTCACTGCAGTGCTGAATCCAATTAGTTGGCTATTATCTACATAGATTGGTTCAATACGCTACAATTTTATTATTAAACGTAAGTAGGTATATATTTAATTCTTTGCAGTGCAGGCAATCTAGTAGGATCCATAAGTGTTGGTAATGTTCCGGCCTGGGGGTGACAGGTGAAGCCGCCTGTCACCCTTGCAGAAGCAGGCCGCGGCGGTGGCGCGCGTGGCGCGCCTCCCCGTTTCCGGGGACGAGTTGGGGACTCTGTGGTCCCCACACCCGAGAAGAGGGCCAGATCGTGAGAGATGGCCCTGGGTCGGCCGGGGTGCGAGGGATATGCCTGTCAACCTCACCTTCGGCAACCGAAACGACCCACAGGCGGCGTGCGTTTTAGTCGGTTCGAGTCCGACATAACCTCCTCCACCGGCTCCGGTGGGGAGGTATCCGTGGGGATTTTGCGCACGTAAAAAAAAAAAAAAAAAAAGTGTTGGTAATGTTATTACCTCTTCACTTATTGCTTAATTCTAGTATTAATTTATTTTATCATGTTTTTTAAATGAAACAATTGTATTTATAACGCGTGATAGATTTAGTTACTTTATTTGAAAAATGTAATTTTTTAGGTGATCTATTTTTAGGAAGCCGACCTCAATTGAGCTGTAAATGGACTCAGATAATTGATTGATGATTTGCTTTTTTTCCAAAAGTAATACTTGGCACAGATTTATATTCACACGAATGATATAAGTAGGTAACTAGATTATTTAAACGGTTTTTTTCACATTTTAATTTTAATTTAAGGTGTCGATATCTGTAAGCTTGAGCCCCAACACTAGCTACCATGCAGTCATATTGCATTGTAGTCCAAACCTATAATTTAAATGTCTCTATTATATCCGTTAAAAGTGGGCGTAACACCACGCCACTGACGCTCCCTGTTTTTAAAAAAATAATGAAGCCATAACGCGGCAATGATAGACTGCAGCGCTATAATTACGTTTCGAATGATTTAAAAAGGTGACACGCCAATCATTTAGTATGGACGGCTATTTATTTTTTACTGAAAAAGGAAAGATTACACTACAATATACATACATATATACATACATACAATATACAGCCTGTACCCGCGGAACCGGTCGTATTGTCTATAGATTTTTGGTTCAATTAATAGCTGTCATTCATTACTATATTTTGGTTGTAATGTAAATGAAAATTACCTGCATGGAATTATTTAAACCGATGCAAAAACACATACTCATTGCATAGGTGCAAATATTGGCGCTAACAGAGAATCGAACCCGTGACGTTCGTGGTAGGTACCCATCGAACGCCCCACACCGGTCATACATTTTTCTTATCTTTTGTTCCGCAAAGAATAACGCACGTTTGGGATAAAATGAGATCTAACAGTCGCAACCTGGCTGAAGTCTATTTTTCTATCAAGATTCTTCGGACAATGAAAATAAAGAGTAGGTACCTAGGTAGCAGAAAAAATCCGATTCAATTCATTAATCATTGTTTAAGCTTGAGAGCAAGTCTACATACATAGTGAGTAGGTCTGTACCTATACAGTGCCGTTCTAAGGGGTCAGCTAGCAATTTAGGAATGTGATGCTATCTATCGGAGTTATTATGAACTACGGAACTATGTAAATAAGTGTGATGTTGGTACGCGCTAGGGGCGCTAAAAGCGTACTTAATCCGCCCATCAAAATTAGCATTATTGTTCTTTCGTCATCCATTCCATTCCATTACGCCACCGGCTATCGTGGTGCAGCGTCAAATTAAATACCATACCACTGCCTTGTCCCTTATTTATTAAACAACATAATATAAGAGTTTGTGAGCCATTCTGTATGGCTTAATATTGATAACTCAAAATTACATGAAATGGAACGTACAAGACAATAGTATTGTTTTAGGGATGGCCATCGTGACGAAATCAAAATTTAAATCGATTCAATGTCACAGTTACTTTATATTTTTTCAAGACTGCCTATTTTGAAGAGTAAATTTATTTCTAGTCGGAAATAATTTACCAGTCGGTTTCTTATAAAAATATCTATTGACTATACACCTATTAAGTAAATACATATAATTGTACTATAATAACGAAGTCCAACCACAGATTAATACATAGTTACTACGTAGTCCAACACCCGTATTCCAGGAAGTTGCTCTGTCCTGAATCTCGATTTATAACTAGATCTGAGGACAGATTTTATTCAGACTCGATTAGGTACGATTCTGAGGCCAACCACACACAGCAGTAGCAAACATAGCGCCATGAATTAGACTTGAATGTGATAATTTTGTTTATTGTAACTGTTCACCCGACCACACACACACAATAATATAAATGGACCATATTACTAAAAGAAAATCAGTCCCATAATCGACTTCCAGCGATAAGGCCGTCCATTGTAAGTTGGACTCTATACATGCTACTTACTTGTCCTATTGTAAATTTGTTGGTGTACAATAAAGAATTATCTACCTATCTATCTGTCTCATTGATCTAAAATTTACATTTACTTTTTTTCACATACATTACTTAATAATCTTACGGATATACGGCGCAATTGAGAGCTACAATGAATTAAAATATTGAACACAATTATCATATTCAAGTCTATTTCATGGTCTGTGTCTGCTACTGCGTGCTGTAGAGTTTGGCGATTGGCCTTAACAGCTGAGCGTTGTTCTATAATACGGGTCTAAATATTATTTTCTCAACATCCAATTTAGTGTTATGCTTGTTCTCTGCTGAATATGATGAGTGATTGCCAGTTGGTCATTATAGCCATAATAATCATAACCTGTGAGAGTTTGGCGACACTGATTTAAAACTTAAGTCTATTTCAACTTGGTTTTATATTTTTTTACTTTGCCTTTACTTTACTTTGTTACTTTGCCTTCAGCTTACCATCAGGCAAGGCGAAGTCTAATTGACGTGTCCTAAAAAAAAATAAAAAAAAATCCTTGTTGGAAATCATCAGAATGCGTAGTAAATAGTATGTCAGTATATTATAAGAAGAGTTGAATTCTACACATAATTAGGTACATCGTTTTTAAATAATCTTTTTAAATTATTATTATTATGTATAGGTTAAGTTTCATTTAATCGTAAATGAATAATTGATTTACATTCTTGAGACTAATACTGTAATAGTAATTAAATCGAATCTGTGATCACTAAAATCGATATTGTGATCAGAGTCTCGCATCCCTACTTCATGCAAGTGACACTTAACAGTGTTTGTGTTTTGTTTTGGTTGTTTTTATTTTTAAAATACCTAACCATTTTGTTTTATTGAAATTGACTAAAGTTTATATAATTAAGACGCTGTTTTAACATGGTTTCATGTGCAATACTTAATTGTAAAAATACATCGGCGAAAAGATCCAAGAATAAAGATGGAATTACATTTCATAGGTTTGTGATCTAATTTTAAAGTAATATCTTATATTAGTGCTAGAATTATATTACACCTCTTCGTGTTTGTGTTATGAGTCGGAGTACTTACTTATAATGATTAAAATCTGTGAACTGGGTATTTTCCTGTAGTCAAAATAAATTGTTTAACTGAGCATGATAAATTAAGAATGGTAAAAGAGCGATAGATGTTGTGGATGTTCTTATTTTATTGATTTTATTTATTTTCATCCGCCCAACCTACAATAGTAAATGATTTGCCTATTAAATATTATGACGTCACAATAAATTCTTTCATACAAGTTTTCGTACAACTTTATGTTTAGAAGTTTGGTAAAAAGTAACTTATTTGACTGGTCAATTTTATTATGATTTACTTCTCCTTACAGGGAATCTTCACAGGTGTAAAATATTTTTAGTTGGGTCACTTCAATATAATTATATACATGTTATAAACCTTAAAATTAATATTATTATAATCAATATTATTACACACAACTTCAGGATGCCTTTGATTGTCATGCAGATTTCCTCGAGATTGGGAGCGGCGGAAACATTGGGAGATAGCAGTAAATCGAGAACTGGATTGGTCCTCCACACCTTCAAGTGCTGTTTGCTCTGATCATTTCAAATCGGAAGACTTTTACTTGACCGAGTGTGGACTACGGAGGCTATCTACTGATGCCGTTCCTACTCTTAATATATCTGTAAGTTTTGTATGTATTTACTGATATTTATATTGTACTCGACTTTTATATGGCACCAAGGTATTAGTGCGAGTGGCTACCATTTGCTTACTTCAGTTTTGTTCAGCATTCTCTTTTGTTTTTTCATGTATTGTCAGACCATTCACCAATTAGGATAAAATCTTGTCAATTTTACGGCAAAGTACAAACAAGCATATGCTCACACCCACTCCTTTCAGGGTAGGTAGAGACAACAGTTCGCCATTTGATCCTATTCTTATAATACTCCATGAGTTTCCTCTACTGTCATTAAATCATTCATGCAAGTCCACCTTGCAATATTAAAAGTACTTTTAAATTTAATCCAAATAAAGAGAACTGCTTCAGATTATTACTGCTGTCAGATAAAAAATCTTTGCAGGGTCATCGAAGGTTGTCTCAAAAAGCACCAATTGAATAAGACCCGCATCTAACTTTAAACAGTTCTTAAGTCTTTTTATAATGAGCCATTTTATTCAAATATCATCATTATTACAAAAACTATCTATATCTAGAGCTCACTGGAGAATTCGTGCTGTCAGTGGGAAGACTAAAGGCTTGTCCTGCTTTGTCTTCTACACTGACAGCACAGAAACTCTGTACTTACATGCATACATGGGTTGGCAGCGCGACTGTGACGCCTCTGGTGTTACAAACGTCCATAGGCTACGGTAACCACTTTCCATCAGGTGGGCCGTGTGCTTATCTACCACCCAAGTGGTATAAAAAAAAACTATAAATATTTTTAGAAGAATATTACTAATCACAATTATATATTCCCATTACCCAGTCAAGCTTGTAGTAGTTCTCATCAGTAGTCTAATTGCCAGGACTATAACCCGGGACCTCCAGGTCATAAGATAGATTCCTTACCCTCTGAAGAACTGCTGGTTCTAATTGTGTTATATTGTGTTATTCTTGCAGCCCTGTCAAGTCCTAGAACCAATAGTCGCAATAGTTGAACCTATTGATGTTAGTCCAACAGACTCAGAAGAAGTTATTCAACTGAAGCACAAAGTACGAAGGCTAGAAATTCTAGCAGAGAACAGAAAGAAGAGACTGAATCTGATGTGGCAGGGGAGGAGAAGATTAAGGAGGAAGTTGGAGAAAATGAAATGTATGATCAAGCATTTGATTAGGAATAAACAGGATAATAGTATGGGCAGAGGAGCTCATGCTTCTCCAGTGAGATTGTTTGGTCCTATGTGATATATATGAAATATCTTATAAGATTAGTTGGATTCTTAAAGTTTTTGTGAGAATTGGATATTCCTTGGATTTGAATTGATATTGTAATTCAAAAAGGTAATTCAGGGCGGGCCTTGAATCTGTAGCAGCCCTTTTTAGAGTCTAGGTTGCTTAATAGGCTATTTGATAAGATCGTGGAATTTTACTCA
Source organism: Eilema griseolum (assembly GCA_963662185.1). NCBI lineage: Eukaryota > Metazoa > Arthropoda > Insecta > Lepidoptera > Erebidae > Eilema > Eilema griseolum. The sequence goes on along the minus strand of OY759237.1, from coordinate 28,010,903 downwards.
ATACCGCTTACTATCTTCATTTGTTTAAAAAAAATATGCCTTGCAAAATTAGAATTAGGAAAATTCAACTGAAACTATGATGACTTCTCATCATTTTTAATTCCCAAGGTAAGTCAAAATAGAAACAATAAAACTAGGTTCAAATGTATAACATTGGATTCTCTTGAACTCCACACATTTGCATTACGCGCAACGGGCATGTGACGTCACTCACAAGTTTGATTTTATATGGTGCGTTTTCGGCCGGCTTTCATGGAGACAATTGAGCAGTCCAACTTGGAAAGTACCTCCGCCCTACAGAATACCGTGTTCATAATAACCTCATGTTGTGTTCCCGGCGGTGAGTATAGTAGCCAGAACTCACTAGAGAATTTTTGAGCTGTCAGTGGTAAAACCAAAGGCCTGTCCTGATTTGTCTTCTACACTGACGGTATAGTAACTCTCTAATCTTACAGAGTCGGCAGCACGAGTGTGACTCTCGCAAGGTAATCACTTTCCATCAGGTGTGCCGTGTGCTTGTGCGGCAGCATTTATTTTAATTCCTTTTTTTATACAGCTTAAGTGGCAACCTAAGCTGTATAAAAAAAGGAATTAAAATCAAATATCTCTGCTATAGCAAAATCACTGTCATATCACAAACACTGAATGTATATTATATATATAATGGCATTGAATGTTAAACTTTGTTTGTAAGGGCTTAAAGTCTATGGGGTTGGGCAGCATTTCGCAAACTACGTCGAGTTTTCTCTTCGCCCCTACCGCAATGCCTCAAAACAAAGGTCTTTAAACAGTGCGTCCTACCTGTTATGACTTACGGTGCCGAAACGTGGACACTTACAGTGAGGCTGGTCCACAGTTTAAAAGTCGCGCAGCGGGCTTTAGAGCGAGCTATGCTTGGAGTTTCTCTGAAGTATAGAATTCGGAACGAGGTTATTCGACAGAGAACTAAAGTTACCGACATAGGTCACAGAATAAGCAAGTTGCAGTGCCAGTGGGCTGGACACGTGTGCCGAAGGACCGATGGCCGTTGGAGCAAACGAGTCCTAGAGTGGAGACTGCGAGAAGGTAAACGAAAGGTAGGACGCCCCCTAGCCAGATGGACGGACGACCTGAAAAAGGTGGCTGGGACAGACTGGATGCGGAAGACGGAGGATCGGAGGAAATGGCGCACATTGGGAGAGGCCTATGTCCAGCAGTGGACTGCGGTGGGCTGACTGATTGATTGAAAGTCTAAAATTAAACGATTTAGCAGAATCGATGCCTTGTAACCCTTGTGAACTCATTATGATGTCTATGAAATGAGTTTAACTTATATGAACTCATTTTGATGTCTATGAAATGAGTTTAACTTATATGAACTCATTATGATGTCTATGAAATGAGTTTAACTTATATGAACTCATTTTGATGTCTATGAAATGAGTTTAACTTATATGAACTCATTATGATGTCTATGAAATGAGTTTAACTTATATGAACTCATTTTGATGTATATTCAATGAAACCAGTGTCAAATGTGAAACCATTTTAATGTTGAAGTTGATGTGGACAGTTTTTGTGCTGTCAGTGGGATGACCAAAGGCTTGCCCTACTTTGTCCTCTAAATTGACGCCACAAAATTTCTGTTCTTACAGTGTCGGCAGCACGGATGTGACTCCACTGGTGTTACACACGTTCATAGGTCATGGTAACCACTTTCCATCAGGTGGGCCGTGTGCTTGTCTGCCACCTAAGTTGTATAAAAAAAAATATAGGTACCTACCTTGCTCCTGATATGTGAGTTGGGCTAATTGGAATGGATTTGATTGATTTTTTAAGTATCAGTGACGTAGGTAATTACTGCTAATATTGTTTTTAAAAATAACCGGAGAAAAATTGTATACTATAGGAAAAGTAAGGATATTTAATTTTACTTTTTCTAATTGCTTCAAAACATGATTTGAAATACCGAGGTATAATTTTATATATACATAGTCATTTAAATAAAAAAAAACTATCCACTGAAATTGGTTACCGCTCAACATCTTTTGGAGGAAGGGACGAATCACTGCATACATACATACATACATACATACATAATGTGCATACGTCTATAGACCACGGTAACCACTTCCCATCAGGAGGACTTATAGGACACGACGGTATTTCCTTCCATTTAAGCAGTCCGACTGGGGAAGTACCTCCTAGCCCTACAGAATACCTATCCCCACAAGATAACCGCGGCCATAATAACCTCATGTTATGTTCTCGGCGGTGAGTAGGGTAGCCATAGCTGACTGGAGAGTTTTTGTGCTGTCAGTGAGAAGACAAAAAGCTTGTCCTGCTTCATCTTTTACACTGACGGCACAGAAACTCTCTGTGCTTACAGTGTGACTCCCTTGGGTTTGCACACGTCCATAGGCCACGGTAACCACTTCCCATTTGGTGGTCCATGTATTTGTCTGCTACCTAAGTGGTATAAAAAAAAGTTACACTACCCTCAGATTCTTTCGACAGAATGTACACAAGGCAAAAAAGATAGCCTATCCATCTAATAAAATCTATTTATGATCTGGGTCAAGTAGAAGCACCCGTATGTTTTACATATGTGTGTTCACACAACAATAACTCATTGCTTTGAATTCACATGTGTGCGTCATCGTCAAAGGCGTATTAGTGTAATACGTGTATGTGTGCCAGTGTGCATGATCGTGAATATTCGTGAATCGTGAACGTTTGAATAGGTGTGAGTGATTCATCTGCCATCGAATGAGAAAGTAAATTTCACCAGTCTAGCTCAGGCTCACGTAGTTGAGTGGTATTACAGGCGTAAAGACATTTCGCAGGTAGCGAGTTCGAACCGCTACTATATTGATGTAGTCGTTTACGTTACTAAATAGTTTTGTTTTTGTTCTTTATTTTGTTTGTGATATTAAAGAACGTTTAAGTTGTTAATTAACCGTGTGGAAAGCACAATGCATCCAATTGTTGACAGTTAAAAATAAAATTATCATGTTATTTTAATCATGAGAATGAGGGTAGCATAAATTCCAATACTAGAAACATTAATGCAATGTGTGTGCAACAATACTCGCTCAGTAATAATAAAAATACTACTGATTTAAGTTGCTATAAAAAAATAACTAAAATATCAAGATACCTTTTTTGATGTTACCTCAACATTCCCTTAATAGGTAAGTAATTAACATGAAGATATACAAATATTTAAAACTTCAAAAAGTAAAATTTGACTGGGATTCGAACTCAAAACTTTGCAGGATTTTAACACTTAAAAAGCGAATCTGTAAACCCTGGGGTCACGGAGACTTACAGGAATTTTACAAAAACTACGTTCATATACCAGTAATAAGAATTTTATGAGTTATTGTTATAAAGTGTAACTGATGATAAATAAATACGAATGGTTTTGAATCAATTGTAAATTGCAAGTGTGTATGAGTGAGGAAACGAGTTTTGTTACACACACATTTATGTAGAACATACTGGTGACTTTTTCTGCTTGCCAAAATCAATATAACGATCTGTATAATACTTATATCACTAGACAGGCTATCGTTTTTGTCTTGTGTACACTGTATACTTAAAATGGTGAAAGAAGCGATAGAAATTAAAAGGTATTTAAACTATCATGGTCACTCACATCAGTATCAAAATAAACGGGATATTTACCATGTTTCATTGTTTAGAGTTTCCGATATTTCGGCGCTGTTGCAAGCACCATGATCACGGAGGAACTGGAGTAGTTGCGGTGAACAGAGAAAAAGTTTTTCTACTTAGGAGTAATCATATCGATCTACCCTCTTTCGAGTTCTTTTACTACGCGTATTTGCACTACTACTGGTTTCACTCTCACTACAAACTCGAACCCGATCTTGTTACTGTTACTGTATCCACTCGCGATTTTGTTTTGGCTTGTTCCCGATTGTTTTTGTAAAGACGGACCACTGGTTGCAAGACTTTCGGTAGTTGAAACCCATCCTCACGATTGCAATTTTTATACATTTTGATTTCAATCGCGCAACCTGATCAAAGTACATACCTAAGTATAGCTGAAATATTGTATCTATACTCGAAAACTATAAGAAACATGGTAAATATCCCGACGAGTCAAAGTCAAAGTCAAAGTCTTTATTCGTTGAATATGGTACAAAATTGTGTTTAGGTACATAATGTTCAGATCGGATATTCTGCCGGTTCTGGCGTACAAATTTTACATTGCTTAATTTCATTATTTATCATTAAATATCAACACATGCAATAGGTACAATTTTAAAATTATGATTGTACCTACTTATATAGAACACGTCAATTAGACTTCGCCTTGCCTGATGGTAAGCTGAAGGCAAAGTCTCAAAAAAGAGGGTCACCATTACTTACACATACCGTGTGACAATGGTGACACTCAGCTTGACGGTCTCATCATATGCTTTTTCACGCCCCGCTTAAAGGACCCGGGACTGTAGGAAGAAGGAAACACGTGAGCTGGTAATGAATTCCAGGCCTTAATGGTGCGACAGAGGAAAGAGTCACCGAACCGCTTGGTTCTTGATCGGATGTTCTGCGACCGTGTGCGGATGACTTCTAAGACCTGCACTTGTTGTCCTGTGTAGGAAAGGGTAGGGTGGGACTAATTGGAAGAGCTCATCAGAACACTCACCATGTGTTGATATTTTAATGATAAACGAGTGTTATACTAATATCCTGACGGGTGTAAAATTCGTCCGTTTATACATAGTATAGATTAAGTAAGTGTACATTACATCTTGTGATTATATTATATACTTATCAGACAAATATATGCTTTTTATTTCCTTGACGTCAGGAACAGTTTTAAGGTTTTAGTAAGTCAGTTGTCCTGCTTTGTCTTCTACACTGACGGCACAGAAAATCTGTAGGTACTTACAGGGTTGGCAGCGCGACTGTGACTCTTCTGGTGTTACAAACGTCCATAGGCCACGGTAACCACTTTCCTTCAGGTGGGCAGTGTGCTCTGCCACCTAAGTGGTATAAAAAAAAGTACTGTGATATATTCTATGCCTCTATGAGAAGCATGTAGGCAAGAAGAGTCTCAACAAACCAGCACACCTCCAGGTTGTTTAGTATTCTTTAGGTGAAAGCTTCGTCAGGTCACTCATGAGCGCGGGCCTGTGGGTGACAGGTAAAGCCGTCAGTCATCCTGGCACAGAATCCCTCCCCTGTTATAAAATCCATCCTAAATACTTTTTATTATTACATAACATAAACTCACACCTGTATCCCCGAAGAAGTAGGCAGAGGTGCCAGCACCCACATTTCGCCAGTTCAAGTTGTATGTTGTGTGCAGGTATGTATGTATTAATAATAATAATATAAAGTTACGATGCCACAGAGGAGTAATTGGTCTGTTTCAAAATAAATAGTTACTGTTAAGTTGCATAATTAAGATAATTTTAGTTGTAGTGAATCACTCCAGCACTCTAATATTCTTAGTAAATTGGTTGTATCTGTAACAGTATTTAAGAAATATTGTTAAACTGCGCTTGACCCCTGAAGCACAGGACTACCTATAGTTCAGGCACAGCTTAGATAAATGTCCCTAAGTAATGACTACTGTTAGACAATTAACTGCACAAATATATATTATACATACCTAAGATAACTCTAACTTTTCTCCAATTCAACCCCACTAAGACACAAGTAATTGTGTATTCATCGCTAAGAAAACCCCATTCATTGTAGCGCCGCAATTCCTGGGCACACCGCTTACCATCTCCTGTAGTATCGGGATCCTTGGTGTCGATATCTCCAACGACGTCCAATACCAAAGTCATTTGCAGGACAAGGTTAAGTTGGCATCGAGAAAACTTGGAGTGCTCAACAGGGCGAAGCAGTACTTCACTGCGGGGCAGCAACTCCTTCTTTATAAAGCACACGTCCGACCTCACATGGAGTACTGCTCTCACCTTTTTGCTGAAGCGCCTGCATACCAGCTTGACCCGTTCGACTCAGTGCAAAGACGGGCATTGAGGCTGGTTGACAATCCCATACTCACAGGTAGTGTGGAACCTCTTAGCCTTAGGAGGGATTTTCCCTCTCTGTGTGTGTTCTACCGCCTATACAATGGTTTGTGCTCAGATGAATTGTTTGACATGATACCCGTAGCTACATTCTATCATCGCACCTCTCGCCATAGGCAGGGAATTCATCCTCACACATTGCGACCCGAGACGGTGCGCACTGTGCGGTATGAAAGAAACTTCATCCCACGCACACTCAATTTATGAAATGACCTCCCTGCTGCGGTTTTCCCAAGCGCCTACAATATGGGGTTCTTCAAGAGGGGCATCAGAAGGTTTCTTTATGGTCGGCAGCGCGAGTGTGACACCCCTGGTGTTGCATACGTCCATAGGCCACGGTAACCGCTTCCCATCAGGTGGGCCGTATGCTTGTCTGCCAACTAAGTGGTATAAAAAAATAACTACCCATTCACAATGTAATAACGCACGATAGATAAGAACCCATGTAAAATAAATAAATTTGATTTGATTTGATTTGAAAGCTGAAGAGTTTGTTTGAATGCGCTAATCTTAGGAACTACCTGTTCAACTTGAAAAAATCATATTGCATAGCCCGTTTATCAAGAAAAGTTATAAATCATCACGTTACTACTTAAGGGAGCGGAGTAATAATCATAAATGTCAACAAATCCGGCAGATTCACATACATTATTTAAAAATTAAAAATCGTGGGCATATCTGAATACGGGGTTTCGAAATCTACCACGAGCGAAGCCAGACGTGTTAGGTAGCTAGTTAAAAAATAAAATTGGTTTTATGCTCAAAACTTTGCTTATGCCTATGGCATCGTTTACAGCAACAATATTTTTTACCTGTTTTTCAGTACATTCAAAAGGTTGTCAATAATATTGTCTTCAACCAAGCGGTTCATTTCTATATTACCGTTATAAAGCACCTGTCGAGGCCGTCATTGAACTCTATTTCAGGATCTTAGACCTCTCAAATGGTCCGTATTTTCTGCTCAGTCCCACATATACCCGTTCTATTTCGAAGAGTTCTTTCGGAGGTCATCAGCTACAGTTATCAAGGGTCGTTCCTTGTACTTTGTGTACCGTGACGGCCCAGCACAGACTTATCGCTAGCATCCTGCGCTCAATGTCGCCATAAATCTTCATACCATGCAATTAATTTTATTTAAAAGTATCTAATAAAAATTAAGTATGTAGTATTTATCTAGCTAATTAATTTTAAGGGCAAAATAAAGAAATAAAAACGTCCGGACCGGTACAGTGTATCGGTGCGAGCCGCGTTAGGCAACTCTGACCACTGCCTGGTCTGTTCCACGGTGCCTATTATAGCGCCCCCACGACCCATGCAGGGGAAGCGGCGTCTCTGGCACTACTCGTCAGCGGACTGGGATGGACTTCGTGACTATTTTGCGTCCATCCCGTGGGTTGAGCGCTGCTTTGAAGGTAAGAACCCATCGGATTGTGCTACTGCTGTCGCCGGTGAGATCGGTCTGGGTATGGAATACTATATCTCATACACCGATGTCACCGGTGACCGCGGGGTGCGCCCTTGGTTCGGGCGCGAGTGCGCAGAAGCTGTTGAACAAAAACAGTCTGCGTACCGCGCTTGGGTAAGGGCGCGCGCCACGCGCCATCCCAATATGGGCCACTTCAAGGCGGCGTACAACAGAGCCACAAAGGTCTGTAGAAGGGCCTATGTCAGAGCGGATGCCCTGCGCATAGCGCGGCTTGGTCAAGAGCTAGTGATGCATCCCACGGGAAGCCGTGGCTACTGGCGACTGGCTAAAGCCGTGCAAGCCAACTTCTGTCAGCCTTCGCTGCCTCCGCTGCGTAACCCTGATGGATCCCTGGCCCATGAGCCGCAAGAGAAGGCAAATCTGCTGGCTAATCTCTTTGCGGCCAACTCCCGAATCGATGATTGTGGTACGCAGCCACCAACACTACCCGACAGTGACCACGCGATGCCTGATATCCATATCAGGCAACGCGATGTCCGTGCAGTGCTGCAATCACTCGATGTCCGGAAAGCCAGTGGTCCGGATGGTATTCCAGCGGTAGTTTTGAAAAAATGTGCAGCGGAGTTGTCTCCAATGCTTACGCGCCTGTACCGGCTATCCTACAGTTCGGGTACAGTGCCTTTGCCTTGGAAAGAGGCGAATGTTCAGCCGATTCCCAAGAAGGGGGATCGCTCGGAGCCAGCCAACTATCGACCCATAGCCGTCACCTCAGTGCTGTGCAAAGTGTTCGAGCACATAATTAACAAACAGCTCATGCGGCACCTAGAGGATCACTCCTTAATTAATGACCGGCAATATGGCTTCAGGCCGAAACGGTCAACGGGTGATCTTCTAGCATACGTTACCCATCTTTGGGGTGAGGCTATGGACAAGCACGGCGAGTCACTGGCAATTAGTCTTGACATCGCCAAAGCTTTCGATAGAGTCTGGCACAAATCGCTTCTTTCTAAGCTACCTGCCTTTGGTCTGCCTTCTAGGCTGTGCAACTGGGTTGCTAGCTTCCTGCAGGGGCGCCGTATTCGCGTCCTTTGTGACGGACGAGCTTCGGAGTTTCTGCAGGTAAATGCTGGCGTGCCCCAGGGGTCCGTCTTATCACCCACTCTCTTTCTTCTGCATATCAACGACATGCTGTCTACCGGCAATGTTCATTGTTATGCAGACGATAGCACTTTACATGGGAGTTATCATGGACATCCAGCGGCCAAGCAGTCAGATATCGCAGAGAAAAGGCAGCTTCTTGTCAATGAGCTTGACGGGGTCCTGAGTCACATTTCTCAATGGGGCTCTGAGAACCTGGTTGAGTTCAATGCCAAGAAGACGCAGGCATGTGCGTTTACAGCAAAAGTATCTTCTTTCCTTCCCCTCCCCACTCTTCAGAGCACGCCACTGCCGCTGCAGGACAGTCTCAATATCCTAGGTATGGATGTTCGCTGCAACCTGAATAACAAAAACTACATCGAAAGCATCATCAAAACAGCCTCACGAAAACTCGGAGTCCTGAACAGAGTGAGACGATTTTTCACGCCGGAGCAGCGGTGTCTTCTATACAAGACACAAATTCGCTCCTGTGTGGAGTACTGCTCGCATCTCTGGGATGGTTCAGCAAAGTACTTACTAGATGCTCTCGACAGGTTGCAGCGACGTGCGGTCCGCATCATTGGGAATCCCGAGATCACGAACACCCTAGAACCTTTACAGCTGCGTAGAGATGTTGCGTCCATGGCTGTATTTTACCGTCTGTACCATGGTGAGTGTTCTGATGAGCTCTTCCAATTAGTCCCACCCTCCCCTTTCCTACACAGGACAACGCGTGCAGGTCTTAAATGTCATTCGCACACGGTGCAAAACATCCGATCAAGAACCAAGCGGTTCGGAGACTCTTTCCTCTGTCGCACCATTAAGGCCTGGAATTCATTACCAGCTCACGTGTTTCCTTCTTCCTACAGTCCCGGGTCCTTTAAGCGGGGCGTGAAAAAGCACATGATAAGGCCGTCAAGCTGAGTGTCACCATTGTCACACGGTATGTGTAAGTAATGGTGACCCTCTTTTCTGGGATTTTGCCTTCAGCTTACCATCAGGCAAGGCGAAGTCCAATTGACGTGTCCTATATAAAAAAAAAAAAAAAAAAAAAAAAAAGTTATAACAAAATTTTCATGAAAGTAACAAATTCTGTTCTTGAAATAAAATTACTCTAACCGCGATTTATTAGGTGTTACATATTTACATTTAGCCCGACGTTTCGGCTACTTTTGGTTGCGGTGTGAAACGTAAATAATCCCAAATAAATCGCGATAGGATCAGTTAAAAAATGGTTTTATTTCAATGAGTGTTATTTGTGTGAACTTTTTTTTTTTACATACCACTTAGTTGGCAGACAAGCACACGGCCCACCTGATGGGAAGCGGTTACCGTGGCCTATGGACGTATGCAACACCAGGGGTGTCACACTCGCGCTGCCGACCATGAAGAAACCTTCTGATGCCTCTCTTGAAGAACCCCATAGTGTAGGAGCTTGGGAAAACCGCAGCGCTCTCTGACACAGAATACATACATATAATCACGCCTTTATCCGCTGAAGGGTTAGGCAGAGGTAAATTAACACCTACATTTCACCAATCATTGTTTTCAACCCCACGTAACGGAGGGAGGGCCTATTGTCGTCTTCGGGCACTATTGTTGACTCGAGACTTGTATCTGTGCCTGTGTCTGAGCTGTATTTATCTGTCTGATGTTAAACAGCTCTATCCCTTAGTCGCCTTGTACAACATCGCATGGAAAGAGATGAGGTGGCCCAAATTCTACTCTGCCGGGAACCGTGTGGCTGACATTCTGACATTTTGTCAAATTCTGTTCTGTTTTTACAATATCATGTAAGTTTAGGCAACATAATTATTTTATTCACAGACATCCGTGATTATATTCTATATCTATTGCACTTTTTCTACTTAATAAAGTCAGAATTAGTCGAATCAGGTTTGTATTCTTCATAAGTAGGCCATTAAAATGAATATACGAAACTCCTAATTAATTATGGAGATTAATCATTCTAAGTTAATTTTAATTAATATGTAATTAGATGTAAATGATGTAATACTTAGATAAGTTAAGAAAACGAAATCTGTTGTTAGTTGTTTTTAGGATTATCATGATACATGACCTTATAAATTCATTAATGTCTTCTTCATTCAAGCACCGATCCTGGTTGCACGGTTGACGGAATACCCTTCGCGCAGGCTTATTCTTCGGTTTGGGTGTCAAGAGGACAACTACTTCTGTAATAAAAACAAAAATTGCTTTTATTTTCTATTATATGCACATTTAAAAAAAGGAAGTTAACTATGGCCTCTGTGGCGTAGGCTATCCCTTTTCGCGCTTCTCTGTCCATTTGCGTTCATCTGAACCCATATTTTTGGGTGAATTCATCTTTTTATATGGTCTACCTATTTTTATATAGAATACGCCAATTTGACTTCACCTCTCCTGATGATAAGCTAAAGGCAAAGTCTCAGGAGAGAGGGTCACCATTATATACACGTAGCATGTTACAATGGGGGCATTCAGTTTGACGACCTCATCAGATGCGTTTTCACGAGGACCCGGGGCTGTAGTGACTTACGTAGACTTGATAGACGTAGACTTTCCTTGTGGTGATGAAGAAAGAATACAAGCAAGTACCAAGCGGTTCGGAGACTCCAAGACCTGGAATTCATTACCAGCACACGTGTTTCCTTCTTCCTACAGTCCCAGGTCCTTTAAGCGGGGCGTGAAAAAGCATCTGATGAGGTCGCCAAGCTCAGTGCCACCATTGTAACATTACTTAGTGTCTGTAATGGTGACCCTCTTTCCTGAGACTTTGCCCTTAGCTTACCATCCGGCGAGGTGAAGTCAATTTGGCGTGTCCAAGATAAATAATAAAAAAAAAAACAAGCATAACAACCCCATTTCTTCCGAAGGGTGGCGTTAGAGGCGACTATTGAAAAAGCCCGCAGACGATATCACTGCGAGAGAAGGAAAACTCAGAATAAAATCCTGTACCAACCCGTCAGACCAGCGGGGAAACAGTAGGCAACATTGGAAAAGGCCTATGTTCAGCAGTGGACAGTGGGGCTTGATTGGTTGATTGTATATTATGTGTCCTGCCTAGTGCCACTTAAGCTCCCTAATTCTCTTCCGTGCGTCTGTACTCTTTTAGTTTTGTTCTGTTTCTTATATTCCTGCAGATAGCCCTATCTGATAGATTTATCCCAAACTTAGTTAATTCCATCTTAAGTACTTACCTACGTCACTCCTCTAAACGTAAATCAAATGAAATTATGAAATGGAGGAGTAAGAGGGTGGGTTCAGCTCTAGGCTCTGAAGTGCAAGTAGGTATATATCCAAGACCGGAAAAACAGTATTGATGATGATATATATATTTATATATTTACGTTTGCAAATCCCCGAAAGAGGTAGGTAATGGAATAATAACACTCACTTTTCACCAGCTATGATTATTGGTTCCTCGTTATGGGGGCCATGTATAGCGGGTACTTAGTCATGGGCTATAATATTTTTACTATCAGTTGGAGAATTTAGATTGTCACCTTAGTTGTTCAGAAAAAAAAGAGAAAATATAAAGTTTGATCTAAGTTACTTATTCCCGGTTTGCGGTTTACCATTACCGTTTAGCACTTCCATAAAGGCATCAAATAAAATGCAAAAATCCTATACAATAAAGTGCAAATTGCATTATGCGGTAAAGTCCGTTGGTCTACAACGGTACCGGACCACAAAACGTAGTGCATTAATTACGCGGCAGTTTTCTCTGATATCTTATCTGTAGAGTAGAAACGTACAGTTAAAGGTGTCAATTCTGTTGTACATTTGCACTAACGTCGATTTAATATCGTTTTGTTTATTTTTAAACTGTTCTATGTTACTTTGCACTTTTTTATATGACGTTTAGGTGGCAGACAAGCACTCGGTTCACGCGGTAGTAGTTGCTGTGGTCTATGGACTTGTGTCCGCCTGTTGCTATTGCACACAATACCAGGGGCATCACACCGTCGCTGTAGGAACCTTCTAATACCATTCTTGAAGGGTTCTTCAACTCAATGCGGTTGCATATCGTAGTTGCTTGGAAAAACTACAGCACGTAGATCATTAATCGTCAACTGATAGTTTAAAAAAAAATAAAACTACGACACTGAATTGGGTTCTAGTAACATAAGAGCCGTATTGGTTCCCAGTGGAGTAGAGTAGGGTTATCCCATATCTTCTTGTGGGTTTTATGCCATAGAAGGCGACTAAGGGATAGGGCTGTTCTCTATTTGGCCCTGGGTCGGCCGGGGTGCGAAGGATATGACTGTCAACCTCACCTTCGGCAACCAAAACGACCCACAGGCGGCGTGCGTTTTAGTCGGTTCGAGTCCGACATAACCTCCTCCACCGGCTCCGGTGGGGAGGTATCCGTGGGGATTTTGCGCACGTAAAAAAAAAAAAAAGGGCTGTTCTCTATCTGGCAGTAAATATACTACCCATGACAAAGTGCTCGCTTGACAGCATATTCGATTCGTAGGGCACACCTCAGCTTACTCCTTCTGGAAGTACTGATTTTGTGTTCTGCACTGAAGGCACATAAAATCTCTGTTCTTACAGGGTCGGCAGCACGGATGTAACTCTACTGGTGTTCCACACGTTCATAGGTCACGGTAACCACTTTCCATCAGGCGGGCCGTGTGCTTGTCTGCCACCTAATTTGTATAACAAAAAAGTAACATTTATGTAAAATGTAGAGATTTTAGTTTAGTAAAAATGTACAACAGAATCGGCACCATTGCCGGTTTCGATAGCATCCATTGATCGGCGCGCGCGCAGGTGGGGGAACGGTCTCCGTCTAGCGCGCGCCAGTACCATCGCCGCCTGCAACCGGTGACGCGCGCGTTCACGAACGAAACAACTTCCAAACGAAAAACATTACGTTCTATTTTCATTTTTTTTAATTGTTTACTTTTTTGTGATACTGTGTCCGATTATGTGATGTTCAGTGCTCGTGTTATGTTTTTAAAATCGTATCGTTCTGTGTATGGATATTTTAATCTATAACAAACGAAAATGTGACTGTATTCCACTTCTAAGTTTCAATCGATCGTCGATCGAAAATGGGTTTTGTTTACATTCTGTTCGCTTAAAGATGAAGATGAGAGAGTTAATGAGGATTATTATTGTGTGTGTGTGCGCTTTCCTTCTGGTAGTGTCCACCAGTTGTGAGGATGATGTGCCGGAGACGGAAGAGGGGACGAGGATAGAAGACCAGACTGAGAGGAAAGACGCGAAGGGTCTTTTACCAGGTATGTGTCTGTAAAGTGCTATAACGTAAACAATATAAAATGTAATGTTAGATATTAAGTTAACGATAGAGGCGTTTAATTTATGTAAAGAATGTTAGACTAGAGGCCTTGCCTGTGGTCTATGAGTGCTTAAGTACGATGCATTAAGTGAAGGGACGGTATTTACGATTTCACTTGGTATAGAAACGGTGATGCCTAGCGTGACCTTATGTAGTTGCATCTTTGAAATAAGCCTTTATACACACATACATATAATCACGCCTTTATGCCCGGAGGGGATAGGCAGAGGTGAATTAACACCCACATTTCACCAATCATTGAATTAGGTCCTACGTTATAAGGGGTGAGCCTATTGCCGTCTTTCGGGCACTATTGTTGACTCAAGTCCTGTATCTGAGGCTGAGCATTCTGTCTGATGTTAAACAGTCCTATCCCTTAGTCGCCTTGTACGACACCGCATAGGAAGAGATTGGTGGTCCAAATTCGATTCTGTCGGGAACCACGCGGCACGCAGTCTTTATATCATATTTATGCCACTTAGTAGGCTGACAAGCAGACGGCCCACTTGATGGAAAGTGGTTACCGTGGTCTATGGATGTGTTCAACATCAGGGGAGTCACACTCATGCTACTGATCCTATAAGAACCTCCTAATGCCTTCTGAAGTAGGACAGTACTCAGATTATTACAAGTTTGATGTTTTTTTAACTTGTGTGTTCATACAAGAAGTACTATCAGAAGCTGTTCTAGTTTTCATTCAGTAGGATATTTTGGACGATGTTGCGATGTACCGTACCGTTAGAGCGATCGACTGCTATGTCAGGCGTAGCAGGTTTGATTCCCACTCTGTGTAAATATTTTTATGCATAAATGTGTGTACGTATTTGTATTGTTTTGGGTGTTCATATTGTTAAATATGTATATATTTACGAAAAAATGTATCTAACTGAGTGTGTTTATTCGTATTCTAGAACCCACAATACAAAGTAGTTTAGCTATGTTTACTTCGAGTCTTTATAACGAAAGTGTAGAATTGATGCATAATAGATAAGTTCTTCTAAGATCATGAAGTGAACAACATTGGATTATCTATCTCGATTGCATCTAAAGCTGATTGGAGTCCAGTCTCCCACCCTTCTCTCATCTTCAGTGCCCAAACCAATCCCACCTGCTGATTAACAGACAAGGCTAAGGCACTCACTTACTGACGGACTACTCCTTTCGGGGTAGGGGTATCACCCAGCAGTCGCTACCGTAAAAGAGCAAACTAAGGGCTTCAAAGAGCAAGCTGAAGATGGAATCGCGGCTTGCGCTCGAATCTTGAACTCGTTTAGATCTTTTACACTACACACATGTGATAACATTTGATATATTTAATGTTGTAAATTAACTCCACTGAAACTGCCAGATAAGCAAATGTATTATTCAAATACTAAAAAAAATATATTTAAGGTGCCATAGTGGTGCAGAAGTTTTGAGTGTGTTGGCTGGATAAAGGCTTAAGTTAGATTCTATGGTCTTCCAAATTATTAAAATTTTCAGAAATAATACCGAGTTTGGTAATGTATCCAGTAGACGGTAATTAGCTTTTAGAGCACACACGGCCAAAGATATAACATTTTTATATACATTTATGTGTGAAGGTAAATGTGACCATTCATCTCTTTGGCTGAAGGACCAAAAATTTGTGTACCAAGGACTAAAAATGTTATGTTGCAGAACATGGGTAGGTAGAATATTATGTTGCTGCATATAGACATATATTCACGCCTGTAAATCCTCGAATGGGTAGACAGGGGCGTTTTAACTTAGCCTACTACTTTGCTATTTGAAGGGAAAACAGTTTATAAAAAGGAATGAATCCTTACCAGCTCACGTGTTTCCTTATTTCTACAATCCCGGGTTATTTTAGCGGGGCGTGAAAAAGCATCTGATGAGGCCGTCAAACTGAGTATTGTAACATGCTACGTGTCAGCACCTAATGGTAATCCTCTTTCCGTAGATTTTGCCTTCAGCTTACCATCAGTCCTACATAAAAAAGAGAGTGATGAAATTAACAAATAGATACAGGCAAAGCCTCCGGCATTTTCGTAAACTTCACGGAACGAAGCATACCGCCACTTAAGGTCAACCGAGTGAGAGGATGGCGCTACACTCAACAAATAATACTAAGGAACTCAAACTAAAAAAATATAACGCGTAAAAGCGTAACCTTCCTCATTATAAAAATAACGATTCGTTGAAATAATCTACGTCCTAAATGTAAATCTAAAAAAATAGACTTTTTTCATTATCTACACTTCTAAACATACTTTAGTTAATTAAGAATTCATAGGCCATAGCAGGGAATTCACCCTCACACATTGCAAACGGAGACGGTGCGCACTGTGCGGTTTGAAAGAAACTTCATCCCACGCACACTCAAGCTGTGGAATAACCTCCCTGCTGTGGTTTTCACAAGCACCTACAATATGGGGTTCGTCAAGAGGGGCATCACAAGGTTTCTTCAAAGTCGTTCCTATTTATTCATTTGTACGACATTTTATAATCCAGACGAACGAATTCCAGACACACGAAATCTAAATGCACAAAATCCAGATGACCGTAATCCATATGCACGAAAGCCGAATTTTTAAAACACAAATTTTTGGAATGCAGTTTATTGATATCCAGACAAACAATATCCAGATTTTTAAAAACAAAGTTTTTTAAATAAAAATAAACGAGTATGGAACTGAGAATGATATGACATTTAGTCCCAAAATATGTATTTTAGACTTCGAAAAGGCATCGATTCAGAGTTTGAAAAATATTTGTGAAAATGTCATATTACCCGGTTGTCACTTTCACCTGGGACAAATTTTGTATCGTCAAATACAAACTCGAGGATTGGCACAAAGATACGCAACAGTCTTAACTTTCAGAGATGAAGTTAAGTGTATTCTAGCACTTAGTTTGTTATCAGCTAATGAAATTCCATATTATTTCCATAAACATGACATAAACTCACGCCTATATCCCCGCAGGGGTAGGCAGAAGTGCTAGCACCCACATTTCGCCAGTTTATGTTTAGGTCCCAATGTAATATTTGGCGAGCCTATTGCCATTAACCGGGCACTTATAAACCTGCGATAAGTACACACATGACTTCGAAAAGCATCGAAAAGTCATTGGTGTGTGCCATGGTAAAACCTGGGATCGAACTATAACTATTTTTTTTTTATAACCTCTCATACAAGGATTGTCTGCTCCAATCCTGAAGTTCCAAATCCTTGTATGTGTGGTTATAAAAAAATAACCACGAAGGCTAATGCGGGAGCTCCGCTCCGCTCCGCTCCCGCCTTAGCCTTCTAACCTAACCTATCCGAGTCGGGGTGGGCAGTGTCCCTTTTTCTTTAAGCCGTTTTAGGTATTTTTACCATTTGGTATATTAAATTTTGGTATATCAACCTTTGTTGTTTTAACTTTAGGCATTTTAAACATTAGGTAATTAGTCCAATAGGTATTTCAAATTTAGGTATTAAGTACATAGGTATTAGTAGTTTAGGTATTTTAAACCATTTGGTATTTAGATTTTAGGTATTTTGAACTTAGGTTATTTAAATTTAGGTATTATAATTTTAGGTATTCAAATACGTACCTATGGCACCATCATATAAATCAAGTAATAGAAAAGAAAAAGCCAGGTTTTTACCTGCTTCTTCGTGAATTAATTAAAGAAACTATTATAATAGAATCTGATATAGAAAAAATGATACTAGGTCAACCACAAGTGAAAAGGAGGAAAAAGTACATACAAAAAGAGGAAAAACTGCAGAAACTTATAAAAATAAAAGAAAATTTAAGTGAAATTAAATATTTAAAAGAAATTTCTAAATTAATGTGAATTTCTAAATTACTTGCTGTAGGTACCTACCTAATAAATGAATCGTATAAATTTACTGAGTTTTACTATACCTGTATATAGTTTAGATGGAAAACGATTGTATGGGAACCAAATAAAAAGATTATGAAAATTTGGTAATAGTTTATTTGGAAAATGGTACGATGGGAAACAAAAAAAAATATTCTGAGAATCTGGTATAACTATATGTGGATTATGACACTATGGAAAACAAAAAAATACTATTTGAAAATTTGGTTTTAGTGCACCTGGAAATTGATTCATCTGGGAAATGAAAAAGGGAATTATAGAAAGTTGTCATTCATTACATCTGTCTTTTAAAAGTTCTACCAACCGTTTTCGGGGTTTTAAGATTCGGGTAACAGAAATTCGATATTTCAATAGGTTACCGCGAGTGTAACATCCCTGGTGTTGCATACGTCCACAGCCCACGGTAACCACTTCCCATCAGGTGGGCCATGTGCTTGTCTGCCACCTAAGTGGTATAAAAAAAAGAATGCATTTTCTAGAATTGATGTTAGATTAGCAGTACATATACATATAGCGTGAAAATATGCGTGTTGATATACGCCGCCGCTGTTTGGAAAGTGTTCAAATATGATGCTTGCTGAGTCTGTGGGTACTTTCAACTGACATTTACCATGTTGTATAAGATAACTAGACGCAGACATTTATACACATGTTTTTTATTAGTGCGAAAGTATACACTTCAATATTTTTTGCGTTATGTAATGCTATTGGTGTGTTTACAATGTTTTCGTTAGCAGACGAATACTTGAGAGGGTAGTACCTGCACATCGGGCGTCGGAGGTCCATGAACGACCTCCGCCCCCCATGAGCGCCGACCTGGGGGTGACAGGTGGAGCCGCCTGTCACCCTGGCAGAAGCAGGCCGCGGCGGCGGCGGGTCTGTCGCGCCTCCCCGTTTTCCGGGAACGAGTTGGGGTCTCTGTAGTCCCCACACACCCGAGAAGAGGGCCAGATCGTGAGAGATGGCCCTGGGTCGGCCGGGGTGCGAGGGATATGCCTGTCAACCAAAACGACCCACAGGCGGCGTGCGTTTTAGTCGGTTCGGGTCCGAC
This sequence comes from Eilema griseolum, assembly GCA_963662185.1. NCBI lineage: Eukaryota > Metazoa > Arthropoda > Insecta > Lepidoptera > Erebidae > Eilema > Eilema griseolum. Next base: position 27,992,048 of record OY759237.1, on the reverse strand, counting down.
ATAACCTCTCCCACCAGCTCCGGTGGGGAGGTATCCGTGGGGATTTTGCGCACGTTAAAAAAAAAAAAAAGGGTAGTACCTGCAGCGCTACTATAGGTACATAGTGGGGATCACTCTTAGTTTAGTCAATGATTACGTAAATCCAAAGCAAGTTAATTTTAAAATTCATTATTCGTCAAATTAATACAAAATGTCAAAATGGTACAACAAGCAATGCTTAGTACATTTACTAATCAAATAACCCGCCCCTGATCGCTCTCGGTGCATGTAAAGTTTATATTTTGTACGGCAAGGGACTTTAGGAGGCTTTTCCAAGTAAATCCAAGGTTGAATAATTTTAAAAAATACATACTAAAACATTAATACACCCAATTATTTAAAAAAATAAGTTTAAAATAACATGACTACTGAAAAATCACGATCGAAAAAAATCAAGTTTAAAACTAAAACCCGACTACTGAAAAATCACGCTTTAAAAAGTATAGAAGAAAATATATAACCAGCGGACGACAAAGACGCTTCTAATGATACCTCATTTGTCCAGTTCTTAAAAGTGGTTGAAGAGCTATGAGGGAACAGATGAACCTATATACATATATATCCTGTTAAAATCATAACCCTCCTTTTGCTACGCCGTAGTTGGGTAAAAAAGAATGATGAACTTACAAACATAAATATCACAGAGGTATCCTGGAGATGTATTAAGATATATTATGTTTTAAGAGCCGAAACAACCAGGGTTTCAAGTCGGTGGTGTAACGGTGAGGAATTCAAACCTGGTACTTATAGATATTAAGGAAGTCGTACGTTCTAGAATATTAAGTGAGAGGGTGGTACTTCCCGGTGGAGCCGGCTCGTTAGTGTCGGGGAAAGCATGGCTCGACCACCTACAAAGTGCACAAACGGCCCTGGGTCGGCCGGGGTGCGAGGGATATGCCTGTCAACTTCACCTTCGGCAACCAAAACGACCCACAGGCGACGTGCGTTTTGGTCGGTTCGAGTCCGACATAACCTCCTCCACCGGCTCCGGTGGGGAGGTATCCGTGGAGATTTTGCGCACGTAAAAAAAAAAAAAAAGTCCACAAACGACTTTCATTTCTAGATCAATCGACACATTCTTTTTAGTGCTCTATTTGGTGTTAAGTGTTTTTTTTTATACCACTTAGTTGGCAGACAAGCACACGGCCCACCTGATGGGAAGCGGTCACCGTGGCCTATGGACGTATGCAACACCAGGGGTGTCGCGCTGCCGTCCATGAAGAAACGTTCTGATGCCCCTCTTGAAGAACCCCATATTGTAGGCGCTTGGGAAAACCGCAGCAGGGAACTTGACGATTAATTCATTTTATATGAGTCATTTAACCCTTTTATATATATCTAATTAATTATTGTATCAAATTAAATTTCGTTTGCGTTCGTAATATCACAATAATATAAGTACCTAACTACCTCAAAAAATAAAATATGTGACCTAAATGTTGCAATGCCTGGAAAAGGCGCTAAGTTTTTGAGTACTGAAATATAAATTGTAAGTTCTATGTACATTTGGTCAGCAATAAATGATTTGATTTGATTTGCTATAGACGTATTTTGTTTAGGGTGAGCTAGTATGATAATAATTATGATTGTGGATTCATGTTTAACATCAGACAGATACATACAACCTAGACTCAGCTTGACATGCATGGGTCGAGTAGCCAAACACAATGATTGGTGAAATGTGGGTGTTAATACACCTCTGCCTAACGCTCCGGGGATAGAGACGTGATAATATGAATGTATATAGAATCTCGATTCCAATCATTGTTCAATTCCGCTTTTAAAAATATACAGTTTATCTCTCCTAAACTCTAGTCCATCATTGTTCTATATTCTATAAAAACTGTGCCGTGAAAAGAGTGTGGAGACTTTAGTCGTAATAGTGTAACACACATAACCTTCGAGTTTATATTAATTATATAGATATCATTAATATTATATTTTTGATATGCTAACTGCATTTAGGAGGCCGCATGATGATGCATTTGCCACTGAATAGGCAAAAATAAAAAACCAGTTTTGACGTATCAAGTGTCAGTGTTGCCTCAGGCGCTCTAAACTGTCATACATATACACAATAAATCTTTTATTAAATTTGTCCTATGGCAAGGTGATAATGTACAGACGGATTATAATTATCGAGTAGCAGACTGGCTGGCGTTTGTTCCTGTTTTGGAACCTTGGGAGGCGTGTGCCAGGTAGAGGTTGACTGCGTGATTGCTTAGGTCGAATAAAAAGTAATCTAATAATATTATTAATGGTTGACATGGAATATAAAATAGAAACAATATCTCAATTCTAAGTAATCTATGTATTATGATCTCGAATGATGACGATGCCGGGCCTTACGATCTTGAGGTCATGGGTTCGAATTCTGGCTATTACACTACCGATGTGAGCCTATTCCTAACACAAGCAGTGGAGGGGTTAACAGGAACATTTCGATTTTTAGTACTCTTATTAAAAATAGAAAAGGTAGGTATTAATTACTTATTTCCTATTGAATAGGTAATAAAACAAATTATGATATCAGTAGGTTTCCACTAATTAACTGGTTTAATTAGTTGGTGATTATGTAGCTTCGCTAATCATCTGGGCACAGGTAGATATTAGGTACCGGTAGAAAATAGTGATTTAACACTTCACACGCAGTGATTTAACAAACGCTTCAACGTTTTGTATTCTAAAGAGAGAATCTCTTACCCGAATATAATTTAGTTAAGTATGTAAATTATTAAATAATTAGTATTTGCCTCAGTATTTATTTAAATAAGTACAATAGTAATGTTTTTAAATAAAAATAGGCATTACTTGTAACGTCTTTTCAGAAATAAGAGGACGATACTACTTTTGGTAGCAAACCAAAAACCGAAGTGATAATTTGTAACCTGTAGATATTAATACAATGTAGTTTGTACACCCTTTTTCCAATTCTTTTTCTATTGAAAGGTTCACGTTTGTTCTCTACCTCACCAGCTGGTAAGTGATGATGTGGCTGACGATGAAACACGTATCCCTAGGAGTAATCTATTCACTTTGGAATTCAAGATTCACATCAAAGAAGATCCATTTGTTTCATAACAATAACATCTATTATAAACGAACATGTTCTAAAAAAGCTGTTGGCATGGAAATCAACCAGTTTTTATTTGTTTAATTTGTGAGAAAATGAAACTGACGTGAATGAATGGTTGCTATTAGTTATTACAAATTTTGTGTTCGTGTCAAATGCGTATTACAACAGGCACATGATTAACAGTGATTAACTATAGTTGATAAAGTTTGAATATTACTAATGTCTTTATTTACATACATACATAAATTCACGCCTATATCCCGAAGGGGTAGGCAGAGGTGCCCCATTTCGCCGGTTTATGTTTAGGTCCGAATGTAATAGGTGGCGAGCCTATTGCCATTAACCGGGCACTTATAAACCTGCGATAAATACCTACACACATAACTTCGAAAAACATCAAAAAGTCATTGTTCTTAATTTAATATGTACTTAGCCACTTCTTAGATAATTTTGTAGACGAGTTTTAGTATTTTTAAGATTTATTTATTCAACGCTTGCGAATTTACGAATATTAATATGAATTCCAAAATTCTTCTTTCTTTACGTGCGAAAACCTATATCAAACTCGAATTGATTAAAACCGCACAGTGTTAGGCCTGAGTGGCTGATGTACCTTGGAAAGGATATCCCAGAGATCCCGACTAGCTTTACCCATCAACAGTGTTGTTCGGGATGGAAATCCCTCCTCCCTTATACAAAGGCGCGTGCGTAAATACGACACACCTATGCTTTTTTTAATAGAACACGTCATTTAGACTTCGCCTTGCCTGATGGTAAGCTGAAGGCAAAGTCTCAGAAAAGAGGGTCACCATTACTTACACATACCGTGTGACAATGGTGACACTCAGCTTGACGGTCTCATCATATGCTTTTTCACGCCCCGCTTAAAGGCTGCACCCATTTTCAATATGGCGCAGTATAATGATATATTGTTTAGTCAGGTTACTATATTTGATATATTGCATAAAATACTGTACAAATACACATCTAAGCTTAATAATGCACAAATAAATACTGTTCAAGGAATAATTAATTAGACTTTTGCAAAAACCTAATACGGATCTTTTTATTATTTGCAAATATTATGCTGTAATGCCTGACGTAATTTCTGTTATTTGAATTATCATTTATGATGCTTGGCGTGGGAGGCGGCAGGCATTTGAGGAAGGTAAAGGTCCAAACATGTAATCTTATTGTTTCAATTTGTAACAACCGATTTAAGTTCTGATTAATTTGTTGTCAAATTATGTTTATTTTTTTAGCAAATAGTGAGAAAATCTAAAAAAGAACTCTTTAATTAAGCAGCTTGATTCAAGGACTCGCTGTCAGCATCAGATGTTTAAAAAATATTTCAGAAATGATTGTTGAACGCTTAGTGTGTTGGGACTATGTTTATGGTCCCAACTATCCAAATAACGAACGGATTTGGGTTTTTGGTTCAGGAATAGATTATAGTTTGAAATAACATAACATAACATAAACTCACGCCTATATCTCCGAAGGGGTAGGCAGAGGTGCTAGCACTCACATTTTATGTTTAGGTCCCAATGTAATAGGTGGCGAGCCTATTACCATTAACCGGGCACTTATAAACCTGCGATAAATACACACATAACTTCGAAGAGCATCTAAAAGTCTTTGGTGTGTGTCATGGTAAAACTTGGGATCGAACCCGAGACCTCGTCTTCACAGTCCATTACCCATACCACTAGGCTACCACGGTTCTTGAAATAATATATAAACAAACAATAAACTACTTGCCCGTCGGAATCCACTGCTGGACATAGACCTCTCCCAATGTTGGGAGGCTTTGGTCTACTTGCCACGCTGGCCAGACGGACTGGTACAGGGCTTTTATTTCAGGTTTTCATTATCTCGCAGTGATATCGTCTGCGTACTTTCCGTTGGTCTCCTATTACGATACCCTTCGGATGAGATGGAGTGGTGATACTTGTATTCTTTCTCCGTCACCACACAGTATAATATACTTTTATTGCTGAATAGGTTACGGGAAAAAGATTAGAATGCCTCGCGATCAACACTGCAACAGTTAGTTCATAATATTAATGTTTTTTTTTTAAACTGAAATACACAAACAGAGGCACCGACCTTCCGCTACCGTCGACTCTTGCGCAAGTCGAGCGTCGTGCGTGCGAACCATTATCATTACAAAGCTTCGTTGGTACCACACAATGTGGTGTTTGACGCTAGAGTTGCAATGTACTCGCACATGTGCAGGGCCTTGGGCACATAATATAATACTGTGTGGTCGAATACTAATATCTGTGTTTAGGTAAGCCGCGTTTATGTAACTCGAGTAGTTGAGTATGGTAATAAATAATTAGCAAGCTCATTCATATATTGTATGTAACTTAATATACATATATATTACTAGCGTGATAAGAGAACGATATGGAGTGATAGAAGATGTAGTGATGAGAATTGAGAGAGGAATGTTGAGATGGTTTGGTCATGTTGAGAGAATGAATGAAAGAAGACTAACGAAACAGGTGTATGAGGCGAGTGTGGATGGTACCGTCGGAAGCGGAAGACCTAGGCGCACATACCTGGACCAAATCGGGGAAGTTTTAGAAAAGGGGCAGGTCAGGAGTACTCTAAACCGACGAGCATGCATGAAGAATGTAATGAGAGTGAATGAAGCGAGAGTAGTATGTCAGGATCGTAGCAAATGGTGATCCGTGATCTCTGCCTACCCCTATGGGAAACAGGCGTGATTTTACGTATGTATGTATGTATATTACTAATATTTTAGAAAGTTTGTTAGGAGGGGTGGATTATTTAAAATCGATACAAGGTTTGAGAGGCATGGTAAAAAGTTATCTTGAAGTATTGAAGGTGTCTAGTGGCCACCATTCTGAATGCTGTGGATCCTAAAAGGTAGGTTTCTACCTTGACAGTGTACACAGACGCTTTTTAATGTTTTGTTTAAAGGAAGTTTAAAAGTTAAACGAGTGGATGAATATTTGTTCAGGCTATAGTTGAATGACTCCGGATAAAATTTGGTACTATATGCTCTCGACGAAACTACGGCTAATGACACTTACTCGTAATTCGACGGCTTCTCTGGAGTAACGGTAGACCGTACGGATGCTACGCAGAAGGCGCGGGTTTGATTCCCGCTCAGTGCAAATATTTGTATGCATGAATATGTATATTTACAGTGGTCTGCGTGTTTCTATGTCTGATATGAACCTATTAACAAAAAAAAAAGTATCTAAGTATGTTTATTCGCATTATAGACTCCATAACACAAGCTAGTTAAGCTATGCTTAACATGGGTCTATAAAGGGTTGTGTAGAACGTTTTGAAATATTTATATTTATTTTTATTTGCATACTCTTCACTCGTATATATAGATAGATAATTATACTGGTGTACCTAAAATTTTAGAACCATTTCATTATAAATATTGGTACGATTTAGAGTTAATACGCTAAATAGAAGCCTCAAATGTAACACCGATTCAATCGCCGGTATTACAAAATAGCAAACACGTAATTCTAAATAACATTTTAATTTTGTGATTACTTATAGACTTATTCGTTCGTGATTAAATACAATGAGTTTAAGTAACAGTGAGTCTTGTCCGTGATCGGGTCACAGTTCACTGCCGGCGATATCCACCATACGCAATTCTGTAAGCTATTGAAATCACCGGCGTTATAATAACTTGATTTGTGTACGTTTCTGAAGAAACACGTTTTGCATTTGACCCTTTTTAATACAATTGTAAATGTATATTTTTTTATTAGATTTTTATATTGTTTTAATATAATACTTAATCCTTGAGCACATAGTGTACATAATTGAATATGATATTCGTGACTTAAAGGTTGTGATATAAGCTTGATATGTCCGGTATTGTAAGTGATATGACTTGCTATCAAAACAAGCGGCCATAATCCACTTGTGATTAATAAATAATTTTGGAATAAAACAAATTCTAAAAGACCGAAACATATTTGATAGCAGGCGGTACCCATTTGCCAATCGTAAACCGAAAGAAAATTAAACGGTACTGCCTACATCAGACTTGTTTCGGCCTTTTAGACAGCTGTCGAGTTTTTAATTTTTTTTTTCATTTAATTTTTTTAATTATGATGTGACGTATATGTATTTGTAATCTCCTACTAATTTCCTTCATTTTGATACCCTACTCGATAAATTGGAATGATTTTTTTTTTGACAACACGCATTTTAGCATCAAAATTCCACCGTATAGTTTTGTGTATGTGTATGTTAATCCGTCCAGTTGTTAGGACCATAGGGGAACAAGAAAAACTACATACATACATACACATACGCGCGAAAAACATTACCCTCACTGGTGCAGTCGGGTAACAAGAAAAACCGACTTCAACAGACCGGTATATTTGTTTCTAATATATAATAATTGAAAATCTATCTGGATTGGCGCAGATTACATTTAAAGCTTTGGACGTTGCGGTCCACTATTTTTTTTTACGTGCGCAACGGCCCACGGATACATCCCCACCGGAGCCGGTGGAAGAGGTTATGTCGGACTCGAACCGACTAAAACGCACGCCGCCTGTGGGTCGTTTTGGTTGCCGTAGGTGAGGTTGACAAGCATATCCCTCGCTGGATGTTGCGGTCCACTGTCCTTTCCATAGGAGTGGTGGCTGACTGAATCTAAGAGGAAAATCTGCACCAGAACCTCGTCCATCAACTAGTAGGTGTACCGGCGGTGAGCTTGGTTAGGCCCCAAAGATCTTGGTAGGACCCGAGGTATCCATTTACTTTACAGTTCTATTTACATTTGTTTTTTATTGTCCATATTATTTGCTATTCGTTTATCTTACACGACGCATTGTTATTTTATTACAAAACCATTTAATGTATTTGTTTATGTTTGTCGTGAGTACTTCATGTTCTAATAACACATTCGTGAGTAACAAGCGTGATGCAGTGCTTGTATTCGATACTCTGCTTCTTGTTAAAGGGCGCCCTTTTTTTAAGGAGTAAGGCATTCTGACCAAAATGTATACGAGTCTTTAGTACAAAATCATCAGCAGTGCTGAATGTCACAAAATAACATAATACAGCAGACCTAGTGTCTACGCTACTGTTTATTTAGTATCACTGCGACGCGAGCGAGGACTCAGGTCCGCACACGCTCACCGAGTGTCCGGCGTGGGAGACGCCGAGGCGGGAGCTTGTGGCGGCCCTGGGAGTGAGAGTTCTCACGCTCTCCACCTTGCTCGCGGCGATGGTCCGCTGCGCGGATGCGTGGGCGGCCGGCGCCTCCTTCTGCGAGCAAGTAATGCTCGTGAAGGAGGAGGCGGGGCGGGAGCGGCAGCGGGAGCGACGAAGGATCGCAAGCCAAGCTGCCCGCGTACGAAGGCAACTCGGGCGTCGGAGGTCGATGAACGACCTCCGCCCCCCATGAGCGCCGGCCTGGGGGTGACAGGTGGAGCCGCCTGTTACCCTGGCAGAAGCAGGCCGCGGCGGTGGCGCGCCTAGCGCGCCTCCCCGTTTCCGGGGTCGAGTTGGGGACTCTGTAGTCCCCACACCCGAGACGAGGGCCAGATCGTGAGAGATGGCCCTGGGTCGGCCGGGGTGCGAGGGATATGCCTGTCAACCTCACCTTCGGCAACCAAAACGACCCACAGGCGGCGTGCGTTTTAGTCGGTTCGAGTCCGACATAACCTCCTCCACCGGCTCCGGTGGGGAGGTATCCGTGGGGATTTTGCGCACGTAAAAAAAAAAAAAAACTGTTTATTTAGTATCAGAAAAATTAAATAATGATATTTATGCGCCATTTGACAAAACGAATCTCAGGCGATCCCATTGGGGCAGTTTAGTCATCATTTCTTTTATTGTAACTGTTAATAGAACCACACTAAATAGGGTACCATTTATTCATGCAACCGATACAGATGTTAGACAGGCCATCATTTATTTTTGGAGTCATCACATTCGGTCAAGCCGCACTATACATAAGTTAACTACATATTTCTGCAATCGTCACCGTCGATAGAAGCACTTTTAATTCTACCTGTATACTTTTTATTCCTTGATTTATCACTGTCAGTGAAAACACATGACATAAAGTACCAAGTTACGATTAACCAATACTAGTAGAGACTTAGTAAGTTTTATTCGTTCAATTGCCACTATCGAAACCTAACACTAAAGTACACAAAAATTATTCGCGCAGTTATTTCATCAATTATGCAGCAGACCAATCAAACAAAACGCCAATCCTTCCTGTGCAAACATCTAACAATGGAAAACGGAATTTCCTTCGGCGAACAATACCGCGGCGAGTAGTTATGGGTCCGTTTTCACTGGCCTTACCAACCATTATTGTGATAACTACGTTCTCTAACTTTTTTATTGTTTTATAGCTTGTTTAGATCGTGGTTTAAGGTCTCTTTGGTGATATTTTAGAGACAAATCGCTGTGGGTGGTATTCTGGGTCGAAGGTTTTCACAAATGTACAAATTTTAAGGTACATTACACTCAAGGGCACCTAAGTACATAAGTTCAGGAACTCACACCAGTAATCAGAGCAGAATTATATTCAATTCACTTCTGGAAGTGCTGGACATAGACCTCTCTCAATGTTGTTCAAAAACGAGCGGGTCGAAAAGGGACTTCATTGAAATGTAAAAATACTCCCTTAGTTGGAAACAACAACTGATAATTCTTCAAAAAAAATTATACGCTTTTAACAAAACTACTAATTAACTTTGTTTTTACATATAGAGAAAATATACTTTATAACATGTATCGTAAAAATGGTTACGTTTTCTTGAATTAAACTACGGTAATCTTAAGATTACTTTCCAAAAATAAATTAGCAAAAAAGTCTCTTTTACTATTCATTTACTCGTAGTAGTCAAATACTAACATGGCGGCGTCAGCTTGCGAAACCGTGAGTTAAACACTAATTAACCTAGATTTGTGCTTTTCTACAGTAATAAGATGGATCGTGGTCAAAATGGCAGAACTAGAATGAATATTTAAATTTTAAGTTCTAACTTTCACTTACATACCCCTAGTTAAATAAAATAGAATATTCAATGTTTTAAATAATACTGCGGTAACCTAGTGGTATGGGTAATGGACTGCTGAGACGAGGTCTCGGGTTCGATCCCAGGTTTATACCACACACCAATGACTTTTCGATACTTTTCGAAGTTATGTGTGTATTTATCGCAGGTTTATAAGTGCCGGTTAATGGCAATAGGCTTGCCACCTACTACATTGGGACCTGAACATTAACTGGCGAAATGGTGGGTGCTAACACCTCTGCCTACCCTTCGGGGATATAGGCGTGAGTTTATGTTATGTTATGTTAAATAATAATAAATAAATAATCTACAGCATTCTATACAACGTTATCTAGGCCCATGGTAAACATAACTTAACTAGCTTGTATAATAGAATCTAGAATGCTAATAAACGTACTTAAATACTTATTTTTATTGTAAATATATACATATTATACATAGAAACACCTAGACCAATGCAAATATCCATATTCATGCATATTATATTTGCACTGAGAGTGAAACGAACCCGCGACATTTGAAGTAGCAACTTTTTTTTATTTTTATATTATTATACTTTACTTGGGTTCTTTTAATAATAAGTATCTATTTACATTTACATTAAAAAATAATTAAAAAGTGTATTTTAAGTCTCTTGACCAATGCCTACAAGCTAAATGAATTTATTATTTGAGGAGGGATATTGCCGGATTGTAAGGTCTCCCGGCAGAGTAGACTTTCGACCACTCCATCTCTTCCCATGTGGTGTGGCGTAAGGCGACTAAGGGATAGGGCTGTTTAACATTAGACAGATATGTACAGCCCAGACTCAGCCTCAGATGCATGGCTTGAGTCAACAATAGTGCCCGGAAGACGGCATTAGGCTCACGGCATGTTGAATCTAATTCAATGATTGGTGAAATGTGGGTGTTAATTCACCTCTGCCTAACACTTCGGGGATAAAAGAATGATTATATGTATGTAAGTCTGATTCATTAGGTACTAGGCCACTGGACTACAACCGCTACTGATGTATCCAATGCATTTTTTAAAATCCCATTCTTACGTTTAGTTCGGCTTACGTTTAGTTATCGACTAGTGACGTAACTTACGTCCGGCATGCATAAGGATGGGTGCGGATTATATTAAGCAACATGTTATTAAATCGGCATTTTCGTTCGGAAATGAGTTCACAAAACTCAAGCCATAAAATCTCTTTTTAAAAGGTTAAAACAAGGTAATTGGTTATTATTGAATGTATTCGAGTATAGTACAATTCATTTCGAAAGTTAAGAGCCGAACCATCAAAGAGATAACTGAGAAAGACGCACTGTACTCACGGTGGAATAGAACTGACTACGGCGGGTGAAGCAACGGGGCACAGCTAGTAAATTACTAATATATTATATCTATACTAATATTATGAAGCTGAGTTTGTTTGCAAAAAAATATCTGTTAAGCCTCCAAGCTGAGTGCCACCATTTTAACATTACTTAGTGTCTGTAATGGTGACCCTCTTCCCTGAAACTTTGCCTTTATCTTACCATCAAGCGAGGTGGAATCAAATTGGCGTGTCCTAGACGAAAAAAAAGTTTAAACGCGCTTATCTCAGGAATTACTGGTTTGAATTGAAAAGTTCTTTTTGTGTTGAATAGTTCGTTTATCAATGAAGATTTCATCACGCTTCTACTTAAGTGAGCGGGGCAGTACTCATAAATATCTACGAATCCGGTAGATTTCCAAACATTATTTGAAGATCGATAAAGGCTCAAAGCGATGATATGAGGTTTCAAAATATACCACGAGCGAAACCGGGCGGGTTTGCTAGTATATCATATTAATAGACTAAAAAAATGTCAAGGTAGCTTCATATTTAAAACATTTAGAGACTTTCTTCGCTAAATTATACGAAACTCAATGAGCGCGGCCATTATGTAAATTTATTATTATCAAAATTATAATTTCTAATACGAATAGAAGTCGGTTGCGGCTCTCTTTCACGTCTGTGTGCCAGTGAGAGTCAAGTTCAAGGTCTTTTTGTATTCCTATGCTGGCAACCCTCAAGTGTCGCTATAAGGGCCCCACGAAGATTTTCAAGGCTCACCCACACCTGCTGGTTAGTAGACTTAGCACTGGTACAGGCATTCTTGGAATAAGATGGCAGTCACTCCTGTAGTCGCCGGGGCAAATCTTGGATATTTTTTAGGGCTCAAGTCAGCTTGGCCTACCAGCCGGTACGTCTGCTGATTATCGGACCTAGTTCTGATGAAGGCTTTCCTCTCCGTCGGTAGCTTAGCGGTTGCTAATATTCTTAAGAAAGAAAAATGGAGGTCAGACAGCAGTTGCTCGCGCAAAAGCCAGGAGCCAAGAGAAACGTATCATAGGTTCCAAAGTAGCTACAGGGTTTTAACGCAACTGAGATTAGTGCTGAGCTGTGATGATGACATATAAAAACTATTAAAAAAAAACAATAACAAAACGTAATTATTTAATTTTGTAAACGAGATTTCCTTTTGTTGTTTCATTAGAATCATTTGAATAGGTTCTGCCAATGTTGGCAAGTCATGAGCCAGTTTACAACAGGTCATTGTATTTAATGCTCAGCTACTGCCATTACCAACTGTCTCGTCATTGTTCAATCACATTGAGCGTTACGATTCCATCTATTAACAATCGATTCCAACTCGATTAATTACATAATAAGTATTTCAACTCCTATAAACTCTCTATACTCAATACAATGATCTTCTGTACGATTTTGAACCTTATATATTAGTGATAAGACTATAGAAATAAATCCCTAGAAAATAGAATGTGTTCCGCTGTATGCGCACATAGTCTGTTTAAAACACATATGTTGCGAAAATCTAACTAAATACATAATGTACGATAGTGCAATCAAATTTAAACTTTGAGAACATGATGTAAGGTTTTTTTTTGGACGTGGGATTGTTATCGTATTTGAGTAGAAGTTACGCTCTTATTACATGAACGCGTTATTGCAATTAACGTTAATAGTATGCGGTTTCGATTACAAACGCGTTCAATCGTCAGTACTATTATAAAATTTGTGAATATTTCGTGTCTGTATATTGAAGATATTAAAAAAATAGTTACGTTTTGTTATTTTTTTTACTGCGTTCCCTAAAGACTTAACCTGGGTATGTTTAATTTTCAAATGAATACATTCCTTAAATACAAACATGCTCCCTTAGACCACATCTGACTGAGGATCATTTGACTTTGACTTTGATTAGATGAGATTGAGGTCAAACGTTAGCCTTGAAAAATCTGTATTCAAAATTATATTTTTAAAGTACTAATCTGTTTTTTATTCGCGATGGAGCAAAAGCAGATATTGATGCTTGTTATTTTATTAGAAAGATCTTGGTCAGACTTAAAATTTTACTTCCTAACTGCATACCCAAAGTTACGATAACCGACATCTACATAGGCGAAGCCACGGGCCTCAGCTAGTGTAGTAATAACCTTCTCCGGGCGAGCCTCCCGCTTCTGTTAATTTGTTGCGATAGCGCAGGTAACGAGGTTTCGACCGAAGCGAAAAGCCTATTTACGCCTTTGAAAGTTGCTACAAGGATTTTACCAAGTATGTTTGATATTGTTTAATTTTTCCGCGAATACTAACTCATTGAAATAATATTTGATTTGATGTACGTTTATTTACGTTTCAAGTTATGAGACGAACTCCTTCTTGATATGTATGTTGGGAGGATTAAAAAAATACGACAGATAATGAATAATAAATATAATATGACCCTCTACGAATCGCTACGGTCCGCTTCACAGCGTTATCTAAACCTAGTTTGTAATATGGGTTCTAGAATGCTGATATTATAAATACAAACCAATACAAATAGAGAGATAGAGAGAGAGAGAGTTAGCAGTTTCCCGATGTACTAAGTACAAATAACTAGGTGGCAAATCTATTTGTTATCAACCAGGATAAGGGATAAGTCGCCTTGTATGACACCGCATGGTAAGAGATGGGGTGGCCCAAATTCTACACTGCCGGAAGAATGGAATGGTAACTAAAATATTCATCAGCCAGGTACTCGCTTCAAATGAAGCATTGTTTCGCCGCTAAAATCTATCACGAATCAAATACTTGGATTCCTATTTAGTACACTATTTCACCCTACAGCGTATGTCATACATACAAGTACATCACACATCTGACACATGCGAGGGAGAGTAAAGCCAGCGGGCCGTGGCATGTTTTAATAACATTCTTGGTACTTGCACGGTTGTGCATTTAGTACCTGCGCGTGCGCCGCGAAACGTCTGGCGGTGACGAATCATTCAGATGAAATCGACAGAGCGTAGACATGGTCTGTCGATATTGTTTGGCTTAAAGAGCGTATTAAACGTAGGCATAGCGTAAATGCTCGTTGTGTATCGATTGTTTGAGCATTAACAATTTTATAATTATATAAATACGTAGAAAGAAAAAGACAAAATATATTGTATAGCAATTTGCAAAGCGCAACGTATACTTAGCGTCAAAATTAAATAACTGTTCAGATTTCAAACTTCATATTATTTATTTAACATAGTGTTATTCTCTGTTAGATCTATAGCTTGTACTCTGAAGTTCGAGGATATGTATATGAATATGGCAAATAAATTCGCCTAAGCGTGCGGATCACAGGTCAATAAAGCTTCACAACAGCGTTAAATTCCTATACAATAACAACATCAACTCGTGCGCACATTTGGGTATCCCACGCACAGCCTCATTCAGCTTTATTTACTTTATTGTAGGCGACGAACTTGAATACATACCTCATAAGCACAATGCTGAATGGCATTCCAGAAGAATATACTTAGTGATTATTTGCGGTGTGTTTAACGCGTGGTCCAAACGTGACATCGTACGATCACAAACGCCTTCTTCCTACAGTCCTTTAAGCGGGGCGTGAAAAAGCATATGATGAGGCCTTCAAGCTGTCTCCATTGTCACATGGTATATATAAGTAATGGTGACCCTCTTTTCTGTGACTGCCTTCAGCTTACTATCAGGCAAGACGAAGTGTAATTGGCGTGTCTTATATATATTTAAAAAAATATTAGCCGAGTGAGCAACATTCTACAAAGTGCTATCTAAGCCCAAAGTAAGCATATTTACTAAACTAGGCTTACTTTGGGATTAGATATTTACTAAACTATGCTTACTTTGGGATTAGATATTTACTAAACTATGCTTACTTTGGGATTAGATATTTACTAAACTATGCTTACTTTGGGATTAGATATTTACTAAACTATGCTTACTTTGGGATTAGATATTTACTAAACTATGCTTACTTTGGGATTAGATATTTACTAAACTATGCTTACTTTGGGATTAGATATTTACTAAACTATGCTTACTTTGGGATTAGATATTTACTAAACTATGCTTACTTTGGGATTAGATATTTACTAAACTATGCTTACTTTGGGATTAGATATTTACTAAACTATGCTTACTTTGGGATTAGATATTTACTAAACTATGCTTACTTTGGGATTAGATATTTACTAAACTATGCTTACTTTGGGATTAGATATTTACTAAACTATGCTTACTTTGGGATTAGATATTTACTAAACTATGCTTACTTTGGGATTAGATATTTACTAAACTATGCTTACTTTGGGATTAGATAGCGCTATGAAGAACGTCACACAAGCTGGGTGCAAGTGCTTGTGTTATGGGATCAAATGCGAATAAACTGATACATATATATATTATACATACAAACAAATATTTGCACTGAGCAGGCATCAAAGCTGCCTGTATAGCAGTTCAATGCTCTACCGCTACACCTCCAAGACGTGTCTGTAACCTTGAAACATACATAAAAAGTTCTACAAGAACATAATTATATTATAGTGAAAGTTATTATCTAGAATGTAAATGGTTATATCCATTTAGTAACGATAATGCATACATAATAACGTTATGTATTCATTCTAAATTTTCATCATAGTCTTTAATGTGTACGAACCCGTGTATTTAACAAGACTGCTTTGAAAAGGTTTACGAGATCTGTGTAATCTGCTACGGTTAAAGTTGTTAACATGTTATGTGAAAGTGATTTAAGTCGAGTTTAAACATTGTGATTACTGTGATTGATGGCTTGGGATAGTCTACTTAGAAAGTTGAGAGACTAATGTTAAAGAGCAAATCTTTAGCTTTATCAAACACTAGCACCGTGCTGCGGTTTCACCCGCGTAAATCCTGATCCCATGGGAATATCGGGATAAAAAGTAGCCTATGTTACTCCCGAAGAATGTAGCTTTCTAATGAAAAAAGAATTATTAAAATCGGTCTAGTACTTTTTGAGTTTATTCGTTACATACAAAAATACAAATCTTTCCTCTTTATAATATTAGTAAAGATAAAGTAGACTGTGAATATAAAAAGCTGGTTTTACATACAAGAAGTTGGGATACTTAGTCGTGAAACATATATTGATACACTGACCACAGACAACTAGACTTAAACAAAGACTTTTAGATATTCTACTTGACCGGTTGGTTAATTCGCTTTTAGCTGTCACCTGCAAAGAAACGAAAGAAGAGTAAAAAAAAATGTGATAGTATTTTATGCAACATATTTACATCCAACATGTCTCGCCCCTATTACGATTTACGAAGGAACATAGATATGTTATTTCTAAACTATCGCGGTGTGAATTCATAATTATACAACGGTTCGGGAATATTCGCGATGTAGAAATCACGGAGTGTGCGTGAAGACATTGAAATCAAAAAAATATAAAAAATTCAATAGGGAAAATGGATTCATAATATCCGGAACGTGGAATCCAGTGATTAAGATACTGAAACCAAAAAACAAAGTGCCATTAAAAACTGACATAGTGAGTGTGGTGTGTCGCCAGCCTAACCGTTCATAATAAAAGTAATGGTGGGTAGGCGCTCAAAAAAAATTCCCCGCACACCTCTCGAGGCTCGCTAGCTAGTCAGGTCGTGACAACGCTTCCGAAACTTCCGCAGAAATATTAAATTCCATGAATTTATCGCGAAAAGTCCCGAATCGTACATTAACTACGTTAATGCGGACGAGTAATACAGTTGGTTTCTTCAGGTATTCGTAGGCAGTACCTACAAAAGGTTACAGAGTTAATTTATTGCAATAAAAACTTTTTCAAACAGATTTCTTGATAACATACTATTTTTAAAATTCAATGCTAACGTAAAGCAGTTATAATATATGAAGTATTTAGACAAGCAATCAGTTCGACCTCCGTCTACAACTTGAAATAACTTACTTAACAAAATAACTTAACTTTTCTACGAACAATATCCTTGCTCACTCGATTTTCATGGTAGACATTGGACCAGTTGTTTTCGAATTGTCTTAAACAAAATTTAGACAAAACGCTAAGATCTTTGTATGGCAAATTGAAAATAAACAGTATTCAAAGAACATTTACTTGTATTGAAATGAAAATTACAAAAACCTATACGAATATAAGAATGTGAATGAATTTTTATGATTTCTGTGGCATAGCGGTAGAGTGGTCAACTGCTGCGTCGGAGATCCAAGGTTTTATTTCCACTTAGTGCAAATATTTCGATATCCGTGAGGAGACGGAGAAAGAATACAAGCATTCATTACCAGCTCACGTGTTTCCTTCTTCCTATAGTACCGGGTCTTTTAAGCGGGGTGTAAATAACCATTATGATGAGGCCCTCAAGCTGAGTATCACTATTGTAACATGGTATATGTATGTAATGGAGACCCTCTTTTCTGAGCCTTTGCCTTCAGCTTACCATAGCGAGGTGACGTCTAATTGACGTGTCCTATATAAAAAGAAAACACCACACCATCTCATCCAAAGGGTGTCGTAAGAAGCGGATAACAGAAAAATACGCAGATGATATCACTGCGAGATAAGGAATATAAAACTCTGTCAAAGCCTACCAACATTGTAAGAAGTGCAACAGTGGCCTATCGCAAGGCCAAAATGATTGATTGATTAACATACCCTACAGAATACCGCGGCCATAATAACCTCGTGTTGTGTTCCCGGCGGTGAGTAGGGTAGCCAAAGCTCACTGGAGGGTTTTTTTGCTGTCAGTGAAATACCAAAAGCTTAACCTGCTTTGTCTTTTACACTGACGGCACAGAAACTCTCAATGCTTGCGGGGTTGGCAGGACGAGTGTGAATCTCTTTGTTTTGCGGGCGTCCATCGGCCACGGTGACCACTTTCTATCAAGTGGGCCGTGTGCTTGTCTGCCACCTAAGTAGTATAAAAAGTATAGTTCTATGATCAAAATACAAAACCCGATATGCTTTTAAGATTATAATTACTTTAAGAGCAACTAACTACAGTTTCTTTCAATGTCAGTTCCTATAAGATCACTAAATACCGTAAACTTATTTAGTTTGTAAATTTATCGTCGAAATTCTTAAGAAATTAATACAAATTTGTATAGATCAACACATAAATTGATGATAATACGCCATACATATTGAAATATGCAAGAATCTTATTGCGCAAGATATATCACCGTAAAAACAACCTGACTCAGCTATCAATATAGTTTCTTTTATAAAATTTCATACGAACATAGACTACGCGTGTTAGTTTGTCTATGGGTGGGTTGATTTTCAACAACATAACATAATTAATTAGTCATACATACCTATTCACAGAATAGTCAGAATACAATGTATTTTTTTTGCAAACCATTATGAGGATAGATATTTATATTTTTGTTTATATCCTCTCTCAGTGTTACCACACGTGATCGTTAATTTTCTTGTTTTACTACGCCTTTTACTTTATTGTATTAACCGCGTAGTTCCCGGCAGAGTAGAATTTGGACCACCCCATCTCTTCACATGCGGTGTCGTACAAGGCGACTAAGGGATAGGGCTGTTTACACCAGACATATATATACAGTCAAGACTCAGCCTCAGATGCATGGCTCGAGTCAACAATAGTGCCCGGAATACGGCAATAGGCTCACCCCTTATTAAGTGGGACCGAATTCAATGATTGTTGAAATGTGGGTATTAATTCACCTCTGCCTAACCCTCCGGGGATAAAGGCGTGATTATATCCCTGCTGCGGTTTTCCCAAGCGCCTACAATATGGGATTCTTCAAGAGGGGCATCAGAAGGTTTCTTCATGGTCGGCAGCGCGAGTGTGACACTCCTGGTGTTGCATACGTCCATAGGCCTCTGACACACACACACACACAGCCTCTGTGGCGTGGCGGTAGTGAACGCAACTGCTACGCAGGAGGCGCGGGATCGATCCCCGCTCAGTGCAAATATTTGTATGCATGAATATGTGTATTTGCATTGGTCTGGGTGTTTCTATATATAATATGTATGTATTTACAAAAAAAAAAAAGTATATAAGTATGTTTATCCGTATTCTAGATTCCATATCTAGACCCATGGTAAGCATAGTTTAACTAGCTTGATTTGAACTATGCTTACCATGGGTCTAGATAGCGTTGTGTAGAATGTTGTAGAATATTTATTATTATTTATTATTATTATAGGCCACGGTAACCGCTTCCCATCAGGTGGGCCGTGTGCTTGTCTGCAAACTAAGTGGTATAAAAAAAAAGTATGTATGAGAGCAAATATTTACTATCCAAAGCTTTTTCTACGCAGTTTTATGTATTAACTGCTGCATGATCGAGAATTTTCTTTTAAAACATAAACTGGTTTTCTGATTTCACAAGGTGATATTCGATATGCGTTTATTATTTGTTTTTATTATAATAAATTGTGGTGTGCAGTATATCAGATCCTATTATCTTCAAAACATATGATATGTTGCCAAATTTGTGATTCGATTAATTGGATCGGTTCAGACGGGGTTGGAACCTGCCTGAACCGGTCCAATTTTTTCTAAATCTTAATCGATTTGAATTGTGAGCATATTAAATGCTTTAAAATTTCATTCAAAAAGCTTGAGATCATTAATATATAAAAAGGGAAATATCTTAGATTTGGATTCTATCTACCCCTGTAAGAAATAAGCATGACTGAATGTTTTTTTATACCACTTAGGTGACAGACAAGCACACGACCCACCTGATGGAAAGTGATTACCGTGGCCTATGGACGCGCCTGTAGTCTTCCCACTGACAGCACAAATTCTCCAGTGAGCTTTGGCTACCCTACCTACTTACCGCTGGGAACACAACACGAAGTTATTATAGCCGCGGTATTCTGTAGGGCGGAGGTGCTTCCCCAGTCGGACTGCTCAATTGGATGGAAATATCGCCGTGTCCTACCTCCTAATTAGGATTATTATACTACCCTACTACTCCATATAACTACAATTCACAAATTAAGAAACTTTAACGGCCTACTGGAATGCTACGACTTGCAATTCGTATGTGCACATACATATTTCTTTTTGTGCAATCTGAATATGCCAAAAAAACTACGAGGTGTTAATACATTATTACATAAAAACAGTTTTGATCATCATAACGATCATTTAATTGCGATGTTATACAATGGTTGCATAAGGGACGCGGACCGGGAACTGTACCGACAGCAAACAGTGTGATTTACTTCTAGCTGATGTTCATCCGTAACAGTTTTACGAAATTGTTTAGCTAACATACTATTACAATAGTTTTGGCTCGGTTTCTTGTCTTCAGACATTTGTTTAGGCGATTAAATTGATTGTGCTTATAGGAGCAGGTTATTACAAAAATAAAGTTTGCTATTTTTGTGCAACCAAATTTGGAATATTTCGGTTTGATAAAGTTACAGATTAGGTACGTTTCGTTTTTGTGGAACATCTGCCCTTTTGGAGTGCAATAGAGATTATTTTTAAAACATTGTTTTAATTCCTATAGATAGATTATTATATAGTAGAGCCTACAAGAAAAGTTCTGAGTAGCTTTGTAAGTGTAAGGCTTGTGGTGTTTATAAAAATCAACATGTGCGGACCAAACATCAGACCCTCATTTCTACTAACGCATAACATTTGTAGTACCACAGTCACTATAGAAATGGCGTTACAGTCTAAAATGTAATGCCATTTCTACAGTCTGCAATTAAATGGATTTTTGTAGAGTGAAAGAAAAAGTGTTATGAAACTTTTTTCATTTCATTTTAGACATTAAAGACAAATCGATAAAGTTTAAAATGTGTTGCCATTTTTTGCAGTATCTGTGGTACAACGAGGTCCAGGATTGCAGGCTATAAGATCTGAATCACATAAGAAAATCATTAGACTGTTAAAGTGTGATGTAAGAGAAATTTCATATAAAACACAGGACAATACGTGCAGATCTTAGATATCATCCGCACACGGTGCAGAACATCCCATCAAGAACCAAGCGGTTCGGAGATTCTTTCCTCTGTCGCACCATGAAGGCCTGGAATTCATTACCAGCTCACGTGTTTCCTTCTTCCTACAGTCCCGGGTCCTTTAAGCTGAAAAAGCATATGATGAGGCTGTCAAGCTAAGTGTCACCATTGTCACACGGTATGTGTAAGTAATGGTGACCCTCTTTTCTGGGACTTCGCCTTCAGCTTATCATCAGGCAAGGCGAAGTCTAATTGACGTGTTCTATATAAAATAATAATAATAATAATAAATACCATGTTTGGTCCTTCTTTAAATACGTACTTATGCAACTAACTTAAATCTTCACTGAGGCTACCGAATTTGTAGCCTCAGGAACGAGTTGTTATTGTAAGTTATTCGATGGTTATACTACTGTATATTTTAAGTGTTATAAACATTGACAATCGTGTATCGTTTTACGTATTATGTTATTGCCATATCGTCTCCTCTGAACTTGTGTCGAGTGTTGTCCAAATAAAGGTCTTATTCCAAAGTGTCAACGTGCAAATTTCTTTATCACCCGTTAAAGAATGCTAAAAATGTAAACATGCCTACTGTGATCTGGTTACCGTTGCGAAATCGGAATCGCTTTACAATTGGTAGTGGAACAACAACCGCAAGGCGATTGTGTCTCACCGGTATAGTTCGACTGGTTCTACTTGATATCACATTGATGTTGTTTCATTTGGTTTAGTTTTATTGATATCGTGAGATTTATTTGTTTTTTTGGTATTCTAGTAAAGAGCGTTCGTAACTCTAAAGTACCTACTACGAGTATCAAGTGTTCGTGTTGTGTTCCCAGCGGTGAGTAGGGTAGCCAGAGCTAACTGGAGAATTTGTGCCGTCAGTGGGAAGACTAAAGGCTTGTCCTGATTTGTCTTCTACTGACGGCACAGAAACTCTGTACTTACAGGGTTGGCAGCGCGACTGTGACTCCTCTGGTGTTACAGACGTCCATAGGCCACGGTAACTACTTTCCATCAGGTGGGCCGTGTGCTTGTCTGCCAACTAAGTGGTATAAAAAAAAAAAAAGTTAACTTGCCACTTGTCACTGAGTTTTTGGGGTACTAATTTACTCTCAACTTAATACGACTTAATATGACATAAACTCACGCTATATCTCCGAAGGGGTAGGCAGAGGTGCTAGCAAACACATTTCGTCAGTTTATGTTTAGGTGAGGGGAAAAGAAAATACTAGAGTTTTCTGCTACGAAGTAGTATTTTTAAAAATATATAACGCCTTGTAGAAAATACAGTCAATCTCCTCAGAGCTTGAAAAAAAATTTTTTTTTGGGTTTTGAAAGTGTCTCAATCAAGTCCAAACAGAAGTGGAGTGATTGCAGTTGCAGGTTATAACAGCAATTTGGCCGGGGTGCTCCTCCGTCAACTTACGGCCCTCAGACGGCATGCGTTTTTGTCGGTTCAACTAAACACACACACGGTTTTGGTCGGGTAAACACGCTGGACACTAACAAAACTATTGACCATCTTGCATGCTTGCATATTGACACGTGTTTATACTAATAAATGATTTGATTTGATTTAATTTGAGTCCGACATAACCTCTCCCACCGGCTCTGGTATCCGGGAGGATTTTCCGCACGATAAAAAAAGGGTACAACAGCACTCCGATCACTATTAATGGAATAGTAGGACTTCCCCGTGTCGAATAGTTCCATTACTGTTGGGAATAGCATGACTATGACCTCTCATTCTAACTAATGATTATTGACTTAACCTTACAGTACGATTATCAATTTAACACCCGATTAATCGTAATTATTATGTATCGAATTATTAATTATATTGCCGCAATAGTGTTAACTGGTCTTTTTATTATACTAAGGTTACAGGCAGGCAATCTAATGCTATGCAGACTTACCATTTTCTTTTGCCACCTTTTTATACCACATAGGTGACAGACAAACAAACAGCCTACCTGATGGAAAGTGGTCACCGTGGCCTTTGGCATTACAATTTGGGCAAGTGCTTAATGTGTTAGTGTCGGTTGCAACCAAAATTTGCACATTGGGAGTCCAGGATTGACTGATTATTATTTTTGAATGGTGTGATGACTTTTACGAGAGCGACTGCCCTCTGATTTCTGAACCTATAGAGGAGAATTTGCGTTCGTGGTTTAGTAGGTACACCGATTATCAGATGAAGTTGACTTGGGGTTAGTAAAGTGTTGGTAGGGGCCTGTACACCCAATAATGAACTGATAGTACCTATGCCTAGTATATAATTTAAATAAAATTCTAGTAATCCTACTAATCTGTACATATAAATAAAATGGAGTGCCTGTTTGTAATATTGAAAAAATCGCTTTTTACAAATTCATATACATACACCAAAATAACGGGTGGACTGATTTTAACGTCACTCGCTGGCGTATAGCTGACCCGGGACTTTTTCCCGCGGGGATCAGGAAGCATAAAACATTTTCGCGTCCGCTAATATTATATAAATGTGAAAGTTTGTGAAGATGTTTGGATGTTTGTTATCCAATTGCGTTTTAACGGCCGAACGGATTTGGCTGAAATTTCGTAAAGGGATACTTTTTATTCCAGGAATAGGTTCCCATGGGTTACGGGAACAGGGTCAAAATCCCACACAGACAAAGCCACGGGCATCAGTTAGTTGCTTATGAAATATGGCAGAAAATACATTGCATGGACCTGTGGCTATTAAGTTTCTCTCGATTACATATAATTTTAATACAAAACAATCGAGTTAATTATAATTATATGCATTTAGACTTTTATACTAGTTTTTTATTACTCGCTAGTCAGTTTCTATTTCACATATGTTTAATTTATTTATCCGTTCAACTTATTTCACAAGCATATGTAATAAATGCCTCAAGGGAATTGTCTAACTTTTTTTAGTTTCAAACAACACACAACCTTATAGATTAGAACATAAAATTTAGAATTCTATGCACATGCCATGGCTGATAAGTCTCACAACTAAGTTAGTATACGTTTTGCCGTTTAAACATATCAAATTATGTACACAGTGAAGTCCGTACGACGAAGCAAATTACCAGTAGATTGAAGGTAACATTCAAATGAAAATGGACCTTATGCTGTCGTGGTAAGAGTGGTAATAATAGTGAAGTTATAAGCGTGCAATGCAGATGTTATCACCGAGGTTGTACAGCGGAAAACGAAGAGGCTAGCGAGAACTGCAACCGAACGATGTACGTTTTTTAAACGTATATTTTAATATTTCATAACAGGCAGTAGCTGTGGAGTATGTGTGGAGGAGATTTGATGATAGCAAGAGGAATGTAGGCATATGAGAGGGCCTATCAGAGCTATGAGGCGGGTAAGATACCTAGAGAGTTGAAAAATATATGCTGAGGTGGTTTGAACACGTGAAATGAATGAGAAATCGAGTATATAAAAATAAGAAGGCAAGTCGGTCGGGGACGACCTCGAAGAACATAATTTAATCAACTTCTTTTAAAAAAATAGGTCGTTTAGAAGTGACTGAAACTGTTAGGTTTGTATGAAAGGAATTATAGATAGATAGATAATACTTTATTGTACACCAATACATTTACAGCTGAGACAAGTTGGTAGCATGTATATACATTTTAATGTACAATTATCTTATCGCTGAAAGCGATTTCTTCCAGGTAACCTTGGGAATTTCGTTAAAGGTAGCTTAGGGGGGAGTTTGGAACATTAAGGTTGGATTTCAAAAAAGCAATCACTCAATGAAATTGGTTTACCAGAACCTGCTGATGTACTTACGTTTGAATTAAACACCTCGGTGAAATCCAGCCTAAATGTTCAGATGTGCCTAAATTTGCGATACGTTGCATTGGTTGTAGAGGAATGGAATTACAATGATAACGAAACCTATATACCCATGTAATTTTCTTCTGAAGTCATCATTAAACGGGGGTAATGATACTACTTTAATTTTAGCATATTATGCAGTACATATTAAACCAATACTGTTAAAGAGGACGGAGGTAGCAAGGTTCAGGTCAAGGCGCCTACAATGTCGTCCACCATTGTCTACTAATTTACACAGCAATTGTTCAAATGTGGGTAGTTGTGCACTATTATTTAACGAACGCCATTGTGGCTGAGTGCCTGACTGATGCTAGATAAACATCCAGTCTCCTAATGAAGGGGAACGGCATTGGTTCGCGCTAATTACTGTTTGCATCGATGTGGACTTTACTTATTAAAGCTATATAATCTGTGGTAATACTATAGATAGAGTTAGTGGTAGTTGAGTGGCTTAGGAGTTGGACTTGCGATTGCGATGTTACAGGTTTCATCGTCTGTGGCTTAGTGGTTAAGGAGTCTGTCTTACGATCGAGAGGGACCCGGGTTCGAATCCCGGTCATTATACTACCGACGTGAACCCATTCCTAGCACAAGCAATTTAGTTTAGTTGGAGGGGTTAGAGGGAATTTTAATAACTGCGGTAGTTAATATTCTTGAAAAAAAGCCCGATACCATATTTGTATATTTAAAATATCGTAGTTAATTCTGATGATAATAAATCTTCAAATATTAAATTATATTATTAACTAACACTACTAACATAAGTAGATTTTTTTTACACGGTGGGGTCAGTGATAGAATTATTATCTGAGTATAAGAGTACAGAAGATACTCAGACTAATGCAAAAAAGGCAGTGATTCCTTCCTCTAAAATATCACTCACATGAAATATCCAATCATTCCTCACAGGATATTGTGCCTTATGCTAATTATAGGTTCTTGGATAAACTCCAAATCCTGAGTGATAGGTCGCTTTGCTAGATATCGGGTCAGAATTTCAAACTATTCCATCCAATTTCGAGACAAAACAATTCACGTGCATCACGTTTTCTAAACATGTTCCAAGTATTTTACAAGTACGTGACACGCAAGACGATTCCACAGCATTGATAACTTCCAAGTACCTCAATGGAACATTTAATGCCTTATACTGTTACGCTATTATGAAAACTAAAAAAAATACGTGCTTGTTTCTACAAATATAGAGCGAGATAATACTATATGGCTGCAGGTGACAGCTATATGTCTCACATTTCGTCTGTCGTCACGCACGGCCCGCTAGAAAGCCGAAGTTAGCTCGGGAAAAGCGCTGGCGCACGCCTAATTGAATACTGTATTTGTACTGCGACACGAACATTGCTTTCCCGAGGCGCGTCAATTAAAAATGCACCTTAATTTTACGTGTTTAAAGTATTATTTCCAACACTTATGAAATCATATTTCTGTTGTTACATACTGTTATGAGCGTTTCATGTTTTTATCACGAATTGATCGGTTTTGTGAAGAAATGTTACTGATACGGAGAGACGCGTAATAAAAAATGTACTTGGAATCAATTGAAGTGGCAAATAATGAGAGCGTTCTCACAATGTGGATATGAGTTGTTGGTAAACCGTGGCGGAGACGCAGTGGTGAGAATGTCAACAATCTGAATGAAGAGGAATATCCCTTCACAACAAAACCCTGATCGACTTCAGTTCATTCTTAAAGAAACTATTAATAGTATCCATGTTCCTAAAAACGCTCTGTACATACAATAAAATCTCTGTGGATCTGCCACGATCGCTGGGGCCCAAACTAACCTTACCAATTTTAGAGGCTATGCTTATGCAGTTGCGTGGGAGTATCTAAATGCCTGCTACACCAGCAGACCGATACACCTGCTTATTGACAAACAAGGCATTTTACCTCGGCCGGGGTGCGAGGGATATGCCTGTTAACCTCACCTTCGGCAACCAAAAACGACCCACAGGCGTCGTGCGTTTTAGTCGGTTCGAGTCCGACATAACCTCTCCCACCGGCTCCGGTGGTGGTGTATCCGTGGGGATTTATCGCACATAAAAAATAGGCACTTTACTTGGCAATAATATTTTCTTTAATCTATGTTTTATGAAGGTTTAACGTTTAACACAATTCCTTACTTTTTTTTAATTTAAGTTTTACATTTTCGTATTCTAAAAAAATGTTCCTACAACGTCTCGAATCGTGACTTGAGATTTAAACGATTTTTTGTATTTTTACGATCACGCTCCCACAATTTATCGTATTAAATTAATTAATAAGTGTTCGTACTAAATCGTTATTTGCCATCAGTTATGTAAATTCGATACCCGGGATGTGCATTGTTGGTGATAACTGGTTTTTGGCGGAAGTTGAAGATGGTACCAATTAAGTGATCGTTTAAATCTATATTATTACACGCCTTTATTGGCTTGACCTTAAGGTCCATAAGGTGTATACAAATTAAATACTTACAATGTAGTCGATAAAATCAATAATTAAAAAATATCTGACGTACGTATTGAATACATTAAAACTGAGGTCACGTCTGTTTATCCCATCATCATTATCCTTCTAAGGATTTCCTGGTAGCGTGTGGAGTATTCGCTTATTATTTTTGGTTGCGACTGCCGTCTCAGAGTCTCATTCATTTTACAGGTGCAATAACTAGCAGATGAGATAGACTTAGTCTCCGAAGTCTTGTGGACTCTATTGTGTATATATGTATAATACTGTAAGTATAGTGGTAGCACCTTACATAATATTATATGTTTATTACCGAGTTCAAAATGTACATGGGAGTTATCTAAATTATAATATAACAACAATACAGAATATACCTAAACAATGCTGCTCAGGTATCAAAGAATTTCTCCCTATCTATGTCAACCGGGAGGGTGGCTAGAAGACTAACGCCATTGCCACGTTGAATATTTTATTTATATTCTTTTAAAAGAATATTAGAACTGAAATTATTAATATCCCCTCTAACCCTATATCCAGCTAAGCTAAATTGCTTGTGTTGTTGGTTCACGTCGATAGTGTAATGGCCAGGGCTCGAACCCGGGATCTCTCGATCGTAATTCCGACTCCTTAACCACTAGGCTACCGACGACAATAAACAAAGTTACTTTACAGTTTCACGCCTAAAGCACAGAAGGTTCGGCAGCGCGAGTGTAACGCCACTGATGTTGCATACGTTCATAGGCCACGGTAACCACTTCCCATCAGGTGTGCCGTATGCTTATCTGCCACCTAAGTGGTATAAAAAAAGAAGAGATTTTGATGTAATTTAGTACAGATATATAGATTAGAACGTGGGTAAGAACACAGGCTATCTTTAGTCCCGATAACTGACATCCTCGCGAGCAGCAAACAGCTTGTAATTTCATATTTAGAAAGGACCTGCAAACACAAGACAATAGAAGGAGGTAGGACCACGACGACGGTATTTCCGTCCAATTGAGCAGTACGATTGGGGAAGTACTTCCGCCCCACATAATACCTCTTGTTGTATTCCCGGCGGTGAGTAACGTAGCCAGAGCTCACTGGAGGGTTTTTGTGCTGTCAGTGGAAAGACCAAAAGCTTTTTCTGTTTTCTCTTTTACACTGACGACACAGAAACTCTCAATGCTTGCAGGGTTGGCAGCGCAAGTGTGACTCTCTTGGTTTTGCACGCGTCCATAGGCCACGGTGACCACTTTCTATCAGCTGGGCCGTGTGCTTGTTTGCCACCTAAGTGGTATATAAAATAAAAAGACTTCAATATATTAAAGAAATGACACAGCTCAAAAGTCCATGCGTATGTAAAAATCAAGTTTTCTTATTAAACTACCGTCCACTGCCGGGTTTTCAACTGGTTTGCATTGACGGCATTCCGACAGCGTGTCCTTACAGCTGACTTATTGTTTAATGCGTATTGTTGTCGATCGATACGGCAATTTCCTTCGCCTTTATTCAATGTATCACAATTTATATGACAATTACTGTGAAAAATTGTTTGCATATTCAATATTCACGCGATATTGTAGGATTATGCTTTTGTTTGTGAAGTTTGTAAGGTTTATATGGTTTAAAATTGGCAATTATTGCAGCAATGCAGCATTGTCATTTAGACTTTAGGGGGCACAGGACTCATTGGAACAGATCTATGTCCAGCAGTGGACTTAGTAGTAAGCTTATGGTTTCACTATACAAATCAAACATATTTTTTATAAGAAAGTATTTCTACGATGCACTCAGGAAAAATGAAGCAAAAGAAAAGTGAACTTACTGAATGGTACCCTAGAAATGGAAAAAGAAATAGAGGAAGGCAAGGGAAAAGATGGGAAGACTTTCGTTAGTTTAGTTTAGTTATTTCTAAAGCTAACAACTGGGCCCAACTGGAGGAGAGTTGCAAAGGACACTGAACTAAGAGACCTTCTATGAGAGAAAAAAGAATAGTAGATATATATAGTTCAGGATAAAAGGCTGATTGATTGATTGATTTCTATTACTTTCTCATCGTGATAAAACATAGCCTATGTCCTTTCTTAAGCTCCTATACCAAATTTTATTAAATAGATTTTAACAGGACTTTAGGCGTAACATACAAACAGACAGAGTTACTTTCGCATTTATAATATTAGTAGGCATGGTCTAAGCCTAAGCTATTAAGTAAACATTTACCCGAACCCGGTGAGCAAGTATGAAAACAATTATGAAAGTAGAAGAAGAGAAAGAGGTATGCCATGATCGTGGTAAATGGAAAACTGAAGTCTCTGCCTACCCCACTGGGAGAAAGGCGTGACTGTATATATGTTATGTATGTTACTTCCTGAAAGCTAGACGCTTATGCAGTTTGTATAACAGGATGGCGTACGTAAGTAAATCTGAATGTAGTAAGCAGCGGTGTGATATTTGAGCCGTCAGTCCACTTTTACTTTCGCGGGAGAAAGCGCTGGCGCCGACCGCAAACGCTGTAAACGATATTTTATTGATTACAATGACAGCTGTCGGATTAACCGAGCTACTTTTTATTTGGTGAACGAAATAAAACGCTTTATTTACTTTTTCATGTTGTGTTTTAAGTTTATAAACATTACTTGTTCAAATCGATAAAGATAGGAAAAAAATTAATCAGTTCAGGTGGGATTCAAACCCGTGATCTTTACCTTATAGGCGCAATGCTGTGACCATTGAGCTACTGAACGCCTGAAATCATCCAAATATTCCTGTATATATCCGTCTTACGTCGTGGGAACTATCGGCACAAATGAATCATATTACAGTCATTTTTAAACATTAAATTTTGATACTAGAAACTTTAAAATTTCATTCAATAATTACTTGTTCATCTCTTTAGTTGGTAAACACGTAAGTATATAATAAAAATAATTAAAATCAATGATGTATTATGATTTGTAAATTATAGATACGTCATACAGGAACATGGCGGCTTTAAAAAATATCGCATACACTACGTTAAAAAAATAGGAATTTACTCGCGTGATGAAATAATAAATTATTATTATTTATTTATATGAATCATGAATTTAGAATATTTAGATTAAACTTCTCACCTATTGGACTGGTATGTGGAACCTATCACGGGCTTAAACCAAATTATTCGGTTCATTTAGAATTGTGGTGGGTGTTTGTGTAGTGGATGTGAGGAATGGCCTAACTATGGAACATGTATCTATAACAACTGATCTCTGTAATGATATGTATACTTTTTATGTAGGCCTAATTGTTTGAGTGATGTGTGTAATGATTTTAGGATGAGACCTGTAGATGAGACAATGATAGATATGATTTTAACTGTGTGTTGATGCCACACTTGCCGTATTTTATCTACAAGTGGTATTTTTTCTGTGTATCAATAATATTATTATTATTACGAATTTATTATTAATGATGTATTGCGTTATTTTTTGCGTAGCGCCCTATTGTGTCTCTGATACTTGGGTAAAATTAAAACATTGGTCATAATTTTTTTTGTCCTCATTTTAGAGTCCGAACAACATATTCATAGTTTATAATAAATTATTGCCCAAACAACTTTTTTTTAATAGTGAATATAATTACTTGTATTTTACTTAATCCCACAGCTTAGTTAGAATGCTTGTGTTAGGAGGAGTAGGTTCATATCGCTCGTGTATACAATGTTCAGGGTTTTAACCCGGTACCTCTCAATATAGGTAATTAAAATATTATAATTCTTTAATTAGCCATTCGTTAGGTCGCTTTTCAGCACATTTTATTAGTTATATCTGCTACTATGTACCTACTTAACGGTATCTAAACAAATCCCTAAAAAAAAAACTGTACGTTGATTGTTCACCATCAAGATGATCTATACTCTCCAACTATCGTTCACTCGGTTTATTTAAACAAAATCCTTTAGATTTTTAAAAAAAATGTGCTTTTTATTTATTACACAATATTATTTACCTGATAGCTAAAAAAAAAATGTTTTTATTATTCCGCTCAAACATCACGAGAAAAGGTGAGTACTACAAGCTATTCCCAATGCTAATCCTCAATAATATTATTCATTAAAACCATAGATTACCTAAGATACTAAAACGTGTTAATTTAATTATAAATTAAAGTGATGGCCTTCAGTGATCTTTTTATAATTCACTTTGATAATAAAGGCGAATCTACATAAAACATTCTTGTTATGACATTTCACTCAGAAACACGTACATTTCTACAATAACTAATTTAGGTGTATGATTGAATGTGAAATCAATCACATCAGAACAGCTAAACGGATCTATTTTTTCCTTCGGAGACGTGTTCTATCGTCATATGACTTTATGATGGTAAGCTGAAGACCAAGTCTCAGACAAGAGGGCCACTACAGACACGAACCATATTATAATTCACGCCCCGTTTAGAGTTCCCGGGACCGTACGCAGTAGGAAACACGTGAGCTTTCTGGGTGCAACTTAGCGGAGATATAGTTCATGGTTGGAAATACCACATAGGACACTTTTATCTCATTAATAATTTTAAGGGTCTTTCATATACCGGCAGAGCAGAATTTGGGCCACCCTATCTCTTCCCATGCGGTGTCGTACAAGATGACTAAAGGATAGGGCTGTAACATTCGATAGATATATACAGCTCAGACTCAGGCACAGATACAAGTCCCGAATCAACAATAGTGCCCGAAAGGCGGCAATAGGCTCACCCCCTATTACGTGGAACCAAATACAAGGATTGGTTAAATAATAATAACAATAAATATTCTACAACATTCTTCACAACGCTATCTAGACCCATGGTAAGCATAGTTTAACTAACCTGCATTATGGAATCTAGAATACGGATAAACTTACTTAAATACTTCTTTTTTAGTAAATACATCCGGAGATGAAGGCGTGAATGTATATCTGTATCTATAGTTCATACACTATTGTGTGGAATACCGATTTTCACGTAAACTGCAGACAGCAGCTATCATTACGCAATATTGTTTTGTATAAAACGTGCCCATTAAAACTAATCTATAATGAACTGCAGTGAACTTCTGTAGCTTCAACTCAAGGTGTCTGCCTAGTCAAAGGTCATAATGCCACTTGTTAGGCACAAATGTAGAAACATTATAATGCTATGCCAACTTTACCTTTTAGAGCTAAATAGAATGATTCAAAGAGTGACTAAAGCCTACTGTATTTGGTATTGATGCTATCGGACAATGATCGTAAGAATAGTTCATTATGTAATAAGAAACAGCTAATAGACTCTGTGGAGTGAGAGATCTAAGGAGTATGATAAATAATATTATAATAATAGACTCGATTGTCATGTTATTAAAATGTTACATGTCATCTAGTTAGATTAATAATTTGAATTAGGAGTGAATTAAAATAGATCTATTGTACAGTATTTATAATGTATTAATGCCTTTAAATTAGCTATTGTCATTAACCTCTATGTCTTAACTTGTGTTAAGAATGGGGTGACTGGTGGAGTCGCCTGTCACGCTGGCAGAAGCAGGCCGCGGCGGCTCTGCGCCTGCCACGCCTCCTCGTTTCCGGGGATCAGGTCCCTGGGTCTGCTTGTCAACCTCACCTTCGGCAACCAAAACGACCCACAGGCGGCGTGCGTTTTAGTCGGTTCGAGTCCGACATAACTCCTCCCACCGGCTCCGGTGGAGAGGTATCCGTGGGGATTTTGCGCACGTAAAAAAACCCTGTGTTAAGAGTGGGTTCATATCGGTGCCTACTGTAATGGCCAGGGTTGTCTTGAGGCTTGCTGAGAGGATAGGCAGAGATGTATGAAACACCCTTAACTTTTAGACTCTTTTTTTATCCTAGCGTTAATCCCAGTCGTATCTGAAGCTTTCATCACGGTGTCTAGGGTCCGCTTTTCTGTTTATATATTTTAGGTTTTATTTTATACCTCTTGGTTGGCAGAGTGCTTACCGTAGCCTATGTTTTTGAGGAGGTAGGACACGGCGGGATTTCCGCCCAATGGAGCAGTCAGACTGGGGAAGTACCTCCGCCCTACAGAATACCGCGGTTATAATAACTTCGTGTTGTGTTCCCGGCGGTGAGTAGGGTCCCTACTCTACTCTACTACGAGAGTTTTTGTGCTGTCAGTGGGATGACCAAAGGCTTGTCTTCTACACTGACGGCACAAAATCTCTGTTCTTACAGGGTCGGCAGCACGGATGTGACTCTACTGGTGTTACACACGTTCATAGGTCATGGTAACCACTTTCCATCAGGTGGGCCGTGTGCTTGTCTGCAACCTAAGTTGTATAAAAAAAAAATGTACGTGTGCCACACCAATGGTACAGTACTTAAACTCTCCAGTGAGCACTTAGACCATTGAAAAGAATTTCAGACTTCAGTTTCATCCGTATTTTAGTACCAATATATTTTTTTAATTTATTCTAAGCTAAGCTAAGTTTAGGTCAAGATAGCGCAGGTAAATTTTATTATTATCTCGAATAACTTATTTTGCGATTCGGGTCAAATCTATTACACCGAATGTATCACCTTCATCACAATTATTATCGCATAATGCGTTTGTGTTGACCTTTTAAATTAATAGTTGGCAATATAAGCTGCTATTAGCTTCACTAATGTCAGATATGCACAAGTCGAAAGCGCAGTTGTCTATCAATACTTTATTGACATTCAAGCTATACAATACTAGCTGACCCACCCCAGCTTCGCAAGCGGTATATTTTGAAGCTTTATATTCCTTTGAGCCCGTATGTTTTAGTCTTCAAAATATGTATGAAAAATTGCCGGATTTGTTAAAATTTACTATCAATGCTCCGCTCCCTTAAGTAGTAGCGTGATGATATATAGCCTAAAACCTTCCTCGATAAATGGACTACCCAACACTGAAAGAATCATTCAAATCGGACCAGTAGTTCCAGAGATTAGCGCGTTCAAACAAATAAACAAACAAACTCTGCAGCTTTATAAAATTAGTATAGATTACACGTGGTGTTTGGTGTTGTTTTACACATGACGTGGCTAACAACAGAGGTCACTGAGAAAGTGTTAGTGTTAGTTACGTTTTGAGTTAATGTTTTGAGAAAGACTTTGTATAATTTTATACAATATGGTATATACGTGGTTCCCCGCATAGTAGAATTTGGACCACCCCATTTCTTCCCATGCGGTGTCGTACAAGACGACTAAGGGATAGGACTGTTTGACATCAGACATAGATATACAGCCAAGACTCAGCCTCAGTTGTATGGCTTGAGTCAACAATAGTGCCCGAAAGACGACAATAGGCTCACCCCCTATTACGTGGGACCGAATTCAATGATTAGTGAAATGTGGGTGTTAATTCACCTCTGCCTAACTTGTACGACACCGCATGGGATGATATGGGGTGGCCCTAATTCTATTCTGCCGAAAACCACGCGGCAAATTGAAAAATTAAGATTGTATAAGTATTGCAATTCTTGTTTCTTCAAGTTACAGTGTTTGTCTGTTACCACTTGTCAGCGGTGTTTAGCTCATTGTTGTCACTTGTGGTCATTGTGTGACCACTTTCCCCAATCAACTGTCACCATATCTAGTTTCTACAAAGTATATAAATGGCACTTGCTCTTTTGTTAGACTCGATTTTCTCAAGAAAACACATTAGTATTGCTCATTGTGATAGCTTTTGTTAAAGCTTGACGTAGTTTCAGCATTATCAGATATTTTAACGTATAGTTACTATTTTGGGGTTTCTTTTAAAATTTATACTGTTTAAATGAAATACCCTTCTTTAGTACAGCAATTATGAAAGTTACTGAAGCAAAAGATGCATGCCAGGATCGTGGCAGGTGGAAACCAGTGGTCTCTGCGTGCCCCACTGGGAAAGAGGCGTGACTGTATGTACGTATGTATGTATTTACAACATAAACGATATAAACTGCCCCATTAGAAATTTAGGCTATGCGTTGACCACCATTAACGCAGGCTTAGGGGTGACGGGTGGAGCCGCCTGTCACCCTAGCAGAAGCAGGCCGCGGCGGTAGTGCGCATTGCTCGTGTCCCTGTTTCCAGGGACGAGTTGGGGATCCTGTGGTCCCCGCACTCTGGCCAGTTCGAGAGAGATGGCCCTGGGTCAGCCGGGGTGCTAGGGATATCCCTGTCAATCTCACGTTCGGCAATCAACAATGACCCATAGGCGCCGTACGTTTTAGTCAGTTTGAGACCAACTTATGTGCTGGTGGAAGAGGTTATCCTCTCCTACCAGCTCCGGCGGGGAGGAATCCGTGGGAATTTTTACGCACGTTAAAAAAAGGCTATGTGTTGCTGTATTAGTAATTATGTCTGTATAAATAATACAATTCCAATTTAGTCAATGATTTTGTATATTACTTTGAACCTAATATTACATTATAAACGTGACTATATGTAAAAATTGGCATATCATTAACCCCAGTCAATGATCAGTGACCCCACAAGTCACGCTATATTCAAGTTGCTCTGTTGCTTCAAGGTCTACAGCATCAGTCATCATGGTGTTTATCGTAAAGATGTCTTGTTTAATAATGTTAAACTTTACTTTAAAATTATCAAACTATTTTGAACGTCCTCAAGAATTGTTAACTCTATTAGAGATTATAAATGACAAGGCTTATTTTGAAACTTGATTGTTTCGCATTCTGTCTATTAGTTGTTAGTTCAACTTAACTAAACTTGTTTGACAGGACTAACAAATATTGCTATCTTTGTTTTTACAGAAGGTTAGATAGAGATAGGATATATCTCACAAACTTGTCGTGATAACAACAATGCAGAATTGCGTTATTACCAATCATTCATATCCATCGAGGATCCAAACGGTTCAGAATTAACTTCGTTATTTTCTGCACCGTAAGGTCTTGGAATTTTTCATCAACACGATATGTATTGTCGGGTCCTATCGAGACCGAATCTGTGGACCGCCATTGACCATTGTTGGTATCTATAACGAAGACGTTTCTTATCACCTTCTTCATTCTTCATTCTAGCGTTAATACCAGTCGTATCCGAAATTTTCACCTCGGAGTTTGGGATCCGTTATTTCTAGTCTAACTGTGGATTTGGCTAAACTGCGATATTTTCCGTGAAGCGATTGCATTCTGAAATCCACAACCCAATGGCGATATAAGTAAAGATAAATTGCAGTTAGACCATTTGTTGTTGTTTTTAGGGATCCAATTATCCGCTACGAATTCCATAGACATTCGTATGGCAACCGTTCATTTCAGTTTCTCAATATCTTCTTCATCATTTTAGTGTTGATCCCAGTCGCATCCGAAGCTTTCTTCTCGGAGTCTGGGGTCCGTTTTACCGGTCTAACTGCGGATTTGGTTAGACTTCGATATTTTCCGTGAAGCGACTGCTACCTGATCCCTATAACGCAAAGACTAGCTAGCTAGATTCGTGGTTGAACTTTTCAGGGCTCGACGGCAATAGATGTTCGTATGACAACCGGGATCGACGGCTTAACGTGCTCTCCGAGGCACCACCAGATAAATGAAAAAACCTATATTCATGCATACTAATATTTACACTGAGCAGGGATTGAACCCCCTC
This sequence comes from Eilema griseolum, assembly GCA_963662185.1. Taxonomy (NCBI): domain Eukaryota; kingdom Metazoa; phylum Arthropoda; class Insecta; order Lepidoptera; family Erebidae; genus Eilema; species Eilema griseolum. The sequence continues at coordinate 27,954,679 of OY759237.1, read as the reverse complement.
GCTCTTTGCGTAGCGGTGGCATTCCCTACCGCTACGCCACGTAGGCTGTCATGTTCTATTCCTCAACATCTAGTGGGGTGAAATCATTTTAACGAACTTCATTATAACCAAAAATAAATCGACGATAGGCATTAAGTACACGTAATCAAAAAAAGTGTTTAGAAGAATCATCACACCTAGTGGTTTGATGTGATTTATGTACTCGATTCCTCATTAACCTGTTACTGAGCAACGAGTTCTTTTTATCTTTTGCCAATAGTTTTAAATCTCTTCAGATTAGTATGAAACTGTACATAATATTTGACATTTATTACCGCTGATCAGGGCATTACACATTACACACGCTGATGGCCGCAACATGCCGCTGTAGCACTCAATTTGCTTGTCCTAATTACGTAATTTTCTTTGTGTCGAAATGTTTTAGATGGCATTTTTTTTGTAATATTTGTAATTGAATTGTTTTTTAATCTAAAACAAAACCCATTGTTTTAGATATAAATGGAGAACTGTTGTCATGGTGATGAGAGGATTGTAACGGTCTCAAAAACGTAACAATACATAGTTACATTCATTGAAATAAAACCACTTTTTAACAGATTCTACTGAGATCTATTTGTTATTATTTATATAATTTTAACCCGAAATTTCGGTAACTTTTCAGCAGCCATAGTCGCTACGTGACTATTTGTTGCAGAATATGTATCACATAATTACTTTCGCCACGCTTTGGCCACTTTTCTCCGCCACTTTGGCCGCGTGGTTCCTGGTAGAGTAGAATTTGGGCCACCCCATCTCTTCCCATGCGGTGTCATACAACGCGACTAAAGGATAGGGCTGTTAAACATCAGACAGATTTATACAGCCCAGACTCAGGCTCGAGTTACGTGACCCCCTATTACGTGGAACCGAATAAAATTATTGGTGAATTGTGGATGTTAATTCACCTCTCTTCACCCCGGGGATATTTTTATTATTTATTAGGTATTGTTATTAAAGTATCATTGATGTGGTATTTTTTTATTAATCCATTGAGAAATTTAAATATACGCATAATAACTACCTACAACTTCTCACTTTTAAAGAAATACGAAGTTATATTAAAATACCTTGAATAGCCCAGAATAATTAGCTTAAATATGTGTATGTTTCAATGAGAATTACATTAATTGACAATTAAAAAATATAGGCCATTACAAACTTGTCTATGTTCTTACGACATCCGCTACACAAGTGAAACAGACTAATTACTTTGTTTTAATAGCAAAAGTTTGTTGTCGTAGTTAAAGATGAAAGTGGTTCGTCGGGTGTCGGAGGCCGTCGTGTTCCATTCGCGTCGGCAGGCGCCTGCGCAGGCTCGTGTACACTTTATACTACTTACTTTAATTTAGTTTTTGCTATTAACTTAATCAATGCTTCTTATCTATATTGTATACAAATAAATATAATTGAAGTGTCTGTTTGCAACATAAACATTTCAGTTTTTTTGCATATACAAAAATAGTATTGTTTAATTTTTCTGTCTATCTGATTTTCTGTTTGTTTCGGGAAATTCTGAAGAGGCTGGTCTACCTGTGAATTGCGTGACATTTTCGTCTAATTTCGACTGTAATATTTTTATACTTGTTAGGTATTGTTATAACTTGTCAATTGTATTTTTATTTATTTTTGGGGAGGAATTTTTTGATGCCTAAAGTTGCAGTCTCCCTCTTTTTCTTTCATTTTTGTAAATATTGTATAGTTAGCATAGTTTTGTATACATTTTATAAGTATTTTTACTATTTAAATTAATTTATTTATTAGTTCAATCGTGTATGTGTTATAACTATAGTAATATAATAATTATGGTTATATAATTTTATTTTTTATTTGTTTTAGGTAAGTCCAATTGCGGGTCATATTTGAATACGATGGACACCATAACTACATGACCACTTGCTCAGCAAGCAGAAGCTCGGCAAGGTAAGGACGATGAACGTGTGGTATAATTATATAGAAAGTGACTATCAGGAAACTTCCAGTAATGAATGATGATCATAATACTTACGCTGTACAAGAAACCATTATGAGTGTTCAATAGATAGGTAATTTATGTTACATTTGATAATAAAGTAACGATAATGATTTATGACACTTGATAGATAATGTATATAGTCCATGAACTTATCCCTGGAAATGATAGAAAATGATATCTCAACTGAAACACAGATCAGGTTGGTTACATTAATTGCATACACCTAGCAATCATCATCATTTTAGCGTAGTTCCTGGTGGCAGCCGAGGCTTTCACTTCGGAAATCAGTCTGATTACTCCTTCGTCTCCTTTTGCTGTGACTTTTATGGGAGTGACTGCCTTCTTACCGCCCAATTTCAAGAGGAAAACCTGCTCCAGAGCCTCTTTCGAAAGGTTTGCCCATACTCTCCTGGTACCTATAAAGACATTAATAACTAGTCGATGCCTGCGTTTCAAGTTTTGATTTCCACTACACATGGGAACCTATTCCCGGGAAAAAAGTAAGTTATTTCCGACTATAATTTGTAGACTATAATCCGTTCAGCTGTTAGAGCGTGATTGAATAACAAACATACAATCATCTTCACAAATCCGTCCATCTTTCTTCAGTTCAGCCATCTTCAATTATTCATGTGGTGACGGAGAAAGAATACAAGTATCACCACGCTATCTCATCCGAAGGGTATCGTAAGAGGCGACTAACGGAAAAATATGCAGACGATATCACTGCGAGAGAAGGAACACTCGAAATAAAACCCTGTACCAACCCATCTGACCAGGCTGGAAACCGTAGGTCAAAGCCGCCAAACATTCTGAGAGGCCTAGTCCAGCAGCGGACTGCGATGGGCTATTTGATTGAATAATTTTCACAATTTTACACTATTATATTATTAGTAGAATATAACAAAAAAAAAACCGCGGTAGCCTAGTGGCATGGGTAATGGACTGCTGAGACGAGGTCTCGGGTTCGATCCCAGGTTTTACCATGGCACACACCAGTGACTTTTCGAAGTTTATGTGTGTATTTATCGCAGGTTTATAAGTGCCCGGTTAATGGCAATAGGCTCGTCACCTATTACATTAGGACCTAAACATTAACTTGCGAAATGTGGGTGCTAGCACCTCTGCCTACCCCTTCGGGGATATAGCCGTGAGTTTATGTTATATTATGTTAGAATATAACCGATGGAAGCCTACACAGCAACTAACAATGTACTTAAAAATTCAACATAGTGTATTGAAAATAAAAATTCGTCGTGCATATTAAGTGAGCAGTAGACGAACATTATGAATTCCTTGAAGGTGCACAATAGTACATCCTTACATGGAAAATGTTTTACGAGCACTTCTTAGTATCGCGATTCACAGTTGACGTTATGTGCACAAATATTGTAGATAAATATTTGCTGCACACATTGCCCGTCATATTTCAAACGTGGTCAAGGCTATGTTTGACATGATTATGTTCAACGTTCTGCTGAATAAAAATAACTTGGTTTGTTCTTTTTTATATCACTTTGTTGGCAGACAAACTCACGGCCCACCTGATTGAAAGTGGTTACCGTGGCCTATGGACGTGTGCAACACCAAGGGAGTCACACTCGTGCTGCCAACCCTGTAAGCACAAGAGTTTCTATGCCGTCAGAGTAAAATACAAAGCAGGACAAGCTTTTGGTCTTCCCACTGACAGTACAACAACTCTCCAGTGAGCTCTGGCTACCCTACTCACCGCCAACACCCACATTTCACCAATCATTGAAAACCTTGCATCTAAGGCTGAGTCTGGGCTGTATATATCTATCTGATGTTAAACAGCCTTATCCCTTAGTGGCCATGTACGACACCGCATGGGAAGAGATGGGGTGGTGCAAATTCTACTCTGCCGGGAACCGCGCGGGAATTATATAAGCGGGATATAATGTATGTTTTCAAAAATGCTTATTGCATGTTTATCCATTTTGTACAATCCTCATTATAGAAGCTATGCATAACTAGGATCTAAATAGCTTTCTGTGATAGTAATCCAATAATTTCATTTATCGGTTGAGCCTGGACTTGGTACCTAGATGAACTTAGGTTGTAGGATATCGCCAAACGATTGGGTTCAGATCCTATGCTTACTAATATTTGCACTGAGCGGGATTCGACTTCTAATGTAGCTGTTGAACACATAACATAAGTCAGTGTTACTTTGAGTTATTTCCTAATTGCACCAAGATCACCTCACCTTAGGCAACCAACAACGACACACAGACGCTGTGCGCTTTAGTCGGATTGAGTGCGATATAACCTTTCTTACCAGCTCCAGCTTATCTCTGAGGATATTTCGTACGTAGAACAAAGATTACCTGCTGGTTTCCACACATTTTTAATAACGGAGAGACTGAAGCAAGCTGTCCTCTCAGAAACGTTACGTCCTCCAGGGTAAAGGGTTAGTATCTCCCACTAAAGTCAAGATAAGTAAAGTAGAAAGAGTAGGAGAATGGATCCTGGTCTTCAAAATACAAGCGAGCTCCGCTTGTATTTTGAAGACCATGCTGTGAAGATGACGATGATTTTTTGACTCACTTACGAATGTTGGAATGTGTCTTCCTCGCCTTGTGGGAAGTGGCACGCCCACGGCAGGCAGGTAAGTTCCGTCTGCCATATGGTACTGTTTACACTGTTCACTTAAAGGTTTTCCAATATTACGTAAGTGTTCTATGTGTTTTGTTTTACTTACCTAAGTAAAGTGTTTATGTCTTGTCCATATCGAGCATAGGAAACTGGTAACGTGTTTATTGTGCCTCTGTGGTGTAGCGGTAGAATGATCGACCGAGGGGGCGCGGTTTCGATTTCCGCTCAGTGCAAATGTTTATACAACTTAGGTGGCAGACAAGCGCACGGCCCACCTGATGGAAAGTGGTTACCGTGGCCTATGGACGTGTGTAACACCAGAGAAGCCACACTCGCGCTGCCGACCCTGTAAGCACAGTTTCTGTGCCGTCAGTGTAGATGACAAAGTAGGACAAGCCTTTAGTCAGCCCACTGACAGAACAAATTCTCCAGTGAGCTCTGGCTACCCTACTCACCGCTGGGAACACAACACGAAGTTATTATAGCGGCGTTTGTATGAATGAATATATATATTTATCGAATATATATATTTATGAATGAATATATATTACTATTGTTCTAGGTGATTCTATGTATAATATGTTATTTTGTATGTTATGTATGTGTATCCGCATTCTAGATACCATACTACAATATAGATAAGCTATCTTACTACTACACAGTACAAATCTTTGCCGGAGTCTACGAGTTTAAAAACGCCACATTGAGCGATTTCAATAAATACCAATTTTTTTTAGGAATTGCCTGTAAATGTCGATAGATTCCTATAAAATTCGTAAAATGGTCACTCACATGAGCAGAATCACAACAATTCATAAGCAGATTCTACTTTCGTGTAAATATTTTCACATGACAAAATATTATCGTAATACGATTCCTATAAAGTGGCCTTTTTATACCTGTTGTATGTATAGTTCCGAGAAGCTATAAACTTATTCTTAATTATGGGCAATTTAGTCTGACACAACAGTGACATGATTTTTTTCGAACATTGCAATGGAGAGCTCGCCTAAAAGTAATTATTGTACCTGGGGGTAAAGATGACTATCATGATTCAGCGAGGCAACGCTACTACTGCTACCAGTATTATGGTATCTGTGACCTGTGGGGACCGGGATTGGGTGGAATATATGACGTGACGTAACCTTGGGGTGTTTTCTTTAATGTATGTTTTCAATTCAGATAAATATTAAAATAGTAGTTCTCAAATCGAATTAAACATAAGTGATATGATGGTACAATGACGTCATCACATACCATAAAACACTTCCCCACACTTAATGATGCCATAAAAACTATATTATCCATCAATGAACTACCGTATCATCTTTGAGGAAATGATTTTAAAACAATAAAAACATTGCACGAAGATTGTAAAGCGTTTACATTTAATTGGTATGTTCATTATAGGCTGACCCGGGAACGATCCTTGACCCGTGTAGTGCAGGCAATTTACATGTCGCTACGTCGTGTGTGTAATGGCTGATGATCGCCGATTAGGCTCATTCGAGCCGTGCTATGATTTTTAAGATGTTAGGCTAGGTTTATACTATCAAGTTGATTATATTTAGCAAGTACTTTTGCCTTTATTTTTATTTTTTTATTTGATTAATTAAGGTTCACAAACAATTATTTACATAAGAAACTTAAACCAAATTGATGCAAGTTTACAGATCATAATGCAACACTCACTTATAGGTAAACTCCGCTTATGAATATACACAAAAGAAATTAAAAGTAAGTTCACAATTCATACACAAATATACTGTGATTAATATGAAACAAAAAAGTGTCTAGAGTCAATGCAGTATTTTAAACTTAACTAAACTAAACTAAATTAAACCTAAAGCAAATTAAGCTATCGCTCAAAATCAACCAAACTCATGAGAATTGACCTAAGTATATCCATTGTGGTGTATGACGTCAACATTTAAGAAATGATTTTTTTTATTTTTTTATATAGAACTCGTCAATAAATGTATTATCATCTGAGGCTTGCTGTATACGTACGAAGTTCAAGCAAGCTTTCTTTTCTGGTAGTTTCGAGCAGCCGTCGCTCTCGTAGAAGTGGCATATTCATCATCAGAGGGAAAAAGTGTAAGCGAGTGAAATCCATCTTTAGATGTAACCAGCGGTCGGAAGGTCTATTACTTTTAATCAAAAATAAATTTAGCAAAATAAAGACGTATACAGGTGTATATTAAAAAAAAATTATGTTATTTGTCGTAATTTTTGTTCTAAATATAAAGCCATTGAGAGGTCGATGAATGAATAACCCCATGACCGTAGACCTGGGGGTGTCGGGTGGAGTCACCCTAGCAGAAGCAGGCCAGGGCGCGTCGCCATTTTCTGGAGTTGGGGATTCCGTGGTTCCAAGGAAGGATAGATTTAGATAGATGGGCCTGGGTGCGATGGATATGCCTGTCAACCTCACCTTCGGCAGCCAAAAATGACCAGCCCCAGCGGCGGGGGGACTTTTTGCACGTAAAAAAACATTTCTATTGTGAAAATAACCATATTCCGTTACGCATTCTCTCTAATTTCAAGAGTGTTGCAGTTACATACATAAACAGATAAACAAATGTCTTGTTCTTGTTTTTATACACTTCAAAACAACAGTTTTAAGTATATTATACAACATAATCTCACATAATAAAGTGTATAACGTAAAGACACTCGCCTACGTACGTTATCTGGCAAGAGTCGAGATTTGCACGATTTTAGAAGCCTCTTGTTATTCACGATTACGACTCAAGTTAAGTGCTTCAAATATTTTGTAGCAAATATGACATGTAATGGACGAAAATGTTTATCATTTCTCTGTCCAGAGGGCAAATGTTCATATTCATGCATAAAAACATTACAACGGGAATCAAACCCACTATCTTCTACCACTAGCGCCGCAATTCCTGGGCACACCGCTTACCATCTCCTCGAGTATCGGGATCCTTGGTGTCGATATCTCCAGGGACGTCCAATACCGAAGTCATTTGCAGGACAAGGTTAAGTTAGCATCAAGAAAACTCATAGTGCTCAACAGGGCGAAGCAGTACTTCACTGCGGGGCAGCAACTCCTTCTTTATAAAGCACAGGTCCGGCCTCACATGGAGTACTGCTGTCACCTTTTTGCTGGAACACCTGCATACCAGCTTGACCCCTTCGACTCGTTGCAAAGACGGGCATTGAGGCTGGTTGACAATCCCATACTCACAGGTAGAGTGGAACCTCTTAGCCTTAGGAGGGATTTTGCCTCACTGTGTGTGTTCTACCGCCTATACAATGGTTTGTGCTCAGATGAATTGTTTGACATGATGCCCGTAGCTACATTCTATCATCGCACCTCTCGCCATAGGCAGGGAATTCATCCCCACACATTGCGACCTGAGACGGTGCGCACTGTGCGGTATGAAAGAAACTTCATCCCACGCACAATCAAGCTGTGGAATGACCTCCCTGCTGCGGTTTTCCCAAGCGCCTACAATATGGGGTTCTTCAAGAGGGGCATCAGAAGGTTTCTTCATGGTCGGCAGCGCGAGTGTGACACCCCTGGTGTTGCATACGTCCATAGGCCACGGTAACCGCTTCCCATCAGGTGGGCCGTGTGCTTGTCTGCCAACTAAGTGGTATAGAAAAATAAAAAAAAATCTTGACTTAGGTTTACTTCTGCGGCACTGAGGTCGAATTCAAAATCTGGGGAGATTAGAGAAGTAAGGTGTCCAGAACTCTTATAAAGAACTGAACAATAGAGAGTGATAAGTATTTCCCTGGTCCAGATGACCTATTCATCCTGGGAATTAGTCTAATGAGTAAGATATGAGATTGAGGTCCTAAGGACCCTTCCTAAGTTCAGAGCCTCGATTCTGCTATAGCAAAAAAATTTAGATTTTAAAGCAATGTTCTTAAAGATCAAAATTAAGTCTTTTTGATGAGTGAATGAAAGTAATGAAATGGTATATTTTGAACTTTAAAAATATGGAAATAAAGTATTAATTTAATGCCATTTTTATCAGTGTCTGTGGTTTTGCTTTAGTAGAATCAAGGACCTGGATTGGTTTGTGACCAGCATTTGACATCAGCATGGCTACGTATAAAGTATAAAAGAAAATAAAAACAACTTTTTGAACACTTGTATAGATTAGTTCCCACTTTTGACCACTAGGTTTGTAGTGCACTTTATCAAAAAGTAAATCATCCTAACCTCGGCTACGTGGTAAAGAACCGCTTCATCTTCTGCCATATACCAAACTCGTATGAAGTACAGCGATGGTTACATCGATTAGACCAGCTGTTTCCGAGTATTCGTGGCTCACACATGCATGACAGCACGACAACCGACTGCGGGTCACCGTGTCAGGATATGTCTCTGCATGGAGCATGGTGCACGAAGTGTGTCAATGTTATTATGAAAATAGAAATGCATGACTTTTTGAGTTACTTTTAATTTAGCAACATTAAAAATAGCTAATAGAAGGTCATCAAAGGTCATCTCATCTCTTACCGTGGGTATTGCATAAAGTGAATAATGGATATGGTTCTTCGCTATCCAAAAGAATACAAATACATAACAAAATACAGCGTACACGATAGTTTTATAAGATGTAGATGATGGTCTGTATGTAAATTTAGACCGAAAACTTAAATGTGGCTAAAAGGTGTAAGTAATAAAGACAGTGACAGGAAACTCACTTCGCTGTAAGGCGTTCTTGCTATAGTTAGAGACGTTTTCTCTTTGTAAATGTCGCTTGTACTCTTTTCAGACCGATACATATTAATTCCAACGGGAACACCAGCAAATGATCTAGCCGTAACTTCACCCAATTCCCCCTTTTGCCTTCTTCCATCCCTAGGCTTTTTTTTATATAGGACACGTCAATTAGACTTCGCCTTGCCTGATGGTAAGCTGAAGGCAAAGTTTCAGAAAAGAGGGCCACCTTACTTACATATACTATGTGATAATGGTGACACTCAGCTTTACGGTTTTTTAGAGGTTCCTTTTAGAGTTATGTTCTAGCACTCATGCGCAGTCAAACCAAAAACGAATCATTGAAGTTCGCATTTGTCGGAGATAGGAATTAATTACTATTCGACCCCAGTCTTAATTATTCGCTGTCACAGTTCGGTCACCGATAACGAGGGTCGCATTAGAAATCAATTAAATCATACCTCGAATTAGCACCGTGACTTATGGTCACGACCCGCCATCTTATTATAGAAACGTGCTGATTAAAAACATCAACAAATTAAAAATTTAGTTTTTTTGCGCGTTTTTAAATATATTATTAACGTTTTTTGTGTATTTAATGAAATCGTGTTTCAAACATTTATTTTGAATTTCCGTTTTCGTGTAACGATTTTTCATAGGAAACTACTACTTGGTTTATTGGTTCGTGATTGAATTTAGTGCCTGATGATTTTATGATGACTCTATAATTTTGTTCGCACGATCTTCGTGTCTTTGCGTATCTAATGATTCTCTAATACACTACATGAGCTTCCTCCAGTGTAAGCAACTGAAGGATGTTCCTTGTACGAATTAATAATTATTATTTAGTTGTGGTAACATTTCCCTTCCATTGACAGATGAATGATTTCATCATAAACTTTGACGAGGTTTACGAAAATCACGCGTAAGTAAAGTATTAGGTTGTTGTTAAAACCACAGTCCTTTAATTACCACATATTATCAAATTATCATTCCTTATTTTTATTTTTTATTATAACCTACAGAATACCTCGGCAATAATAACTTCGTGTTGTGTTCCCAGCGGTGAGTAGGGTAGCCAGAGCTCACTGGAAAATTTGTGCTGTCAGTGGACAGACTAAAGGCTTGTCCTGCTTTGTCTTCTACACTGACGACACAGAAACTCTGTACTTACAGGGTTGGCAGCGTGACTGTGACTCCTCTGGTGTTACAAACGTCCATGGTAACCACTTTCCAACAGGTGGGCTGTGTGCTTGTCTGCCACCTAAGTTTTTGTTCTTAATTAGTGTTTTCGTTGATCCCTCCAACATGCATAGGATCACATCATGCAGATTATTAATGTATTCAATCCGTAAATAGCTGGGTTATGAAACAGCAACAGACTTGCGATTGAATAGCTCTATCGACTTATTAACCAGATGAAAAAAGGCAGTCATGCTTTGCGACTACCACACACAACTTATACACAGTTTTGATCACGAAATTACACAAACATGTTTATTTTAAAATCGCGTGTCAAAAGCACTTAAAAACTCGTATGAAAATGATACATAAGTATTATTATACTGATCTTAATACATTTAGAGTTGATAAATGCATTTGTATTAAGGTTCTAAGCGGTAATAATTGTTTCCAATGTATGTTTTTTGTATAACTCAGTTTGAGTTATATCTAAAAATAGACAAAGTGCAGACTGCACGGATTTCGATTCCTCACTTTATTACATTTAGAAAAACTGTACCGTTTGTGTGTAGTGAGAATGAATTAGCCTATAGTTTTGTGCCTATATATTTAAGTACAGCCTTGGCAAGCAAAATGGTTAGGGCTACGCAATGGTGGATTCCGATGAAGTAGACATCCTACAAGGGTTTCTCCATCTTTTCTCGTAGACGTCAAACAAGGCGTTGAGGAAAAGTACGTAGATATTTTAATCGATTAGGATTAAAAAATAAATAAATAGATTCAAGTGGGATTCAAAGCCGCGATCTTTCACTTACAGGGGGAACGCTCTGACCACTAAGCCATATAGAACCTTCATCCGAAAACATCCAAATACTTGTATACCTAATTGATATACAAAAAAACTCGTTTTTTGAATATCAATGCATACATATATTTATCTTGCAGCGACGGTAAATTTCGGTTTTATTCGACTCCGTACAGCCTATAGAAAAGTAACCGATTGATGACAACAGGCTCATCATCTATAACGTATAAATGAGAAATGATGTTAATATAAGTCCTGCAAATGATGTTAATATAAGTCCTACTTAAGTGTATAAAAACATATAGGACAGTCAAAATAAGCAAAGATTTCAAAATTAATATAATTTAATATGTTATCACATATTGATAACTTAATACATTTAAAGGTAAATCTAACAAAAATTAATCAACTGTTGAAAATAACTGTAAGCGACTACGACAGTTCACAGGAAAATCACTGCACTTTCAAGAGTTCGTGATGCCGATAAGGGCCTTTTCTCTTTGCAAAGTGGATGGCACCAGCACTCTTTTATCATCGGCTAAAAGAACATTGAAATATGTTTGCGGGTTTGTATTTCTAAATTTTGTACCCTTGTCACCAGAGTTATACTTTATACTTAAGTTTCATATAACTAATCATGTTGGAAACCTTTTTGCCGTCGAATATTATTAGCAAAAATAAAACGCGACACAAACCGATCGACTTTTTTAATCTGGCAAGAGACACAGACGTCTCTAATTTTAAATAACTCAGTTTAATATGCTTTTAATTCGTTCTCATATTGACACTAAAGGATTAACGGCGAATGATGGCTGATAAAAGTACATTCGGCGGGAAAGATCAAAGATTCTTTGGATAATTCTGACTAGTAGGAATTACCTATAATGTACACTATACGACAATACAAACAAAGGGTTCAGTAAAGTATAAATAAATAAAATAAATATTGTATTCTCTATTACACTAAGCTGTTTTGGAAAAAAACACGTGTTATTAATGCAAATACAATAAACTTCTAATGGGCAAAAACATTATATATTTATCTTTTAACAAATAAATAAACTTCAAACATCTTCATGACATCAATTGATTCTATATTATTTCTTTTGAAGTCATTAAATAGTGATTTAGAATCAATGGCTATTGAATAAGATGCCTTAAGTAGCAATACAGATAAGTTAGAATAATTAAGTAAACATTAAACTTTTTTTAGTACCACTAAGATGACCAATCATACGGCTTTTTTGATAGGAAGCAATAAAACCTTTTTATTGCTTGTTAGCCAAATAATAGGACATTAATATTATATTTCAAATAGATAATAATGTCAATGACTATGAAAATTTCTAATTCATAACATTATGACGTTTCGTTTATTAAAGTTATTTTCTATACATGCAATATTAGTGAATTTATTCCGACTGCAACTAAAAATTTGAAATTTTGACAGGTGTCTTTAATGATTTAAGCATATACTAAAATTCTTTTTTCGAAAATTTATCAACTATAGGTGTAAAATAAGTAGGTGATGAACGGTTGTATAGAGAATTCGTCATTTTTGAATTAAGAAGTTTGAAGTTTCAATATTCTTCTGGTTTTATTATAAAGTATCCGGCCGATTGTCAATATTACTAATATAAAATGGAAAAATGAATAGAAACCACAACAATACTGTGTTATAAACATAGATGTTGATCCCGATAACTTTAATATTAAAATTACCCATAAATCCGCGGGGTTCCTGGAATACAATGGCCACCTCATCTGCCTAGGCCCATGGCCGTAATCTTGACTAACTTCTACTTATGTGTTTAATTCAACATCACTCTGTGTAATACAGATTACTTCAGTTAATTTTGAGTACAAACATTCATCCATCTTCTATTCTAAGGAATAGTGGCATACGACCACGGCTATCCCTGATTTATAATACTTTTAACAGCGTGATTATTCTGTATTTGGGTTTTAGTTTTGATCATTCAAGATTAAATAAATCAAGTTTAAGCCCCGTTCCATAACGATACTCAGTCTTGAATCTTGATTTATAACTAGATTTGAGGACAGATTGTATTATATATGACAGTTCTAATGTCGTTGTGAGAGTTGATTTACAACAGCCAAGCGCTGTTCCCATTTAGCTTATCAATTAGTGAAATTAGTGTCCACGCCTAAAACATTACATAAAACCTTCCAAAGAAAATGGATTATCTTTTTTCTTAGTCTAGTTTACGCCACCATCCGTTGCACACCATATTCCGAAATTTAAAAATAAACAATGTTCCGGATCGCGTTTCTTCTGTTGGCCAACGCCTTGGATGTTAAGTAAACCTCTTCTTTCAATATTAGTTTCACGCTTTAAACAGTAGATAGGCGTTTAATACGATCGTAGTACTGCCTTATTGCTATTTCTGTCTTTTTTTTTCATAATTTATGCAATAAATTCAAATGACACAATGTAAGATCGAAAAAATTGAGTAGTTCAAAAGGTAAAGTACCTTATTATTACCCAACTACGGCGAAGCCAAAAGAGGGTTATGATTTTGATAGACTTTGTATGTACGTATGGATGTATGTAGGTTCATCTGTTCTCTCATAGCTCCTCAACTACTTATTAGGACTGGACAAATAAGGTATCGTTAAAAGCGTCTTGGTCCTCCGCTAATTATAGGCTACATTACTTGTCCCTTAATCTAATGTGGCGCCTTCTAGCGGTCATAAAGTACTGTTTTATATTCATTGTAATATTAGTTGTATAAACTACCTTCTAGAATGTTTAAATTATCGCTTATGCTGTGTATAGTGTGGGTATAAAAAAAATTATAGTTCTAAATTGCTGGTAAAAAGCTGGTTTTACAAAATAAATTTGAAATAAATATGCCGTTTGGGATGAAATGAAAAGACTCAATTAGCATATTTCAAATCTATATGAATTACAGTTGTTGATTAGCACAAAATAATATAAATAAAACATTAAGTTTAAAACTAAAACCCGACTACTGGAAAGGGGTTACACTAGTTAGTACTACAATATGGGGTTCTTCAAGAGGGGCATCAGAAGGTTTCTTCGTGGTCGGCAGCACGAGTGTGACACCCCTGGTGTTGCATACGTCCATAGGCCACGGTAACCGCTTCCCATCAGGTGGGCCGTGTGCTTGTCTGCCAACTTAGTGGTATAAAAAAAAAGTCACGCTTTAAAAAATATTAAACAAGAAAATATCAAGGATAACCGAGGTATGAGGTATGTTTGTTATCATAAAAATATTTGGTAGGTTACACTCCTTCATGAGCAGTCAGTGAAAAGGAAGCTTGCATAGTGAGTGGTTCATTAAAAGTGTACAGTCCGAATCAGATCTATCTTGACTAACAAAGTACATTGGGATAGCAAAACTAGTAAAGTATCTTATCTTTGTTATCATATTACAATCTGCATCGATCTGACGGTGTTGATGTGTGAGAAAAATTTGCTAGTCAAGATCAACCTGATGCTGATTATACCTACTACTCTCCCAACTACACTAGACAGTGTTGTAAATTGTACTGTACTAGACAATTTTCTAACTGGAACATAATATAACATAAACTCACGCCTATTTGATCACGTCGTGGTCCGAGTGGTTCAGTATAGACCTACAACAATGTTACATTACATATTATATTATGCGTTACATTACACATTATATTATATTACATAACATAAACTCAGGCCTATATCCCCGAAGGGGTAGGCAGAGGTGCTAGCACTCACATTTCGCCAGTTTATGTTTAGGTACCAATGTAATAGGTGGCGAGCCTATTGCCATTAACCGAGCATTTATAATCCTGCGATAAATATACACATAACTTCGAAAAGCATCGTAAAGTCATTGGTCTATGCCATGGAAAAACCTGAGACCGACCCAGAGATCTCGAACTGACCGAGAACTGGAACAAAAGTGGTTAATAGTGTAACACGCCGGGATATTTACCATGTTTGTTGTTTTCGCTGAGTAACTGATACTTTGGCGCAGTTACAAGCGCCATGATCACGGTGTACTGACGACTGCCGAGCCAGTTGTTATTGTGCAGACCATGTCGGTCAATATACCGGCGAGTTTTACACTATTAATATGAATGACCATGTCAATCTCAAATCATACACAAAAGTGGTTATTTTTTAAAAGCTTATCTACAAAGAAGGTGTGTACTTACGGGTGTTATTCACCGTTCTTTGTTAGGATTATTTATATTTTATGCACTTATATAAGTAAGAAATGGAAAGTGATTATCTCTGTATATCCTGGAGGAATAACTGCAAAAGTTTTAGTGACTTAACAGAAAATTTTTGCAACGTAGGGTGATTGGCACCTAAAAGTTACATCATTAAAAATATTCAAGTAAATAATCTGCAAGAACCTCGCATTATACGAACAAACCAAAGTACAGACGGAATTTAATGTAAGTATAACAAAAAGCGAATCCTCTTAGCAAATAACGACAGCGTCACGACAATCCGTAATTAGTGCTGCAAGAACTAATTTTCTATAGTAGCAAAAAGCACAAGGCCAGGTGAATCCGTCGCATTTAATTGTATATAGAATATTAATATTGAAGATGCATACAAGAATGATGAACGGACAAAGGAATAAGTGTTTGAGACGAGTAGACATTTTTAAATATTATTAACAATGAGTTAATCAGAGGATATAGAGATATATGAATCTCTGAGTATATTTGAAGTTAAACATTACCAATTTACCCAGAAGGAATAATAATAGAGAGAGAACCTATAATCGCCAACCTTGGTTCAAATGGAATCTCATAGTAAAAATTAAGCCTTTGCCTGACCTGACCTAAAAATTAAACTCGGGATCTCACTACTACTACTTAACCAACGAGCCTTATATGAATCCCTGTTCTCTATGACCTCTGAGTGTGCTTAGATTTTTTTTTAATTTTTATACTAATTAGGTGGTAAATAAGCACACGGCCCCCCTTATGGGAAGTGGTTACCGTGGCGTATGTGTGACCGTGCCTACCGTAAGTCTTCCCCTCTGTGTTATTTTGATGCCTTTAGTGAGAATGCCTTGGTCCGTAAGTCTTAGTGTAGTACTATATACATATATCTTTCATAGAAATATACCATGATGAGGAACTGAAGCTATAGACATAACAAATACCGAGAAGCAATTCAAATACCTCGAAAAGCATCTCGGTCTTGCGTCAAAGTAAAAAACATTTTAGTTCGTGCGCTTGATGACGTGGTACCAGCAGAGGTGACTGCTCTGGAAGCTGTTGTGGTGAATCTGATGGGCTATTATAGTTTTTATTGTTTCTTGTAACAAAAAGTGTAGAGCGACCGACCCGTTTGGCGTGGCGGTCGACTGCTGCGGTAGGGGTCATAAGTATGACTCCTGCTGAATGCAAATATCTCTGTTTGATTAATGTGATTATGTCTACAGTTTTATAAAGTACATACTTATGGTATTGAATTGATGTTATCTCTATCTATTTATAAATAAATTGAAGACAAAACTGGTCAATATGGATTGGTTCAGTTTTTTTGTAACTTTTGCAAATAGTTGTTTTTTACAAGCTTTTTTTTAGATTACATGTTAGTTAGTGTAATATAGGTTCAATCTTGGAAGCCTTATTGGAATCTCACCGTTCCTCGACGACCTGACGTTCGATTGGACCACAAAATTTTCAAAACTGACATAACCCACCCTTTCGACAAGTGGCCATTTTTGCCTTACATTTTTATTAATTCAAGATTTTCCACTACTCATATCCTTACCCCGTCATCACATACCTATATACATGGAAATTTTTAATTTGAAACGACGAAAAGAAGTTGATTCTATTCTACTTCCAAGAATTAAATGTACACACGTAGGACATGACGGTATCCTAAAGAGGTAGGACACGACGGTATCCTAAGGAGGTAGGACACGACGGTATTCCCATCTCAATTGAGCATTCCGAAGTACCTCCACCCTACAGAATACCACGGCTATATAACCTCTTATTGTGTTCCCGGCGGTGAGTAGGATAGCCAGAGCTCACTGGAGAGTTTTTGTGATGTCAGTGGGAAGACTCAAGGCTTCTTCTGATTGTGTCTTCTACATTAACGGCACAGAAACTCTCCGTTCTTACAGGGTCGGTAGTACGAGTGTGACTCCTCTGATGTTGCACACGTTCATAGGTCACGGTAACCATTTGTCTGCCACCTAAGTTGTATAAAAAGACATAGTTACTAAGCAATAATTGAAGCTAATATAAAAGAGGTCTAAATAAATCTTCATCATTGTGGAAGTGAACTGCTGTCTGTCTGATTATGAGTTTGATTGCATAAATTTGCATTTGTGCACCATGCTTTAAACACATTGTAATCGATGTTTCCACACGCTAAACTTAATGATGTTCTATTGGAAGTTCGTTAATTTGGTGTTTACATTATCCGAAATATCTTTGTTGATCGAATGAATAAGGACAATTTGGTATGCATAGAGTGATTGACATATGACCTCTAAATAATCAGACAATTGAGGATGTTAAATTAAGGCTGAATCAATGTCAGACTATAATTTGATCAAAGTAGGGTTCAGTTAATAGATATGGGTTCAACTGTTCTGTAAAAACTATGGATCCCTAGATTCCTCTGTTCATAAGGAACTGTTGAACGGCTACAAAATCATCAAGTGTATCATAATTACGTATTATTTGCCTGTTTTGCATGTAACCTTCTGACAATAAATCCGTATTAAGATAATGGGCCTGCTAAACGCACGATTCCCACGAATCTATAAACTCCAAGTATCAAAGTCGGAATAAACAAGCTTCTAATTACTCTATAATTGGATATACATAGGTAGAAGCGTTTTTCTAAGTGCGTACAGGAGATTTACTTACGTCATAAGTCTGCACACGTGTAAGCAATGTATCACTTCCTCGTTTCCCATATTTAAGAGAATCACTTTTTATCTAATCAATCAGGAATCGGGATAGATATGTCGGACAATTTACCACAAATTGCCCGTGGGATTGGGATATTTTTTTTAATCTTGTGATACTTTTCTTGGTTAGGAGGTAGGTAAGAATAATTTAAAAGTTAATGTACCAATGCCCTCTTAGTCCCGAGTTAATCTCGAAAATCAGTCAGTCGGTCAGTTCTTTTTTCAGTCTTGATAACGTAAACATTTGAATAATGAATATAAAAGATTGATCAATTAGCAGTTTACGAAATTTTCTTGTAAACAATACCGCAATCAATGCTGCTACTGATTGATTCGCAGGTTCGACATGCGCGCATAATAAAGCGCATATATCCGCCTCCTGCTTATTGAAGCGCAAAATGTAGCGCGCGTGTAAGTGATCGCAAGTGCCGAAACAAGCGCAAAACGCGCAGAAGAAAACGTTAGTCCTTATGCGTATTCAATTTTAAATGATGCTGTTGTATGACTTCTATTTTTAAAATAGGTTATCGACCAAACCTCATCATCATAAATATTTATGTACTTTAAGGAACTAAGTATTGTATTTTTTTAGCAAACGTATCGGATTGCTAAACTACGCCAGCATGTCACCAGTATGTCAAATAAAAAACCCAAAAATATCACATTTAACTTTTTAAGACTATGTCTGATTTCGCAAAAAATTAAATCCAGTATAAGCGTTCGTACAACACGTAAATTGAACTTTTTGCGGTAATTTTGTAATGTTTAACGACAATCTCGCGTTGTAGGATGGAACGAATCGGACCTAAGCAAAAATTGATGTCAAAATGTCAATTTAGGACTGACTGCGCAGACTATGACGCCGGCAGATTTCACTTCAGTAGAAAATCACGTAGCAATGCTAATTAGCTGTCTATAATTAATTTAAATTGCATAAACAGTGAAGTGAAGTAACACAAGAGACAAGGAAAGCAACAATGTTGTTCAATTTATTTTACTACTAGCTACAATAAAAGTATTAACTATGAGGATTTTTGTACTTTGCTACTAATCAATCAATTAGCATCGCAGTCCACTGCTGATATTGGGAGGCTTTGGCCTACTATTTCTACGCTGGCCAGATGGGTTGGTACAGGGTTTTATTTCGAGTTTTCCTTCTCTCGCAGTGATATCGTCTGCGTATTTGTCAGTTAGTCGCCTCTTAAGACACCCTTTGGATGAGATGGAGTGGTAATACTTGTATTCTTTCTCCATCACCATGCTACTAATTGTAGTTTGTGATTATAGTTCTAGAATGCGGAGAAGCGTAGTTATATGTAGTATATGAATATTTTTTCCCGAAAGTGGACTTCGAACTTCGAACGAAAGCCTTAGATGCAATAGAAAGTCAACACAAATGACGATATTTCACATAGAAATAGACATATTCATGCATACAAATATTTATACTGAGCAGGTACAGCCCCACCGCAGCTGTTGAACACTGTCGGTGCGCCAAGTGCCGTTCGGATAGCTTATCATGTCTGGTAATGTATTCCTGTTAGGGATAAGATTGTCCAACGTATCTGACGTTTGTCGTACATATACATGTTCAGAATATAACCAGATCCAAGGTAGTCGTATTTTAAATAACTAATTAAAATTCTAACGACAAAGGACGACCCTAATATTTTAACATGTTTATTTCCGCCATCAAACATTGATTTTTATACCAAACTCAAACTTGTAGCCTAACGCTTAAATAAGTGAATACAAATTCCGTGGAAGTCAAACTAAGATTGGTGTTCGTATGATGAAGATGGGTACTAGCTAGAACTCATCAGTCATATTATGCTTAGTTGGGGTCTAGATGATGTTATATGACATGTCCAACAATATTTTTTCTTTGCCACATACAATAAAGTTCTTATGAGAAACATACGAGTTACGAATACAAAAGAATCAAAACAATAAAGTGTGAAACGATTCATCCAGAACAGCGGCCTTAAAGAATTAGTGGCAAGGAGATCGTTTGTCTCGAGGCGAGAGGCGACTACGTGTTTGTCTAAGTGCAGAGGAAATTCATTCACCAACAGCCTCATAGTTTACGGTTCATTTGCACTTGTTCATTGTACTTATTTTTATGTTCGTCTTTTTTGTGGTTGCGTATTATTAACCGCCGTTTGACAAAGCGTGATCATGATCCGAATAAATTTGGAAGCATTTATTATGCCAACTTTTTCATGTTCTTTTTCTTTATTCAAATTCTTAAACGTTAGCATAATAATGTGTTGAATTTTATTCGTATAATTTAGTAAACACTTCCATTGCAATATTTAGATATCACATAATATGTACATATATGTGTGACATGTGTGTGAGTTGGTATGTTTGTTACTTCATATTACTGTGAAAATCAAAATATAAGGATAGTTTAACACATAAGCTATAATTATTATCTCGGTCAAATAAACCTCATGTGAAGCTATAAAACCTGTACATTTATACATAATATGTTAACTAATTATATGTACTGTGTAATTTCTCTACTATTTTTAAGCTTTCATAGTTGTATTTTTACTTGGTATTTTTTCATAATTCTCTTTCATATTCCAATTTAATTTCTTGGTCGGGTTGCTCATTATTCAGTTTCAGTTGAGTCACCTGAGTGTTCAAGTTTATTAACAATTAATCACAATACAAATATTTATCAAACAACGACAATATTCAGACAATAACTGAAGAGACCATGACGTTGCCGTGAAATGACGTATTTATACAATAATTAAATACTAAATACAAGTATAATTACGTAAACAGCATGTGTGTCCATTGTGTTCACTTCCTATACGCATGTGCTTCTGACAATTGCTGAGGTGGTTACACAGACTGCTCATAGTCTTATTGTTTCAGCTGTTTTGCAGGAAGTGCTTGTAACGGTTCCATTTGAAAAGCTAGATTATATTTCTTAAAAGAAACTATACGGACGTCAATTGTTCCCTTTGTTTTTTATTGCTAGCAATTTCAGTTTTATCATTATTCTTTCTAATTATTTGTTCATGTGAAACATTTTCAAAGAATTTAAAATAACCTAATTTGAACGGTAACCTAATAATTCCATTCAGCATTTATTTGTGTACATGGTTTTTTTAATATGTCACAATTTGTACTTTTGCGACTCCTCTTTGTATGGCATGGTTTTGTTCACGAGTTTGATACTCAGATTACGTCTACTATTTTTGGACATCGACAGATTTCATCTTAATTTAAAGTATTGCAATATCTTTGTAAACTTAACTTTTCCACCATATATAAAGATATATTTGTCAACACTGTTATTTATCACTACAATCTAAGCACCGCCGAAATTAAATTCGCACACGTTTTCGTCGCATCATTTGGCAAAACGCATTTTTTCGTCGGTGGCTTTTAGGACCAAAATAAGTAATAAAAAGGTTTAATGCGATTTAATCTTCACTTAGTCGTGAGGCCCGAACTCCATCAGTAACCTTGATGTTTTGCATATTTTAGGTTTTATTTTGTTCATGAGTGTTCTTTGGGGTCTTCGCCCGTGTCTTATTGTTCAATTTGGAGGTTTATTTTGACTTGTGATTTCATCTGGCTGCGTGACTGTGATGTTTGATTAAGTTGGGATCTGACAGGATGATCTTTCAGAATAAAATTATCATTGGGTTTTTTTTTTTCGGTTTATAAACTCTCGTCTGGATATTTGAAACGCGGGTAGTGGCGTATAAATACCGAATTCTTGTGCATTATATTTTAGGTTCCTCGTCATAAGTTCGAAGCATAATACGAATACTATTTCATGCTTTCACCTTTGTTCACAGTGCAGTTAACTTACAACAGCCGCATTTACTTTATCTGGAAAGATACGAATGACATGTAACACCATTATCATAGCGTTTGTGCTAGTTGCATCCGAAGCTTGCACGTTTGAACCTGAGATCAATTACACGAAGCATTTTTTGAAAATGTTTAATGATCTTTACATTGTATTTGCTCTGTAGTGAACAGTAAGCACCTTATTGTGATATTTTCCAGCGTCCTTATTATTCATTTCACGTGTAAATCGCAATATTACCCAAGATTTTAACAAAGCAATGAACTTTAGAACAACACGAGTGTTATTTTGACACGAGAGGTCTCCGTCCGTCCATTATGTTAATGTCACGCATATTATGTACCTCTCCGCTCACTTTCGCTTTTTTTTTGTTGCCCCCAAACGTGTATAATATTTGTGTTCATTTTAAAAAGTTTCGGTGTCGCAATAAGTCTGGGAGCGACTCTGTTCCATTTACTTTTAGTGTATAACTAACCGCGGTAGCCTAATGGTATGGGTAATGGACTGCTGAGACGAGGTCTCGGGTTTGATCCCAAGTTTTACCATGGCACACACCAATGACTTTTCGATACTTTTCGAAGTTATGTGTGTATTTATCGCAGGTTTATAAGTGCCCGGTTAATGGCAATAGGGTCGCCACCTATTACATTGGGACCTAAACATAAACTGGCAAAATGTGGGTGCTAGCACCTCTGCCTACCCCTTCGGGGATATAGGCGTGAGTTTATGTTATGTTATGTTTATGTTTAACTAATAAAGAACAGTTCAGCGTTAAAAAGGTTTGATGATAATAGAGGAAGTTCATGAAGTATGTAAGGATAGAAGCAAATGGCGTGCTGTTGTCTCTGCCCACTCGGGAGGGAAATAAGTATGAGTATGAACAGGCAAATTCATAACTTCATTCAGTTGCTCAACTCGGGTAAGAGTTAAACAAATGAGTGAGCATGAATTCACAAGGTAGATTATGTGCTCTTTCAGACTAAGTACAATCTACCTCTGTTGAATGAAATTTTAAAGCATTTAGTATGCTCACTATTCAAATCAATTAAGAAAAATTGAATCGGTGCAGACGGGCTTTGAGCCCGCGATCTTTTCTTAGGGGAACGCTCTGACCACTAGCCACTCCAGGTAATTGAGTTACAAATTCCATCTATCAAACTTTTTCACATTAATGCTTTTCAGTCATCGTTTTTGAAATCAGCCTTATTGCAGACTGTACTAGACGTTGAATATCTCAATTATGGTACAAGAGAAAAGTTTTTATCGTTCTCTCAGAATCACGCTAAGTGATCGTTATTACATTGAGCTTTGGTTCGGTACCACTTTATTTTTTGTTGTGCGATATCTTCTTAGAACCGATTCTGTGTTCTTTACTTGTAGAGATCTTTATAAAAATATCTGTTCCTCTAGACAATATCCTCTAGGTAATCCGTTTGTAGACTAGAACAGATTGAATAGTGTATGGTATTAACATACGTTGATAATTGTCATAAACGTCTTAAATTAAACTTGCCGCGTGGTTCCCGGCAGAGTAGAATATGGATAACGCTTGATGTATTAATTAAGTCATAAACCTGAACAATACGATACAAAGGCATGTAGTACACCTTTCTGACCTTTCAAAATATATAAAATATATATTAGGTCATTATATTTTTAACATTTTTATAATATTTTTGAAAAGTGACAGGTAAAAAAGAAATACGAAATTTATCATCAAAATGTTAGCATTTAGAAAGTACTGTTTTTGAAGATCGAATTTAATTTATCAAACAGCCATTAAAAACATAATTTAATACAGAATTGTACAATCTTAAAATCAACTTTTAAACAAAATATAAATAATGGAAATAGCTATTAAATTACAGGAATAACGAACTCATGAATCTGTAATAAAATTTCGGCAATTTCATATGTAAAGACCTAATATATATTTTGAAAGGTCAGAAAGCTGTACTACATGCCTTTGTATCGTACTGTTCAGGTTTATAACTTAATTAATACTTCAAGCGTTATTATATAGGTTTTTATGTCAAATCGTGATGCCGGAGTAATCTAAAGTGAACACCGGCTTTTTGCTTAATTGCTTTGTGTATGTACCTATTGGCCGCTTCATGTTTCAAATTGATGCCTTTACCTTTAGGCACGTTTTTCTTCATGTGGGATACGAGTGTTATGATGTATCAAGTGCCTTCCTACACGTGAGTTGGAAACGTGCAAATTTAATTTAATGTGAAGATGAATTGCAATGTCATCACTTGCGAGCTATTGTGAAGAAATATCATTTGTATGATCAGTTTGAATAATATTAATGGTTACAAAGTTGCTGAGTTTTTTTGATTTCTATGAATGCTTATTATAGGTATATATATCTTACTTTTATGGGCAAGAAAATGTTAATTAATTAGGTAATATAATTTTTTACAAATAAATTATATTACCTAATTAATTAACATTTTTAACTGGTGCAAAAGAGCCCAGAATACTGGCCGCATTTCCGCGCTGGATCAAGGTAAGTACTTATTTATATTAAACAAGAAAACTGGGAAGAGAGTAGCTCTGGTCTGTCTTTTTACGTCATTCTACACATGCAGCTCTCTCTATGCCCAAAGTAAGCAAGATTTAACTAGCTTGTGCTATGGGCTCTAGATTGCGCATAAATATACCTACTTATTTACATTTTTTTAAATAGGAACTTGAACAACCACAACAAAAATACAAATTCATTCATGCATACAACAAATTTTATTAGATAAGAAGGTGTTACTTTTAAAAAGCTTGTCTTGCTTTGTCTTCTACACTGACGGCACATAAACTTTCTGTGCTTACAGGGCCGCAGGGCAGCAGCGTAAATGTGATTCCTCTGGAGGATTTATACGCCCTATGTCAGATACGCAAAATGTCAGATGTGCATATCAGTACCGATACATTGTTCTTCACTCAATTTACCAATATTCAAATGTATAAAAAACCTCAAGCAAGCTTTAAAAAAGTGACAAGTTATTAATTCATACTTTTCTGGCTTTATGTGGTTCTGACTTTTTGCGTATCTGACATTCTGTTTACTGTGAATGGCATTGAAGTCCACCCATGCCAGTTACACGTTCCATTATTTAATTGTCTCGGTACAAAAAGACAAATACCCGAACATTATCTTTAACATAAAAAACAATTATAACGCCCACATGGAATTAGGTGAACAAGTAACATATCGGCGTCATGCCAAGAGTTAAGCCTTAGGTGATTACTTGGGATTTGTTATTCAAACACTGGAATGTCGTCTTTAACTTGATGATATAATCGCTATGCAAATTGGAAGATAACCTTTGTAATGTTAGTAATTAAATATATAGTTAAAATATTAACATCGGTTTTATCCAAGCCGGAAAAACCGATAACTTCCACGACTATGTACCAAATAAATGATCTTCTCTAAGAAGATGCGATCCGACAAACATGATTAAAAGTATACATATAATTCAATTCAATTCAATTTATTTATTTCTAAACAAACATAGTTTGTATTGAAATGTCAATTTTAACTAATAAATACATACAATCAATTAAAATACACTATAACGTCAAAATGAAATAAAATAAAATAAAAAATTTTAGGTACAATTAACTACAACTTTACATTTAGTCACAATAACATTTTAGTTATCATTCACAAATTCTTCCACTGTGTAGTAACACTTTTCCAACAGCAAGGACTTTAACTTTTTCTTAAAGGAATAGGTTTTATAGACATCAAGCTTTAAGTCATTAGGCAGACTATTAAATAGTTTTATTGCTTGATGTTTCGCACTATGTATCACGACGTTAATTCTCGGATTCAATGTAGCTTTGAAATGGTTCCTTCGAGTGCTTTCACGTGTTACTCTTTCATCTTCCGTTTCATAATCCCTTATGTGTTTTGCAAAATCACTTAAAACCATTAATATATAGAGGCAAGGCACGGTTAGTATAGACAGGTTTTTAAAATGCTCCCTGCAAGATTCCCACTGTGGAATACATATAATCACGCCCCGGAGGGTTAGGCAGAGGTGAATTAAAGAAATAAAAGAAAATAAAAGTATGCAAGGTTCATAATAATTTTTTGTTGTATTTAATTATTTAATCAATTGGGCGTCTAGCGACCTACTAACACAATCAGGACCCTAATTAACCTCACCTGCTAAACAATTAACGAGGATCTACGAATTCCCAATCCGAAATTCCTTTCAGGATTGGGAAATCGTAGATTGAAACCTAAGAGATACTTTAAACCACAAATGTATATCAAACACAATGTGACATTGTTAATGATTAAATAAATAAATAAATAAAACGCAACCCGGAAAAAGCTAGGAGGATGATGAATCAATATGATAGATTCTTGTACTGAGTGGAAAGTGTTTCTTGATGTATTAAGTGTTAATTTATAGCCCTCATTTCATAGAAAGCCAGCAAGCATTAATTTTAGAGTCGAGCTGTTCTTTTGGCAGTAGTTAATCCTTCCCGAGAAGGGCCAGATCGAAAGAGATGGTCCTGTGTCGGCTGGAGTGGGAGGGATATGCCTTGTAACATCACCTTCTGCAACCAAAACGGACCCATAGAGCACCGTACATTTTAGCCGGTTCGAGTCCCACATAACCTATAAATACATTGGATTTTACTTTAACTTGATGTGTATTTTTTTTACAACCTGTGACTTTTTATATGAATTGCATAAGTAAAGAGGATATCGTTTCTTAGTAATCTTCAACCACAACTTTATTATATTACTGTGAACCGAAATGATGATCTTTTGATTTATTATGTAAACGTACTGCTTCACCGATGCTATAATGTCGCTAGTCGCTAATTCTGTGAAACACACTGTCATAATATTTAACGTATTATACAGTGGACATGATCTTCTTCACCCTATTGCTAACTGACGCTAACCTTGTTGCATTCAAGGCTTTAAATAGATAATGCTTTACAAAACAGCCTATTTTAGGCTGACTCTCATTCTTTCCCTCACTACAACATGCTAAATTAAAAGCCAGGCACTTTAGTCCACTGAGGAGGCTATCTCAAAGCCATAGATGGCCCAGAACTAGACGAGGTGCGAGGAAATGCCTTATTGGGGTCACCATTTACCACGATAGATCCGAGATGTTGACATAATCGCCCACTGGTCCTCACTTTTGTCCAGTTGACTGTTTCTTCGTTCTGCCAATCGTATTGTCGTTTTTTTCTGCAAGGAAAACTACTAAAGGTTAATATTAATTAGCATTCAGCATCCATACGCTCCAGGTGACAGCTGACAGACGACCAGTATAGGCATCAACCAACGCGTCCATATATCATAACATGGTCGCTCTTCGTGCTCACAAGCTGTAGGTTTATGGTGCCAAAGTAGTCACGACTGCGCGTCACGATACGACACTTCCGCATTGTACGGCTGTTAAGTTCAATTAGTGAAATTTTCGAAATCAACGCCTTTTTGACACATGATTGAATGGCTTCATTAATAATTTATATGTAAATAGAGTATGTGGAAAATCAACTCGTTGTAATGGCATTCAAGTTACTGTTATGGTATTTGAATTGGTGGATTTGAAATTGAATCAATTCGACTAAATATTATGGTTCCTCATTATTTATTCCATTTTATCCGTTCTATAGTTTTTTATTTTTTATAGAACTTAGGTCGCAGACAAGCTCGCGGCCCACCTGATGGTAAGTGGTTACCGTGGCCTATTCGTGAGTGTAACACCAGAGGAATAACACTCGTGCCGCAACCCCTGTAAGAACAGAGACATTCTGTGTCGTCAGCGCAAAAGATGTAGGATAAACCTTTGGTTTTCCCACTGACAACACAAAACCTCTCTAGTGAGCTCTGACTACCCTACTCACCACCGAAAACACAACACAAGGTTATTAAACGGCGATATTCTGTAGGGTGGAGGTACTTCCCCAGTCGGACTGCTCGATTGGGACGGATATACCGTCGTGTCCTACCTCCTCTCCAAATTTAATTCCTTCACATCTGGAAACCAGGCATTAGTATATGTTTGAGTTGTAGATTAGTTTACAGTTACTATTAAAACTCGTGTAGATGGGGATCAATTTACCACCTTCTCAATACACGGGCACGCATAGAATATAATGCGCCCCCTTTGAATCCTAACTTCTTAATTAATAAAACAACAGGCGATAAATCTGACTACATATCTGTACTTAACAAATAATACTTTGTGTTAGTCTATGATTATATTCGCCGCAGTCGACCCCACGATTTGTCAAAATGAAAACATAAAATCATAACATAAACTCATGTCCCCGAAGGGATAGACAGAGGTGCTTGGTCCTAATGTAATAGGTGGCGAGCCTATTGCCATTAACCGGGCACTTATAACCCTGCGATAAATACACACATAACTTCGAAAAGCATCGAAAAGTGTGTGACATGGTAAAACCTGGGATCTAACCATAGACCTCGTCTCAGCAGTCCATTATCCATACCAATAGGCTACTGCAAATTGTTATACACGCAATAGAAACACGCAAGCGATATCAACACGTGGTATAAAACTCGCCCCCCTGAGGTCATGTCACGATTCGAAATTCAGCATTGATAATTAATAATGTCAGCTCCGATCAATGCGGATGTTAATGCTGATATTGGAAATAATGTGATGAGATAGTACAGTGGCAGCAACTACGGCTTTTGTCCATAATTCACGAATCTACCTTATAGAATCCTAATATTACCGAGCTGGGCACAGGGTTACTTAGTTTTTTGTTATGACCACCCAGTCTTTCAGAACTGCTCAGTTTCATAATAGCTCATCCTATACTTAAGTTAAGCCTGCACAAGTGTCAAGACCGCATTGAGCTGTCAGTCACAATCAAGCATATTTATTTGCTTAATAGTGTAATTCCCTCCACAATATTCTGCGTACTCCTGTCTAATGAAAGTGTAGGAAGCACAGACTTGTTATACTAGGCATGAATACAGGTGCCATGTGAAATGCGCCAAATATTCCGCCCGTGTTTGATTGAATGCTGGAAGACACTACCAATCTATTTACTTTATAGTAAGGTGCCAAGATTGATTACGTAGATCGCAACATAAATATTACATTATGTAGTTCGCTGGTGTCATGATAAGTATAAGTGATTTTTAACGAGAAAATAATCGATTATATTGGATAAAGTTCGGAGAAATATTTTTTGTAGGAAATTCAAAAATGGCGTTGATCAAGTATATATAGAGATTGCAAGTCGATTTAAAACATAAAAATTGAAATTCATTTTATTTGATAAATTACATACATACATACATATAGTCACGCCTTTATACCCAGAGAGTTAGGAAGAGGTGAATTAACACTCACATTTCACCAATAATTGTAAACTGTCCCACGTAATAAATTGCGAATGATAGATTAATACTATCGCAATTCTTCTGCTGATTTTTATAAACGTTTTTTTTCATCTCAATCCCGGCAATCTAACATCAATACGTATTGCATTCTAAGCTTCTATTTTGGAGCCTAGAGTTTGTACTTCGGTTTTGTGGATTGGTTTACCTAACCCTACACACAGGGTCTGCGGCCGAATGTTACCCATCAATTACCAGATCCACCGGCTTAAAGATTTGATTACCTCGGACCTTGAAGATCCTGGGCACGACTCCATGTTATTATATGCCCGTTTTCTCCATAAACCAAGATACTAACTGATACACAATCGTGATAGAACCTGTTTAGAAACATTGGGGCGGCATTGTGTTATTGTTATTAATTGATTACATATTAGTCTGAGCACGTAGCCGGGGGCATTCAGATTGTGATCAACAACCTTCGGATTGTTATTTGAGATGTGAATAAACAATGAACATTTGGGCCCCGATGGTTGATTGCTTCAACAAGTTGAACAAACAAACGCTACTAAATGTAAACCTATATTTATTTAAAAAACATAAAACATAACATAAACTCACGCCTATATCCCCGAAGGGGTAGGCAGAGGTGCTAGCACTCAAATTTCGCCAATTTATGTTTAAGTACCAATGTAATAGGTGGCGAGCCTATTGCCATTAACCGGGCACTTATAAACCTGCGATATTTATTTAATGATTTGATTATATAATAGTGAATCCGTGGGTAAAAAATGTGTAGGACACATAGATGAAATTTTATTGAGCAGTCACGGATATTATGTATAATGTACTGAGGTATATTGGTTCCCGGTAGAGTAGAATTTGGACCACCCCATCTCTTCCCATACGATGTCGTACAAGGCGACTAAGGGATAGGGCTGTTTAACATCAGACAGATACATACAGACCAGACTCAGCATCAGAAGCATGGCTTGATTCAAGAATATTGCCCGTAATTAGGCAATAGGCTCACCCACTATTACGTGCGACCGAATAATATTATTGGTGAAATGTGGATATTAATTCACCTCTGCCTTACCCTCCAGGGATAAAGGCGTGATTTTATGATTATGATGAAGATTACTTAAACTTAACATTATGATCTTACTTCAGGCACATACCTACATTACCAATATTCAACCGTAGTCGAAGTCTGTAGTGCAGTTCTAACCCTGAATTGCCCGTACCTTATAAAAACTGTGCACGCAAAATCACAATCTCACACAGCAACAGCAAACACAGTACCTGTCGATAAGTCCGCCGCATCATCGTACGGTACTTCACGCTCCGCTGGTGTCCATTGGCGTGGTAAACCAGACCTAGTTGACTGTTACGTAAGCCATTGTTCGAACTAGTGTGTTCGGACGTGATCTCGTATTTTGGACATAGTTGGTTTTTGTGACTGATCTATGTTGACTCAGTTGGGGGCAGTGTTCGAAGGGTTTAGATTTTTTACTTACGATACCGAACAACAAAAAATTAAATTAAAATTCTGGAGACATTAAAAGAAATCTCCAAAAAGTAAAAAATATTATGTATTGGTTGGCCCCAGTTTGCCCAAGTTATCCAAGCATCCTTTCAACCACGTAAGCTTAGTACTCTGTCATTCGAAAAATCACTACTTCCTTTCAAGGCTACCTGATGGTTAAGTGAAGCTCTTACTAAAAGAACTCAGTACTGTAAAAGAACTGAAACAGGTGTGTTGGAAAATAGGTACAGTTGATTTCTTATATTTCAGTACCAGATTTAAAATCAAATTATTTTCGAAATCAATATTTCTAAAAGGAATTGCTTTTAAAATCTCGCGATCCATGATATACTATTTGTATTTGAATAAAAATTTGAATGAAATGAATTAATTAAATTTGTATTAAATTAATTCCTGTTAATATTATTGTATATAAGTAAAAGGATCTCTAAAATAATCATTAATAAGTTTTCTTGACTACGGCTCTGACTGTCTCTGGGAACCTGTTAATTTTTTAAATGTCAGTGGTGTATAGTTAATTGGACTTTAGGTTAACAATGTGCATTCTTCAAAAGTTATAGATTACATAATCCGTTCTTGTTACATAGTTAACTTGTCTTCTAAATCACAAGAGTAACTTAACTTCAAATATTTCTACAACAATTTTTAGTAACTACTTATAAGATGCAAAACTTATTGAATTGATTATGCACAATACACTAGTTTGGCGATTGAAAGTTATAGGCCGTAGTTTTTTAATCGTCGACAGGTAGTCGTCGGTTCACAAGAACTTACAAAAAGATTAAGAGTTACTCAGTTGACGCACAGGTCAGAGAAAGTCAAGTCACAAGTACTTGTGTTACAATGAGTTTTGCTACAATCTGCTTTCAGGATGCAAACCGTGCGAAGTAGAGAAATAAAAGCCGGAAAGTAGTCTCTAGAGAGCCTGGATGCGATTGGGATTAACGTGAAGATGATGATGATGACGATGATTTCTAAGGACTTTCACAGTCAGAGATGAGAACAAAAACAAAAACCGCTTCACCTTCAGGATTCGGAGTTTGCGTGACGCTCTCGATGTAGTTCTTGTTGTTTCTTAAAATCGACCACCGCCACGCCCCGCCGCGTGTATCATGGGAGCAGTACAGAAACAGAAACTCTCAATGCTTGCAGGGCAGCGCGAGTGTGACTCTCTTGGTTTTGCATGCGTCCATAGGCCACGGTGACCAATTTTCATCATGTGGGCCGTGGGACATCAGTCGCGGTCTGACTATAACTATCTTTCTTGTCAGCTAGGGAGTGGATCTAGGGATGGAAATAGGGTTGAGAAGGATGCAGAGCAAGATGAGAAAACGAAAACAAAATACAGGCATCACTGTAAGAACTCTTGAATTTTCTTAAATTAAATGAATGTATAACAAGTTTTAACACTATATTTTATTAAAAAAAGAAGCAATTCTAGAATATTAATGAATATGTTGATCACACACAATGCATTTGAGTCAATTAAGACTAAAAAAACGTGACCTGTTTACATTATTTAACATATATAACTATCAGAGCAGTGAAAACCGTGAATATTATATTGCGTCATATTATTTATTTGTTTTTAAACTGTGTCTGACGGACTTGCAGTTTTGAACACCTGGCTGCAAAATTATGTCTTCATATAATGGCAACGCGAGCTTACTCACGTACCCCTGTACGTGAGTAACCCCCTGGTTACCAGACCCCAAAATATGATAGTCAGTTACTAACAGATATTTAGATGGGTATTTAGTCTTGAAATTTTGGATTTGAATAGAATTTTTTTTTATACAACTAAGTGGCAGACAAGCACAAGGCTCACTTGGTGGAAAGTGGTTACCGTGGTCTATAGACGTGTGCAACACGAGGGGTGTCACACTCGTGCTGCCGACCCTGTAAAAGTTTGTGCAAGTCAGTGTCCTGTGCTGTCAGTGTACAATACAGTGCAGAATAAAAAAACTTTTTTGTGCACTTATTACTGTTTTCATATAAGTAGTTAGCGGGATTTCTTTCGGCATTGGTGGCGCGCGGTATTTGCCATTCGTTCCGCATGCACTATAAACAGGTATAACCTTTATAAGTTACAAAAAAACATACACACACACACACAAATTGATTGTGTCTAAAATAGGTAGATTGAAAGAATGCTATACCATTGCATAAAATGTTTAACGACAGGTTTGAGGAAGTTTGTGAAGTGTAAAAGGAAAGGAGCATATAGCAGGCTTATGCAGACGAGGTAGAACACGACGGTATTCCTGTCCGAATTGAGCAGTCCGACTGGGGATGTAACTCCACCCTTCAGAATACCACGGCTATAATACCTCGTGTTGTGTTCCCGGCGGTGAGTAGGGTAGCGAGAGTTCACTGGAGAGTTTTTGTGCTGTCAGTGGGAAGACCAAAGTCTTGTCCTGATTTTGTATTCTGCACTGACGGCACAGAAAATCTCTGTTCTTACAGGGTCGGCAGCACGGATGTGACTCCACTGGTGTTACACACGTTCATAGGTCACGGTAACCACTTTCCATGTGGGCCGTGTGCTTGTCTGCCAGCTAAGGTGCATAAAAAAAAACGTAGGATCGGGAATTCTCTACCGAGGTTTTTTTCCCAATCCCAACTCTATCAACTTTCGGTATAACTAAGAAACGGTCACACTTGAATCTTTTTCCTTGAAATGACTGCTTCTGACCTCCACAACCCACTCCCCCATAACATAAGCTCACGTGTTTCCTTCTACTTACAGTCCTAGGCCCTTTCAGCGGGACGTGGAAAAGCATCTGATAAGGCCGTCAAACTGAGTACCACAATTGTAACATGCTACGTCTCTGTGTTGAATGGTGGTCATGAAGAGCCACGACAATTTGCCTTTAGCTTCCCATTAGGGGAGTTGACGTAAACTTTGGCGAGTCCAGTATAAAAAAAATTAAAAAAACTGTATCACGTGTAGGCATGCATGTAGACAATACCAAACTTTATATTCTTTAAGCTTCTTGTAATCTTTATATATTATCATGTAAACTAATGTAATAAGATATAAACTAATATTTACAAGAATATAAAATAGGATACAAAAGGTTCTTTAAGTAATGGTTAAGCCATGTTATCTGCAATTTTAACATAATTAAGGCGAAGGTATGACTACTATTGTCTGCGTTCATAAATAGCGAAAAGCCATGGTTATTGATTACAACACAATCGTCGAGTACTTATCGGCTGCGATCGGACCTTCAGATAATTTAAAAAGTTGCAAAAGTATGTTTGAACAACAATGTACTAGCCGCGTGGTTTCTGGTAGAGTAGCATTTAGGCCATCCCGTCTCTTCCCATGCGATGTCGTGCAAGGTGACTAAGGGATAGGACTGTTTAACATCAAATAGATATATACAGCCCGGACTCAGCCTCAGATGCGTGACTCGAGTCAACAATAGTGCCCGGAATACGGCAATAGACTAATCCTCTATTACGTGGGACCGAATACAATTATTGGTGAAATGTGGGTGTTATCCACCTCTGCCTAACCCTTTGGGGTTAGGACCTTGGCAGGAGGCAGAGGTCCCTTTAACCTAATAAAGGCGTGATTATATGTATGTATGTAGTTTATTATTGCTTGATTTAATACGATTTGGCCTCCTAGAAGCGTATGGTAAGGAACTGGAATACTTTACCAAGAGACGTATTCCTCTCTTCTTATAAACAAGGTGGGAAAATGCTAACCGAAAGGACTTATTTTATTTAAAATTGATAGGAAGAGTGGCCTTTACTTTGTAAACTTCACCTAAATCAAAACATACAAACAAACTAAAACACAAACAAGCAAAAAAAAACATAATATTATAAACAGTTTTCAAACAAAACTTTCATAAAACCTTGACAGCAAATCACCGTTAACCAAACAAAGGAGTCGCGGTAATTAAAAATTAATAAATATTTAGGAAACTAGGAAGTAATTATTGTACTATCGTTACAAGTTTAGTTATCAAAAGAATGTACTATTTAAATGTATTACACAAATGTATCACAAATTTAATATCACTTGCTCTAGTGGTGACTGGTGCTCGAAGGTCTGCGAAGTCTTCCAATGCCAAGGTCAACGAGACCGCCAGCGGCCACCTTTTCTAATTGAGAAGAAGTTTGTCCTCAAGAAACCGCCTTTTTATATAAATAATATATTATACACATTATGTATAGTCTAACCAGTCGGAAACTTGCACTAGGGCAAATTGTGATATGCGGTGTTATCAATATTTTCTTTTTAAATAATGTTATCAACCAAAATTACTAATATTCCCTCTAACCCCTCCAGCTAAGCTAAAGCAATTGTGTTAGGAGTGAGTTCACGCCGGTAGTGTAATGGCCAGGATTCGAACCCCAGATAGACCGTAAGGTTGACTCCTTAACCACAGAGCTACCGATGTTTCGACCGAATCTGAATCGGTCTAGCTCCAACCGTTATGGAGTAGATATCACAGGGAATACCATATTATATACACCGATTTTGGATATAAATATAGTATTATCTATAGATGTTCAAATTGATTAATTTGAAACGATATTATTGGAGCGTTCTACTTTCCTCATTACAACTAATAATACCAATATTTTACGTACCTATTGTTAAAACTAAAATGATTGCGATATTGCGCTGCAAAAAGCAATCATCTAAATTATATACTTTGGAAACAAATGACTATAAAAATGAAATTGATTTACTCCACTACCATTTAAACTTTAGTAACATTAAAGTAGGTTTCTACTGAAGCTGAGATGAGCGGAACGGAACGGAGATGTGAGAAATACAACAAATACATAGATAGTTCAGCTGTTGCTCGGCCATCGAATTTTCGTAATAAAAATAGCCTATTTATTCCAGACCATATTATAATGTACGTTTGCCGAATTCACCCATAATTAACCGTAGCTGCATGAAAGATATCGTTTCCACTATTAAGTAATATTTATGTAATATTTACTCAGAATTTTAATATTTTCATTTTTATAATGTTAATAGGATCAAAGTCTCGGATGCAACCAAGAACAACGCTAAGATATTGATGAGTAGAATGAGAGGGCTTCTCTTCTCACAGGCTTTACCTATATTGCCTCGCAAGTCAGGCTGTTAACGACGAAGAGGTCTACAATTTTATTTGGTTTCTTGGTTTATTCTTGGACATCTCCTCTCCGCAACGCTCGTCTAAAAGCACCACCTAAGTAGAGTATGATCATTTACATAATCCTAAAAGATGTCACCGTATAAAAAAATTAAGTCTGTTCGTGTGTAATTGATTTTCGTTTCATTACCTAGTTACGTAACTTAATTAAATCAATATTGTTGCGGTACCAATCCGGTTTGGTTTCTTAATATTTAATCATTCTTAATAAATGATTCTACGGTGTTTTAGCCACACTAGTACAGTTTTCAGTTATTCAAACGTTTTATTTTAAAGCGAGATTCTATTGAGTACATAATTTTATCAAGGTTTATTTTCAGGTGATTTTATGCGAAATTTGTATTTAAAATTATGAATGATACGCAATTTGTTTGTTAATTTTTTTTGTGAAATATTTTATTTTGAAACAGTATTTTATTGTTGGAAACAATGATTGTTCAACAGTTGTTTAAAAAACTGATTACTTTACACCGGTATTCATCGCTCTACTAATATCAAATTGAAAATAATGTTTAAAGTAATTACGTGAACGTTACGCGCTGAAAATCATTATAAAAGCTAATAAATCTTGCTTTTTATTGTTACAGGTAAACAGCACTTTTACAACGCCTTGAAGACAGTCAATGTTTCGGTAAATATATCTTTTCAAATAACACTTACCTTGCCTTGCGTTATGGTGGTTGCATTTACTTCAACTAAGAAAGCATAGTATGTTTACCAGTATTCTAAACTCATTCAAGCTACACTAGTCTAGATCTAGATGGCACTATGCAATATATCAAACATAACATAAAATAAACTCACGCCTATATTCCGCGAGGGGTTAGGCAGAGGTGCTAGCACCCACATTTTGCCAGAATATGTTTTTAGGTCCCAATGTAATAGGTGGCGAGCCTATTGCCATTAACCGGGCACTTATAAACCTGCGTTAAATACACACATAACTTCGAAAAGCATCGAAAAGTCATTGGTGTGTGCCATGGTAAAACCTGGGATCGAACCCAAGACCTCGTCTCAGCTGTTAAGCCCATACCACTAGGCTACCGAGGTTATAAAATATTTAAATTTAAAATTGCAATATATCCCATACTTAATAATTTAACTTA
The DNA here is from genome assembly GCA_963662185.1 of Eilema griseolum. Taxonomy (NCBI): domain Eukaryota; kingdom Metazoa; phylum Arthropoda; class Insecta; order Lepidoptera; family Erebidae; genus Eilema; species Eilema griseolum. Next base: position 27,917,404 of record OY759237.1, on the reverse strand, counting down.
CCTTGAAAATTTACGCTGACAGGGTTAGATCCCTTACCTCTGCGTTTCTTTTTACTTGTCTATAATGAAATTAGTTGTATGCGTTTGAGGATTTTCATTAATTTGTCGTCTTTATTCAGCAGAAATATTGCAATAACAGTGTACTGGATTTAAGATCACATTGAATTCCATGCATCTTGTGAAATCACAGAATCAAATGTTACAAGATGGCGGATGCTCGTATTCGCAATTTTTTTACTGCTAGCAATATTTGCAACTTATTTCATAGCTATGTACCTAGCGTATGTTATGTGAATTAGTTCATAGTTTTAACCTTGCATTCTTATTATGCATCAAAATAATATGAAGAGCACCAGTGAGCACGTGGAAAATATATAAATTGGTTAGGTATCAATTTTGATTTTATAATTAAACAAAGGATAATTTCTTTTGAAATTTATTAAATATAGACACATTGATATTAAAGTTGTACATGATTATGACACCGCGATGAAAAAAACTGCGGTAGCCTAGTTGTATGGATAATGGACTGCTGAGACGAGGTCTCGGGTTCGATCCCAAGTTTTACCATGGCACACACTAATGACTTTTCGATGTTTTTCGAAGTCATGTGTGTATTTATAGCAGGTTTATAAGTGTCAGCTTAATGACAATAGCTAGTACCTCTGCCTACCCCTTCGGGCGTACCTATAGGCGTGAGTAATAAAAAAAATAAAAATAAAAAATAAAATAATTTTGACATTGTACGTCTGCATGCTCGTTACATCTCCTTGACTTTTTACTTTTTAACATTATTGTGCTGCTCTTGAAAGAACAATTATTACTGTACTATCAATAAGCCTATCTTAGTCCACTGCATGACATAGGCATCTCCCAATGTTGGGAGGCTTTGACCTACTGTTTCAACACTGGCCAGACGGGTTGGTACAGGGTTTTATTTCAAGTTTTTCTTTTCGCGCAGTGATATCGTCTGCGTATTTTTCCGTTAGTCGCCTCTTACGACACCCATCGGATGAGACAGGGTAGTGATTCTTGTATTTTTTCACCGGCACCACACTACTGTAAGAAATATTCTTCTTGATTCTAGCATTAATACCAGTCGCATCTGAAGCTCACACCTGAGACGAGGGCCAGATCGCGAGAGATGGCCCTGGGTCGGCCGGGGTGCGAGGGATATGCCTGTCAACCTCACCTTCGGCAACCAAAACGACCCACAGGCGGCGTGCGTTTTAGTCGGTTTGAGTCCGACATAACCTCCTCCACCGGTTCCGGTGTGGAAGTTTTCGGGGGGATTTTGCGCACGTAAAAAAAAAAAATACAAAAAAAATCGCATCTGAAGCTTTTCACCTCAGAGTCAGTGGTCCGTTTTTCCCAGTCTAACTGTGGGTTTGTCTGATCTTATTTATTTATATTTTATTGTAGACATAACTGAAATTTATAAGAAAAATATGAGATGTGAGAGAAAGGCGAGCCAAATTCAAAGTTGAGGTAAACCCCTGATAGAAAATAGGTATACCCCATATATTTTTCGTGAACCGACTGCTATATGACCTCCACAACCTTTTGAAAAGTTATATCATTGTTGTTTTATATTGTTGTATATTGCAGATATATCAGTTGTTGGACTTTATAGGGCTCCATCAACCGTGTAGTTGGAGCCCTAAAAAGTCAAGTCGAAACAGACGACTTAACGTGCTCTCCGGAGCACGACCAGATAATTAAATATAACCAGTGCACTTGCAATATTTGCATTGAGCGGGAATCGAACCCACGCGGCTTCGTAGCAACGTAGTTGACTACCACCACACCACAGAGGCTGTCTGCTGTAAAAAATATTATCTATACAGAAAAAAAGTTATGTTTAATAATAGCTATATTATATTAAAAGCAATTTGTATTGAATGTATAATCTATCTCAACTGTGTTATAATCACTCAGATTGTGTTGATCGATAATAATATAACCGATTGTTTCCTAATGATTGTCGAAATAACCCGATTGGTTACAGTCGATTACAATCAAAAGATGTTCGTATTGTGTAACCATGTGATTGATACAGTATCAATTATTTTTGTGGTAATAATCACCTTGCCTTTATCAATAGTAATATCTGTGTATCGATGAACGTAACCATCACAGAGTACTTTGTTGTAACCGTCACACCTTTTGTAGTTAGATTGATATAACGTCTCTGTTCTTATTTTGAGCAGAGGGCCAGATAGAGAGAGATGGCTCTGGGTCGGCCTGGGTGCGAGGGATATGTCTGTTAACCTCACTGTTATCCGTGGGGATTTTGCGCATGTTTAAAATTTTGAGGTGCTCTTGGTGTGGCCCCATATATAACTCATATGAGGCAACAACAGGAGCACCTCAAAACGCAAATAAATTAATGTAGACTAGCAGACTGGCCCTGACATCGCTCCTGGCATATTTTGAACCTCATATCACTCTGAGCCCATAATATCTTAGTCTTCAAATAGAAATTTGCCAGATTTGTTGATATTCATGATCACTGCTTTCCTACCTTAAATAGTAACGTGATGATTTATAGCCTTATAAAACCTTTGTCGATAAACGGACTAGATGTCACCCGCACACGGTGCAGAATATCCGACCAAGAACCAAGCAGTTCGGAGACTTTTTCCTTTGTCGCACCATTAATGCCTGGAATACCAGCTCACTTGTTTCCTTCTTCCTCCCGGGATCTTTAAGCGTGGCGTGAAAAAGCATATGATAAGCCCGTCAAGTTGAGTTTCACCATTGTAACATGGTATATGTATGTAATGGTGAACCTCTTATCTGAGACTTTGCCTTCAGCTTATCAGCAGGCGAGGCGAAGTCTAATTGACGTGTCCCATATAAAAAAAAATACACAAAATGGTTTTTAATTCGAACCAGTAGTTCTTAAGATTTGCGCGTTTAAACGAACAAATTCTTCAGCTTTATAACATTTATAGTATAATTGTAAATAAAACAATGGTCTTTGAACAGTGCGTCCTACCTGTTATGACTTACGGTGCCGAAACGTGGACACTTACAGTGGGGCTCGTCCATAGCTTAAGAGTCGCGCAGCGGGCTATGGAGCGAGCTATGCTTGGAGTTTCTATGAAGGATAGAATTCGAAACGAGGTTATCCGACAGAGAATTAAAGTTACCGACATAGGCCACAGAATAAGTAAGTTGAAGTGGCAGTGGGCGGTAATGGAGCAAACGAGTTCTAGAGTGGAGACCGCGAGAAGGTAAACGAAAGGTAGGACTCCTCCTAGCCAGATGGACGGACGACCTGAAAAAGGTGGCAGGGACAGACTGGATGCGGAAGGCGGAGGATCGGAGAAAATGGCGCACATTGGGAGAGGCCTATGTCCAGCAGTGGACTGCGGCGGGCTGATTGATTGATTGTAAATAGCATAGGCAAGTTTCAAGACTGGTCAAAAAACCAAAATAAATCAAATTTTAAATAGCAGTCATAGTATAGAGCCCAAGCTTCAAATTTTTTGAATATTAACAGGATTGGATGGAGATCTTTTGCCCACGCATCTAAATTTCTACCTCTAAGCTGTGACACTAATTTTTGTTCTAAGCTTTTTGTCTAGTAATACATATTCATAGAAGGAGGGAATGACAGAAAATTAATGATATACCTGTCTTGACATTTCAAGATGAAACCCCATCCAATGTCACTATTATAATTGCTCAAATTACTCTAAACGTGGTCAAGTAGACAATCTCACCGACCTTTAGCGTGACCAAACTGACCATAGTCCTTGGAATAAGATGTTGTCACTTGTCACTGCCGTTGCCACTCTATATGAAAGTTGATGATCCCATTGCACAAGTACCATTGAAGGTTAAAATGATGCTGCGTATGTAATTACTGAATTAAGCATGTATAGTTTTGCATCTCTTTACTTGTTAATGCATACAATTTGCCTTTAACTCCGGAGGGTTTGGGAAGAGGATGATTTAACGCCACATACATCAACACAAAATGTTATTATTTGTGAAATGTGTTCACAAATAATAACATTTTGTAAAGTCTCTCATTGTAATTATTATGGATGAAAAGGAGTAGCCATGACTTTTATGGCCTTGTAATCTGGAATTCATTACCATTTCCTTCTTCCTACAGTCCCATGAAAAAGCATATTATGGGGTCAACAATCTGAGTGTCACCATTGTCACATGATAAATGTATGTAATGGTGACACTTTTTTCTGGGACTTTGCCTTCAGTTCAGTATCAAAATAAACGGGATATTTACCATGTTTCATTGATTTGAGTTTCCGATATTTCGGCGCTGTTGCAAGCACCATGATCACGGAGGAACTGGAGTAGTGGCGGTGAACAGAGAAAAGTTTTTTCCTAGGAGTAATTATATCGATCTACCCTCTTTTGAGTTCTTTCACTTTCTCTACAAATTCGAACCCGATCTCGATCACGTTCACGACATACGATGCTTACTGTATCCACTCGCGATTTTGTTTTAGCTTGTTCCCGGTTGTTTTTGCAAAGACGGACCACTGGATGCCAGACGTTCGGTAGTTGAAACCCATCCTCACGATTGAAAATTAAATACCTATATTTGCCTTCAGTTTACCATAGTCGAAGTCTAATTGACGCGTCCTATTCAAAAAAAAAGAACAGATTTCGTTCAAAGTAACGATCTTTGGACGAATATAACGATTTGGATGCGTGAAAGCATCAGAAAACAATGCTGTTATGCAGCTATTACTCATATTGGCTAAATTGTAGGATCGACCTTTGACTTCTAAATTATATGAATGGCGTGTTTATGACATAAACGATTCCAATAAGTTAATTTACAGTTAATCACAATCAAACTCCGTTCATTTTTCCTTGAGAACACATTCTCTTCAGCCCTTTGAACTATGGCACCGAGTCGTGATACTCAAGCGTGGAACGAAATATACTGATTTTAATTAAACTTTCAAGCATTTAGTACGCTAACTATTAAAATCGATCAGAGGGGACTCGAACCCGAAAACAGTACCTTACAAGGGGAATGCTCTGACCACTGAACTACTGAATCACGTCTTGAGAGTCCCAAATTCTCCTTTACAACCATCTTGGGGCGGGCCCCGTCAGAAGCCTTTTTGTAGGAGTAAGTAATTTGTAGGAGGTAGGACACGACGGTATTTCCGTCCTAATTGAGCAGTCCGACTGGGGAAGTACCTGCACTCTACAGAATACCACGACTATAAGAACCTCGGGGTAGGGTAACCAGAGCTTTTGTGCTGTCAGTGGGATAAACAAAGGCTTGTACTGAATGTTTTTTCTGCACTGACGGCATAGAAACTCTCTGTTCTTACAGGGTCGGCAGCACGGGTGTGACTTCCCTGTTCTCACTCCATCAGGTGGGCCGCGTGCTTGTCTGCCACCTAATTTATATAAAAAATAACCGTTTCACTTTTCGTATTTCAATTGATATTGGTTTTAAATTATAAAGATGGGTTATAGTGTCAAGAACGATAGATAATTTCTTCTGTCATGGCTACCGAAAGAGTTTAATTGTAAATAATAACTGTTGTATGCAACTTTTACGAGGTCGGTGTAAGAACAATTGTATTTAATTTATGATGAGCGTCTGTACAACGCAAGACTGTATTAATTGTTTTTATTACAGAATGTTTATTGTAGAAATCTAATATTCAACTGACCTTAAGTATTGCGGTCTTATAGTATTTAATCTTTCTTAATAGGTATTTTTATTTACCGAGTAAGTAATTGTACAGTGTTAGTATATTTTCTTTATGTTGGATATATTATTATGACTTCCAACGGAGACGCAAGGACGCTGCCATTTCATCCATTGTCTTCTTTCTCATTACCCTTCATTCTAATGGTAAAAGGTAATAAGGTTGGTACCTACTTGTTTCCTTTTGTAGTTGCTCTCAAAGGTTTTTTGTAAGACCCAAGCCACTACAATATGGGGTATTTAAACTATCATGGTCACTCACATCAGTATCAAATTAATCGGGATATTTACCATGTTGCATTGTTTCGAGTTTTCGATATTTTGGTGCTGTTGCAAGCACCATGATCAGTTTCTTCATGAATAAGTCTCCGTGATCATGGTGCTTGCAACAGCGACCAATTATCGGAAACTCGAAACAATGCAACATGATAGATATCCCGATTATTTTGATACTGATACAATATGATATGTGTAAGCAATGGTGATCCTCTTTTCTGAGACTTTGCCTTCAGCTTACCATCAGGCAAGGCAAAGTATAACTGACGTGTTCTATAAAAAAAAATGGGCTTCTTCTGATGTTATTGCACACGGCCATAGGCCACAGTGACCACTTTCCATCGGGTGGATCCTATGCTAGTCTGCCACCATAGTAAAAAAATACAAGACGTGGTAAGAACCTCCATCTTCATCCAGGTTTTTACTAGTTAATACTTACAAACTATTCTTACGAAACACGGCAATTGATGTGGTAACTGCAATGACATCACATCGTACGGATTTAGTTTCCACCAATACATTAGAAATTCTCCATACAACATCATATTACTTAATAAACACATAATTTTACACCGCATATGCATAAATTACAAAGACTTGGAGCGAAAGTCAGCGGCTTTGATTACAAACTTACTATTGCGGTCCGTAAAAGCGTTCGATACAGATATTTGTATGGAATGTTTGCATAAGTTGGTGATTTTGTACAGCTTTTATATCGTGGTTGTATGTTTGAAAACGATAATATGTTTCCGCACGATTTCTACCTTGTATATAATGAATGAGTGGTAATGGTAGGTAGTGGTGAAAGGTGGCCGTTTAGAGATGGGAAGTCATCGTTAAATATCAAAACACATTTGTATTCATCTTTTCTGGCCGTATTGTATTTAAAACAATTAATAAATCAAACTAATAGGCCTATATTACTTCTTTATTCTATAGCCTTTACCATGGCAAGCATTTAGAAAACGCTTTCCTACCTCTCAATCAACTCATTGTGGTTGAGATTTTGACCAGTGTTTGTGGTAAGACAGCAGTTTTGCTTTAGCAGAATCGAGACCCAGGTAGCACTAAACGTGTGCACAAGCAGAAGCAAATTCAGCAGACGCGTTCTAATACTAGTGCTTTTGAGACTGCGGGATTGAATGGTTTTTAACTTCAGGCAGTTCAGAAAGGTAGAAGTAGAAATACGAGTAAATATCATAGACTTAAGCATTCACTTGTAAGAATTTTTAAAGTTAACATAGTTACGAAAATTTTCATGATCTTTCTAGCGAACGCTTTAGTCGATACGAATGTACTGTCCTATCTCGAGAACGCTCAAGAAAAACCTCACTAAAATACTCTAGTTTAATTATTATCTGTATGTTCATTACAAGTGACTGCACAAGTGGGCGTCGGAGGTCGATGCCGCCCCCCATGAGCGCCGGCCTGGGGGTGACAGGTGGAGCCGCCTGTCACCCTGGCAGAAGCAGGCCGTGGCAGTGGCGCGCCTCCTCGTTTTCCGGGGAGGAGTTGGGGACTCTGTAGTCCCCACACCCGAGAAGAGGGCCAGATCGTGAGAGATGGCCCTGGGTCGGTCGGGGTGCGCGGGATATGCCTGTCAACCTGACCTTCGGTAACCAAAACGACCCACAGGTGGCGTGCGTTTTAGTCTCTTTCTGAGTCCGACATAACCTCTTCCACCGGCTCCGGTGGGGAGGTATCCGTGGGGATTTTGCGCACGTAAAAAAAAAAAGTGACTGCACAAGTTTTTCAGCACCTTTATGCCTGTGATCTTATACACATAACTGCATATCATAGAACATAACGTATTATGATCACCGCCTAACAAACGCATTTTTTTACAATTTAGATGGCAGACAAGCATATGGACCACCTGATGGAAAGTGATCAGTGACCTATGGACGTGTGTAACACTAGGGGCGTCACACTCGCGTTGCCGACCCTGTAAGAAACTAAGTACCTTCTTGAAGAACCCCATATTGTAGTTGCTTGGAATAACCATGGTAGAGAGTTCATTCCACCAGGGATGAACTCTCTGCCGTGGTGACTCAGTGAGGATGTAATCGTATTCTCTACTTGTGGTAAGAGGTACGATGATAGAATGTAACTGTGGGCATCACATTGAATAATTCATCTGAATACACACCATTAAACAGGTGGTAAAACACGAGACTGAGCGGTCCCACACCGCCTTTTTTTGCTACTGTTATGTCCAGTGGTCCGCAATCAATCTCTGCGTATGACGAATGGTTATCGTGGGTCTAAAATAAACACGCAGTTCCAACTGAAATCATCACCATTACTGTAATGTTGGCTCGTCGCCTCGCCCCACTTGCATTCGTGACTTCATCATCAAGATGATCGATTGTTATCGTCTAGATAACAAATATTTGTGTTGAAATCTAAATTAGAACACGAATCTGTGTCTGTTTGCGTGTTCGTTGCAATTTCTTCTTCATGGTATGAACAGCCATAGATGTTTCGCTAGAAAAAAAAGTGTTGATCCCAGTAAAAAAATAAATTGATCAGGTTTCAGTTGGTCAAAATGGAACAAGGGGAACTTTGGCAGATTCACCAAACTAAAGACTCCCTATGTTATATATAATGTTATGAATGAACAAGTCGAAAGTACTCAAACGGCGGGCTTACATGAAAGGTTTAATAATACAGTAAGCTTAGGACACTTCACTTTTTATTAGAAGAGACAGGCTGTTGTACTGCCTACCCCAGAGGTAAAAAGGTGTGAGTATATTAATACTTAGTCTAATTTAATAGTCAATCTGTCTATATAATCCGTTCTTAGATAAATCAAGATGCAGGAATGAGGATCGTTCTAGAATACGGGTCCGAGTCATAAATTAAATATATTAAAATTGAAATTGATTTGAGGCGTTTATTATTTAAAACATTATCGTTGTATGCCACCCATAGTAAAGCAAGTCTAACATAAAATTAAATTTACATTACACACATACATACGCTCACGACTATTTTCCTCCAGGATGGGCAGAGGCAACAGCCCGCTATTTGAGTTTATCATTACATACTTCACGAGCTGTTATTAATAGCGATATAATAGTGTTATTTACTATTATTTGTAAATTCGATTAAAACTTCCACAAGAATTTTTCTAATTTCATCCATTTCTCCACGATCATCCAAGTAACCACAACTATTCAATACAAAAGTTACGTCAAGAGGCCCCTAATGCGGTAACGGGTGCCGCAATAACGGTGAAGGCGGCGTCGCGTGCGCAGCCAGGCAAACTGTCATGGCGTGTGCCGTGAATTATAGAAGAGGCATACAGTAAGTAGGCAATAGTACCTTATTACTAAATGAGAAGTTTATATCATTGTTAACACTCAACAGACTCGTTTTAGAGACTCCCTGAGGAGCTAATTTTAAAATTACTCATAGACCTTAGCATTTTGGAGTTCTCACCGGTCGATGTATGGTCTAACTCACTACTAGGGATACCCAACACCGTGCGAAGTGGAGAGGTAAAAACCGGAAAGCAGATCTCAGACTTCGACGCAAAGGCTTCGAAGGCGACTTGAACCAACGCAGGGATAAAAATGATAACCCGAGGATCGTAGCAATGGGCATTTGTTCTTCTGTAGCGATAATTCCAGACTCATCCTAAGCTTTCACCTCAGAATTCGGGTTCCGCATTACACGTCTAACTGCGAATTTGGCTAAACTTCGAAATTTTCCGTGAAGCAATTACTAACTGACTCCCACACCTAAAGGCTATCGGCTATATATCGAAGCATTGCAGCTAGACCATTCATTGAACTATTTACGACTCCCAACTAACATTGAAGATAAATAAAGATAAGTAGATATTTCCTATTTCCTCCAATATAAATGTCATATCTTCATTCCCTCTTAGAGGTTATTCAACATTGTATGTTATATATCTAATATATTACCACTTTCAAAACACGCACCCAAGCACTTCATCATAGTGTTGCCCACTTCCTGTAATAGCACATTACCATGCACCACGAGTCGTTCTTTATCGCCGGTTGCATAACGGTTACGTTTACCCATCGTCCTATCGAAGAGGCGATGTAATTTGCACATATCGGTTTAATCGTATCCTTGTGATTAAATCAGCAGATGTACAACCATCGTCAAAACGATTTTGACGACAAAGTCTAAAATTATCTGTCTAATTGTATTATTGTCCAAACGTAATCTATCAACAGGAAGGGGGGAAAAGTTACATTCATTTCATTATTTTAAGTACTTACAGAATGACTACAATTACAGAATTAGAACGATCTTGACGATAGATCGATCTAATTTTGACTATACATCTGAAGTTCGCGGAGTGAAGTTTCAGACAATCGGCACCATAAAGTGGATTTGTCCCATAACTGGGCTCGAAAACGCCACGTGATCCTTCGTTTGACTTGAACCGTTCTGAAAGAAATATGAAGTAACTTCATAGCATCTATATGCTAAGAATTCTGTACGAGCTTTGTGTTTCATTTCCTCTATCAAGCAACTTCAAATTAAATGTAAGTTACATACATAGTTTCTTTATAATATCTGGAAAACTATGTTTTTGGATTGCAATTCCTCTGTGCACTCTCGGGTTTGATGGAAGAGAACTCAACATTGAGTTTCAATATAATATTTCACTTATTTGTATTATATGCCTTGTAAGTGTACAATAAAGAATAAATTAGGTTAAATTAACTGTTCATGTAAAATTTGAAACTATTAATAGAAGGGGTATTTTAATGAAATAAGAAGTAAAAACAGCAATGATCTTATAAAACTTTGTATAATTTAATGTATTTTACTCATTTCAATATATTGCGGTAAAGGACTCGAACAAAATGGCCATACTATAGCTAAGTACCACTTTACTCCAAACACGTTGATTAAATTTCGCTTCCAGTTTCTATAATCCCTCAATTCGGGACAGTGCTTGTCTTCATGACAAGTCACACCCTTTAGAGCATTTTTGAAATGCTGTTGAAAAAGGCTACCACTCCAGAAAGCAAATATAATGTTTAGACACCAGTAAGCCACACAAAACTGTCTTTCAGTTCTTTCATGTATAGTCAACAACCGAAATATCGGATTTATAAAACGGCCAATAGTGATTAGCGGTCCGTAAGCATCATCATACATAGAAACAATCCAGAAATAGTTATAGTAAGAAGCGTACACCATGGAAAATGTAGCATGTCCAAGGAATAAGATATAATATCGTTTATTAAATTGCCCAATGCAACAATTGAAGAAACCGCAGTGATGGTCTCTCTTCAATACACAGATGTTACAGGTTTTGCAGTGCCAACAGCCCGCAGGTCGCCACGCTTTACAGAATTGACAATAAGTTCTATTGTCTCCTTCTACTTCTACATCTAATACACTTATTTTGGATATCACGTTCAATATTATATTTCCACAAACATTGACAAGGCACAAAGTGGCTAAACAGATATGAAAACATTGTCGAATAAGACCGGCATTTAAAATCTTACTGACCTCCGGAAAAATTACAATCATTTGGAATACATAAATAATTGGAGATAAACAAAATATCAGGATATAAAATTTCAAAATTCGGCGCAAAATTAATTTCATTGTTTACAAAATACTATTTCGTATTTTGTATATTGGCGCAGAAATTGACAGTGACAATACACAGCTAGCAAACGGTCATAAACTAGAATTATAGATTCAAAAGAAGTTGGATTTCATTTACTCTGCCGATAGATTACATCTACATTCGATTAGATCTACCGTTACATTCGTCATTTTTCTAAAAAATATCAAGTAGTTTACTTACAACTTAAAATAATCAATGGAAATACGATCTTAACGTAACATAGGTAATTAAACCTGTAGTTTAATTTTAATGTGCCTACAGTTTTTGATTTGATGTTCCTGCTAACTGTTGTACTGCCTACCTGTTTGTATTTGGTGGGTGGGGTGCCCGCTGTGTGGGGCCTGAATAAAACATTTTCTTTCTTTCTTTCTTTCTAAAATTTTTATTATAGAAAAATAATTAGGGCACCGCACAAAAAAATAAAACATAGATCTGATTCTGATAGGTTAGCAAGACAATTTCAATTTTTAACTATGGAAGACGATAGCTACAAGGAGAAAGAGAGACCTAAAATGAGGTGAATGGACTGTGTGAAAGATGATATGGTTAAAAAGGGAGTAAATGTTGAGATGACGGTAACTAGAGATGAATGAAAAAAAAGAACACATGTTACGCCGACTCCAAATAAACTTGGGATAAGGGTAGGAGTATGATGAGTATTTTCTTTTAAATTCCAAGTTCATGACACCGGATATTTATGTCCCTGAATCCACCACATCACCAGTAATCACGAGTACTACAACATTACACTGGCATTACGCTACAAAATTGTTCACGAGGCGGGTGGCGCCCGCGCACGATCGTGGCATTTCGGCCCTTTACTTCTGTCTGACACTAATCTACCCGAAGTGCAATATTTTACGGTTTTTACTCTTTGAGATTGCTGATTCGTGGGTGCCCTTTCAACAAGGTAATTAGAATCATCAGTTATCCTTTTTTGATTGATTGATGATTGATTTATTTAAGATTTTTTGACTGATTTATATCAGATTTTTATCACATACCTGGACCAAATTGGGGAGGTTTTAGAAAAAGGGCATGTCAGGAGTACCGGAAACCGACGTGCATGCATGATGAATGTAATGAGAGTGAATGAAGCGAAAGTAGTGTGTCAGGATCGTAGCAAATGGTGCTCCGTGATTTTTTTTTTTTAATACAACTTAGATCGCAGACAAGCTCGCGGCCCACCTGATGGTAAGTGGTTACCGTGGCCTATGGGCGAGTGTAACACCAGAGGAATAACACTCGTGCCGCAAACCCTGTAAGAACAGAGACATTCTGTGTCGTCAGCGTAAAAGATGTAGGATAAACCTTTGGTTTTCCCATTGACAACACAAAACCTCTCTAGTGAGCTCTGACTACCCTACTCACCACCGAAAACACAACACAAGGTTATTAAACGGCGATATTCTGTAGGGTGGAGGTACTTCCCCAGTCGGATTGCTCGATTGGGACGGATATACCGTCGTGTCCTACCCCTATGGGAGACAGGCGTGATTTTATGTATGAATGTACGTTATATATTTTATTGACATTAGAGAGATACACCATACTTTTTAAGGCAGAGTTCCGGATTGCTGAAGATGTAAGTGGAGCAAAAAATGTAGGATTGGGAACTCCAGGGCTCTAAAGTGAAAGCTATGGATAATCCCAGCTGGGATTAATACTGATATGATGATCAAACTAACAGTTAAATATAAATAAGTACTTCTCAATAAAACGATATGACTGTTAAAAACTGAGCCAATGGTATACTCAACATTTCACCGGAGGTCGTTTAAAATAAACTTCTTCGTGCAATTAAAATTAAATCAACAAAAGAGTCTTTCACAACTTAATATACACGTCAATCATTATGTAGGTCAATGATGCGATACATTACTTTAGTGACAATAATATCGTAACTGTGGAACAAAGTATCTGCGATGTACTAACAAGTTAAATTAACGAATATTACCCAATATAACAATAACAGATGATATTACTACTGATCGTTATACTGGTATAACTCGGGACACGCATCTTGGACCTAAATATCGAGACCAATGAGATCTTGACGTTTGCACATTGCAGAAGCTCGTCCACCATCTAACATCCCGTGAAATTCTCAAAAGACACCCAAAAACATGTATTGCGCGAATTTTTACTTTATCTAGGACACGCCAACTTGACTTGATGCCTGATGGTAAGCTAAAGGCAAAGTCTCTGGAAAGAGGGTCACCATTACAGACACTAAGTAATGTTACCATGGTGGCACTCAGCTTGGCGGCCTCATCCCCTCTTAAAGAATCCAGGACTGTAGGAAAAAAGAAACACGTGTGCTGGTAATGAATTCTAGGTCTTGGTGGTGCGGCAAAGAAAAGAGTCTCCGAACCACTTGGTTCTTGCTCGTATATTCTGGAAAGTGTGAGGGTGACATCTAAGCCCTGCACGTGTTGTCCTATGTAGGATAGGAGAGGGTAGAGCATTTTAAGCACATTTAAGGTCTAAAATAAATGTCTCGAGCAATAGATGTGTATCATGACCAGTGAAAGGTGTTTCGATATCCAGATGAGTTTTAATTTCATGCTGATTTCCGAACAACACATCAGACAGATTGGGTTGTAAAACTTATACTTTATTGTACACACACATATATTACATTAATATAACAAGATGAGATGTAATGTACAAAGGCGAGCTTAACTCAAAGTTGAGTTCTCTTCCAGCAAACCCGGGAGTGCACAGAGGAATTGCAATACGAGAGGCTAAGTCTAGTGCACAAGTGTAAAATTAATATAAGAAGGTATAAAATGTGTATACCCCCGACAATAGGCACAAATATACACATACACATATACACACATACACATACACACGTAAATACATACATACATACATACATACTTCTACGGTCAAATTGTTAGTTAATGAAATAGAATGGAAATTGACTTTCATAATGGACAAATAAGGATTACGTGTACCATGACATAAATAAATTGAATAATGCTGAGTTGAAGAATATAGACATCAGAGTAACCAATAAGTGTGAGGTTTAAGGACTCAGGCTTCTATCAATCAATTAATCATTTAGCCTAGCGCAGTCCACAGACAGTTTTGATGACACGGGTTTGATCCTTGCACAGTGCAAATATTTGTATGCATGAATACGGTCGTTACGGGTAGTTGGAACCCTAAAAAGTCCAATAAATAGTCTAGCTGCAATGTTTCGATATCACCTTGGTGTTATGGATTTCAGATGGCAGTTGCTTCACGAAAAAATATCGTAGCTTAGCTAAATCCACAGTTAAACGGGACCCCAGACTCCGAGGTAAAAGTTTCGGATGCGTCTGGGATTAACGTTAAGATGAAGAAGAGAAGTCCTCTGCTGGACATAGGTCTCTTCCAATGTCTGCATCCACTCTGATCTAGTCACCTTTTTCAAGTCGTCAGTCCATCTGGCCAGGGGGCATGTATATTAATGATGTCTATATAGTTGAACAATATAATCTTTCTCGTACTGTGTATCCTCATAAAATGTAAGAAATTACCACATTTTGTGTAAACGTATTTGTTCTTGTGTAACAATTGCTTATCTACTTGCCCTTAAGAAATACCTTAAGTGATTTGTACTTGTTGTTTTATAACAATAAAGCACTTTAATAACCTGCAGTTGTTCATCTATCATCGGCGATAACATTCTCTTTTATCTTGCGACATTTATCACATAAGTCCATTAGGGCACGATTAGGATTTTATCCTATGATGGATAGTGCGAAAGAATGATATTAATTTTCTTTATTGTTGTCTTCTATCAATAATAGATTGTATTCCATTGGAATAGAATCACAAATTACAACAAACCGAGGTGTTGAAATGTCAAATCCAAATTGATAAATGATGGTAATAGAAATGTCAATATTATGTACTCGTATTTAAGAGGTGCAGATAGGCTTCTTTTTATATCACTTATCGGAAAAAATGGCGCACATTGGGAGTGGCCTATGTCCAGCAGTGGACTGCAGTGGGCATATTGATTGATTGATTGATTGAATGAGATAAGCTTTTTTATATCACTTAGGTGGCAGACAAGCACACGGCCTACCTGATAGAAAGTGGTCACCATGGCCTATGGACGCGTGCAAAACCAAGAGAGTCACACTCGCACTGCCAACCCTGCAAGCATTGAGAGTTTCTGTGCCATCAGTGTAAAAGACAAAGCAGGATAAGTTTTTGATCTATCCACTGACAGCACAAAATCCCTCCAGTGAGCTCTGGCTACCCTACTCACCGCCGGGAACACAACACGAGCTTATTATGGCCGCGGTATTTTGTAGGGCGAAGGTACTTCCCTAATCGGACTGCTCTATTGGACGGAAATACCGTCGTGTCTTACCTCCTTAACTTAGGTTTCTTACGAAATGATTTTTTTAATAATAAATTGTATTATATGTAGTCAATAAAATCTGCTGCATTATGTATGTAGATGAAGCCATGAACGGCCATGGTCAGCTATTTCATAATTTCAATGCACTGTGGCGTGACGGTTATTATGTTTAACAGCCCGAACAGACTGCTTTTTGCTACCAACTTGGAAGGGGTTCAGCTATTGAAATATTTACCGTGGTTGTATAAAGAAATCTAATAGTTGTATAGAAATCGTAAGATTAAAGTAATTTTTTGTTTAGATATGTAGGATTCTTCGGCGTTTTTTATGCTTGTTCTTTATGTTTTTGAAATATTGAATAAACACTTGCCTTTCAGTATGACGGAAATATAATTTATACAATAGCATTACATCAACTATATTATGAAGTTTAAAATTGTTTGATTACTCGTTAGAACTCGGTAGAATATTAATTTATTTCTTAGAATAATGGCACATAAAAGAAAATAAATTAAATAGTTTTGAATAATATTTGCATTAGGCGCAATATTAACCGGTGGTATTTGTTATTGCCATGCACTGCACATAGCACCACACACATTAAGAACTTTAATATAACACTTTTGTTCCACTTTCTGATTTTTTCTAATTTGGGACAAAAACGAAAAATCAGTACAGTAACAAAGGGTAAATCCATGCTTGTGCAGCACGAAAGTCTAGCTCAAGAGTCCTAGGGGAAAGTCAGCGCCTCTTACATCAACAGCGTACATGCTGCAATGTGTAATTTTCTCATCACCAAAGAAGGTTTTAGCCGACAATACTGGATAGATACTACAAGCCGCATAAGTGGCATTTCTTTAAACTTAAGTAAGCTAATGATTCAAAATTGCACCACCGGTAATAGTTTCCACCAGTACATATTAAGACGTCAATTTAATGGTCCTTCATCTTCCAATGTACAAATCTTCAATATATAAACGTCTTTGTGCTTCATTGGAGACCATATCACCACTTAACACCAATTCATACAAAAAGATAAAACGTTTAATCATTTGTGAAGGTACGGTTTACGTCAAAACGCAATCACTGCTAGTATTATTTTGGCAAAAGTCCATTAAATGAATGCTAGAGATAATAATGGAGTCTTACGATGTTAGAAGCAAATGTGAAGATTGCACAACTTGTCCATCACAGCTAAAATGGCCGATCTACGTGATGATCTGAGGGCTAGCTTGTGAAATATGGAATTTAATAGGAAAACAACGAAAGGTTAGTCATTATTTTGCTCTAAACAAGGCACAGTACATAACAGATTGTATTCGTGGAGAACGTGTTGTAAGAACATCCTTCTTCAATATTTATGACATTATTACCAAAGTAAACTGTGTACGAGGTAGCAAAAAAGACATAAGAGCTAAATATTGCAGGCTGCAGCTGAGCAGTTCTTCGTAACAGAATTTAAGCAGTATTTTTTGTCAAGAGGAACTAAAATGTTCGTCTCAATTATGGAATCAAATGAGGAATCAATTCAATCACTCCATTAACTTGTCAATTAATATAACGAAACTCTATTTATAATTTACATACAGCAATTATCAGGATCATATAGGAGCAGATCGTGCCCGTTAGAAATAAAAATAATTGGTCTTTGTTACTGTTGTAGCCGGTCAAAACAATTTTATTCGCTAAATTAATACTTGAAGACGACTTTATAGAAACTATGTCCAAAATCTTTCGCTCCAAAACGACCACAAAATCAGGGCGAATGTTAGACATACTTACATCTCAAGAAATTCAATTGACCGAACTTCACCAGGCCATAAATGAAAAGTACATAATAAAACAAATATAATCCTGCATAACTATGCAGGATTTTATGTCACTACGCAGATAAAATATTCAAAGTTTGTCACGCATGCTTAATGCCTATCAGGATATGAATAAGGATCTAAGGAAAAGGCATATTGTCTATAATAAAT
This sequence comes from Eilema griseolum, assembly GCA_963662185.1. Lineage (NCBI taxonomy): Eukaryota > Metazoa > Arthropoda > Insecta > Lepidoptera > Erebidae > Eilema > Eilema griseolum. The sequence goes on along the minus strand of OY759237.1, from coordinate 27,899,432 downwards.
GTAGTTCATCGAAATTATTGCACAGCAGCAAAAATAGAACCAAAATTTCTGATTTGATTTGATAGCGCTAGAAGGCTACCGCCCAATTGCCAGGGCCGAAAAGCCACTGCCATATTTGGATCGTATAAAGGCTAACGCAATTATTGGCATCGAATTTCTAGCATCATAAGCTAGTAATTGGTGTGATATTTCTTCAGCACCTTTAATAATACTAATCAACATACATACAAATATATGTAAAATACGCCTTTATCTCCGGGGGGTTAGACAGAGGTGAATTAACACCCACATTTCACCAATCATTGAATTTGGTCCCACGTAATGGGAGGTGAGCCCATTGCCGTCTTCCGGGCTCTATTGTTGACTCAAGTTATGTATCTGAGGCTGAGTCTGGGCTGTATATATCTATCTGATGTTAAATAGGATCTTTAGTCTTTAGATACTTTAGTCGCCTTGTACGTCACCGCACTGGAAGAGATGGGGTGGTCCAAATTTTACTTTGCCGGGAACCACGCGGCTACTAATCAAATACGAGAAAATGATAGCTTGGTTTTTATAGCTACACAGAAACAACCGGGAACGTCTTGGTGCTGTAGTTTTTTGCCATTCTTTTATCTCATCCATTGTTATTGTAATGTCATCACAAGACGTTGCATGTTTGAGTGCGTGTCCAATAATACGCTTTCTAAATCATCAAACCTATATTCTTTTGTTCTAAATGTATATACAGCTGAGGCGCACTCAAGTGTTGTAAAACGACACAGGTTCATATCAATCGACAACCGATCACGTAACGGTATATCATTTCGGTATAGTTACGTGAACTATTCTGTTAACGTTGATGATAACTACAATTGTTCCTTTCGAAACGGTATTTGGTTGGTGTAATGGTTACTGGCCTTATTTAGATAATAATTGGGTTTGGTTATGTACAGGAGTACTTATTTTTTTCGTAAAGTAATCAGAATTCGCATTAGGTACTGGAGTTTGATTTCGTATTGGATATTTAAAATAATTGTCTGATATTTTGTAGGTTTTGGCACCTTTTCGGTTCGTTATTCTGAAGACAGTTGTTTGTTGCACGTTATTATATAGCACCTGAAGGTTGAGAGGCAATACGTTAGGGAAACTGTATACTCAGTGTAAGGCTTTCGTTATTATTTATGAAGAAAATTGAATTCATTTGGCATCAATCGTGTTGTTACAAATTTTATGGCTATCAAAAAATATTACTCAATATATTATCCTATTGAACCAGCTTTCTAAAACTAATAATAAGTACCAGCTTTTTAAATCTAACGATGGTTTTGTTGTTTGTACGTGCCGAAGGATGTCGACCAAAACAATGCATTTCAACTTCATTTTTATAACATTTATGCGGCTGAAAAGCACCTGATGGAAAGTGGTTACCGTAGTCTATGGACGTGTGTAACACCAGGGGAGTCACACTCGCCCGTAAGCACAGAGTTTTTGTGCCGTCAGTATAGTAGACAAAGCAGGATGAGCTTTTAGTCTTCCCACTGACAGCACAGAAACTCTCCAGGGAGGTCTGGCTACCCTACTCTCTGCCGGGAACACCACACGAGGTTATTATCGCCGCAGTATTCTGTAGGGCGTAGTTATTTCCCCAGTCGGACTGCTCAATTGGACGGAAATACCGTCGTGTGTTCTTCATTATATAAATGTTTGTGTACTTGACATTAGACGTTTCGGTATAAAATGCTGCAATAAAAGTCGAAATATTTCAGAGATATAGCACAAAAAATTCCGTTTAAATTTTATGTCAAGTTTAGTTGTATACATTTTCTTCGATATTTTTTCTAATGTAAAAATTGCAGCTCACACGTGCAGCTAATAAACTTAGTAACTAAAGTTTATAACTGAAAAATTATACTATCTTATATATAAGCGTATCTATCAACAACTTATTCCGGCAACTAGTTGACTATTTGCGCTTATGGAATAAACTTATTTATAGAGTTGTAAACTTTGATGATAGCATTCATCAAAAATCAAATCAAATAAAATTATATAGATTAGTCATGAGTCTTTTCCTGCTTCGTATTATTCCATTATTTTGATCAAATATTATAAGAAGACGAACAATCTCAAAGCGTTTAATCACATTCATGCCAACATTATGCAACACAAACACTGTAATAGAAAATAAATGACGTCGTAATAGTTATCAGATTATAATATAAATCCATGGGAAAGTGGTTCCCATGGATTATAATGATGATGGATGGTTAACCCGCCGGTAATGATACCAATGATGCAACAGATGTTATCTCTAATCCTCTGTGGACAGATTTGAGAATAGGAAAGTATGAGAATTGGTATACAATTAAGTTTGTAGGTAATCTTGATACAAATAAAATGAATAGAACTTATACAATACTACATAACATAAACTCACGCCTATATCCCCGAAGGGGTAGGCAGAGGTGCTAGCACCCACATTTCGCCTGTTTATGTTTAGTTCCCAATGTAATAGGTGGCGAGCCTACTGCCATTAACTAAGCAATTATAAACGTGCGATAAATACACACATAACTTCGAAAGGCATCGAAAAGTCATTAGTGTGTGCTGTGCGAACCCGAGACCTCGTCTCAGCAATCCATTACCCATACCACTAGGCTACCACGGTTACAATACTGTTTACGGGAAATAGCGCCATCATGGTATAGGTACACACATACCTTTGATTTGCCTGACCTTTCGATCAGGTTACACTGGCCGTGGTCACAGGCTAGCTATTTAATTCCCGTAACAAAGTTTAAAAACTTGAATAGAACTACGTAATACTGGAGGTATGCTACTATACGAAATTGATTTACTCTATAGTAAGAACTCTCCTTTATATTGTAAAGTCTTGTTAGATAAAGGTATGATGTGAAAAAGATAAAGGTACGTGAACTTAATCAGAAAATATATTCTCTTACACATGAAACTGACTTAAACAAGAGCAGAAAGTTAAACAGGAGTATGTAATTTGGCTATTTTTAAAAGCCTTCAAGTTTGTATTTTTATTGAAACAATTAATTGAACTAGTCATAGTATTACATTTAACATTTATTTATAAATCGTAAACCACGAAAAAGGATTAAAACGAAACGGCCAAACTAAAGCCCAATACCACTTTACCCCAAACACATCAATAAGATTCTTCTTCCACTCCCTAAGATTCTTCAAACTAGGTTTATACTTATTTTCATATGCAGTTACACCCATAGCAGCATTCCTGAAGTGGTAACAGAACATACCAGTTGCCCAGATTCCAGAGCCAATGTTCATACACATATAGACCAAATACAAATCTAGTCTTCCCATTGGTTTTGGGTATACGAACCATAGCACGGGAAATATAATTCGACCAATAGCAACTATCAGATTATTATTGTTCTTAAATTTAGACGCAATCCAAAAGTAGTTGTAATATGTAGCATACATCATAGATATAGCAATATAAGCAAGGAATAAGATGTAATATCGCTTGTTGTGCTGTCCAATGCAGTGCGCAAACAAGCTGCAGTGATGGTCTCTTCTAACAATACATTCATTACATCGTTCACAATGGCAGCTATTCATTGGTCGTGATATGTTGCAGTTTTTGCAGTAGCTGTCTTCACCACGTATATTTCTTTCGGCCACGATAGTCATTATTAAGTTTCCACAGACATTTATGAGACATAAGCTGGTTAAACAGATATGGACACACTGTTGGATGAAACCTATTTGTAACATAACGATTAGTTTTGGATACACAAATACCATTTGAAACAAGTAGATGACTTTAGATAAATATAGAATCAGGTATGCAGGTATTATTGTGGTTGCAAGGAAGCTCATTTTAAGTTGTATCTTCTGATATAGTTGCTCCATGAGCTCCATTTCGACTTCTTCTTATTTTATTCAAATGGCTACAACGTTCTTCTTCTTTCTTTTATTGATGGCCTCTGCAGTGGATCGCCGCAATTTCTCCAATCTCAAGTAAATGTTGATTATAATCTCTTTGACAATATTGACATTGGCATAAATGATCCTAAGAGAGCCATTAGTCTATGAAATAAATCAATAGACAACAAGAAGGTTACTTTCTTGATCTCTATAAGTACGAAACTTGAAAAGAATAATCATTGAAAGTCGGTTTAACTTTTATAGCAGAGAATAGGTAATTTGTCGTTTTATTTATCGCAGGACTGTATCTTTAGTACTGCAAGCATTCATAACTCATACTTGTTTCTGTCAAAATAAAGACTTAGTCAATGCAATTACTCTTGATTGAGTAAACCTTTTTTTTATCGGATACTGATCTGAATTGATCTCCAATGATATTTTATATCCATATTATGAAACCATTTATAAATTAAATAGTTCAGACAGCTGTCCAAACTATTTAGTTTTAACACTGACTAGCCTACATGCTGGTTATTATAAGTACATTAGGTGTACCATTTGGATTCCCTATATCCATCCCACAGGGGACAAAGTGAACCAAAAGTCGAGTCCAAATTTACTGAGATGGATTGAACTAGCGTTATGATTTTTAGAACGTAGCACCTAATGGATAAATGTCAAATAAAACTCACGTACATGTTTTACTTAACATTTTTACTGTACAATTTTTTTATATTACTTAGGTGGCAGATAAGCACACGGCCCACCTGATGGGAAGTACCGTGGCCTATGAACGTGTGTAACACCAGAGGAGTTAGATTCTTGCTTTTTACACATCACATGAATCCCACTCCACTGGCAGCATTTTCTAATTCAATCTTTTATTTTCAGGTACTTAATACTAGCATGATAACCACACTGTCCACCTCTAGACCTCGCAACCCTTGGTGAGTACGTTTTCGACGAGGAATGGCTCACAGCTCAGAGGCAGCTCCATGTGCATACGGGAAGATTCAGATTCAAATTAAGTCAGCTATATTTTAAGGAACCATCGTAGTTCATGATTATTTAATCTTTCTTTAATTGAGCTGCATCTACAATCCTTAACTTTTATATCAAGATTTTTTTTATACAACTTAGGTGGCAGCCAAGCACACGGCCTATTTGATGAACAGTGGTTCCCATGACTTATAAACGTGTGGAAAACCAGGGGATTCACACTCGTGCTGCCAACCCTGTAAGAACAGAGATTTTTTGCACCGTCAGTGCAGAAGACACAATCTGGACAAGCCTTTGGTCTACCTACTGCCAGCACAAAAACTCTTCAGTAAGCTCTGACTACCCTACTTACCGCCGGAAACACAACACGAGGTTATTATATTCTCATATATTCTATGGAGTGGAGGTAGTTCCTCAGTCGGGCTGCTCAATAGGGACGAAAATAGCATTGTGTCCTACTTACTACGAAGACTTCATTATTTATGTAAAATTGTAAGTATTGTCTATCATGCTTTTGTGTTCAGAATAATAATCATAATAATCTAATATGTTTCGAATTAGAAATGATCCCGGTGCTAGAATGACAAAAAGATATTAACACTTCTCTATGCTGAAACTTTGAAAGTAAACTGTTGTTCTTTATCAATTGATGATGCAGCTATGTATATAATTATCTACGAACAAAATCATGAGTTCCCTCAGATCGTACGTCACGATATTAAAAGACAATACACGAAGTCAAACCCTATTGTTGTATATTATACAAACATACATATAATCACGTCTTTATGCCCGGAGGGTTTGGCAGAGTTTATTTTTTACGTGCGCAAAATCCCCACGGATACCTCCCCACCGGAGCCGGTGCGAGGAGTTATGTCGGACTCGAACCGACTAAAACGCTCGCCGCATGTGGGTCATTTTGGTTGCCGAAGGTGAGGTTGACAGGCATATCCCTCGCACCCTGGCCGACCCAGGGCCTTCTCTCACGATCCCAACTCGTTCCCGGAAAACGGGGAGACGCGCCAGGCGCGCCACCGCCGTGGCCTGCTTCTGCCAGGGTGATAGGCGGCTCCACCTGTCACCCCCAGGCCGGCTGGCACCGTTAACACCCACATTTCACCAATCACTGAATTTGGTCCCAAGTAATAGTGGGTGAGCCTATTACCGTCTTCCGGGCACTATTGTTGACTCAAGCCATGCTTCTGAAGCTGAGTCTGGGCTGTATATATCTGTCAGATGTTAAATATATATATAATATTAGTCGCCTTGTACTACACCGCATGGGAAGTGATGGGGTGGTCCAAGTTCTACTCTGCCGGGAACCACACGGCACGGTGTACATTATAACTGTTGATATAATGAGTTTTGCAACTAATTGAAACTTGCTTCTGTATTGTCGATTAATCGAGTCGATTTTGGTGTACGTTGACCTCTTACGTTGACAGGTGATTTAAGATTCGATGAGCAGTTTTACAAACTACGCATAATGGTGTAGCTACTGTCGTTAAAAGCGATAATTTATTGGTCAACAGTTTATTAAGCTTGCTTGTGGACTTTTATCTACTTGAGTAAAGCTTATCAATGTTATATTACCTGTGGCCAGCAGCTTCACTATCGTTATCTTGTTCTATTCAAACTGTGATTCAATTTACTTGCCTTTTTCATATGTAGCCTTTAAAGGATTTTAACAAGATATTGGGTATAGACGCGCTGTGTAGTTCTATTTACATAGATATACAGCGTAACCAAAAGTAGACAGGTTAAAACCAGCTTGTAATATGGATTCTACAATTAGGATAAACATCCTAAAAATGAATTAAAATAAGCATACTTAAATGAATAAATAAAAAATGAATATGCCACAACATTCTACACAACGCAAACTAAACCCATGGTAAGCATAGCTTATCTAACTTGTGTTATGGAATCTAGAATATGTATAAAAATACTTAGATACTATTTATTTGTAAATTCATACATATCATATATATAAACACCCAGACCAACGCAAATAATATTCTACGACATTATAATATTCCACGACATTCTACACAACGCTATCTAGACCCATGGTAAGCATAGCTTAACTAGCTTGTGTTATGGGATCTAGAATGCGGATAAATATACTTAGATACTTTTTTTTTTGTAAATACATACATATTATACATAGAAACACCCAGACCCATGCAAATAAACATATTCATGCATATAAATATTTGCACTGAGCGAGCATCGAAACCGCGCCTCCTGCATTGCAGTCGAATATTCTACCGCTACGCCACAGAGGCCGCGTTGTCTGGAGTTCAGATTTGGGAAACGCAAAAGAAATTTTCAAATCACATAACTAATCCCAGAAATTAGTAACGTTGAAATGAACCAGCATAATAACTTTTCGGTTTATCATTAGTACATATAGATAATACGAAGGCTAACCATAAATTATCGGTTATTCGTCAATAACAAGGTGCAAATCGTTTCGAATCGAGCCCTTTTGTTGTATCGATACTGCGCACCTAGTGATTAATAGTATCATTAATGATCACTGAACTGAATATATCGCTCATTAGTTATCATTACAAATGATTTTAACCGCGGTTATGGTTGTAGTTACTTCCTTACACATTAGTATTATGTTTAGGATGGATATATGTTTCTTTTTCATAACGTCTTACTTGGAAAATGTAATAGGTTTTTTTTAAAATATTAGAATCCGAAATTACTAATATCCCGCCTGGACCGTTTCGATCTTTTCTATTTTAATCGATTATTATTGTTAATTGTTTAATCTTCTCATAAAAAATATTACTTAATCAGTGATGCATGCTGTATTCACCTGTAATCGGTTATGCAATTAGTTATAACTGTATATAACTGTTGGTGAATCTAATAAATAAACAAATATCCCCTCTAACTCCTCCCGTTATTCTAAATTGCTTATGTTAGGAGTGGGTTCACATCGATAGTGTAATGACCAGGATTCAAACCCAAGATCTTACGATCGTAAGGCCGACTCCTTAACCACCAAGCCGCCGATGCTTATTATAATGATATAATCTTTCAGATAGAGTTGTATTAGGATATCAATTAATCAGAGGCCTATCGCAGTCCCCTGTTGGACTTAGGTCTCTTGCAATGTGCGTTTCTCGCCGTCCCAAGTATTAGGATATATTTTTAATTTAATTTTTTTGCACAAATACACAAAAATTGTACAAAGGCGGACTTAATGCCACAGGCATTTTCTACCAGTCCACCTTAGGGTGATGCAGAGATATTTATATCAAAGGTAGGTGCACGAAGTGTTGTGGTGAGAGTTTTTCGCAGTTTTTTTATTTTTATATTTAGAACACGTCAATTAGACTTCGCCTTGCCTAATGGTAATCTGAAGGCAAAGTCTCAGAAAAGAGGGTCACCATTACTTACACATACCGTGTGACAATGGTGACACTCAGCTTGACGGCCTCATCATATGCTTTTTCACGCCCCGCTTAAAGGACCCGGGACTGTAGCAAGAAGGAAACACGTGAGCTTGTAATGAATTACAGGCCTTAGTGGTGCGACAGAGGAAAGAGTCACCGAACCGGTTGGTTCTTGATCGGAGGTTCTGCACCGTGTGCGGATGACATCTAATATATAATATATAATAAATAATAATTTTATATAATAAAAAATTAATTAATTAATTAAAAAAATAAAATATCTATATATAAATATATACAAACATCATAAACTACATACACATATAGACCAATATATACATAAATACATACATAAAAAAACTATACTTATAATAATATTTGAAAATAAGTTAACTTACGTTAATACTATTGCGCACTTGGAAGCATTTCTCAAAAATTACTGTTGTTGTAAAGGTGTCTGATAAAATTGAATTATATTCTTGTCATGCATTCATAAACATTTAGATATTTTATTCATACTTAAAGGTAAGTGAACAATCTGGTAATCTTAACATTTGAGACTTATCTATTGTTGGATACAAGCTAGCTCGTATACCTATTAAAAACTAAGACTACTAGATCCAATATACCTGCTTATTTTGTTTTGGAGAGAAAAACCTGCAGTATCGGGTACACACTCTTTCCAGAACGCATTATTACTAACAGTGAACATAATTCTGGTTTCGCTGTTCGAAATAATGCCATCACACCATCATTCACCTCATTTTAGGTCTCCCTCTCCCCTTGTAGCCATCCACTTCCATAATTAGTTCCTTCTTTACGACATTACTTTAATCCCTACGCGTTACATGTCCGAATCAGGACAAACGATTTCCTCGTAGCTTTTCCGTGATTGGTGCTACTCTCAAACTTTCTCTAATATATTCATTCGTAATTTTATCCATTCTTATTACATCACACACCCATCTCAACATTCGCATCTGGGCTACATGCAACCGTCTTTCATCCATCATCTTTACGGGCCAGTTCTCCGTACCCTACAGGACGGCAGACCGAATCATCAATTTTTTCCCTTTAATTGAATCGAATAATGCCATGACAAAAATATTAATTATCTTCGAAAGAATTTATCACTCTTCAATCAAGCTATTGTTTTCCAGTTGATTCATTGTTATAAAAATACCTGCTTTCACGTTCAAGGCTATTGAATGACTCACTTTAATCAATTTCGAACGCATAACGCACTCGAATCGCGAATAATAAAGAAACGTGCACATGTGAATAGAGGTGTGCCGAATCGAAGTGTGGCGCATTAATTCGACGATGTATCGATAGTGCCGCCCTCTAGTGACCTATGCCGATCCTTGCATTATGATGAAATTACAAGCCTGTGTTTACATCCTCCGGCAGTTGGTATTATGCTCATATGTATCGCAGTATTTAATACCGGGTCAGATATTATGAATTTGTCAATATTACTACCAAGTTTAATATCAAATTTGTAAAAGTAGAATTACACAAGAGCTATGTGAAAGTGCTTTACAATAATAATAACGAAACACGAAAATCATACAAGATATCTTGAGGAACTCATATTAAAGCAATATTTGTGAATCTCCGCGTGGTTCCCGCCAGAGTAGAATTTGGACCACCCCATCTCTTCCCATGCGGTGTCATACAAGGCGACTAAGGGATAAGGCTATTTAACATTAGACAGATGTATACAGCCAAGACTTAGCCTGAGAAGTCAACAATAGTCCACAGAAGACGGCAATAAACTCACCCCCTATTACGTGGGACAGAATTTAATGATTAGTGAAATGTGGGTGTTAATTCACCACTGCCTAACCCCCCGGGGATACAGGCGTGATTATATGTATGTATATATAAATAACCATCAAAATAAAAAGCTTTTAGCAAAATAAGAGAGTATTAAAGAGGAATACTGAGTAGCTCCCAAAACAAATATACTTTCTCTGAATTTCATCAAGTACCTTCTTCAACAAAGATGATCCATAGCATGACCTGTAAGAAAACCACTCAAAATAACCGACACGATACCGTCACACATCACAACTTTATCCCCAAGTGGGTAGACAGAGGCGCTTATTACACCCACTTTTTCACAAATCACTTTGTTAACCCTATAGGTAGCTAAAATTAGTCAAATTACAAGATTGCTAATAAAAAATATGGTCATTGGTGCAGAAGTCAAACCACATGTCAAGCTCACGCATTACGTTAATGCACTTCAAGTGTTGACAACCATATCGGTGATACTGACCATGACCTGCTCGTGATACATTAAATTGGCGAAGATTACACCAATGTGAATTGCAATAATATAGATCTGAAGTAACTTGTCATGTAGATATGCCAAAAGCAAATATAGCTGAGCATTGAAAGAGGAACGATACTAAGTTAAAATTTTATAACTATGATATAAAGCCTATTAACATAAGCCTATCTCAATGTGTGCCATAGCTCCCGATACTACACCTCCGGCTTATGACTGAATATAGCTAAGGAAATATTGAGGAAAATAGTTGTAATATCTACAATTCTACGGCCATTCGTAACATTATATCTCTCCTCAGACCATAAGTAAAATTTCTATATGTAGAAACATTAACTTAATACGCCACACAAAAACTCCGGCAACATTTTTCTTCTCTGTTTGTTAAACAATATTCTTTTTTTTTAATTAAAATGTTTTGACTGAATTTTAGTGTTATCAATGAATTAATTTTTTTATATAGTATACGTCAATTAGACTTCGCCTCGCCTGATGGTAAACTGAAGGCAAATTATCAGAAAATAGGGTCACCTTTACATACATATACCATGTTACAATGGTGACACTCAGCTTGACGGTCTTACCATATGGTTTTTCACGCCTCACTTAATGGACACGGTGCTGTAGGAAGAAGGAAACACGTGAGCAGGTGAGCTGGTAATGAAATTCTGGCCGTAATGGTGCGACAAAGGAACTCTTGGTTCTCCAAACCACTTGGTTCTTGAACGGATATTCTGCACCGTGTGCGGCTGACATCTAAGCCCTGCACCTGCAGGAGAGGGTGGAACTTCATTAAGGTTTTCTCCACCTTGACTCGTTTTTTAAAGTTTTCACTAGTTGCAAATCACTAAAAAGTAAGATGATAAATTTATGCCATGCCAATGCTTCTCTTAAATAGATCAAGGACAAGATACTGCTTCAAACATGACTTATTAATAAACTATTACAGAATAATATAGAAGCGTGCTTAAGTTCACTAGAACGTTGACATTTAAAAAGTCGTCTTGATCGCATAAACTACTTATAATACATTCCATCTTCATTCTCTGATGTAATTGTGTTATGTATTTTTATTGGTTTTCAATTACTATTAAAGGTAGAAATTAAGTATATGGAGGTCAATGAATACTTGCAATTCCAAAGGTGTTACTTGCATCTTTTGCCATCATTACTCAAAAAGGAGGTATAGACAGTGTAATGGGAAAATAGTATGTATTTGTATGTATGTGTGTATAGGTGTATGTGTATATTTGTGCCTATTGTCTGGGGGTATACATATTGTATACCTGCTTATATTAATTCTACACTTTCATGTGCTTTCTATGAATAATCATAAACAAAAAAAAGTATATCTGAGATACTTTTTTTTGTTTAATGCGGATAAACATATGTATGTTTATCCGCATTCTAAATCCCATAACACAAGTTAGTTAAGCTATGCTTACCATGGGTCTAGATAGCGTTGTGTAGAATGTCGTGGAATATTTTTTTGTTTATTTATTATTTATTATGTGCACTCGACTAAGCTTCTTGTATCCCAATTCCTCTGTGCACTCCCGGGTTGGCTCCAGCTAACCGGGCGAGCTTAACTCAAAGTTGAGTTTTCTTCCAAGAGAACTCAACTTTGAGTTAAGCTCGCCTTTGTACATTACATCTGATCTTTTTGTATAAATGTTATTTATGTATACAATAAAGTATAAAAAAATAATTAAATATGATGGGAACAAAGGTCAGCAGTTTTATCAACTTTCCAGCTACTTAAATATTAAGTGAAGGGAAGGTTTCGTCTGTTCCTCATTTAATTTGGATAGTAATCATTGTCGAACTTAGTCATAAATTGGGGGATCTTATTCAGATGTTTGATCTTCAATACATACAAACATACATTATAATGACGCCTTTATCCCCGAGGGGTTAGACAGAGGTGAATCATTGAATTCCGTCCCACGTTATAGGGGTGAGCTTATTGCCGTCTTCCGAGCACTATAGTTCATTTAAATAGCAAATCAGTAAATTGTAATAATTTGCTACTTACAAATCTCAATAGATTTACGATCGTTTTTTAACATCTTACACATAGTTACCATTATTTGGTAGAGCTACAATAGATCCTAGGTAATCAGAAGAACCGCGATAGCCTAGTGGTAATGGACTGGGGGTGACAGGTGAAGCCGCCTGTCACCCTTGCAGAAGCAGGCCGCGGCGGCGGCGCGCGTGGCGCGCCTCCCCGTTTCCGGGGACGAGTTGGGGACTCTGTGGTCCCCACACCCGAGAAGAGGGCCAGATCGTGAGAGATGGCCCTGGGTCGGCCGGGGTGCGAGGGATATGCCTGTCAACCTCACCTTCGGCAACCGAAACGACCCACAGGCGGCGTGCGTTTTAGTCGGTTCGAGTCCGACATAACCTCCTCCACCGGCTCCGGTGGGGAGGTATCCGTGGGGATTTTGCGCACGTAAAAAAAAAAAAAAAAAAAAGTGGTAATGGACTGCTGAGACGAGGTCTCGGGTTCGATTCCAGGTGGCATGTGGCATGGCACACACCAATGACTTTTCGATGCTTTTCGAAGTTATGTGTGTATTTATCACATGTTTAAAAGTGTTCGGTTTTACATTACATTGGGACCTAAAACATAAACTGGCGAAATGTGGATGCTAGCACCTCTGCCTGCCCCTTCGGGGATATAGGCGTGAGTTTATATCATGTAATCAGTAGTTACAGAAACAATTAGTATGAACCGTCTGAATATATGATGCAACCTCCAGAATTGTATTAAATTTACCGTAGTACCTACCATAGGCTCATCACGGGTCAAAGGGGTCTCGATAATATCACAACAATATTGAGGTTGTGTAATTGTACGCGAATACGCTGTTGATATTGGTGTAGACACAATTACTACGTTGGGTAAGATTTATAGAATATGCGCATAGGAAATTTTGATTGTATTGTTCTTACAAATTACATAAGTATGATAACTATAGTAACAAATATGACATTCTATTATGTTATAGAAAGTGTGAGAGTTGAAATAACATACATACATACAATCACGCTTTTGTCCCTGGAGGGTTAGGCTGAGGTGAATTAACACCCACATTTCACCAATCATTTAATTCGGTCCCACGTAATAGGGGTTGAGCCTAGTACCGTCTTCCGGGCACTATTGTTGACTATAGCCATGTATCTGAGGCTGAGTCTATAAACCTTCCTAATGTTAAACAGCCCTATGCCTTAGTCGCCTTGTACGACACCGCATGGGAAGAGATGGGTGGTCCAAATTCTACTCTGCCGGGAACCACGCGGCTGAGTTGAAGTTATTGATGCTTCAATTATGCAAGACGTTAAATCCTTTCCAATTCATTAAAATCTAACTATTACTAGAGGTACTATTTGAAAGAGACGTTGAAATTACAACTCTAAACAATGAAAAGAAAGTAGATAAGTAACTGTACATATTTTTATACAGTACTTATACTGATATCAATGTAAGATAGTATGACAATGCAAAAATAATATAACATTAGTTAATGCTAATGAAAGGGATATAGAATGATGTTAAAGAAAACTCGCGTTTGAAAAGAGAGGACAAAACAAATTGCAGATTGTTGACTCTGCCTACTCCAGGTTGAGAAAGGTGTAGATAGATAGATAGATAATTCTTTATTGTACACCAACAGATTTACACTAGGACAAGTAGGTAGCATGTATACAGTTCAATGTACAATGGGCGGCCTTATCGCTGAAGCGATTTCTTCCAGGGAACCTTGGGACAGAAATGTTATAAAAACAAAAGATATGGTGCAGTTATCGGCTAAACTTAAATAGATAGTGTATTAAAAACAAAAGAAAGAGAGAAAAGTAAGTAAAATAAAATTAATATACAGCTTTACACAAAGTATTATCAACATATACTGATATACATATACTATAACACACAAATGAAATAAAGTAGATAATTCATACGAATACGAAGGCAAAATAGTAAAAATAAATATTTTTGGACGATTTATAACATACGACTTTCTATTGCTTTGTCAATTTCCGAAGTTCATAATGATGACACGATGAACTTAATATCTTCGACTTCGAAGATCGAAGTGAAGGCATAGTGGAGTAGATTAAAATCTAACATAAAGCGGCAATAATCAGTTATATATTCAATAAAGAAGAAGTAGGTTACAGTAACAGATGTTCTTATTATATAACTTGCAGAAGTTACGATCGACAGGAAGTGCCCTTAAACCGTTAGTATGCAAATTAATATCACCGAAGTCTCACATAAAATTATCGATCAATCAGGTCACAAATATAGTTACGTGATAGGTTATAATAGTAAAAAGTTAATAGATAACAAGCCTATGAGTTAATGTAAGGAAGAAGCTAATGAAGCTGCGAATTTTGTTGGACATCTTTACAATGATTGTAATACGAACTAGAACTGTAAAGCACTTCCCTTGATTTTGTATTGGTACAACTATAATACAAATCGTCAAAATAAATTATTGAGACCCCACTGTGTCTCAGAGAGTACGTAAAGGCCTCGTAGGTCCCAGTTGCCATACGAACATCTATCTATGGCAGTTCTTACGGATAGTTAGATTTCCCTAAATATTCCTTCGATGACAGGTCTAACTACAAAACTTTAACATCACCTACAAGTTATGAAGGTCAGATGAGAGTCGTTTGAAGGATAATATTGACGTTCAATTACTTTGCAACTAAACTAGAAAGTTGACCCCAATTGGGTTGGGAAAAGGCTCGGTGGATGACCACTATTGCACAAATAACGTAGAATCAGGAAATCAGTACCAAAAAAATCGGGATATTTACAATGTTGCATCGTTTCTAGTTTCCGATATTCACCAATCACCGCCAATACTCCAGTTCCTCCGTGATCATGGTGCTTGCAACTGCGCCGAAATATCGAAATATCAGAAACTCGAAATAATGCAATATGGTACGATTATTTTGATACTGATGTGAGTGACCATGATAGTTTAAATATCTAATTGTATGTACACCTATTTATTTATATTATTTATATTATATGTAGTACCTATATCATAATTTACCTACTTTATCATACTATACCTTATGGTACGTATGCATATACCTATATATTACTTTATTGAATTCTTGTTCCTGTATACGGTGAATTCTCTCTATAATATTACACTCAATAATGCACCTACTGAGTCTTTCTCTGCACCACCTTTGGTTAACTGGTAGAGAATGCTTGTGGCATTAAGTCCGCCAATGTACTTGTGCATAAAGTTTAAAATAAAATAAAAATAAAGAAATGAAATCTAAAACTATCTAGGAAGATACTCAAGATAAGAGTAATAATAATAAAAATGAACAAGATACGTCCTTCATGTTTATTGATTTAGTAAACAAATAAGAAATCGAGCGGTTCAACATTAACACCTCAATAACGGAAGATGTCATACGTGTAAACGGTTAAGCAAGTACAGTCAACGATATAAGTAGTTTAATCCTACTTAATATTGAAAATATGAAAGTTTGCTAAGATGTTAGGATGTTTGTTATTCAATCACGCAATCCTGGCTGAACAATTCTGGTGAAAGTTTGGAATAAGGATGAATTCTAGTCTCGAAAAACACATATTCTTTATCCTGGAAGGATTCTCATGGGTTACGGGAGTGCAATCAAACTTTCATGCTAGCGAAACCGCGGATACCAGCTAGTACATTACAATTTACTAATCAGTTTACTTTAAACTCTAATTAAATAATTAATAAAATATTAAATATATTCAAAGAATCAATTTCATTTATTCAGTTTAGGCACATAAAGAGCACATATGAACGTCAAAATTTTACAATTATGTATGTCAAGAAATAATATAAAAATATTAAATAATGTAAAAATAAACCATTGGAAAATGATTCTTTCGCTGGTTCGGTAGATTAGTTCTACTGAGAAGATACCAGCAAGAAACTCAGCGAACTACATTAGAACTAGATTATTTTTCTTTTTTAAATTTGTTTTGGTTTACAATTTATTTTGTGCGAGCAAGCAAGAGACTTTGTTCTCTAAACATTATAAAACTGACTATGACTATGACTATATCCAAATTGATGTTTTTTTTTTGTATTTCAATAATATTTCTAAACAATTTAATGTTAAGTACCTAACTGTTGTAGTTCACTGTACCTAATAGATGTTTATTTATTGTGCCATATTGACCTATTAGCGAGGACAAAACCCATCCAAAAACCAACTAATCGAAATCTGTCTTCACTTCCTTAATTGCAACAGATATAAAATTAACAGACGATAGAAAAGTAGGTTTATTACTGAATGTGATTGATCGGCAATAAATGTTTTAGAACACAATCGTTCAATCAAATGCCATAATTATTGAGATTATTATAATGATTAATTATATAATAATATACAATAACTTTAACGATTTAAAAGTTATATCATGATCGGAAGTTAGATCATAGTGGAGGTGAAATAGTGATGTGCATAGTCCGAGAACTTGTACTATATGGCCTTTCGGCGCTATACCGGTTCCGAAGGGCGGCGCGGGAGCGGGGTCACGATCCCGAGCCCGAAGAAATTCGGGCCGTGAGATCCCGGCTCCACAGGGAAATGGTGGCGGAATGGGAGAGACGACTTGGGCAACCAAGCGCAGGGCACGCCGTAGTAACGGCGGTAAGACCCATCATGGGGGAGTGGCTAGAGAGGCCACACGGCAGCCTCTCGTACCGTCTGACGCAGATGATCACCGAGCACGGATGCTTCGGAAAGTATCTGCGTCGGATGCAGAAAGAGCCAACGTCCGAGTGCCATCACTGCGACGCGAGCGAGGACTCAGGTCCGCACACGCTCACCGAGTGTCCGGCGTGGGAGACGCCGAGGCGGGAGCTTGTGGCGGCCCTGGGAGTGAGGGTTCTCACGCTCTCCACCTTGCTCGCGGCGATGGTTCGCTGCGCGGATGCGTGGGCGGCCGGCGCCTCCTTCTGCGAGCAAGTAATGCTCGTGAAGGAGGAGGCGGGGCGGGAGCGGCAGCGGGAGCGACGAAGGATCGCAAGACAAGCTGCCCGCGCACGAAGGCAACTCGGGCGTCGGAGGTCGATGAACGACCTCCGCCCCCCATGAGCGCCGGCCTGGGGGTGACAGGTGAAGCCGCCTGTCACCCTGGCAGAAGCAGGCCGCGGCGGTGGCGCGCGTGGCGCGCCTCCCCGTTTCTGGGGACGAGTTGGGGACTCTGTAGTCCCCACACCCGAGAAGAGGGCCATATCGTGAGAGATGGCCCTGGGTCGGCCGGGGTGCGAGGGATATGCCTGTCAACCTCACCTTCGGCAACCAAAACGACCCACAGGCGGCGTGCGTTTTAGTCGGTTCGAGTCCGACATAACCTCCTCCACCGGCTCCGGTGGGGAGGTATCCGTGGGGATTTTGCGCACGTAAAAAAAAAAAAAAAAAACTTGTACTATATGACAGTTTTTATAAATTGAATCATGAATTAGAATCATTATTGAACATTTGAGAAGAAAATAAAGAACTGGTACCTGATTATTTTTATTGAGGACACTAAACATCTAAATAAAAATTATTAAATCGTTTGACATCCAAAAAAGAGAAAAGGACACTAAACAAAGAGAAAAGGTTGCCTGGAAGAAATCGTTTTCAGCGATAAGGCCACTAATGTTACATTAAACTACTTGACCCTGCTGTAAATGTACTGGTGTACAATAAAGTATATTATCTATCAATCTATCTATCTAACCGATCGTATTTAAGCAAAATGGAACCATACTATTCCATTATTCCATTCGCCTAACATGCATGTCCATACTGTGTGGTTCCATTATACTAAAACTGTTGTGTCTTAACTTATTTCGCGCAGACATTAACTAGCCTGGACAGACTAAAACATTCTGGCGAAGATCAATTCAATGTAAATAAAAATTTGGTCTCGACTACCTAACCACTATTTTAACTTTTAACTACATATACATTCACAAGATCTCTAAGAAATGGGAAGATTTTACAGACCAGCATCTACGAACAGATTAAAATTTCGTAGCTTTTCAGTTCAGTGTTGTGATGAATTGTTTATTCATCTGATTGTAATGAAACTTTAGCCTTTGACATGGCTTCTGAGTTAGTAAAACTAAAAATGATATTACAACACATGGCATTCGTAAACTTATAGTTAATGAACATAAAATCGTGTACGTAGGCGTCGTTTAGGGTATTTAATATTTTTGTTAATTAAAATAGGTGACGTAACAACAGTAGGTTTTGTGAATAATCTTTTGAGGTCGCATCTTGAATCTTTAAATATGGAACAATATAATTTGAATCATTTGGATAGTTATGTAAATTAATTCACGCTGTATATTTGGTTATCTCAGCACTATTAACCTGAAAACCTTTATCCATATTTTTATTTGAATTTATTTTTCTGCACTGTGTGTTTACAATCTTTTAATTTATCTTTAAAACCTTTCATGATTATATCAATGAGTCAACAATAGTGCCCGAAAGACGCCAATAGGCTCACCCCTATTACGTGGGTCCGAATTCAATCATTGGTGAAATGTGAGTGTTAATTCACCTCTGTCTGACACTCCGGGGTGGGAATAAAGGCGTGATTACATGTATGTATGATTGTATCAAAGATTTATACAGAGATTTTAGGGTATAAACTTCTTGGATTGTAGATTTTTATCACAATCTGAAAATATTATGTGCAGCTGCATTAATGTTGATTTTTATCAAAGATAATATATAATACGAAACCTTATTTACGTTCGCACAGTTTTGATTTCTTCTTTTGTTTTAATGTACTTTTTTTCTTACTTCTTTAAATGTTTGCGTTGCAGGTCATACCTAAAACTTTTTGAGGCTTGTGAGTTGGATAGTCCTATATACTGCGGAACCTAAGGCTCACTCAACAATTAAATAGTTCTACATCCACTTCTACTTACTAATATGAGATGATAGAACATTGTATCACTTTCACATCCTATCTTCTTCCTAAGTAACCATAGCCGTGGGAAATAACAGAGACAGGTTTGTTGGACGATTGCAAAGGATGTAGGTGTGTTTGTAATGAAACCAATGAATGAGTGACTCAATATCCGTTGTTTTTGCTGCCAACAATGTTGGGTAAAAAACAACTTTGTTACGGAAACATGAAAACACATGTTTTGTTTTATTTTAACATTTGTTTCAATTTTGATTGTACGGATATCTATAGCCATTGCCTTATCGTCTGTGGTAGCAATTTCAGTTTCCTTCCAGGATACGTGGTTAATGATGATGGTTCCAATTTGGATGTTTTTAGCATCCTTAAGATGTACAGTGATCTGCAGAAGTCCGTACATAGCTTAAAATCTATAAATCCTTTGAGCACGCTAGTCCAATTTAACGGAATGAAATATAAATGATGTTACTCCAACTTAACAAAACTAAAAAGCATTAGAAGAGAAAGAAAGAAAGGCATTTCTTTACAGTAGGTACTTACGTTGGTACTAGTATTTTACTTACATACTAGATGTCATCGCGGTCACGTATCATTCTGTCACTGAATACCAGAGTTTTAAATTATATCTTTATGTTGAAATTCATTATGTTTGTGAAAGTGCCTTTATTTTCAGTGTATCCGTTGTTAGACGGATTTCAGCTGTATTTTGTGCAAAAAGGATTATAAATCATAAAAATAACTAAAATAATTTACAGTCGAAGCTATATTCTGAAACATCTCTATTGTAGATGTTTTTAAATCCCTACATTTAAACAATACACCACCGTATGTTCTTTGCTTGTTAAATAACCTAATCAGCAGAGTAAGTATGTATAATAACAATGATAAAAACAAACCTCTGCGTGAAGTTTAACAATTCTGTATTATATAATTAATACATCGATATAAGCAAAATAGCACATATTAAATAAGTACAGAAGGCCAACTTTATACAACATGCTAAAAAACGCACGCTTACTCGCACACGCACACAAATGTTACACGTCACAGCGCGCGTGGGAATACTGAGTAGGTATACAGCTAATGAGAAGACTGCTATTTTTTCTGCGAGAACCCTCACGTGTGATGGCTATGTTAACGAACTAAATTACCAGGAACCCGAGTGAACTAGGAAGGAAATAGTACTAGCTTCAATTTTATACAACTTAGGTGGCATCTACCACATAAAGGTGTGCCTGGAGTACTTTACACCACCTTCTCGGGCCTGTTGAAGCCATGCGGTCTTACTTAGTCCAGTCTGATCTATGCTAAGCATGCTGAATGCATGCTGAACCATCCTCAATGTAAGCGCGAAATTTTGAGCATTTACTCGAACTCGACCTTCTGTATAAATTTGTTTTGTATGAGTAGTAAGTAACATTCCAGGTCATTTTTATTTTGAATACATATCGTTCACAAAATTCGGTGGTCATACATATTTGATAGTCTTATCTATACGTCTAAGACGCATTTCCTATTGGAAGTGAGATAAGTTTGGATCATTATTACAAGGTTTTTGAACGAGGATGTTTGATGCTTATTGTTATGCGCATCTGTTCTATAAATTACAACTTTATCAATGAACATGTGTTGTACTATGTTTTATATATCACCAAATATTGGTAACCTTCTAGAATTACAAATATGACGTAGAAGAGGAAATGTTTCATTCATATTTTTTT
This sequence comes from Eilema griseolum, assembly GCA_963662185.1. Taxonomy (NCBI): domain Eukaryota; kingdom Metazoa; phylum Arthropoda; class Insecta; order Lepidoptera; family Erebidae; genus Eilema; species Eilema griseolum. The sequence goes on along the minus strand of OY759237.1, from coordinate 27,878,132 downwards.
TTTTTTTTTTTTTATATAGGACACGTCAATTGGACTTCGCCTTGCCTGATGGTAAGCTGAAGGCAAAGTCCCAGAAAAGAGGGTCACCATTACTTACACTTACCGTGTGACAATGGTGACACTCAGCTTGACGGCCTTATCATATGCTTTTTCACGCCTCGCTTAAAGGACCCGGGACTGTAGGAAGAAGGAAACACGTGAGCTGGTAATGAATTCCAGGCCTTAATGGTGCGACAGAGGAAAGAGTCTCCGAACCGCTTGGTTCTTGATCGGATGTTTTGCACCGTGTGCGGATGACATCTAAGACCTGCACGCGTTGTCCTGTGTAGGAAAGGAGAGGGTGGGACTAATTGGAAGAGTTCATCAGAACACTCCCCATGGTACAGACGGTAAAATACAGCCATGGACGCAACATCTCTACGCAGCTGTAAAGGTTCTAGGGTGTTCGTGATCTCGGGATTCCCAATGATGCGGACCGCACGTCGCTGCAACCTGTCGAGAGCATCTAGTAAGTACTTTGCTGAACCATCCCAGAGATGCGAGCAGTACTCCACACAGGAGCGAATTTGTGTCTTGTATAGAAGACACCGCTGCTCCGGCGTGAAAAATCGTATCACTCATAATTTTTTTTGCAATAAATATGTGTAGTATATTTTTCTTCCGTTAACCTACGTCTGCAGTATTTGTTTTCCATTATTTCCAAGTAGCAATGTAGTGCGTTTTTTAACGTGTGAGGTAGGGATTATTTCTTTCTGAGTGTAAGTACAGTTATCAACTAAAGATTCTGATCGCTAAAAAACAAAATATCAATAAACAACTCGTTTACTATTTATGAGTTCCTCTGAGGTCAATATGAGGACAAAACATGGAATAATGTTTTGTTTATTATTTTATCACAGGTTTTTGAGTTAAGGTGAACCGTAAAATGGAATGTGTTAATATATTCTACTCTACAACATTCTACACAACGCTATCTAGACCCATGGTAAGCATAGTTTAACTAGCTCGTGTTATGGATTCAAGAATATGGATAAACATACTTAAATACATTTTTTTTTGTAAATACATACATATTATACATAGAAACACCCAGATCAATGCAAATACCCATATTCATGCATACAAATATTTGCACTGAGCGGGGATCGAACCCGCGCCTCCTGCGTAGCAGTCGCGTTCACCACCGCCACGCCATACAGGCTGATTATAGTTGACTGTGTTTTGTTGTAGTATTATCTGATTATCTCAGCATTGTGATTATTTTGCATCCGAGATCTTCACGTCTTAGCCAGGGGTTAATTTCCCAGTTTTTCCTTCTCAAGTTCGAACAATCTTGGACATCTATGACAGTGAGATTCTACGGCATGAAACAATAACTAAACAATTGTATGAAATTTTAAAGCATTTAGTATCTATGCTAAATATTCAAATCGATTAAGATAGAAAAAATTGAAACGGTTCCGGCGGGATACGAACCCGCGATCTTTCCTTTACAGGGGATTGCTCTGACCACTGAGCCACCGAACCTCGGCTGAAGTCATCTAGATTTTCCTATATATATATATAGGAAAATCTAGTATATATATATATATATATATCTCTTATAATTATATAAAATTCTCGTGTCACAATGTTCGTTCCCGTACTTCTCCGAAACGGCTTGACCGATTCTCATGAAATTTTGTGAGCATATTGAGTAGGTCTGAGAATCGGCCAACATCTATTTTTCATACCCCTTAGTGGTAAGGGTTGTCCACTCTGGGAACCGACATCCACACGGGCGGAGCCGCGGGCAAAAGCTAGTATATATATATACGTCTTGCGGTGACGGTGGGAACCAGCTACAGATACTCGTACAAACTATCGGAACCAATGAATTAAAAGGACGTTAAATCTGTTCTATCATAAGCCTCATCTGATTTTAAGTATCTTAGTTAAAAGTTATTATGGTTTTATTACTACTTAAAGTACAACAATTACAAAGTAAAGACAGTAGATAAGGAAAATTAATTAATTTGCAGAAATCTTCATTACACTAATAAAATTTTATCTTCTAAATCAGCTGTACAGCTAATAAAAAGATCTTCCTTCTTTACACAAAGGGCTTCCTCTAAATATTACATTTGTACGTATTTCTGTTTGCTTGTCTGTTTGTTAGTTTATTACTTAAAAAGACTGAACGGCTTCAGCTGAAAGTTAGCGTACAGATTGATAATTTTTATTTTAGGATTAAGCTTCTGTTGTTATTGGACGATTCGTCACCGTGGGTCGAAAAAGTGAATTCAAAGAGGTGTCTTAGAGGAGCCACACAATGAAGTAGCATTTCCTGCACACACATCAAACAATGCTTGTTAGTGCCCTACATTTATGCAGCTATTGTCAAGAAGTATGTTGTTGTAATAGGTATCCTTAAAGTCGATTTTTATACTATTTATACATACAATCGCGTCTTTATTCCCGGAGGATAAGGCAGAGGTAAATTAACACCCACATTTCACCAATCATTGAATTCGGTCCCACGTAAAAGGGGATTAGCTTATTGCCGTCTTCCGGGCACTATTGTTGACTCAAGCCATGCATCTGAGGCTACGTCTGGGCTGTATATATCTGTCTGATCTTAAATAGCCCTATCCATTAGTCGCCTTGTAAGAGAGGGGGAGGCCCAAATTCTACACTGTCGCGAACCACGCGGTTTTTCGATTTTCGTGTGTATCGTTCTTATCGATAATGTCTTATGTTATCCTAACAATAATTTAGGTCAGATGAAATGTAAAACAAACGAAACCGCTAGCAAAAGCTACTCTAAAATCAAATGTTGATGTAATTACAATACATTTTGATGGTAAAAAACACGGAACGACTTATGTGCACTACCATTTGCGCACGCGCCGGAAATTGGCATCTTCCTCAAACACAGTAAACGCCGCCATTGTTTTGACTCTCAATTTTTTCAGACATCTTGTTATAACAGCCACATATTTCATGGTTGTGATCTTGTGGTATAAAGCTATTAGAGCAAAAAACGTGTAAATTGAAAAAGATTTTTGTATTATTTACTAAGATAGCAAATAAGTACACTACTTACTTTAGGCTTACTTGATATTTAGCATTTACAATGGCCCATTAATGCTTGCTTCATGTACTTATCTCCCATTTTGTTGAGAATGGTTATGGATTTCTTATATTTTCTCCAATTTATTTCTTGTTTTTTTAAATGGTTGATAAGTTCACGTTTGGCTGCTATCTCACTTGTTGGTAAGTGATGATCTCGTTAACAGTTTAGCACGTTTGCCCTCTAATCACACCACTCTCGAAGACTCCCAAATTGTAGCTATCCAGAAACACAGAGTCAGGTAGGGCATTCCACTCTTTGACAGTACATATAATAAACGTACGTGTCACTGAACCATTCATTTCGTAAGAGTTCACTTTCTCCATCATCATCAACACAGCAGGTTCTGATACAGTCTAACTTATAGACTATTTATACTGTTGATTGATGACACTTGGTGGAATTTAGTGTTACACATACATTTTTTTTCCCACAATTTGGGCAAAAATTTATACTCGGATTCATAATTTTACAACTACCCACATGTGAAATATGGCTGAGTGGAGTGTCGTAATATTTATAAAGGAATGTTTTTAATGACTTTTGGATGCTTTTCGAAGTTATGTGTGTATTTATCGCAGATTTATAACTGTCCAGTTAATGGCAATAGGCTCGCCACATAAACTGGCGAAATGTGGGTGCTAACACCTCTGCTTACCCCTTCGCGGATATAGGCGTGAGTTTATGTTATATATGTTATGTGTTATGTTTAAATGTCATTGTAAACCTTTGAGGATGCCGTAAGGCGAAACCGGTTAGGTCTAATATCAAATAAAAAAAAGAATGTGGAAAAGTACAAGTGAGTTTTCAATATGTGAGTGTAACTTTTCCTGGGATTTCTCAATTGTATTCAGTGTATTTTTTATACTGGTATACAGGAGTTATTTACAGTAGTGAATGTGGGTTTAGATGTCACTAACTCACAGATTTATATTGAGACAAGCATCGCTCAATGACCTATACTTACTTTTTAAACCATGCCTTACTTTAGAGAATTAAGAATCATCAGCACCCACGCCAGTGACCTTATAACGAAGTCAATATAAACCGTATATTGTTACGCTGACCACTTTCACTGGATGACTTTTACTTACAAGGACGACCGCTTTCTAACTGTTGACTGCCGACCCGTCTTGAACTTACAAGCTGAAATAAACTCTATATGGTTACATTATAAGAGTGATAATAGGGTCAATTTTTAATAAATGGGTCAGGGAAATCTCAAGAGGTTATTTAACTGCATTTTGTAAGGTTCTTTTTAAATAGGTCTTTACACTATGTTTGATGAAGATTTTTAAACGAACTATGAAAGTATATATATTACTTTATATCATACCTAAATCGTTTATACAGTCGTCGTCTACTTTTCCAATTGACAAAAGTTGATTGATGGCATAACATAACATAACAACAAATTGGTGGCATTTGTTGTTACACATATTGAGAACTCACTTGTACTTTTCCACATTATTTTTTTCGCACTACTTTCCACACTATTAGACCTGACCGATTACGCCGTGAAAAGTAGTGTGGAAAAAATAATGTGGAAGAGTACGAGTGAGTACTCAAAATGTGTCACTTTGGCTCGTTTTGCAGTCGCACTGTCGTACTACTCGTTCTCATTACTATCATAGTTCACACTAACATAATGCTATTGTATGTAGTTTATATTATCATGGTTCCCACTATCATTAGCATACAGTACGTAAAGTATACAGATTTAACTATGACCTGGTTGAATTTATTTATTTTTATTACAATTTTGCATATTCAAGTGAATTTATGTTACGTTTTTCAATGAAATTTTAAAGCATTTAATGTGCTAACTATTCAAACCGATTAAGATAGGATAAAATTTAAATCAGGTCAGGCAGGATTCGAATCCACGATCTTTCCCTTACAGGAGGAATATTCAGACCATCAAACCACGCCTGAAATCATCCAAATCTTCCTATATTGACAGCCTCTGTGGCGTGGCGGTAGTGAACGCGACCGTTACGCAGGAGGCGAGGGTTCGATCCCCGCTCAGTGCAAATATTTGTATGCATGAATATAGGTATTTGCATTGGTCTGGGTGTATTAGTAGTATTTAAGTATGTTTATCCGTATTCTAGATACCATAATACAAGCTTGTTAAACTATGCTTACCATATTTATTTATTTATATATCCGTCTTACGGCGACAGTGGGAGCCATCTACCTATACGTGTACGAACTATTGGTACCAATTAATGATATTACAATCATTTTTAAACATTGATTTTTGATGACTCCGCCCAAACTATTGAATTAAATTTTAAAGCATTTAGTATGCTATTTAAACCGATAGCTTATATTACCTTGTTTTTATACATTAAACTTTTTATTGATTTTCATTGTAAATGATAAAAACTTACAGAAATCAGCTGTATGTACTTTTTTTTATTCTGTGACAATTTAGGTCAATCAGCATCCTTACTTTTAAAAGTCATTTAAACAATTGAATCGTTCGACTATATTAATTTACATAACGTTAACTTTCTTATCGTTAGCAATAACGATTAATATAATGGCATTGTGCGACTTCCAAAGAAATAAGAACACTTTCTATACGGAACCTTTAAGGCTTTTGGCGTTATTGCCGATGTGTAGGCGCCATTGTACTTTCCTATAGAGACCGTTTTAAATATATGGCTCTGTGTTATATAATAGCCATCTATTTTATTTTTGTGTGTTAAGTGTACGTATGACTAATGTATAGAATATATTTTTTGAAACGAACACCGGGTCAGAGTAACAAAAACCGTTCAAAAACCCAGCAGAATAAATCTCCACTGATATACTCAGAGCTGATGGGGGTGGCTATGTAGGACTCGAATCTATTTAAACGTACGTCGTCTGTAGGTTGTAGCTTGCCGGAGGTGAGATTGCAGAGACATCCATCTCTCGCAAAGTATACTTGCCTGGGGCAGTTCTAAAGACAGATAGCGCAATGCAGATTATGCAAAATGTATTTCATAATGATAATCAAGCATATGATTGGGTCATCAAATTTCAGTTCCGGAGACGTGTTGGGATCTCCGTGGTGCCCACACCCGAGCCGGTCGAGAGTAATCGAGAGACCTGGGTCAGCCAAGGTGCGAGGGATATGCCTGCCATGTTCACCTCTGGCAACCAACAACGACCCACAGACGGTGTGCGTCTTAGTCGGTCCAAGTCCGACATGACTTCTCCCACCGGCTTCGGCGGTGGGGATTTTGCGCCTCTAAAAAGGGTCATCTTATGTTAACCGTTCGTATAAAATTAGAAAATATAATTGCACAGGTTGAGATTTAAACGCGATAAGATTTTACCTAATTGATCAATGATGCTTCCGACCGATTTCGGCTATGGCGACCACTTCGGCTTCTAGTCGGCTAGGCGCTGATTCGCTCGAAGATGGCTAACATAGCCGATTTTCGCGGTGAACTCTCGTGTACACTGAGGGCATGTGAGAACACCATCTATGTAATAGTACTGAATAATAGCGGGCGGGCGGACTTTCAGCTCATCGCGTTTAGCGTTGAGGTTTGCCTTTCGCTGTTCCTCGACATCGCTTACTTGTCTATTCACCATCCTGCGCCATTCTGGACGTTGTGCTGCCAAACCTTCCCATTAAGACGGTTCAATGTTGCATCTGATCTAATTAATTAGGTGTGTGCGACAGGAACTAAAAAAACAATATTTGAATATGATTCCTCGCTTGGATAAAAATTACTATAGTTAACACTCACACCGCGTAAGACTCGAATTTTAAGTACCCTGGACTGCGACTGCCACGTGTTTAATTTCTGTTCTAAAGGTTTACTTTTTTCAATTTCAGTAAACCTAAAAGAAAAAGTTGGTACAGTAAATACTTCACAAATCCTTCGAATTGTAGAGACCTTGTGGTAATAGAGCATGGTGGTGGCTAAATCGACACCGCGGGGTATATTTTCAATTTTCTCACGCGTAACCTTGGATGTTGGATTGAGAAACACTCTGATAAGAAACCATAGCGGCGTAAACGATGATGTAATGCCGAGGTTTTAGACGTATATGCTCAGACGGCTCGTATAATATGTAGTATGGATGGATGAGACGCGGTAGTAAAAAAACCGACGGAGATCATGCTAGAACACACATTTTTATAGATATTATTATACAACCGGTTGTATCCGGTAGAGTAGAATTTGGACCACCCTATCTCTTCCCATGAGGTTTCGTACAAGGCGACTAAGGGACAGGACTGTTTAACATCAGACAGATATATACAGCCCAGACTCAGCCACAGATTCATGGCTCAAGGTTACAATAGAGCCCGGAAAACGGCAATGGGCTCACACCATATTACGTGGGACCGAAAATAATGATGGTGAAATGTGGGTGTTAATTCACCTCTGCCCAACCCTCCGGGGATAAAGGTGTGATTATATGTATGTATGTATGTATTATACAACTAATTAAGAGAAGATGCTCAAATGAAGACGTGTTTTTTAACCGAACCACGTCAAAAACTAAGATTCTGCAAATGTAACTCACATACATACATATTATCACGCCTTTATCCCCGAAGGGTTAGGCAATACACCACATTTCACCAATAATTAAATTTGGTCCCGTTGATTCAAACCATGCATCTGAGGCTGAGTCTGGGCTATATATATCTGTATGATGTTAAATAGTCTGGGAACCACGCGACTGAAGAAGGTCCTAGAATATTTATATATCAAGGAATTTAGATCCAATAGAGAGAGATTTTTGATCCCAAATTCTTAGTTTTGATATTGTATGGATTAATGGGTTTTCAACACTGTAGATATTTACCCAGTTGTGGTAGAATAATATGTATTATGGTTTTATTAAATAGTAGAATATAACTAAATAATGTGGGTACACGATTTAGTCTGCTGTTGCCTCTTCCGGGATGACAACCTTGACTTCGTGAGTTAAATGTTTTCGTAAAAGAAATATTTAACTAGAGAAAAAAGTAAAAAAGAAATGTAAAGCTAAAGTCAAAGTTAAAAATCATTTGTTCTACATAGACCATTAAATCGGAACGTACCAAACGTAGAGGAGAGCCGTTTTGCTACGTTGAATGTTGGAGGAGGAATGGAAGAAAAAATGAATGATGTTTGTAAGATGATGGATGAAAGAAGTATTGATGTGCTTTGTGTGAATGAGACGAAAAGGAAAGGATGTGACACCACCAAGCACAGACCCTACACCGCGTACCTACTGGTCGGGAGTACCCAATACCGACAGAGCTTGCCAGGGAGTTGGTGTCATCCTATCTGCTAGAATGGCTGAGTGTGTGAATATATTCGAATGTGTGAATGCTAGACTGATGTGGATGAGAATGAAAGTGGGACTCACTCGTATTTTTGTCGTAGGGGTTTATGCTCCTGTAGACTCGGGTACGAATACGTCCCAGGAAGTACAAGAAGAAAGAGAAAAGTTTTGGGAGAGTTTAAGAGATGTATTAAGAGAATGTAAGGATAATGAAAGAATAATAATGCTAGGTGATTTTAATGGATGGGTAGGATTGAAACGAGATGGATTTGAAAGGGTTCTTGGCAAGTACGGAGATGAAAGAGTGAACGAAAATGGTAAAGGTTTGCTTGAAGTATGTTTGGAATGGAACCTTTGTGTGCCAAACACGATGTTTCGACACAAAAGGATTCATATGTATACAAGAGAAGCGAAGAATGTCAGTAAAAGTATGATTGATTTTGTAATAGTGGATGAAAGATTGAGAAAAAATATTCTAGACGCTAGGGTATATCGCGGTGTGGGTATCCATACAGACCACTTTTTGGTTATGTGCCGTATAAGTGATCTCTTTAAAGGATGGAGACGTAGAAGGCGTGAGCCCATAAGTGTTCTAGAAAGAATAAAAGTAGAAAATTTGCAAGAAGATAAAGTGAGAGAGGAGTATGGAAGTAAATTGACTGAAAGGTTTCATGATCTTGATAGTATTTGTCAGATTGAGGAGTTATGGAAGGTATTCAAAGATGAGATTGTGAGTGTGGCTTCCCAAGTATGTGGTATAAGTAAAAGAAGTAAAGTGCAAAAGGTGAAGCATGCATGGTGGGATAAAGAAGTGCAAAAGTTGGTATGTGAGAAAAAGAAAGCGTGGCTTGAATGGCTCTCAGTCAGAGCTAATGAGAGAATGCAGCAAGCTACAATTGAGAATGTGGATGAAGCGAAAGATAAATATAGAAGACTGAAAGGGATAGTGAAAGGAGTGATTGCTAGAAAGAAAAAGGAACAAAAAGACGTGTTTGATGAAAGGTTATCTGAGGATTTCCAGACGAACATTAAGTTCTTTTGGAAGTCCATTCGTTTAGCCAGAGGAGAAACACAGAGCTCCGAGCTGAACGCTATTAGAGACCAGAATGGAAGTATTGTAAAAGGTGAGGAATGTGTGTTAAAAAGATGGCAGGACTATTTTGAAAGCTTGTTTGAAAGAGAGGATGGTGTACATGTACTAACCTCGGTGATGGATGACTGTGTTGATGCTGATAAAAGTGGTATTAGTATGAATGAAGTTGTGAGTGCATTAAGAAGTATGAAAGCTGGTAAAGCAGCGGGATATGATAAGGTGACAGTCGAGATGCTGAAGGCTGGACAGGGCCTTGTAGCAAGTCAGTTGTGCCGCCTTTTCAACATATGTTGGGTTAGCGGTCGTGTACCAAGTGATTGGTGTAAGGCCGTTATAGTTCCACTTTACAAAGGAAAGGGCTCGCATCAAGACTGCAAAAAATACAGGGGCATTAGCCTACTCAGCGTCGTCGGCAAACTGTATGCAAAAGTGTTGATTGAGAGAGTTATGAAAGAAACCGATGAGAAAATATGGGATGCACAAGCGGGTTTTAGAAAGGGAATGGGATGTACGGATCAGGTCTTTTCATTGCGAAGCATAGCCGAGAAATTTTTGGCCAAGAGTCAAAAGGTCTATTGCGCATTTGTGGATTTGGAAAAGGCCTATGACAAAGTGGTGAGGAATGAACTTTGGTCGGTACTGTCTATGTATGGGGTGAGCAGCAACCTTATTCGAGCTGTGAAGTCTCTCTATGAGGACTCCAGAGCTTGCGTGAGGATACATGGGTCATACACTGAATGGTTTAGTATCCAAAAGGGGGTTAGACAGGGATGTGTAGCGTCATCATGGCTGTTTAACTTATTCATGGACAGTTGTTTGCAAGATTTGAAAGACAAAGAATGTGGTTTAAGAATGAAGAATTTACTCGTCAAATGTCTTCTTTATGCTGATGATCAGGTTTTACTGACGTCATCGGCAGATGAGTTGCAGGAGATGGTAACAACTATGCATGAAGCTTTTGAGAGGAAAGGAATGAAAGTGAATGTTAGTAAGACAAAAGTTATGGTTTTTGAAAGAGATGAATGCGTGACCGAGTGTAGGATTTGTATAGATGGAGAAAAAGTGGAACAAGTGAATGAGTTCATATATTTGGGAACATTGTTTACGAGAGATGGAAAGCATGAAGAAGATGTTGAAAGGAGAGTGATGGCTGGAAATAAAGTGAATGGGGCACTACACAACTTTATGAGCAGCCGGAAAGTGTCCGAAAAGGCACGACTGGCTGTACATGGAGGAGCATTGGTGCCGACTCTTATGTATGGTAGTGAAAGTTGGGTGTGGCAGAAAAAGCATCAGAGTAGAGTGAATGCAGTAGAAATGCGTGCGTTGCGAAGTATGTGTGGCTTGACCTTGAAAGATAGAGTGAGAAATAGCGTGATAAGAGAACGATGTGGAGTGATAGAAGATGTAGTGATGAGAATTGAGAGAGGAATGTTGAGATGTTTGGTCATGTTGAGAGAATGAATGAAAGAAGACTAACGAAACAGGTGTATGAGGCGAGTGTGGATGGTACCGTCGGAAGGGGAAGACCTAGGCGCACATACCTGGACCAAATCGGGGAAGTTTTAGAAAAGGGGCAGGTCAGGAGTACTCTAAACCGACGAGCATGCATGAAGAATGTAATGAGAGTAAATGAAGCGAGAGTAGTATGTCAGGATCGTTGCAAATGGAGATCCGTGATCTCTGCCTACCCCTATGGGAGACAGGCGTGATTTTATGTATGTATGTATGTATGTACAAAACGTCAATAAAAGGAAATATGAAAACTAGTTTAGCTAATGGATCACTGGTTCGAAACGTGACCCCGACCTGAGAAGACTCCGACAAGCAACTCAGCGGGGATTTTTGGCCTATTTACAAACCTACACTTAGTCTACTTAATCTAAATACAAAAAATTACTTGAGAAGTATAATTGAGCGAACAGCTCATTTCCAAACTTGTTTAACATCTAAGTATTCTTGGATTTTATAATAGTCTTTCTGGCATAATTCACTTTTTTTTTTATACCACTTAGGTGGCAGACAAGCACACGGCCCACCTGATGGGATATTACTATGTTGATGTACGTTTTAACTACATTTTCTAAATTTATACACAGGTAAATCACTAATTTCATTAAAAAGCGTACAGTAGTGCGTATACATTACAGCACGGAACGGGAATCAAATCCACCATCTCTGAAGTGGCAGTCTAACCGTTTACAACCCGTCTATTGCATGGAACTTAAAATAAAGCTTGTGAAACGAAGGTAAATGATATATTATATCACTTTTTGTACCAGGTGTGAGTTATAATGTAGTGTGTATTGTGTAATATCATGTAGTAAGTTTAATAATATTATGCAGAAACATGAAACTTTTTAAATTTGTCCGCAGTTGGGGTCAAAGTACGCATTTGTTAAGATGTTTCTTTATTTAAAGATTTCGCTCGGATCTCGCTTTTTGTCAAATATGTAAGCACACATTTGGTTTTAGAAGAGTAACAACTTTTATATGGAAGGACCATGTTAGGATAAACTTATTTGTATAAACTTTATACATTGCATATATTTTTCTGTATACATATTATAATAGCATAACTTAATATTTTTTAATACCTTTTGACATAATTATAAAAATTTGAAATTAATAAACTGAATAAATGAAATTGATTGCCGTGTGGTTTCCGGCAGAGTAGAATTAGGGTCACCCATCTCTTCCCATGCGGTGTCGTACAAGGCGACTAAGGGATAGGGCAGTTTAACATCAGACAGATATATACATCCCAGACTCAGCTTCAGATGCATGACTCGAGTCAACAATAGTGTCCGGAATACGGCAATAGACTCACCCCTTACTACATGGGACCGAATACAATTATTGGTTAAATGTGAGTGTTAATTCACCTCTGCCTAACCCTCCAGGGATAAAGGCGTGATTATATGTATGTTATATGTATGATTCTTGATTTTTTTTATTAGACTGGCGGTCGCTGCAGATCGTAACCGCACCAGCGAAAGCGACTTTCTTGTTGCCAAAATTTATATAAACTGTTATCTGACATCTGATACTTTTAATTGTCTTATCGCCTGATATGACCCCACAACCATACATATCTTTACAAGTCAAGCATGTGTTTAATCGCTCTCCACGTGTTAATCGCAGTTTAGTATTGTTTGCATGTCGTCACGACTTCGTGGCTGTATTTGTGCGGTTAGTTAACAGGTCAGGCTTTTGATAAATATCTTTGAGTTTTTGTACAGAGTATTCGATACGAGTACAAGTGTTGTGTAATGACTTAAAACTAACTATTTTTGTTTCAGTTCCACTGGTTGTATTATAAACGTATTATCTATCTAATTATACATACATACAAATAATACATATAATCACGCCTTTATCCCTGGAGGATTAGGCAGCGGTAAAGTAACACCCACATTTCACCAATAATTGTATTCGGTCCCACGTAATAGGGGCTTATTGCCGTCTTCCGGGCACAATTATTGTTGACTCGAGCCTTGTATCTGTGCCTGAGTCTGAGCTGTTGTATCTGTCTGATGTTAAACAGCCCTATCCCTTAGTCACCTTGTACGACACCGCATGGGAAGACATGGGGTGGCTCTAATTCTACTCACGCGAGTCTATCTAATCTATATCTTATATTTGTTTATGTTATAAGTGTTGCCGTACCTGGATGTTTTGCTAACTTGGGTATTATATATACTTGTATCAAAGTAGGTCGGATCATAGAGTTTATTTGAAGAAACTTTCCCGTGTGAAGTTGAGTACTGACTTAACTTCTTCTTCTTTTCATATTGATGGCTTCTGCAGCGAATTGCCGCAATTTTGCCAATGACATTGTAAATGTCTTTAAAGTTATTGAGTTGTTAAGTTTTTCAAATTGCGGTCCTTTAGAATGATTGTTGATGACGACGATGAATAAGATGATTGCTCTGTAAAGTAGCGGGGACTTTACTAGAAGCTCCCTAGGGAGATTTATATCTAACACGAAAAGTCACAATTCACTGTAATATGCCACTTCCTACACTTGCGTGGGTTATCAAAGACGTTAAGTCTGAAAATTCTCCATTTTTATCCAAAATTACTCGAATTCACACCAATTTTGAAAAATAAAATAATACTGCGATAGGCCCTTTTTCGTGTTGGCGCCAAAACTCCTGACTCAACTTCACAACCCAGCTACCGAGTTGAGTTGGTAGTAACATTGTAACTATAGTAGTAAAAGTTTCATAGGGAATATTCAAACTGTATAAAGTGGTAGGTGCTACGGTTGGAGCAGTAACAAGATCTAACTTCAATGCTCGGGTCGGGCAAAGAGTTATTTGATATTCTATTTGGAAATTCTCAGTAGCAGTACCATGTATAAAAAATATTTCCGGTGGACGGCAATAGACTTGTCTCCTTGGATCGAAATCGTAGGCGTTAATTAATCTCTGCTTACTCTTCCAGAGCTCTACAGGTTGCAATAGTAAAAAAACAAACACTAAAATTTTAAATCATATAGTTCGTTCACCTAAAGAATGATATCATTCAGGTGCCACTCAATTTATTGAGTGTCCATTCTCAATAAATTATGCAATTTAAGCAGCTACCATTTTAATGGCCTTAGTTTGATATGTGACTTCCGATCGCTTGATTTTGTTAAAAATACTTTAGTTAAGAACATTGTTTTATTTTTATAATATAAGTGTTAAGAGGAATATTTGTGTGAGACGTTCATTAGGTGTCATGATTAGAAAAAATATATTGTGGCTAGTTAATAGATTTCTTTCTTTTGTTTTACGTCCTTACAGTGTCTAAGGGAACCCCACTGGGAAAAAGGCGTGACTGTGTATATATGTATGTACAGTGCCAAAATTTTGAACTCTACTCACGAAACAAACAAAGGGTTCTTTTTCTGTTTTGTTACTATTGCTAGATTCTTATCTATCACCTTGCCAAACGTACTGTATATAATCTAGACTTTAATGAATGTTATACAATAATGTTTATGGGAGTAGGTACATCAGCCTGTGACCACGGCCGGTGTAAGCAGGTCGAAGCGTCAGGCAAATCAAAGGTATATATGTACCCATGATCGCGTTAATTCCTGTAAACATTTTTGTATATCATGGAACGCGAAAGTTTAAAACTTAGTTTAATGAGTGTTACCTTATAAATATAGATAATAAATAATCATTAACTATGAGTTAAAGTTTTCTTTACCCCTTTAAATTGAATTGATAAACACATATCTGTGCCCTCCGCCTTTGTACAAATAGACTAATACTATGAGTCTTTTGTAACCTACCAAAACCAACACAACGTATGAAAGAATAACAAAGAAAAATACATACTAATAATTACCAGGTGACCATGCATTTTAGTATAGCATCATACTCCATGTATATGACATTACAGGTTTTTTTTTTATACTAGCACCTTCGACCCGAGTTTCTTTTCGTCACTTTGGTTTTTTGGAGTCGCGTATATTTTCATTTGGTTTAGTTGAAATAAATTTTGCTATTAATTTTTCACGCTTCCATTCTTATTTTATTCATTCTATTCCTCTCTTTTATTCCTTCACGCTTTCATTATACTGCTTTCATACTATGGGATTGAGGGCTTTATTGTTTTCCTGTTTATTTGGTTTCTTTATGTTATGTTCCTCTTTGTTTTTATATGTTGACATTACAGGTTTCAACACTGCGTCGATATTTGTAAATAATACGCAACACAATGACTGGTTGTACCGCAAACATTGCAGAGGGCACCAGGGTCCGCCAAATATAGCGGACAGGTTCCAAAGAGTTTTCTCGGAAGCTATTTATTTTGCTGATTAACATCGCACAGATAACATATACAGCTCAGACTCATGCACAGATACGAGTCTCGAGTCAACAATAGCGACCAGAAGACGCCAATAGGCTCACTCCCTATTACGTGGTGTCGAAAATAATAATTGGAGAAATGTGGGTGTTAATTCATTTCTGCCTAACCCTTCGGGGATAAAGGCGTAATTATATGTATGTATTTTTGACACTGTCGTAAGTGCTTACGACAATTGCTCTCTAAACTACTCTAAACAAAGAGAATGGTTGTGCAACCATTCTCTTTGTTTAGAGTAGGAGATACTTGATGATTTTTAGTATGAAGTCAAACAGGATGGTCTCTTATCCTAGACACAGAAACAGAACAAAGATTTATTCAAAATGTATTATTAACAGTAATTTTAAAACAAAATTTGCGACCTAAAGAACCACTTTGCCAATTTAAAGAACTGTAATTTATCAAGTCATAAGCGACTTTGTAATTATCTATGCTTCTTTTGATGACCAACAAGTCGGACTAAATTTTGAATATATTAGTTATTCGTCAAATTAATACAATATGTCAAAATTGTACAACAAGCAATGCTTGTCCATGTACTAATCAAATACCTCGCCCCGGATCGCTCCCGGTACAAAACTATTAGTTAAACAAAATTAAGTGAAATCTCTAGATAACCTAGCGACTACGACTGCATTACTTAAAAAAAAACAATAAATTGAAAAAGAAAAATGAATGAATGATAAATAAAACATACAGGTTAAGGTAATTATTGAATGTCGATTACTTAACTTGTAGGGTGACATATTTCGAGTATATTACGGTTCTGCTTGTGAACTTTAGAAACCAAATGAAATATTTCGTAGCACGGGCCTGATGCCAGTCACGGTGAATAAGATATTTTTTCCAACGTTATGAAGATTTTACATCCAAATATGACATTTTTCCAAAAATATACGGTAAGTTAAACTATTTTGTGGAATGATTATTTACCTACAAAAGTACGATATGTATTCTGTACCTGACTCACATTCCAGAGCGACTAGTCCTGAACCTTTAATTTGAGTATTTTACTTTTATTTGAAATATATTTATTGTATATACAACGCGCCGGTAGTTTAATCGTTAAGAAGTCGACCTTAAGCATGCATCAGAGGCTGAGCCTGGGCTGTATATATCTGTCTGATGTTAAACAATCTTATCTCTTAGTCGCTTTGTACGACACCGCATGAGAAGAGATGGGGTGGTTCAAATTCTACTCGTCCTGGAGTCACGCGGCTCCAGCGGCACGGCAATAATAGCAATTGCGATTGCTAAAACTCTTAAAAAAGAGATTCAGAATTGATTACCGTTATAGATTACGAGACTTATAGATTTATAGTTACAAGTTTCAATCCATAATCAACTTTTAGTCAGATCGATGCCGAGGCCATGTCAGTATAGAATAAAATATTTATCAATTTATTATATAAGTATAGGTATTCTATTTTCTAGACAACGAGTCATAAGGTGTGGCGGAGGTCTAGTTGTAGGTTCTATATAAGGATGTATTAGGTTTTTGTCGGAAAATAGTCATTCTCGTGACATTGTGTGTTGGCGTGGTCTCGATTTATGAAGGTACTTATAAACAGTATGAGTTAATTATGAATTTAAAGGTCATAGATTAAATCTAGTGAGTATACAGCTATAATTGGATCTCTGATGTAATTACCGATGAAATGTGTCCGTTTTAAAATTAAAATTAATTATCGGTTAGTTAATTAATTAAGTTTACAAGTACATGCTAATGTAATAATAGAAGACTTAACATGTTCTCCGAGGTACGACTGTAAATACTGACACAGACATTTTAATGATATTAATTCTAGAATATTATTAACGATTATTTATAAACTATCGCGGTGTGAATTCATAATTATACAAGATATCGGGACTTCTCGCTGCAACGCATCCGAAACGTCGGCAGAAATAGTAAGTTCCAAGATATAATTCGCGAGAAGTAAGTAAGTATAATTATAATATTAACAAGTTTATTATATTAAAGAACATTACATTAAGCAGGTTTAATGTTCAGGATATAAACGTTTTTAAAATTGTGTGAAGTCTATTAATTCAAACGAGATGATATAACTGCAGAAAAAGAAAATCTAGTGCTTTGTCACGCTGTAGTTACGTGACCTGTGGCCTAGATGTTTCATCAACAATTTACCAGATAACTGAAGCTCATAAAGAATAATCGACATTGTTATGCGTTTTAGTAAAATATTATCTAACAACAAGTCTCTGAGACGACGGAAGAACAAAAAAACAACTGTGAGGCCAACACCTTTCAAGCAAGTGGCAATGCTAATTGAAAATATGTCTTACTAGTTAATAGATCAATGTTTCATTTCCTTAGAAAATGGAACAGTAATAAGTACACGTAGCATACTTCTTGCCGTGATATGATAACCTAGTAGGAGAGTTTTATTCTATTGAAGCTAATTTTGATATAGAATTTTTTGAGCGTAAGTTTCAATCTTGAGAATGGTTTGAATTTTAACATGATGGGTGGTATTTTGTTGTTTTTTTATACCACTTAGGTGGCAGTCTAGCGCACGGCCCACTTGATGGAAAGTGGTTACCGTGGCCTATAGACGTGTGCAGCACATCAGCGGAGTCACACTCACGCTGTATCTATAATTCGATATTTTACACCAATAGATTATAGTAGAACTTGTAGGTAGCATGCATACAAGCATACTTTTTGTTTATTGTCAGTAAATTTTATATAACCGGCCAGCGATGTAAATCAGTCTAAACTACTAAGTAACAAAACAATGTAATACAGTCATAATTCTAGGGTGTATATAAATC
The DNA here is from genome assembly GCA_963662185.1 of Eilema griseolum. Classification (NCBI taxonomy): domain Eukaryota; kingdom Metazoa; phylum Arthropoda; class Insecta; order Lepidoptera; family Erebidae; genus Eilema; species Eilema griseolum. Next base: position 27,859,974 of record OY759237.1, on the reverse strand, counting down.
ATGGAGTTCATTAATCATCGTCCCACGATTTGCTTGATTTAGGGCTTCCCTTAATGTCAGTAGTTCGACCACATCACTCATCTGCCCACCAGCTTTTCAAATTGACCGTAACCAGACATATCATTGAGGTTTTCCTACATAGATATCCATAAATATGTGAGAAAAAAATTGTTTGACGAGGAATAATTCGCATGAAGCCAAGCTGCCCGCGTACGAAGGCAACTCGGGCGTAGGAGGACGATGAACGACCTCCGTCCCCCATGAGCGCCGGCCTGGGGGTGACAGGTGGAGCCGCCTGTCAACCCTGGACGCGGCGGTGGCGTGTCTGGCGCGCCTCCCCGTTTCCGGGGACGAGTTGGGGACTATGTAGTCCCCACACCCGAGAAGAGGGCCAGATTGTGAGAGATGGCCCTGGATCGGCCGGGGTGCGAGGGATATGCCTGTCAACCTCACCTTCGGCAACCAAAACGACCCACAGGCGGCGTGCGTTTTAGTCGGTTCGAGTCCAACGTAACCTCTCTCACCGGCTCCGGTGGAGAGGTATCCGTGGGGATATTGCGCACGTAAAAAAAAGGAATAATTCACATGAGAAATATCGATGCCACTTTTTTATATACAACTTAGGCAGATAAGCACACGGCCCACCTGAAGGAAAGTCGTTACCGTGGCATAGGGACGGACACACGGACCCCTTTCAGAATAAAAGATTGTGTGCGGTCAGTGTAAAGCAGGCAAATGAGACAAACTCTCCAGTGAGTGAGACAATTTATTTAACTAGGGACTTATCGCCGCATCTACCCAATATTATTGCTAATCAAAATATAATAACTTAGCTTTACATTATTTTACTTCAAGCATGTCCAATCTTCTTGTCTTATTTGTGAATATATTAAGAGGTTACATAGAACTTTGCGTTTGTATGTAAATTAACTAATACAAGCAATAATCAAGACAAAACCTTTAATAATTTTAGCAGGAGTGTTTAGGTATATTAGTCGGTACGCCAGTGTTGCCAGTGTCGCAATATTTAACCTTTCATGCTTGGTTATTATGTTGATGAGAAGTTTTTGTCGGTTGACCAAAATTGTTGGTCAATTATTTTACCGCAACCAGTGCTGCCTGTGCTACTGATGGTAAGATTGTAGACTGGTGTACATAATTACAACTAAGATGATTAATATACATCGGAACACGTATCTTGGAGCTAAATCACGAGACAAATGAGGTGATTGAGCGGTGAATTTGAGTTCGTCCACCGATCCAACAACCCGTGAGCTGTCCTCAAAAGACACATAAGAAACATCTACTGCGCATATAGAGAAGATTTTGAACACATTTTTGGTCCAAGATATATATTCTCCAATATTCTACAACATTCTACACATCGCTATCTAGAGCCATGGTAAGCATAGCTTAACTAGCTTGTGTTATGAAATCTAGAATGCGGATAAACATACTTAAATACTTTTTTTTGTGAATACATACATATTACACATAGAAACACCCATATCAATGCAAATATACATAATCATGCATACAAATATTTACATTGAGCGGGAATCGAAACCGAGCTTCCCGCGTAGCAGTCGAAGGTTCTACCGCTACGCCACAGAGGTACTCCCGAGTAATAATGACGGTATTATGATTCTTGACTGGCGTTTACCATTTTTTTTTTGTCTTTTCTTATGACATGTAAACAGTCATTGCAATTACGATTACAGAAAAATAGCAGGTAACAATTATTGTAAGGCTGGAAGGCCAACTTTCTTAATAAAAAAAATATCTAAATTTATTCATTTATTGTTAGCAATACAAGCTTACAGTATACACCAAAGCGCTTATATGCTGTAGATTACATTAGGCATTACATTAAATTGCATTATAAACACATAAAAATTTAAAATACTTTGTCACATTCTACAGTTCGTCAAATAATCAGGTAAACAATCATTCAATAAAAAAAAAATGTCCAATACAATACAAATGTCAAGCGAATAATGTCAAATGGAAGGCAAGATACTGACGCAAATCATAAGAATTAGGTAAATATTAAATGTCAATACAATAATGTCAGATAGGATTAAATTGGGAGATAAAAATACATTCGTACTACAATAAATTCATCGATCTACTCTCAATCTACCAAATACCAATTTCACGATTCAAATGAAAAGCGTCAATTCTAGCAATAACATTTTGGGTTTTATTTGAAAGATTACCCTCTGCCTACCCCTTGAAAAGAAAGCCTGCACCAGAGACGTATTCGTGCACCGACTAGGAAGAACTCTTTATGATTACAGTGTTATGCTCCTTGGTTGCCAGCTGTACAAACACACTTTTTTTCTTTTTAATAACTATAAGTAATTATTAATCATAAAGTACAGCAGAACAATGAAAGTAACCTCATGTTATTTAAATAAGAAATTGCTGTTGTTTAAATATTAACACAGTAATGTGAAAGTGTTTTGAGAATAAGTATGAGCCGTGTTCGCAACCTACTGTATGTATGATAGATAGATAAGATAGATAATTCTTTATTGTACACCAACAGATTTACAGTAGGACAAGTAGGTGGCATGTATACAGTTCAATCTACAATGGGCGGCCTTATCGCTGAAGCGATTTCCTCCAGGCAACCTTGGGATGGACAGTACTGTTATAAAAACAAAAGATATGTATGTTTACGAGTATGTGAATATAATCTTTATGATTAGTAAATCTTTACCTTTTAAAATGTGGGCGTAAAGCACCTCTACCTACCTGCTCAGGGCGTGAATATATATTTGTATGTGAACATTTGCATTGAATATATTCTACAGTAATAACTTGAGTACATTGCGTCCACATGTGACCTCGATAAGGCCGTAGGTATACGGGCTGTCAACCGAGTCCTTTCTATTTGAACTACTCGTAGTACCTAAGTACTTATGCTATGTACACACTGCATACTAGAAGTACCTTGACTGCGATCTATTTGTGTGAATTAGATTCTTCTATGGAAGTGATTGTACAAATGTAAATTAAGTTAACCTAAGGACGTATTGCATTCTCTTTCTTTGAATGTGAATTGTGATCATTATTAAAATAATTTAAGGACCAGTATTAAATAATGTATGGTTATTTGAAGACTAAAAAATTACGGGGTTATGAATTTTCGAAATATATCACAGGCGTCCACTTGCGATACGCATTGCCTAAAATATTTAATAGAAAAATGCGATAAATTAACCGTTAAAAATCAACAATGCGTTATTACCCATGTGGTTGAAATAATTTATAATCGACTTCGATCTATAATTGAAAACAAGGGCCATTGTTTTGAACAATTTTAATCAATTAAAGTGTAAATACCTAGAGCACCGTCAAGTAAGAAAGTATTTTGTTTAAAATGATATCTTTCCTTAATCATATGGCAACAAATAGCCTACCGTATACCTCACAGAATTAGCTTCTTATTAGCAACGCTATCAAAGACTATAATAAAATAGTAGTAATTTTTTTTACAAAATTAACCCGCTCGTTTCTTGCCTAGTAATATTGATTTTTCAAATATAATAAATATAAACGCAACGTAGACGGAAATAAATGCGAAATTCTCTTGCACTCCATAACTTTGCACGCAACTGGCGCGTGACGTCACTAGCTTGTACGATTCTGTATGGAGCATTTTCGGTAGCTTGAGAAATATAATTTTCAAAATCTAATCTAATATCTTTAAAACTATTTGTCGTAAAAAATCTCTTTAGCAGTTCATTACATTTTACTAAAGTGATCAGTTTCAGTTTTAGTTTTGCACGGGTACATAGGCCATGGTGGCCACTTTCCATCAGGTGGGCCGTGTGCTTGTCTACCACCTAAGAGGTATAAAAATGTCAAATAGCCAATTCATTAATTTTTTTTCTTACTATTCACTATTTCTCATTATTTTAGATATGGCTTTTCCTTAAAAATTCAACCTGTATATTTAGTCAGTTTAGTCAGTTTTACCTTTATTTCTAGTTTTAACTAAGTGTCAATTCATGCCGATTCTTAGACTAATGTAACAGGATTCTCGTTACATAGGACAGGATTCACAATTTTCATCCTTCACTGAAAATGAGTTCGGAAAACCTCGTTTTGGTCAAGCTATCATACACAATAAACATAATCACAGTAACTAAGAAAGGATTAAGAAATTCCTCTACATAAGCAAGTTGTTAGTGAGTAACTAAAGTTAGTAGTACTTTGTGAGCTCAACAGCTTTTAACGTGGGCTTCTGAGCACGCTAGGAATGCTCGCCTGTCTTGTGCAACGGCCTGAGCGCTGAGTGGTTGAGCTTTCAATTAAGTGGGTAATAGCAGGTAATTGGTGTAAAGCATTTGTGTATAATAAGCTTAATTATTCTAGCGGGCAGTGTTTGTAATAGTTAAGTATTTTTTTCTATGATTTATTGGTGGAGTGAGCTGTGACTAAGTGCGTGGAGATGTGTGGAAATAAAAGTTATGTCGTAAATCGTAAGTAAGTTGTAAGTAAAGGGTGAGGAATATAGTTTTTAATTTTATATTTTAATGATGATTTATCACTGGTTTATAAGTGCCCGGTTAATGGCAATAGGCTCGCCACCTATTACATTGGGACCTAAAAATAAACTGGCGAAATGCGTGTGCTAGTACCTCTGCCTACCCCTTTGGGGATATAGGATTTATGTTATGTAATTTCAATGACTTATATATTACAGGCAGAAGGAGCCAAACAAGCTCAGCGCAATTTTTATTTTATTTTTATTAAAAATATTAGAACCGACATTACTAATATTCCCTCTGACCCCAGCTAAGCTAAATTGCTTGTGTTCACGTCGGTAGAACCCAAGACCTCTCGACCGTAAAGCCGACTACCATTATGCTACCGACGATATTATTAATATATATAAATATTTGTACTGCACGGTGATACGCAATTCGTAGCGTAGCAGCTGAAAGCTCTACCCACCACAGGTAATTAAACTTGTAAATAACTTTTTTATTAGCTCAATCTGGTAGTCGAACCCGAGACTTTATTCACAACAGCCGCACTCGCAATCTCTGCAACTCTAAAGCAAGTGCTTACCAACCTTATTAAAATCTAAACTGCAGTATACATTATGGTACGCAACTTGTCAAATAGCTACTCTAGTTCAGCAACTTGTTACCCAAATACCTGTGGTTCGCATAAATCTTATTAACTTTGTGACTCGAACTTAGAGTTTGTTCACATAGAACCTGTTTTATAATGCGTAGTTAAGATTGAGCAAATATTATGGTGCTAAAATATTTGATTTTGTTATTGCGAATGGAAAATATTTACGGTACTGTTAGATTAGTAGGTGTGGCATCCAGTGAAGTAGGATTTAAAAAGTCACCGTATCTCACCCGAGGAGAGGGCCAGATCGAGAGAGATGGCCCTGGATCGACCGTGGTGCGAGGATTATGCCTGTTAACCTCACCTTCGGCAACCAAAAACGACCCACAGGCGGCGTGCGTTTTGGTTGGTTCGAGTCCGACAACCTCTTTCACTGGCTCCAGCGGGGGGGGGGGGGGGAGGGGGCACTGATTTATGAAGACCCCGAATGTGAGGGGCTAACCCTCACATTCGGGGTCTTCATAAATCAGTGTTTGTTACAAAATATATAAACAGCTGGTCTAAAATCGAGTAACTTTATAAATTTGTAGTTGATATCAAAAGATATCCATAAAATTCGTAAAATGATGACTCATATGGGCAGAATCACAATAATTCATGTACTGAACCGATTCAAATTTCGTGTAAATATCGCTGATTGACAAAATATGACACTTAATATGATTCCAATTTTTGACGTTTTGTAAGTTCCGTTTTAATGATCTATACAGAATAAATGATTTTTGACTTTGACTATAAAGATAGATAGATAATTCTTTATTACACACCAAAATTATGAAAGATTTACAGACATAATTAAAGTTACAGTTAAATGCACAATGGGCGGCCTTATCACTAAAAGTGATTTCTTCCAGGCAACCGTAGGATGGACAGGAATTAAAGTATAAAGTTGCCTTTGCAGGTCTACAGGTCAGACGGTTTTTATTAAAAATAAATCATTAAAGTGCTAACGTGGCAGAATCTGTCCAAAAATCAAATAACATCACGACTGTACAGATTATTGTTTCACGAAAACTTCTCTAAGCCATGAATATTGATGACTTAGCCAGCAGTGAGAGAGTTCTCAGCATGACTTAAGTCTCATTGTCTTAATGGAAGACACGACTTTGTACTTAGACTTAGGCATCGTGCGCTGTTAAATGGTCGACCATTCGTGCTAGAATAAATAAAGATCTAATCTAAGTATTTTAACTATGCACACTTTGAGTCCAGTAATTGACAGACAGATATTTGACTGGAGTGTAGTCTGGACAGGAGCTTCATCATAATTTTCAAATAGCTTAAATTTTGTACTTTTAATGGTGACAGCAATCTGACCTTCTAACTCTGAGAGGAAAGCATGTGCTAGGAAACAGGCAGTTAATATGCTCATCATCATCTTAGCGTTGTTCCTAGTTCCATCCTAGGCTTCCCCTCGGAACTTGAATTGCACTTACATACTGTAAGGCAGTGTTGGTTAATCATGCCGAGGCCCCAGTTCTGCGGCGAGAGGACCCTATAACCCAATTCCTACCGGCTTCCCTTTGCAGGTATGGTAGAGATGTCTAAATTCGACAAGTAGTTGAGGTAAGAACTATTTTCCACCGGCTTCCTATTCGAAAAAGTTCAACCTTTCTCCACTTGGCCCCATATACGTCATAGTGATATACAATAGTGATGGCGCAATTTTGAAAATTGAAATGACATCGATAAATTATTGCTTGCCGTGTGGTTCTCGGTAGAGTAGAATTTGGACCACCCCATCTCTTTCCATGCGGTGTCGTACAAGTCGACTAAGGGTTGTTTAACATCAGACAGATATATACAGCCCAGTTTCAGACGCATGGCTTGAGTCAACAATAGTGCCCGGAATAAGGCAAAAGGCTTACCCCCTATTACGTGGGACCGACTGCAATGATTGGTGAAATGTGGATGTTAATTCACCTCTGCCTAACCCTTCGGGGATAAGAGACTTTGCGTTTAGATGCCATCTTGAATTCACCTCGCCTGATAGTAAGTGTCCTAGATAAAAAAAAATGTATAAATTATTACAATAACTTCCACTTTGTGGAGTATAAAATGCATTTGTCATCTTAATGAGTAATTATCTTATTATACGCGTAGCTAATCATACCGGCTATCATTAAACCATTCCCAACACAGATCGCCTCAGTCATTCAAGCACAATGTCTTAACAACACTATTAATTAGACAATACAATTGTTTTACATTGCGTTCATTAGCTGTTTATATTTGACATTGCTGTAGCCCTCGCCACATGCTGTGAGAACGCATTGTATAATATTAGTAAGAACGCCTCTGACCTTTCAAATATTTTAGAACTTCATACCATACTATGGCAATACGCATTTTTTTCAAAATATATGACCACGTTACGAAAGGAATTTTATTTTTTAAAATTTGTCCATCGCGATGGTAGTAGCAGTAACAGTGTAAGACTGCTGTGAATAAGGTACCGCGTTTGAATCCTGAATAACTTGAAAACAAACAATGTACATGTATTCTTCTTTCTGACCTATTTTACTTATTGTTCGGCTCCAAAGAGTCATAGTTTTCCATTACCTTCTCTAGTAACTGAGCTGTCAAATACATTTGAATCTATATTGGCCGCTATTGATTGCCTTCGGGGATATAGGCGTGATTTTATGTTATGTTATGTATATATTGTTAAAACGTATAGTTATTGACAGTTTGTCCTGTGCTTGTTTACTACCCTAGCAATCATCATTACCCTCAAGTTAATCGCGGTCGCATCCAAGATCTTCATCTCAGAGTCTAGGATCCGCGTATTCCCGTCTAACATTAGCAATATTAAATTAAACATAAATTACAATTAATAAAAATCAAATTTATCAATCGCACCATATTCAGTAACGCGCTCCTGCTTATACGGCCGTTTCGTAACACACCCGCACGATTGCGCAATGCCCACCACTCGTCATAGAAATTATGCGTACTTAGCATGCAGTGTCACACGCACACCGTAATACTTCGAACTATTGGCATGAGCCAAGTGTTAATTCTATGCGGCATTCACAATTGATACGTGATTAACTAATATGTGACAAAATGATACGACAAGATATGAAGGATAGATGATAAATCTGTATTGATCACTTTTTTTATCTGTGACAACCATGATGGGCTACAAGTGATCGCAGTCTAAAATACGATCGCTTGGAGCCTCTGTACTGATGAAGCTGCGTCCATAAAAAGCAAGAATCCATAATATGTTATGCACATTTACGAATTAATACGATCATTCATTGTCAGATGTCATCTCCTCAGTTACTCCCTTTCTAGTCATATCTTCTTTCGTTCATTCCATTTCTATTTTCTTGAGCCAAACTCTGCTTTGAAAACGCTCTACACTATATTATCCTTTGAAATGAATTTAACACCTGGGCTCACCGCTTACCATCTCCTCGAGTATAGGGATCCTTGGTGTCGATATCTCCAGAGACGTCCAATACCGAAGTCATTTGCAGGACAAGGTTAAGTTGGCATCAAGAAAGCTCGGAGTGCTCAACAGGGTGAAGCAGTACTTCACTGCGGGGCAGCAACTCCTTCTTTATAAAGCACAGGTCCGGCCTCATATGGAGTACTGCTGTCACCTTTTTGCTGGAGCACCTGCATACCAGCTTGACCCCTTTGACTCAGTGCAAAGACGGGCATTGAGGCTGGTTGACAATACCATACTCACAGGTAGTGTGGAACCTCTTAGCCTTAGGAGGGATTTTGCCTCACTGTGTGTGTTCTACCGCCTATACAATGGTTTGTGCTCAGATGAATTGTTTGACATGATGCCCGTAGCTACATTCTATCATCGCACCTCTCGCCATAGGCAGGGAATTCATCCTTACACATTACGACCTGAGACGGTGCGCACTGTGCGGTATGAAAGAAACTTCATCCCACGCACACTCAAGCTGTGGAATGACCTCCCTGCTACGGTTTTCCCAAGCGCCTACAATATGGGGTTCTTCAAGAGGGGCATCAGAAGGTTTCTTCATGGTCAGCAGCGCGAGAGTGACACCCCTGGTGTTGCATACGTCCATAGGCCACGGTAACCGCTTCCCATCAGGTGGGCCGTGTGCTTGTCTGCCAACTAAGTGGTATAAAAAAAAACCAATTTATGATGGAAATATGTAAATGGAAATAAAAATTGATCAAATAGTGATGAAAGAAAGAAAGAAAGAAAGAAATTTTTTATTTTGATTCTCATTTATTTTGATGATGACTTACAAACAAGTTCAGTCACAATCACCTATAATAAAACTAGGAGGTAGGATAGGACGGTATTTGACGAAAGTGCCTCCGCCCTACCTCGTATTGTATTCCCGGTGGTGAGTAGGGTAGCCAGAGCTTACTGGAGAGTTCTTGTGCCGTCAGTGGGAAGACCAAAAGCTTGACCTGCTTTGTCTTTTATACTGACGGCACAGAAACTCTCAATGCCTACTGGGTTGGCAGCGCGAGCGTAGCTCTCTTGGTTTTGCACACGTCCATAGGCCACGGTAACCACTTTCCATGAGGTGGGCCGTGTGCTATTCTGCCACCTAAGTGGTATACAAAAAAATCAATCATTATGAAAAAAGACCGGCTAATAGACAAAAAAATTGTTTCTAAAATCTATAGTCATGTCCTTACCGTTGGCTGACATACTTCCGATCTCAATTTGGTCTAGTCTTGGAGCATTAGTAGGTTGATCATACGTTAGGCTAACAAACCGATACACTTTCTGCCTGGCCCCGTTAGCATGTACATTTGCACAGATATGGCAGGTAACCAGGTTACCAGAGATACTGAACTTTCATTGTCAATGCTTGTCGACATTTATTTGAATAGGTGTAGCTCTCTCGTTGTACATACATACCTTACATGGATGACATTATGGGAGGTCCCTATGTTTTCTACTAAATACATTATCTGTTCATAACGTTACAATTCTTAAAAAGTTGATTAAGAGTTTACGAGTTAGTCTAGGAATCTAGAAATCATAACATTTAATGATATTGAGAAAAGTTTACGCTAATATTACGATGCCGTAATTGTTAGACAAGTCTTTGGGTAGTATCTTTTCCGAAGGGTTTATCTAAAACTTGCCTACGACGAATTGAGGCTAATGGGACAGGTAAGGATATTATAATCTTCATTATTAAGCACACTAAGATGTAGAAATGTCTTAAAATAATTTCGTGTAAACAAATTAATTTCTAATTCGTGTTTGAATGTCGAGAAGCCAAAGGTGTATGACCGAAGACCTAGATGGAATGGCAGGTATTGTAACGGATTCTTGCGGTTAAAGCGCTCGTCTATCATTGCTATCACTGCTGTCTAGACTTAAGTAGGTAGACATGCTAAATTTCCATGATTGATATTTAAAAACGATGGGGGCGATGTTATTGCGTTAATAGACATATTAAGAAAACAAGTTAATCGATTAGCTAATTTGTACATACATACATACATTTAATCATGCCTTTATCCCTGGAGGGTTAGGCAGATGTGAATTAACATCCACATTTCACCAATAATTGTATTCGGTCCCACGTTATAAGGGGTGAGCCTATTGCCGTATTCCGGGCACTATTGTTGACTCGAGCCATGTATCAGAGACTGAGTCTGGGTTGTATATATCTGTCTGATGTTAAACAGCCCTATCCCTTAGTCGCCTTGTACGACACCGCATGGGAAGAGATGGGGTGGCCCTAATTCTACTCTGCCGGAAACCACGCGGCTAATTTGTGATTCTCGAATTTTCATTCGTATTGAAATTAATTCTATAGCTGTCAGTCGTATTGACTTCCTAGCTACACAATAAAGTTCTTTATCTATCTATCTATCCATCCATTCAACTTGAAAGCAACACTTAAATATATTTGAACTCTTGACGTCTAAAACAAATAAGCTCTTATAACTTGTTAACACACTTTCAATAACGCGTCGTGACCACTCAATTATTGAATCGAATTATAGTAATTAAGCAATATCAAAGGATCGTTTGTCAACAGCGATCATGGATGGTCATTGCCCAATGATCATTCACGATCATGGGTCGTTACTTAATTATCAGTGTGACCAGTCGTGGCTACTGCTTTACACGTTGCGAATTGCGTTGCAGGTCATGTGGGTACGTGTGTATTGATCTGATACACTGTTTTGAATGCTAATGTAATAGATTTATTATACGGTTTATACAGTATCATATAATTAGGTCAGATGTGCAGTTATTCGTTAATAGTCTAATCTATTAATTTGAGTGGCTTATCACTTTTATTTTAATATAGCATAACATAAACTCACGCCTATATCCCCGAAGGGGTAGGCAGAGGTGCTAGCACCCACATTTCGCCAGTTTATGTTTTAGGTCCCAATTAACAGGGCACTTATAAACTTGCGATAAATACACACATAACTTCGAAAAGCATCAAAAAGTCATTGGCGTGTGCCTTGGTAAAACATGGAATCGAACCCGAGACCTAGTCTCAGCAGTCCATTACCCATACCACTAGGCTACCGCGATTGTATCATATAATTTTAAGTTCCATATAGATTTAAATAAATAAATTCGTTCGGTAGTCACTTTCTGCCGTTACGCATAAATTAACTCTATTGAATTTTAAATCAGAATTAAAATTGCATACGTTATATTTGCATGCTTGTATACTTTTGGTTTAACTCTCATTACTATTTTATAATGTTATCTATCTCCAAGTCAGTTAAGTCTGGACTAGGTAGTCCGTTGTTATTTCTTGTTTCTCGATACAAGAAGTAACAAAGACCTTACCTACCTTTATATTTTTTTAAATTTTCAAATGAGTCATCAAGCTCAATACAATTGGAAAAATATTTATTCTTACTAATGATATATAGAAATAGACCCTTAGGAATTTTCGGAAAACTACTTAAGGGGTCTAAGTACAGGGCCTATACCTAACCTGTCGTTGATGAGTGTAAGGTTAGGTCTTCCCGAAGTAGTTTACATGTGTAACAACAAAAACCCAGGTGATTTTAAATTACTTCTGTCTTTTATTTGTCTATTATGTTTAGCTATGACAATGTTTTTTTTTATTAAGTACATGTAGTAAAAGATGCTTTTGAAATATTCGTGCAGGATTCTATTAAACCATACGTAAACAACAATTGTTCTCATGTACAAAACTTCACAACCAGAGAATAAAAAGCACCGTTACAAATCCTCTTATTTCATCAATAGTTAAGAAAACTTCTAAGTCATTAAATTTTTCGGCAATATTACATTCTGTTAAGAACTTAAACTTGTTTGGAATAAAACGCACAATGCGGCGCATGTTTGTCTTTCCAACAGTGATTGGTAAATGCGTATGCGTGTGCGCAATAGTGCGCTACAAGTTGTCGTCCATCTTGCAACACGCTGAACCTTACCTTATGAGTTTATCTTTCGTTTATATCTATCAATTCTCAACTCTATCCTTACGAAGATAAGGTTTTTTATAGATGCTTTAGATAACGTGGTTCTGGTTCTAAACCTACGGAAACTATTGTAGAAATAAATTGATAGTTTTCAATATCGTAATTTTTTGTAATTGGATGTTTTGTAGTAAATTCTTAAAGGTTTGGTAAGATCTTGTGAAATATATTTTAATAAGTATTTTAAACATTGAAGCGAGAGTAGTATGTCAGGATCGTAGCAAATGGAGATCCGTGATCTCTGCCTATCCCTATGGGAGACAGGCGTGATTTTATGTATGTATGAATGTATGTATTTTAAACATATAGGAATTTAATGGTTATGTTCCTCGATTATGCCCGAAGTTACCTGACCTTTAGCTTTCCTTTCATAGTAATGAGGTTTTATGTGACCCTCAGTTGGTTAAAATATTCAGAAGGTACACCATAACTATGTAATTCACGCATTAGCGGTTATGCTTATGAAATCTGCCTCAGTAGAGCAACCGTAATATGTACTATTACTATTCTCGTGATACTTAACCAACCAAAGCAAAATGATACTTAACAGTACCACTAAGAAGTCTAAAGAAGCAAAAGCTGAGTATGAAAAAAGCTGAGTGTCACCTTTGTAACATGGTATATATGACTAAAGGTGACCCTCTTTTCTGAGACTTTGCCTTCAGCTTACTATGAGGCGAGGTGAAGTCTAATTGACGTGTCCTATATGAAAAAAAGGAAGCAAAATTGAAAGACAAAATTGTTCTTATCCGATACGCTCTTAAGATTAAGGAACAGATGTGATGCGCTTCACGAAGTTTCACAACGACCGTCTGTTAGAGATCATTCTTCTTATATACTCAATAGTGTAATTATATATTAATTTTTTTTTATACCACTAAGTTGGCAGACAAGCACACGGCCCACCTGATGGGAAGCGGTTACCGTGGCCTATGGACGTATGCAACACCAGGGGTATTATCAAAAATATACGACAAAAAATTAGACCTTTTTTCTTTTTGAATAAAATCCGCCGATCTTGTCACATATTTTACCGTTACCATAAAGTATTTAGAGGAGGTAGGACACGACAGTAATTCTGTCCAATTGGGCAGACCGACTGGAGAAGTAGGCACCTCCGCCCTACAGAATACCGCAGCCATAATAACCTCATGTTGTGTTCCCGGCGGTGAGTAGGGTAGCCAGAACTCACTGGAGAGATTTTGTGCTCTCAGTAGGAAGACCAAAAGCTTGTCGTGCTTTGTCTTTTACACTGACAGTACAGAAGCTTGGTTTTGCACACGTCCATAGACAACAGTAACCACTTTCCATCAGATAAGCCGTGTGTTTGTCTCCCACCTAAGTGGCAAAATAAATTTGTTGCTAATAACTTGTTCAAATTTTTATTAGTAATCTTCTAACCCAATTAAAGTTAAATTGCTTGAGTTAAAACTAGATTCACATCGATAGCCTATTTAATTCGAATCCAAAACCTCTCGATTGGAAAGCCTATATCTTAACCACTAAGCTTCGAACAGACGCTTCGAACAACTTAATGGCGACATGTAAGCAACAGTGAAAACCATAAAACACGCCATGAAGTATGCAAGTTACATCAGTAGGGTAGACACTGTCCTACGCGGTTGCATTATAACGCGTTAATTTAGTATGCGCGTACGTCGCTTGCGTCATATGTCGTCATGTGTCTGTCTGTCGCAGCTCATTAGTAGGCGGCCGGTGAAATTATATTCATAATGTGGACGTCCAGGTATGTATACTACCGAGGTACAAAATATGAGGTGCTCATATTATCTTGTACGTGTATAGACAGAAGCTACTGTAATGTCTTATAGAAAAGAGAGCAGTAGAAGAGTTAGGACATGACGGTATCTCCGTCCTAATTAATCAGTCCGAATGGGGTAGTACCTCTACCCTACAGAATACCACGGCTATAATAATCCCGTGTTGTGTTCCCGGCGGTGAGTAGGGTAGCCAGAGCTCACTTGAGAGTTTTTGTGCTGTTAGTGGGAAGAACAAAGGCTTCTCCTGATTTTGTGTACTGTACTGACGGCACAGAAAATCACTGTTCTTAAGAGGTCGGCAGCACGCGTGTGACTCCCCTGGCGTTACACACGTTCATAGGTCACGGTAACCACCTTTCATCAGGTGGGCTGGGTGTTTGTCTGCCACCTAAGTTGTATAAAATAAAGTAGAACTAGTTTCTAAAATTCGTAAAAAAAAATTGATTGTAATATCATTAAAGATATGACAGCAAATAAAAAAATTCGTAGTATTATTAACAGTACCATGGCAAATAAAGGAGTACCCATCAATGATATCACGGTAAGTAATAATTGCCACAGTACTATTAATGGCACTATCTAATGGTACCACGATAAACAAATGTGTTCCAGCATTTGCATTGGTCAGGAGAGCATGTTAAGTTGTCGGTCCTGATTGTCAAATGAATGTCTATTATAGTCGCTACTGTAGTTGGAGTCCTAAAAAGTTCGACTAGTCTAACTTCGGAAATTCGATAACGATAGTCGCTTCACAGAAAATATCGAAGTTCAGCCACAACCACGTTAGACTGGAAAACCAGACAACTATGTTGGAAAAAGGCTCAGAGAAGGAATTAACAATATCTATACATTTGAGGTAGTATCAAAATGGCTATAGTACCCAGCCAAGCATGCTCTCCAGAATAGTCAGTGCACCTGATAAATAACCACCGAGACTCAGGAGTAGACCCTCCTCTCAGGGCTGAGAGTCGAAAGCCGAAATATCAACCAAAAGACATAGACAAAACCTACTATAAGGGAATATAATAACATTCTGGAGACGTATCGTTTTCAATTTAAATCTGAAAAGAATAATTCCATTTCTGTGTAGTAAGTTTTTAAATTTCATATGCTATTGCTTTGCAATTGTCATGATGTTTCATTTCTATTTTTAACGCTACAATAAGCATAAATTATTTGTAACGCCATTGTGTTCAGCCACCTCGGTCAATTGATCAACAAAATCAAGCTTGACGTATCAAATAATTGAAAAAGTGCAATCGTAATTTTAATTAATCTAATGACCATCTCTTTCTTTTGCAGGTAAGAAAAACGATTCCCCAACGGAAAAAATGCCTTATGACACCAATCATAAAGCCAAATTTCCTATAGAGGTAAGTTATTACATAAAAGTGAACGATTGAAGTGAAAGCGGTCGGCTCCGTCTTCATATTTCCATTATGTGGACAAATTATGAATAACAAAAGTTGTCGCTGTCCTTTTCTAAGGAATTATTGTGGTTAATTTGTTGGTGATACTCTGTTATTACAGCTGTAAGTGTGAGTGAGAGAGTTGATTGCAGGTCGTCGAACTCTGACCTGTAGCTAGTTTAAACAAATGAATTACGTCTAGTGCATTTATTGTGCATTGAACTTCCGGATGTTAAATGTTAATTAGTCACAACACTTGCGTAATTCGGCGATAAAATGGTTAGAGAGGCTTTGAACTCGTGACATTTCAGCTTATTTCCCTTTCTATTATTTATATTAACGCCATTATACACATGGTTCCCGTTAGGGTAGAATTTGACCACTCGATTTCTCCCATGCGGTTTCGTACAAGGCGACTAATAGATAGGGCTGTTTAACATCAGATAGATATATACAGCCTAGACTCAGCCTCAGATGCATGGCGTGAATCAACAATAGCGCGGTGGCGGGGGAGGTTTTGTTGGACCATATGCCCACGGATACGCACATTTAAAATAAATGTAATGTATTACAGCTATAGTAGAACATCATGCATACAATAATATGCAAGACTACAGGCAGGATGTATGTGACGTGTACATAATGTAAGTTGATTATTTCCTATATGTATGATTGTGTGACAGTGTAGTCTCCTGTACATCCGGTTTCCATGAATGCTGTTTTATTTGGACCATGAAATCGAATACATGCAGTTAAAAACAACGTAAAGTGTGAACTTGGTACAAATTGTGTTAGCATTGAAAAACTTATTTTTATTAAGTAGGTATGTAATGTGTCTCATTAAAAACGTTTATTTCAAAAGAAATTGAGTGCTGCATTAATGTTATGGGTTACAGTCTTATTAAAGTTATGTACTTATCACAAATATAATAATTTATCTTTTTATCCCCAGAATAGTTTCAGATGGGTTCTAGAAACGTGTTCTAAAATTATACGAGGGAGAAACCGCCGGCTACAGCTAGTGTTATTATAAATAGGTTAGTTAATGTTCTTGGCTGCTGAACTGAGGCACAGAAAAAATAATAGTATAAATGTAACTGAGGTCTGATTATTACACTACAAGGGTAGCAAACCTGAACTCATAGAAGAGTTGGACTAGAAATAATATGAGAAGAGTCTTCACTTGGCGTTCTTCCTTCTTAAATCATACGTATCCTTAGTGCTTACCTTTTTTTAACATATGCAAAATCCCCACGGATACCCCCAGTACCGGGGCCAGTGGGGGAGGTTATGTTGGACTTGAACCGACTATAACGCACGCCGACTGTTTGTGCCGACTCTTATGAGACGGCCCTCTTCGGGTGTGGGGACCACGAAGTCCCCATCTCATTTCGGGTATGGCGAGATGCGCATCGCGCACCGCCGCCACGGCCTACTTCTGCTAGGGTGACATGTGGCTCCACCCGTCACTTCCAGGCCCGTGCTCATGGGGGAAGGAGGTCATTTTGCGAACTCCGACGCCCAAGACGGCTCCTCAGTGCTTATCTACAAGTATTTGATTAAATGTGTGATGGCTGTGTGATGGTGTTTCGCTGTGGCGGGTTGCGGTCGGGTTGGTGCGGGCACGGCATACCTACCTCATATACCTAATTATTTGTATCGTACTGTTTATGTTTTTACTTGTTTTTTTTTTATGTGCCGATTGTGGATATTTTTATATTTTTATTTTTTTATGTGTTGTGTAAGTGTGTATGTGTGTGTATAATAAAAGGATCTTTCTTTTCTTTTCTTTCTTTCTTTCTAAATATATTTTTTCAATTTAGCTCAAGTATACAGTGTCAGTGTTGTTGGAAAGCTGTCCCACATGATTAGCCAGTGTTCACCGTCGCGCCCCACTAACTGCTCGGACCATTTGTCGATAACATGCAGACGTGCCCAATTTGGCACTTTAATGCGACTCGGTTGTGCGATGGCCTGGATTTGTTTTAACTCTCTAATTTATATATATATATATATTTTATTAAATAGTAATAAGTAAATCAAGGAGTAAATCAAACGTACTATATGAATGCTTCCAATATTAGGAGTCTGCTGAGAGATGGCAGTTGCTCTCGATAAAGTCGTGGAACCAAATAGTAGAAGTGCAAATCTTGGATTCTAAAGAACAAGCTTTGGATGCAACTGGGAAACGGCCGGAGTGCGAGGGCCCACACAGTCGGCGTGCTGGCCCCGGTGGTAGGGACATACGTGAGGATTTTGCGCACATAAAAAAAAATGGTGCAACTAGGACTTACAACGTGGTGATGATGACACCAACTAAATGTATAATCAGCAAAGGATATAAGTATATACCTTTTCATATAACTGTATATGAAAAAGTGGATGTCTAATTTATCTCCATTGCACACATTGCAACCTGAGACGGTATGCACTGTGCGGTATGAAAGAAACTTCATCCCACGCACACTCAGGTTGTGGAATGAACTCCCTGCTGCGGTCTTCCCATGTGCCTACAATATGGGGTTCTTCAAAAGGGGCATTAGGAGGTTTCTTCAGGGTTGGCAGCGCGAGTGTGACGCTCCTGGTGTTGTACGAGTCCATAGGCCACGGTAACCACTTCCCATCAGGTGGGCCGTGTGCTTGTCTGCCACCTAAGTGGTATAAAAAAAAATCTCCTTTGCCGACTGTACCTTATTAGTAATAAGAGACCTATAACATTTGACGAAATAACATAGGTGAAATATGGGTGCTAATACATCACTGCCTGCACCTTCCAAAATAAACATGCTTGAGGATATGTATATAGTTTTCTATTTATAACTCCAATCCTAGTAATAAAAATAACCACATAAAGGCTTTTTCCTTAACTACTGTTCCATATTCCAGCATTCTTGGAAGTCTGCCACCGCAGTATTGATACCTCGCTCGTAGTATAAATCCACATAATAGTCTGTCCGTCTGCTGATCACTGACATTGCTTGTAAATCTACGAATCAATACTAAGGCTGTGACTTCAAATAAAGCGGAAGCGGAGGCGCATTTATACAGAAATTTTTAGTTTCATATGTACAAAAAAAATGCTTGCTGAATTTCTCGCTGGAGTCTTCTCGAGTCGGGGCCGCGTTTCGAGGTGGTCTATTTGCCAAACTAGTCTTTAATATATTTTTAAATTTGACATTTTCTAAGTTCCATTTTATGGGTCTTTACAGAATAAATGATCATTGAATTTGATACTACATTGGTATTAAAGTTTTCGGATTACAATTAGATTTGACGTTCACGTGAGAAAAATTCGTGAAACATGTAAAGCAAGATAGCAGTACGACCTGGTCTATTACTTCCCTCTCTAGGGCATAGATGGCCAGGTCGAAATAATATATGTACATATATCAAGCAGAGCGATAACAGGAAATGCCAAAATACCCATAACCAACACAAAGAATTATGAAAATAGTAATAACGATAAGCGTATGCTAGGGTTTTAGCAAGTGGGAAGATGTTGTCTCTGCCTACCCAAGTAGGAAAGAGGCATGTATTTATGTACCAGGGCGCCTCGCAATACTGTATCTCCCGACTAAAGCCGTATGGGGAACACCATACGGCTTTAGTCGGTTCAATTCTGACTTCTGATATAGCTACCTCACACCTAGCCCAGTTGAATTAATACCCAAAGAGGTTTCTACACAGTAAGAAGGTACTAATAATATAAAAAATAGTACAAAATTGTGCAGTCCACTCGTGCGCAGGTTTCTCACAATTCGATTGATGCGTGTGTCATGCGCAATGTTGGTGGCCATTCAATGGGTTTATGAATGAGATATAGGAGTGGGAATAAAAGTTGACTGAACTGGGATCGATAATGGATGGCTGATCGGTGGGAATTGGCACTATTATTGTCATATGTTTGTGTTGTAGGAATACGTATTGTTGCTAGATTGGTTACATGAACTTATGCGATAGACAAGCACACGACACACGGCGGCATGGAAAGTGATCACCCTGGCCTATGGACGTGCGGAACACCAAGGTAGTCAAATTCGTACTGTCGAGTCTGTAAGAACAGAGAGTGTCTGTGCTGTCAGTATAGAAGACACAGCAGGACAAGCCTTTGGTTTTCCCACGTACTGCACAAAAACTCCAGTCTCAACTTCTACGCACCGTCGGGAACACAACACGAGGTTATTATGGCCTCGGTATTCGGTATTATATATTCAGGTGGAGGTACTTCTCCAGTCGTACTGATCAATTTGGACGGCAACACCGGAAATCCCTGATGATACGAATGTTTTTTTTTAAATATTTGAACGCCTCGCACCTCGTCTGATGTTAAGCTAGAATATGGTCCAACAAATAGTGTCTGCCATTTTAGATGCTGTCCCTAGAAGTATGCCTTGAGTACATTTTTGAGAAAATACACAAATATTATAATATAGAAACCACCAAATACAAATATGTACATAATTGTTTACAAATATTTGCACTGAGTGGGAACTGAACCCATGACCTCTGATATAGCCGTAGAACGCGAACAGTTTTTATCTAACTACAGTTCAAAATAGGTTAACATACCTATTTTGGTAAATATATGCGAAACATCCGCACGGGTCAACGGGTATTTCACGCTGACCCCTCCAAATATAGCTATCTCCAAATATATATATATATTAATAGATAAGCTAAACTGAGGTGACGAGGTGATTCGTGTACAAATGTTAATGGTACGGAACGATACCTACGGCCCAATCCTTCGTTCACCATAAATGGTGAGCAGTGACTTGGCTTTAAAACGTTGTTCATTCATTCATTTATAATAACGTCATATTTCTAATTTTATTATCTTTTTACACAAATATAATCACGCCTGTTGTATATATGGTTAAACATGTATTAACACCCGAATATTGACAACCATGGAATCGAAAATCAAGTCGTCATTTATGTTATACTCATAAATAGAAATAAATATAATAGCTGGTTAAATCGGAAGAAATCGATACTTTGATTCGATAGTATAGCCTATATAACCCATATAACCTTCCTATATAAAATTAACAATGGTGTTTATTATCCTAACAATACCCATTATTGAATACTTTTCTTTACGCGTGGTTCCCGGCAGAGTAGAATTTGGACTACCCCATCTCTTCCCATGCGGTGTCGTACAAGGCGACTAAGAGATAGGGCTGTTTAAGATCAGACAGATATATACAGCCCGGACTCAGCCTCGGATGCATGCCTCGGTTCACCCCCGACTACGTGGTATCGAATAAAATTATTGATGAAATGTGGGTGTTAATTCACCTCTGCCTAACCCTCAGGGGATGAAAGCGTGATTGTATGTATGTATGTTTCTGTAGTTAAAGTAACACGTGAAGAACGCATTTTTTTTGTAGCTGGGTGTATGCGAGCTGGTCGTGTTTGTTTGTTTGTTAAATTTGGTGCTTTTTTTATAAAAAAAAAATATGTTGGTGAAATGTAATGTTTTCAGATTTGGCGGGTTTATTTCTCTTTATTATTAGAGTTGTTAAAAGTTATAGTATGTGTGAGTGTTTAATAAATTGTTCCTTTCTTTCCTTTCTAATTATACAGCAAAATGTACTTATCATAAGGCATTATCCAAGGAAAATCGTACAGCAAATGACTTAGGTGATACAGTATAATCACGTTCAAAAGTGTGACGCAGCAATAGAACATGTATACTGTTTTGACGTTTGATAAAAATTAACTGATTTAACTTGACACCGAGTATCCTATTACATGAATTATTATTATTATCCCTATTGTATATTACAATATAATCGTGATGCATAAGTGATTGGGTCATGGCCACCATTGTTAGTAACTTAAAAATACCTTATAAATAAAGTTGATTAGTATTTTAAGCAAATAATATTCAAAATTATTGTTCTCAGCTCAGCATTTTTGAAGGTTGCCAATTTCAACGATTTTGACAGGGTGTGTCTATTCCCATTGTCACCACAGACGTCAAATATTTCGAGTTTTGAAGTATTTGTGTCAAGTGTGAATCGGTCTTAAATATTTTCAAGAGTACCTAATGATTTATTCATCATCTGTATGGCAAATCTCTTTAATTTTATAATTGAAATCGAGTGTGCGCCTTCTGATGACGCATCTATTTAATTCGTCTATTGGCATAGGTACTTCAATACTGACATAGTATAGTGAAATTGAAAAAGTGACAAAAATTATTAGTTTATTAAATATTGAATTTATTGTTGTAACTATTTAAGGCGCAATTTAATTATTACTAATAAGCATATTATTGAGATATATACCTTTTTTTGTACGCCATGTGTATGTCACACATAACGAACACTAACATCTTATCATTTATATCTGTATACTTATGTTAAACAAATAAAATTATAATGATTAACAGCCATAGCTCTACGAAGACTAAACGAACCAGATTTTATAAAAACAATCTTATCAATTTAAAAATTAAATTACAAGATAATAAAATTTAAACAAGTATTAATGTGTCAAATTTTTTATCTGAAAATATGTTAAATAACGCCCACAGATTATTCAAAGAACACAAATTAACCTAAATAAAATATTATCGTTAAATTGAAATAGCTACTATTAAAATTTTAAGACAAAATTCTGTTTCCTTTATGAAAATGCCATTATCGCCATGTCTCCTAATATGGTGGAAGTGAATAGTTTATGATAATAGGACTTATCATAGTTTTTATCCCACATGTATCGATCGAATTTAGAAGACTTGTCTTTCACTTCTTGAGATTTGTGTCGGTTTTTATTATCGCGGTGTATGAGAATCGGCTTTTTATTAATTTATTAGGAGGTAGGACACGACGGTATTTCCGTCCAATTGAGCAGTCCGACTGGGGAAGTACCTCCGCCCTACAAAATACCGCGGCCATAATAACCTCGTGTCGTGTTCTCGGCGGTGAGTAGGGTAGCCAGCGCTCACTGGAGAGTTTTTGTGCTGTGCTTTGTCTTTTACACTGACGGCACAGAAACTCTGTGCTTACAGTGTTGGCAGTGCGAGTGCGACTCCCTTGGTGTTGCACACGTCCATAGGCCACGGTAACCACTTTGCATCAGGTGGGCCGTGTGCTTGTCTGTCAACCAAGTGATAAAAAAAAATTGCCCAGATTTATGTGTTGGCTTTTTGTTACCCCGTTGAACTAAGTTGACTGGTGGCACTTGGTGGAATTTATTACACATTTTGAATAAAGCCACTTGTACCTACTGTCTCATAATATTACCTAATTAATTAAAGCCGACGAGTTTCACCTCATGGCATTTTCAAAGTTTTTATAATAATCACTCACGGAGACACAAATAGGCCGCCCTGATGACACGACCTACTTGCTTTACCCCGGCTATGTTATCGAGGAAAATTTCCGTGCAAAAGCCGGGGTGTGCGTGTTTGTTAGGGCGGATGTTTGTTGTCGCCGTTTGCGCTGCCTTGAGGACCCATCCTTTTCAACCCTATGGGTACACGTAGACCATGGCTCTACGAGTCAGATCTATGTGTGCCTCTACCGTTCCCATACAGGAGATGCTGAGACAACTCGACTCTTTGAATATCTGAGTCAGGCGGCAGATGATGCGCAGGAACGGTTTCCGAACGCCGAAGTGGTATTTTTGGGGGACTTTAACGCCCACCACGAAACCTGGTTGGGCTCCTCCAAAACAGACCATGCGGGAAGAGCCGCCCATGCATTTGCTCTGGCGCATGGCCTGACCCAATTGGTACACGAGGTCACTAGAATACCAAGAAGGTCGGGCCTAGCACCCTCTCTGCTAGACCTTCTGCTGACGAGTCACCCAGACCCGTACAGTGTTTCGGTACAAGCCGCTTTAGGCAATTCCGACCACTGTCTGGTCTGCTCCAAGGTGCCAATTATAGCGCCTTCACGACCCGTGCAGGGGAAGCGGCGTCTCTGGCACTACTCGTCAGCAGATTGGGATGGGCTGCGCAACTATTTTGCGTCCATCCCGTGGGTTGAACGCTGCTTTGAAGGTAAGAAACCCTCGGATTGTGCTACTGCTGTTGCCGGTGAGATCGGTCTGGGTATGGAATACTATATTCCGTACACTGATGTCACCGGTGCCCGAGGAGTGCGCCCTTGGTTCGGGCGCGAGTGTGCGGGGGCTGTTGATCAAAAGCAGTCCGCGTATCGCGCTTGGGTAAGGGCGCGTGCCACGCACGATCCCAATGTGAGCCACTTCAAGGCGGCGTACAACAGAGCCACAAAGGTCTGCAAGAGGGCTTACGTCAAAGCGGATGCCCTGCGCATTGCGCGGCTTGGTCAAGAGCTAGTGGCACATCCCACGGGCAGCCGTGGATACTGGCGACTGGCCAAAGCCGTGCAGGCCAACTTCTGTCAGCCTTCGCTGCCACCGCTGCGCTACCCTGATGGATCCCTGGCCCATGGACCGCAAGAGAAAGCCAATATGCTAGTAAATCTCTTTGCGGCCAATTCCCGAGTCGATGATTGCGGTATACAGCCGCCGACACTACCCAATGGTGACCACGTAATGCCTGAAATACGTATCAGGCAATGCGATGTTCGTGCGGTGCTTCAATCACTCGATGTCCGGAAAGCCAGTGGCCCGGATGGTATTCCAGCGGTGGTCTTACAAAAATGTGCAGCGGAGTTGTCTCCGATGCTTACGCGGCTGTACCGACTGTCCTACAGCTCGGGTACAGTGCCTTCGGCTTGGAAAGAGGCGAATGTACAGCCGATCCCCAAGAAGGGGGATCGCTCAGAGCCAGCCAACTATCGACCCATAGCCGTCACCTCAGTGCTGTGCAAGGTCTTCGAGCACATCATTAACAAACAGCTCATGCGTCACCTAGAGGTTCACTCCTTAATTAATGACCGGCAATATGGCTTCAGGCCGAAACGGTCAACGGGTGATCTTCTAGCATACGTTACCCATCTTTGGGGTGAGGCTATGGACAAGCACGGCGAGTCACTGGCAATTAGTCTTGATATCGCCAAAGCTTTCGATAGAGTCTGGCACAAATCGCTTCTCTCCAAGCTACCAGCCTTTGGTCTGCCTCCTAGACTGTGCAACTGGATTGCTAGTTTCCTGCAGGAGCGCCGTATCCGCGTCCTCTGTGATGGACGGGCTTCGGAGTTCTTGCAAATAAATGCTGGCGTACCGCAGGGGTCTGTATTATCTCCCACTCTCTTTCTTCTGCATATCAACGACATGCTGTCCACCGGCAGCATACATTGCTATGCAGACGATAGCACCGTACACGGGAGTTATCACGGACAACCTGCGGCCAAACAGTCTGATATCGTGGAAAAAAGACAGCTTCTTGTCACTGAACTGGACCGGATCTTGAATCACATTTCTCAATGGGGCTCCGAGAACATGGTCGAGTTCAATGCCAAGAAGACGCAGGCTTGTGCGTTCACAGCAAAGGTATCTTCTTTCCTTCCCCTTCCCACTCTTCAGAGCACGCCACTTCCACTGCAGGACAATCTCTATATCCTAGGCATGGATATTCGCTGCAAACTGAATAACAGCAATTACATCGAGAGCATCATCAAAACAGCCTCGCGGAAACTCGGACTCCTAAACAAAGTGAGACGTTTTTTCACGCCGGAGCAGCGGTGTCTTCTCTATAAGACACAAATTCGCTCCTGCGTGGAATACTGCTCGCATCTCTGGGATGGCTCCGCGAAATACCTACTAGATGCTCTCGACAGGTTGCAGCGACGCGCGGTCCGAATTATTGGGAACCCTGAGGTCACGAACACCCTCGAGCCTTTGCAGATGCGTAGAGATATTGCTTCCTTGGCTGTATTTTACCGTCTCTACCACGGTGAGTGTTCTGACGAGCTCTTCCAACTAATCCCACCATCTCCTTTCCTACATAGGACAACACGTGCAGGCCTTAGATGTCACCCTCACACTGTGCAGAATATACGAGCAAGAACCAAGCGGTTCGGAGACTCTTTTCTTTGCCGCACCACCAAGACCTGGAATTCATTACCAGCACACGTGTTTCCCTCTTCCTACAGTCCCGGGGCCTTTAAGCGGGGCGTGAAAAAGCATCTGATGAGGCCGCCAAGCTGAGTGCCACCATTGTAGCACTTAGTGTCTGTAATGGTGACCCTCTTTCCTGAGACTTTGCCTTTAGCTTACCATCAGGCGAGGTGAGGTCAAGTTGGCGTGTCGTATATAAAAAAAAAAAAAAAAAAAAAAACTCACAGTCACTGTAAAGACTTTGAAAATGCCGTGAGGCGAAACCGGTTAGTTTTATATTTGGAACATTTTCCTATGACTTGGTTTATTTACAAAATTTGTAATTAAAGTAATATTCTAGAACACATATATGCCTTGCTTACATTTGCAGAAAGATTATTAGTAGCTAGTAGCTTCATCTTTTTTAGGTATGTGTGTAAGTTTTTTTATACCACTTAGGTGGCAGACAAGCACATGGCCGACCTGATGGAAAGTGGTTACCGTGGTCTATGAACGTGTGCAACACCAAGGGAGTCGCACTCGCATTGCCAACTCTGTAAGCACGAGTTTCTGTGCTATCAGAGTAAAACATCAAGCAGGACAAGCTTTTGGTCTTCCCACTGGCAGCACAAAAACTCTCCAGTGAGCTCTGAGAAACACAACACGAGATTATTATGGCCGCGGTATTCTGTAGGGTGTAGGCACTTCCCCAATTGGACTGCTCAATTGGACGGTAATACCGTCGTGTACTACTGTCATGTCGTATACTCGCAACCAAAGCTTTCACTCCGTAGTCTGGGGTCCGCTCGCCGGCTTTTCCTTGTACACTTCTCACAGTTTTGAGATAATCATGACAGTGAGACTATTGGCACACATATCATCTTCTTTCATCTGCTTTCTTCGCTCTAGCCCCCGCAGCGATAGTGTAGTAGGATATTTGTTAACACGTTGACTTGCGTCTGTTGCAAAACGTAGCCGCTCTATCGCACGTGACTCTCCTGCATTTTATCAGCGATATCGCGGACATATTTACAATCTGTGACTCATATGAAGTCCATTTTTTACGAACGTGAGTTTCAATTGAACACTATCCCACACTTAACTATAATTTTAATCATGAATATAATACGTATTGTTTGTGTTTACTTCTCACGCGTTTTATGTGCTATAAAATTAACTTTGTGACTAGTATTTTTGTTTATTAAAGTAATAATTAAGTTTATGTGTGCATTAGTGTAATTAGTGACTTTTGGTAAGTTCCTAGTCTTTGGGGACAGGTCGTTTCCTTTTCGTGTCGCTTGACCTGAGCTAAGATGAAAATGAAATTAATATACTTAATGTTTGTAATAGAATCTCACAAACGTCACTATTGGTAATGCTTCCGTTGTCATTATTGTGATTCATATATGCCGCGTGATTTCCGGCAGAGTAGAATTAGCCACCCCGTTTCTTTCCATGCGGTGTCGTACAAGGCGACTAAAGGATAGGGCTGTTTACCATCAGACAGATATATGCAGCCAAGATTGAGCCTCAGATGTATGGCTCGAGTCAACAATAGTGCCCGGAATACGGCAGTAGGCTCGCCCCCTATTACGTGGGATCGAATACAATTATTGGTGAAATGTGGATTTTAATTCACCTCTGCCTAACCCTCCAGGGATAAAGGCGTGATTATATGTATATATGTTAAGTGATTGTTTATTTGTCTGTCACATAAAAATAGTTGCATTAATTTACCTGGGCAGTACGACCGGGAAATATAGTAAGTAATATTACATATGTATATACTTTTATCCTAGATATTTGCTTTTGTGGTTTTATGAACATCTATACTAGTCGTAGTTGGCAGCCCAAAAAAGTCCATATAGTCTAACTACTGAATTTTAATATCGCCTATAAGTTGTAGAGATCAGATGGTAGTTAGCTTCAAGAAATATATTGAAATTCAGCCGCATTACAATTAGGCTGTAAAGCTGACCCATACTAAATTGATAAAATATATTTTTCTCTTGCGGGCCACGGGAAAGCCTAAGTGGAAATTTCGAATGCAAACAGGAACAAGTTTAAAATGAAAACAAAACATTTCATACTAAAATCGTATTTTAAACCATTAAGAAAGCATAAGATAGAGATAAGAAGATAACATCTATAACTTTTACCTTGTTCCATATACCACTCCAGTGGCCAGTCCGTTGAGTGCATTTCGATGTTATCTCAAACCAAATTGGAAGTCATAACTTTATAGCAGCTATTTGTAACTGTTTGTATGCAAATACTAGAATATATTACGCGATAGTGTGGCTAGGGATGTAAGCCATTATTTCAACTACATTGGTTCAAGGGAATATCGATTACAAACGATTACATCGATCGCGAGCCGAGTCGGGCTCTGGTGCAATATGTTGTTTCGTACAGTCAATGATAAAAGTATATTCGTAAATTCAATTTTCTTTTTGTTTTTATTTTTTTATATAGGTCACGTCATTTAGACTTCGCCTGAAGGCAAAGTCTCAGAAAAGAGCGTTACCATTATTTACATATACCATGTGACAATGGTGACTCAGCTTAATGGCCTCATCATATACTATTTCACGCCCCACTTAAAGGACTCGGGACTGTAGGAAGAAGGAAAACTGGTGGAAATTCTAGGCCTTAATGGTGCGACACTCGTGATTGTTGATCGGGTATTCTGCACCGTGTGCGGGTGATATCTAAGCCTTGCACGTGTTGTCCTGTGTAGGAAAGGGGAGGGTGGGACTAAATGAAATTTATAGATTTTCTGTTTATTGATAGGTACTTACATAACTCTTATTGTACATCAAAAAATTACAGTACAGATAAGTCGTAGGACATAAATACCCTGGAAGCGATTTCTTCAAGGTAATTTTATTTTGTTGATGTCTTTAGCTCTTACACGTTTAATGTAAATGTAATAATAAAGATAAAATAGAATGTATTGGTCCAAAATTGGTAAAATATCCCATGTTACCGACCATCTTAGCTCTAAAATGCAAATGAAATAATAAAAATTGTAAAAGCTGTCCTCTGAACTGTGAAGATTACAAAAAAATACCTATAAATAAATGATTTATTGATATATTGACAATGCAGAGATTGATTGTATTTTATTTAATATTTATCAATTTCTGAGGGTGACTGTACCACCCCACTGGATTGCAAATTATGGTGCTATTATTTGCTACTGGTCTTTAACAGGGTAATTTCTGTTTACAGGTGTTATGTTACAAGTCTGTAAATACTCTAATAAGCTGTGGTATATTGACATGAAGATATGTTCTTTTTATCTAGGATACGCCAATTTGGCTTCACCTCGCCTGATGATAAGCTAAAGATAAAGTCTCAGAAAAGAGGTTCATCATTACAAACACGTAGTATGTCACTCAACTTGATGGCCTCATCAGATGATTTTTCACGCCCCGTTCAAAGGACCCGGGACAATTTATAAATATTTTTGGAGCCTAAACCTTACCTGCTAGTCAGTATACCTGCCAACCCTGATGGGGTCTTGAACTGGTTCTTCTTTTAGGTCAGAAGGTTTGGACGGCAGTCATTCCTGTAATAGCCAATCAAAATTGATTGGTCAGAAGTTGGGAAGCGGAAACGTCAGGCCCGCTCTCTTAGTTTTTGTTTCAATTTGGTTTTTATGGAAGCGGCTACATAGAACCGGTGAGATTGACTTGGTACCCGAGATCTTGATAACTTTAATTTATGATATCGTCGGAGTTTCGGCAGCTTACGCGAATATCACTCATTGTAATAAAACCAATGGTTTTATATCAACTAAAATAAACCGCCTAATTGTGTATTCATGTTGGCTGGTAATCTTATATATCTAACCTCGCAATGACTTATAATAACTATGACTCCAGAATATATAATACATCTACGCCCACATTAGATCAAGAACTGTCACATGGTTATAAGCCGCTATAGTTTTTACATGTAACATAATCTAGACTAGTTCTAAATATCAGGTCTGTGAGTATGCTAATGAGTGATCGCGGTAAAGCCTTCGGGAGTAACTGCTCTTTTGAATAACCTAGTTCTGCTGTCGGTACATCTGAATTATTTACACACATTAAGCACACACACAAACATATTAATACTCTCCTGTCTCGTCCAAACATATCTAAATGTGAGAGACTGGTACCTGTTATGTACTAGGAGACCAGATTATCAAGCTCTTCATTCTTTGCACATGTGGTATCCAATAAGTATCTTACAGAGTAGGTAACAATATGTATATGTTACCGAAAGTCTGTACAATTCAAGTATTCTATACGAAAAGCAAACATAGTTTTGTGAGGGATCCGGTGAGTGGATAAATGTAGATACATATTCGTTTTCTAAATACTTACTCATCATGCATACAAATATTTACACAGTAGGAATTGAACCTGAGACCTCCAATGTAACAGTCGATCACTTTACCACTACGCCTGAGAGGTCATTAAAAGTAATTTTACATACATACATAAAATCACGCCTGTGTCCCATAGGGGTAGGCAGGGATCACGGATCTCCATTTGCTACGATCCTGACATACTAATCTCGCTTCATACGCTCTCATTACATTCTTCATTCAGTAATTATGATATACCAACATAATTGCCTTCTTGAAAAACAGGCTTGAATAGGTATATTCATGAATTAGTGAGTGTTTATTTATATCGTATAGTAGTTAATGTCCGCGACTTCGCTCGCTTCGAACTCTGTTCCCGTTCTCATCAACTATGGAGTTTCCGTGGACCTTAAGCAAAATATATGGGATAAAATTAGTCGAATTGACCGAGCCTTACTCGAGTTTTGAGCTTAGCAATATTTATTTTTATTTATATAAGATTGGTACCATTGTACAGTCAGTGTCAGAAAAATCTTGACTAAAAATCTCAAAATGATGTTAACACCACGGTATTAGAAGCAAATCAAACTGTTATATTGATTAAGATTGCCTGAACTAAAGGTGTGTAAACCAAATGTCAGAAAAAATGGTGACCCTCTTTCCTGAGAGTTTGCCTTTAGCTTATCATCAGGCGAGGGGAGGTCAAGTTGGCGTGTCCTATATATAAAAAAAAAAGCAATCGGTCACAAACAAATATATTAATTTAATAAAATGTCACAATCAATAAATATAAAAGTATACATATTACAATTCACTCAATAAAATTAATTAAATAACCCACCCCTGACCGTTCCGGGAGCAAAAGTGCCCATCACATTTACTGCGTTTCCACGCTGGATTGCGATGGCCAGCCTTTGCACCAAGAAAAGTCAAAGGTATTAAGATAATTTTCTATACTTTGTTTGTCAAGATTGATCTGTTGCTGACTGTACATGGCAATAAATTCTAATGTTATCAAGATTGAATGCCTGTTTCACAAAATTTATTTATAGATGTCGGGTGATTAGTTTTATTTACTAGTATTATCTAAATCTTGAAGATGGGTTTATCTATTTCCTTATTTATATACAAGAGAGCTTCAAAGGTTCGTTTATTTTATGTCTAAAATATATTTTTTTACCACTTAGGTGGCAGACAAACACACGCTCCAACTGATGGAAAGTGGTTACCGTGGCCTATAGACGCGTATAACACCAGAGGAGCCACACTCGCGCTGTCTACCCTGTGAGCACAGAGTTTATGTGCCGTCAGTGTATTAGACAAAGCAGGACAAGCCTTCAGTCTTCCCACCTACCGAATATTACATAGTAGGAGTGAATTATCGTAATAATGTCCATATCTTGATATCAATGTTATTGCTCAATAAAACCTTAGATGCATGCCTCGAGTCAACAATAGTGCCCGGAAAGCGGCAATAGGCT
This sequence comes from Eilema griseolum, assembly GCA_963662185.1. NCBI lineage: Eukaryota > Metazoa > Arthropoda > Insecta > Lepidoptera > Erebidae > Eilema > Eilema griseolum. Next base: position 27,828,353 of record OY759237.1, on the reverse strand, counting down.
CACCCCCTATTACGTGGGACCGAATACATTATTGGTGAAATGTGGGCGTTAATTCACCTCTGCGTAACCTTTCAGGGATAAAGGAGTGTTTATATGTATGTATTCTGTATACCGTTGAAAGTTCACTGCATCACAGGTGTCAGCACTGTCCGTAGTTGGAGAACAATACAGATATGACACAATTACGATACGATCTATTTATTCATATTACAATACAATATAAAGGACACTTCACACCACACCAACAGCTATTTAAATTTAAGACATTATTATCTTTTAGACTATATCCTATCTCACCATTAGCATATAATAGTACTATCTGTAGCTGTATTCATAGTGTTGTTATCATAAGAGTACTGTAAACACATAATATGTTATATGTTCAATGTCGCCCACAAACTTAATCGACTTTTCAATCTCTTTGTGACACTAAATTTGCATATACAGTAAGCCTCTCTAGTGTTAAGGGGCATTTACACTTGTTTGCATTATGCAACGTAATAAATATGCATAGCAAGTACAGTTAGAATGATTTACATCCTGTTTGTAGCATGTTTTGCGATATTCTTTTGAATATTTAAATTGTATTTCTGTTTTCTGAGTGTCATGTTTTAATTTCATTGTATATTAGTCGTTTTTGTAAAACAAGTTCAAATTAATACAATCCTTCTGTTGAAATCTATTATTTGAATTATGCCTATCTATGTAGATAATAATCTATTAGAATTGATTGTTTGCTGAGGTGAGAGACAATTTATTAATAGTGATAAAGCAATTATATGTTTATATAGGTTTCCTCGATACAGGCTTGCCTAATGAGGAAACCACAGATAGATCTAGGTTAAGTTAAGTGGGTTTTCTGCAGAATGTTTCTCATTAGATCATAACATACTTATTACACAAAACTTGGTCAGAGTTACCCAAAATGACCATAGTTGTTGTGTTATGAAATTGTGTACCTATTATTATATTATTATTTTTTTTCATTTCATTTTCATAAATAATAATAATATAATAATATACTGACAGTCTCCGTGGCGTGACGGCAGTGAACGCGGCCACTTCGCACGAGGCGTAAGTTCGATCCCCACTCACTACAAATATTTGTATGCGTGAATATGGATATTTGCATATGCATTGGTCTGGTCGTACCTCGGAGAGTACGTTAAGCCGTCGGTCCCAGTTATTAGTATACCTAGTATACCAACATCTATAGCAGTAGTTACGGGTAGTTAAGGCCCTAAAAAGTTCAATAACTGGTCTAGATGCAATGTTTTGATACCGCCTTTAGGTAGTGGAGGTCAGATGGCAATCGCTTCGCGGAAAATATCGAAGTTCAGCTAAATCTGCAGTTAGACTGATAAAGCGGACCCCAGAATTCAAGGTTTGGATTAAAAGCTTTGGATGCGACTGGTATTGACGTTAAGAAGAATAATAATAATAATATACAATAGTTTATATTCATGTTAACATAATCGTACCTCAAAGCTCTAAGAGATGATTTAAGAAAAAAGAAAAGAAATGGATTATCCTGGACACTTTGTAAGTTAAGCACACTAATTAAACTTCATTATAAAACGTGTCATATTCTCGGCAAGTGTAAAGTGGCCCTAAACAGTGCATGTGTGGATTGTGTGGCGGTTACCTGTTGATTTTATTCATAGTCTCGCTTACGAACCACTACAAGGTCGTTTCTTTGTTTGATATTAGGTTAAACCATGATTATCTGATTACCGCCGTAACTTTGGGTTTACGTTTTGTTTTAAGTTCGAGATTTATTGATGGTGTGAATTGTTTGTTTTAGATCTTTAGAGTGATAAAGCGGGGTGTGTGTGAACGTGAGCTAAGGATGAAATTTCTAGATTTGGAGATAGTAAGGAGGTAGGACACGACGGTATTACTGTCCAATTGAGCAGTCCGACGGGGGAGGGGGAAGTATGTAATAGGAGAAGCCGCTTATTGACAATTTGTGCTGTCAGTGGGAAGACTAAAGGCTTGCCCTGCTTTGTCTTCTACACTAATGGCACAGAAAATTAGTGCTTACTGGGTCGGCAGCGCGAGTGTGACTCCTCTGGTGCTACACACGTCCATAGGCCACGGTAACCACTTTCCATCAGGTGGGCCGTGTGCTTGTCTGCCACTGCCACCTAAGTGGTATAAAAATAGATTGTTATAGATTTTTAACATTAATTTCTTCTGCCTTCGTAGTCCACGCCATTACAAAGTCAGACGAAACTAGTAAATGATAAAGATTCCTACTGCCAAGACTTTTATGATTTCAATCAGTATTGTATGGAAATATTCGTTTTCATTACAATCTCTATTTGCATTTTTCTGAGTGTTTTATATGTGTAAGGCAAATTTATAGATGTTTTTATTCAGTATACTCATTTAGCACATTTATAAACGTTTCTAAAGTTGCTACTGTTTGCTACTTCTGTTTTTTAAGTTATGCCAAATATGCCAGTCTTACAGCCAACATTGCTAAAGACCTTGTGAAATGAAGAAGTAAGCTTCAGAGGTAACCAGGACTCACCACTCAACGGTGAAATGATGATAACTGCCACATAAACTAGATATTAAGTGAGAGAGTATGACTTCCTATCGCAAATATCCACTTCGCTAGAAAAAGCATATCAGTAACGTACGTTCCGTGTCTGCAGTTGTCGTATACGGAATTGGAATCATACCTTTACAAATTTTTACAATAAATACTAAAAATATTGTTTAAATTATAAAGGACCTCTCTACAGAGTAAAGGCCTCCTCCATTTTTTTCCTCATGTCTCTGTCTATAGCTTTTTCCATCCAATTGTTTCCCGCCATCTTTAGGATTACATCTAGCCACCTTTCCATTGGTCTGCCTCTGTTTCGCTTGCCGGATGGGCCGTTCCATGTAGTAATCCTTTTTGTCCTCCTTAGTATCCAACTACACAACATGGTAAATATCCCAAATACTTTGATAATAACTTACTCATATTATGTAATTAATACAGGAAAACAGAATGAATTTTAGAAGGTCTATTGTAGTTGACCAGTAAATGCACGAAACAGAAAAAAACAAGAGTAGATGACATTAAAAGCAGGATTGCAAATAATAAGGAACAATTTTCTCATTAAAGCAATCACAAACATAACTGTTTATTAAATTAAAAACTAATATAAATGATGTTACAAAAAAAAACATGTGTAGGTAATACTAGTTTAGTTAGAATACCAGGAAGACTTCTAGCGGTTAAGTCTAGCTCTCATTTGAATACTTAAATATTGAAAGATGATTAAATCAATAAAATGTATAGAAAACTAAACCTTGTCGAGACGGTTGCTATTATAGGTGATAATGTAAAAGCTGGTACTTCCAGTTTTAATAAAATTATTCATTAGATAAATGCTAATGTTGCTGTTACAAGGAGTATGAGGAAACATTCTTGTTTTGTATCATAACGGTGATTTGCATTGAATGTATAACAAATAAATAAATAATATTTAGATAAATAAAATGTGGGTCGTTGTGGAGAATTGATTAAGAAAAACTTGTAGCTATTATGCGAAAATTCTAATATATTTATGTTTAGAAGTATTAACATAAGCTAACGGTATCTCCGTAGTTAGCAATTGCCAAAATGGTTGATAGTTGCTTTTAGTGAACTAGAGTAATTTATATTTAGACGTTTGCATTTCTTAATATTATAAATATACTCACGCTTTTTCTTGAACACATAGGGCAGTGGGATTATTTCCACTAATGTTTTAGGTGGAAATAACCCAAAATAAACTTCACGTATGTCTGTCTGTTCGTCTTGCAAGAAACGAACGGACAGACATGATAAAGTGATCAGACTCTGGCGAAGGTGTTCTTTTCAGGGTCAGGCAGTAGTTAAATAAACGTACATATAATCATGCCTTTAACCCCTGGAAAGTTAGGCAGAGGTGAATTAATAGTTAAATTAAGTATAGCCAAAATAAAATAAATCAAGAAAGGTTAGGCGGGGGAATCCCCGAGTTCCAAACTTAAAACTCTGGATGCAACCGGGAGTAGTGCTCTTCGAATAAAGTCCTATTATAGAGGTTTCGATCTTCTTCCCCTTAATAAGAGACAACCGCTTGCCTAAACTATGTACTTGCTTATTACTGTAGAAAAAAAATCCTTCTCAAACATTTAGTACATTGATAAATATTGACCTTAGATTCTACAAAAGGTGTCACCATTTTGAACTGTTAACACGGTATGACATGACATGATATAACTGATATAATTTTATTATCTACACGATAATAATGTTACGGTATGTGTAGTACAATGTACTAACAGTATTTTAGCGTGTCTAAGTATGTTTAGACCCTACGGTAGTGGGTCGAGGTGAGTTCTAACAATAATAACAATGGTTCGGTTCATGTTATGTATTCGTGTTATTAAATTTGCTTTGTAATGATAATTTTAGTACTTGAGGGACATCTTTTAGATTGTTACTAGTTCTCACGATCGTAACAGGATTGTAACCGCGCTATTTTGACGAGATTTTTCCTCCATAGTGGGAATTTATTGAGACGATGCCCACAGCTACATTTTATTATCGCACCGCTCGCCATAAGCAGGGATTTCATCCTCACACATTGCGACCGGAGACGGTACGCACTGTGCGGTATAAAATATACTTCATCCCACGCAAACTCAAGCAGTGGAATAAACTCCTTGTTGCGGATTTCTCAAACGCTTACAATATATTTGTGTCTGGTCTTGTCTTGTCTACCACCTAAATGGTATAAAAAAGCAATGATGGAAAGTGGTTACCGTGGCCTATGGACGTGTGTAACACCAGAGGAGACACACTCGCGCTGCCCTTACAAGCACAGAGTTTCTGTACCGTCAGTGTAGAAGACAAAGCAGATCAAGCCTTTGGTCTTCCCACTGTCAGCACAAACTGCAGTGAGCTCTGGCTACCCTACTCACCACTGGGAACACAACACGAAGTTATTATGGCCGCGGTATTCTGTAGGGCGGAGATAATTCCCCAGTCAGTCTGCTTAATTGGACGAAAATACCGCCGTGTCCTACCTCCTACTAAAATTTGTTGTTATTTTAAACTTTTTAGTTAAGATATGACATGTATATATTTTTGTAATCTCCTTTTCATTTGAGATCCCATTCATAGAAATACGTCCAGCTTTGTGGCCTGTAGAGGGTAACAAAGAAAACTACATACTTATATATATGAATGTAAATTCATACATACAATAACACCCTCACTGGCGCTGTCGGGTAAAAATACATGCACATGTGAATAACACCCTCACTGGCGCTGTCGGGTAAAAATACATGCACATGTGACATTGATGTGTTTCACTCTCTCAGACAAACCCACTGTTAGTAGGCCTGTACGTCTGTGTCACACGCAGTCCGACTCGGTTACTCCACACGACCGCAATGTTATAATAGCGAATTCAAGAGATTATCCAAACGGCCACAATGGACTGAACCCAGCACTTATCTCCGCATCGGTTCCCATTACAACAACGGTCTCATTAAGTCCACTTGTATTGTCATTCGTATAGAACTGATGGCCGATAAAATATTGTATAAGTTGCGAATATTATGTACTAGTTCACTTAATGTCGGTATGAGACTGACTGGTACGAGAACTTAATTGATTATCAGAAAATATATCACATCTTTATCCCCGAAGAGTTAGGCAGAGAGAGGGCGTCTGTACATTCAACACCCACATTTCACTAACCATTGTTTTCGGCCCCACTTAATAGGGGTTTTCTGGGCACTATGCATCTGATGCTGAGTCTGGGCTGTATATTAAATCTGTCTGATGCTAAACACACACATCCCTTAGGCTCCTTCTACGACACCGCTTGTTAAGAGATGGGGTTGCCCAAATTCTACTCTGCCGGGAACCACGCGGAAATATGGTGTATTTAAAATATCTTTACTACAGATTGAATAAAATTTAAAGCATTTAGTATGTTAACTATTTAAATCAATTAATCAGTGCTCAAAGCATTCCCCCTATAGTGGAAAGATCACGAGTTCGAACCCCGCCTGACACGATTCAATTTTCTATCTTAATCGATCTTTACTACAGAATTGATAACAGTTTAAGAGAATATGGCGCAGTATTTCCTCTCATGGTAGATATCACACTGCAATCAGTCTTAGAAAAGGCAATATGCCAACCAAATGGATCTTGAGGTCCAAAGTGCAAATTTTAGATGCAACTGAGAAATCTCTATGATAATGATGATATTTTGAAAGTCCTGTTCGAGGTACTTTAACAATTTTATATCACTAACGACAGTTTAAACGTTTGTTTTTATTCTGTCTGGCTCAACCGAGGAATGAAAGTAAAATGTTACTAAATATCAAAGTTAAGTAGCTGTATGATGCAAGTCATATTATTATCCCTTAGCATTATTTCTCCGATGTTATATAAATATTGAATGTTAACTGCAAACGAGTTCGAGCAGTTGTTGTATTATGACTAGTATTAATACCCATACGTTCCCAACGGGTACTTTTCCCAAGAAACTAAGTTTTAAACTCATCTCATAATGATAATATTTCAGACGATTAAAATACACTAAGCGAACACGATCTGTCTTATACTGTGCAAAAATATCTGCTGCCTTTTGCTCTTTACTACACTTTTATTTTTCATACTATTATTTTGTTTTTTGTTCTTAAAGATAAATATTAAATCTATCCATGTAAATAAAAATGAATCAATGAAATGTATGTTTTCTTTTTATATACATTCTTTTTATAAACGGGCTAATGAACACAAAAATAATTTTTCAATCAATACTCCCTGAGATTAGCGCGTTCATTCAAACAAACTATTCATCATACACAACATAAACTCACGCCTATATTCCCAATGGGGTAGGCAGAGGTGCTAGCACCCACATTTCGCAAGTTTATGTTTAGGTCGCAATGTAATAGGTGGCGAGCCTATTGCTATTAACCGGGCACTTATAAACCTGCGATAAATACACACATAACTTCGAAAAGCATCGAAAAGTCATTGGTGTGTGCCATGGTAAAACCTAGGATCGAACCAGAGACCTCGTCTCAGCAGTCCATTACCCATACCACTAGGCTACCGCGGTTTTCAGCTTTATAATATTAGGATAAAATGACTCTAACGTAATTTATCAAATAGTAAACAATCGTCGCAATTAGAATCAATGTTCCATCAGTGATTTCGTTAAGAAAGGATAATATCAAAATAGATGCACGAACGACATAACCTGATAGAACTAGGCAGCGGCGGTGGCGCGCCTGGCGCGCCTCCCCGTTTTCGGGGACGAGTTGGGGACTCTGTAGTTCCCATACCCGAGAAGAGTGCCAGATCGTGAAAGACGGCACTGGGTCGGCCGGGGTGCGATGGATATGCCTGTCAACCTCACCTTCGGCAACCAAAACGACCCACAGGCGGCGTGCGTTTTGGTCGGTTCGAGTCCGACATAACCTCCTCCACCGGCTCTGGTGGGGAGGTATCCGTGGGGATTTTGCGCACGTAATAAAAGAAAACCTGATAGAAGTAGTAGACTTTTCTTAAGTATATTACACTAGGTATTATGAACCTAAACCCTTTGTCGGCAATGTCGGCTTACCTAGATTATGTTCAAAATATTTACACATCGCTACAGGTATACCTTAGGTATACTAGCTTTCTGAAGTATATTCCAGCCTTGTAAAAAGAAAAGGTCTTGGTATTTTTACTGTAGGTTTAACAGCAAAATACCTGGGGCTTTTCTTTTTGCTTGTACAGTGTAGTAATTAATCTCACATTGCAAAAAAGATAGCACGCAATCTTCAACAACACTTAACAGAAATGGTTTTGTATTACAGTTACATACACAGAAGGTCAAAAATCAAAACATTACAATTATAACACTTCATAATAATGAGTGTTTCGCCATCCAGTCGCACTTGTATGTATAATTTGTATATTACATGTTTATACTAACTATTATTTGTCTGCAATTTCGCGTTGTCTGTGTAATGCAGCTCTTAATGAACTGTTTGAACTGGTGGGCATATACAGGCTAATGTTGCAATGATTGTGTGCAAAGCAATTTTGCGTGGATTCTATTCGTGGTGTAAGGTTGATAGAAAGAGGAATGCGAATTAATTTGCGCATGTATGTATCTTTGATTTGATAGATAAGTGAAAGGGTTCAGAAAAGAAATAGCGAAGCGACTAATCGACGCTTCCCGTGACCATAAGGCTGGCCTTTTCCTCGCTCAAAGAATTGGCATCGCCATTCAGCGTGGTAATGCCGCCAGCCTCTTGGGCACGGTACCAGTAGAGATCGATGGGGAGGAATTTTTCGATGCCTAAAATTACAGTCTCCCTATTTTTCTCTATTCCATTTTTGTATATATTGTATAGTTAGCATAATTTTATATTAATTTGTAAGTAATTGTATATTATAATAGAATATTTTATGTTCAGAAAAGTATGTCGAAGTGAGAAAATTAAATAAGGGACCGGTTGAAGCAAATGCACTTAGACAAATCTATACAGTAGGTACGGTACACTTTTCCTTAGAATGTATTGTTTTGTTAGACTAAGTGGCATACGACCACTTCTATTCTTGATATTTTCTTGTTTAACACTTTTTAGAGCGTGATTTTTCAGTAGTCGGGTTTTAGTGTTAAACTTATTTTTTTATTTATATTATTCTGGGGCAAGTAATAGGTATAACTTATACATATTTAAAATGTACTAATTTAGCCCTTTCAGCTGATACCCATTACTTCATGGCCGCTAGAGAGCGCTACAATAGATTCAGAGACACAATATATAAGCTATAACCAGCGGACGACAAAGACGCTTCAAACGATATCTCATTTGTCCAGATCTAATTAGGGTTTGAGGAGCTATTTGGGAACAGATGAACCTACATACATACATAACCGGTAGAAATCATAACCTTTCTTTTGTTTCGCCGTAATCGGGTAAAAAGCAATATCAGAAGCATTCACAGAGTTGGGTCACAAGAGTGAGTTACTGACACGAGAAGAAGAAGAAGCGTTGGGTTGGCTACAGTTGGGTGTGTAGGATCTTACGAAGAGCTATGGGGCTCAGACCAGTAGCTTCAAGGAAAATATCAAACTTCAGCCGCGTCGCAGTTAGAGGGGAAAAAACCGATCACAGACTCCGATGTGAAACCCTCGGATGCGATCGGTACTGAAGTTAAGATGACAATGAAATGAAATGAAAGTTTATTTGTCGGAATATGGATGAGTGAGTACAGAAATTTTGGATGTTGGTATTTTAGGTGCAAGCCATACTCTACCACTGTGTGGAGTACAAAAATATATCTTAAAAAATGATAATTATAACAATTTACCATTATTTAACAATTCATCAATAGTACATACATCATACATAAAATCATGCCTTTATCCTCGGAGGGTTAGGCAGAGGTGAATTAACACCCACTTCCACCAATAACTATATTCTGTCCCACGTAATAGGTGGTGTGACTATTGGCGTATATCGGACACTATAGTTGACTCGAGCCCCGCATCTGAGGCTGAGTCTGGGCTGTATATATATATGTCTGATGTTAAACAGCCCTTTCCCTTAGTCGCCTTGTACGACACCACATGGGAAGAGATGGTGTGGCCCAAATTCTAATCTGCGGGAACCACGCGGCGAATTTGTCAATAGTAGAACAATATTTATCCATTAGTAATGTAAATACTTTTCTTTTAAATGCATTGATCGTATTAATTTCTTTGAGGCTATTCGGTAACTTTGTTTTGGAATTAAAATCTTATGAATGTGTTACCAAATAGCCTCAAAGAAATTAATACGATCAATGCATTTAAAAGAAAACTGTTTACATTACTAATGGATAAATGTTGTTATACTATTGACGAATTTTTAAATAATGGTAAATTGTGATTATTGTAATTTTGTTGTAAGACATAATATTTTTGTACTCCACACAGTGAGTTGTATGGCTTGCACCTAAAATGCAAACGTCCACACTCACCCATATTCTGTGAAATAAACTGTCATTTCATTTCATTGTCATCTTAACTTCAGTCCTCATCGCATCCGAGGGTTTCACATCGGAGTCTGTGATGTACATACAGTACTTCACTGTTACTGCTTTATGTTTGACGGAATATAATAAATACCTAGTATTATATCTAATCCTTTTAGGATATCCGTGAGTATTTTCTAATCTTCAGTACTTATTGGTCAAAGTGATATTTTGCCATCCAACAATCACAAAAGCGTACGTTCCCACATTGTGTTGCACGGAAGCGAGTCATTTGTCACAAAACACTGTAATTTTGAGCACATTTCCGACGGTTCCATTATGTTCTATAAATAGCCAGATCACATACGCGAGCATTGTCATGGGTAATGGATGGGGCAGCCCATTGTACCAACATGTAAGTTTAAAATTGACCATCTGGTTCAATGTGCGCTCTGATTGATCGTGTCCATATTTCCTGGGCATTTATAATGAAAATTGTTAAATAATTTTCGGATATTTGGGGTTCAATTAGATCCATTTATCAGTAATGAGATTAATGTTGTTGTTTCTAATATTATCAGTATTAAGTTAGTGAAATTACCTAGGCAGGCTCCGTAGCGTGGTCACTACCACGAGGTCGCTTCGCAGGAGGCGCGGGCGCTCTGTGCAAATATTTGTATTCATGAATTATGTATATATTATATTTGGTCTGGTCGTGCTTCGGAATGCACACAACGCAAATCCATGGTCTCGGTTGCCATACCAACATCTATGGCAGTCGTTACTTGTAGTTGGACCCTTAAAAAGTTCAACAACTGGTCTAGCTGTAATGCTTCGATATCGCTTTTGGGTTGTGGAGGTCAGATGGCAGTCTGTCGTCTGTCTGTCTGTCGGCTGCAGCAGCAGCATCAGGTGGTCTTCCCTAGGATATTCATCCGAAATTCCCTCAGTTACTCGCCTGAAAACCCTTCCGATACTATCCGCATGAAAAACAGATACCATCAAGTCACATTCGTTTCTTAACAGTACTTTTATAGTTAAAGTGACAAAAATAAAAATAAAATAATTTCACTTGGTGGACAATGTGGTCACGTACTGCCCTTGCCCTCTTTTTTCTCCATTAAGAGAAAATATAATAATAATAATACACCTAAGTAGCTACTTGACCGGTCCTTCATGGTTGGCGAATTATTAGAAGCATCTTGCTTGACGATACTATTCGTAAACAACTATTGTAATATTATTGCAGCAGGTAGGATACGACGGTACGGCAATACCCTGATTTTGTGTTCTGCACTGAAGGCACTGAACATCTCTGTTCTTAAAGGGTCGGCAGCACGGGTGTGACTCCACTGGTGTTACACGTCACGCTTCACTCCACACGTTCATAGGTCACGGAAACCAATTTCCATCAGGTGTGCTTGTGTGCCACCTAAGTGGAATAATTTTTTTTTGCGAGGAATATATATTAAGCAATCTTACAGTCCTGCATCTGAATCTGGATTAATTGGTTCTAGTTTTATATAACCGTCCCTTTTAGGCTTAACTGCGTTTGGGCGGTGAACGGGCAGATTGGTTTGATATAATGGGTTCAATCAATCAATCAATCAGCCCACCGCAGTCCACTGCTGGACATAGGCCTCTCCCAATGTGCGCCATTTTCTCCGATCCTCTGCCTTCTGCATCCAGTCTGTCCCAGCCACCTTTTTCAGGTCGTCCTTCCATCCGGCTAGGGGGCGTCCTACCTTTCGTTTACCTTCTCGCGGTCTCCACTCTAGGACTCGTTTGCTCCAACGGCAACGGCCATTGGTCCTTCGACAAACGTGACCAGCCCACTCCCACTTAAACATGCTTATTCTGTGACCTATGTCGGTAACTTTAGTTCTCTGTCGGATAACCTCGTTCCGAATTCTATCCTTCAGAGAAACTCCAAGCATAGTTCGCACCATAGTCAGCTGCGCGACTTTTAAGCTATGGACCAGACCCACTGTAAGTGTCCCCGTTTTGGCACCGTAAGTCGTAACAGGTAGGACGCACTGTTCAAAGACCTTTGTTTTAATAATGGGTTATATCAAATCAATCTGCACGGGTCTCTTTTCTGTCGCGACTTCGGGTCATGATAAGTGCCAGTATAAGTACCAGTACTTATACTGGCACTTATCATGACCCGAATGTTTCGTTAACTGCCAGTAGTTAACAAAGTCTGCAGTGGTAGAATCTATTCCCATGGAACCATCCCATCTATTCCCATGGGTGTAGTAGAAGGATTGCTTCATCTATACTAATGTTATAAAGCTGAAGAGTTTGTTTTTTTTTAGTTTGTTTGAACGCGCTAATCTCGGGAACTACTGGCTCGAATTAAAATAATATTTTTGTGTTGTATAGTCCGTTTATCGACAAAGGTTTTAATTCATATATCATCACTCTACTACTTAAGGGAGTGGAGCAGTGATCATAAATATCAACAAATCTTAGAGATGTCTATTTATTATTTTAAAACTACAGAAATACAGACTTAAATAGGTGATATGAGGTTTCAAAATACAGGCGAAGCTGGTGCGGGTCAGCTAATTCCTTATAAAAAGTGTCCACATTTAGAATTACCGTATGCACTTTTCATAGTTAAGCTATTATAATGATCTAGTTATTCTTATTATTTTATAATATCCAAGAAAAAAATACTAATAATAATATTCTTTTTTCACAGGTAAACCTCTACTACGTTTGTCAGTCTGTAAGTAGATGCTGTTTTTTATTGCAGCACCATAAAAACTTCGAATTCTTCTACTTACACATGTGGTTCTATACGCAGACAGTGAAAAAACATCTGATGTGGCCGTGAAACAGAGGGTTGGCATTGTAGCATTACTTATATCTGCAATGGGTGAGCCCATTTCTGAGACATACATTCATATAATCACGCCTTCATCCCCGGACGGTTAGGCCGAGGTGCATTAACACCCACATTTCACCAATCATTGAATTTGGTCCCACGTAACGCGTTTGCGCCGTCTTCCGGGCACTATTGTAGACTCAAGCCATGTATCCGAGGCTGAACCTGGGCTGTATATATCTGTCTGATGTTACAGCCCTATCCTTTAATCGCCTCATGCGACACCGCATAGGAAGAGATGTGGGGGGGGGGGGGGGGAGGTCCAAATTCTACTCTGTCGGGAACCACGCGGCTACATATCTGAGACATCTCTATACAATTTATGCACTTGACTGTACCTACAAAATACTATAGTCCGCGATAGAGTATAAAATATAGTCTAGTATTAATCACAGTAGCCTCGGTACTTTTTACAATCTCTATAATAATTTGTATCACAAAGGAAGCGGTTGCTTACTGTGTACAAATATTAGCCTTGATGTCATTGCGTGACAACTGCCTCGATCATCAGTTACCCGAAAACCGGATGGAGTATGGACGTGAATTAATGTTTTAGTACTGTTTTTATAAGCTTAGTAGGTAGGTATGTCCTTGGACTTTTTTATACCACTTAGGTGGCAGACAAACACACGGCTCACCTGATGGGAAGTGGTTACCGTGGCCTATGGACGTATGCAACACCAGGGGCGTTACACTCGCGCTGCCGACCGTGAAGTAACATTCTGATGCCTCTCATGAAGAACCCCATATAGTAGGTGCTTGAGTGTGCGTGGGATGACATACAAACGGACAAAAGTAAGGATAAAATCAGTAAAAGTGTAATATTAATTAAGAAGTTCTTTCTGCTTTTTATTGCTGTGATATATTTTCACCCATCAACATGACTTCCGCATCAACCGATGGTATATTTTACATTTTGGCAGACGTGTTTATCGTCTTCAATAAAACTAAACACATTTTTTTAATTGAACTTGTAATGCCATAGCAAAAAAATAATTAAGTCATCCTTACTATAATTAGTATAAATAACGAAATAAAAAAAATATTATTGTATTAATTTATGACAAAAAATATGTGTAATATGTTACTAATCAGTGCCTAAACAAATTCGCCACACATTTTACCTAAGAATTAATGAATGTACGTCTAATTAAAATTAGAGTAATATACATATTTATTACAAACTCGATATTCGAGTTACGTACTCGAATTTCATCTAAATTATGTAACTTAAAATATTATTAATTGAACTATCAAGTTTATCTACTTACATTATATAAATGTAATAAGATAATTTAGTCGCTGAATATTGTAATAAACTAATAAATACTTAAAAGTAATTTCAATCATGATTTTTTTTAAAGAGGAATTTTGTCTTCGGAAAATTTTGTAACTTTGAAAACTTTAAGAAGGAAAGGGTGCTGTGGTGCACATTTCTAGGGACCGTAGACTTAATTAATTAATTAATTGACATATTAGTATTAAAGTCATCGGGATATTTACCATATTGTATTATTCTGAGTTACCGATATTGCCGCGCTGACCCAAGCGCATTTTTAAGAGTAAATACGATCTACCCTCTTTCGAGTTCTTTTACTATACGTATCTGCACTACCAGTGGTTTTACTCTCGCTACAAGCTCGAACCAGATCTCGAATCAAGGAAACTCAGAACAATACAACATTTAGGAACAAGCGGCAGATCTGGAAAACGAACTGAAAATTGTTAGTGAATGGGATTTATGTTCGTTTGATATTTATATTTTATACATTTACGATATATTGAATATATGAAAGTATTACAAAAAGTCACGTACTAATCTAATACACGGAGTGTGTAATTATTTTGAAAATAGAAATTAGTCCTGCCATAAATAAAAGGGTTACATGATCTACAGATAATGGAAAATATCTGCGTACATCTGTTGAATATTCAATTTGACAAGTGTTATCATGCCCCTTTAATTTTTTCCAAATTAATTTATATTTCACAAGCGTATTCAATTTTTAGTGAATTTTTCAATTAAGAAATAATATAGATACAATTAAAAATCTTCCAATAGGTATTACATTACAAGTCACGAGGTATTAGCTTATAGAATCCATAACTTACCATAGCAAATCGATTACCCGGTACGATCGAAAGCATTTGACACAAACACCATGATTGCTCTAACGACATTGCACAAATGTTTGGAAAGATGACACTATTCTCATTGAACTGTGACGTACTCCGGAATTGCATGATCTATTTTTAGCAGATTGCCATGGTGCCATGGTACCAACATTGGTCAATTTTTTTCTTGGTTGATGTGCATGACAAAGAGAAAGGGAGGATTGAGAGGTTACCGTCTTATAAATATCTATGATATGTTCTATGTACAAGAAGAACGCACAAGAGTAATTTATTATAGATACAGTCACTTTTAGGTAGTTTTTAGGAGCTCTGATTCTGATGCTATCAGTAGGGTATCGTACAATAAATAAACAAAAGACAGTGGAGTAGCTTGGGGGTCCGCTTTTTGCAGTCTTTTTTAATACATCTTAGGTGGCAGTCAAGCACACGATAGAAAGTGATAGAAACCACCTGATAGAAAGTGCTTACCATGACCTATAAACGCGTGCAACACCAGAAGAGTCACACCCGTGCTGCCGACCCTGTAAGAACAGAGATTCTATGTGCCCTCAGTGTAGAACACAAAATCAGGACAATCCTTTGGTCTTACCACTGACAGCACAAAAACTCTCCAGCGAGCTCTGACTAACCTACTCACCGCCGGGAACAAAACACGAGGCCATTATAGCCGTGGTATTCTGTAGGATGGAGGTACTTCACCAGTCAGACTGCTCAGTTGGGACGGCAATACCGTCGTGCCCTATCTCCTGCAACAGGTCTTAATGCGACGCGGCTGTTCTTCGACATTTTCGACAACCCATTGGTGACAGCGAATTTCTGTAGATAGGTCAGTTGTCGGACTTTTTATGGGTTCCAAGTGTCAGTAACGACTGCCATAGATATGGCATATGGCAACCGAGACCGGACGCGAAAACCGACGACACGAAGACCAACACGGAAAGACCCTGTCCAAGTGCATACATATATTTGCACTGAACGAGAATAGGCCCCGCGCCTTCCTGCGGTGCTGTCAAATACACTACTGCTCTTGAATGGAATTTTAAAGTATTTTGTATGCTATGTTTTCAAATCGATTAAGATATCATCATCCTCCTCCTGCCCTTATCCCAAGATTATTTGGGGTCGGCGCAACATGTGTTCTTTTTCCATTCATCTCTAGTTGCAGTCATTTCAACATTTACTCCCTTCTTAACCATGTCATCTTTCACACAGTCCATCCACCGCATTTTGGGCCTCCCTCTCCCCTTGTAGCCATCCACTTCCATAGTTAGTACCTTCCTTACGACATTACTTTCATCCCTACGCATTACATGACCGAACCAGGACAAACGACTTCCTCGTAGCTTTTCTATGATTGGTGCTACTCTCAAACTTCCTCTAATATATTCATTCCTAATCTTATTCATTCTTGTCACACCACACATCCATCTTAACATTCGCATCTCGGCTACATGCAACCGTCTTTCATCCGTCACCTTTACTGGCCAACTCTCCGATCCATACAGGACGGCAGGCCGGATCATGCTCTTATAAATTTCGCCCTTCAATCGAAGGGGCATTCGCGAGTCACATGTAGTTGCTGTAACCTGCCGCCATTTCATCCAACCAACGTTAATCCAACAACGCTCTGACCACTAAGTCACCGAACCTTCGCCTGAAACCATCCAAATTCTTCTTTACATATATCCGTCTTACAGCGACAGTGGAAGCCATCTACCGATATTCGTACGAACTATCGGAATCAATGAATGATGTTGCAATCATTTTTCTGCTCTGCTTACTGTTCTGGATAAGCTATCCTTAGCTCACGTTTAGCTTGCTTCTACTGTACAGTTCTCCAAAGCAGCTCTTCTGCTCTTAAAATCGAAATGTGGGTGCTAGCACCTCTGCCTACCCCTTCGGTGATATAGGCATGAGTTTATGTTATTTTTTTTTTATTCAACTTAGGTGGCAGACAAGCACTCGGCCCACCTGATGTAAAGAGGTTACCGTGACCTATGAACGTGTGTGAAAATAGAGGAGTCGTATCCGTGCTGCCGACCCTGTAAGAACAGAGATTTTATGTGCCCTCATTGCAGAACACAAATCCAGGACAAGCCTTTGGTCTTCCCACTGACAGCACAAAAACTCTCCAGTGAGCTCTGGCTACGCTACTCACCGCCGGGAACAAAACACGAGGTTATTTTAGGTAGGGTGGAGGTACTTCCCCAGTCGGACTGCTCAATTAGGACGGGAACACCGTCTTGTCCTACCTCCTACAAAAATGATGTTGATGTTAAAACCTTAGGAGGTCCTAAGGTTTCCTTCCAAGGCAGTATTGTACTGTTAAATCGCCAGATATCATTCGTACGTCAGGTAGTAATTAGGTACAATTGTTGTTACGAAATATTGTGTAGTAGCCGATGCGTTTCCGACAACCAATTCACCGGCGAATACTCGTGAAGGTTTCAACACCTCAAAAAATAGGCTTCAGTTCCTATTGTTAAAATTCTTTACTTAATTTAATTAATAAATTTTAAATTAGATTTGAACTTATTCTATTTAACTTCTTTTATTACAAATTATAATTAGAACATAGTCATTAATTTCATTTATGTAATCAATGGTGCATTGATTGAAGCTTAGTAATTAGTTTCTCGTAACTCGGAAGTTTGGGTACGGACTACGGTATGTATAGTACACACTCGGTTTTTTCGTACCTATTCGAGTCTTAATTAAAGCATTCTGAGTCATGACTATGTTGATGAAACTAATTCATTTACTCAGATTAACTCTTACACATAGGTATTATCAGAAATTACAATAATTTTTGATCCATGAACTATCTACAGAATTAATTTTAATGAGACGAAGAGTAGTTTATAATAAACCTATTATAAACTGTAATGCATAAGGAAGTTCATAATGGTTTTTAATATTATACTGTTACACTTACAATTGAGCATTTACAATTGAGCAGTCCGACTGGGGAAGGATCTCCGCCCTATAAAATACCGCGGCTATAATAACTTCGTGTTGTGTTCTCAGCGGTAAGTAGGGTAGCCAGAGCTCACTGGAGAATTTGTGCTGTCAGTGGGAAGACTAAAGGCTTATCCTGCTTTGTCTTCTACACTGACGGCACAGAAACTCTGTACTTACAGGGTTGGCAGCGCGATTGTGACTCCTCGGGTGTTACAAACGTCCATAGGCCACGGTAACCACTTTCCATCAGGTGGGCCGTGCTTGTCTGTCAATTAAGTGGTATAAACATAATAATAATAATTATAATTTTATTATAATTAACATCAACGATTCTTCTTTTCTTGGCATTATATATACTCTTCAAGGTATAAGTAACAAATTGGAATACCCATATAAACAGCTGCGGATACAAACTGCTGGACTAGGCCTATCTCAATGTTGGGAGGCTTTGGTCTACTGTTTCCACGCTGGCCACGCATCACTTCACGAATATATTTATTTGAACAATAATACATTATCAATATCCTAAAGAAACCCAATAATTCTCCAAGTAACTAAGCAGTTCGAAACTTCATTTCTTTGTCACATGGTAAAGAATTGGCATGTTCTACCCGGGTTCTTTAAACAAGGCGTGAAGAAGCATCTGTCGAAGCCGTCAAGGTAGGGAACATCATATCATGAGATGGTTAGTGTCAGGAATGGTTGCTTGCATCTTCTGGATTTCATTTAAGTTTTTTACCATCCAACAAGGTGCAGTCAATCCCTCAGAATCGAATACAAAAGAGGTCACCGCGAGCATAGATCACAGACAATTGATTAACTATTTTGTTTCTAACTTTTAAACATACATTAAGCGAACAACAAAGTATCAAAACCATTATTGATAAGGTCATCACTATATTAAACCAATTTTGATACTGGTCAAGTACATCTGTAATATCTTTCGCACACCCTGAGCTGCCGGAATGAATGTCAAGTTTCTTTCACGTCGAGAATCGCTCGCGGGTGTAATACGATTATACGCTAAAGGATTAACTATGATATTTCTTATTCATTTAGTATGCTATAATTACTTTTAAATTTATGCATGCATCGCTCACGGTACAGTCATTGTTTAAAATTACTGGCTACAGAAGGCCGGCCAGAACAATGGCAATAATATAGGTTACCCAGGGGATTGAGGCGGGGATCTAAGTGGACGGAGCTATATATTTAACATAAACATAACATAAACTCACGCCTTTATCCCCGAAGGTGTAGGCAGAGGTGCTAACACCCACATTTCGACAGTTTATGTTTACCGGGCACACGGCGGTATTTCCGCCCGATTGAGCAGTCCGACTGGGGTAGTACCTCCGCCCTACAGAATACCGCGGCTTTAATAACTTCGTGTTGTGTTCCCAGCGGTGAGTAGGGTAGCCAGAGCTCACTGGAGAATTTGTGCTGTCAGTGGGAAGACTAAAGGCTTGTCCTGCTTTGTCTTCTACTGACGGCACAGAAACTCTGTACTTACAGGGTTGGCAGCGCGACTGTGACTCCTCTGGTGTTTTTTTTTTTTTTTTTTTTTTTTGTAAATACATACATATTATACATAGAAACACCCAGACTAATGTCATAGGTCACGGTAACCACTTTCCATCAGGTGGGCCGTGTGCTTGTCTGCCAACTAAGTGGTATAAAAAATAAAATAAAAAACTTATAAACCGGCGATAAATACACACATAACTTCGAAAAGCATCGAAAAATCATGGGTGTGGTATAACCTAGGACCGCGGTTTACCGCGGTTTAGTAGCTATATATTTAGTGATGTAAATTTCATATTTTGTTCCTTAGTTTAGGGCGAAATTTAAAAAACAAATACTATTGTGTGATTTGAGATTGAAATGGCCATTTACATTAATAATGTAAAACTCGCCGGAACATTTTACTGTGCTAGGACACTAGAAACTATGCTTATCGGTTTCTCGGGAAATACAATAAACATGGTAAATATCCTGGCGTGTTTTACACTAAAAACAAATCCTGCCCGAGTTTGCAACGTAAACGTCGTTTTCCTAAAACCGACTCAGTCACTTCGGAGATTAGCCGAAACAAACAAACCGATAGACAGATGACAAATAAAATAAATTAAGAGTCAGTAAAAGATATACATAAATAAATAACTTCATGTTCTACACAATCAACTATCAAGTTTCCTTATGTTCATCGAGTATTGAAATTAGAGCTCATGCGTTAGGAATGTTTAGAGATGCGCAGGCCAAAGAAACTGTAAATAAATACATAAACATCACTTTCTGGTTTTCTGAATATTAAAAGTGTGCATCTCCATATTTTAGAATATAATTATGGACTTTATTGTATATCTACCTACTTAATTAACAGTTGTAAACATGGAATACATTATCAGAGTATTTTCTCAAACCATCTATGATAATATTCTCAGCGGACGCGACACTGATGATTCATATCGTCGCGTCCTAGCTGCATTCAGAACCCGGGGTCCATTCGATTTTTCACCACCTTTTAGTTTAAATTTTAACGGCTTTTAAAGGTGCACTTACATTCTGAACCTCTATTTTCACTATACAATAACCGCGGCAGCCTAGTGATATGGGTAATGGACTGCTGAGACGAGGTCTCGGGTTCGATCCCAGGTTTTACCATGGCACACACCAATGACTTGTCAATGCTTTTCGAAGTTATGTGTGTATTTATCGCAGGTTTATAAGTGCCCGGTTAGTGGCAATAGGCTCGCTACCTATTACATTGGGACCTAAACATAAACTGGCGAAATGTGGGTGCTAGCACCTCTGCCTACCCGTTCGGGGATATAGGCGTAAGTTTATGTTATGTTATTCTCAATGGCAAAGCCTACAACGTAGCCTCATTTGTCACTCAGTAGAAGAACCAGCGTGCAGGTAAAGTTGACCTGGCCCCTAAAACTATTTGATGACGCCCCATACACCCACGTTATGAATAAATTACCAGTTTTTGTACCGGGCCTGGCTGAAGTTAAAATTGAATTTTGACTCGAGGTCTATTATTTCCTCATTGCAATTACAGTGAACATTCAAACGTAGCCGAAATTAGAAGTTGGCAAAAAAAAAAGACAGGAGTTATGTCCTTTTTGCTCAATTTTTTCCTAAAACGTTCCATTATTTTCGTAAAGTGTTGCCCGGCGCAAAACCATTATATTCTGTCAGGCATCAATCATGGACGGCCATTATCGTCACAGATAATAATAATTGTGGTAGAAACGACGTGTGCCTTGACTTTAAGTGCAATAAAATGCGAATCATTTGTGAGCTAACAATAATTATGAATTATGGTTAATGATTTATTGAAGATGAGGAAGCGAATATTTATATCGGTAGAAGATTGAAGTCAGGTTTATGGACTGAGGTCACTGGAAAAAAGTATTGAGCGGTACTTTTTGTTTAAACGTTTATGCATGCCATAATAAATAATGAAATCAATTTTGTGTAATTCAATATGAGACCTTTACTATCGAATGTATCAATATGCTTGTTGCTAGTTTTGTATTTTTTATTTGTTTATTTATAAAATATAATACAATCATAACACTCATTAACTCCTAAACTACTGGGAGTTTGTCTGGTGCGCCATTGAACAAGCTAATATTACTTTGCTTTAGTTATTATAACGATATAACATATACCTTATTATATCGTGCGAAAAATCCCCCTGGATTTTTCGTGAGGGGACCCACCAGAGCCAGTGGGAGAGGTTATGTCGGACTCGAACAGACTAAAACGTACGCCGTCTGGGGTTCGTAAGTTGCCGGAGGTGAGATCTCTTTCAAACTGGCCCTCTTCGGGTGTAGAGACCACGGAGTCCTCATCCAATTCCCGGGCATGGGGAAGCGCACAACTCGCGCTGCCGCGCCGCGGCCTGCTTCTGCTAGGGTAATGGGTGGCTCCATCCGTCTCCCCCAGGCCCATATGACATATACTTACCTGAAGTTAAAGCAGTGAGAAGGCGCCTGCTGAACTAAACAATAAATATAGGAATCTATATATATAAAATCAAATCAAATCATTTATTTCACATAACAAGGTCCATATCTGGGTTAGTAACATTGTGACTTAAAAGTAGTGTTAGTGCGCAATCAATAAACAATATTATTTTATTAAATTAGGCACAAGAAAATACGATGAAAACTGTTATTAGTTAGTACCTAACTGTGTTATTTCTTTTTGTATTTTTGTTAGCGGCATATTGCTCATTTGAATATTGCTATAAATGCTCATATCACCATTTTCATAGAAGAGGAAGTTAGTACAGCAAGTATTGTGTAAGATAAACTTCAAATCGCCGTTCTGAAATGTAATGATTTTGCACAAGTATTTTTATTTGACGTATAGTTCAATAGATATTCTTTGAGACAAAGAAGTCGTGACTTTTATTTGATAATATATCAATTGGTGCAATAAATTCTAAAGTTTATTATTTCAAGTCCAAGTAATGTAGATATGTAAATATCTTTTAATTACTAGTGGCCACGCACACTAGTTAATAATTAAATGTCAGTGGTTCATATTATGGTAGTTGTTCAGTGTTGGTATATATCTGATAAATTATACCTATGCAGTAGCACCCGCTCAGTGCAAATATTTGCCACGGCTTCTGTGGGGTGGCGGTAGAACGTTCGACTGCTACGCAGGGGGTTTGGGTTCGATTCCCGTTCGGTGCAAATATTTGTATCAATATATTTGCATTGGTTTGGGTGTACAAAGTATCTAAGTATGTTTATCCGCATTCTAGATTACTTAACACAAGGTATAGATAGCGTTGTATGGAATGTAGTAGAATATTTATTACGAGTATTTGTATACATTTTGTGGCCTTTTCATACTATTTACTTTTGTATATATGTACTTATATTAGCTGTAAGTTTCCCGTAAAAACAAAATAAATAAATGTATTTACTTTCGGTGATTCTATTTGAAGTAAAATTACATCTAAAGTATGTATTTATTTTCAAAAGACAGCTGATGACTAAAGGAGAACGTTCCAGTACATAGACGACTAGTAATAAATAATAACTGTTAATAATAAAAAATGTTAATAACACTTAACTATGCAGGAATTCATCCCACTTGTATATTTCCGCTAAACTGTTAATGATAGTAATTATAAATTAAATAGTTTTCAATCTCACTATCACCTCCGTCCGTCGCCGGCGGCAGCCATTAGAATCGTTCCCCGGTCAGCCACCTCTGACTTTTAAAAGTCCATATGCGTTTTAGAAATTCATTATCACTTGCTCTAACGGTAAAAGACATAAATATGAGAAAAAAGATTTGCATGAAATCTGAGATAACTTCGTGCAATTTTTGAATTATATTTTTTAAATATTTTTTACTGCCGCGTGGTTTCCGGCAGAGTAGAATACGGACCACCCCATCTTTTCCCATGCGGTGTCGTACAAGGTAACTAAGGAATAGGGCTGTTTAACATCAGACAGATATATACAGCCCAGACTCAGCCCCAGATACATGACTCGAGTTAATAATAGTGCCCGGAAGACGGCAATAGACTCACCCCTATTACGTGGGACCGAAAACAATGGTTAAATGTGGGTGTTAATTCACCTCTGCCTTACCCTTCGGGCGTAAAGGCGTGATTATTGTACTGCAATGTAATAATCTGGATGTGTATATGGGTCACTCTAAGATCTTCAGGGCTCAATTCAATCTTACCTGCAACTCGGTACAACTGCTAACGTTGATGGAAGGGGCTCGCGCGCAGCCTTTTTATATCGTTGTTGGGAGGTCAGACGGCAGACACTGAGTCAAATCTAAGGAGAAGAAGGTGTAAGTGGATTCTGGGTATCAAAGTAAAAATCTAACGAAAAGTGGGAGTCTTTCTCGACCGATAAAGGAAGTAAATATCCGGGCACCATTTTTGTTACGATTTAATAGTCATGAAAGTTAAGTAAAAGTAAAGTTAAACTGGTTGCCAATCTACCAATCTTACGCTGTAATTAAAACACGACACTAGAGACTAGACCTTTCACGAACTGGCTACTCGCTCCATAATAGTGGCGAAATAAATGTATATCTATATAATTTATATAATCTGATTAGTTTATTTGTAACTTAGCTGTATTGCGATTGCAGATAAATTAACTAGATTGTTTAATTTATAAACTTGCTACCATTTACTTTAGTGTAAGAAATCTTTTTGATTTATGTTACTAATAATACGGTTAGCAGTTAGAACATGAATCGAAGCTGCATGGGAACCATGATCTAGGCGATCTACACTTAGCATATGATAAATTAACTAGTTTAACAGATTTTTCCTGGTGAAATACAGCCTAAAAATGATGTAACAGAGATAAGAGATAGATAAGATAAACTTTATTGACATATAAAACAATTATACATCTAACATAATTTGTTAGATAAATTGTTTATCCCGACAATTAGGTACGTTTCTGTACATCACAGGTTCAATTAAATAAATTTTACACAGATGGAGCCACAAACAACAGTTTATAAATAAAATGAATTGTAAAACATGTTGCAAAGAACTTTCGCGAACGGCCGAAATCCTATGATATAATTTTGTGCAGGTACTTAATACTACAAGTATTGAAGACAAGGTAAATTTAGAAGACAATTTTAATTATTATATTTAATTTTTCAATTATTACAATGAGCACGATAGTTGATAAAAACATTTTAATCTTAGATCAGTCAATAAATGCTTGTAACACCATAGGTATTAGCCACGATTATCTATAGAGTGAAGGCGCCTCCTCAGCTAGCTGTATTGCATGTTATTCGTGCCAACACGAGCCGATAACTCAAACAATAAATAGCTACTTGTTGAGGTCAGCCGAGTACAGGCGAAGCTTTATCGCAGTTGTAGGAATGAGGCTAAGATATGTGCAAATTATGTGAGACTAGCTTGTGACTGTGGCTCTACCCGTGTGGAGAATATGAAGCTGTCCTATTGTAACTGGCATAGGCCAGTTACAATAGGACAGCTTCATATTCTCCACACGGGTAGAGCCACACGAGTACGAATACTCGTGCCACGAATAGTCGTGCAGGAAAATGTGTAGATAGGCATAAGCCAAACACAACGAAACTATTCTAAGTAGTAAGGCACATCCCAACCTACCAAGCTATCCATCTTATAACTGATCTGTCTAGTATTACGAGTACTTAATGCCACGAGCCTTTTAAACATTAGCCTATTTTTTACTGACTGTACCTTCTTCATCTTAATGTTAATCCCTGTCGCATCTGAAGGTTTCACCTCGGAGTTTCGTATCCACTATATCAGCCCAACTGCAGTTCCGTGAACTGCCATCTTACCTCTACAATCGAAAGGCAATATCGAAGCATTGCAGTTAGACCAGTTGTTAGACTTTTCAGAGTTTCAACTACCCGTAACGACTGCCATAAATGTTGGTATGGCAACCGGGACCAAAGGCTTAACGTGCTCTCTGAGGCACGACCAGACCAATGCAAATACCTATATTCATTTATTTTACCTTCCTGTATTTTACCGTCTCTACCATGGTGAGTGTTCTGATGAGCTCTTCCAACTAATCCTACCATCTCCTTTCCTACATAGGACAACACGTGCAGGCCTTAGATGTCACCCTCACACTGTGCAGAATATACGAGCAAGAACCAAGGAGACTCTTTTTTTGCCGCACCTCTAAGACCTGGAATTCATTACCAGCACACGTGTTTCCTTCTTCCTACAGTCCAGGGGCCTTTAAGCGGGGCGTGAAAAAGCATCTGATGAGGCCGCCAAGCTGAGTGCCACCATTGTAACACTTAGTGTCTGTAATGGTGACCCTCTTTCCTGAGACTTTGCCTTTAGCTTACCATCAGGCGAGGTGAAGTCAAGTTGGCGTGTCCTGTATTAAAAAAAAGAGATTTTAAAGCAATTTGTATGCTAACTATTCAAATCAATGTGGCTCAGTAGCTCAGTGATCTGATAGACTGCATCTATATTCTATGATAAATGATAATCTTATGTTGAAATTCGTTTTAAAAAGTGGTACTCGTCTTAAATCCAAAATATAAAGTGGTATTGTGATAAATCAATTATAATACGTACGTATTTTTTTCAACCACGTCAAGTGTGTTCCATTGTTGAGTTATTTATGTTTAGTTAACATGCATATGTTATATTCTATTAATCTTATTAATTTTACAATCATGTCAAGAAATAATATATAAATATTAAATACAATAAAAAAAACACAAACTTGCCACAATAAAAATGTTTAGTTTAAAATGTATTTCCTTCATATTTCCCTAAGTGCTAAAACTAAATAAGGAAAATCTGTAGATAGGCTATATTTCCAAGAAGTTTCCCTTTGTCCTGAACTAGTTGACAGCGCAATTGCAATGCATTGCATGCACTGCCTTGAATAACTTACTCGTATATAATATACAATCGCCATATCAGATACAAGATGTGAAAAAATATTATCTAATACGTTATGAGATAATCGATTCTCGGTATATTAATCGATTTATTTACTCAGGAAGAGTGAGAGCTTCGTTGTACTCACAACTTTTTTTTCAAAGTCAATCATAGCACTGATTACTTACGAGGTCTTATCGATAAAAGATCGATTACTGTCCCTGTAGTAGTTATTTAGCCAGCATACATACATATTCAGTGTACCGCACCACAATTCATGTTAACTTCGGAACTTTTTGAATACCTATATGAATAATATAAGGGGCTCAAACTCCAAATTTAAAACTAATAAAATAAATCAAATATTCTACAACATTCTACACAACGCTATCTAGACCCATTGTAAGCATAGCTTAACTAGCTTGTGTTATAGAATCTAGAATGCGGAAAAAGATACTTAGATACTATACATATGAACACCCAGACCAATGCAAATAAGCATATTAGTGCATACAAATATATGCACCGAGCAGGTATCGCCTCCTGCGTAGCGTCGAATATTCTACCACTATGCCACAGAGGTCGTACTTACTATTCGAAAGAAGAGTATTAACAACGTATTACTCGTATATGTTAGTAATTTAGTTGTAATTAAATTATAAACTGACGTCTGTCAGTAAAAAGTTAAAGTCAGTACTTAGTCAGACACATATTCAATCAGAAAGAATGTTTGGTTAATGAAATCCAGTACTAAGTTAATTCTAGCACACCACTAAAATATAGGTAATAACATAACAAAGACCTCAAAATGTAATTTAATAAATAGATAGCATATCTTCCGCGGTAGCCTAGTGGTATGGGTAATGGACTGTTGAGACGAGGTCTCGGGTTCGATCCCAGGTTTTACCATGGCACACACCAATGACTTTTCGATGCTTTTCGAAATTATGTGTGTATTTATCGCAGGTTTATAAGTGCCCGGTTAATGGCAATAGGCCTAAACATAAACTGGCGAAATGTGGGTGCTAGCACCTCTGCCTACCCCTTCGGGGATATAGACGTGAGTTTATAAAAAAAGAATAGCTCATCTTCTTGTTGCAAACAATGGAAATGCCCACCCAACTTCAACCGATACAAAACCCAATAACTAATTTAATTTAATATTCAAACGAAGATTGTTTTACACTTTTACCTCAATCAATCTTGGACTGCATAACATCCGACATACTGCACTACATTGTCCTACATCTGTATACAATCTAACAGTAACTGTTACACAATATTAATCTGACCAGCATTGTGGTCTCACAAAGACTTAGAAAATAATAGCTTTTGTGTTATACCGGCAACGGATTTTGGGAAATCTATCATTCTCTAGAATGAGGTTAATATTAACAGTTCTTAAGTCATTACAGAAATAAATGTAACGGTGTTTAGCTTTGGTCTGACTGGCAAATATCCATTTATTATTTACTTACTGCGATTTGTGATTGTAATCATTCTTCGAAGACTTTAATGATATTGTGTAAGTTAATGGCTACATTTTTTCCATACTAGATACGTCTTGCGGTTTTCTAATGACTTATTTTTTTAGACTATAAAAAACCATTTAGGTATTTAAAATTTAATTCACAATAGTAAAATAAAATTATGAAAATATTATTACCTATGTACATACATATATAATTATAATCACGCTTTTATCCCCTGAGGGTTAGGCAGAGGTGAATTAACAGACCCATTTCACTGATCATTGAATTCGGTCCTACGTAATAGGGGGTGAGTCTAATGCCGTTTTCCGGACATTATTATTGACTAAAGCCATGCATCTGAGGCTGAGTCTGGGCTGTATATATCAGTCTGATGTTAAACAGCCTTATCCCTTAGTCGCCTTGTACGACACCGCATGGGAAGAGATGGTGTGGTCCAAATTTTACTATGCCGGGATCCACGCGGCTATGTAGTGGTCTAAATAAATTCAAATTGAGGGAGAATGTGGGTAAGTAGTATGTATAGCTTCATTCCTCTTTCTATAAATACGGAGTAGGAGGTAGGAGGAGAGAAACGTCATGGTAGGCAACCTACACCATATTGTTTCTATAGATAATAATCAGATAGCGAGCATTTCCCCGCTAACTATTCAAATCAATGTGGCTCAGTAGCTCAGTGATCTGATAGACTGCATCTATATTCTATGATAAATGATAATCTTATGTTGAAATTCGTTTTAAAAAGTGGTACTCGTCTTAAATCCAAAATATAAAGTGGTATTGTGATAAATCAATTATAATACGTACGTATTTTTTTCAACCACGTCAAGTGTGTTCCATTGTTGTGTTATTTATGTTTAGTTAACATGTATATGTTATATTCTATTAATCTTATTAATTTTACAATCATGTCAAGAAATAATATATAAATATTAAATACAATAAAAAAAACACAAACTTGCCACAATAAAAATGTTTAGTTTAAAATGTATTTCCTTCATATTTCCCTAAGTGCTAAAACTAAATAAGGAAAATCTGTAGATAGGCTATATTTCCAAGAAGTTTCCCTTTGTCCTGAACTAGTTGACAGCGCAATTGCAATGCATTGCATGCACTGCCTTGAATAACTTACTCGTATATAATATACAATCGCCATATCAGATACAAGATGTGAAAAAATATTATCTAATACGTTATGAGATAATCGATTCTCGGTATATTAATCGATTTATTTACTCAGGAAGAGTGAGAGCTTCGTTGTACTCACAACTTTTTTTTCAAAGTCAATCATAGCACTGATTACTTACGAGGTCTTATCGATAAAAGATCGATTACTGTCCCTGTAGTAGTTATTTAGCCAGCATACATACATATTCAGTGTACCGCACCACAATTCATGTTAACTTCGGAACTTTTTGAATACCTATATGAATAATATAAGGGGCTCAAACTCCAAATTTAAAACTAATAAAATAAATCAAATATTCTACAACATTCTACACAACGCTATCTAGACCCATTGTAAGCATAGCTTAACTAGCTTGTGTTATAGAATCTAGAATGCGGAAAAAGATACTTAGATACTATACATATGAACACCCAGACCAATGCAAATAAGCATATTAGTGCATACAAATATATGCACCGAGCAGGTATCGCCTCCTGCGTAGCGTCGAATATTCTACCACTATGCCACAGAGGTCGTACTTACTATTCGAAAGAAGAGTATTAACAACGTATTACTCGTATATGTTAGTAATTTAGTTGTAATTAAATTATAAACTGACGTCTGTCAGTAAAAAGTTAAAGTCAGTACTTAGTCAGACACATATTCAATCAGAAAGAATGTTTGGTTAATGAAATCCAGTACTAAGTTAATTCTAGCACACCACTAAAATATAGGTAATAACATAACAAAGACCTCAAAATGTAATTTAATAAATAGATAGCATATCTTCCGCGGTAGCCTAGTGGTATGGGTAATGGACTGTTGAGACGAGGTCTCGGGTTCGATCCCAGGTTTTACCATGGCACACACCAATGACTTTTCGATGCTTTTCGAAATTATGTGTGTATTTATCGCAGGTTTATAAGTGCCCGGTTAATGGCAATAGGCCTAAACATAAACTGGCGAAATGTGGGTGCTAGCACCTCTGCCTACCCCTTCGGGGATATAGACGTGAGTTTATAAAAAAAGAATAGCTCATCTTCTTGTTGCAAACAATGGAAATGCCCACCCAACTTCAACCGATACAAAACCCAATAACTAATTTAATTTAATATTCAAACGAAGATTGTTTTACACTTTTACCTCAATCAATCTTGGACTGCATAACATCCGACATACTGCACTACATTGTCCTACATCTGTATACAATCTAACAGTAACTGTTACACAATATTAATCTGACCAGCATTGTGGTCTCACAAAGACTTAGAAAATAATAGCTTTTGTGTTATACCGGCAACGGATTTTGGGAAATCTATCATTCTCTAGAATGAGGTTAATATTAACAGTTCTTAAGTCCTGACCTAGCTTATAAAACTCTAATTTTAAATTTAAGGTTAGTTATACATTAGGATTGTATCCTTGCAACTATTTCTAAATGCACACTGGAGTGGACAATAAAACCTTAAACCTCACCGTTTGGTTTCATTTAGCTCACCTCCGGCAGATTAAAAGTTTCCAATCTCCGCTGATTATCCTAGGCATGTGTATCTCCAAGGCGCCCGAACTTTTATGGTAATGTACTTACAAACCAATTTTATTTCTATTTCTTTTAAATAGGAGATTACACACTTACTTTGTCACATTTAACTTGCTCCATTCAAGAGTAAACCAATAACAGAGAATAATAAAATCAATTTTTTTTATTATTACATCTGGCGAATGTTTTTAGTATTACATCTGGCAGTTAGTTTTATAAGTAATCATTCTTCGAAGACTTTAATGATATTGTGTAAGTTAATGGCTACATTTTTTCCATACTAGATACGTCTTGCGGTTTTCTAATGACTTATTTTTTTAGACTATAAAAAACCATTTAGGTATTTAAAATTTAATTCACAATAGTAAAATAAAATTATGAAAATATTATTACCTATGTACATACATATATAATTATAATCACGCTTTTATCCCCTGAGGGTTAGGCAGAGGTGAATTAACAGACCCATTTCACTGATCATTGAATTCGGTCCTACGTAATAGGGGGTGAGTCTAATGCCGTTTTCCGGACATTATTATTGACTAAAGCCATGCATCTGAGGCTGAGTCTGGGCTGTATATATCAGTCTGATGTTAAACAGCCTTATCCCTTAGTCGCCTTGTACGACACCGCATGGGAAGAGATGGTGTGGTCCAAATTTTACTATGCCGGGATCCACGCGGCTATGTAGTGGTCTAAATAAATTCAAATTGAGGGAGAATGTGGGTAAGTAGTATGTATAGCTTCATTCCTCTTTCTATAAATACGGAGTAGGAGGTAGGAGGAGAGAAACGTCATGGTAGGCAACCTACACCATATTGTTTCTATAGATAATAATCAGATAGCGAGCATTTCCCCGCTTCAGCCGGATTGTACTTCAAATTCTAAACTTTAATTTCATGCTGACTGAACCTAACTAAGATTTGTTTTGCAAGATTTAATGGCGTCCTGTTGCTCAAGAAGTTACAGTTAAGACTCGTCTTGATGACATTAGATTAACCGGTTGTTGGGCCTTGGGAACGTTTTTTATTACCTTTTATTATTACCTTCGAAATGTTTTATCGATTTTGTAGCATGTGCAGTACAATTTATTTGATTGTAAAATTCCTCTATTTATGTTGCATCTCAGCGAGCTTGTCATACGTGGAGACAATAGACTAGAGAGTTTTCCATACGATACGACAATCAATATGCGAAACATGGCAAAGTGTCTAAGTAAGGCACGGTCCCAAGTAGGTACTAAGAACTTAATAGCTAATATAATATAACATAAACTCACGTCTATATCAGTTTATGTATAGGTCCCAATGTAATAGGTAGCGAGCCTATTGCCATTAACCGGGCACTTATAAACCTGCGATAAATACACACATAACTTCGAAAACATTGGTGTGTACCATGGTAAAACCTGAGATCGAACCCAAGACCTCGTCTCAGCAGTCCATTACCCACACCACTAGGCTACCGCGGTGATATCATTCATTTGTTTTTAATAACTGATTCAGATATTTTTATGTTAGATTTATTAGTTAGGTACGTTTTAAGAAACTAGACTCTGCGTCGTGACTTGTGACTGCGTAGATCAGTGGAGCATTGAGGTTAACCGCCATACTCGTGGTCAGATATACACTTACATGTGTTAGATAAGATACACTTGCATATTGAGTCTATCTATAGAAGTATAGATTGCTTTTTGTATAGGTCACGTCAAATTAGACTTTGCCTTACCGTATGCTAAGCTGAAGGCAAATCCTCAGAAAAGAGGGTCACCATTATATACATAATATACCATGTCACAATGGTGACACTCAGCTTGACGACCTCATTAAATGCTTATTCACGATCCGCTTAAAGGACCCAGGACTATAGGATGAAGGGTTTCCTTCATCCTACAATTGTAATAATAAAAAATATGCATATGTGTGTGTTATATTTTATTATTGTTTTACTCCTGAATGGACAAAGTAATGTGTAATCTCCTATTTAAAAGTAATAAAAACAAAATTGGTTAGTAAGTACATTACCATAAAAGTTCACGCGCCTTGGAGATACACATGCCTAGGATAATCAGCGGAAATTGGAAAGTTTTAATCTTCCGGTGGTGAGCTAAATGAAATCAAACTGTGAGGTTTAAGGTTTTATTGTCCACTCCAGTGTGACACGTATTTACGTGTCCTTAATGGTGCGGCAAAGGAAAGAGCAAAGTAGACAATTTGTTTTATTAAAAGTTTCTTTTCTATAGCGTCAAACAGTCTGTATGAAGGGGACTTTTCTACTCAACCGTAACTTCTCTCACCGTCTGTGAAGACTTGATTGCAATATCCGAAGGATAAGTTTTGTCGTCTGTAGAGGCGATGATATAGGCTAATGCCGAAAGGGAAGGAAAAGAAGACAGATATCCCCACAAAAAAGTTAACAATGACATCATTAGGTGAGAAAGTGGTTTTACTACTATGTTGTATATCTACAATGTGGTTTAAGAATGAAGAATTTACTCGTCAAATGTCTGCTTTATGCTGATGATCAGGTTTTACTGGCGTCATCGGCAGATGAGTTGCAGGAGATGGTAACAACTATGCATGAAGCTTTTGAGAGGAAAGGAATGAAAGTGAATGTTAGTAAGACAAAAGTTATGGTTTTTGAAAGAGATGAATGCGTGACAGAGTGTAGGATTTGTATAGATGGAGAAAAAGTGGAACAAGTGAATGAGTTCATATATTTGGGAACATTGTTTACGAGAGATGGAAAGCATGAAGAAGATGTTGAAAGGAGAGTGATGGCTGGAAATAGAGTGAATGGGGCACTACACAACTTTATGAGCAGCCGGAAAGTGTCCGAAAAGGCACGACTGGCTGTACATGGAGGAGTATTGGTGCCGACTCTTATGTATGGTAGTGAAAGTTGGGTGTGGCAGAAAAAGCATCAGAGTAGAGTGAATGCAGTAGAAATGCGTGCGTTGCGAAGTATGTGTGGCTTGACCTTGAAAGATAGAGTGAGAAATAGCGTGATAAGAGAACGATGTGGAGGGATAGAAGATGTAGTGATGAGAATTGAGAGAGGAATGTTGAGATGGTTTGGTCATGTTGAGAGAATGAATGAAAGAAGACTAACGAAACAGGTGTATGAGGCGAGTGTGGATGGTACCGTCGGAAGGGGAAGACCTAGGCGCACATACCTGGACCAAATCGGGGAAGTTTTAGAAAAGGGGCAGGTCAGGAGTACTCTAAACCGACGAGCATGCATGAAGAATGTAATGAGAGTGAATGAAGCGAGAGTAGTATGTCAGGATCGTAGCAAATGGAGATCCGTGATCTCTGCCTACCCCTATGGGAGACAGGCGTGATTTTATGTATGTATGTATGTATATCTACAGTTCGAATGAACAAACAATATCTAGTACCTAGTTCAATCGAGCTATTGCAATCGATATGCGTTTGAAAATAATATTCAGATATTTTATTAACTCTGATCTTTTTCTCTCTGTAGCTGACCTGAATTAAGTTCTTTCTAGATTAACATAAGACTTAATTTTTACTGCACCGCTTTCAAATAACATATTCAATTATCTTAACAAATCGGTGACCAACCAACAGCTAAACAAATACCTAAGCAACAAAGTATCAAGAACTGTATAACCACATTCTGCTTTACATAAATCATTGAAGTCTAGTTGCTTATTAACAATACACGCCCACACGCATGCACACACGCGACTTTTCAGCTAAGACATGACACGGATATGCGTACGCGCACACACGCATCGCATGGTGCATAGTCGACCTCATTGCCGGTCACTGTACGCGGTATAGAGGCTGCAGGTGTCGCTAGTGATGTGACTCGTCTTATGATTAGGATTTAGGATTAAAAAGAGGCTTTTATCAATACCAGTTGACTTGGATTTTCGGCAGGAGGTTTTGCACTTGGATGAAAATCATGAGAATTTAGTATAAAAAATCTAGTGAAATACGAGCCAGACTCGTACACTGAGGATTCTATACAAAACTAGATTGAAGACCACAATTGCAGTTAAAAAAATAATGTTAAGTACTAATGAGCAAAATTAGCAACAAGAAATGATTATACGTGTTGTGTTCCCGGTGGTGAGTAGGGTAGCCAGAGCTCACTGGAGAGTTTTTGTGCTCTCAGTGGGAAGACCAAAGGCTTGTCCTGATTTTGTGTTCTGCACTGAGGGCACATAAAATCTCTGTTCTTACAGGGTCGGCAGCACCAATGTGACTCCACTGGTGTTACACACGTTCGTAGGTCACGGTAACCACTTTCCATCAGGTGGGCCGTGTGCTTGTCTGCCACCTAAGTTGTATAAAAATTATATACCGGGACATCTTCCGAAAAGGTCTTTTTAGGACTGATATAAAAAATATATTTTATATGTTTTATGTAGCTACATTATAGTTTTTTTTTATCAATACTATTAAGGTAACAAACAACCACAAGGTGGTAAGTGTTACTGGTTAACTGTTATTTTATTCATAGGTCTCACTTATGAATAAAATATTTATATAATATTAATAATACAACAGTTTTGTAGCCTGGGAATTCTTATGTATAATTTATTAGTTATTAAGAAGTCATATTTGCTAAATTAATTATAATTATTTATTCAGTTATACTTATCTCATTTCATTCACTCTAGTATATTATTACTGTGTCGCTAGCATATCTTAGCCGTGTGGTTTCTGGCAGAGTAGAAATTGGGCCACCCCATTTCTTCCCATGCGGTATCGTCCAAGGCGACTAAGAGATAGGGCTGTTCAACATAAAACAGATGTACACAGCTTAGACTCAGGCATAGATACAAGGCTCGAGTCAACAATAGTGCCCAGAAGATGGCAATAGTCTCACCCCCTATTACGTGGGGACGGAACCAATGATTCGTGAAATGTGGGTGTTAATTCACCTCTGCCTAATCTTTCGGGAATAAAGGCGTGATTATATGTATGTATGTAGCATATCTATGAAAAGTATGCATAGACATTCCATCAAAATAAACTCTCCTCATTATATCAATATTTGTACATAGTATTACACCAAATCAACAGAAAATATCGATATTATTTTTCACATCACTATTGGAACTGTTATCGGTGCCAACTAGTTGCGTGCGATTCAGTTATATTAAACTTCATCTTTGACTATGCTTTATGTTCTAACACAACACAATAGGCCACTTCAGGTAAAGAAACGAGTACGAATATATACGAGTATGGATATGCGTACAACATATACAATAGCAATATATCAGAGCTGCCTCAAAACGCATACAGCTTGCAGTCTAGAAAGTGTTTATTTTTGTCTTTGAATGCCAATGCAGTGGTTTGATCAGTTCGTTAGACAAAGCAATCGAGAAATATGAAAATAGAAAGCTGTAAATTTTTTAGTTGATTAAATACCATAATTTTCCGAAATTTTAATTTCTCCAGAACTATTCAACTTTTACCATTCTGTTGCATATTCCCACAATTTCCCTCACAATCAAATTTCAATCCATTGCTACAATTTATTAATTAATTCAATTACAATTAAGGCATAGCAGAGATTTCCAAACTCTTTTTTTCATTATGTCCGCTGTATAAACAATGCGTAATTTGTGCAACCGTATGACTTGTGAGCTTTTTGCTAAATCGCGGAAAAAGGTATGTAATCTAGTATTACAAATGTACCTGTCTGTGGGAACTTGCGGAACAATTATGCTGGGAACATGTCGGGTAGTGTGTAGGATGGGCCAACGTTGGAGCCAATATTGCGTGGATTATTTATCTATATGTAGTAATAAAATGTTATGAATGAGCTGGTCTACAATGTTGCATCCATGTCTAACTAGCGTCTCTCACAAGATATTGTAGTTACTGAATTATCTGAGATCGATGATCTGGAAACGGTTCTATATTGGAACTTTGAAAAAAAAAACATTATCTATCCAGTGCACAGTATTATATTGGTTAGGAAATAAAATAATAGACTAATAGAATTGGCAAAACTTGTCTTATCTTTATACACAATGGTTCAATATTTTCTCTGCATGTTCTGTCTAGCTTCACAATCCTCACTTACTTTCTTCATTTACTGTGTCCTATTCCATGTCTCTTTTGTTCGTTCTACCTCTGCTCCTTATATTGGAACTTTGCTCTTTTCTATCAATATTCGCTCACCTCAACTTTTTATGCACTAGCGAGACTTTCAATTTCTTTATTCCTTTCATTTTCGTCTTACATATTTTTAACCTTAACATTCGCATCTCCGCTACATGCCGTCTTTCATCTGTCGTTAAGGCCAAACATATCATATCTACTATCATTCAGATTACATATTTAGTCACATTATTCTTATATTTTTTCATGGTCTACAAAGCATTGGAGAATCCCACATCGTGTACAATTTTTTGCTCGTTCTTAACTTCATCTGATAATGATTTTTTTGCGTCGTCATCAAATGAGTAAAAAATACTTTCTACTGCATAATGTGTACCACTTTCATTTTGTATTTTTTCCTTTTTTGTTTCTCCTTGCTCGATCTTAGTCTCACGGTACAGTAAAATCTACTTTCACGGATAAAGGAAATTTAAGATAATAAAACTCAATTTCCCTTGCATTTCCTTTATTTAATACCAGACAGGGGTCGTAAACCTTGATGTGCCGGTATTTTGTCTTGTCATATTTTCTCACGATTAGCCTGACAATCATTCATGAACACGGCGTTTCCTTTCAAGTGTGTGTTTGTACAAAGGAAGAGAAATTTATTCCTCAGTTAAGATTTTATGAGTTATCATATTATTTCTTTTACTTATTTTACCGTATATATTTTATAATTTGTTTGCTAGCAAGTGTGTTGTTAACAACTACTAATAATACGATTTCCTCGGATGATTTGCAAATACTTCTTTTTAAACGTTTGAAACAAATAAATTACATCATCACCTTTGCGAGTTTGGGGTAAAAATACTAAAATCTTTTTAAAGCTGAAACGTGACTTTGCAAGATCCAGCTCTTTAGTCATAAGTAGTGTCTATTGTCGCATCTCAAACCTTCGAATTCGTTGTGAATAATAAAAAAACAGTCTGAGTTATAAGTATAAGCTTGCGAGTTTATCTATCTATTTGATCCTTTTTTTAAGTGGGGAAAATCCCACGTATGTTTGGGATTCTTGCCGTAGCTGAGATTGCCACTGGCATATCCCCCGCACCCCGGCCGACCTAGGGCTATCGAGACGACCCCCTCGCGGCCCCCCTCGTAAACATTGCTAAATAAGTAAAAAAACAAACTTGTAAATTGTAATCTCTATATCGCAATACTTCAAATATGCACACATTTCCTAAAAATACGTGCGAAACTCCACTCATTGCATCACTCAGCTATTCAATAAACAGTTTAAGTTTATTGCCTATTCAAAAACGGTTCAGTGACTTGTGGAATGAAGGTGTGCAGGGTGTAGTAAAATGGACTATAGACCCATTCGAGAGCTGACTGCCGAATCTAGAATACTAAAATGTTGCAAGCATGTTTGATTGATTATTATAGAGCAAATTATATTAGAGAGGTGATTAAAACACTCTTACATGGTTACTCTTGATAATGTTGATTGATGGCACTTGGTGGAATTTGTTGTTATGTTATAACATAACATAAACTCACTCCTATATCCCCGAAGGGGTAGGCAGAGGTGCTAGCACCCACATTTCGCCAGTTTATGTTTAGGTCCCAATGTAGTCCCAATCCCAATGTAGTTTAGTACAAAGGTGGCGAGCCTATTGCCATTAACCGGGCACTTATAAACCTACGATAAATACACACATAACTTCGAAAACCATCGAAAAGTCATTGGCGTGTGCCATGGTAAAACCTGGGATCGAACCCGAGACCTCGTCTCAGCAATCCATTACCCATACCACTAGGCTACCGGCGTTATTTTATAACTTATATATTATTTAAATACATAATAGTAATTATTCATAAATTTAAAATGTTTTTAGGACCATCTATATATTGTTTCTCCAAATTTTGGGAAAAAAAAAATACTGGTATACATAATTTTACAACTACCCACATATGAAATATGTTTGAGTGTCGCATTGTTCATAAAGGAATGTCCTTAAATGTCATTGTAAACGTTTGAGGATGCCGTAAGGTGAAACCGGTCAGGTCCAATAATCAATTACATGGGTACAGTTACACCTCTTTTCTATTGAGGTAGAGACTAGACTAGATTTGGGTGAGCAGGTAAGATACCTAATGATGTCTTGAAAATTATACACCTTCAGTGGCGTGGCAGTAATATGATTCAAATCCGTGAGTAAGCAAAATTGTATAGGATGTTACTGTGAAAAACATCATCTGGAATAGGATTAAAACAGTTTATTGAATTATGCACAACTCAGTATGGTCTGTTCTTTCGATGCTGTGATGTATATTCACCTCTACCGCCATTCAGAGTAGGCAGAATCAAGGTCTGCTACTTACTTTTGCTCTTACACAATTCACGAGCTTCTTCTACTGTAATTAATCCTTTCATGCGAGCCCACCGGCTTCGTGTTGTATAGTTTTCACAATAATTGCAAAATTTAAAATGTATATCTATCTAACAAGGAACCTTAATTGAATGCTTTCTTAATTGAATACAAGGAAATCAGGTTCCTTAGGTAGGAAACACTCTATCAACGTCACTACTTTCTGATTGTTAAGTGGCAGCGATGACCTGAACGTTTTGATAGTAGTTGAGTTGCGGGTTGAATTCCTGTTTAGTTCAAATCTTATATATAAAATTCTCGTGTCGCAATGTTCGTTCCTGTACTCCTCCGAAACGGTTTGACCGATTCTCATGAAATTTTGTGAGCATATTGAGTAGGTCTGAGAATCGGCCAACATCTATTTTTCATACCCCTTAGTGAAAAGGGTTGTCCACCCTGGGAATAGACATCCACGCGGGCGGAGCCGCGGGCAAAAGCTAGTATTTATATAAATGAACTTATCATAAAAGTTCAATAATTGGTATAACTGCAATTATCGATGGGTTGTGGAGGTCTGTTGGCTGTCGCTTAGCGGAAATACTATAGTTCAGCAATGCAGTTAGATTGGTGCAGTTAGATTGGATGAAGCGGAACCTGGATTCCTCCGCGATCGGGATTAACGCGAGGAGGATAATAATTTGTATGAATGAATATGCAAATTGGCAAATTATGGGTATTTTCTGTTTAATATGAAATGTACATAAAATTATAACAAATAGGTTGAAAAACGTGGTTCCCGGCAGAGTAGAATTTGGGCCACCCCATCTCTTTCCATGCGGTGTCGTATAAGGTGACTAAGGTACTAGAAGACTGTTTAACATCAGACGGATATATACAGCTCAGACTCAGGTACAGATACAAGGCTCGAGTCAACAATAGTGCCGGGAAGACGGCAATAGGCTCACCCCCTATTACATCATAAACTTATAACATAAACTCACGCCTATATCCCCGAAGGGGTAGGCAGAGGTGCTAGCACCCACGTTTCGCCAGTTTATGTTGAGGTCCCAATGTAATAGGTGGCGAGCCTATTGCCATTAACCGGGCACTTATAAACCTGCGATAATCCTTCGGGGATAAAGGCGTAAATATATGTGTATGTGCAAAGCGTGTGATTTACAAACAGAAATGTCGATCTTTTCATCTTGTTATATTTAATTCTATACCCTATGGCTGTCTCATTACAGCTTCTTTGATTGATAGATTTTTGTTTGATGTGTATTTTTTTGTTTGTTGTTTTGTGATTATAGGCTATTACTAGCGCAAAAATTATACAAAAAGCTCATACATAATTAATTCACATAGATTTAAGGTATAATAAAACTATAGATCTAAGTAAACCTGTACTATAGATACTTCCTAATTAAATAACTAGTCAGAATAACTAGTTTCAGCTTTCCAGTTTGTCTATCTATTTATTCCCTAACAGGTAAAAATGGCTGAATAAATTTCAATAAAACTAAATGTCAAAGAAAACAGGTCGAAATTGTTCTGAATTACTTATTTATTTTTAGATATTGTTTTAGAATCAGATTTTATTATTGATTTAGAATATTAACACCTTATATTTCCTGAAGTTATCATAGGATTGAAGATTAATGTGGAAGTAGAAAAACATTGATTCTTTATATCATATCCCTTATAACTGCATTTATAAAACGTCATAATAAAAAAGTTAGGCTAATGTTTAGTTATCAGACTATCTATTTGAAACGCGACACCGTTCTCAGAAGACTCCGGTTAAAAAATTCAACGGGCTTTTTATCTGTTCTATTTACAAACATGTATACACTCGCACACACACGCGCGCACGCACACACATGAATACACACATATATCGCGTGAAAATCCCTGAGTGGTGAGTTAGGTTTGTCCCACGTAATTGGGGGCGAGCCTATTATCGTCAAGCGAGCACTTTGTAATTTTATTAAAATGTTTTGTAATACTAGTAAATATTTATATGAAACTGTGCCGCACAGTTTCGCTCGCGTTAAGGTCATTACGCTACTTGTAACCATCGCATAGTTTTGTAAAGTCACACGATCATACATACATAATCAAGCTTTTTTAGCTTCGGGGTAAGCAGAAACTTTAATTATTAGGTAGGTATTATTTGACAATAGCAATATGGCAACAGGCTCGCCACCTATTTACGTTGGGACCTATAAACTGGCGAAATGTGGGTGCTAGCACCTCTGCCTACCCCTTCGGGGAGAATATAGGCGTGAGTTTATGTTATGTTTATGTATTACTTGAAAAATCTTTGTGGTGTGGATCGTTAAATTAAAAACTAAATCCGCGGGCGCGTGTTCGATTCCCGTGAAGTTTGAATATTTATATATTTTTTACCGACCGGAAATCAACTTTTATACGAAAATATGCCTCAAACTACTTCATCAGCGATACGCACTTGTGTATAGGAAAGAGAATACTTCCATGGCAAGCTTACATATGAAGAAGTCGGCTTAAGGATCGTGAGGTTCCGAGGTCGAATCCTGGCCATCACTCTGACGACATGAACATATTCTTAATACAAGCGATTTGGCTTATTTAGAGAATAATAGTAATTCCGGTTACTAATAGGTAAAATTAGGTTAAAATACATACTGAAATCGGTAGGTAAACAAAGGTTATTTTATAATAGAATACAAATTTGAAAAAAAAAGTACCTCTACCTATTGTAAAATAGTAGCCAAATACATGAAAGTACTAAAGCGACATTTTAGGCCTACATCATTACGAAAGATGAATTTTCCCAGGCTTCGGACCCTAGCCGCTCAGTACTGAACGCTCGCACATTGTGCAATGTTGTGACTTAGAATGGGCTTAGTTAATAGTTGGTCATCGCTGTTATAGGTCATACTGGTTCTAGATATACATTAAAGATTTACCTGCCTGATTGAGGGAACCTTCTCTTTATATAATTTCTCACGTTTATATGCTAGCTTTTGACCGCGACTTTGCCCGCGAGAAATACTGAAGTGGTCCTTCTAGAAATTTTCCTATTTCTACGCAATTTACATATTTTTTCTTTTTGTAAGCTCGGGATTCACTCTTCTTATCTTTATTTATATAGCTTTTTATATAGTAACAACAATCTGATCCTCTAATCCCAACAGAAAAGCCTGCACCAGAACTTCATCCATCAATCAGTAGATATGTTAGTCTTGGGTCCCGACTATCTTGGTTGGCTTGGATCTACCATTTGCTTTAAAACCCAAAACCACACTGCGTGATGGACTAACACTTAGGTGGTAGACAGCACACGGCCCACCCGATGGAAAGTGGTTACCGTGGCCTATGGATGTGTGCAACATCATTTCAAACACCAGGAGGGTCACACTCGCACCGCCGACCCTGTAAGAACATCATAATGCCCTTCTTAAAGAACCCCATATTGTAGTCGCTTTTGAAAACCACAGAAGGGAGTTCATCCCGCAGCTTAAGTGTGGGGGGGATGAAGTTCCTTTCATACCCAACTGTGAGTACTGTTTCAAGTCGCAATGATAAGCTAGGATATAACATGTTTACCAAAAAATATTGTATGTAGACCAATCACAACTTATCGATTAGAGAAATTTAAAGAAAATATTAACAACAAAATACCACTTTTGGAATTAAATAATGATGAAAACCCGGATGTTCTTTACAAAGATTTGTTCGAAATAATCAATTACGAATTTAATAACATTTTCACTAAAAAAACAATAAACACTAATCCATTCAAAATTAAATTTAGTGATTGGGCTACACCTGGAATCTTTAAAAGTAGAAAAAAATTGTATGAATTATATGAGACAAAGGCATGTACAAATGAGCCACAAGTAATCGAACATATTAAAAAATACTCGAAACTGTTTAAGAAAGTCTGTTCAATAGCCAAATCTAATTATATTCGGGCTAAAATAGAAAAATCAGATAATAAAATTAAGGCAACATGGAATGTTATTAACAAAGAAACCTGTAAGACAAAGTCACGTGATCGTTCCTTCGAGTTAGAAATAGATGGTAAACACATTAATACTGATGCTGCTGTGGCTAATGCATTTGAATCTTTTTTCACAAATATTCCAATTACCACTACAAACAGATTAAATTCTTCAAAAAATATAGCTGCTTCTCTTCTTAAATCTAGTGTTGATAAATGTGGTATTAACTTTGATTTTCAGTATATTGACTTTATAACTATACTTAAAACTTTTAAGCAACTAAATGTAAAAAAGACTGAGGATCTTTGGGGCATTTCAATCAATATAATACAATCAATAATGCCCGCTATCGCGCCTTACCTGGCATTCATTTTCAATAAATGTATAGATGAAAACCAATTTCCTAATCTTATGAAGTACAGTAAAATCATTCCGTTATTTAAAGCAGGGGAGAAAAGTGATCCTTCAAATTTTAGACCCATCTCCATACTTCCAGCTCTAAGTAAAATTTTTGAAAAAATAATATTTAATCAACTGCTTTCACATTTTACAGAAAATAATTTACTTCATGATAAACAGTTTGGTTTCACTAAAGGTAGAAACACGACAGATGCAGGAGTTGCACTTGTAAAACATATATTTGATGCATGGGAAAAGAAGCAGGATGCCATTGGTATTTTTTGCGATCTATCAAAAGCTTTTGATTGTGTTGATCATGAGACGTTGTTACTAAAATTAGAATATTATGGTGTTTCAAGCGGCTCACTTAGATTACTTACGTCTTACCTCACTGACAGAATTCAAAAAGTTAACGTTAATGGCACTAACTCTTCTGGTGCCCCATTAGTTATGGGAGTACCCCAGGGCTCGATATTAGGACCCCTTCTATTCTTGATTTATGTTAATGATCTTCCTTATTTCGCTACAAATTTTTGTGAAATTGAATTATTTGCTGATGATACATCATTAATTTTTAAGACTGATAGACATAAAATAGTACTTGACGAAGTAAATAATGCCCTTTCTGAAATATTGCATTGGTTTACAAGTAACAACTTGCTGCTCAATGCGAAGAAAACGAAATGTGTAAAGTTTACTATGCCTAATGTAAGACAGACAGATATTAATATTAAAATGAATAATGAATCTGTCCAAATAATCAATACCACAGTTTTTCTTGGAATAACTTTAGATAGTAAACTGCAATGGGGCTCTCATATCAAAGCCTTGGCAGGAAGACTTAGCTCAGCTGCCTATGCGGTTAGAAAGATAAGGTCACTGACTGATGAGGAAACTGCACGATTAGTTTATTTTAGTTACTTCCATAGCGTTATGTCATACGGTCTGCTGCTGTGGGGCTCGGCTGCCGATATTGAGACTATATTTGTACTACAGAAACGAGCGATACGAGCGATCTATAGCCTCAGACCCCGTGACTCGCTAAAAGAAGTTTTCAAAGAAATTAATATTTTAACAGTTGCTTCTCAATACATTTATGATAATATCATATATGTACGAAAAAACATAAATATTTTCGAAAAACTATCTGATGTACACAATTTTAATACTAGAAGCAAAAATAAACTAGTTGTGCCTAAACTTAGGCTTCACAAGGTTGGTGATTCATTTGTAGGAAGCAGCATAAAAATATTTAATAAAATTCCTCAGGATTTGATTAATATGCCGATAAATAAATTTAAATTAGAAGTGAAAAAAACTTTAATGAGTAAAGGTTATTATAAAGTGGATGAGTATCTTAATGATATCAATGCGTGGTCAACATAAGTCTCTTGCTTGCTCGCACAAAATAAATTGTAAACTAAAGCAAATTAAAAAAAAAAAAAGAA
The DNA here is from genome assembly GCA_963662185.1 of Eilema griseolum. Taxonomy (NCBI): domain Eukaryota; kingdom Metazoa; phylum Arthropoda; class Insecta; order Lepidoptera; family Erebidae; genus Eilema; species Eilema griseolum. The sequence goes on along the minus strand of OY759237.1, from coordinate 27,783,434 downwards.
ATATAATCTAGTTCTAATATAGTTCGCTGAGTTTCTTGCTGGTATCTTCTCAGTAGAACTAACCTACCGAACCAGCGAAAGAATCATTTTCCAATGGTTTATTTGTACATTATTTAATATTTTAATATTATTTCTTGACATACTCAATTGTATAATTTTGACGTTCATATGTGCTCTTTGTGTGCCTAAACTGAATAAATGAAATTGATTCTTTGATTCTTGATTCTTTGATTCTTCTTTGACATAATTTGAAATTAGAATTCCAAAACAAACCATTACTATTAGTGCCCTGCCTCACTTGGAGATCATAGCGTCGTCGCCAGCTACGTGTCCAAGCAGATAACATTTAAATGTTGGTACCTAACTCACTTGGTAACAACAGGGCACTTATTGTGCAAAAAGGCTACAAAAAAAATTTAAAACTCGAAAGTAAACAGTGCAATGCAAAAATCATTCTACTTTCACTCCACCTTTGTCTCTTACGAGTCTCAATTTACGATTCCTCTGTAACTATTATACCTACTACAAAACTGTTTAACAATGATAACTATAAACAAAACCTCGACATAAAAAGCTCAAGACAATTACAGCTAGTATTAATCCTTAATTAATCTAGTAATTAAAAAATTACGCGGTAACCAATACATGCTACAGTGATTCCAATAATAGTGATCAACGACTGTCTAAAAAGATATGCAATTAAAGTGATATTAAATAGTTCATTTCGTCTATAGTAGTACTCTACTCGTATTATAGTTAACTTTGATTGGATTATGTAACGTACAAGTGATAGGTAGAAATCGAGAGTACATTGATACCTGTTATTCAGTAACGAGATTATAAAATTAATATCTTGTAGAACAATAGCTAACATAATTGTATCACTGTGAGTAGCACAATAGCCATAATTCGCATTATATTTATTGTTCATCAAAGGTGAGATAATGAGTCGTTTTCTCTTTTTAATTTTAAAGATATAATCTAGTTGTTATTTTTTACTTTCATTTGGCTAGCGTTTGGCTGCTACTTGAACCAGAATGAGCCCACTTGTGTAATATATAACACCAGGAATCGAATTTCCGTGACCTCTGACACATACACGCACCATATAGGTTGAAAACATGAGTAGATTATGTAATATCACGTATTATTTTAGTCTTTTAATGTTCTGGATTACCTGAATATTATGACTTCTAAGTGGATATTGGTTAGACTTCAGTATTAAAAAGAAGACTCCTTTCCATACAGTTATCATCAGAAGTTGCTTAAAAGTAACACATTTTTATAAAGTATCTTTATATTAAAACAAATCATAAATGACTGATGTTCCATTTTACATGTTACGGTGTTAACATCTATGGTGACTGTACAATCATTAAGTGCACATAACATTCCACAAATTTCCTACAACCACAGACCGTTCATTATATTAGAGATACACACAATCTCCTGCGGTTACACGAGAGAATTGCGCAACCAAATAGATTTACAGCTATCGCGACCGGGAACCGGTCTGTGGCACAACGCATCTGATCTACTTTGTCCATCCTATTGCATATATATGGCATTGAAGGACGAATGTCTAGTATTTTCTACAAACGTAAATTATAGTATGTAGTATCAGGCTCCTTGCGGCTGTGTGCCGAAATTATACGTATGTGTGACGTCAATGGTATCTAGTTTATCCGATAACTACACCATATCTTTTGTTTTCATCACATTACTGACCATCCCAAGGTAGCCTGGAAGAAATCGCTTCCTTAAACTGTATTCATGCTACCTACATGTCCAACTGTAAAGCTGTTGGTGTACAATGTCAATTAATTAGTTAATAGCAGTCCACTACTGGATATAGGCCTCTCCCAATGTTGGGAGAATTTGAGCTACTATTTCCGCGCTGGTACGGGGTTTTCGAATTATCCTTCTCTCGCAGTGATATTGTCTGCGTATTTTTCCGTTAGTCGCCTCTTACCACACCTGTTTGCTGAGATGGGGTGGTGATACTTATATTCCTTCTCCGTCACATCATAGGCGTACAAGACAGAATTATCTATCTATCTATATATCTTTCAAAACATTCTCTATGTTCACCGCCTTTCAGCAAAAAAACAAACTAATCTTTTAAGAAACTACTAGACCTGTAGGCAAAGTGACATTCTATTGATGAATGCATCTATTTCAGTCCTATACATTATTAAGTAATTTCACTGGCGATTCCGCCAATAGAATGTCACTTAGTCTAGAGCAGTCATCTAGATAAATCAGCAAGTTAATTTGATGCCTATGCTGTTTAGTAAACGCATTGACGCAAGCAATGTAATATCCGCTTGTATATGCCACCTTTGAATTATAAAGAAAAGTTCAAATTACTGATATATTTCATACGTCATACCATCCACTAGAATATTATCATACGTGCGCCCCACAAAATCGTGATAACAACTACTAAATATCTGTTACTGAAAACCGTGTGTGGTGAGAACACGTAATTGCGAGCACTTACACGAATATTGTTTATGTAACGTTATATAAGACTTGATACACACACGATCACGAATATACGGAAATATTATTTTATAATACGATAATGGCGCGTGAAATAGTTCTGTTAGCTATTTGTTTCTGAGATGTTCTGATTCTGTACGGTTAAGAGTTTTGAATACTTAGTACAAACGAGCGTGAATGTTCGTTGCGATGTTCGATGTGATACTATCCAGGTAGGAATCAACGGTTGTATTGTTAAGTGGTTACCCTGACTTTTGAACGCTTGTGATAGGTGTTTCCCATAAACATGAGCACCTGGTTAGCTGACTGACGCTTAATGAAAAGAGGAGAGTGATAAAAGTCAAAAAGTTCTAGGCGGTGCCTGCCTGAAATGGCTTTTGAACTCTCGTTAACAATATAATACAGTTCACTATACTGTAATACGAGTACTTAGATAATTCTTTCTTTTTTATCTTTGCGTTAATCCCAGTCGCATCCGAAGCTTTCACCTCAGAGTCTTGGGTCTCCTTTACCAGTCTGACTGCGGGTTTGATATTCGATATGTCCCGTGAAGACTGCCATCTGACCTTAGCGCTAGGAAAAGTATTTCTCTATCATCTACAAAATATGACGGCGGCCATGTTGGACAGACTTTTTTTAGACATAGATAAGAATACTCCCGACTAATATACATCTCAAATAAAATAAAAAACTAAGTCCAATTTGGTTCATTCTCATTCGTTTAGGAGCTATGATGCCACAGACAGACAGATACGAGTACACACATACACAGACATGTCAAACTTATAACAGTAACAACACCCCGTCGTTTTTGCGTCAGGGGTTAAAAAAGATACTTATTGGCGACATACGATACGTCCCAGTAGGTGTGCTCCGACTTACTTTATTCGCAACATAGCTATAACCAACATGCATCACGGCCAATTCAATGTCATCAGTAACTTCCCCGACTACTCCCACGCACACAAGTAAAACAATAAGTGTAGGTACATACACGAACGGTACAGTAAGCTTGAATACACACGATCAACCTTGACATAATGTGACTGCGCGAGAGAAAGTAGGTACGCATGTGTTAATCGATGACACTTAATGTAGTGTAATCTACCATATCTTTGTGAGTGGTTAAAACTGTTCGTTGTATAGTCAAAGTTCTGTATAGACCATTAATTCGGCACTTACAAAACGTCAATAAAAAAGGAACATGAAAATCAGTTTAGTAAATGGACCACCGGTTCGAAACGCGGCCCCGACCTGAGAAGACTCAGGCAAGAAACTCAGCGGGCATTTTTTTTTGGTCTATTTACAAACATACACTTAACACATATTTGAGCGAACAGCTACACTATCTATTCAAGTTTTATAACATTACTGTCCATCCCAAGGTTGCCTGGAAGAAATCGCTTCAGCGATAAGGCCGCCCATTGTACATTGAAGTGTATACTTGTTGTGTACAAAAGAGAATTATCTATCTATCTCATTTTCAAGCTTATTTATCATCCAAGTATTTATTTATTTATTTATTTTATCACACGTAACAGATTACAACCAATAAGAGATACAATAATAATAAAAGCAATAGGATTAGAGTCCAGGTTGCATTCCACAAGAACGCGTGTACAAATGAGTTAAGATGAAGGAGTTTCTAACAGGAACACACATAAAGCTAGTTTACAATTTTATATTTTTGACACATTAGACATGATGGAGTTCCTAACTACGGTTGGTTTAAAAGTTGTTTTACCGTTCTAACAAATAAATTCTTGGATTTTATAATAGCCTTTCTGGCACAATTAACGTTTAACTATATTTTTAAATTTATAGATAGGCGAATCCTTAATTTCATTAGGGAGCTTGATAAAAAAGCGTATACCGTTGCCCTGGAAAGAATGGCTAATTTTTTCAAGTCGACTGCCATAGATTAAAAGATTGTTAAAATAATGATATAAAGAAAATTCTTGAGAGAGACGCTTAAATTATGTTGGAGCCATAAAAAATAAAAACATTGAGAATTTAACAAAATCAACATACTAGTATCGTATAAAATGCGAATAAGGATAATCTTATAATTTTATTAGTGTACAATATATAGATTTTTATTCTATTCTATAATTTTCATAACAAAAACCAATAAAAATACTCATTTAACTCAATATTAAGAAAATGGAAGTACTTATTCAGGTTAATAGTACACTAAATAGGATTACCAAATTTAATTCTATCATTGTCATACACGTCTTTGAATTTTTATACCCATGCGTTTCAAAAAATACTCAAGCCATAATAGTGTACGTTTTGAAAAGTATCTTACTACAGACTCGTTTGTAGGTGAAGGCCTCGTATCTCATATCAAAGCTACTTGATTATGTGCAATTATATCTATTGTCGTTATCTGTCGTATAGGGACTACGGTAATTATTTGGCTGTCGGATGTCTCGATGTGGATGTAATAATTATGTCTCTGAAGGCTCCGTTGTATTATGATTGTTGCAAAAAATGGAAATTGGAGGGAGGAAATCCGATAGTACGTAATGATTTATTAGACAACTTTTAATTATATGGTCTGTAGCTTCAACACGTTTTTGATTGAATTGTGAAAAACAGTAGCACTGTGTTGTAAGATACTGTTATGTCCTTTACTACAAATGGCCTGACCATGATTCTAACTGTAGACTATCTTTCTATTACAGGTTCAGTTCGAAGGACCACAACGCAAAGTACTATGAATACGACAAGAGACTCTCAACTACTTTCTTTACTGGCTGCACGCCGGAGGCAGCTCCTTCATGGAAGAGTAGCGACACATATAAATACAATTGCGTCATTAGCACAGAAAGCTAACAAGTTAGTATTTGATTTAATAATTTTGAAAATGTTTGCTTCATAACAATGTACATAATTATGTTGTTATCAAGAAAACCTGTTTATGACCATCGAATACTTCTTTTGATAACATAAAATTAAATAGAAAATATATTCAGTTCATCATAAGCGTTATTGTTGTGTTTTGCTTAATAACCAGTTAAAATAATAATATTTTTATTTTCTCTTTTTCAGAACAAATACCACATTTGCCCAGTTAGAAATAAGAGATTCAAACAGTTCTACAGTGAAGAAGATTACGTTTAATAACTCCAATAAAGAACCGGTGCCTACACTGAAACTAATTACAACGGATGGTACGAAAGAAATACGACAAGATGTCAAACCACATGAAATTCGGCATTTATTCATACCAAGAATTTATCAGGAAAACAGAAACAAAGCACCTTACATGAATAATAGAAGACGAGAGGGATTCGTCAAGGCAGTTACGGTCCCTGAAAGACTAGAAGTAACTGAACCTAACATAGTTTACGTCCCACCTGAAAAATTTGAAAATCTTGATAAAGATGTAGAACTAGATCCCGAAGAAGAATTTCAAGTGGATGAGTCGAACCATGGCCTGTATTTACTTAATTACTCCGATACAGAAAATGTAGCACAAAGTACAGATTTAAATAATATCACGGTAAATAATAATGGATTACAAGAAGATACCGTTAAAACAGAAATCACAACACAAACGAACGAAATTTATAAAGACATAACGACCCTAGCATCTGAAGAAAAAGATTCTGAAGAGAAATTGGAATCTAACATTATAACTAATAGTACTACAACAGAAAATGTAAATACGAAACTGATAAAGGTAGATAGTGATAAGGAAAATCGTAGCTTTTTAATGTCTGATGAAATTTACAACCACTTTAGTCCGCTTGAGTCTGGTTTGCCAGATGAAGAAATGGCACCATTCAAATTATTTGGACAAAAGTTAAATGGACCAATAATTTCGGATAACTTAACAGATTCTCCATCGTTATCAGCGTCTACGAAATCAGTTAATTTTATTGTAGCGCCATTGGAAAAGAGAAAATTTAACTCAAGATACTCTGCTACTGAAAAATATAAAAACACTAGCGTAGATGAAGAAGAAGAAATTAATGAGGATATGGATGTATCAGTCGTGAAAAATATTATTGAAAAGAATAAAATACGAAATACTGTTAAAGGTCCAGCGCCTGCAAGACACGTAGGCTTAGTAAACGCGTATAGAAAATATTCAAGCACCACACAGCCTACTATTAAATCGCCAAATATAGCACAATTAAACGTCACTGAAGCTATTGTACAAAATGTGACACCCAGGACGTTAGATAAAAGTAAAGATAGTAATAAGACATATACCAGCAACAGTACTATGGTAAATAATTTAGCCCCAAAACAAAATGTTACCACTACCGCTTTGAAAGATAATTCTTTAAATAAAACTAATGTAACACCTATGCCCAGAAATTATACACGTACTTATTTAAATCTAAGAAGACGCCCATTAAGAGTAATATCAACATTCAGTACTGAAATAATCCCCTTACTTTCTACTTTGCCAATCAATACCACTACTGAAAAAGCTTCTACATCATTTTATACGGCGGTTGTTACATCAGTGTCAATAACATCCTCTATGAAGGGACAGAATAGAACTGATGCGATTGTCAAAGATGGAGATAATAGCACTGTAGTCGAAATTAAGAGTAACACAACTTTGGAAACAAATATAACAACAACGCTGAAACCAATTGTACAAAATGTAACTGAAACTACAACCGCTCTACCATCGAGTCCGAGGCCATATAAGCACAGAATAAGAATCAGAACTACAACTACTGAAAATCCAAATTCTAGTCCAACAAATACTGAATCTCCACAAGCCAGTGAGTTATCTACCAGAAATGTAATACCAATTCGAAACGAAACTGAATCAAAAATATCAGAAAGATTGGCAAATTTGTTTCGGCAGCCTCCTGTTGATAATCCAACAAATGGTACTATAAGACCTAAGAATATTTTGAAGAGAAGAAGACCTACGACTACGACTACAACTACTACTACTTCAACGACTACTACTACAACAACAACTTCAACTACTCCAGCGCCATTATCATCTACAGAAACATTCACCGAACTTTCTACCTCTACACAGACTATAGCAACATCACCGTCCTCTACTGTCCATACTACAACACTAGCACCAGAAACGACTCCCGCCTTCAAACCATTTGTAGTCACATCTAGAACATCTTCAGAATCAAGTTCCAATCCAGTTATAGTCCAAACCAATACAACAAAATACGCATTAGGAAAATCTATAAACAAAACTGGTAGCGAAAATGCTGAGGACTTACCATCGCAGAATGAAGAAGTAGTTATAGAAGCTGAAAAAGCATACACAGCGTCTTATGTATTAGCTGGACTAGGATTTCTACCAGTTGCAGCGATAGTAATATTTGTTTTAAGAAGTCTATTGAATAAGAAAACCAAAGATATTGATACGGAATACGAAGGTTACTTTGAAGATAGTGATATAAAAAAGGAGTCGCCTATCACGCCAGTTGCGAGGCCACCATTGCCTATACCAACTAATAAGCCTGACCAAAAATGGGAGTTTCCGAGGAATAAGCTGCGGTTGCAGACGTTGTTAGGTCAAGGCAATTTTGGTCAGGTGAGATATTTCTGTGACAGATATTCATTGAAATCTTTACTTCGTCTTAATTCTTTTAATATAGCCTCTTGTTCTTTCTCTTATCTATTTTTCTCTGTATAATAATAAGTATTATATTTGTTACATACATTTACGAAAAATGTAATAAAATATTTACTTTTATTGTCTCTAAGTATAATTAACTGCATTTTAGAACTCATATTTACTGACTGCTAAAATTGGGCCTAGTTACCGTTGTGTAGTTTGTCAGAATATTAATTTCATTTATTTAACATTAGGTTTGGAAAGCCGAAGCAGATGACTTGAATGGCCACGATGGGTTGACCAGACTGGTTGCGGTTAAAAGTATTAAAGAAACGGCTTCACAAAAGGAAAAGCAAGAACTACTGCACGAAATCTACATCATGCAGAAGATTGGAACTCATCCTAATGTTGTGACGTTGCTAGCATGCTGCACAGAACAAGGTACGTTATTATATTCTGTTACCGCACTCTAATACTGTTCCTGTAACCCATGGAAACATATTCCTGATATAGAAATAAGTCTGCATTCTTCAGTGTCAAAATGTATTTACCGTTAACTTAGCCAGTTTCGTTTGAGCGTAAGTGAGCAACAAACATTTACTTTCAAAGTAGGATAATGTTGGATTGGACTAGATGGAGATTCCGTGGTCCCCACACCCGAAGAGAGCTAGATCAAAAGAGATGTCCCTAGGTCGGCTGGTGTGCGAGGGATATGCCTCCGACAACTTCACCTCCAGTAGCCTTCGACCCTCAGACGGCGTTTTAGTCGGTTCAAGTCCGACATAACCTCCATCAGGGGCGAAGGTATTCATGGCGATTATTTGCACGATAAAAAAGTAGGATTTTATTAAGTACTATCTTCTTATTTTAAGTCTATGTCTTATTGTAAAACTTTAAACTTCTTTCCTCAGAACCATACCTTCTAATAATGGAATACGTGATGTGTGGCAAGCTGCTCACCTACCTGAGAGAGCGCCGTTCCAGGCCAGACCGCTTCAGTGGCAGCGGTGCACTCACCTCCAGAGATCTGACTGTATTTGCATATTGTGTCGCAAGGGGTATGGACTATATCGCTTCTAAAGGGGTAAGCTGATAGTTTTGAATTGATAATTTTTATATCAAGTATCGACATCGACACCGACGTTATTGCGACTTTTCATCAAATCTCCGATTCTACTCAACCACTTGTGATCAGTCTGAATAAGATTTAAGTCTGACTTAGGCCTTTCTAAAAAAAACTAAATCCGTTCAATAGTTTTTGCCTTCATTTTGAATCAGCAGAGAAATAAAATTGTAAATAAATAAAAAAAAATTGTTTATTTAACATAACCCAAATATGTTTTTAATATCTCCAATGAACAGACAACTAATTTACAATTGTATAATACATATTATAGATGCCTAATAAACCTGTAAGCACAAAGAATAAAATTTCAATAATGATACTTTCAGATCGTCCACCGTGATTTAGCTGCGCGTAACGTTCTTGTGGATCACAACAAGCTCTGCAAGATCGCCGACTTCGGCATGTCGCGCTGCGCAGATGCAGGTGCGAGAGCACCAAGGGGGGCTCTACCAGTGAGATGGATGGCCCCTGAAGCTTTGCTGTACAACGTGTACAGCCATCACACTGATGTGTGGGCCTTCGGAATTCTGTTGTGGGAGATTGTTACACTCGGTACGTGTAATTATTTCTTTATGTATGGAATTCAGGTAAATAGCGTTAGTGCTATCCTTACTGGTGGCGTGTGAGGTAGAACAGGGATGGTTGAGTTCTCCCATTCTCTTTTTTCTGTTGCTTGAGTGATCAGGATCAAGGTTCGGTCAGCAGCATATTTTTATTATTTTAGGTATAAAATGCTCAATAAAATGTTGTTTTACTAGTTCAATAGAAATAGTTCAAAATGGTATATTAATAATTGAAAGGCTGGATGTTAAAATGAAAATCTTCAAACAGCTTCGTTTAACTTATTCTATTAACACTAAATCTTTAATCCAACCATTTTAATGCTACCAGGTTCAACGCCGTACGCAGCTATGTCCGGTCGAGAAGTCTTAGCAGCAGTCACAGAAGGCTATCGGCTCGAGCGCCCTCCTCATTGCAAGCCTCAGCTGTACCGAGCGATGCACTCCTGTTGGCATGCAGACCCCTCTCAAAGACCAAGCTTCGCCGTTTTGAAGGGACAACTTGCAGAACTCTTAGATAATGAACCTTCCGAAGGCAATTACGTTGATCTTGACTCTTTTTATCAAGAATCTTCAGTGTATAGTGATCCCTCAGCGATTATCAACGACGATGAAGGATTGTCTGCAGAGTACGACAGGGAGAGGCGGTGTTTTAGAGAGTGAGTAACTACTTTATTATAATAGATTTATTGGTAACTGAGATCGGAGTATCTGATGCTATGGCGCACGTTAGGAGAGACAATAAGCTAATTGATAGGCTAATTATCTAATTATTAACTCCAAGTTAACCTAGTACTCACATCACCGATAATCTTCTCACAGACAAATTCTTTCCAAATAGAGAACTTTGCCGAAAGCGTCATTATCACCGAGTTTATGCAAATATAATATTTACCAGTTAAAACGTGCTTATATTTGTTTTGTATTTCTAGGCTCACTACGTGTGCTTCCAAATTCGAGAACCGGGCCTTCAATTTCCGGGACGAAGAACTACGGAACAAGTTCGGGATCGGAACAGCTCGCATGGGTGGCTTTGGCATCCGGGATGTTCCCTTCAATGATAGGAATTTTTCCGATGGAGAATTTAATGAAAGAAGTTTCCAAGATAAAAATTTTAATGAGGCAAATTTTAATGATAGAAAAGATGGTAAACTATCCACATCAAGTTTTCACAGAGAAAGGGAACGAGATAATTCTCTAGTTAGTAGGAACAGTTTCAATGGCTTTCCTAGAGTAGGAGGCACCAGAGATAGGGACAGTCATTTCCAAATGGCTCCAGATGGAAGAAATAAGAGGGTTCCAGAGTTTGAGTGTGACATTTAGTTGAAAGAAGTAGACATGATTGAGTTATAAAAGGGCAGATGTTAACAGTAAAGCCTTTGTGCTTAAGGCACACTGTTTTCTATTGAATTTAATGAGAGTAAGTAATCACTGATTCGTATATATTTAGTATATAAAAACGCGATTAAATTATTAGGTGATTCTAATAATACTGTGGAAATGTAAATAGTAAAATTGCTATTCTTCTATTGGATTTTCAAATATTGAACTACGAATTTGAAAACGTATCGACTGAAGTCCTTTCTGTAATGAGTAAGTTGTGTCTACTAAGTATTTATATACTTTTACATTCAAAATTGTTAAGGAACTTCGACTGAACGTGTATGTAAGTTAGTGTATACTAAGGATTAACACTCGTTTATCGATGGCTTTTTGCATTTAACTGTATATCTATCACTTTCATACGCTTTGAAACATCCATTATCAGAGCGAGATGCACAGCAAATTGCACTAACCGCGATGATACCAAAAAATGTGAACGCTATCGGAGGGACTAATTCTCGTAACTCAGTTCAAAATATACTCAATCTCAATCTAATCTCAATCTTCTTACTGTCAGATATGGTATCCTCGTAACCGAATTATATAGAAAAATGAAATTACAATTATTTTTGAGATAAGATTGATATTGTATTTTGAACAAACTAATTTCTAGAATAAGTTCCCTCTGCAGAGCAAGCTACACATCTGGCTCTGATTATGGATGTTTCAAATAGTTAGAAAACTTAGAGATAGCTAAGCTAAATACGAAAAGCCGTCGATTAATGTGTCTTGACCCAAAAGGCCTTTGTCAAACGTTAACACTGTATTGACATAACACTAAATTCTGCACTAGTGTGAATACAAATTAGTGTAAATGTCACTAATTTCGATTGCGTGAATATTGAATTTGGCAATTTGAAAAACTGTTGATAATTGTAAATAATTGTTAATTTATAACAGTATTTTTATATTAATGTGTGTTGTGGATGTTTTAGGGTGTATTGTAAATAGTCTGCTGTGTATGTGTATATTAGGTGGATAGGTTTTTAGTTACTGTTACAAGGTATCAGTTTAATACAAGTTTGTCAGATATTCTCTCTAAAGCTAGGCTATTAACAATCTGAATTTCTTGTGTTAAGTAGTTTCTTGTGATCAACTTTATGACACTCAAAATTTATGTTACTATACATGATGTATTACTTAGAAAATTATTATTAAAAATGTTGGATCATAATGGTGCTATATAAAATTATATCAATGTTATATTGTAAATAACAGATGTCATTTTATATGTTATGTTATATAGCCAGTGTTATATAACATGTTGTAAGGTGTTATATTTTCAAAGTTTTAAGTATGTTTCTGTCCCGTCTCAGTTCGATATTACTATCTAGTCTCGTAAATTTGTATGATTGTATAATAGTATTGGTTTGAAGTAAGATTTGAATTTAGTGTAAGTTTAAAGAGAAACTATTTTATTATGAATAATAAAATGTATTGAAAATTATAAGTTGTGTAAAATTATTGTGTTAAACCCTAAATGTGGCTTTTCTTAAATTTTGCGAGAGCAGTCGTCTTTAGACCCCAACTCCAAAAGGAAAACCTACGTTTCTTTTAAACCACTTATGTGGCAGACAAGCACACGGCCAACCAAATGGAAAGTGGTTATCATGGCCTATGGACGTGTACGACACCGAGGGAATCTCACTCGTGCTGCCGACCCTGTAAGAACCTTCTTAAATAACCCCATATTGTAGTCGCTCTTCAGAACTTCGTTCTTTAATTTTCAGTAGAACCGGCTTACAGGTGAGGTTGGACTTCGAATATCTTGTAGGTGGACCCATGTTGATAATCGTGAGCGATTGCAATACTAAGGTGCAGAATAAATCTAAACTAATCTCCCGTTAGAAAGAGTAAAGCAGTTAAATCCTCTAGTACTCTCAAAAACTATTGGTTAGGGCCCAATAATATTAGTATTAAAATAAGAGGCTTACATCCAGACTACAAGAATCATAGAACTATATCAATTATAATCTCTCTTGCATAAGTCACTTGATAATAAAAAACCTATAGAAAAAAAAAAAAAAATTGTTCTCGGGAGCCACAGACAGACAGATGTGTGTATTTGTCTGTCTGTGTCATCGTACACACACCATCGTTTTTACATCGGGAATAAAATTGTTTAAGATTTTGGTTATAGCGCCACCTATTATACATTTTGTGAACTTTTAAAATAGTTTACCGTTGATGTTGGTAGTTTCATTTCAACAAGAACATTTTACTATAATACTTTAAAAAATAAATCAACAGATGGCGCAGCTTGCCAGTGTATTAACCTATGATCGCAGCCAATGAATATTGTATGAAAATAATTATATCTCTGGCTACCTCATTGGGAAATTACACGAATTGGGTGAAATGGCCCGTGCACAAGGGCAGAGACTTGATCTTGTACACCAGTTCAATCCAATTTCACCTTCCAGCTAATAGGTACCAATGTCAGAACAGTATCAAAATAAACGGGATATTTACCATTGTGCATTGTTTTGTAAATATCCCGCTTATTTTGATACTGATGTGAGTGACCATGATAGTTTAAATATCTATGTCAGAACCTTCACATATAGTTAGCTCGCTGGTGAGCTTGATTTGGGCCCTGAAGAAGTTGGTGAGGCCTCTTACATCCTTTGGACCTACTCTGAAATATTATCGAAACCTTCTTCATCCTAGTATTAATTTCAATAGTATCCGAAGCTTTCACCTCGAAGTCCAGGTGCGCTTTATCAGTCTAACGGGGGTTTTGACTGAACTTAGATATTTGCCGTAAAGGGACTGCCATATGACCTCCATATCCCAAAGGCGATATCGAAGCATTACGGTTGGACCAGTTGTTGAACTTTTTAGGGCTCCAACTATCCGTAACGACAGCCATAGATGTTCGTATAGTAGCCGGGACCGACGGCTCTCCGAAACACGTGCTCTTCGAGGCACAACCAGACCATACCTATATTCATGCATACAAATAATTGCCCTGAGGGGGGATTGACTCCGTCCCGCAGCAGCCGCGTTCACTACCACCACGCCACAGAGGCTGTCTGAAACCTGCGGAGCATGTATCTACTACAGACAATAAGCGCTTGAGATTTTTTTGGGTTGACCAGCAGTCCAAAGCATTGGGCCCAAGCATGGATGTTATCAAGATCATTGTTGATGGCAGCCACAGCCCCAGTCAGTTCATCAGCTTTGAAATGTCGATATGTATGCAATTCATCTGCATAGAGATAAGAACCCTAGTCACAGAGTATTTATTTATTTATTTAGGCATATCAACAGTGTGTACACAAACATTGTCTTATGAGTAGCAATGCAAGATGTTATTAGGTATGTGCTATACCAATTATAGATATGCACAGCTTTGGCTGATTGTTATACAAAAATAATATATTAATTGAAATTAATAAAGAAAATGTCTGAAAAGTTCTTACAATCTACCTACTGTTATATGTTACTACAGTTAACCTAGCTAAGAGAGTAATATTCTATGATAAAGAAAACTCTTATAACATTACTAATATTTTTGGTATTTAGTGATTTCATCTCGACCATTGAATTTCCGCCTGCGAAAATGATGTGCAGGCATGAGATAAATCTATCAAAGTATTGCCACAGAGCAGCTACCAATGGATTTACTTACAGTTATAATGCTGTAAACGAAAGAAGGAAACAATTTGTTTATTAGAAGCCTGCGGTTTGGCGATATGACTTGTTACTTTCTTTGTGATTGAACTGCTCGCTGTGCGTAACACTAAGCTAGGGACTGTATACACAGGGTGGATAACTGCGTGCAAGGAGCTTCAAGGTTGAAAATGACTAATAATTAATTTGATACAACTGGTGGTGTCATGGGGAATCATTTGTAACCTTGACACTACCGGTAGTGCCATAGGGAAAGAATATTTCCCTTGACACTACCAGTAGTGTCATTGAGCAGTGCCACGGGGAAGTCACGCACAGCTATACCAATGTCTTGCACTTCTTTGATCAATTTTGATTACTTGACTTTTAGGCATTTTAGTATAATACAGGCTGTATGTAGGCGGAACGTAAAGTATAGGATAATGATGTAAATTAGTATATAATACCGAAAGTTAAGGAAGTTTAATTTCTTTTTAAAAAAAATTCTCTATTGGCCTACATACTTATAAACGATTGTGTTTCGGCGCATCGTGACCGCAAGCCAAAGAGACGGATTGAGCTGTATACCTTATTCAGGACCATTTATCTTCCTCTGAACTGTTTAGAGACTTGTATAGGTTTGCTCTAACGTAGAACAGTTTTTTAAACCGTCATGGTAAGCCTACTGTTGGTCCACACTCCCTGCTGAGCTCACTGCGACACAGTTGACGCAAGCACTACTGAGAGGGGCTCAGTCTCGATCAATTGTTCCATGTCATCATCACTGTTAGGGTGCCAGTGCAGGTGTTGATAGAAGGACGACGCTCTGGTACAAGCTTTCCTCTCAGGGTAGGTAAGCCAGCAGTTGCTCTAATAAATGATGGGCCTTGAACCGAAACCCTTAGACATAGGCACATGGTCGGCAGCACAAGTGTGACGCTGATGTTGCATACGTCCATAGGCCACGGTAACCAGTTTCTGTCAAGTGAGCCGTGTGCTTATCTGCCTCTATTTTGTGTTGAGTGATATAACAAAGGTTATCATTTATAGTCATTCTCTATCATCCTCTGAGCCTTTTTAGAATTATTTTCATCAACTACTACAATGTCTCAGGAATGAAGAATATGTTTCTCGAAAATGAAAATAAACAACTTCGTGGGCACTCAATAAAACTATGTAGAAGACTATGTAAATAAAATCTCTTAAAACATTTTCTACCGAACCGTAAATTGCTCCACTCAGCGATCAGCTGAGTGGAGCAATTTCCCCGAACATGACATAGAGGCTCCTACTGTAAATGCGTTCAAGAACAGACTAGACAGTGTCTTCAGATCGAAGGATACACATGCATCAGCTCAATGAAGTGAAGCGTGTGTATTATTTTCGATCTTCCAATCTACTTCGATATTTTCCGTGAAGTGATATTTTTAATATTAACATTTATTTATTTTATTATTGATAGATCCCGCAGCAGTCTGTACACACCGAAGAATGTCTGTCAAACGCGTTGAGCAACAGTAGCTGTGGTTTAACGAAAGTGGCTCCTCAGCAGAGCCGTGATGAGCAATCATTATCCCAATCATTGAATGTTTAGCTATCTGCCGCCGCACGACCCGGCCCGCCCCGCCTACTTGTGGTGGAGGGTACTTCGGTTCTGTATTGAGTAATGCGTACGTTTATGTAGTACGGACTTTCCCTTTTCATAAATGTGACATCCTATGGATTTACATTGGAGTCTAGCATCTGTCAAGGCCGGCAAGGTAGGGACCGTTTTGGGGTTCTCAACATTTGGAATGGTGGGTCGTTATCATCGGAACCCTAAAGCTAAAGGGGGGTGTACTCAATTGTCAAACTTCTTCTTCGAGTTGTATATTAATAAAAAAATAAGTTTAAAACTAAAACCCGACTACTGAAAAAGTTTTAAACAAGAAAATATCTAGGATAGCCGTGGTCGTATGCCACTTTTCACTACAATGTTAATTTGTTAGACTAAATGGCATACGACCACGAAGCGAATGAATGAATGAAACGGTTATCCGCTGGCCGCCCGCAGGTTGTACGGTTCCCGAGCCTGGGGATTACTTAATCTCCGCCCCAGGAGGCTGAACCAGCAGCCTGTGTAAAGTGCCCGATGCTGTAGTCGTGCCGGAGGAGGAAACCGGAGTGGACTCGGCTACAGTATTTGGGAGGGGACCGGGGGCCCTTCCGACCGCCGCGCCAGCCAGTCACACAACCTCAGCTTGTCTATGGTGGTACGAAGCCTAGCTTTGTCTTCTGCACTGACAGCACAGAAACTCTCTTTACCTTCCTCCCCCCCACCCCCCACATAGGTCATGAAAAGAAGGAAAAACAAGAAAAACGTTACCACAGCGGCACCATCGTCCACAGTACATGTGGATTTCTGTAACATCAGGGGCCTACACACTAACCTCAACGCGGTTCATCTCCATTTAGAGACCGCGCAGCCCACCTTGTATTTTCTGACGGAGACGCAAATATCATGCCCGGCCGATACAGCCTACTTAATGACAAAGGACAAGGTTAAGTTGGCATCAAGAAAACTCGGAGTGCTCAACAGGGCGAAGCAGTACTCCACTGCGGGGCAGCAACTCCTTCTTTATAAAGCACAGGTCCGGCCTCACATGGAGTACTGCTGTCACCTTTTTGCTAGAGCACCTGCATACCAGCTTGACCCCTTCGACTCAGTGCAAAGACGGGCATTGAGGCAGGTTGACAATCCCATACTCACAGGTAGTGTGGAACCTTAGGAGGGATTTTGCCTCACTGTGTGTGTTC
Organism: Eilema griseolum; assembly: GCA_963662185.1. Taxonomy (NCBI): domain Eukaryota; kingdom Metazoa; phylum Arthropoda; class Insecta; order Lepidoptera; family Erebidae; genus Eilema; species Eilema griseolum. The sequence goes on along the minus strand of OY759237.1, from coordinate 27,765,883 downwards.
TACCGCCTATACAATGGTTTGTGCTCAGATGAATTGTTTGACATGATGCCTGTAGCTACATTCTATCATCGCACCACTCGCCATAGGCAGGGAATTCATACTCACACATTGCGACCTGAGACGGTGCGCACTGTGCGGTATGAAAGAAACTTCATCCCACGCACACTCAAGCTGTGGAATGACCTCCCTGCTGCGGTTTTCCCAAGCGCCTACAATATGGGGTTCTTCAAGAGGGGCATCAGAAGGTTTCTTCATGGTCGGCAGCGCGAGTGTGACACCCCTGGTGTTGCATACGTCCATAGGCCACGGTAACCGCTTCCCATCAGGTGGGCCGTGTGCTTGTCTGCCAACTAAGTGGTATAAAAAAATAAAAATAAAAATCAGTGACACGTTATACTGCTTATAACTAGCGTACAACTAAGATGCTTCTAACGATACCTCATTTGTCCAGTTCTGTTTAGTGGTTGAGGAGCTATGAGGGAACAGATGAACCTTCACACAAACATACATAGACTGTCAAAATCATAACCCTCCTTTTGCTTCGCCGTAGTCGGGGATAAATAAAAAAATATGAAGTGCTTCGTCTTCTGTTATTAACACTTTCAAGCAGCCACACCGGTTTCAGGTACTCCTGACTTGACTCAAACTGACCTCACATACGTAACACAATTTTCATTTACAGTACTCATTTCTCGGATGTCAACTCAACTCTCATTACTACATTCTCTTTCAAGCTATACATATAGCTCTCACTCACATATCCGCATTTCTTTTTCAACTCCAAAATCGTATTTCAAAATTAGACAATCACGAAGCTCAGGTGTTAGAATATTTCTGTAAATTCGCAGCCTTATAACTGTACTCCCCTAAACTATATACAGATATTTTAAAGTGATTTCGATTATTGTTATTTAGAATTTTATACTTAACTAGCTGACCCGGCAAACGTTGTTTTGCCATATAATGTTAAGGGTGGACAACCCTTACCACTAAGGGGTATGAAAAATAGATATTGGCCGATTCTCAGACCTACTCAATATGCTCACAAAATTTCATGAGAATCGGTCAAGCCGTTTCGGAGGAGTACGGGAACAAACATTGTGACACGAAAATTTTGTTTTATACATAATAAAACCGCGGTAGCCTAGTGGTATGGGTAATGGACTGCTGAGACGAGGTTTCGGGTTCGATCCCAGGTTTTATCATGGCACATACCAATGACTTTTCGATGCTTTTCGAAGTTATGTGTGTATTTATCGCAGGTTTAGTTAAGTGCCCGGTTAATGGCAATAGGCTGGCTACCTATTACATTGGGACCTAAACATAAACTGGCGAAATGTGGGTGCTAGCACCTCTGCCTACCACTTCAGGGATATAGGTGTGCGTTTATGTTATGTTACATTAATCGGCATTAGCTGAATACATTACTTCAGAACGCGACTGTCCACTTTACGGTTAGTGATTACAACGACCTACGAAGACTTTTTATTTTTGTGATTGAGCTGCGTTTGACCGCTATCTCACTTGCAGTATGTGATTTTGTGGTTAACAATTGAATAAGATTATCTTATCTAGATGGTTAAATAAAACTAGAGACTGTAATTCCCGAAGGCAGAAGATTCTCGGTCTCACGTAATATGGGGCGAGCCTATAGCCGTCAAGCAGGTACTTTGTCATGGGCTGTATGTTTACCATCAGATATAGAACTGTCGTTTAAAATAGAAGAAAAAGTCTTTAATGAAAAGGTTACTATAAAGTAGGTGAGTATCTTGATGATAAAAATGCGTGGTCAACCTAAGTCTCTTGCTTGCTCGCTCAATATTAATTGTAAAATAAAGATAACCTAGTTCTAATATAGTTCTCTGAGTTTCTTGCTGGTATCTTCTCAGTAGAACTAACCTACCGAACCAGCGAAAGAATCATTTTCCAATGGTTTATTTATACATTGTTTAATATTTTCATAATTAGACATAATTATAAAATTTTGACGTTCACATGTGCTCTTTTTGTGCTTAAACTAAATAAATGAAATTGATTCTTTGATTTTCCTTTGCTTCTTTGTAAAATAAAATAATACAGGTGCATTATTCTGAATAACATTAAGTTTCTGTCACACTCATAACGTGAGAAAAGGTAGATTTCAATTGGTTCATATAAAAGACAGAACGGGCGGAAAGCATTTAATTGTGTCAGCTTGTACGAATGCGCATAGTTACGAAATTCAGTACAAATATGTGTATTTGCATTGGTCTAGGTATTTTCACGCCTCGAGGAGCACATTAAGCCGTCGCCGTGTGTCTAAGTTGTATTAATTAGTATATTTCCGCAAACTCCGTCACCGACATCATGGTTTGTCGGCGCCGATGCGCACCAAGGCTACTAGCACTGCTTGACCCAGGACTAACAGATCTTGGTGCAACACGTATGGATTGTTATACAGGGGCAGCAGCACCCTCCGCAGCAACCTACGCAGCATCCTCCGCAGCAACCTACGCTGCACCCTCCGCAGCACATCTTGGTTTATTAATGGTAGTTCTCGACGGTCCAAAATAGAAAATATTCAGATAATACTGAATTAGACGTGGAAAGTAAACTAGGTTAAGAATTTTTATGATTTTCTAAAATATTAATTTTTTTGTAGCTTTATAAATTATATGCATCACTCGAGTGTTTTCTTAGTCTAATTTATGGCAGTCGTTACAAGTAGTTGGAGCCGTCAAAAGGCCGACTAGTCTAACTATGAAATTTCAATATCTCCATTTGGTTGTGGATATCAAATGGTAGTCGCTTCATGGAAAATATCGGAACTAAGCCGCATCCCAGTTAGGCTGGAAAGTCGACCCCAACTAAGTTTCAGAGAATGATGTAGTTACGAAACGGTGTGTCACTCAGAATAGGGGGCCAGTGTGGTGATTAAATAAGGCGGCCGTTAATTTTTATTTTTCCAACATTCATTACATAAACGTCACATTATACGTTACGATCCACATGTGTAATGACTACATTTAGTTTTATTATTAAGTTCTACGTGGGGCGCACTATAAGTTTCCGGAATGAATATGAAAAAATACTATTAAAGGTACAAAATTAATTTATTGTTTTTCAAAATAATCTCCCTTGGCGTCTATGCACTTTTTCATTCGATCAAACCAGTTTTGAAAACTTTTGTGCCACTCCTCTGTGGTGACCTCTGAAACGTGTTTTTCATACTCCTCGACAGCCTCTTCTGGTGATGAAAATCGTTGGCCGCGTAATTGGTTCTTAATTTTTGGGAACAGATAAAAGTCACAAGGTGCCAGGTCGGGACTGTATGCAGGATGACTCATGAGTTCTACATTTTTCGCCTTCAAAAAGTCGTTTGTCTGTCTGGCCGTGTGAGAACTAGCATTGTCGTGGTGCAGGATGATACGGCGTTTACGGTTATTTTTACGGAGTTCGTCAATAACTTCCGGCAAACAAATGGTCGTGTACCAGTCACTATTCACAGTACGACGATTTTCTAAAGCAACAGTAGCCACGTGTCCAGTTTTATTAAAAATAGAAGCAATCATCCGCTTAGATGCACTTTTCACGCGCGCCGCTTTGGTTGGTTTCGGCTCATCTTGAAAGACCCATACGCTCGATTGCTGCTTTGTTTTGGGATCGTAGCAATAAATCCATGTTTCGTCACCTGTTACTATGTCCCACACCAAATTTGACGCACCTTCGTTGAATCTGGTAAGCATGGCACTGCACCAAGTGACGCGGTCCGTTTTTTGATCCTCGGTCAAGTTATGTGGGATCCACCGCGAGCACAGCTTTCTCACACCCAAATGTTTGTGTAGGATTGATTGTATTTGACTCATGCCTATTTCTAAGGATGCGCGAATTTCATGGTAGGTCACATGCCTGTCTGTTTCAATCATACGGCGCACAGCATCGATGTTTTTGTTGGTCACAGCGGTGGACGGCCGACCATCGCGAGATTCGTCACTGAGATTGATACGACCACGCTTGAATTCTGCAAACCAGCTATAAACAGTCGTCTTGCATGGAGCTTCATCGCCAAAAGCTGTTTCAAGCCGAGCGATGCTCTGTTGAGCCGTCAAATTACACTTAAAATCGTAGAAAATCATACTACGAAAATTTTCCCGAGTTAAATCCATGTTGATGCAGACACACAATTTTTTAAATGGCGCCACAAGGTAAAAACAAAAGACTGATGAAACAAACTGTATTCTACAGCCAAAGAGTTCTATTTTCAAATGTTGTAATAAATTTTTAAATATTGTTTATGTAAGTGGCCAGTTCCGGAAACTTTTAGTGTAACCTATGTATTAAACTCCATCTATAACTCCAGAGGAATCTCTCATAGATGCCCGTACCTACAGCGACTAAAACACTTCAATATGCATACATTGCGTGAACGACGTCTGGTGCAGGGTCTTATATTCCTGCATAAGTAAACGAATGGTGGGCTGGACTGCAGCGAATTGGTTTCGCGTATCAGTCTTCAGGTACCCAGAAAAATGCCAAGATATCCAACTTCCAATGTGTACCACTTACCAACCTTCAAATCGAACATCGGGTTCACTTCTCCTCTGCACCGGCTGTGCAGAGAATTCAATACAATATCTAAGGCCACACCTAACATCGACATATACCATGATTCTCGGAATAGATTTAAAATTAAAATATTTAGTGCCCTTCGAGCCTCCAATAATAACAATATAGTCACCACTTAATTAAAGTAGATAGTATACCTACTCAGTATAATAAATAAGTTATGGTAGGTATGTAATTCATTTTACTATCTCTGCTAAACTCACGCATAACTGTCATTTGTGTAATCAATTCTCTGTGCTAATATAGGTATCTTTTTTTCTTTTCTCTTCAATATTGTAATATAACGCATGTTGGTTTATCCGTAATTGGCAAATGTATCAGCCACATTACTCGCTAAACATATCTTGTAAAACAATTTGTATTACATTTGCTGTGGAAAAACCTATTAAATAATTAAATAAATGTACTCTAAACTTTTATATGAGTACCTACAAATGTTTCGCTTTCTTTTCGAATAGTTTATCTAGATAAACTGTTGGAAAATGTTATCCAGTTTGCATTTACAAAATGTACGAAAAGAAATCATATCCATCCAATGTTATCACTTCATAATTGCTGACAAGATGATAGCCACATGTATTGTGTGTACGTATATTATTTCGTGAATTTCACTAAATATTTTTAACTAATTAATATTTCCATTCATTAAGATGATAAAAATTAAATTTATTTTAAAATGCGGCAATGACGTGCATTAAGTCACGTTAGTACCGAGATAAACAAATTATTACATAAATAATTAATTTGTTTAGTTTGCTACTCTTATACAAGGTCTCCCTGTAATTATGTCTGTTGCATATAAATGAACACTCAAATAAATCGCAATAGAATCCATCCGGTAGCCTAGTGGTATGGGTAAACCCGGCGGTGGCGCGCGTGGCGCGCCTCCCCGTTTCCGGGGACGAGTTGGGGACTCTGTAGTCCCCACACCCGAGAAGTGGGCCAGATCGTGAGAGATGGCCCTGGGTCGGCCGGGGTGCGAGGGATATGCCTGTCAACCTCACCTTCGGTAACCAAAGCGACCCACAGGCGGCGTGCGTTTTAGTCGGTTCGAGTCCGACATAACCTCCTCCACCGGCTCCGGTGGGGAGGTATCGGTGGGGACTTTGCGCACGTAAAAAAAAAAAAAAAGTGGTATGGGTAATGGACTGCTGAGACGAGGTCTCGGTTTCGATCCCAGGTTTTACCATGGCACAAACCAATGACTTTTCGATGCTTTTCGAAGTTATGTGTGTATTTATCGCAGGTTTATAAGTGCCCGGTTAATGGCAATAGGCTCGCCACCTATTACATTGGGACCTCAACATAAAATGGCGAAATGTAGGTGCTAGCACCTCTGCCTACCCCTTCGAGGATATAGGCGTGAGTTAATGTTATGTTATGTGTATATTTAATTTGTTTAGTTTGCTACTCTTATACAAGTTCTCCCTGTAATTATATCTGTTGCATAAAATGAACACTCAAATAAATCGCAATAGAATGCATACAAAAGGTATAAATACCTATATACCTGAGTACTATGTACTTACTTAATATTTTTATACTGTAAAAGTGCGCCAAACAACTACCACTTATTAATACAAATCGCTTAAAGCGCTAACGCCGCCCTTTGTACTAGTTCCTTAGCTATATTTTGTAATTATGGATGATGTATTTAAATGATGTACAAAAAGTGTATTTTTTTTATACCACTTATGTGGCAGACAAGCTCACAGCCCTCCTGATGGAAAGTGGTTACTGTAGCCTATGGACGTGTGCAAAACCAAGGGAAGCAGGAGACAAGCTTTTGGTCTTCCCACTGACAGCACAAAAACTTTCTAGTGAGCTCTGGCTACCCTACTCACCGTCGGGAACACAATACAAGGTTATTATGGCGGAGATACTTCCCCAGTTGGACTGCTGAATTTGACGGAAATACTGTCGTGTCCTACCTCCTCCTAATCGTGTCCTAACTCCTCCTATAAAAATAAAATAAAAATAACATTACAAAGATATCCTGCAAAGGTTTCCCTTTATCATTTTGAGATACGGATCCTAATGATAGCTCAATTAGAATCACCATCAATATCAAATCTAAGTAACAATGTGTGGCTGCCAGGTAAGCATTACGAGCTCATTGTGTTTACGTTTTTACGTCTGAAGCAAGTAGAGCTTGAACGTATACATAATGCGAATATTTTCTAAGCGCGCTCTGTCACGAATCTCTTTAAGAATCAGTCACTAGAACTGTGGCAAATACTACGAAATGAATAAAACATAATTTGTTGACGTTTATTGAAACCAAATTTATAAATATGATGCCTGGGTAACAGAGCTGCCCGGGTACAGGGGAAATGCCTGTGGGATCTAACAAGTTGGCATCTGAAGACGAGAAATAGCATGTGATTGGAATCGGTCCAAGTCCAATTTAACTACCCCAACCGAAGGGAATTCTGCACCATAAAAATTACGGCATTGATACGCCCCGAATGTTACATATTTTTTCAAAAGATATACATTGTTAAAATACAAAAACTTATCAGCGTATCTATCACACTTTCAGTCGGAATTGGTGTACTTCCTCTAGATAGTAGATTCCTCTATATAATAGAAGAAGGTTCTTATCTGAATACAATTTCCATGTAAATCATAATAGCGGTTATCGAGATTTTAGCTACCGACGATACAATCACCACTAACCTTCTTCTATTATATAGAGGAATCTTCTATCTAGAGGAAGTACACCAATTTTGACTGCTAGTGTGATAGATACGCTGATATGACATGAACATTATATTTGCTATATGACTAAGGACGGAGTCCAACAAGAGTTTTGGAGCTCAACTCTATCTACCCTGCAAGATGGCTAGGCTTTCCTCTATTTTGAAATATATATTTATATTCTATTATTATTTTTAACCGTGGTAGCCTAGTGATATGGGTAATGGACTACTGAGACGAGGTCTCGGGTTCGATCCCAGGTTTTACCATGGCACATACCAATGACCTTGCGATGCTTTTCGAAGTTATGTGTGTATTTATCGCAGGTTTATAAGTGCCCGGTTAATGGCAATAGGCTCGCCACCTATTACATTGGGACCTAAACATATACTGCCGAAACGTGGGTGCTAGCACCTCTGCCTACCCCTTCGGGAATATAGGCGTGAGTTAATGTTATGTTATGTTATATTATTTTTAAAATGTAATTCATATGTATAAGGGTAAAGGAAATATTAATTTCTGTCCTTAAAATTAACATACTCTTGAAATTATAATTTTAAATACCTCCGTAATTAATTGAATTAATGCAAATTTAAACATTTTAATTGTATTAATTAGAAATTAGTCCTTATTCAGTCCTTGTCAGTATCCTAAAAGAATTTAATTTTCTTTTGATTATAAAAATTAAGTGTAAAACTAAAACCCGACCAACAGAAAATCACGCCCTCAAAGTATTAAACAAGAAAATATCAAGGATAGCCGTGGTCGTTTGCCACTTTTCCCTAGAATGTATTGTGTTGTTAGACTAAGTGGCATACGACCAGGGCCATCATTAAATATTTTCTTATTGAATACTTTTTAGCGCATGATTTTTCAGTAGTCGAGTTTTCGTTCTAAACTTATTTTCGTATTTATAGGATTTTGGGGCAAGCAAAAGGTATAATTTATACATATTTTTGAAATGTGCTAATTAAGTCCTTTAGTTGATACCAAGCATGACATATTTATATCATTTTTTTTAAATATAGTACTTTTTTTTTTTTTTACGTGCGCAAAATCCCCACGGATACCTCCCCACCGGAGCCGGTGGAGGAGGTTATGTCGGACTCGAACCGACTAAAACGCACGCCGCCTGTGGGTCGCTTTGGTTGCCGAAGGTGAGGTTGACAGGCATATCCAATATAGTACTATATGACCGCTAGAACGCGCCACAATAGATTCAGTGACATATTATTTAGCCTATAACCAGTACTTTACGCGGGTGTCGTGCGGTCCATGGCCCTGTACGTGTGTCCCGTGTGGTCGGACACCCTGAGTGATCGGCACATGCCCCTGCTGCAGCGTCCGCAGCAGAAGTTGGCGTGCCGCATCATAAGGGGGTACCGAACGATATCGTTTAACGCGGTGAGTCTCCTCGCCGGATCGCCACCATGGATCCTGGAAGCGAGATCCCTTTCGGCGCTATACCGGTTCCGAAAGGCAGCGCGGGAGCGGGGTCACGATCCCGAGCCCGTAGAAATTCGGGCCGTGAGATCCGGCACCACAGGGAAATGGTGGCGAAATGGGAGCTACGACTTGGGCGACCAGGTGCAGGCGTAGTAGCGGCGGTAAGACCCATCATGGGGGAGTGGCTAGAGAGGCCACACGGCAGCCTCTCGTACCGTCTGACGCAGATGATCACCGAGCACGGGTGCTTCGGAAAGTATCTGCGTCGGATGGAGAAAGAGCCAACGTCCGAGTGCCATCACTGCGACGCGAGTGAGGACTCGGGGCCGCACACGCTCACTGAGTTTCCGGCATGGGAGACGCCGAGGCGGGAGCTTGTGGCGGCCCTGGGAGTGAGGGTTCTCACCCTCTCCACCTTGCTCGCGGCCAAGGTCCACTACGCGGATGCGCGGGCGGTCAGCGCCTCGCAAGTAATGCTCGTGAAGGAGGAGACGGGGTGGGAGCGGCAGCGGGAGCGGCAGCGGGTGCGGCAGCGGGAGCGACGAAGGATAGCAAGCCAAGCTACGAAGAACCGCGTAAGAAGGCAACTCGGGCGTCGGAGGTCGATGAACGACCTCCGCCTCCCATGAGCGCAGGCCTGAGGGTGACTGGTGGAGCCGCCTGTCACCCTGGCAGAAGCAGGCCGCGGCAGTGGCGCACCTGGCGCGCCTCCCCGTTTTCCGGGGACGAGTTGGGGACTCTGTAGTCTCCACACACCCGAGGAGAGGGCCAGATCGCGAGAGATGGCACTGGGTCGGCCGGGGTGCGAGGCATATGCCTGTCAACCTCACCTTTGGCAACCAAAACGACCCACAGGCGGCGTGCGTTTTAGTCGGTTCGAGTCCGACATAACCTCTTCCACCAGCTCCGGTGGGGAGGTATCTGTGGGGATTTTGCGCACATAAAAAAAAAGGCTATAACCAGTAGACAACTAAGACACTTGAGGATCTATGAAGAACAGATAAACAAAGATCCATAACATAGCTTGGTAAAATCATAACCCTCCTTTTGCTTCGAAAAGTGTTTTATTTTGCTGTCGAGAGGCTTTGTTCTACAGTTAAATATTTTAGAATCCTACACAACGCTTATCTGCTTTCTGACTTAATAACTTGATAGGAGAGCCCGCGCTAAAGTCACTTTCTGTTTATCAGCAAGTCTGCTGGCTGACGGGTGTCGTAAACCTAGACTCCGAAAATTATGGAGGCACCCAGACACCCACAGATATGACTGTATGTATGTTTATTACATATTAACAAACCAAACCTTAATTATAATTTTGTATAAAATGTTGTATGTTATGTATATATGTAACATGGCCGCTTTCTCCGAATTAAAAGTTATGTCGTCCAAAATAACGTAACAATACGTCTTAAGTTAAAAAAAGTTATAATTTTCTTAAACAGGTCTGTATGTGAATAATGTAAAACAGCAGCTTATGTATTACCTAACTTGAATACTTATTATCTTACTGCTGCATTCAAAAATCAACCATATTGCCTAAGAATTTAAGATGAAATTAAATTATTCGATTTATTGAAGTATTGTGATAAATGCGAAAGTTTATGTGTGTGTGTTTAAATTAATTATGTTTGGTACTCGTACACTCTGAAATGGCTAGATGATTTTAGACAAAATTTATGAATGAATGACAAATGTTTTTAGCACGAGATTTGGTACAATTTGAATTATTATAATAGTTATTACAATAAGCAGCTTAGTATAAATAACCAGTTACCAGTTAGAAATTAAAAAAAAAAAAAAAATTAAATTTAATATAAAATTAGATTATATTCTATGAATGGAAGTTGGTGATGATGTATATTTAATATATAATATTTACTTCTCTATTATGGTCAAAAAGCAAATGAATTTGGATGAAAAACACAGACAGTCCAAAAAAGCACATAAGCTATTTTTATCCCCGTATTAAGTTTCAATGGATTACAAGAATGAAATCAGTACTTTACATAGGCGACACCGCACGAATCAGCTAGTATTTTAAAGAAAAAACCGCGAGGCACGACTAGTATATCTTATTATATCATCATCACCATGACATCTTTAATAGAAAGCATATCTATATACCACACATCACAATTATTGCATTATCATCTATAATACAATCATTTTTTTTCTCTCTTTGCATTTATGTAATAAGATATTTTCTATAATAATAATATTACCTCAGATTTTACACGACAGACAAAGCCTTATTGTACATTGATAAGAATAGGACTTATCAGATGTTGACCAAAAGTGACCTCGGACAGGTGAAAGTTGTCAGTTCCGGCACTATCCGACACCTGTGTACAAGATGAGAGAGTATGTTTGTGTGCGTGTGTGGGGGATCGCGCATGCTTGCATTCAACGTCGAATCGCAGAGAGCTGCGTGCGCGCATCGCTGCGGAAAAGACATCAACGCGCGCGGCGAATTTAAATAATAATAATTAATTATTATGTGTTGTGAATAGTGATTATGATTAAATTATAAAAAAAATAAAGTGCTTCTTTTTTTAAAATGGCTCGTTTCATAAGATTTATAATTTTTATGGGGGTTGTTGCATTGTTGAAAGCTCAGGATGATTTAAATGACTTTGTATTCAGTGATCCTGATGAGGTGATGATTGCACAGGAGTCGAGACATTATCAGACAGTAGTTCAGCCTCCAGTTAGGATAGTAAAGCCTACTGGAGTGACGAACTCCCACAGGCCACAATACAACGTAGATTCCTTCGAAGACCGTTCTCACGAAGGATTGGAGAATCCTGACACCACGCCTAGAAAGACCTTACTAAAGAACTATAAGTCTTCTAACAGGATAAGGGCTAAAGAAGGCATAATCAAAGAAGCTGTGCTCAAGGCTCTGGAGAGGAAGGACCACGTGGGGAAATTTGCCCAGATTTTGCCAATAATTAGGGCGATGTCCGGGAACCAGAGAGTGGCGCTGGCGTCGCTGGTGGCGAACCAAGTTAGTACTCCACCAGGTCGAGCACCTTTGAACCTGGTTCAGGTAATTTTTTTTACTAACATTTTGTCTATACTAACAGTTTTTATTAAATAGGTAAGCAGAAGTGTATTTACATCTACATTTCATTTTACGTCTGGGTGTTTTAGGGGCGTCAACAAGATCTTTGAGACCCAAACCAATATGACCTGCGAGACAGTCCACCTACTGATTGATGGATGAGACTCTGGCTAGGCTTTCAGCTCGAAGTTGGGAGGTCAGATAAAAACTCAAAATAAAAAAGAAAGAAGACGGAGCAAGGAGGACTTGGGCTCCGAAACTCCCGATACTTATGATGATCTTACATTATGGATATCACGAATCGTCTTATCTAATTCTATGGGGTTCATCACCATGATATTCAAAGTGACTACCCATTTGCGTCCCAAGGTTACAATTTGGTGTCAGGGGTCTGCTAATTAAATTCATTGGTTGATTTTTACGAGAGCGACTGCCATCTGAATTCCTAGTCCCAAAAGGAAGTCCTTTACCAGAGTCTCAACCGTGGATAAGCAGATGCACTAGCAGGTAGATTTGACTAGGGCCTCGAAGATGTCGGTAGGGCCCTGTACACCCCATGTTATTCTTAATCAATCAATTAGCCCATCACAGTCCACTACTGGACTTTAGCCTCTCTCAAGGTTAGGAGGCTTTGGCCTGCCGTTTTCATTCCGAGTTTTCCTTCTCTCACAGTGATATCGTCTGCGTATTTTTCAGTTAGTCGCCTCTTATGACATGTGTGGGATGAGATGGAGTGATGATACTTGTATTCTTTCTCCGTCACACGGCTTAATTATTACTATTATATTATTCTATATGAGACTATTACTCTATATATTTTTAGTCTTACGTGCCTTTCTAGACTTCTAGACCAAAATCTAATTTGCTTTCCAAAACATTTAAACAAAAATGATAATATATTTTTAAATTGTAAAAAGAAATTATTTATAATTCATATTTAAACTAATATTTACAAAAATGTATTTATATATGTAAATTTTGTACGTAATATACAAATAGCAGCAAACTTCTGAAAGTCATGTAACATATATACTCCTACAAGAACCGAATCAGTTGACCACTTCATCAATCAAACCGTCGAATATTTGCCTGAAATGAGTGTGACCTAGGACTTCCCGATTGCATTCAATTTTAATACAAATCTATATAGGTAACACGAACGAGGTAGGTAGTTTTTCATTCAGTAGCCATGGTCACAAGGAGTTATCCTAAAGACTACCTACAACTACAAAAGTTAATCGGGAACAATGTAAACAACGATATATCAGAAAATAAAGATACATTCTACGACATTCTATTAAGGTACTTTGGTACCCCTAAAGTAGCTTGTGTAATGGGTTTTGGAATGCGAGTGTGACGCCCCTGGTGTTGCATAAGTCCATAGGCCACGGTAACCACTTCCCATTAGGTGGGCCGTGTGCTTGTCTGCCACTTAAGTGGTATAAAAAAACTTTCAATGTAGATATTTTTTTTGTTAATAGACATTCATTATACCTATTTACATAGAAACGCCCAGACCAATGCAGTTGGCGTTTCGAGTAGGGATCTATCTCTTTGCCTTTGACGTCGCAGTCAAATACTCTACCGCTACATCATCAAAGTAGTGAATTGCAATAGAATACTCATACATTAAGTTTTATTTCAATAAGTAGGTAAACATTCACTTGTAACGCTGACAATGACTCAATAATAAATTGAAAAAAAAACACTGCTATTTTTTAATTATTATTTTTATTAATAAAAAAAAATACAAATTGTAATTCATATTTTAATTTCTAGAACACTGATAAACATGCTTATAATATTTTTTGTATAAGGTCAGATTAATATGAAATTATAATTTATTCAAAAATAACACTGAGCGGGTGTCAAAACTGTAAACCTTTAAAAACAATTAAATGCTCGATGACCACTCCAGATTCTGAATAAGTGAATTTCTTTTACTCCACCTGGAGCTTGATTCTTAAATTCATTTGAAAGAAAAATGGGGAAAAATTCAACGTTCTTACTTCATAATAATTTGAAATTGTGATGTAGAAATCTCTAAACGAGTTAACAGTACGAACAAAATCGAAAAGGATAAAAATTAAATCGGTCCTGGCGGGATTTCAACCCGTGATCTTTTCCTTACAGACGGATCCCTAAGACGAAAATATGCATACAAGAATTTGGAAGGTTTCAGTGATCAGAGCATTAGCAATAAAGCTAAAGCGCCTAGTAACAACAAATATCTTAAGTGAAAGGATGTTTTCTCTTGCTCCAAAATAAGGAGTTAATATCTTTGTTGAAGGATATATAAAAAACGAAACTTTAGTGCACATTCACTAAAGCACATTAAAAGTTGAAGACATAAAAACTGGTATTATAAAGAAAAAAAATAAGGAGATCAGTCAACAACAGCAGTGAACAGTAATACAGACTCATCATTTTTTCGGTTCGGTTCGTTATGACTAATCATGTCACATTCTATATATTCTGTAAATAATACACAAGAGACAACATAAAAAATGTAATGAAGTTTTGAAAGGTTCATAAAACATATTTATTTTTATGGTGGAACTTTCCATATTATTTCCTATTCTTCTGAAAGACACTTATAATAACTCAATGCAAATTTGATGCATTTATTAGTCTATCTATTCAGATTTATTTAGATCTTTGATGAAAAAAATGTCATATTATAATTAGACACGATTTCTTTAAATAAATAACGTATTGTATGTGGTCTGATTAAATATAAACATATTTAATAATAATTTAAAATACTTTTTTGGTTTTAAAATTTACCGTTACATGTCATCTATATTGGATTAGCAGAGTTAGATGTACATACGAACTATGTCCTTTAAATATATCACTTTTAAGGAAACATCAGATTAAAGAGCCCCCGTTTAGCGAGGATGTATGAAAGTACTCAAAGAAAATTCCGGATCGTATCAAGTGGAAAGGGGCTATCTCTGCCAATCGCAATGGGAATAAGAGGCATCAATGTATGTTTGTGAAAGATTATAAAGACGCCACAAGTCTGAGTACTACATGTAACATAACATAAACTATTACATTAACTATTACATTTGGGACGACAAAGGGGTCGCAATGTAAGAGGTGATGAGCCTATTGCCTAAATATATAAACCTGCGATAAATACACACATAACTTCGAAAAGCATCGAAAAGTCATTGGTGTGTGCCATGGTAAACCTGGGATCGGAACCTCGTCTCAGCAGTCCATTACCCATACCACTAGGCTACCACGGTACTACAAATATAATAATAATATGTTTAATAAGTAGCCTAAACGTGCGCGTAAATGCTCCACGGCATAAAGACTGTCTTGAATACCGACACTCGTAAGTAGGCAATTGACATAACTAGCAATTATTGGATTGAGTCACATTACATTGTATGAGTGTGGCCAATTTGTCAAGCGTCATTGACAACCCGTTAACGTATTCTGCGAGCATGACCAAAAGGTTAAAACGCATACTATCAATAAAATAATGAATGGATGCTTCAAACGTGTGCATGAGTATGTAGGTAATAGCTCATCCAAACTTGGCAGTAAGTGGGTAATATTTGTATCTAGTACTGTAATGACTCAGTTGTTTTAGAAAATATAGGCCATACGATCTGCATAGTTTCATAAAGTTGAAAACAAGAAACCTTGCCCGCTCACCACATGCCTACTGCTAAGAGGATAATGTGAAGAGTTTGCAAAGCGACCCACAAAAGTAAAGTAGACGGTAGTATTTGCCCCTACATTATGAGAGAGGCGCTGCCGTATCCGTTGCCAAGACTCATTTATCTAGTAAATGAGTTACTGAATTTTTTTGATTTACCTGTATCCACAAGCGTGTTTTATTGTAATGTCATCTGTATAATGACTACAAAAAGTTGCGCATTGTTGACAGACAGTCTAGTTGGTCTAACTGCAAAATCATCAGTATGTTGTGGAGGTCAGATGATAGTCGCTTCACGGAAAATATCGACGTTCAGCTAAACCCGCAGTTAATTCTTCAAGAGGTGCATTAGAAGGTTTCTTTAGGGTTGGCAGCGCGTGTGTAACGCCTCTAGTGTCGCACACGTCCATAGGCCACGGTGAACACCTCCCATTAGGTGGCCGTGTGCTTTTCTGTCACCTAAGTGGTATAAAAAGTCTGGAAAAGCGGACCCTGGATTCAGAGGTGAAACCTTCAGATGCGACTGGAGTTAACGTTACGATGAAAAAGTTTTTTTTGTACAACTTAGGTGGCAGAAAAACACACAGCCAACCTGATGGAAAGTGGTTGCCGGGACCTATGTACGTGTGTAGCACCAGATGAGTCACACCAGTGCTGCCGACCCTGTAAGAACATTGAGTTTCTGTGCCGTCAGTGCAGAACACAAAATCAGGACAAACCTTTGGTCTTCCCAGGGACAGCACAAAAACTCTCAAATGAGCTCTGGCTACCCTACTCACCGCCGGGAACACAAGACGAGGTTATTATAGCCGTGGTATTCTACAGGGTGAAGGTACTTCCTCAGTCAGACTGCTCAATTGGGACTGAAATACCGTCGTGTCCTAACTCCTAGCAAAGTCTTTCTAGTACAGTCACATAAGTTATTGAGTATAAGGTCGTGAATTAACACCCACATTTCACCAATAATTGTATTCGTTCCTACGTAGTAGGGGTGAGCCTATTGCCGTATTCCAGGCACTTTTGTTGACTCGAGCCATGCATCTGAGGTTGAGTCTGGGCTGTATATATCTGTCTGATGTTAAACAGCCCTATCCCTTAGTCGCCTTGTATGACACCGCACCTCTGCCTAACCCTGCAGGGATAAAGACGTGATTATATCTATGTATGTAAGCTCGTCATGAATCAAGGTTTATCAGCGTATTTGCGTACACGCAACGATGTGTGTCATGACAATCAATTGCGATGATCCTGTTTGCGTTCGATATTTACTGCTAAACTTTACGATTCACTTTCAATTCAAAGAAAGTATACGGTTAACATTACATTAACATGCGAAACCTCTTTTTATATCCACCTTAATCATGTAGATTTATAATTATCACATTATTGTCATTATTATTTTATTGGGTTATAACATTTTTATGTTCTGTTAGCGATGCGAATGACAACGTAATAAAATACAGATACACTACAAATACAATTAAAATAGTCACGTCTGTAATTCCACAATGAGATAGATAACTCGGTTATCACTAGCCAAGAGCTTCTATCACAAAAACCTCCAAGTACATTAAACGTTTTTTTTTTGTTTATTCTTTATTGTACCCATAAATGACATTTATACGGTATAATGAAATGTGATGTACAAAGGCAAACCTAACCCAAAGTTTTTTTTTAAATAAAACTTAGGTGACAGACAAGCATACGGCCCACCTGATAAAAAGTGGTTACCGTGACCTATGAACGTGTGCAACAATAGAGGAGTCACACCCGTGCAACCGACCCTGTAGGAACGGAGAGTTTCTGTGTCGTCAGTGCAGAAGACAAAATAAGGATAATCTCTCGTGTTGTGTTCCCGGCGGTGAGTAGGGTAGCTAGAGCTCACTGGAGAGTTTCTGTGCTGTCAGTGGAAAGATCAAAACGCTTGTCCTGCTTTGTCTTTTACACTGACGGCACAGAAACTCTCAATGCTTGCAGGGTTGGCAGCGCGAGTGTGACTCTCTTGGTTTTGCACGCGAGTCTGCCACTTAAGTGGTATAAAAAAATATGTAATGGTAGCATAAACAGACCTATGGTGCTACAACCACACGCATGTGATCAAAAACTCGTTCTACATTTTACAGATTAATAGTTTGCAACAAAATATTTTGCACAATAAGCGAGAGAATTGGTTCGCACGATTATCGAGTTTTTACTTTTCCGTTTCTCTGGTGTAAGCGTGTTGCAATTATTGCATGTGAACCGAACCTAACGGATCGCTTAATTGTATGAAAACACTCCGCCATAATCAAACCGTTATTTCTTTGCGGAAATCTATACACGGCAGTTATCCGATTGTGAACTAGTTATTGATTATACTTCCTGTAGACGTATTGTTGGCAAAGGGTATTCTTATCGCATACATAACTCCTATTAATCTTAACGGAGAATCCTGATTTGATTCGAGGCTTTCATCTTAGAGCGGGGTGTGTATGCTTTTCCTCTTCCATGTCGCTTGGTTTTGCCTGTCAAATAATCTTGGGAGACTATTTTGCACACTTGGCCATATATCTTCATCTTTAACGAAAACCCAGAAGTTTTTGAGTATACCATTTTATTTAAATAAAATTAGAACTGAAATTACCATTATTCTCTGTAAATCCTCCAGCTCAGCTAAATTGCTTGTGTTAGAAGTGGGTTCCCGTCGGTAGTGGAATGATCAGGATTCGAACCCTAGACCTTTCGATCGTAAAGCCGCCTTCTTAACCATTAAACTACCGACGCTTACCGGAGCTGTAAAACAATCGATACTTCTTCCGAGTATGAGGGGTCAGATGACGGAGTGCTCATCTGCCATTAAAGTGTTGTAACAAAGTCCTTTCCGTTCACCGTTTCACTGGTGGTAGAAACTTGGTGGCACAAATTTGTCTCAAGTTTCGACCGGGTAGGTACCACCGTGCACTATTGCGAAAAACCCTCCATAGCAATTCAATCTCGGTTGGATTGTGTTCAGGGGTCAGCAAGTGCATAGCCGGGCAGAGGTGGTGGTTGTCGCAGCACTAGTGGGACCAGTGGGTCTTGGCGTAGTCTAGTGGGGATGGCGCGGGGCGATGCGCCGAACAGGGAGACCTGTAGAAACGGTGGTGCCGCTGGCCGCCCGCGGTATAGTACAGGGGCCCAACTGGGGTTAACCACCTTGGGAGGCTGCCTCACCAGGCCGCGCATAATCCCGATATGGTTCGTCGTGCCGGTTGGTGACCGGAATTGGGAGCCCGGCGACCATACTCGGGGGGGTACGGGGGCCCTTCCGTTCGGCGCGTCGGCTCTCGCCATGCCTCACATTCATAGATAAAACCAATATCCCGCGCTTTGTCACACGGTGCTGCGGCGGCAATCACCTCTTTTTTCACGCCTTCTCCCACCCAAACTCATGGCAGCGCAATTCAAGGAAACAGGCAACACAGCGGCTCGACACACTCCCAAAAGCTTGCTATTTGAGGTGGAGTCCACTAACATCTGTGGGCTCCATGCAAACCTCAACGCCGTCCACCAACACCTAGAGACGGCGAAACCTGCCATGTTTTTTCTAACGGAGACGCAAATACACCGCCCTGACGACACGACCTACTTGCTCTACCCTGGCTATGTTCTTGAGGAAAGTTTTCGTGCAAAAGCCGGGGTGTGCGTGTTTGTTAGGGCGGATGTTTGCTGTCGCCGTTTGCGCTGCCTAGAGGACCCATCCTTCTCCATCCTTTGGGTACACGTAGACCATGGCCCTACGAGTCAGATCTATGTGTGCCTCTACCGTTCCCATACAGGAGATGCTGAGACAACTCGACTCTTTGAATATCTGAGTCAGGCGGCAGATGATGCGCAGGAGCGATTTCCGAATGCCGAAATGGTGTTTTTGGGGGATTTTAACGCCCACCACGAGATCTGGTTGGGCTCCTCCAAAACAGACCATGCGGGAAGAGCCGCCCACGCGTTTGCTCTGGCGCACGGCCTGACCCAATTGGTGCACGAGGTCACTAGGATACCAAGAAGGTCGGGCCTAGCACCTTCTCTGCTAGACCTTCTGCTGACGAGTGATCCGGACCGGTACAGTGTATCGGTGCGAGCCGCTTTAGGCAACTCCGACCACTGTCTGGTCTGTTCCACGGTGCCATGCCAAAAACAGTACCGCGCTTGGGTAAGGGCGCGCGCCACGCGCCATCCCAATCTGGGCCACTTCAAGGCGGCGTACAACAGAGCCACAAAGGTCTGCAGAAGGGCCTACGTCAGAGCGGATGCCCTGCGCATAGCGCGGCTTGGTCAAGAGCTAGTGATGCATCCCACGGGAAGCCGTGGCTACTGGCGACTGGCTAAAGCCGTGCAAGCCAACTTCTGTCAGCCTTCGCTGCCTCCGCTGCGTAACCCTGATGGATCCCTGGCCCATGAGCCGCAAGAGAAGGCAAATCTGCTGGCTAATCTCTTTGCGGCCAACTCCCGAATCGATGATTGTGGTACGCAGCCACCAACACTACCCGACAGTGACCACGCGATGCCTGATATCCATATCAGGCAACGCGATGTCCGTGCAGTGCTGCAATCACTCGATGTCCGGAAAGCCAGTGGTCCGGATGGTATTCCAGCGGTAGTCTTGAAAAAATGTGCAGCGGAGTTGTCTCCAATGCTTACGCGCCTGTACCGGCTATCCTACAGTTCGGGTACAGTGCCTTTGCCTTGGAAAGAGGCGAATGTTCAGCCGATTCCCAAGAAGGGGGATCGCTCGGAGCCAGCCAACTATCGACCCATAGCCGTCACCTCAGTGCTGTGCAAAGTGTTCGAGCACATAATCAACAAACAGCTCATGCGGCACCTAGAGGATCACTCCTTAATTAATGACCGGCAATATGGCTTCAGACCGAAACGGTCAACGGGTGATCTTCTAGCATACGTTATCCATCTTTGGGGTGAGGCTATGGACAAGCACGGCGAGTCACTGGCAATTAGTCTTGACATCGCCAAAGCTTTCGATAGAGTCTGGCACAAATCGCTTCTTTCCAAGCTACCTGCCTTTGGTCTGCCTTCTAGGCTGTGCAACTGGGTTGCTAGCTTCCTGCGGGGGCGCCGTATTCGCGTCCTTTGTGACGGACGAGCTTCGGAGTTTCTGCAGGTTAATGCTGGCGTGCCCCAGGGGTCCGTCTTATCACCCACTCTCTTTCTTCTGCATATCAACGACATGCTGTCTACCGGCAATGTTCATTGTTATGCAGACGATAGCACTTTGCATGGGAGTTATCATGGACATCCTGCGGCCAAGCAGTCGGATATCGCGGAGAAAAGGCAGCTTCTTGTCACTGAGCTTGACGGGATCCTGAATCACATTTCTCAATGGGGCTCTGAGAACCTGGTTGAGTTCAATGCCAAGAAGACGCAGGCATGTGCGTTTACAGCAAAAGTATCTTCTTTCCTTCCCCTCCCCACTCTTCAGAGCACGCCACTGCCACTGCAGGACAATCTCAATATCCTAGGTATGGATGTTCGCTGCAACCTGAATAACAAAAACTACATCGAAAGTATCATCAAAACAGCCTCACGAAAACTCGGAGTCCTGAACAGAGTGAGACGGTTTTTCACGCCGGAGCAGCGGTGTCTTCTATACAAGACACAAATTCGCTCCTGTGTGGAGTACTGCTCGCATCTCTGGGATGGTTCAGCAAAGTACTTACTAGATGCTCTCGACAGGTTGCAGCGACGTGCGGTCCGCATCATTGGGAATCCCGAGATCACGAACACCCTAGAACCTTTACAGCTGCGTAGAGATGTTGCGTCCATGGCTGTATTTTACCGTTTGTACCATGGGGAGTGTTCTGATGAGCTCTTCCAATTAGTCCCACCCTCCCCTTTCCTACACAGGACAACGCGTGCAGGTCTTAGATGTCATCCGCACACGGTGCAAAACATCCGATCAAGAACCAAGCGGTTCGGAGACTCTTTCCTCTGTCGCACCATTAAGGCCTGGAATTCATTACCAGCTCACGTGTTTCCTTCTTCCTACAGTCCCGGGTCCTTTAAGCGGGGCGTGAAAAAGCATATGATGAGGCCGTCAAGCTGAGTGTCACCATTGTCACACGGTATGTGTAAGTAATGGTGACCCTCTTTTCTGGGACTTTGCCTTCAGCTTACCATCAGGCAAGGCGAAGTCCAATTGACGTGTCCTATATAAAAAAAAAATAAAAGCAAGAAAAGCCAAATTATGAGAAAGGATCGGACAGAAGACCAAAGTGCAAATTATATATATGCAATCAGGGTAATCACTGCGATGATGCTACTGTCATCATCACCATCATCATCATCATCATGTATACGAGCTCAGTGTGTTGAAGGAGCAGCAGAAAGAGCATCTCCAATCTCATTGAGAAGGTTGTAGACTGACAGTTTTTCTGCCAAGGTATACCAACAGGATATTTAGTCTAACCGGCTCAAATTGAATGGACCGCGGGCCAATCGGTTTTGAACAAAAAGGGTACCTAATCTTAATGACCTAAAGCGAATAGACGCGGGCTATTCGAACATAACCAAAACTCGTCTGCGTTTCAAAGGACCGGTGATAACATTTCTAAATAAATTCAATATCATAAACTACATCAAAGATTAAGTACATTCGGGTGCAACAGTTAAAATAAAAGATTTACCAGAGTTTTTTTCACAGAATTGAAACATCTTTAGTAATCACATCAATATGTCAATTTTGACATATCTACCATTATCTATAGCTACTACAATAGACTCAAAGTGAAATTTATTGTCATATCGGAAGTATTCAATGTGTTTTTGTTGCTCGTCTGATTACTGTTACACGATACATTCCACGTGCATTGTTCTACGAGTATCGTAATTGACGGTGAAAAGATTTCATTCGGAAACTAATAGGCGAAACTGGGTTACTTTTTAATCATACAATGTAATTTCTGCTTTCTTAGTATTGTAGTGATAATCCTATAATCTTGGAAATAATTCCGGTTGCGTCACGCTGGAGTACGAGGATCATTTTTTGACTACTTTTAGTATTTTGATTCACCTAAAGGCCACTTCTGTTTGTTCAAAGATTAGTAACTTTGGTTGACCTACCACTTAGGTGACAGACATGCACATGGCCCACCTGATGCGATAGACGTACGCAACACCAGGGGCGTTACACTCGCGCTACCCACCCTGAAGAAACCTTCTAATGCTCCTCTTGAAGAACCCTATATTGTAAGTAGTAGGTATTCCCGGAGACTAGACCAATTCTCCAAACCACCACCTCCCCCCTGTCATTCCCTCCCCCCGCCATGCCCTGTCTCTCGGCTTCAAGGTGGACGGTCACGGCTAAAAAAAAAAAAAAAAAAAAAAAAAAAAAAAGTTTGGTGTCTATTCGGGGGTTTTCGGCCATGCCGAGTCGATTGCGCTAATCCGTTTTCGCGTACGACGCACCGTTACAAAGTTACAGAAACGTAATCTGAGGTAATTGACGAACAATTGATAACGGCCGACCCTTGATAACGACCAGCCATCGTCGCTCAATGTTATCTCGGGTCTGTTGTCTTTTTTGTCAATGTCTGCGTCATAGCCAATGATGACTAAACCTATGATGTAAAACGGGTATGTATTTGATTTAAAAAAAAGTCCTTTCGCAATACTAATGTTCTTTATTATTTTCAAAACAATATTTGAATAACTTACTTAATATGATATCGTTATACAGCGTATTGTTAGTGAACAGGTGCTGGAAATCGGCTAATGACATACCATAATGTTTATAGTATAAATACATTAAACAATATTCGCCACATACTGGAGTGTAATCGTTTTGGATTCGATTAGTGTTGTAATTCCATACTCTGCAATTTCGATCTAAAAACGTACGATGGAAACCTGTGGGTGCTCTACCATAAGAATCAAAGTACTGACCAACTCCATTCGCGTCTATGTGTATAGCAACCCAGTGAGAACCAGGCTTATTGTCGCTATCTAAGTTGCTTATGATATATGTAGGCATATCTACATGAATCGGCAAGCGATTTGCGGCATAAACATTACATTCACTTTTTGAATCCACTTGTCTCAAGTATCTCCGTATTTCTAATGTATTCATGATCGCGTTACGATGTTATCAGGCTCGTAGATTATAAGCAAATAATGAGATCAACAATAATTTAACATATTATAGGGTCTACAAAAACTTTTGTTTTAACTGTAACATGACGTACGAGCTCCCTTTGCTCGCTCCCGCGCATAATAATTTCACTCATAATGAACATTGACCAAATTGGTCTGGTCTATGACAGAGTATCTTAACATACACTGCATTTCGAACATTCACGGTAACATAATATATACAAACACATTGTTAATAAAACAAAGAAATACTTTGTATGAATATATTTTATTGAAAGGATCAATATACAATAATGCAGACTTATTTCTAAAACATATTTAATTCTAATACGCGCTTAATTCTAATACACACTTAATTTTAAAACATTTAAGTTTACTTAACTACTATAGTCAACAGAAATGTTACGGTTTTTATCGATTTCTATAACATTATCAAATTCTGCATAGACAATACAATTAATAGTTTGTGTTAAAGCCGTATCAAAGCGAACTTCTATTCTTACGCTACCATGTTTTATAAGGTTCCAGTGATTAGAAGCATTCGCTGATAAGTCAGGTGTTAAATCGAACGCTAGCAGACAAAACCCTTTGGAATATTGATCTCTAGATATCCCGTTGCCTTCATTAAGGAAATGTATACCTGTACCCGAGAACAACGTATGATAACTAGAAGTAAAAATATTATTCCCAAATGATGGTTGTAAAGCTTTTGAAGGTATTTGTTGTCCGTCTATGTATAAACAAAATGTACTAATATCAAAATTTTCAAAGTTAAATGGGTTTTTAGAGAGATTTCCATTGAATGCTGCATTATTCACAAAACCAACTATACACCGTTTAGGTACTTGACCAAGGAATATGTTATCAAGAGTTTTACCCTGAACACCTGATGGTATCGTTAAAACTTTAACTTCAGCTCGTGTGATAGGATATTTAGCTGTCGTAGATGATAACACTTTTTGATGTGCAAGTAACACAGTTGGATTAATTCGTGCTCTACGAACAATCAGGGTTGCATCTGTAATAGTAACTTTAAATTTAAGGTCGTCAGCAAACAATTAGAACGAGTCAGTCGCTATCTAAAACAAAAAAAACAAAAATGTATGTGTCATCTAAAGTAATGACCACTCGTTATAAGCAAAATTTCTGTTATGTGGGAATATGACTAAGTAGGTAGGGATTTGTGGTTATCGAATACAACAAAAAAGTTCAGTTATCTGAGGTATTTAGCTTACAATTCAAACAAATTGGTTCGCTATCTGAAGGTAAATTATCTGAGGATATCATTACTACGTTTCTAAAAGCAACGAGATATGCGCTGTGTATAAAAGAGAGCCCTCTCTCTCACTAAACTCAGTTAAAACGTTGTAGTCAACAGTGGATAAGTTAGTACACTATAATAAAAAGACCAAAGTACAAGTTTGATAACTGAATATCATAGTATTCTTCATACATTACAGTGTGCTGTTCATACGTTGTGGTTACTATGGCTGTAAGTATTATCATATTTCAAATAGATAGTGTTCTTAATTACATTTATACTTTTTTATTCGTATGTCCATGTCAAATTTTTCAAAAAGATATTTTATGTTGTTTCAGTTTCTAGATAATACATATAAACAGTTTTACTATCCAGGGGAAGAGGATGAGCGCAGTGACGAAGAAGGTACTCTGGAGTACA
Organism: Eilema griseolum; assembly: GCA_963662185.1. Lineage (NCBI taxonomy): Eukaryota > Metazoa > Arthropoda > Insecta > Lepidoptera > Erebidae > Eilema > Eilema griseolum. The sequence goes on along the minus strand of OY759237.1, from coordinate 27,740,587 downwards.
AAGTAAAGAACGCCATTCTACTAAAAAGGAAGAAAGACATAGAGGAATTCTTTGAGAAATCGAAGAAGAAGAAGAAGGCCTCCAAAAAGTCATCTACTGTTGGACGCTTATCAAACGGGGGTACAGCATATATCTCTACAAACAATGACGATGGAGATAATGCATCCCACCTCATAAAAATTGAAATTTACGATCTGAAGAAGACTAAAGAAATTGCACCGACGGAGCTATGGAAACATGCCGAGCTGCGTGTAAAATATTATACAGCAAACGATGGGGACAAGAATCTAAACAATGTACGTGATATCATATACGATATAACTAAACAGCTCGCTGCTACCGAAGATTGTGCTAAATACTTCATGAATAATTGAAGTAGTGAAGATACACAGAGACTTCTACCTTAATTTAGTTTTGATAGTGTATGAACTATTGTGTAGTACAATCTATCTAGTAAAACAGTGCGTATTCAAGAATCCTTGTGTTAAATATATAGATTAATAGTGATACACCATGGATACATCAAACTGTGACTTATATAATTCGGAACTCGTGGTGCTTGCTGAGGAAGTGTCGTTAGATTTTATGTCATCTGAATTCAACCAGGAATTTCATATATCACAAACTGGAAAAGGAAAAAGAAAATCAGAATCTGTGACAACAACAGAAGAAGACTCAACTGCAAAAAGAATATATCTTGAAGCACCATCCACATCATCAGTGTTTTTTCAAACTGTGAGTACAGAAAGTTATGATACAATTAAATGTTCACAGTGCAATGTGTCGATAAAAAAAAAAATTTTGAGTAACCATTTGAAAAGTAATACACATAAAAATAATTCTTTAAAGAATGATTCAGAGTTAAGAAATGTTAAAATAGTTGAAAGTGCTTTCGGAAATAGAGTTATTACGTATAGAATTAAATCTGATATCATTATTGACAACAATCCACAACCTTTTCAAACACCTGAATTATTTTTAAAAGAAATCAAAGATGTCGTATTTACTTTACTTGAACGATGTATCATAGATCTTTTTATTGTAAAAGTAAATTTTATCCTCAATGCAGACTTTATACAGCTAACTAAAAACTTACGTAACACATTCGACTTCCAAATAACTAATTACGTTTTCAGTCGTGGTGATGATAAAGATATGATTTTTTCTTTAATAACTTCTGAAATAAGTACTAAAATTTCAAATTTTGAAAAAAAAGATAGTGGTTGGAGTTTACTAAAAATAAATTACATGGATATGAATGTTAATAAATTTAACCCATTGCGGGGCTCCTTCTACATAGACCTACCATTAGACATAAAAGTTAAAAAAGCAGTAATAAATGTACAAAATAGGGATAACGAATGTTTTCGATGGGCAGTTTTATCAGCATTATATCCAGCTAAAACCCATGTTGACAGGGTAACATGTTATATTCCTTATAAAAATAAATTAAAATTTGGTAATATTTCATTTCCTGTAAAATTGAAAGACATTAATAAATTTGAAAAACTTAATGATATTAGTATAAATGTTTTTGGTTTAGATTACGATTCTAGAAAAAAGAAAAATATTGTGGTTGGCCCGTTATATTTTACAAAAGAAAAAAAAAACATCCATTTAAACTTATTATACATAACTCAGGCTAACAGAGGTCATTATTGTTATATAAAAAATATTTCAAGGTTAGTAGCTCAACAAATTTCATCAAGTAAATGTGCAGTTCATATTTGTGATGGTTGTTTGTTAAACTTTACATCGCATAATAATTTAAAACAACATCAAGAAAAAGATTGTTTCCACATTTCAACAAAACTACCATCGGAATCTAATAAAAAAAGTAATTGGTTTAATGAGTTAACACCTTCGAACCAAATATCATTTAACAATTATGAACGAAAATTAAGAGTACCCTTCGTAATATACGCTGACTTTGAAGCTTTTTTGAATCCTATTAACGGATGTTCTAATAACCCAAATAATTCATCAACCGAAAACATCCAAAAACATGAAACGTATAGCTTTGGCTATTACATTAAATGTTCATATGATGATAGGCTTTCAAAGTATAGGTCACATACTGGTAAAGATTGTGCACTTATGTTTATGAAAATGATAAAAGATGATTTAGTTAATATCTGTAAAAAAAATACATTTGTTAAAAGTCCGTTACCATTAACGGAAGAAAATATTAATATGTCTAATCAAACTAAAGTCTGTTATATTTGTAATCATAGTTTAAATGAAAATTTTGAGATTTGTTATAATTGGTTTACTGGTTTATATGAAGGAGTTGGACATACACATTGTTCTAAAAAGTATAGAGTACCAAACTTCGTACCCATATTTCTACATAACTTGGGTAACTATGATTCGCATTTTATTGTTCATGGTCTCAATTTTGAAGATGGTAATATAGAAATCATTCCTGAGAATAAAGAAAAGTACATTTCTTTTTCAAAAATATTAAATATTAATAACCGTGTTATGAAATTAAGATTTCTTGATTCTTTTAAATTCATGTCTAGTAGTCTAGAAAAATTGGCTCAAAATTTATTATTGGAACAATTCAAAGAACTCAAATTAAATTTTCCATGTGAGGAAGACTTTCGGCGCTTAATACGTAAAGGTATTTATCCTTATGAATATATGACTTCATTCGAATGTTTAAACTTAACATGTCTGCCTACTCCTGACAAATTTTATAGTTCGTTAACTGATATGCATGTTACTGAAAATGATTACCAGCATGCTCAAGATGTATGGCATCATTTCCATTGTAAAAATATGAAAGAATACTCTGATTTATATTTAAAAACAGATGTTTTATTGTTGGCCGATATATTTGAAAATTTTAGAGATGTGTGTCTTAAAACATATGAATTAGACCCAGCCCATTATTATACAGCACCGGGTTTGAGTTGGGATGCCATGTTAGTACATACTAAAATAAATTTAGAGTTGTTAACTGATATAAACAAAATTACTTTTATTGCAAAAAATATTCGCGGTGGTATATCTCAATGTAGTAACAGACATGCTAAAGCAAATAATTCTTATATGTTAGAATATGATCCTTCTGTACCATCTTCTTTTCTAATGTATCTGGATGCAAATAACCTTTACGGTTGGGCTATGTCTCAATGTCTCCCTACTGGAAAATTTGAATGGGTTGATGTTAATACTAACTTTCATGTTCCTGACGATGCTGATTATGGTTTCATTTTGGAAGTGGACTTAGAATATCCAAAACATTTACACGACTTACATTCGGATCTGCCGTTATGTCCTGAAAATTTATGTTATGGTGGTAGTAAAGACAAAAAATTGATTCCAAATTTAAATGATAAAAAGAACTATGTCATTCATTATAGGAATCTTAAACAATGTTTGAAAAGAGGACTTCTTTTGCTTAAAATTCACAAAATTCTTAAGTTCAATCAATCAGCGTGGTTAAAAGTTTATATAGATTTGAACACTCGCATGCGTTCATTGGCAACTTCAGATTTTGAAAAAGATTTCTTTAAATTAATGAATAACTCTGTTTTTGGTAAAACAATGGAAAATGTTTTAAAACGAGTAAATGTAAAATTAGTGAACCGTTGGACAAATTGTGGGAAAACTCAGGGAGCTGAAACTTTAATAGCAAGACCTGAATTTCATAGTTTATCTGTATTTTCAGAAGACTTAATCGCTGTACAATTAAACAAAACACAAGTTTTATACAACAAACCGATTTACCTTGGATTTTGTATTTTAGATATTTCAAAAACTTTAATGTATGACTTTCATTATGATTTTATGAAAGAAAAATATATGGAAAATATTAAACTATTATATACAGATACTGATAGTTTAGTATACCAGATATTTACCAATAATTTTTATCATGATATTAAAGAAAATTTAGAAAATTACTTTGATACATCCGATTATCCTCCTGACAATATATATGGTTTACCTCTAATAAATAAAAAGCGATTAGGATTTTTTAAAGACGAAAACAATGGCAAAATTCTTAAAGAGTTTGTAGGACTTCGAGCAAAAATGTATGCTATGGACGTACAAAATAAATTTATAGCTAAAGCAAAGGGTGTTAATAAATGTGTTACAAAAAAATTTACTTTAAATGATTATAAAAGCTGTTTGTTAGAAGAAAAAATACATTATAGTGAAATGTTAAGATTTAAGTCAATAAAACATACTATATACACACAAAAAGTTAATAAAATATCTCTTTCGCACAATGACACTAAACGATACATATTGGAAGACGCTATCAATACCCTAGCTTGGGGGCACTATAAAATTAAGAACATTTAACTTTTTATGTATGTTGTAAATATAAATAATAAATATTCTACAATCTACTGCCGCAACACGCTTGCTTCGTGCTTTAATTGTAATATAAATATGTTTTTAAGATTGCTATAAATGTTTGTCCTTATAGGTCTCTCTATTATAAGATTGTGTAATAATTATATAAAATAAAATTTAACAAATTTGTTTATAATATTGTGCCATAAATTTTTATCATTATAAGTCTGTCTATTATAAGATTGTATAATAAATATATAAAATATAGTAAATTTGTTTATATGATTGTGTTATAAATGTTTATCATTATAAGTCTGTTTAAGTAATAATTTTTTAAAATAAAATATATAAATGCTTATTTTCTTAACAAATTGTTTCATTCTTTGTCTAAATCGTAACTTACTTAGACGTTTTTCAAAATGATCCACTTCAATCATCCATTTACTGCGATAGTTGCTGGTCCAAGTGGATGTGGAAAGTCAGTCTTTGTAACAAATTTTATAAAATTTGTTAAAGATGTTTGTAACACAAATTTTGATCAAATAACATGGTGTTTTGATGAAATGCAACCTTTATACAATATACGAAATGTTAATTACATCCAAGGTATACCAGATCTAACTATGTTTAGTGGAAAGGATCCTCAACTCCTAATAATTGATGACTTAATGAGAGAGTCTGATGGACGTATTGTTGATATATTCACAAAAGGAAGTCATCATAGAAATTTAAGTGTGTTTTACATATCACAAAATTTATTTCATCAGGGAAAAGGTCAACGAGACATATCTCTGAATTCAAGTTATATAATTTATTTTAAAAATCCAAGAGATAAAACACAAATACGATACTTGGCACGACAAGTATTTCCAGAAAATCCAAAATACTTGGAAGATTCTTACAAAGACGCAACTAACAATGCACATGGATATCTTATGATTGATTTAAAACAAGAAACAAATGACATGTGTCGTATTAAAACAAAGATATTTCCATGTGATGGATATTGCACTGTTTACATACCATCAAAAGGGTTTAAATATAGTAGAAATCAACAGATATCCATTAGTTACTAACAATGCATGGAAGCACAAAGACGCATAAAGGCCTATTAAGCGCTCTGATTACACTTAAACCAAAATATCAAAAAGCTCTTTTAAAAGCCTGCGATGAAGAAGAAATAAATTGTATTTGTGAATGTATTCATAATGTTTTACAAGGAAAAATAGAATTGAAAGAAAAAGAAAGATCAAAATTGAAAAAATACAAAAATATTCTACGAAAAATAGTACGGAAGGGATCACACAAAATTAGAAAACATTTAATAATACAAAAAGGTGGTGCATTTCTACCACTAATATTGGGTTCTGTTCTAAGTGCCTTGGTTAGTACACTTGTCTAAGAAAAATGGATAATGCTAAAAAAATGTTACTCATCGATCCATCTCTATTAGAAAAGTTAAAACAACCTAACGCGGTTGATACTCCATTATCTCGTTTAGACACAGATATGCAAAACATTTTAAATAGCGATATGGATGATCGAAAGAAGTGTATTTTATATTTACAAACTCTACAAAGATATTTAAACTTCACTAAAGAGGAGCGACAGCCCTATGAAATACCAATAATAAATCAAGACTCGAAAAGATCGGTGAAGTATATTACTGATGATGAAGATAATATATCTACAGTCCATTCTAACACATCAGTAAAGGAAGTAAGTTTGCAAGAAACTAATGAAGGACCATACACATCTAATTACATTTTAAAACTTATACCAAAATCCTATATAAAAAGGGGGGAATCACTGTTGAACTTACTCTCTTTGAATAAATATAAGATTAATTGGGATGAGACAGGCACTGTGGTTATAGATGGTCAAAAAGTTCCTGAAAGTAATATTGTTGATTTGGTAAATGATTCATTGAGGACACTTAAAAATAGTGAACCTACTGGATGGCAAAAATTCGCTACAGCTTTAAAGGAAATCAAAGTACCGCTTATATATATTGGTAACACAAAAAGATCTGAATATATTAAAAAGCTACAATCACAAGAGCATCAAGATTCAATCCCAGCAGATGAATTATTTTCTACACCAATAACTGAAAGTAAATTTCGTAAAAAGATAAAAAGAAAAATAGATTGGGAAAAATGGACCCCATATTAGAATTAAATAAGATTTATTATGATTCTTCACATCCTGCAGGGTACAGTAGCCTTAGCAAATTAACCAAAGCAATGAAAGGTAAATTGAAAAGAGATGATGTGAAGAACTGGTTAAAGTCACAAGAAACATATACATTACATAAACCTGTACAAAGAAACTTTTCAAGAAATAAATATATTTTATCTAATATTAACGAACTGTGGCAGGCTGACTTGAGTGATATGAGAACTTACTCAAATTATAATGATGGGTTCAACTATATTCTTTGTGTTATTGACGTGTTTAGTAAATATGCCTTTGCGAGACCAATGAAAAAGAAAAACTCTGAAACAATCAAAGCATGTTTCGAGAGTATATTCATGGAAGCTAAAGTTACACCTACACATATACAATCTGACAAAGGGACAGAATTCGTATCCAAAGACGTACGAAAATACTTTACTTCAAAAAATATTAATTATTATACTACTAATAATCCTGATATTAAAGCAAGCATTGTAGAAAGATTCCAGAGAACTCTAAAGATGAAAATGTGGCGGTATTTCACACATAAGAACACGCATAAATATATTGATGTTTTACAAGATTTGCTGTACTCGTATAATCATAGTTATCATTCTAGTATCAAAATGTGTCCATCTGAAGTTAATCGTGATAATATCATTACTGTATGGGAAAATTTATATTACAAGAAAGGAAAAGACAAACCTTCTAACATCGCTTTATCGAAGTTTCGCGTTGGTGAGTTTGTCAGAATAACGAAACATAAACATATTTTTCAAAAAGGTTATGAATCTAACTGGAGTGATGAAATATTCATAATATCTTCCGTAATTCGCCGGTCTCCGTGGTTAGTATACACTCTTAAAGACCTAGAGGACGAAGAGATAATAGGAACTTTCTATGAAAAAGAGTTACAGAAAATCATCTCTGACCCCACTGCCAATTTTAAAGTAGATAAAATAATACGTTCTCGATATTCTGGTGTTAGAAAAGAAGTGTTAGTCAAGTGGAGAGGTTATCCAGACAAATTTAATAGCTGGGTCTTGGCTACTAATTTGAAAGAAATATGAACAAACAAAGCTTTTATCTAACTTTACTAAGTAATAGTTCCATGGAATACTTTCCAGATAACAAAACATCAATTTTTTCCACAAAATTACCGAAACCAATAATACTAGAAGGAGAATGGAAGGTTGGCGTTGTGGAATTCCAGTATCCATGCACCATGTTTACGGTTCAAGAACATGAAAATGTTATTTACATTGCAAAATTAGCACAAATGCCTAATGAAAAAAAAGAATCTCTAATATATTACAAAATACACATTCCAGCAACGAATTATGACAATATTAATCACATTTTAAAGGCAATGAATAATATTCGAGAAAAAATAAGATTTCGTTATGATGAGATATCAAAGTTTGTTGTGGTTAGTGTATCAGATGAAAATATAAAATCCATAACATTATCATCCAGATTAGCCCTTCAATTAGGTTTTGAACCAAATAGAAACTTAGTAGAAAAAAATATAGGAAAATGTCCGGCTAATTTACACTTAGGCTTACCATCGCAAATATTTGTTTATTGTGATATAGTTGAACCACAAATTGTTGGGGATGTGATGACTCCACTTCTGCGAATTATACCATTAGATCCCTCGAAATACATTTATGGTGCTAATAAAATGCATGTTTTTTCTCCACCCCATTATTTGCCTGTTATGCGTAGAGAATTTGATACCATTGAAATAGATATAAGATCAACCACTGGTCAAAAGATACCATTCCAATTTGGGACAGTGTGCATTAAACTTCACTTTCAAAAATTATAATGTATTCTCAACATGATAATATCTCATGTCCTTACCAACACTATTATTCCCATCAAGCTGGATCAGGTATAGGAGTGATCTATAGGGGAGCACCATATCAAAAAGGACATGGTATTGGAAGTTTTCTTGGGGGATTATTTCGATCTGTTTTTCCATTACTATCTAGTGGAGCTAAAGCAATTGGTAAAGAAGCCTTAAATGCTGGCGTTGGTCTGTTGTCGGATATGGTCAGTGCACGTCCTATGGAGGAATCAATTAAATCCCGACTCAAAGAGGTCGGTACCAATTTGAAACGCAGAGCTGATAAGAAAATAAATAGCATCAACATGTCTGGATCAGGATATATAACGAAACGGAAACGTCTTTCTACATTCATTCCTTCGATAACAGCGAGAGTGAAAGCCACAAAAAAATTGAAAAGTGCTCATATTAAAGATATATTTTCGAATTAACTATGTCTTTTTTACATAGTCAATCTTGTGAATGTGTTAAGTCTGAACTAGATTTATTTGCATTACCAACAACTCAAACTAGTATTGAAAGTGGAATATGGATACACTATAAGCCCATTTCGTCCCTTGCTGATGATGGACCTATTGAATTTCAAATACCCGGAGCAGGCGACGACTACGTTGATTTATCTCATACTTTACTTCAACTAAAAGCGAAAATATTAACCCAGGATAATACAAAACTTGCTACTAGTGCAGTAGTTGCTCCAGTTAACAATTGGTTACATTCGCTTTTTAGTCAACTCGATGTGTACTTAAACCAAAAACTTGTATCACCTCCAAATAATACATATGCTTATCGAGCTTACATAGAAACACTATTGAACTATGCACCTGCAGCTAAAAACTCGCATCTATCATGCAGTCTTTGGTATGAAGACGTAGCTGGGAAAATGGACGAGATGGATGATAAAAATGAGGGATTTACAAAGAGACAACAAATGGCTAGTGAAAGTAGAGAAATAGAAATGATTGGTCATCTTCATGGTGATATATTTAATCAAGAAAAATTTTTGATTAATGGTGTTGATATGTGTGTAAAATTAGTTCGCTCTAGGGAAAATTTTAATCTAATGGCTTCTTCGCATGACCTTAAATTTAAAGTTACTATTACAGATGCAACCCTGATTGTTCGTAGAGCACGAATTAATCCAACTGTGTTACTTGCACATCAAAAAGTGTTATCATCTACGACAGCTAAATATCCTATCACACGAGCTGAAGTTAAAGTTTTAACGATACCATCAGGTGTTCAGGGTAAAACTCTTGATAACATATTCCTTGGTCAAGTACCTAAACGGTGTATAGTTGGTTTTGTGAATAATGCAGCATTCAATGGAAATCTCTCTAAAAACCCATTTAACTTTGAAAATTTTGATATTAGTACATTTTGTTTATACATAGACGGACAACAAATACCTTCAAAAGCTTTACAACCATCATTTGGGAATAATATTTTTACTTCTAGTTATCATACGTTGTTCTCGGGTACAGGTATACATTTCCTTAATGAAGGCAACGGGATATCTAGAGATCAATATTCCAAAGGGTTTTGTCTGCTAGCGTTCGATTTAACACCTGACTTATCAGCGAATGCTTCTAATCACTGGAACCTTATAAAACATGGTAGCGTAAGAATAGAAGTTCGCTTTGATACGGCTTTAACACAAACTATTAATTGTATTGTCTATGCAGAATTTGATAATGTTATAGAAATCGATAAAAACCGTAACATTTCTGTTGACTATAGTAGTTAAGTAAACTTAAATGTTTTAAAATTAAGTGTGTATTAGAATTAAGCGCGTATTCGAATTAAATATGTTTTAGAAATAAGTCTGCATTATTGTATATTGATCCTTTCAATAAAATATATTCATACAAAGTATTTCTTTGTTTTATTATCAATGTGTTTGTATATATTATGTTACCGTGAATGTTCGAAATGCAGTGTATGTTAAGATACTCTGTCATAGACCAGACCAATTTGGTCAATGTTCATTATGAGTGAAATTATTATGCGCGGGAGCGAGCAAAGGGAGCTCGTACGTCATGTTACAGTTAAAACAAAAGTTTTTGTAGACCCTATAATATGTTAAATTATTGTTGATCTCATTATTTGCTTATAATCTACGAGCCTGATAACATCGTAACGCGATCATGAATACATTAGAAATACGGAGATACTTGAGACAAGTGGATTCAAAAAGTGAATGTAATGTTTATGCCGCAAATCGCTTGCCGATTCATGTAGATATGCCTACATATATCATAAGCAACTTAGATAGCGACAATAAGCCTGGTTCTCACTGGGTTGCTATACACATAGACGCGAATGGAGTTGGTCAGTACTTTGATTCTTATGGTAGAGCACCCACAGGTTTCCATCGTACGTTTTTAGATCGAAATTGCAGAGTATGGAATTACAACACTAATCGAATCCAAAACGATTACACTCCAGTATGTGGCGAATATTGTTTAATGTATTTATACTATAAACATTATGGTATGTCATTAGCCGATTTCCAGCACCTGTTCACTAACAATACGCTGTATAACGATATCATATTAAGTAAGTTATTCAAATATTGTTTTGAAAATAATAAAGAACATTAGTATTGCGAAAGGACTTTTTTTAAAATCAAATACATACCCGTTTTACATCATAGGTTTAGTCATCATTGGCTATGACGCAGACATTGACAAAAAAGACAACAGACCCGAGATAACATTGAGCGACGATGGCTGGTCGTTATCAAGGGTCGGCCGTTATCAATTGTTCGTCAATTACCTCAGATTACGTTTCTGTAACTTTGTAACGGTGCGTCGTACGCGAAAACGGATTAGCGCAATCGACTCGGCATGGCCGAAAACCCCCGAATAGACACCAAACTTTTTTTTTTTTTTTTTTTTTTTTTTTTTAGCCGTGACCGTCCACCTTGAAGCCGAGAGACAGGGCATGGCGGGGGGAGGGAATGACAGGGGGGAGGTGGTGGTTTGGAGAATTGGTCTAGTCTCCGGGAATACCTACTACTATTGTAGGCACCTGAGAAAACCGCAGCAATGAATGAATTCATTGAATTTGAAGCTTGAAGCTTTTGCGTGCGTAGTATGAATTTTCTTTCATACCCCACAGTATGAGGTTTAATTCCCTGCCTATGGCGAGTGGTGCTACTATTCATTATAATAATTAATAAATTGTGTTCCGAGAATATAATTTTTGACATTTGAGCGATCACCTTGCAAGACGTGATCTAGGATCCACCCTTTGTGTCGCAGGAACATCACACCTCGTTCCTCCAAAGTCAAAGTCAAAATCTATTCGTTAAATATATCATATACACAATTATCCGCATTCTAGAACACATATTGCGAATTTTACCTAGTCTTGTTCTCGTCGAAAATGCCATTACTTTGAATTAGGTAAGTACCCTTGATCAAAATTGACATTGACATACTCATATTGTTATAATTATCCGTTTAATAATTGTGAAGTATTACAGTATTTACATCATTCTCACAGCTATGTGGGCCGAGGGCGTGTTACTCTGACCTCTGCCAGTGACCCCTAGATTAGTCACCTTTGTATTTAAATGCACTACTGATTCAACGTTACGACTTTTTATCAGAATAGCGGATTGTAATAAGAAGTTTAAGAACGGGATACTCTTTAAGTTGATTGAGTATATTGGGTCATATCAAACTAATCTGCAAGCCTAATACTTTTTTTTACGTGCGTAAAATTCCTACGAATTTCCCCACCACCGGAGCCGATGGGAGAGTTTATGTCGAACTCGAACCGACTAAAACGCTCGACGCCTATGGGTCGTTTTTGATTGCCGAAAGTGAAGTTAACAGACATATCCTCGCACCCCGGCACATCTCTCTCGATCTGGCCCTATCCTCGGGTGTGGGGATCACATAGTCCCCAACTCGTCCCCAGAAACGGGGAGGCGCGGCCTGCTTCTGCCAGGGTGACAGGCGGCTCCACCCCCAGGCCTGCGCTCAGGGGGCAAGTCTAACACTTACTGATAGTATCCCTCCCGAGATTATATTTTAATTTCTACTGTCAGACCCGCAGATCAGGCACTAGTCACTCGCATATAAGAGGAACCTATACCAAACGCAGAAGAAAAGCAGAGACTCCAAAGAGTGGACTTTGAGTACGACCGCAATTGGAGCTGGAATGATAAAGAATTTCTATCAAATACATCTCCGAAGGGGTAGGCAGAGGTGTATTGACACTTACATTCGTAATATCAATTCAAGAAATTCATTAATCTTTATTTATAAGCCATACTTTTGTTGTAAAATGTGTTTATATAAGAAATAGAGGATATGGCATGAATTAAGAATAGGAAATTTCAAAAAGTAGCTAAAAGAGAAAATGCGTAAAATACAAGAGCGAACCTATTGCCGTCAAGCTGGAACTTTGTCAAGGGCTTATGTTTACTGTCGAGTGGAGAACAGCACTATCCTATAGTAACTTACTGCGACACCCACGGGCCATCGAATGATCCTATTCTACTCCACCAACACGGCATTTCTACATAGTATATCTATTTTGATACCTCTTCTTCTGTTTTTATACACCAAAATATTGCGAACGACTGGTTTAAATCGTTGAATATATTACAATCTTGTCTAGTGTACTGTTACGTAATCGAGTAAAAGAGTCGATAAATCTTTTGTTGTTTGTTTCTGACAGTTTGGTTTCTATTGTGACACCACTCCTTGAATTCTTCATTTGAAAGCAGAATCCTGATATTGCGTATTTGTTAGTTTATCTCAGTGTATTTTTTTATTCACAAAAAGAATATCTGTAACCGAAATTACAAATTGCTTGCATCAGCGGGTCTAAAAAGGCCACTTTGGACGATTCCGCAAAAAAAGAGTACCTTTATGAATTTCCAGTAGATTTCGATCGATTCCTTAAAATTCCTAAAATGGTCACTTATCCTGAGCAGAGACATAATAATTTGTTTACCAAGCAAATTCTAATTTCGTGTAAATGTTGCCACATGACAAAAATAAAGATCGCGGTGTTACGAGACTTTTTTGGAGTCCTTTAATTAGAAATTAAGTGGGTGAATTTGTAGAATATGTGTTATTAAAACAATAAAACGAGGAAGTATTAATTACCCGCCATAGAATTATCAGAAATAAAATTATAAGAACGAAATTAAAGTATAAGTGTTGCCATTTTAAACCTGTAGGAGTGAGTTCGATAGTTGCAAGAATCCAAGGTACGGTCATTAGGTTTTTTACTAAACAGAATTTGTCATAAGTGACTTCTAAAAAAATATACCCCATATTTTGAAGTGCCTATTTAAGCCGTCACTTAAACAATGTAGTACAAAATCAAGTAACTGCCTTCATTACCAAATTTAAAATACAGCAGTAACTTCGTAACAATACTAACAAACAAATCTTGGGGTCACCAATTCAACTCGGACACGATAATAACACGGTACGATTGCATTTAAAAGAAAATTGCGAAGGCCTTTTTCAACACCTGCAGTACCAATAAGACTTACTGTGAAGAATTGACTTCAGAATTACGTTGGTTTTCAAAGAAATGTCAGGCTTTTTTTTCGGTAGGCTTATTGTCAGTGTTGCAAAAAGACCGTAACTAAGATTTTCATTGGTGTGACACAAGTAATAAAACAGCTAAGACATTACTCGTCTTGCTTTAGACTCAAACCAATAAATAATTTATTTTGTACCACATATAATCCATGTCTTGTTAGTAACGATATTAATATGTTGGTAAAATAAGATATACTCGAACTTACGGCTGTGCTTATGATTCTCTGATCTTCTTTCTCATTTTTTTTTAATACCGTTTAGGTGGCGGCATACATGCACGCGATCCTTTTGATGAAAAGTGGTTACCGTGGCCTAACGTGTGCAACACTAGAGGAGTCATACTCGCGCTGCTGACCCATTAGACATAGTGTTTCTGAGCCGTCAGTGTAGAAGACAAAGCAAGACAATCCTTTGGTCTTACCACTGACAATTAACTAAGTTGGCTTTCTCATCTAACTGTGTTATGGCTGCAGTTCGATATTTTTGTGAAGTTACTGCCGTTTGACTTTCATCAGCAATTGGTGATATCGATGCTCTGCAGTTGGACTAGTCAGACTTACGAATATCGACGGTTTAACGTGCTCTTCGAGGCACGGAAACGACCGGACTATAAGTATACTATTTGTAATAAATATTGCAATTGATAACCGGCAGTCAGGTAATCAGATCGTTTATTTCGTAGTAAGGAATAAATTATTTAAATAAAAAGCATGCGTTAGGAAATATTTAGTGCAATTAAAACTTTTCGAACGTAATAATGTTTGGTAGGATCTTCTCACGAGAAAAGGCTTATGTAAATAATTGATTTCATGTAACGCAAATTAACTTTCACCAAGACTGAGTAATTTTTTTTTTTTTTTTTTAATCAATAATCAATTTAATTCGTCATTTTGCATAAATAGTTATAAATATATTCACTAAAACTAAAAATAGATATTATTCAGTATATAATGCAAACAGTTTACAAAATTACGATCATAGTGCAAGATATTTTACATAAGTTGGTTAACTAGGTGGCCTGCATGCTATGCAGTGCATGGCTTGGTAATAGGACCTTCGACTACTACTTCGAGAGTTGTGGTTTCAATCCTTAGTCAATAGTTCCTCCCATCTAGGCAAGTGGTATTTGTTGGCCGTGTGGTGTGGTTGGCCGTCCGAGTGATGACAGAGTAAGAATACAAGAATTACCAACCTGTCTCATCCAAAGGGTGTCGTAAGAGGCGATTAAGGGCAAAATACGCAGACGATATCACGGTGAGCCGCGAAATTAGCCGCGGTAGCCTAGTGGAATGGGTAATGGACTGCTGAGACGAGGTCTCGGGTTGGATCCCAGGTTTTACCATGGCACACACCAATGACTTTTCGATGCTTTTCGAAGTTATGTGTATATTTATCGCAGGCTCGTCACCGATTTACATTGGGACCTAAACATAAATGTGGGTGCTAGCAGCTCTGCCTACCTCTTCGGGGATATAGGCGTGAGTTTATGTTATGTTATATCACGGTGAGAGAAGGAAACTTAAACGAAAAAATAACTGGGCACAGAGATTTTGAGTGTTTCTGCAAAGCAATAGCAGTAGCAGTTTAAACCTTTTAATAATACCAGTTTCTGTCTACGTGTCACCTAGTGGACCACGGCATATTTACAAATGATTACGTGATCATGAAATCGAATTATACATTTCCATGTATTATGATTCAAAAATTTATTACTATCGTGCATTTTTTGCGATTGACTTAGATAATAATGATTACATTTGTAAATAATTTCACTCCTTAAAGAAATATCATATTTATTACTTAACATCCGTGTTCTATAACTCAATTAAATAATAATTAAGCAAATCAGTCCACCAGCTTTCTTCTCTCGGATGCGCGCGCGGCATCCGATCTTCTGCGCTTGAGTGGTTCACCGCTATGGAACGTCTTATGAATATTTACCGTTACATTGTCTCAAGACGCAGAACTGAGCAAAATTGTCGCTGAAATGTGTATCTGCTTTGCATATTATAAAACTAAGGCTCATATTCTAGAACGGTACTCAGCCATGAATCACGATTTTCTTTAGATATGATAGATTGTCAATAAAGATTTGTTCTCAGTACAACAGTAGTAGTACTACTACAGTATTATTGAATACGGGCTGAAGTTGCTGGCTCTGATTGTACGCTTTGATCGTCAAGATACTTTAAGTATCACATACATACATATCGCACGCCTTTATCCTCAAAAGGTTAGGTTAGGTTAGGTAGAGGTGAATTCGATCCCACGTAATAGGGGGTGAGCCTATTGCCAGCTTCCGGGCACTATTGTTGAGTCAGCACACGCATCTGAAGCTATATCTGGGCTGTATTTATCTGTCTGATGTTAAACAGCCCTATACCTTTGTCGCCTTGTACGACACCGCGTAGGAAGAGATGGGGGGGGGGTCCAAATTTTACTCTGCCGGGAATCATGAGGTTTTTCCTGTTGGTAGGTATGACTGGTGCGATAACAATAAAATGAGATATAACCTCAACCTTTGGGTTCAAGTCAACCTCACCTGAAAAGAAAAACAGCTGCTAGTATCTCTAGTGGCACAAATGTCTAACTATTTAGTAATCTAAATATTTTGCAACTATAGTACTCAAATTGAAATAAAACGTGTAATTAAAACATTATGAACAAGTATACCATGCCACGCATAATTTCATAACTAATTATGTCCAATACTATTTTTTAACAATTTTATTAAGTAATTGAATTACGTAGAGCCTTGACTTTAATATTACGAAAACAAATAAAGAGCTTATTTGTAATACTACAATAAGTGTAGTTGCTTTATTAACATATATATCACTAGAGGAGAGGGCCAGATCGAGAGAGATGGCCCTGGGTTGGCCGGGGTGCGAGGGATATGCCTGTTAACCTCACTTTCGGCAACCAAAAACAGAACCACAGGCGTTTTAGTCGGTTCAAGTCTGACAGAACTTCTCCCACCGGTTCCAGTGGCAGGGGTATCCGTGGGGATTTTTCGCAAGTAAAAAAAACGAAAAAAAACGAGCCCTTCGCCCGTGTCTCAGACCGCATGGATCTCTTATTTACGGTTTTACTGAACGAATCACAATTAAACAAATAATGTAACATTTTAAATATGACTATGACCTTACTAACTAAAAAAATCGCATCAAAATCGGCTCAGTACGTCAATCGTGAACAAACATTTTCAATTTTACAATAAGTAAACGAAAAAAATGGTTTTAATTTATTGTTTAGTAGGGAATGTTTCGACTTGGAGGTGAGGTTGACTTGGGCCTCAAGGATGGTTGATAGGGCCCTGTACACTCGAAAAGAGTAATTAAAACTAAGAATTTGAGTCTTTTAACAGTCTACGTTATATAATATTCAATTAATACAAAAATAGCAACTATTACGTTAGTAGGAACCTCGTGCAGTTCAAATAATACCGAAGGTATTTTATTTACACAATATAAATACTGGAACGAATTCAACGTAATTCAAGCATTCTGTTATCCACTCTTATATAACATATATTTAGGAAACAACCATATTGGCTCATAGGAGCATTCATACGTAGATTCGCGATGAATTTATAATGCCATTAATTGCGTCTCACTTTCTCCGATATAATCATTTTAATATCCGTTGCTAAATATATTTGAATACAAACTCAAAACTCAAATTTATATAATATGAGTAATTCGAACTCTCATAGTCCGGTTGCTTTTTGATAGTGTGTTATTGTGTGTCTGTTATTGATGTGGTATATTATGTTACTATAGTAACGGACTGATGATCTATTTTCTTTTCTTAACTATTGAGGCTCGTTGTTTGACAGCCTCTGTGGCGTAGCGGTAGTGAACGCGACTGCTACGCAGGAGGCGCAGGTTCGAATCCCGCTCAATGTAAATATTTATATGCACGAATATGTATATTTGCATTGGTCTGGGTATTTCTATGTTTAATATGTATGTGTTTACAAAATAAAAGTATTTATGTATGTTTATTCGCATTCTAGATTTCATAACACAAGCTAGTTAAGCTATGCTTACCATGGGTCTAGATAGCGTTCTGTAGAATATTGTTGAATATTAGAATATTACCAATCTTTGTAACACATTTGTTGCGTCTATACATTTCTAGATAGTATAGTGACACTTTACAGAAATATATAGAAGCAGCAAAGTGGATCTAGTAGCACTGAAGGAGCTTGGAAAAAGGTTCCTAAGCACTGAAGTAGTTGCTGCTTCAGCTGCTGGCTACTAGTGCTAGGTACTAGTCTATACTACTAGGTGCCAGTGTCATAGAATCCTTTAGACCATTGGTGGTTCACAGTGAATCCAAGAGTGCTGTTTTTTGAACTGGTGGATTCTAATAGTCTGATGGAAAAAATAGCTTAAAAATCCGAGTACGTAATTAATTAAATTCTACGAATATAACATAAAAGCAAAATGTTAACAAAAGCATAATATAAATAATTAAATAGGGCTAATGTTGTAATTAGACAAGTAGAGAGTTTCTTTAAACCTGCATAAGCGTACGCTACTAATCGACAAACAGCAAGCGTAATGTTATTCTATCAGAGATAAAGAACCCAAGGTACAAGGTGTTAAGTACGAAGAACGGCGCAACAAACTCCACTGTGACATTTTCGAGACGTCATTTTACAAATAGTAATTTCTTAAGACTAAATATGAACGAAAGTACATTAAGTCTCATGCCAAGATAATTAAAAAGTATATAAAAAACTTAATAAAAAGATAATACCTTTTATAATTATAGTAAAATATAATTAACCTAAGTCGCGTTTCGAATACAATATTATGCCGTTTCTCTCATGTTATAAAATAGTCTATCGCACAAAGTAATGTGTCAAGACAGGGACATGTAGTATTCGCAGAGTACAATATTTATCGTACAATGTGCATCGTGCATAAAGTATAAATAAATAAAAATAAACAAATATTTGGTTGCTACAAAAAATGAAGAAATTGCGAATCTAAAAGGTTTACAATCTCTGCTCCACGCTTTCCCTTTGTTGACTTATCAGTAACTTGTAACAATATCGGTTGACCTACATGCTAACAGAACATTAACTTTTTTGTTCATATTGAGACCTTATCTTTTTTTACTGATGTCATTCTACGAAATTATTGATTTAACAATTATCAAAAAATTATAAAATTTCAAAACTTATCACAAAATTAACTCAGTGCGTGTCTTTTCAATCCATAAATTTAGTTAAAATTTATTAAGATAGAAAATATTTAAACGGTTCAGGTGGGATTTAAACCCGCGATCTTTCCTTTTTAGGGGGAACGCTCTGACCGAACTACCGAAGCTACCGAACCTTCGCCCGAAACTATCCATATATATCCGTCGTATCGTATCTTCTACACATATATCCGTCTTACGGCGACGGTGGGAGCCATCTACCGATATTCGTACGAACTATCGGATTCAATGAATGATGTTGCAATCGTTTTTAAACATTGATTTTTGATGACTCCGCTCAAACTATTAAAACTATTAAGTATTATTTAATACTTAAAATTTCATCCAACAATTGTATTTATAAAGAAAGGAAGGAAGAATGTAAGAGAATATCCTTTTACTACTTTTCGAGGAGAGCCAGATCGAGAAAGAAGCCAGGGCCTTCTTTCTCAATCTGGCTCTCCTCGGGTGTGGGGACCACTGAGTCCCCAACTCGTCTCCGGAAATGGGAGACTCACTACGCATGACCTGATTCTGCTAGGGTGACAGTCGGCTCCACCCGTCACCCTCAGGCCTGCGTCCATGGGGGGCGGAGGTCATTCTTCGACCTCCGATGCTCGAGTTGCCTTCATACGTGGGCAGCTTGACTTGCGATCCTTCGTCACGTAGCCGCGCCCGTCCCGCCTCCTTCTTCACGAGCATAACTTGCTCGCAGAAGGCGGCGCCGGCCGACTACTGGGTACTCTGACTACTTCTACTCACGACAAAACCACCATATTATACACAAATTTGAATCAGAATCCCTGCTATCACTGCCATAAAATCTTAATTTCATTACATTACATGAACTAAAACTAAAATACAAACACCATTTACATCTAATATACCATTAAAAAATAATTGAATCAATATAAATACATATTACACTTAACGTCTTGTTTTGAGAAATGAGTATTACTATAATTAATTTATTCACGTATGCATGCAAGCACGCGTTTACATAATTTAATGCCTCAGGTATAATCACCATACGCTTGTCGGATTAATCGCGTGTGGAAGTTAAGAAACGGCTTGCTTGTGACCATGTTTGATTGGTTTCCGTCAGTAATCTTATAGTTCAAGGTGTCAAACGGTAGATAATTAAGAAAGAACAAAGAGCTAGATACTGCATTAAAAACGTTCTTTTACGAAACTATACATGCGAAAGCCTCACTAGACTCATGTAGCAGAAGATGAAAATTCTTCCTTCTGGGCGAAAATCTGAATAATAATTGGAGTATATTAAATGAAATTTTAAGCATTAATTATGCTATTTAAAATCGATTTAAATAGAAAAAAATGAAATGGTCCAGGCGAGTTAATCGAAAATTAACGCAGTGCGTGTCTTTTCAAACCTTATATGTATTTATAAAGACATATGTGTACCGTAAGACGGATATATGTGAGTGTGTGTGAATTTGGATGGTTTCAGGTGAAGGGTGGCTTAGTAGTCAGAGTTTTCCCCTGTAAGGGAAAGATCGCGGGTTCGAATCTCGCCTCGACCGTTTAAATTTTTCTATCTAATCGATTTGGAATT
Source organism: Eilema griseolum (assembly GCA_963662185.1). Classification (NCBI taxonomy): domain Eukaryota; kingdom Metazoa; phylum Arthropoda; class Insecta; order Lepidoptera; family Erebidae; genus Eilema; species Eilema griseolum. The sequence continues at coordinate 27,719,880 of OY759237.1, read as the reverse complement.
GGAATATAGTTCTATAAACTTGTTAGGTTAGGTCAGATACTACTGATAATGGAGGAGGTCTCTTATACTAAAACATCAATGAAAAAAACATGTAAATACATACATATATATATAATCATGCCTTTATCCCCGGAGGGTTAGGCAGAGGTGAACTAACATCCACATTTCCCCAATCATCGAATTCTGTCCCAAGTAACAGGGGGTGAGCCCCTTGCCGTCTTGCGGACTATTGTTGTAAAGACGTGTACTTATACAAAAATATGTTTAAGTATAAATTAGGTAGGTTAATATAATATGAGTATTTAAATTATGTTATGTATAGTGTGTATGTATAATATATATATTATTATTGTGTATAAATTAGAGTATTATCCTTATGGTAAATAGTTCATTATTATGCCTGCACCTACCTCAATGTAACTCCGCATCACCCTTTGGCTATCCACATTTGTGCAATTCACTGTGCATAAAGTTTAAAAAAAAAAGTGAAGCAACTGAATTTGATACTTGTCTCTGGAAATCGCGGTTTAATACACCAGTTAGAGTAGATACTCATAGATCAGTGAAATAATGACTTGAATAACCGAACATGGGGCATTATTTGTTATTATAAGATCTATTAAGGAGGATTAGCTGAAAGAGTTACATGAAGTCGTCTTCCAAGGCCCGTTAGTTATTCTACAGACTTCCTCCTAAAATTCCAACATAGCCTCGGTGACAGTACCCATGGGAGTTTTCACACGACAAACGAAACGGTATATTTATATCTAATAACTGTATACGTAATTACCTACTATTTAACAAAATCTCGTCCACTTAACGGGGCTATTAACTTGAGAAAAAAAATATTAAAAAAACAGCACCCCCCTCCCCAGTATTTTACGGCGCAAGTCTAATATTTAAATTCTTCTACTAAGATGTGAATTCATACGTATTATGAAGAAACTGTTTTAGTAAACATAATTAGCAAGTTAAAACAGTTTCGTAATTTTTACATAAACATAAAAATGGACAGTAAATCTGTAATAGAATGCACAGTATTTTATTATCAGTCAGCATTTTTTAAAGTTATCTTAACATTATAAATCTTTATTATTAGATTTTCTCTATATAGAACAAGTCAATTAGACTTCGCCTTGCCTGATGGTAAGCTGAAGGCAAAGTCTCAGAAAAGAGGGTCACCATTACTTACACATACCATGTGACAATGGTGACACTCAGCATATGATGAGGCCGTCAAGCTGAGTGTCACCATTGTCACATTTCACGCCCCGCTTAAAGGACCCGGGACTGTAGGAAGAAGGAAACACATGAACTGGTAATGAATTCATTACCAGCTCACGAGTTTCCTTCTTCAGGCTTCAGGCCTTAATGGTGCGACAGAAGAAAGAGTCACCGAACTACTACTGTATGATAATGTACCGATGATGTAACAGCTACTAAATTCATCAATCACACCTGTCTAACACACACAAAAGGACTCAAAAACATTCTATAAAATACGCACAACAGCATGTCAATTGTGTAGCATTCCACAGGCCATACACGGCGATGACGTCAGCTGTTAAATAAATGGACATAATATTGCTCTAATGACACAAGCTCAATTTCAACCATCGTTTCCGATAACTTTCATCGTCATTCTCTGTGCTATACGTCAAAACTTTCGCTGCTTGACGGTATTTTATCTCGAGCGAAGCAGTTACGTCACAAGGCCTTCAAGCCATTCAGATAATATGATGGATGTTATGTTTTGGTATTTCGTAATAAATGTTTTATAATACAACTGGGTACAAGTCTAGTATTCTTTTGAGGTTACGTAGTCTTTCTTTGTTGTTATATCCCTAAAGGGTAGTTAAAACTTTTATAGGTACGCACCTAATCTCCAGTTACATTTTTCCGTCATACGTATTAGAGTCAAGCCCGTTACTGCCTGCAGGTTTCATTTCCTGCTACTCTATTTTAGCACAAAAATTTTCTTACTAGAAAAGTGCATTAGATAGATAGATAGATAGATAGATAGATAGATAGATAGATAGATAGATAGATAGATAGATAGATAGATAGATAGATAGATAGATAGATAGATAGATAGATAGATAGATAGATAGATAATTCTTTATTGTACACCAATAGATTACAGTAAAACTTGTAGTTAGCATGCATACAGTTTAATGTACAAGGGGCGGCCTTATCGCTGGAAGCTGGATCTGCCTAACGGGGATGGAACCTGACCGAACTTCAATAATAATTTAACTTTTTGGCCATTCATAATAACCAGTCACGCCTTTGAGCCTCATATTACAATCTATTAAAACTGCATTCTTTCCAAATCATTCTTCTTTGCAGAAGAATGATTTGGAAAGAACTGTTTTGAAACGAAGAAGAACTTTCCCGAAGAACCGTTTCATGTAGACGCCCTGTATTTCATTGAGCGATTAGTGGTCACCACGCCAGATTCATTTGTGCTAACATCAATCGGCTCTTCAAAAGTTTGTATATTGAAAACTACACTAATTTAAAAATACCGTTGGACTGTTCTTAAGTATACGTGATGTATAAGAGAGTTCATTATTCGTATATCAGTCAATCAATCAATTAGCCCACTGCAGTCCACTGCTGGACATAGGCCTCTCCCAATGTGCGCCATTTTATCCGATCCTCCGCCTTCCGCATCCAGTCTGTCCCAGCCACCTTTTTCAGGTCGTCTGTCCATCTGGCTAGGACTAGGCTACCTTTCGTTTACCTTCTCGCGATCTCCACTCTAGGACTCGTTTGCTCCAACGGCCATCGGTCCTTCGACAAACGTGGCCAGCGCACTGCCACTTCAACTTGCTTATTCAGTGACCTATGTAACTTCTGGTAACTTTAGTTCTCTGTCGGATAACCTCGTTCCGAATTTTATCCTTCAGAGAAACTCCAAGCATAACTCGCTCCATATATTACGCTTTGTATAAGAAATGTAAAAAATAAATAAAAATAATGTCGGACACTATATCCGACACTATGGTGATCTCCAAATAAAAATAGTTCAACATCTCAGTCATTCTAATGTGATAACGAAATTATAACAAAGCAGCGGCCATTGTGCAAATTGGTCCATTGGTGGCGTTAAGCAACTACTTTGTGGATAATATTTAATGACATAGCAATATTGTATCGGAAAGAAATTCTCCAGTAACCAACTACCTTTGAGGTCTTGGGCTTGATTCTCTGATCAGGTAATATTGGTTTATCTCAAATTGATCTCAGGGAAAAGTTGAAAATCTGATCAAATTTAGATTGGGTTTTCACGTTGAAGCAGCTGTATGTTTTATATACATAAACAAAGGTTTGCTCTTGCGTGGAATATTGGTCTTATTTTGGGAATTACTCTGTAAAATACTCATTAAATCCTCTCGACCAATTATAATGACATGTAAACCATAGCGTTGGAATGTCTTAGATCATTAATACAGGAGCCTTTGCAAGTGCAAATGATTTCATGAATATAAAAAAATCATTGGTTGAATGTGGGTAGAATTACACTTCTGTCTACATTATCTTGGATATGTCATCATGAGTAAATAAATGACAATAGAAAGTCAACTATTTTTTAAATCTAAATAAGCCAAAAGCAAACACGAATGCCAAATAAACTTATTATTTTATAACCTTCTCATAACCTTTATAATCGTGGGACAGTTAATTCACAAATTAAGTTTTTAACAAAGGAAAATATCTAACAATGTTACGGCCAGTAGTGCACGAGATACTAATCTCAAAAAAGAATGAATATCTCATAGAACTGGAACTAGGTCTTCTCACGACCGTGAAATGGTCATTACGAGACTTATCACAACAAGCTAATACGCTTGAGATTAATACTGCAAAAGTCATTTGTCATTTATGTTACATAACAGCTCAATTAAAATACTTACAATGTTAGTTTTATGGACTTTGAAATTGTTACTGGTAAATCTCCTCTAGTAGTAGACTGTAGCATCGTAGAAGCTCTACGATGTGGCAGTAGTAAACGCGACTATTATGCCAGGGGTATGGGTTCGATTCACGTTCAGCAAATATTTGTTCATAAATATGGCTATTTGCATTGGTCTCGTCGTACGTCGGAGAATAAGTTATGCCGTCAGTCCCGGTTGTTAAACAAACATCTATGGCAGCTGTTAGGATAGTTAGACCCTATAAAAGATCCTATAAAAGTTCAACTAGTTTAAATACATAACTTCAATAGAACTTCAACGTAAAATATTGAAGTTGCGCCGCATCATAGTTATACTGGAAAGCCCTCTAACTGAGGTAGTAAAAGGCTGAGAGAATAACGGAATTTTATCGAGAGAATTAATATCTTGACTGCCAGTTGTTAAGTTACAAAATATTGGCTTTTTATGGGTAACTTTATAGTACCTAGTTTTTATACAGTAATATAACAGTGTAATAACTTAGCTTAACATTGTCATGGTCATGACTTTGATTTTATAATAGTAAACATTTAACTATTACTTTCATTTCACATGTGTGTTCTAGTTTTTTTTTTTGCAACCTCATTAGCACTTTCACTGTTACAACGGACATGTTTCATAATAACATATTCTGCTTATCTACTGTATATTGTTAACCGTAATAACTTATTGCTTTTGTATACCTACTATATTTTACACATTACCTCACACTATTTTTTAACATCACTAGCACTACTTTATTATTAAACACCTTCTCTGATAGTTCTTTCCTTGGCCTTATTCTCTTTCTTCTTCCAAACTGTCCAATTCAAAATCTATTTCAAATTATCTGTATTATTTCTTTCTGTTTCATAATATTCACACTTTTCTGCGCTTAGATCTGTATTTCACAAATAATACGAATTTGTTATCAAACATTAAGCTGTCTTCAATATGAAATATATTATAGATATTTTTATTACTACCAATTTATGGTTGGTCATTAATTTCTTCTTAAAATATATTTCCATTTTCCATTTCCATTTCTATTGATAAATATTAGCTTCAAGCTTGTTGTCATACAATTCTCGCCTTATAATGCTTTGATTCACGTATTAAATGCGTTTTCTTCTTTCAAATCACTCTATCAATATATGAAAATATTTTCGAATTCCAGGTAAGGTCAATGTTTGGTAAAAGTGACAATACAACAGAATTAATGCTACCAATACTATTAGATACGGCTAACCTATTTCGAAGAGCCCTAAGGTCAGGGAAGGAACCCCGTGAAGTTAAACAACCATACGAACCTGCACCACAACAGTTACTAAGACGATCAGACACAGAAGACTTTGAATTAGACGACGATCCTTTTGACATGGTTATTGAACATTCCAATGTAGATAGCCGTAGGCTTATTGAAAGGACGCACACTAACCAGAACAGAAATAAACAAAACATGCCTAGATTCAGAGAACTTAGTAATAATACAGACATTAAAACAGATGTAAGTAAAACTTGACGTACTTATTTACAACGATTTATACGTTTATATACACACGAGATATAGAACTTCATTGACAATTATAAAAAAAAATCCACACCTTCAACTCATACATGTTTACTCTACAAGTTAACTTATTCTATAGGACTAATAATGCATAGACTTAGATTGTCGTAGGTTTCTATTCATAACACAGAACATAGAAAAGAAATATAAAACAAATTTAACGAAATTATTTTCAGGATAATGTCACTATGATATCTTCAACGACAACTGAATCAGCAGCTTCAACAATCAGAAATATATATACTAACATATCAAGGCTCGACAACGAAACCCTGGACTTGGCGACAGATGCAACAAACCAAACGTTGGCTCAAGATGTACCGATTGCTGAGAAACTAAGGTCATCGAATCGATACAATGAGAGAAAAGGTATTGTAAAAGTAAAATGGCTTTTGCCCAATAATTATTATTTGATGTCGATATTAGGTCATAATTTCTACGCCTATCTATATTTCAAATAAATTTATATATCTTTGAGATAATAGTAATGTATAAAATACAGTTTTACCCACATTCTAGCGACCTATTTATTGGTTTGTTTATAGTACTATACTCAAAATTAGATGTTTTATAAAACTGTTCAGCAAATAAGCTGATGGCCCAACCGATATAAGCGCTTACTACAGTCAACTAATATTAGCACCAGTAGAAGTTGTGCTGCCACAAGGGAAAGGGAAAATATAGTAAAGTAGATATTAAAAAATGAAACGCACGATGATGATGAGGTTTTTAATGAAGAAAAATGTGTAGATAATTTTAATTATGTTTTGATATTTCGAATACATTCTGGTATATTACTACAAACAATAATTTTATATGACAGTTAGCTCCATCTCGATCGAACTAGTTACAACCACTGAGAATGCATACATGATTCTCTAAATGAATTCAATTACTGTAATCCTATAGCTAAACTAACAGATAGTTATATTCAAAAATAATTGCAATGCATATCGAAGAAAATTTCAATTGGGTATTTTTCTTATTAAAATAAATTATTCAACTGAGCTTATTAAATTACTGTAATCTAGGAGAGTAGTTTTTATAAATACGTTTTACATTATATAACATAATTTACCTATTAAATTTATGTTAATAAATAAATAAATAAATAAGTTTTTGATAAATAGGTATCGACTATTACTTTTTTTCCTGGTCACTTATGAATCCTCTATCTATATCCAGAAAAATATGAATATAGTTAGATAGTTATACATGCATATAACCGTATAATCACGCCTATATCCCCCGAGAGTTAGGCAGAGTGAATTAACACCTACATTTAACCGATCATTGTATTAGGTTCCACGTAATAGGGGGTCAACCTATTAACGGTAATCCGGGCACTATTGTTGACTCGAGCCATGCATCTGAGACTGAGTCTGAGTTGTATATATCTGTCTGATGTTAAACAGCCGTATCTCTTAGTTGCCGCATGGGAAGTGATGGGGTGGCCCAAATTCTGTTTTGCCGGGATCCACGCGGCTTATAGATTATATATGGTTATATTGACTATAAAGAAATAGATTAATCAATTAATTTGTAACTGATTATGTTGAAATATTACCAGTATCTTCATTCCGTCGTGGTATCTACACACCCAAATTACAAGCACAACTAGCCAGACGTACCACGACCGAGGCACCGCAGCCTATAGCCAGAAGAAGACCAGCCATACTCGGACAGACTCCAGTTAAAAGAAAATTACCACTTTCCATTGCTGAAGCAAACAAATGTGAACTATTCACCAACACGCTATGTTTGAACTCGGATGATTACCCTACGTAAGTATATCAAGCATATTATATTTATTTTTCTTTACTATCACATTATGATACATACTATGAAGTCCCACGACCATACAAACAATGATCGTTGTGTGTTAACATAATATTCCTAGAAAATTCTCATATTACGCATACTCTACTAAAATATTCAACAATAATACAATAGTCAATAAAAGCCGTAAAGTGAATGCAATTTCCTCCATAGCTGCATAAATCTGATCAGAAGTTAGAGACATAATATTACCAGAACAACAGTAAAAACAGGATCTATTTCATAACACCTAAGATAATTAAATAATTTCTACTGTGAATAATTGCCAACCAGCTGAGCGAGTTCTTCCAAAATTGTATATTTCCTTTATATTTTCGGACTAGTACTCGCATATTGGCAAGTTGCATAAGGAAAAAGAAGTATAGAAAGCCGTTGCAGCGAAAGCAACTCTTGTCTCGTGTGGTTTGCAAATGTCATGTCATTTACGCTATAGTGTATGCGTTACCACCTTTTTGAAAAGGAGATTGAAAGGGTAAGGAGTTTGAAAGCTTTAAACCAGTGCTTATCCGTTTCTGGTTTGGCGGAAAAGATTAATGAAAAACTTCAAGAAGAAGTTGATGTGGCGGAAGTGGCCTACCTTTCAGATAGTCATCATTCTACTTCTCCGCCAATTTTTTAAATTACGATTTTCGCTTCTAATCAGAAGTGCTGATTAGAACCACTATGTAGGGAACGGCGAGACTCATAGTTTATGTAATAATGAAAATCTTGGTCTGGATTAAACAGGAACCAAATTGGGTAATAGAATAATGAAAATTTCAGACTCGGATTTTCTAATTAGGAAGAAGCATAGGACAGACAAGTAGACTTAGTAAATGTTTGTAAATAGACCAAAAAAAACAATGCCCGCTGAGTTTCTTACCGGAGTCTTCTCAGGTTGGGGCCGCATTTCGAACCGGTAGCGGTGTCCATTTGTTAAATTAGTCTTTTATATTTCTTTTGTAAAATAGTCTATGCAGAATGAATTATTTTTAACTTTGACTTTTACAATAACTATGAAGAAAATAAGTCTGTCAGGTTCCTTATTTATGTGTGGATCGTTATTGTTTCTTACTTTGATAACACGACTTATATTAGATTTTAATTATCAGATTGGAATATAAATTCTCAAATATAAATTCTCGAATATAAATTATCCAATATAAATAAAATTGATCAAATAAGTTACGTACTTCATAATTATAATTTTTAAATACTAATCTAATTTATCTGATTATTGACATCATCAAACGTAACATGCATATTAATTAGATTATAACTAAGCAATCGTAACATACTTAAAGATTTGTTCATGCATTATACAATCTTAAATCGTATTTATACGTAAAATTTCGAGCTTTCTAAAAATACATTAATCTCCAAATACTTTTTAAATTAATATATACTACTTTCCTATGTTTAACATACTATGCATTATTGTTATTAGTCTGTAAGCCTTCCTAAATGAATAAAAAATAATCACCTTCGCTTATATCTACTTTAATTTTCAAAGATTATGTTAAACGCCCAGATACAGAACAGATTTAGAGGACCTGAAAAAGTAAGCTAGGATACACTAAGGAAGTACAGACTTGGGTGCAGTGACGTTCGAGAGAGACCTGTGCTGCTCAAGTAGACTGCTACAAGCCTGGTTGAGACATGTTTTCTGTTTGCACTGAGCTAGGATTATAAATAATGCCAACTTTACAAAAATAACGACAGGTCACTAAGTAACAGGTTCACTTCTGTAAGGTGTCTATTTTCTGAAGAATAAGTACAAATTTACCTACTGAAGAAAGATGGTGATAAAACTGACCTAGTTTTTGTCATACTGCTTTCAGTGACGCCATAGTTCAATCAATACGACGGAATAAAGCAGCAGCGGCAGCTCTCCTCGCTGACTACAGAGACCCAGCTGAAGGTGTCATTGACGGAGTAACAGCAGCTCAGGAAGCTAAATACAATGAACAACATTATTTGGTTTCTAACAGGTGTGTATTTAGACATGTAGCGTTTGAACAATGTCTTCAAATTGTGATATTCAATCGATAAATATCGAACTTGATGTTAGTTAATGCAACGTAGATATTGGTAAAAAATGTCTAGCCATCCAGCTCAGCGAAGGTATAAACCCAAGCAGACTTCATTTCTCATAGTGGAAAGTACATGTAGTTTTATCTGTATACACTCCCCTGTATATTGAAGGTGTATTTTTTATTTTATTTCGAAAACAATGAGCATCTTACAATTAAATTTACAACTGATTGTATTTCTTAAAACCTTTTCTAAGTTTTCGCATATACATATTTAGTGCTTGCCGGTTTGACGAAGAAGAAGATGACGAAATAAATAAATTTATACGTACTGTACGTATAAATTTATTTATTTCGTAATTAATACAGTCAGAGAATCCATACAAACCACCCCCTAGAGTAAAAAGCGACTAAAGGAGGATGGTCTTGTGTTAAAGAGATCAAGTTCAGAGTGGTTAACTAATTTATGAACATACTCTGCTGCTCTTACTATAAATGAACCTGCGGTGGCGCGCCTGGCGCGCCTCCCCGTTTCCGGGGACGAGTTGGGGACTCTGTAGTCCCCACACCCGAGAAGAGGGCCAGATAGAGGGTAAGCATATGATGAGGCCGTCAAGCTGAGTGTCACCATTGTCACACGGTATGTGTAAGTAATGGTGACCGTCTTTTCTGGGACTTTGCCTTCAGCTTACCATCAGGCAAGGCGAAGTCCAATTGACGTGTGCTATATAAAAAAAAAAGATCGTGAGAGATGGCCCTGGGTCGGCCGGGGTGCCAGGGATATGCCTGTCAACCTCACCTTCGGCAATCAAAACAACCCACAGGCGTTTTAGTCGGTTCGAGTCCGACATAACCTCCTCCACCGGCTCCGGTGGGGAGGTATCCGTGGGGATTTCGCGCACGTAAAAAAGAAAAAAAAAACTATAAATAAACCGTTTCGGTAATAAGTGTTACCGCGGGGAACGCGGAGCTTATATTGTATCCTAACCAATCTAGAAGGAACTCTCAGTTGTAGCTTGTCAAGAAGGTATACGATTTGGATACGATAAGGAACCATACAATTTTAATTAACATATGAAAATACATACACACATATAATCATGCCTTTATCCCCGGAGGGTTAGGTAGAGGTGAATTAACCCACATTTCACCAATAATTAAATTTGGTCCCAGGTAATAGGGGTTGAGTCTATTGCTGATATGAATATAATTACTGATTAAGCCATTCATCTGAGGCTGAGTCTGGGCTGTATATATCTGCCTGATGTTAAACAGTCCTATCTCTTAGTCGCCTTGTATGAAACCGCATGGGAAGAGATGGGGTGGTCCTAATTCTACTCTGCCACCACGCGGCTATATGAAATGGCTATATGAGAAATAACTTGTAATCAGTTGTATAGATAAAATTTGTCCACTGTTTATTACTTAGTAAATAAGAAAGATAATAGAAAATTATTTTTAATCTGTATAACAGACGAGGTGATACTGCCAACCGAGACTTTGCGAGTGCCGGTGAAGCAGGCTTCATGTGTCCAAGCACCGTGAAATACGCTCGACCGCAACGAGCTCGAGCCACGTCTGGGTTATGGAAGTACATTGTCAACACTGGAGAACACACTCAAACCTTGAGATTAGAGAAATGTTTGTAAGTATAAATTTGATCATTAACTACTGTAAGACTTTAGGTGTATATTTATTTTTATTTTTTTTATTTTTTATTTTTTTATTTTTTTATTTTTTTATTTTTTGTATATGAACGTTTACTGTGAGTTAAAATGTAAGTTATTTTATTTTATTAACCCCCGACGCAAAAACGACGGGGTGTTATAAGTTTGACGTGTCTGTCTGTGTGTATATGTGTGTGTGTGTCTGTGTGTCTGAATGAATGAACCGATTTGAATTTACTTATTTTTGTTTGAAAGGTATATAAGTCGGGAGTGTTCTTAGCTATGTTTGAAAAAAAAACGGTCCAAGATGGCCGCAGCTACAAAATGACGAAGTATATTATATTTTTTCTCAACTTCCTCAATATGGATATCAAATGAAAGGGCAATAGTAGAATACCACAAAATGGCCAAATACATTTTATTTCACAACTCCCTCAATGTGGGTATCAAGTCAAAGAGCTTGACGAGTAGATCAATTTAAAAAGCGTAAAATTAAAATTAAAATAAAAATTTAAAAAACCCCGTCACACAAAACAACTCCCAAAAAGTCATAGGGGTTTTTTAAATTTTTAAATCTTTTCTTTCTTATCACATGGTACATAAGGATTTACGAATTCCTTGTGTACACTTGTGACTGATATAAATAACTTATGACAATAAGAACATGTCCAGTTTATTCCACACTTCATTAGTGCATGGAATGTAAAAAGTATGTCGGGACCATGTTGGAAAATCACTTTTGCTTCTCCGAAAAATATTTCATTCCACACTGGCATATAATTAGATACTAAAATATTAGTCAGAACTAGGATTTTGTAATTGTTATAAAAATGTTGAAATAATAAACAATATTTAAACACATTACAAGACTTGACATTCATTTTTTGAATTTTCATGAACAGGGACAAAACATAACAACGGAAGCAAATTAAGTAAATTCTAGTTACTAATAAAAATATTTCGAAAAAAAACATTGGCATACTTTGGCATACTTACTGGCCAGTTTTAAAAACTTTCCAAATGACCTAGGCAGCAATTGTATTGCAAAAGAACTTACTAATTTTAAAAAAAGAACATAATTTAGTAAACGCGATCATAGAAAACGTAACTAATGACAATGACCGAGCAACATTATTATTATAAGTAGCTAATAAGTTACAGTTATGCAACTACGGGCAAATATTTTAAGTGGTCGACCTAATATTTCAACAACTTACGCATTTTGCATTGTACTATTATAGACGGCAACTATATTGAAAATATCAAGGCTTTTATTGCGTGCGTGGCCGGGAAATATGGGGGTTCTAGAATAAAAAAATCCCAGAGTCCCAATAGTTTTAATGTTAGTAGCTGTGGGTACCAACATAGGCGACCCCGTTGCGCCCAATTATTGAACAAATGTCTTAAAATTTGAAACTACTTTTTTCAGAAAACCAAAAGAATCCTGTACATACTTAACGGACAACTTCAAGTCAAAATGTGTTCAAGTGTACAATTACCACCGGTTACTAACTTGGGACCAGCAGAATGGTCTGCACATGGATATATTTAAGGTGAGGTTAAAATATAATACTTAGTACATTTTGAAGGGACAAACTTTTCACTAGTGATTCCTAAAAGTCGTCATCGTCGTCGTCACTAACATCATAGCATTAACCAAGGTAACAAACAAAGCTTGCACAACGGAGCCGTGGCCTAACTTCACTGTTACGGAACAACCCCAAGAGAGAAGCTTGCACCAGAGCAGGTGTACCAGTTAGTAGGTGTGGTTTTGGCTCATTGTTACGAGTATGTGGCAATACATAAATCAATAAAGTAAATAAAAAATAAACAAATATAAAATAATACAGCAGTCGGATTACAAAATTGTAATAATTCTATTATTTTTCAGGTGCCAACATGCTGTTCATGCCACATTGAAGGATACAGTGTTTCATTCCCACCCCTAGGGCACAGACTTCACGAAACCTCTTCTGAACACTTCCCAGGGGAAGATTTGTCTGCAGAACAAGGAAACCATGCCTTTGAAAATGTACAATCTTCCATTCTCAAGCCTAAGATAAAATCGCCACCGTTTGGCCTAAATAAACCTTTGGATTCATCATCACCTTTTTTTGATCACAAAAAGACTTTGGAGTCATTCTCGGATTCTCAAAACTTGATAGCAGGAAGTCACTTTAGTAAACAACGTGATAATGATGAACCTTCAAACCCTATCGATTCTTATGGAAATACATATTTCCCTGACTCCTTTAATCAGGCAAGTAACGTGAGACATGTTAAACGTCCACCTAGTGCGAGAAATCCTCTACAAAACTTTGATGACATAACGTTACCAAGCTACTTAGAACCGCCTACACCCTCAGCCACTGCAACATTTAATTTTGCCAAGGATTCACCAAAATTCAAACTCGCTGGAAACCACTTTAAGAGAGCCCAAACTAGACCAAACTATGCTAACCGCAGACCCATAAGAAAAAAGATATCTGGGCCTGACGATTTGGTTTCAGCCGGTTCGCAAGCTGTGGAATCTTACCCTAATGACAATGACGAATCTAAAGAAGAAGTAAATGATTACGAATCGCCTGATATTGGACAAGCTACTATCATAACGAATACCCCCAAAAATAGAATTACTATTGCACCAAAACTACATGCGTTGATACCAGAAAAAGAAGAATCAAACCATGACCGGAAGCATTCCAACGCGGACAATGAAAATTCTGGAACAAGCAATGGAAGAATAAATTACAACTATCACCCAATCATAGATTTCTTTGACGAGGACAAAGAAATAGAAACAGATGAAGCTTTAGACCGAGAAGATGTAGAAGAAAGTTTTACACCTATTTCAGAATCTGATTGGAAACCTATTGACCATCCACCCTCAAGAACTAGCCAAATAAATACAGTTGGAAGAAAAAAACATAAATGATTTTTAACATTAATTTATAGGTTTAAGATATCAGATAAATTATGAATAATTGTAATATAAAGAATACAATTATTGCTACTTTGCTTAGGGTGTCATTTCATTTGTATTATTACGTCATAAATATAGTTATTTAGTACTTTTAGGATAATATTGTATGTAGTTTCATTAATCAAACGAGACCAAATCGAAGTTGCAATGTAAATTAATCATATTTATTATTAATATTACTTGTAATTTATTTAACTTATGCAAAGTTCTGCTTAAGGATAAGATCCGCGTTAATTAGTAAGATTTCAAAGACTTGCCACTGAAGTAAAATAAACATTTTTAAATAATTGAAGTGTCTTGTTTTATTGTTGCTTCTACAATAGTGAAACTCTCGATACTTTTAGCAAAACAAATGCCATGCAAGTTGTAAAATCGTAGCTTCGGTTTTTGCGTAGTATTTATTTCAAGTGAAATACTCGTTAAAACACAAAAAATAACATTATTTTAAACTAAAGAGGTATGACAATGTGCTACTCATAGAGTACTTAAATAGTTAGAATATTTTAAAATTTTATGGACAGTTTATATAAATTAATTGATTTCTTTCAAAAGAAAACCATTAATTTATAAAATCGAGAAGAATAGTATACACAGTAACAATAGTAAAGCTTGCACTTAGAAGGTCGAGGACCACGGTTCTACTTTTTCTGATTTACTTTTTTCCTTTATGAGAGCGACTTACAACTAATCCATCAACCTTGAAATTAATATATGCGCCAGAGTCATCAATTAATCAATGGATAGGGACACTCATACATAATTTGTGTTTATTGTTATAAAGCACTAAGTATTACACATATTGAAAACTCATTTGTGCCGAAACCGGTCAGGTCTAATAAAAAATAATGTAGAAAAAGTACAAGTGCGTTTTCAATATGCGTAATAACAAATTTCACTAAGTGCCGTCAATCACCAGTATAATATACAAATATACTACTAATACATACATATAATTACGCCTTTATCACCCACACTACACCCACATTTCACCGTGAAGGAGGAGGCGGGGCGGTAGCGGCGGCGGGAGCGACGAAGGATCGCAAGCCAAGCTGCCCGCGTACGAAGGCAACTCGGGCGTCGGAGGTCGATGAATGACCTCCGCCCCCCATGAGCGCCGGCCTGGGGGTGACAGGTGGAGCCGCCTGTTACCCTGGCAGAAGCAGGCCGCGGCGGTGGCGCGCCTAGCGCGCCTCCCCGTTTCCGGGGTCGAGTTGGGGACTCTGTAGTCCCCACACCCGAGACGAGGGCCAGATCGTGAGAGATGGCCCTGGGTCGGCCGGGGTGCGAAGGATATGCCTGTCAACCTCACCTTCGGCAACCAAAACGACCCACAGGCGGCGTGCGTTTTAGTCGGTTCGAGTCCGACATAGCCTCCTCCACCGGCTCCGGTGGGGAGGTATCCGTGGGGATTTTGCGCACGTAAAAAAAAAAAAAAGCACCCACATTTCACCAATAATTAAATTCGGTCCCACGTTATAGGGGATGAGCCTATTGCCGTCTTCCGGGGACTATTATTAACTTGAGCCATGCGTCTGAGGCTGAGTCTAGGCTGTATATATCTATCTGATTTTAAACAGCCCTGTCCCTTAGTCGCCTTGTACGACACCGCAAGGGAAGTGATGGGGTGGTCCAAATTCTACTCTGCCGGGAACCACGCGTTGCCGTAAGACGAAACCGGTCAGGTTTATTAAAAAATAATGTGGAAAAAGTACAAATGTGTTTTCAATATGTGTAACAACAAATTCCACTAAGTGCCGTCAATCAGCAGTATAAATAGTCACTAAACATTATCAATGACCCCACACTAGGCAAGCCTGTCCTTTAGTTACCAATATAAACAAATAACATCGAAAGTGAAAGTCGTACCACCAAAGTTGAATGTGCTACGTGAAGATATCTGACATTCGATCGAGTTCAGCAGATTACTGTAACAGCAAACAAAAAGTGTCTTGTGACACCTAGCAACCCAGATGTGCAACGAGACAACTTATTGTGTGATAACAAAGTTAATTGAATCTTTGGCAATGCATTATTGGATATTTTGTAATATTTTATGTTCAGAAAATTGTATAAATTGTATTGAATGATATTGTGTTAACATGTTGACTGTGAAAACTGAAACGGCATAAGTAATGATCTTACACTAAAGAGAGACAAATAAGATACCGGCACTCGAAACAAAGATAAGTCGTCTTACTCAACGCAAGCCTGAATACAACAGAATATGCAGTTGTTAGTGAGTGTGAACGAGTATACAGACTTTTATCATAAATTTATGATATCCTGATAGTATTGAGATAAACATAGGTATTTTATAAATTTCAAAATAAAAACGAAGGTAGCATGTCGAAAACAATATTGTATGCAAATATAATATGAAGAGCTAAATATTAATTAAATAAAAAAATATATAATTAATTTAGAGAATGACCGCGGTAGCCTAGTGTAATGGACTGCTGAGACGAGTTCTCAGGTTCGATTCCAGGTTTTACCATGGCACACACCAATGACTTTTCGATGCTTTTCGAAGTTATGTGTGTATTTATCGCAGGTTTATAAGAGCCCGGTTAATGGCAATAGGCTCGCCACCTATTACATTGGGACCTAAACATAAACTGGCGAAAAGTGGGTGCTAGCACCTCTGCCTACCCCTTCGTTTATGTTATGTTAATTTAGAGTTCTTAATTCATACAGTTAATTAAAGAGAAAATATCGTATCGACTAAATAATAACTTATTGTTATACTATAATGTAACACAGTACGACAAATAATTAATCGTAAATCTTGAAAAATATTAGGTTTAGTAAAATCTGTAGATCAAATGCTAAAGACAGTGCAAGTCAAGTGCTAAAGTACATAATATACATTGAAATGAAAATTAAAATGCTGAATATACGTTTTATATAAAATTTTATTTATAAAAATAACAAGATTATAAATAGTTTAAATTTATCGTACAAAGATACATCTATCACAGTATAGTTAACAGTTAACAAAAGCGAATAATTATAGATGTTTGATAACAAGTCAATCCGATCGCTTTCGACCATTCAAGCAATACGTAATGTGGCACTTTCTACTGCAAACGACTAATTACTTTCAAAAAGATTACAATTATTATCATCGGTTATAACTTACGAAACTATAAAAATAATTTAGATTTGCTAATTTGCAAGGGAGATTAGTTGAACCTTGTGAAGGTTACGTTTTAATTTACTTGAAACGTGTTGTAACATAACAAAATAAAAGTACTAGGCACACAATACTTATTCGCTAACTTGATATTCAAGTTTATTATTTTAAAGTACAAACAAGTGCACGATTTCCCTGATAGTAAAATCACTTATTAAATCAACAGCATAGTGTTCAAATACTTGTTGAAAATAAAATAATTCATATCATTTATGCAAGGTAATAATTGAATCTCAGCAACTAAGCCACTTGCACTAAAATTTATTTCGTTATCAAACGACTATTCAATTACAAAATCGTCATGTTTTTTCAAAATCCTTTTTAGATGAAATTTTAAATCTTCATGAAGCCTTTACAGTTATGTAGTATTTGTAGTTTGAAACTAAACATCAACATAATAATACATTCTTTTGCTAGGGTCAACAATATAACCAGGGGTAGTGGTTAGAACAGGCACGGCTTGAACAAAATTATTTAAAAGCACTGTTGCACTTCTTCGAGCTTCTCTTTCAGGATTTTTTACTTTTTCAGCTACTAGTTTAGCACTCCTGTAATTGCCTCCATGCAACCTGTCACCTCTTGAATGGTGTGGTGAAGATTTATAGTCATCGTCGTAACTTGAATCATCATCATCACGGTCATCATCTAGTTCAGTCAACTTCTCACTTCTTCCGCCTCCGCCTCTTTTGTTCTCAATTTTGAGATTACCTCCATGCATCCTTGATTTTGGAGTATTTCTAAGTTCAATCAATTCAGCATTTCTTCCGGCATTTCTTGTGCGTTTGATATCACTTAATGATTTTAAATTGCCCCCATGTAATCGTTGTACACTCGTAGGAGCATACTGGTCTAGTTCCACACGTCTTCTATTCTCACTCTGTGATGCTTCTACGTCTTTTATTGGAACAACTGTGCTACTAACTTGAGCTTGTAGTGTCAACAGTTTTAAATCTTCTTTATTAGCTTTTCTCAAGTTTCCACCATGTTTTGGTCCCTTGTCGAGATCTATATCTTCACCAAATACTTCCACGTCTTCTAATTTATTAATATCTTTTGCCAAGTTGTCATCCTTGTAGAATTCTAATGTTCCGGTTTTTTGAGATTTTCTTTTGGGTGCTGGCATCTCTTTTATAATTTCTAATTCTTTGATATCTTGCTTGAACTTAGTAATGTGTGGTGACGATTTATTTACAGGTAATTCTTTATGAATCTCTATCTTCTTTCTAGTAATCACAGGTTTATTTTCAGATGGTAAGTCACGTAAAGGAGTGGATGTCGTTTTCATATGTGAAGGAACTGTTGGTGGAGGAGCTTCAGTAGTTTTAAGTAATGAGCGCTTTGTTGGTTCAGGTGTGGTAACTTTCGTTTCTGATTGACTGTCTTCTTCATCGTCATCATCCTCATCATCGTCATCATCAATGTCATCTTCGTCATCGTCGTCATTATTGCTATCATCAATATCATCGTCTACACTATCTTCATCGTCTTCTTCTAAAGTTTCTCTTGTATACTTATTTAGTTTTTCTTTGTTATTATGCTCTTCTTTCTCATACAAAGGCATGTAGTCATTCATATCATGTTGCACTCCAATTAAAGCATCTATCTCCATTTCCTCCTGTTCTGTGTCATCTTCATCATTATCATTTTCATCGCCATATTTTTTTGTATCTGTCATCAAAGTACTTTCGGAGGTCTTTTTTTTCTTTTCTCTAAATTTAGGGGTATTTATTTGATCTTCCTCTTTGTATTTTTTTATTACAGATGGCTCTGTTACATGACCTATTTCTATCTGCTTTTCATCTGGCTTGTAATTTCTAAATCGTGTTACTAACTTTAGCCGTTCTGGCTGAGCTTCATTAGTATGCTTGTATATTTTTTCAGTTGTTGTAGAAACTTTTGCTCTCATCCTAAATGCTGGCTTAGGCGTTGTAGTAGTAGTGGTACTAATATCTTCTTCACTTTCTTCTTCTTCTTCTTCATCACCATCATCATCATCATAGTCCTCGTCACTTTCTTCACTGTCATTATTAGTGTCTTCTTGGATTTGTTTTATTTCTTCAGAAACTGACGATGGTGTCGTAGTAGAAATTGTCTTCCTTATGGTATTAGACGCAGATACCTTCTGAGTATTATCATGACTAGGGCGCACAGTAGAAGTACTATGTCTGAAACGCTGTCGACCTCGATTAGAAGTCCAGCTTGCTTGTGATTTTTTTGCTGGGTCATCAGTCTTTTCAATAGTAGTACGAGTTTTATAGTCTTCTATTGATATTGATCGCTTATTTTCAACTGGGGTATACTTTGATTTATGGTTAGTAGGTTTTATTTCATATCTAGGTTCCCCCCTTCGATGGTCAACACTAATATCCACAATCGTAGGATTAATGTTAGTTCTATCATTTTTTCCTATATCAACATATGTTCGACTTCCAATATTTGATTTATTGTCATCATGATATGGTTTGGAAACTCGATCGACAACTCTGCTTGTTTGTAACTGTCTAATGAGCGGGCTTATATTGCTGGTAGTTGTTGTTTTTTTGGAGTCTTGATATTGAGAATCCCTAATGATCTTGTAAGGTTCATAAATAAATGGGGTAGCTCTTTTTTTTCTTAGTTTTGGGGGTAAATTTGTTACTTCTTCTTTATTTTGAAAGAAAGTATAACTTATATTAGAAGTATCTTTATTATTTAATAAAGCAACTGGCGCTTTGCTGTAGCCAAAAGGATATTGTAAATTATTTTTAATATTGGTTAATACATCTGTATAAATGTTTGACTGTTGTGTATTGTTTGATGTCAATGTATCTCGTGGAGTATAAAATTCAATATCAGAACTAATATTTAATTTATCTTGAAATTTTTGACCTGGCGTATGATTTATCTTTAATTTGTCCAGTAATATAAATATATCAGTGTTAGATGCTTCTTTTAAGTCTTGTGACAAATCGTGGATTTTGTTCATCTTAGAATTTTGAGCATTTTTGTTTCTAGCATTTCTTAGTCGTTCAAATATAGAAAGTCTTGGCACATTAATCGGTTCAGGGTTTGATATAATTTCTTCTTTGAAGAATGGACTATCTAAAGGATTTTCACCAAAATATTTGGCTTTGAAGCAATCAATTTTGTCCCCTAGACCGTCCAGACGAGATCCCCTCGGTTTACTTATTTTTTTATCATCCTTATCATTTGACTTATCACCATCTTCAGGTTCCTTTTCAGTAGGATTCTCACCATTTTTCAAATTCTCCGGTATAGGATCCAAATCATCATCAATTTCAGGACATTCTAATGTGGACCGAGAATCATAAAATTCTGTACCACCATTGGTTTTTTTTGGGATAAGCTTCATATTTTCAGCATATCTTAGTGGTGAATCCTTATGAATTGATTTGAGTTCTTTAAAATAATATGGATACTTATCCTTCATATAGTCGTCATTTGGTAATAGTTTTTGCTGTGCAATTTTTAATATCTCATCTTCAGTTAAATAAGTTGTATTTAAATTTATGGTTGGTACCTCAAAGTTAACTACCCTTTTATCCAGTTCATGGTCTTCAGTGTTGTTGTCCATTTTATTTGCAATAAGAGAATTATTTTTTATATCATATTTAGTAATAGCGTTTACCTGACCCACGCCATCACTTATATTCTCTTGTTTTTCACCTTCTCGTTTATTGCGAGTACCTTTACTTGACTTCCTTTCGTCATAAATGTCCGCCTCGTTGGACTCATTTTGTTCATTTTCAGAATAATCCTCAGCATTGGTTTCTTCTTCATTATCTTCATCATTTTTTATCCATTTCTTACCGTGTTCAATGTTATCTCTGTACTCTGATCCTCTACCATCTTGATAATTACCAAGAACCGTAGGGATTTTATACAGTCCTCCACTTTTGACAGTTTGTTTTAGAAGTCCTCCATGTCCTTCGTGATCTGAAGCATGTTTCTGTTCTCCAGCGTGATCATACGCAGAATCTTCGTATCCTTCTTCACTATAGACAATTTGGGCCTTAGTACTTTTAATAGCTTCTCGCAATCTTGGAGCGTTGACTATCTCTTCATAATTCTCAGCATCATCAAATGCAGCTTTTCGTGGTAAGTGTTTAGTGGTTTCTGTTTTTCTAACTTGAGCATAGTTTTTAACAGGCACGAATTCGTCGTCCTCATCTTTAGATTGTGAATCGATAGGTTGTAACTCCAATTTTTGGTAGACAATTGGTCTATTTTCTTGAACGGCTGTATTTATAGATTCATCTACATTGTTTCTAAGTTGTGTGTACTTCTGTTTTCCTTTTTCATATATATCATAACCTTCCACAGGGTCCGAAAGATTCTCATACAGATGTGCTTGAGGATATTCATTTTGCTCATCATCATATTTCATCGCATGCTGTTGTCTCAAGTTTTGAATGTGATTTTTCAAGGGTTTATAATGTAATGGCCTAATTTTGATGTTATGCTGGTTCCATGGATGCTTAAACTTTTTGTTTAAAATATGATCTCTGTGATTATTTTGGGCTGGTACTCTATAATATATTGGGCGTCGTTCTGGTCTGTGTATTTCATATGGAGCTGGTACATTTTTTTGAGGGAATAATTTCGCATCAGTTTTTTCTACGCTTTCTAAGTATTCGTCATCAGCAATGTTTGGCTTGCCTGCATTTTGTTCGTAGGTTTGTAGTCTATTTTTGCTATTTTCTAAGTCATTTCTTATTTTACTTAATATTGGGTCTTTATATATCTCTTGTAAAGCTGGTTCTTCAGCTTTATAGGGATGAAATATTTCATAACCGGTAGACATCGGCTGCGCATAATTATTTTTTTCTTCTAACCTCTGAATGTAATTTTGATATGGCCGGTAAATATTCCTATCTTCATTTAACATGTGGTGAATACCTAGGACAGGTTTCTTTTGTCCAGTATGTGGGGTTATAGGGTATGCTTTGTAATGTTGCTGGGGGTGTTTAACTCCATGGAATGCCGCTATATCAGTAGCAAACTTTGGCTTATGTGCTGTATAATGAAAATATTCAACCGGTATCGACTGAGATTGCTGAAGATTTTGCACATTTTGAGATCTATTGATCTCCACTTGATCAGTATAATCATTTTTCACTGCACTATTAACACTATCCTTCCAAATAGTTGGGATTTTGATAGTCAAGCACAATTCACAACACACAAGCACTAAGAGTCCGGTGACTTTATTCATGTGCATTGTTCACATTACGGATCGCGGCGGTGTCTAGCGGTTGACTGGAGCAGGTCGATGGGCTTCCGAACGGTTTTTATCTCCTCGGTCGTTCGTTGCGGACCGATTGCTTGTCGGCCGTTCGCTTTGTCTGTCGCGTGTGGTGTAAGAAGTAATCTTAAGCGAATTGAATAAAATAGAATTTTCTTTTTAATTTCACTACTTAAATGTGATTTTAGTAACAATTTACTACCTTTCATACGCGAATGAAGTAAATATGACAATTATTTTAATTTTATATTATTTACGGAATCGTTTTAACCAGTATTGTTAAGTCTTTTTCAACAAACTTGGGTTCTATTAGACTAATTTTTGTTCACGAATAAATTTATGTAATATGTGCGCAAAAATACAGGGAAATTTAAGCCCAGATAAACTGGGAACAGGGTTGAATTAAGAAGAAAACTGGATATCTCAAAAAAATTGTTTATAAAACCTAATATCACATGTAACTTGCACCTGAACTCTTTTTCAATAGAGAAATTAAGAAAAAAGGTACATGAAAGATAACGAAACAGATAAATGAACAACGTCTGGGACAAAGCAGCCGGATGTTAGAACCTTAAAAGGCCTGTTACGTATATACTTGTGTGTATGATTTATTGTTTTTGTCATTTATATTCTACATAATTGAGTAACTATAGCAGTTGCATTGTAGGTGTGAAATTTTGTTGAAGTCTTTTTGTTTCTGGACATAGTTAAAACAATTCTTATACTTTACTTATTTACAAAAAAGTAAACGACAAATATTAGCCGTATTTTTTTTTTATACCACTTAGTTGGCAGACAAGCACACGGCCCACCTGATGGAAAGTGGTTACCGTGACCTATGGACGTCTGTAACACCAGAGGAGTCACAGTCGCGCTGCCAACCCTGTAAATACAGAGTTTCTGTGCCGTCAGTAGAAGACAAAGCAGCACAATCTTTTAGTCTTCCCACTGACAGCACAAATTCTCCAGTGAGCTCTGGCTACTCACCGCTGGGAACACAACACGAAGTTATTATAGCCGCGGTATTCTGTAGGGCGGAGGTACTACCCCAGTCGGACTGCTCAATCGGGCGGAAATACCGCCGTGTCCTACCAGAGTACCAGAGTAACCTGGTCAACCGTTACTCGTGTTTACTATTAGTTTACTATCAAAAGGTTACCTATTTATTTTGTAGATATTACAGTAATAGATGTGTTTTGTGCGTCTCGGGTTTAGTCAATAAAAAATAATCCGTAGAAAGCATCTGACGTATTTCTGCAATGGTGACCCTCTTTCTTGAGACTGCCTTTAGCTTACCTTCAGGCGAGGTGAAGTCAAGTTGGCGTGTCCTAGTTAAAAAAAATGAAATATTTGAATCAAAACGGTTCTACACTATCGATTCAGATAAAGTAATTATATTGACTTAAATTTCATTAATTATATTACAAATGGAATGTGATAATTAGTGTTCTGATAAATTTCTGCCAATTTGCATGAAAGATTTCAATTTATTGAAGTATAGGGAGACAAGTCTTTACCTAGTAATTATTCGGCTATATTAAAATATAGCTTTGACAAGACATGCTAACATGCAATCTACGACTACTTGTGTTCTACCTGTTTTTATTGGTAATTATGGTTCAGAAATACATATTAAGGTTGTCAGGCGGTTATAGTGAACATTTTAAGTATCTGAATATTTAAGCTCAGGATTAAGAGTAAAGCTCAATTTAATTGCATGAAGTCTGTTTTTAAACTATCATGATCACTCACATCAGTATCAAAATAAACGGGATATTTACCATGTTTCACTGTATTGAGTTTCCGATATTTCGGCGCTGTTGCAGGCACCGTGATCATGGAGGAACTGGAGTAGTGGCGGTGAAACACAAAATAATGAAACATGGTAAATATCCCGTTTATTTTGATACTGAAGTCTGTTTTGTTAGATGATGTTGACAAGTGGAAATTGGCTCAAAATTGCAACCGTAAGGTAAAACAACTTTTGGGTTATGTATACCATGTTTATTCGTTTTCATTTCACTGTATTTATTTATATACTAACAAATTATTATCTAGTTTTTTTTTTCAATCGCTTGACTAGTGTCGTTTGATTATCAAATCAAGATTACTTTACATCAACTTTTCATGTACCTATATAATATTTAATAAGTTTTCTGATGACCCTATTTGACAGGCTGTCTGCATCTCGTTCAGCCGATGCAAGAGAATTTAATTGTGAAATTGTACGAGCTACATGTACGCATTTCAGTACCGTTAGCATAAATAAATGTAGTCGTGTCCGATAAATACAGACTGTATTAGGTAATTGTTCACCTACATTCTATTGAAAGGAATTCACGCGATCTAACTTCCCATATTACTAGTTGTTACTCAATACTATTATTATGGCTGGCTATTAAAGTACTAATGGGTTGACCGAAATGTTTGTGCGGTTTTTGCCACTAGCTAATACAATGTTATTACTATAATATGAAGTTTATAGGAGGTAGAACACGGCGGTATTTCCGCCAAATTGAGCAGTTTGACTGGGGAAGTACCTCCGCCCTACAGAATACCGTGGCCATAATAATTTCATGTTGTGTTCCCAGCGGTGAGTAGGGTAGCTAGAGCTCAATGGAGAATTCGTGCTGCCAGTGGGAAGACGTCTTCTACACTGACGGCACAGATATTCTGTACTTACAGGGTCGGCAGCGTGGGTGTGGTTCCTCTAGTGTTACACACGTCCATAGGCCACGATTTACACTTTCCATCAGGTGGGCCATGTGCTTGTATGCCACTTAAATAGTATAAACAAAAAGTAAGACATTTAAAAATCGGCTTTTTTTGTAAACTCTTGCTTTGAGCGCTAATAAGTTCTATCAGTATCAGTATCAGTATTCTGCGAGATGGTTGAGTGTTCTTTCGATACTGTTGTAAGCATCAAGATTCTTCGTGCTCAAGGGTCCACCAATATAAGGCAAATGCCTCGTTAATTCTAAAATTAACGAAGTTTCACGGTAGCGGTAGTGAACGCGACTTCTACGAAGGAGACGCGGGTTCGATTCCCGCTCAGTGCAAATATTTGTATACACGAATATGTATATTTGCATTGGTATAGGAGTTTATATGCATAATATGTATGCATTTACAACAAAGTATCTATATAATTTATATTATATTCCATAACACAAGCTAGTTACCATGGCTCTAGATAGCGTTGTATACAATGTTATAGAATTAAATAATCATGGTAAGGAAATTATTAGCTCGATAGTTCATAAAAAGTAGTGAATTATAGAACCACGTTACAAGTTCTGCACATCGATTCAATTTAATACAATGTATGCACAATTAGTATAATTCAATCAAATTGAACAAGGCAATGAGAGTCAAATAATGGATGGCAATGAGGATGATGTTGGGGCTGTCTCGGAGATGCAGTACAACAGGAATGTTTGCAGAGGCCCGTACAAACGATTTCTATGCTATTCTTAGAAAGCGTTCGGCCTCTGTTTTGGCACAACTCCTCCGCAGCTCCAACAGTCTCCTGATTGTGTTTAAGGATAAGTGGGAGTCCGCCTTGTTGCAGCACTGGATGACACTCCACACGTGTCACAGATAGTGGAGTGCTGTTATTTATTTGTATTTATTACTAACATTAGTTCTTAAGTTAAATTGTTGTGTAAAAATCTACAGGATTGAAATTATTTCAGTACGAAAGGTTTAAATATTAAATAGACGTAAACAAAAATATTATGGCTTCCAGGGATTCCTTCTTTATTAATTAAAAATGATAACAACGACTTTACAATCGTATCTGATTATAAATAAGCTTTGTCTACGACGCAATGTTTAACAGTTGGAGGTATTTTTATGTAATGTCGTCTGCAATCAGCAAATGGAGCATTTAATTGTATTCGTTGATGTAATTTTAGATGTTTCTATTTTAAAATGTGAGTTATATTAATTTTTTAGATCCTTATTTGATGATATTATATTTTACCGTAACATAATATAAAATCACACCTTTATCCCCGAAGGGGTAGGCAGAGGTGCTAGCACTCACATTTCGCCAGCTTATGTTTAGGTCCCAATGTGATAGGTGACGAGCCTATTGCCATTAACCGGGCACTTATAAACCTGCGATAAATACACACATAACTTCGAAAAGCATCGAAAAGTCATTGGTGTGTGCCATGGTAAAACCTGGGATCGAACCCGAGACCTCGTCTCAGTAGTCCATTACCCATAACACTAGGCTACCGCGGTTATTTTATATTTTCTGTGTATTAACACAACAATTCAATAAGCAATTTTACGCAATGTATATTAAACAAAGTCCACGATATGTTTTGATAGTTTAGTTTTAGAATGTAAAAACTATCACTTTCATCAGAGTTACTTGTACTTACACTACTATTAGTTTGTCTTTTGTCTACAGTACCTGCTTAAGCAGTCATTTTATTCTAACTTTAATGTCAATGACCGAGCTGGTAAGTCTTGCCTTCGAAGTTATTAGAATTTACGATTGCTCAATTATCGCTAATTATATTTTTTATGTTTATACAGTCGATTTCAATTGATTTATAAGAATTGACACTACTTATAGGTCTCTATTTTTTTTGTAAAATTTTATCGTTGTATTTTGATGTTACTGGTATAATATCTACTTCATTTTAATTCAAAAGATGAGTGATAAGATCTTGTATAGAAATAATTACTATACAGAATTTGAAACTACTATATCAATTGAATGGAAAAACAGAACAAAACAATCGTGAGAACATCATCACAATTGTCCGGATCGATAAAATAAGAAGAAACAAAAACAATTGAATAAACTGTCTCTGAACCATGGTGATCGTTCGGTCATCATTACACAGTTGCCCGTAACGATTGGTTACACCGGACGTGACCGATTTCGTTATCTATGAACACTTTTTCAACGGTTACTGAGTTTCGTCTGTGGTTTCGTCTTCTGTTCAGAGACCATGATTTATTTTTATTGGGATTTGCTTCTTGTTAAATATTGTATACTTTATTGATGAAGCTCTTTTAACTCTTTTAACAATCAAAACAAAAAGCATTGGTTTCCGGTGGAATAAAATATGGCCACCCCATTGCTTTCTGTAGGTGTTGTAGAAAGCGATTAAGGGATAGGGCTGTTCTCTATCTGACAGTGAACATACAGCCCGTTTGACGGCAATACGAGCCTATTAAAGCCTCCTAAAACGTGGGCTTGAAAAGTATAGTTGTAGAATTGTATAAGCTTAACCTATTCATTTGATGAATTACTGTCGTAAATATATATGCATGTTAGAATATGTTTAGTTAAACGTTATTGTAATACTAGAACAAAAACTGAACAAGAGTTTATAACTAGAGCAGGCAATCGAAGTTATACAAAAATAAAAGCAAAAATACTTCCTATAGACCTCAATAACAAAACGAAAACGTAAGTGAAAGATTCAGAGAATACCGACTACAATGGTGAATTATGTTGACTTTAGCTTAACTAGTTGGTAGTGAGTCATTGTTACTGTTGCAACCCTAACTAAGATTGGAAACTTCTGAGTCAAGGAAATCGTTTTTTACATGTTATGTTTTGTAAAACGTGTCTAATTTGAAAATGACTGAGCTAAACCGACCGCTAGCATTTCAGAATGAGATACTGTGAAATACAATTACTTAATGTTTGTTTTTCCTCTTTTATTTTGAATTGTACTTTATCAACTAGGAGTTGTTGCATAATAAACTGAATATACATCAATAAATAAACGTTAATAATAACAAATAATGCTGTAAGTATGTTAATCTTGATACTAGCGTGGTAACGGGAAAAGAATACAAGGAACCTCTTTTTTAAGACTTTGTCTTCAGCTTACCATCAGGCGAGGCGAAGATTAATTGACGTGTCTTATATTTAAAAAAATCAGCACCCCATCTTACTCGAGCGACGCGACGGATGTCGTAAAAGCGACTGAAACGAAAATTGAATATAAAACCCTGAACCAACCCGTCTGGCCAACGTGGAAACAGTAGGCCAAAGCCTCCCAACTTTGGGAGAGGAGAGGCCTATGTCCAGCAGTGGACTATGATGGGTTAATTGATTGATATTTTGATACTATATAATTGGTAGGTACGCTAGAAGATTAGAACGTTATTTTGAAATAAACGCCATCTATGCCACTAGCTTAGAACTTCTTAGATTGAACGCCTTACCGAGATTTGTTTACTTTAAATTATCGTTCGCATCTTTTCGTCTAGATTCATCATAACCATCTTGCCGCGCTTTTCAGTTATATACCGACGCTTTTATTTCGAAGCCCAGAAGCGTTTACTGTTTCTCCTCCTTTAGATTTTGCTTATACGACTTTTATGGAAGTGACTGCGATGTGATCTAGCAACCTCGAGAGGGAAGCGATAGAGTCTCATCAATTAGCAGATATACGGGCTTGCAGTTGAGGTGAGCTTGCTCCGGAAGGTTTTGGTTAGGCCCCATATTTATATCCAATTTACGCTCTTTCGTTGCCCCCCGTCTCGTCCCGTGCCGTACCCCCTCCATCGTACACCATCTGTGGGTCGTAGATTACTGGAGGTGAGATTAGCAGAGTATATGTATATCTATCCCTATGTATATCTCTCGCACCCCCGCATGTATATTTATGTAGGTGCTCCCCTATTTTTTATTTGGCTCTCCGAACAGAATGTACCTAAAAGACGAAGTTCGTAGATGTTTCTATGAGATTATGTACCTAGTTATCTAAAACATAATATATTAACGTCCATAAAACTAAGTTTTTAGTAAATTAAATTTATTTTATTATAAATTTAATTTAAAGCGTCGGTAGCTTAGCGGTTAAGGAGTCGGCCTTACGATCGAGAAGTCCGGGGTTCGAATCCTGGTCATTACACTATCGACGTGAACCCACTCCTAGCACAAGCAATTTAGCTTAGTTGGCGGAGAATGTTAGTAATTGCGGTTGCTAATATTCTTAAAAATAAAAATCAGGGGCAATATCCTACAGCAGTCTTTGTGTACCAACCAGACACTCGAAAGTAGATCGTTTCTAAGTTAATAAAAAACTTATGTAACAGTTAATACGTGACACCCAACAATATCTATGTAACAGTGTTACATAGACCTAGAGCTAAATAGACTTTTCTTTTATATACTATTAAGGTGGCAAACAATCAATTGATATTTTACCTTGGTCTATGAACGCTTGTGATAGAAGAGATGGTACTTGCATTTTTCATGCAATGTTCAATCATGTAGTGTTTATGCTTCTTGATCTTAGCGTTAATCCTAGTTGCATCTAACGTTACTAAGAAGAAGTCGTCGTCTAACTGTGAAATTGACTGAACCTCGGTAGTTTCCATGAAGCGACTGCCATCTTATTAATTTAATATTTAACTTCATAATAAATACAAACTTAAAAATAATCCGTTTTCCGGGGACGAGTTGGGGACTCTGTAGTGCCCACACACTCAAGGATAGGGCCAGATCGGTAGAGATGGCCCTGGGTTGGCCGGGGTGCGACGGATATGCCTGTCAACCTCACCTTCGGCAACCAAACCGACCCACAGGCGGCGTGCGTTTTAGTCGGTTCGAGTCCGACATAACCTTCTCCACCGGCTCCGGTGGGGAAGTATCCGTGGGGATTTTGCACACGTAAAAAATAAAGGCACCAGGGGTGTTACACTCGCGCTGCCGACCATGAAGAAACCTTCAGATGCCCCTCTTGAAGTACCCCATGTTGTTGGTGCTTGGGAAAACCGCAGCATGGAGGTCATTCTACAGCTTGAGTGTGCGTGGGATGAAGTTTCTTTCATACCGCACAGTGCACACCGTCTCAGTTCGCAATGTGTGAGGATAAATTCCCTGTCTATGGCGAGAGTTGTGATGATAGAATGTAGCTGTGGGCATCATGTCAAACAATTCATCTACTTACTACTTATTTCAAACTTACTTAACAACTGTTACAGTACAGGACTTATACATGGGTAGACTTCCAACCTCCACTAGACATCAGACCACTACCCAATGAGAATATTTGCGAGGGATATGCCTGTCAACCTCACCTTCGGCAACCAAAGCGACCCACAGGCGGCGTGCGTTTTAGTCGGTTCGAGTCCAACATAACCTCCTCCACCAGCTCCGGTGGGGAGGTATCCGTGGGGATTTTGCGCACCTAAAAAAAACCCCAATGGGAATATCAAAGCATTGCAGTTAGACCAGTTATTGAACTTTTACCCTTTTACCCTTTACCCTGTTTAGCTACGGGCATCATGTCAAACAATTCATCTGAGCACAAACCATTGTATAGGCGGTAGAAAACACACAGTGAGGCAAAATCCTTCCTAAGGCTAAAAGGTTCCACTCTACCTGTGAGTATGGGATTGTCAACCAACCTCAATGTCCGTCTTTGCAACGAGTCGAAAGAGTCAAGCTGGTATGCAGGTGCTCCAGCAAAAAGGTGACAGCAGTACTCCATGTGAGGCCGGACCTGTGCTTTATAAAGAAGGAGTTGCTGCCCCGCAGTGGTGTACTGCTTCGCCCTGTTGAGCACTCCGAGTTTTCTTGATGCCAACTTAACCTTGTCCTGCAAATGAGCTCCAACTACCCAATAGATGTTCGGACGGCACCTGGAACAGACCAATGCAAATACCCATGCACACAAATATTTGCACAGAGCGGGGACCGAACCCGCGCCTCCTACGCAGCAGCCGCGTTCACTACCGCCACGCTACAGAGGCTGTAAAGCGATGCTTATGCTTCGTTATGTTATCAGCCTTAATGTTACAACGAAGTGTGGAGAGTGTTTTTGTCCTGTATTAAATATTCCGCGTATTAAATAGCCGCGGTAGCCTAGTGGTATGGGTGATGGACTGCTGAGACAAGGTCTCGGGTTCGATCCCAGGTTTTATTATGGCACAAACCAATGACTTTTCGATGCTTTTCGAAGTTATGTATGCATTTATCGCAGGTTTATAAGTGCACAGTTAATGGCAAAAGGCTCGCCACCTATTACATTGGGATCTAAACATAATCTGGTGAAATGTGGGTACTAGCACCTCCGCCTACCCCTTCGGGAATATAAGCGTGAGTTTATGTTATGTTGTGTTAAATATTTTTTCTTTTTTTTGTTTTATTTCTATAGCATTAAATTAAAAAAAAAACGTTCGGATATAAATTGGGACTATTAAAACTGTTAGGAATCAGTGCAACCAGTAGATACGGAACTCTAAACCCAGCTTACCCGTATAACACATTTTTTGGGAGGACATAGTTTATCTGAAAAACAAATATTTGGGTGAATATAGCAAACCAATAAGAAAATATATTCGGGAGGAAAATTTATAACCGCATATCAAATATTTGGGCTGATACGGTATACCCACGTAATAAATATTTAGGCGAGTATAACATTCCTACATAACATATACATGCATAACAAATGTTTGACCCAGTATAGCCTGCACTCATAACAAATATTTGGGCGTATGCGCGTATAAGAAATATTTGGGTATTTAAAGTCTACACGTATAACAATTTTTTTAATTTTTTTTTATACCACTTAGTTGGCAGACAAGCACACGGCCCACCTGATGGGAAGCGGTTACCGTGGCCTATGGACGTATGCAACACCAGGGGTGTCACACTCGTGCTGCCGACCATGAAGAAACCTTCTGATCTTGAAGAACCCCATATTGTAGGCGCTTGGGAAAACCGCAGCAGGGAGGTCAGTCCACAGCTTGAGGGTGCGTGTGATGAAGTTTCTTTCATACCGCACAGTGCGTACCGTCTCAGGTCGCAATGCGTGGGGATGAATTCCCTGCCTATGGCGAGAGGTGCGATGATAGAATGTAGCTACGGGCATCATGTCAAACAATTCATCTGAGCACAAACCATTGTATAGGCGGTAGAAAACACACAGTGAGGCAAAATCCTTCCTAAGGCTAAAAGGTTCCACTCTACCTGTGAGTATGGGATTGTCAACCAGCCTCAATGCCCGTCTTTGCAACGAGTCGAAAGAGTCAAGCTGGTATGCAGGTGCTCCAGCAAAAAGGTGACAGCAGTACTCCATGTGAGGCCGGGCCTGTGCTTTATAAAGAAGGAGTTGCTGCCCCGCAGTGGTGTACTGCTTCGCCCTGTTGAGCACTCCGAGTTTTCTTGATGCCAACTTAACCTTGTCCTGCAAATGACTTCGGTATTGGACGTCGCTGGAGATATCGACACCAAGGATCCCGATACTCGAGGAGATGGTAAGCGGTGTGCCCAGGAATTGCGGCGCTACAATGAATAGGGTTTTCTTAGCGGTGAATACACATACTTGTGTCTTAGTGGGGTTGAATTGGACTAGGTTTAGTCGTCCCCAATCGGATACTCCAGAGAGAGTAGTCTCGATTTTAGACACAAGTTGTTCGCGACTCTTCTCCACCTCGGACTGAGGGATATTTGCACGGCCCGTGTAACACGTGTCCCCGGTACTGTCATCCGCATAACAATGAATGGAGCCATCAGACTGCATGTCATTGATATGCAGCAGAAACAGCGTCGGAGACAACACGGAGCCTTGTGCGACACCAGCGTTTATGTTCATGCGGTCCGAGCAGCTGCCGTCGACGACAGCTTGGATGCTTCTGTTGGACAAAAAGCTGGCGATCCATTCGCAAAGTCCCTCGGGGAGTTCATAGTACGGCAACTTCGCAAGAAGACCTTTGTGCCAGACCCGATCGAAGGCCCTTGCTGACCCCTAGTGCCTCACCCCGACTCTCGATGGCTTGCGACCACCGGTTTGTGAGATACACACAAAGGTCACCGGTTGAGCGACAGTGGCGGAAGCCGTACTGTCGGTCGCTCAGTAGATCGTTTCCTTCAAGGTATCTCAGGAGCTGTGTATTAATGACACGCTCCATAACCTTCGAGAGTAGGGAGGTTATAGCGATAGGTCTGTAATTGGTCGGATCTGTCCTGTCACCTTTCTTAGGTACAGGGTGCACGAATGCGGTCTTCCACGAGGCTGGGACCTGTCTCGCGGAGTATGAGAGTGCGAAAAGGCGTGTAAGTACAGGGCACAGTTCGGGGGCACAGTGCTTAAGCCCATCGCCGGTATACCGTCCGGCCGACTCGACTTCCGGACATCTATGGACTTAAGCTCGCGCCGGACCACCCGTTGCGTGATTTTAACTTCGGTCATGGAAGCACCACAGTTGGGGATGATGGGTGGTTCGGCGTTCCCGTCGTTCATAGTCGAGTTTGACGCAAAGAGATTACCCAAAAGATCGGCCTTCTCCTTAGCGCCATGGGCCAGACTACCGTTGGATTTTTGCAGCGACCAAAATGCGCGACTGCCAGATAGGTAGCGCTACAGCCGTTCGCCAATTCTGCCGATGAACTCAAACTTTGCCCTAGACGTTGCCTTTTTACTGGACCTCGAAGCAGCATTAAACTTCCGCTTCACTTCAGCGATGTTCGGATCCTTATTGGCAAGAGCCGTGGTCCAAGCCTTGTATGCAGATTGTTTGCGGTCTCTAGCTTCCCTGCAAGGCCTATTAAACCACAGGCGTTTGTTCGCTCCTGTCGCGACCCAGCGGTTAGGGATGTAGCATTCCATACCCACTAGAATCGCGTCAAATACTGGTTACCCACATAACAAATATTTAGGCATAATCGTTTACCCGCATAAAAAATATTGGGGAACTTGCACCCTTACAAATATTAATAAAAAAAATTGGTTAATACAACCGTTTTAAAGTATTTGGACACATACAGCATTACCACATAACAAATATTTGGTATCATACTGCAAATTATCCGCATAGCCAAGTACCGCCTAAACTCTTAACAAATATTTGGATGTAAACAAAATATCTGTTATGCGTGTAGTGTAGGCTACACGCATAACATACATTTGGTCGCATGCAACAATCCCGCGTAGCAAATATTTGGGCGAGTATATTCTACACGCTTAAGATATAAACACCTCAACAAAGTCTAGGGAACAAGATGACCCCAATTTTTTTTTTCGTGTAAGTCTTGTTTTGCAAATAACTAGCAGCAAATAAATAAAAACAGAATAAAGTAGATTACAGAGTTGTTCGAAATTTAAAAATAAATTTAAATAACTTATGATTTTCGAATATGGAGGGAAAACTTTAAAAAGTGTTTGATTGTGCAGTTTCTCTGAGGCAAAATAAAAATTATTTTCTTTTATTGTAAATAACGTTTATTATCAATAATACGTTTTTTTCGTATGGTTTGTGCATTTTTGTGACTGTAGTCATCATGTCACGTCGTCATTTAAGTCGCGAAGAGATGTTAAGGGCTGTTGGTATGCTGCAAGCTGGACGAACTCAACGCGACGTAGCGGATGCTGTCAACACCCAACCAAGCGTAATTTGCAGATTATGGGCACGCTACAGGTCTACAGGCGATGTTGCCGAACGTCACAGGGGACGAAAATAGGGTTACTACCCCGCAACAAGATCGTTTCTTGCAAAATTCCGCAAGGCGGCAACCCACGATTACTGCTCGTCAGTTGGTCGCAGGCCTCCAGTCTCAGCATCAAGTGGTTATTAGCGATCAAACTGTCAGGAGAAGACTACACGAAGCCAATCTTCATGCTCGCAGACCGCTTAGGGTTCCAGCTCTTCGACGTGGAAATCGAGGTCGTTGCTTATTGTGGGCTAACGCACATTTACAGTGGACCGACGATCAATGGGCACGGGTTCTGTTTTCCGACGAATCTCGCTTCGGTTTTCATCCTGATTCGAGAAGAGTGCGTATATGGCGAGTTCCTGGACGTCGGAGTCGTCTCCAGAATCCGCAAGAAGTTCATCCTTACCAAGGTGGAACAATCATGGTATGGGCTGGAATTCGCCTTGGTGGAAGAACCGACCTCGTTTGGATACGGGGCAAATTGAATGCAAACCAATACATTCAGGAGGTTATACACCCCATGGTAATCCCTCATCGACAGTAGTTCGGTCAAGATTTTATGTTCATGCAAGATAATGCACGGTCACACACCGCGAGGGTAGTGGTCAATGCGTTAAGCGAGCACAATATTACGACGTTGGAATGGCCTGCTCTGTCTGCCGACCTCAATCCCATAGAGCATGCCTGGGATTTGCTTGGGAGAAGAGCTTTCAGTGATTCTTTGGAAAATCTGAACACTGAAGAACAACTTTTTTTACACCTTCGCAGTGTATGGAGCCATATTCCACAGACGATGATTGACAATGTCATACTAAGTATGCCACGCCGTTGTCGAGCTGTTGCTAATGCTTTAGGAGGTTTTACAGATTATTAAAAACGTTTAAAGTACGGTTAATTACTGTATTTCTTACTACCTCGTTATTTTTGTGCCTAATCATAGAAGGTTGTAATACTCAAAATTGGCACTATTCAATTCCTTCTTAAAAAAAAAATTGATATGAGAATGTTTTTATTAAAATTAAAATTAAAAACGGTATAAAAATACCCTTCTATTGATATAAAACACTAACTATTACAAGAAAGGGTTTTTAAATAAAAACTAGAAATGTCCTTGTTCCCTAGACTTTGTTGATGTGTGTATTTGGGTGAATACAGCCTAGCCCACAGCCTAGGTACATAACAAAAATAACACATATCGAAGTGCGATGATTACACATTATAGTGTGTATGTGTCAGTGTGTAAGTATATGTGTGTTGGTTATTTATAATATTTATGTCTTAAAAGTAGTAGGTGTTACGAAATAGAGATTTTTTTTTATTTAGCTTGGCACAGTTAATTTATTTTTAATGAGCAATAACCTATGAAACCGGTTAGAAAAATAGAAAAAGTCGAGGATTGTTCCCGACTTCGATCTATTGCTAAATTCGTTATTTAACAATCTAATTAATTTATAATATAAATACATTCAAGTGTATTATAATAACTCCATAGTAGATAATATAGGTACTTAGCAGCAGTCCAAAATTTAATAATTACGAGTTGTAACTCAACTTCTTATGTAATAACTAAAAAAAGAGAGGATAAAGTAAATGGTGGGTTGATATTTCTGCCTACCCCGGACGAAAATAGGCGTGAACATATATGCGAATAAATATTATTTTTATATCTCTTGGTTTTCAGATATGCATACGGCCCATCTGATGGAAAGTGATTACCGTGGCCTATGGACGCGTGCAACACCAAGGGAGACACACTCGACGCGGGCGAGGACTCAGGGCCGCACACGCTCACCGAGTGTCCGGCGTGGGAGACGCCGAGACGGGAGCTTGTGGCGGCCCTGAGAGTGAGGGTTCTCACGATCTCCACCTTGCTCACGGCGATGGTCCGCTGCGTGGATGCGTGGGCGGGAGCGACGAAGGATCGCAAACCAAGCTGCCCGCGTACGAAGGCAACTCGGGCGTCAGAGGTCGCTGCACGACCTCCGCCCCCCATGAGCGCCGGCCTGGGGGTGACAGGTGGAGCCGCCCTGGCAGAAGCAGGCCGCGGCGGTGGCGCGCCTGGCGCGCCTCCCCGTGTCCGGGGACGAGTTGGGGACTCTGTAGACCCCACACCCAAGAAGAGGGCCAGATCGTGAGAGATGGCCCTGGGTCGGCTGGGTGCGAGGGATATGCCTGTCAACCTCACCTTCGGCAACCAAAACAAACCACATGCGGAGTGCGTTTTAGTTTTTGGTTTTTTAGGTTCGAGTCCGACATAACCTCCTCCACCGGCTTCGGTGGGGAAGTAAACGTGGGGATTTTGTGCACGTGAAAAAAAAAAAAGGAAGACCCACTCGCGCTGCCAACCTTGTAAGCACAAGAGTTTCTGTGCCGTCAGTGTATAAGACAAAGCAGGACCAGCTTTGATCTTCCCTCTGATAGTACAAAAACTCTCCAGTGAGCTCTTGCTACCCTACTCACCGCCGGGAACACAACACGAGGTTATTATGGCCGCGATATTTTGTAGGGCGGAGGTACTTCCACAGTCGGACTGCTCAATTGGACGGAAATACCGTCGTGTCCAACCTTCTAATTATTATCACAAATATTCAAGAATATACGGTTCTGACATACGGTGAATATACGGTAGATCGGTTCCAGTGCGTATTTTAAGGGTCCGTACCTGAAAAGAAAAAAAATGGTACCCTTATAGAATCACTTCGTTGTCCGTCTGTCTGTCTGTCTTTTAAGACCTTTTTATCAGGAATGCATGAAGGAATCAAGTTGAAATTTATACCACATACTCAAGTTTGTCGTGTCGTAGACTTAATTCACTTTGGCTAATTCACCCAGGGTAATTAAGTATACTATTTAGTAGACTTAATTCACTTGTTTCTATTATTTTCAGTTAGGTGATTTATGTACACTGTTTAGTAAACTTAATTCACTTGAGCGAATTCACCCAGGGTATTTATGTATACTATTTAGTAGACTTGATTCACCTGCTTGCGTAGGATTATTACCTCCTTTTAACTGTGAACCTGGCCACTCAAAACTATGATAAGGTCTATGACGTTAGATATTAAAATTAATATGATAAATATAATTATGTACCTATGTACTGTCATTTATTGATTTCCCTGTCAATTTTCCTTTATATTGTTCTGTGATTGTGTTCGTAATGAATGATTTTTCATTTATAAAAAGCGGGCAAGGCGTAGTTTTATTATACGAAGGTCGACAATTCCACAAAAAGAAAACCTACATTAGCAGTGCCGAGTGGTGGAGGTGTTGTGATAAGAAATGTTCAGGTTCTATGACGATACAGGTACGATAAGTTTTATTATTTTATCAAAAAGATCGGTTAAGTACTCTTCCTAATGTTTTAAATTTGAGTTCCTTTGTTGCTTTTTAGGATGGAAGCATAATTAAGAACGTTTCGCACGTAACGCACTGTGTGGCCGATCCTGCTAAGAATATGTGGGCCGAACAGTTGCAAGTTTGTAAAGATAAAGTCTGCATCACTGAGGAACCAATACCAAAACTGTATGAGCTAGCTCAAGAATCTTTAATAAATAAGGGATATGATCTCGTGTGCAAAGTAACACCTCTAGAGGCCATTAAAGCTGGATTATATAGAAAAAGGAACAAAAATCTAGGAGTTCGGAAATTAGCTCAATTTAAAGATACTGCAGAATTATAATTCATACATATAATTATACATTTATCCCTGGAAGGTTAGGCAGAGGTGAATTAACACCTACATTTCACCAATAATTGTATTCGGTCCCACGTAATAGGAGGTAACCCTATTGTCGTATTCCGGGCAGTATTCAAAGAATCAAAGAATCAATTTCATTTATTCAGTTTAGGCACACAAAGAGCACATATTTGAACGTCAAAATTTTACAATTGGATATGTCAAGAAATAATATGAAAATATTAAATAATTTAAAAATAAATTATTGGAAAATGATTATTTCGCTGGTTTGGTACGTTTCTACTGAGAAAATACCAGCAAGAAAGAAAGAAAGTATTGTTGACTCGAGCCATGCACCTGAGGCTGAGTCTGGGCTGTATATATCTGTCTGATGTTAAACAGCCATATTCCTTAGACGCCTTGTACGACACCGCATGGGACGAGATGGGGTAGCCCTCATTCTACTCTGCCGAGAACTACACGGCAATTTATATAATAATATTAAGGCTTATGTAACTTAAATTACGGAACCCTCATCGCATGATCAGCATCACATACACGGATCAGCCAAAGACAACCAGTGATTATATATTACGATCTTTTATTGTTTTTTTTATACCACTTAATTGGCAGACTAGCACACGGCCCACCTGATGGGAAGCGGTTTCCGTGGCCTATGGACATATGCAACACCAGGGGTGTTACACTCGCGCTGTAGACCATGAAGAAACCTTCTGATGCCCCTCTTGAAGAACCCCATGTTGTAGGTGCTTGAGAAAACCGCAGCAGGGAGGTCATTCCACAGCTTGAGTGTGCGTGGGATGAAGTTTATTTTATACCACACTGTGCGCACCGTCTCAGGTCGCAAAGTTGGAAGATGAATTCCCTGCCTATGTCGAGAGGTGCGATTATAGAAACTAGCTGTGGGCATCATATTAAATAATTCATCTGAGCACAAACCATTGGATAAATCTGTTCACACAGCGAGACAAAGTCCCTCCTAAGGCTAATAGGTTCCACACTACCTGCGAGTATGAGATTGTCAACCAGCCTCAACGCCTTTACACCGAGTTGAAGGGATCAAGCTGGTATACAGGCGCTCCAGCAAAAAGGTGACAGCAGTACTCCATGTGGGGCCGGACCTGTGCTTCATAAAGAAGGAGTTGCTGCCCCGCAGTGAAGTAATGCTTCGTCCTGTTGAGCACTTCAAGTTTCTTTGATGCCAACTTAACCTTGTCCTCCCAATGACTCCTGTACTGAATGTCGCTGGAGAAATCGATATCAAGGATCCCGATACTCGGGGAGATGGTAAGTGGTGTGCCCAGGAATTATTGATGCTGCAGTCATTGTAAAAGTTATAGACAAAATAAATATTGCCGCTAGATGGCGGTATTCTAAAAGTCACAGACAGTCAAAATTTCGTTTTGCGTGGTGAATGCTCCGTTTTTGAGCTATTGGACTACAAGTAGACCGTATGCTTAATTACTAGTTCAAAAGTATAAAAACAAATGACAGTGACTTTGCGCGTTGACGGCCAACAAGTCGAGTGTGTATATATATCCGGTGAATATGCGCGCGCGCTTCACTTACGTATTTTACTGTTCAAGTGATCGTCATGGCTAGTTTGCGGGTAAGTACTTATAAATAATTGCTTTAAGAAACAAACCTATCAATTATCTTCTGACAGTGAACATTAATAAACGTAGGCTTTAAAGGTTTTAACAGTGACGTTTAAAAACCTTGCTACTTTATGCTGTCACCTTATGACATCTATGGTAATGTTGATGTTTGTTGGTTAGTTATGCGAAGCCTGTGAAGGTTGCTGGGCTCGACTACTAAAAAAATAAAGACGTCTTTTACTTAAAGCTGATGTTAAATGAATATTAATAGTACTAACATCCCATCTAGGTGACAATCCCTTCACCCTATTTGTGTTTCTCCGGCAGAAAGGGTCGCTATAGATTTATATGGATACTAACCGTCAGAAACCTTCCTCCTTCTTTGAGGCCCAAGTCAATATCGTCAGGAAATCGGTGCACCTGCTTAACAATGGATGAGGCTCGGTCATAGGACATGCTCTCAGGATTGGGAGATTAATCAGCAGTCGCTCAAGTAATAGGGAGGCCTCAGGCTTCAAAGAGTGCCTTTGGACGTGACTAGGAAGTTGCGATGAAGATGATGATGATGATGGGCGTTAAGAAATAATAAATAATATAAAAAGTCACTCATAAACTTTCGCATTTAAAAGCTGTTCACGTTTATTAACAGTGAAAGTGGTGATAAGCGATATAATTGAATTTAATCAGGTTTTTGTGCGTAAGCGGCATTTTTTGATTGATATACATAGAAAGTATAAATTGATTATCTTCATTTAATAGTTTTTGGTTCACGGTTTATGTTCTAATCGAGATGACATAATAATACCGAATCACTAATATAGAAAGAAAGAGAAAGAAAGAAAAAAATCTATTTATTTCTTTATATATTTACTAGGTACCTAACCTAAATGACTAGTATAAGGGTTAACCCTAAATTTAATATACTAGGATTGAGTTTACGCCAATAATAATATTGATGGAGTTTGAACTCGCGAATCCTAAATCAAAAGTTTAACACCTTATGCAAAATTTGGTTCCCACGTGTAGTACCAATTCGAGGAAATGATTCATTTCAGATCAATGATAAGGTGTTGGGTTAGCTGTTATTTTGAAATTTACACTTCCCGATAATTCAGTTGCTTTTCAGCAGCCATAGTCACGGGAAAATAAAGTTGGCGGTCGTGGAAAATTACTACGAATAAATTGTGAATTATTTTATTCTATTATATTACTATTTCACTAAAAAATGTTGCATATTTTGTATTTAAATCGTTCGGTAAACCTTGTTGTAACCATTATGCAATATGCATAGCATAATATTATATTGGCATAATATTCAGATGCAGTGTTTGAAGGTCAGTACTGTGACGTCATCGAGAGCATTGTGACGTCATTGCACCCACAACAGATTAAACTACTAGATAGTGCAACTGGCATTTATTTAGTTAGGCGACTGGTTTTATCCAACTTGATTTTTTCCACCCATATTGTAGTACACATTCACGCATATTTATAGATGGTGAAGGTTTATCACATTAGGAGGTAGCCAATTACCGTCCATCGGGTAGGTACTTTCGGATTAAAAAATGGAATAGTTGAAAGTGTGTTGGCAAGAAAAGTAAGGGTGCAGGGTAAAACTGGAGAAGTCAAGGTCTATTGATTGTTCCTCTATAACTGTATACTATACATAATTAGGAAAAAAGAAATATTGAGTTCTTGAAATGCATAATAACACCAGGACCTGGAGAAAGGAGATTGGAGCTTGAATGACCAAGAAAGTCTTTTATACCAGGATTCTTTGCAAACAATGTAAATGCAAAATAAAATCAGCAGTAGCGTGAATTTTAAAGAAAATGCTATTTAATTTCATAAAATATTAGTGTCACATGCGTAAGTAGGTAGGTACGTCTAGTAACCTGAGCACCGCATTCTCCTTGAAATTAGGCTAGGGTTACATTTCCATTTCAATATTTTGTTGACAATCACTATACGAACTAATTCATTCAATCAGAGCGTAGACAGTATTATATAGTGTCGGAATTACTTGAATTTTAATATTTCTTA
Source organism: Eilema griseolum (assembly GCA_963662185.1). Classification (NCBI taxonomy): domain Eukaryota; kingdom Metazoa; phylum Arthropoda; class Insecta; order Lepidoptera; family Erebidae; genus Eilema; species Eilema griseolum. Next base: position 27,677,665 of record OY759237.1, on the reverse strand, counting down.
ACTGTTAATCAATTAGCCTATCGAAGTACACTGCTGGACATAGATCTGTTTCGTTGGGAGGCTTTCGCCTGGTACAGGGATTGATTTCTAATTTTTTATTTTATTATTTTTACTGTTGATTGATGGCACTTGGTGGAATTTGTCGTTATACACATTGATAACTCACTTGTACTTTTGTACAGTATGAAATACTGTTGAAGTGTAAAATATTGTGGTAAAGTGGAAAATATTGTGGAAATTTAGGAGGTAGGACACTTCACATTTCCGCCCAATTGAGCAGTCCGACTGGGGAAGTACCTCTGCCCTACAGAATACCGCGGCTATAATAACTTCGTGTTGTGTTCCCAGCGGTAAGTAGGGTAGCCAGAGCTCACTGGAGAATTTGTGCTGTCAGTGGGAAGACTAAAAGCTCGTCCTGCTTTTTCTTCTGCACTGACGGCACAGAAACTCTGCACTTACAGGGTTGGCAGCGCGACTGTGACTCCTCTGGTGTTACAAACGTTCATAGGCCACGGTAACCACTTTTCATCAGGTGGGCCGTGTGCGTGTCTGCCAACCAAGTGGTATAAAAAAAATGTATGTATTATTTCGAATTCTTTCTCACGCAGTCAGTCGTTTGTCAGTTAGTCAACTCATACGAGACCCTTCGGATGAGACAGGGTGATACTTATATTCTTTCTCCGTCACCACACGAACTATTTCCTTATTGTATAGGTACATGCTTAATTGTTTATCACTGAATAATATCCCCTAATAAAACACCTATCGTTATTACTACTACTACATTTCATTAAATATGTTTTTAGTCTCATGGCGTGATACTCATGTTATTGTACGTTTACTATCAGATGGAAAATCATCATTCTTCCAATAGGTATCCAAGGCTAAGATAGGCTGGAAGAATGAAAACGTCCACATATCTACTTCACCAGGAACTTCAACATTAATTATTGCTTTTTTTAAGTTCTTATACAACTTAGGTGGCAGACAATTACAAGACGCACGTAATGGAAAGTGGTTACCGTGGCCTATGGGCGTGTGCAACATCAGGGGATTCACACTCGTGCTCCCGACCCTTTAAGAACAGAGAGTTTCTGTGCCGCCAGTGCAGCAGCAAACACAAAAACTCTCCAGTGAGCTCTGGCAACCCTACTCACCACCGAGAACACAACACGACTTTTGCATTAGAGACGGGATTGGAGAAGGGACGGAAAATTTGGAAGGAAAGTTTGTCACATTAAGTAAGTAGTTTGTGCAAATGACATGTTATCTCTATTTTTTTCAAGATTTGATTTCTATTGATTGTTTTTGATTGATGAATGATTTAAATTGATACACAGGGTGTATAAATATTATGGGTATTCATTATTTAAATGTATATCTAAGCAACCTCGAAGCTCTCGCAATTTGTGTCAACGTTGCGCTTATCTGATATAACATTGTGATGTGGAGTGATTACTAAACTGAACTTGATCTTGTGAATTAACGCTGACCTACAGAGAAGGTGAACGAGTTCAGTGCGATATGTTAGTCTGTCATTTTGAAATACATTGACTACATATTGGGTAAAGTAGGAAATGAACACTTACAACGCCATCTACAAGAGGAAAGGTTAAGAGAAAAGTAAAGGATGAAGAAGAATGAGTATCAGAAGGAAGATATAGGTGTTCCTGAGAAACAGGAATACGTAGAGGTATTAAGGTTGAGGTGTATTACTTGAAATAAATGATCATTTATTATTATTAGAGATTGACAAACAGATAGATAAACGGACAGACAGACAGACGGATAGAAGATGTATAGACAGAAAAACAGAAAAAGAGACAGACGGTCAGACTGACAAACTGACAGACAGGTGGATAGATGTATGGACAGATATGCTGATATCACAAAGTTGCTGTTTAGCTGATCTTTGAGGTATGGAACCTTAAAAAAGATACTATATAACAGCATATATAAGTAGGCTGTATAGCTATCTTATAGTTATAATAAGCATATTGAACGTACACTTAAAAAAATGACAGGAAGTGTATTATGCATTTAAAAAAAAATCTAATCACTACCGGTTCTCTGACCTCTAACTTAGTTAATTAATTAGAGATGTAAGTAGTGCTGGATTAATCGCCTATCAATAAATCAACGAAATCTTATTTCATCTCGATATGCGGATATTAGTACTTCCTTAAACGGATGTGTCTCGTACACTTAATCAGGGGCGTGCTGTTGCCAAGGTTTTGGAAGTTAAGGGCATTTTAATGCAAGAGAGTCTTTCTTGAAATAAAATTGTTGCTTGACTTGTAGCATACAGTAGTATTTATATTTTCCAAGGCGATATTTCTCGTGATGGACGAATGAGATGTTTTCAGAGTTGGGAGTTCAAGTTTTATGGTAGATTACGGCATAAAGTGGTGTGATGGTTGGTACACCTAGAACCGATCCAATTAGTCTTTAGTGGTGGCAGACAAGCACACGGCTCACCTGATGGAAAGTAGTTACCGTGGCCTGTGGACGTTTGTAACACCAGAGGAGTCACAGTCGCGCTGCCAACCCTGTAAGTACAGTTTCTGTGCCGTCAGTGTAGAAGACAAAGCAGGACAAGTCTTTAGTCTTACCACTGACAGCACAAATTCTCCAGTGAGCTCTGGGAACGCAACACGAAGCTATTATAGCCGCGGTATTCTGTAGGGCGGAGGTACTTCCCCAGTCGGACTGCTCAATTGGGCGAAAATACCACCGTGTCCTACCTCCTTGGAAAATTCTAAATATATATATCTTTTAATATTAAGACAATGAAGCTATCACTTATTTTTGTAATTTTTGTAATTTTCAGGTATCCTTCCTGATGAGTGCGTTGTGCGCACTGTTCGTGGTGATATCAGCCTTTCCTGACAGCGGCGATGTAGTTCCTCTACCAGGCCCTGGACTCTCCTATGGTTAGTATTTTGAAAACTACAATAGATTGACTTGTTAGCAATAAATATTCATACCAAATATTATCTTAAGAAGTCGTGTATTTGGATGCTTAAGGTGAGGACAAACTACAAAAATTTGGTAGACTTTTGGCAATTTTGAGCATGTGTACACGCAGCGACCTGTTGCCGTCAATTCAATTGTCTTACTAGGAATAAAATGTTACTGGAAAACTTCTTAATTGACATGGTCTCGATAACTTTGAGATTGTTCAATAAATAATAATGGCTAGTAAATATTAATAAAGGTTGTCTGGCATAATTAATATGCTGAGGACGTATTCGCAGCTGTTGTTGATTTGACCTTTACGTTTTTGAAGATTACACGCAATCATTATAATTCTTTCCCTGAAATGGACAGCAACTCACCAAGCCAACGTCTAATTCTGTTTTGTTCTCAATAAGCTTCCTTTAATGGTATAAAATGTATTTTTTTTACTGTCGTAAACTGTACATTTTAAAATATAATGAACTATAAAAGTGAAACTTTCTTATGACAAATAGTTTTATAGACATTTGATTTTAAATATTTAATTTCTCGAGCCGCCCGAAAATGCTTCAAACAAAATCGTGGCACGTGCTGACGTCACAGTGCGCTGGCGCGTAGTGAAAATGTATGGAGTGCAAGATAATCTCGCATTTATCTCAGTCTACGTTGCGTTTACACGTATCCAGTGCTTAATAAGATTGATTTAAAATGTAATAAGGAATCTAAAAAGTTGTAAATTTTGCTTTATTTCGATTGTTTATATTTTGACCTATTTTAGGAACAAAAAATAATGAAAAATAATAGTTTCAGTTTAGTTAGGCAATATCTTAATGTACTTTGCAAACTTTTGGATAAAATACTAAGATATTAAGTAGTATCGGTAAGAATTCGATGACTCAGGACGCTATCCTATTCAGATGATTCTAAAATAGCTTGTGTGACAAATTAGCAAAGTGTAGGTATTTCTTTATTAAATAGATTTTTTCTCAGTTTAATTTCTAAAGCCAGAGGGTACTGCTTTCTTTCCTGCTAGCTACTCTGTTGACATCTTCCGGAGTGTTGCAAGTGTTCACAGGCTAGAGAAACCGTTTAGGTACCTGCGTTTGCTACCTTGATAATGTTTTCCATTTAACTTCTAAAATCTACATTTTTTACCGTCAAACTGCATAATATTAACAGAATCAACTTCTTTTGACGAATTAATTTTCTAAACACAAGTTGCCCAAGTGCTTTTAGCGAACTTTACGCAATTTTATTAATTATTTCCGAAATGTTTCAATAAATTGCATAAAACCTTGCATTCCAAGCAAGTCTAATGGTCATGGATGGACGGTGCTGGTGTAGATATTAGTTTATGGTAACATTGTAACTTGATATATTTTACCACTAAAGCGACGCGGGTACAGCGGGTATCCAATCATTTGACAATAACAAATAACAAACTTTCGTTAGACAAACAACGTTTGACGAAATTATACTTGTCAAATTTATCATTTTTCAAGTTACTGTTTAATAAACTACTCACTAGACAAAATATCACGTCTCTATCCCCGGAGCATAGGCAGAAGTGAATTTACACCCACAATTCACCATTCATTGAATTCGGTCCCACGTATGTGTGATTGCCGTCTTCCGGGCACTATTGTTGACTCAAGCCATGCATCTGAGGCTGAGTCTGGGCTGTATATATCTGTCTGATGTTAAACAGCCCTATCTATCCCTTAGTCGCCTTGTAGGTGGGGAAGAGATGGCGTAGCCCAAATTCTACTCTGCCGGGAACCACGCAACTAACAACGCGTAAAAATATTTACTTGGTAAAATTGCAATTTGTCTTAATGATGTTTCAAAAATGTATTATTTTATTACAAGTTAGTTGGAAAAACAATTTTACTTTTACTTAATGAGTACACATATAGGATACTTTATTTTCAGCACGAAATAATGTAATATAGTGTAAGGTCAACCGAAACGAAAGTGTAATGAACTAGGTTAGGTTAGAACCGAATTTTGCTTATTTCTCTTAGTTAAGGCAATGTGTATTATTTTTAAGCAACAAAAATTAATAAGTATTATAAGATGAAAAAGTATTACTTACTAATAAATTTATCTACTGACTTGATTTGGTAAAATCAACATTTTTTAAATTAAAAAAATAACAATTGAAATATTTCCTAAATAATACATTTGCAGAACCTGTATTATGTCAAAGGATTGTTTTTAAAGGAATATGATTGCGAAATCTAAGTTATTAGTTTTGTCATACGTTTTTTGTTAATCAATACCTACCTAGAAGGTAAACCGGGTACAGGGTCCTATGGACATAGGTACTTGAAGCTCAAGTCATTCTTACTCATTCGCTACGATTGCGAGGCCCAATCCCAATTCATGTCACATTTGCTCTGCTGCTTGCTTGTTTTCCCCCTTCACCTTTGTAGTTCAGTTGAAAATGCTGATGCTGTGGCCAAGTTTTGGGCCAACAAATTTAAAAAAAATGTGTCTATATACCAGACCTAACACGACGTACCTAATAAACAACAGACGAGGTTCTGGCGCAGTTTCCCACTCAGACTCGTTAGATATAGATACAATATAGTATACCAATCAAATGTAACAATGAGACCTCGTGGAGTAAAATAGAGAAATAATGTCATTATTTTGAATAATTTACAGGTGGTATACCATATGGAAGCGTAAGCGGCAACGTTGCAGATTATTTTCGGGGTCACGCGCCATCTAGCAGCCGATCACTGAACTACTTGTCCGATGAGCGTGGTCACATTAATTTCGGAGCAATTGAACAGTACTTGTAACAGATGGCGTTAGCAGCTAGATTTGTTTTGTACAGTGTTTTGTAAAATAGTTATTTATTAATCTTATTATTTTATTACATGTAAATAAATGCCATTTCTCCGAATTCAGCTTGGTTAGGAAGTTTTCAACTCGTGTTTCTTTTTGCAAATACCTGCTTTCAACTTAGGTGGCAGACAAGCACACACCCCATCCGACGGAAAGTGGTTACCATGTCCTTAAATCAACACCAGGGGAGTCACACCCGCGCTGTCAACGCTACCAACCCAGTCATAACAGACAGTTTATGTGCCGTCTGTGCAGAAGACACAACCAGACCAAGTCTGTGGTGTTCTGTTATATATATAACAACACAATTGTACTTTTACGATTGTGTTCTCAATATGAGAAATAATCACATCTTACACCGGTCTTCTAACACCATTCTTTATATCATTTAGGTGATAAACAAACATACGAGCCACCTGATAGAAAATGATTACAGTGACTTATGGACGTGTGCAATACCAGCAGCATCACACTCACGCTGGCAACCCTATAGGAACCTTTTAATGCCCTTGTTGAAGAACCCCTTAATATAGTCACATGGAAAATTCACAGTGAGTTAATTCCACAGCTTAAACGTGCGTGGGATAAATTTCCTTCCATACCTCTGGTGCGTACTGTTTCCGGTCGCAACGTATTCCACCAACTAGTAATAGGACTCACGCATTTAAAAGTTTCATCACAAAAACAATTTTGATATAATTGACAGTTTATTTAACATGTGTTTTGTACTAGAGCTATTATTATATGCCACTTCTCATGACAACTGAGGATAATTGGACACAAGTCCATAACGACGACATGTTGCGAATATCACAAAAAGTAGCTTTGTTACATTCAACGAAAGACAATGCTGTTTTATTTCAATTGAATTCCCACAGAGGGCCATTATTGTCAAAGTAAGTAACTCTTATATGTATGTAAGTATAACTGATATAATCATTGTAAGGAGTTGTAGATTATATTGATTGTAAACAAGATATAGTTTAATTAGTGAATAGTTGTAATATTCACATTATTACCTACTGAACTTAGTGAATGACTCACTGGTTACAAACTTGAATCAGTCTCAATTGAAGACAGAGCGAGATTGTAAGCTACCTGTGATTACATTCGTTACAAAGCTTGCTTAAGAACCCGCCACTCCTCTTTCCCATAATTTGGTTCAGGTGTTAGAAAACCGACAGCCATCTGAACTCCTAACCCTGAGAGAAAACTCTGCGCTAGAGCTTCGCCAGTTAATCAGGTAGTGTACCGGCTTACACACGAAGTTTATTTTAGAAGATCTTGATGAGCCCCAAAAACTCTCTACTACTCTCTCTCTCTATCAATGGGAACCTACAGAGGTAATAAATCTATAACTTTTTTTCCGGAGGACAAATGTTAACAGACCAGTGGGTTCGTCATCCTTTATAACAATAAAAGGCACATATAAATAAATTGTACAAAGTCAATTCCCAGTAGCGGATCCTACAATAAACTACTCTGGCAATATTCCAATACTGCCAAGAACAGGTTCCCACAACTGTGGTTTTTAAGAGTGATGGATAGTTTGGCTACCCAGCCACTGCACTGCCACTATTATATTTATTATCAGCTGCCACCTGACTCTAAAACCCCGACAGGAAAGCGCTAGAGCCTTGTCTATCAATCAACAGGAGTATCGGCTGGAAAGTAAGAATAAACTGGCGTTTATTCTTCACATATGCATAGTATGGCTACTATGTGTAAGTGAATTGTTTCACATATTGCATCGTTCGCCATAGATAGGAAATTCATCCTCACACTTTGCAGTGGAATACGAAAGAGCTTTCTTCTTCTGGGATGATCTCTCTGCTGCCGTTTATCCAAGCGACTATAATATAGGGTTCTTCAAGAAGGGCATTAGAAGATTCTTACAGAGTCGGCACTCAGCAGCAAAAATATGACGCTATAGGCCATATTAACTATCGTCAGGTGGACCATATGCTTGTTTACCACTAAAGTGGTACAATAATGTAGTAACAAAATTATATACTTTCTTCGAAAATATGCGCCTCTGATAACGCAACCCACCCCCTCATCCCCAAGGCCACATGACGCCACAACAGTGACATAACTACCGTCAGTAGTCCAGTGGGTCATTCGCCACGGCTCGGAGCGCCGATAGTATGACATTAGGCTTCAATGGGTATGTTGTATGTAAGTATAGGTATATAACCTACGTACCTACTTAGCAGACAATTATCATGACAAATTAGGCCAACAAAATAATGAAAGAAGTAGCTGCTGCTGGTTGTAAAAGTATTTTTTCAGTACGATGTATTATTCAAACTCATCATATTTTAGTATGTATTCTAAAAATTTGATAAACGAGAAACAAGGACATTTTTGCTCCATTAGCTATCGGCCTTTTCGCAGATCGCCACCCAATTGGCCCTTCAGATTGCTTGTTCTACAACTTTTTTTTTTACACCACGGTGGTTACCTACCGTGGCCTATGGACGCGTGAAACATCAGAGGAGTCACACTCACGCTGCCGACTCTGTAAGTACAAAGAGTTTCTGTACCCTCAGTGTAGAAGACAAAGCCTAGACCTAGGTATGTCGATAACTTTAGTTCTGTATCAAATGACCTCATTACAAATTGTAACCAAAGAAACCCCAAGAATAGCTCCATAGCCCGCTGCAGGACTTTTATATTGTGGGCTAACCCTACTGTCAGTGAACGCACAATGGAATACGATTGCATGGCAAATAACATAGTTTGCTCTGACCATCACTTATCTGACTATTAGATAGATTGGACAATCCATTGAGGGCTTTGCCCAATTTTGTTTCAGTCATCAGCACAATACGAGATTACCACAGATTGACCTTGTCACCCTGAAGCCTGACAACAAATCGACAACAAAAAATACACCACTAAGGACTGAACGAATGACATAACAGATTTCGCGGCCGCCACAAGACAATTGATGATGACGGATCACTTCAATTCAGAATTCGACATGGCTTCGGTATTTGAAGAGGTTGAGCCTTAATTTACTGTAAGTATTGTAATTAGAGGAACTGCAACCGTGGATGTAAAGGAAAGGAATGTGTTTTTCTAGAAAATCCCTTAGATCCAGCGTTATTTAAGTCTAAAAGTAAGTGTAGCTTATTTATCAACAATTCCGCGAACTAAAGGATGGCGCCACTGTCCTTTAAAAGTTATCAAATCGTGCTAATTTGATATGATATGCAATAAAGCATTATTAATTTATCAGGGAGAGCCGTAGTTCCGATTTCGACCAGTTCTGGGATTTGTTTGATTGCAGAATGAAATGTCAAAAATGGACGCGACACTTCATACAAATTATAAAAATATGGAGGATAACGGTAGGAGGGTAAAAAATACTTTATATGACCTATTTTTATACCTAAATTGATCGAACTTTTCTGAAAGAAAGCAACACAAGCACCGTAAAAGATGAACTTTCACTCTCAGATCACCCTTTATGACATTGAATTTTTGTTGATAGATGACGTGGAAACAGTATATATACCGCGGTAGCCTCGGGTAGGTCTCGGGTTCGATCTCAGGTTTTACCATAGCACACACCAATGACTTTTCGATGCTTTTAGAAGTTATGTGTGTATTTATCTAAGGTTTTTAAGTGCCCGGTTAATGGCAACAGGCTCGCCACCTATCACATTGGGACCTAAACATAAACTGGCGAAATGTGGGTGCTAGCACCTCTGACTACCCCTTCGGGGATATAGGCGTGAGTTTATGTTATGTTATGTGGAAACAGCGTACTGTTTCCACATAACATAACATAAACTCACGCCTCAAGACTTTGGCGTACCAAAGTCTGCCAATATTGGGAGAGGCCTAGATCCAGCAGTGGACTACGATATGCTTAATTGATTGATTGATAGATGATGTCAATTTCAAAAAAGTAATCTGAGTTCAGTACAATAAATAAAGAATTTGGCGGCCTGTCACCTCATCTACATATACCAAAACTTGTTGTCATTCGGTATTCTAGTCACGTTTGGTCACTGGGAATGTCCAAGTCTACTTGGAAGTAGCAACAGTCTATCTAAGACAATAAAACCAAATTTGATTACCGTCTCAGTAATTTACATTCGCTTATATATCTCTGGAGAGGCATGTAGAGAATTACAAGACAAATCGTAGACCAGACTGTATGGATTCTAGTGTTTACCTAAGGTGCCTGTAAGGCTCCCTGTATTGGGGTTCTCTGCCTTGGAGCTGATCTACTTGCCCGACAGCTGGATCGACAAGGACGTCATTCGGTCACCAAGATCTTCAGTGACAACACCGCAATTATCTATCGCTCAACCGGCATTTGAGGCCCGCTTTATAGGACAGTATTTACGCTTGCTATATTATTCACCCTTGTAGAACCCAATCATTTACCTACCTGTCAAATATTTTTTCTTAAATAATTAATTGATACCTACTGGTTCTTTTTTTATTTACAACGCCCTCATTGGCAATATTTAATATATTATATTAGTAAATTAGTTAAGTCTGTCACATTAGTCGTACATAAAATATGTAGAGCTTGTAGTCTTCCTCTTACTAATATTATTATAATCAGGAAAGATTTATTTGTTACATTTATAAACTCTGGAACTAATTAAAACTATTTTATTGAGAATTAATCCTTATTTCAATATTCTAATGGCATCTGGAGTTATGCGGAGGAAATGGCGCGATGAAGCTAACGCAAAATAATTTGGATTATTTGTTATTCAATAACGCAATATAATTCAAAGATGCGATTGGGGAATAGGTTTCAGATTATAGTGCTATGGTACGGCATATAATTAGATCAGTTATCCACACTGACGTGAAAGTTGGGGCGACGGTTAGTCCAAAATAAAGCTATGTAATTAAACGAATTTGCAATGAAGTAAAAGTAGTTGAGTTATCACACATCAGTAGTACACATATCCGTTTATATACAGCATATAATCAAACTTTTTCTCACAACAAAAAAGACATTCTGTTAGGACTCGTATGACGTGAATAATAAATGCTGATATCTGGGCCTCGATTCTGCTAAAACAAAACCACTGTCAAATACCACAAACACTGCAGAATATCCATTCAATTTTAGGTTTTAAAGCTATGCGGTTATAGGCCAAACTTAAAAGTCTTTTTACAGCGTGAATGAAAAAGTTTAATAAAACCCTTTTATCTAATTTTGATCTTTGAATATATATAGAATTAAAGTTTAAAATTGTATGCCTTTTTTGCCTGTCTTTAGTTTTGCTTTAGTAGATTCGAGGGCCTGTTTGAATGAAGAACTATTTGACTTGTGATTTGTTTATTCAGTAATCTTTCGTCGAAGATACACTTTAATTGATTATGGACCGATTTAGGATGGATGGAGTTCACTATTAATAATAATTATTGTTATAAGTTACTATGTTATAAGGTACAATTACTGCTAAATCTTTCAGATAAACGCATAAAATATACTCCTGGTTTTTAATTTTCACATAGCACCGTGATGAAGATTTAGAGTCCAGAAGATTAATTGACTTTGAGCATTTTTTTATCCGCTATCGTATATCGAACTGGCAATGTGATAACTTCACGGAGTTAGTAAAAAGGTTTGGGTTGAATGAATGTTTCAGTACTACGCAAGGCTTTTACTTCGGAGCCCGGGGTATGCGAAGTGGAAGAAAAAAGCCGGAACTTTTTTTCTTCCACTTCGCACGGTTTTAGGCATATTTTTCAATGAAACCACGTACGCATATCATCTACGACACTGAAACAACATTTCTTGGGTCTTCCTCTTCTTCCAGGGCCGCATAACGTGGCGGTTATGGTAACTCTCCTGGATTCGGTGACTCTTTCCTTTGTCGCACCATTAAGGCCTGGAATTCATTACCAGCTCACGTGTTTCCCTCTTCTTACAGTCCCAGGTCCTTTAAGCGGGGCGTAAGAAAGCATATGATCAGACCGTCAAGCTGAGTGTCACCATTGTCACACGGTATGTGTAAGTAATGGTGATCCTCTTTTCTGAGAATTTGCCTTCAGCTTACCATCAGGCAAGGCAAAGTCTAATTGACGTGTTCTATATATAAAAAAAATAAAAAATTCAACGAAATCGCGAACACGAAAGCTGCCACGGATGCGGGAATTCCTTACGCGAATATTACGAGACATCCTCCGTAGCATTTTCATCCATGATGAAATATGCTTGTGGTAACACATTGTCAACTTCTTTGAAATCTAAAGATGAAAAAAAAAATGATTTAACGCTAAGACACATCACGATACTTGAAATTTTGAGTTTTATCAACGACATAAAAGTGCTTTTAATACGAGTTTGTGCCACTCATTGAATATTCCAAGTTAAACCTCGTTGGTATTCCATATGTCATGAGTTTGTGACGCATTATGATACTGAATGAATGTGTTTGTATGAATAAACTCAATGGAAACAATATTGCCATTTTTCCCGTTACGAAATACTTGTCAAAACAATGGGTGTGTTTGATTTATTTACGTAAAATTGTATTGAATGAAACATTTTCACACTATTGTCTGTTAAAATTGTCACGAATGTTTGCAACCGCTTAATGATATAGGTATAGTTACAGGCATATATCTTGACCGCAATTAGTTTGAAAGTTTTGGCGCAGGAGGATGGGTGGTGATATATGACTGATGAATTTGTGCACCTCCACCGCCGTAGTAGCCCATGCTGTCTTCAAATACACCCAAAAACTACACTGTGCATAAAATATATAGCATACATTTTGTGACGGCTTACTAAGGCATATGGTGTCATCCTTACATCCAACGTTATAATGTGTTTATAGAACGAGATCTGTGTACAGGCCACGACTATTGAACTAGATATTACCATTGAACTTTTACCATTTGCACATTTTGCGCATCACAAGATAAGTTGACACTATCGTAATTTTTTATACCACTTAGGTGACAGACAAGCACACGGCCCACTTGATGGATAGTGATTACCGTAACCTATGGACGTGTGCAACACCAGGGGAGTCACACTCTTTCTGTCCCCTTAGTATAGAGGACAAAGCAAGACAAGCTTTTGGTCTTCTCAATGACAGCACTAAAACTCTCCAGTAATCTCTGGCTACCCTATTCACCGCCGGGAACACAACACGAGGTTATTATGGCCGGTATTCCTATCATACGACTGTGAGCGAATGATTGAGAGGGCGTTGCTTGGTTGCCCGGTCGAACCAGTTCATTCGTGTTGGGAAAACTAAAACAAAAATATAATTAATGGTTCCACCTGCTCATTAAATGCGGATTATCACCGCTAATTCTATTGTCAGACGAGTTTGGTCAAGCTGAGTTGTTCAACTAACGGTCTAGTAGCAGTACCTACGTGAGCAGGTTGGAAATAAATGATGATATAAATTTAACAGTACCAGTTTTTCCTTTCGGGAGTCTGTCACAATGCAATTAGTTACAGAACATAATTGATTACTAACTGTAAAATGTACTTTTCTGTGGGATTTGAGGTCCCAAAAGGTAAGTCGCTTTGAAAAATCAAATATCACGATTTTGAACGGATAAGTAGGATCCCGGGTGCCAAGGGGCAATTGACGCCTAATGAGGGCCAGGTCGATAGAGATGGCCCTTGGTCGGCTGGGATGCGAGGGATATGACTGTTAACTTCACCTTCAGAATGCAAAAACTACTCACAGACGCCGTGTGTTTTAGTCGGTTCGAGTCCTACATAACCTCTTCTACCGGCTCCGATGATTGGGATATCCATGGGGATTTTTCATACGTAAAAAAGGGGCAATTGACGCTCAAATAATAATAAAGAAAACGGTTTGATGTTTTGATACTTTTATCAAGTGAATAGGTTTTTCTGGTGTATGGTGCTCCACCAAGACCTTCGGGGTGAAGCCCATCTAAAAGCTGGTTTATGAACTTTGAACTGGCTTAAATTTCAAAATTAAAAAGCATTTTGCAGAGTGGATGGAGTAAGCAGACTCTACCACGCAGGATGAAAAAGATGGCTTGCTTTGTAATTTTGCCCTCTAAAATATTCAAATATATCTAAGCTCCGTACTGTGTTCAGAATTCATTCCTTACACGTCAAGTGGTCATGCGGTTATGTAAAATACAAATAAAATTATCATATGGTCGCGTTAGTGAGTCAACTTATCTAGAAATATTCTTAGAACAAGCTGTGTATTGGCATTTATTGTTATCTCAATTCTGGTCAATTCAAATGTGGCAGAAAAATTCTCTTGCAGTTATTAAGTCTTAATGAAATATCAACCTTATTCCATTGCACGAGACTGAAATGTTA